>CM057450.1:1507383026-1508583026 GCA_016271365.2 Neoceratodus forsteri
GCAGTTATAGACAATTATGATAGGTCACCTTGTAGGACTGCATGGCCGAAGGCTGTCCTACGTCTCGAGGCAATATCAAGATTATAATGCCTTGTGAAAGTATGGATTGTCGACCAGGTAGCTGCATTGCAGATGTCTGAAATGGAGGCTCCTTTGAAGCAAGCTGCAGTAGTGGCGATAGTTCTAATGGTGAGCCTGGACAGGTCCAGGTAAAGTCTTGTACTTTTTGTAACAAAAGGTAATTCAATTCACCAACCATGAAGGCAGGGTTTGTTCAGCAACAGGAAGTCCTTGTCTGCTGGAGGCAAAGGTGACAAACATCTGAGAAGTTTTCCTAATCGACTGGGTACGATTAGTGTAATAGCATAGAATACGATGGACATCTAAGGTATGTAACAGATGTCCACTGGGACTGGAGTGTTCAGGGTAGTACACCGGGAGTTCCAAGGATTGACTTAGAGTATGTTCAGAGACTAATTCAGGAAGGAAGAAAGGATGGGTTGGTACGAAGGACCACCCTGTCATTGTGGAAAATCAAGTAAGGTTCTCTACACATGAGGGCATGAAGCTTGGAAATATGATGAGCTGAAGTAATAGCCACTAGAAAAGTACAGTTACTGTACCTGATCTCTGAATATGTATACTGTTTTACTCAAAACTTTTGGAAATAAAATTTGAAGTATATATATAAAAAAAAAAAAAAGGTACAGTTACATAAGAACTTACCGTAACAGTAGATCTTCGAGAGAGGCTCTTGCAGTAGGTATTCACCAGTAGGACTAAGCCGCCAGGCATCAGGACCCCACAGAAGAATCTTCTAGCCAGCAGTCACTGGCGGGGACCACCCCTGACATCAGCACGTGTCAGTACAAAGGGGGCGGTCCCGGGCTCCAGTTTTCCCACCGGAGGCCGAGAGGGCATGACAGGAGAAGAGGAAATGCCCCCTAAGAAAGGAAAAAACTCAGGGGGATGGAGGGAGGGGAAGCACTACCTACTGCAAGAGCTTCTCTTGAAGATCTACTGTTACGGCAAGTTCTTACGTAACTACTATCTTACTTTGAGAGGGCTCTTGCAATAGGTATTCACCAGTAGGACTGAGTCCCAAGCAGTACGGAACAAGTCTGAATGCTGGGAGGAGGAGGAGGAGAAACAACATCCAAGTACAGAAGAACTGGCAGAAGAGGGAACTCAAGAAAGGAGGCACTGTTAGACCACCAAACCGAATCCCGCCCTGCAGCGAGAGGCAATGTCCAAGCTGTAATGCTTTGTAAAAGTATGTACAGATGTCCAGGTAGTGGCTGCACAAATTTCCACAGCTGACATGTTCCTGAAACAAACAGCAGAGGCAGCCACCCCTCTGGCGGTATGACCTTTCAATTGACCCAGAAGGGGTTTGTTGCACTTTTCATAACAGAAAGTAATGCAATTAGCCAATCACTTAGAGGCGCACTGCTTGGAAATAGCCGTGCCTTCCCTCTTGGGTGCAAAGGAAACGAAAAGTTGGTCTGTTTTCCTAAGATCCTTGGTTCTGTGAGTATAGTATCTCAGGATCCCGTGAACGTCAAGAGTATATAAAAGATACTCTCCCTGGTTAGAATGCTCCAGGAAGAAAATTGGGAGCTCAACAGACTGGTTCAAGGTGGATTCAGCCACCACCTTACGCAAAAATTTAGGATTGGTACACATGGCCACACAGTCTTTGTGAAAAATCAAGTACGGGATTTTACACACAAGTGCCTGAAGTTTGGATATTCTCTTGAGTCGAGGTAATGGCCACAAGGAAAAGTGTCTTCCAAGAAAGGACGTGCAACTCAGCATCAGCTGCCGGCTCAAAAGGGGGCAGCGTGAGCTTCCTTCAAGATGAAATTGAGGTCCTAGGGGGGAGCTGGGCTACGGATAGGGGGCTTCAAATGACGAACCCCTCTGAGGAATGTCTTGGAGAACTCCAGTTGAGTGACTGACTTATCCCCCACCAGAAGATGGTAGGCCGAAATGGCCGCCAAATGCACTTTCAGTGAGTAGTAGCTAAGACCCAGGTCATAGAGGGTACCTTAGATAATCCAGGATCCTGGCCACTGGGCAGGATACGCGTTCCAAATCCTTGGAACCTGCCCAAATGGAAAACCGCTTCCACTTCATGGCATAAGTAGATCTGGTGAAAGGCTTTCGGGCCTCCACCAGGATGCCATCAACCTGAGGGGAAACGCCAAAGTGAGCAGCGGCTACGTCTGCAGGAGCCAGGCATGTAGATGGAGGAATTTGAGACCTGGATGGACTAGGGTCCCCTGATCCTGGGTCAGCAGGTCCTGTGACATCGGAAGAGGGGTAGGAGGCTCTTCCGAGAATTGCTGCAGTAGAGAGAACCAAATTTGCCTCAGCCTGAAGGGAGCGATGAGGATCATGCACGCCCTTTCTGTCCGGAGTTTGTTCAGAACTCTCGGAATCAAAGGGATTGAAGGGAAGGCATAAACGAATCTGCCTCTCCAACACAGAAACAGCGCATCCTGCCAGAAAATGCCACGCCCTGGAACAAGCGAGCAAAAGGTGGGAAGCTTGGCATTGCTGGGGGAGGCAAACAGGTCTATCTGTGGTGTCTCCCACTGAGCGAAGATGCAATCTACCATTTCTTGCTTGAGTTCCCACTTGTGGGCTCTGGCCGAGGAGCGACAGAGTGTTTGCCAAAGTGTTTTGTACGCCCAGCATGTGGAACGCTGTCAGGTGTAGGTTCTGCTGTGATGCCCAATACCACATCCTCATCTCCTCCTGGCACAGGGGATAGGAACAAGTTCCCCCCTGTTTGTTGAGGTACCAGACAACCCACATGTTGGCTGACTGTACCAGAAGGTGACTGAGAAGGATGAAGGGGTGAAGAGCCGGAAGGGCAAACAGGACCACCCTCAGTTCGGGTACATTGATGTGCAACTGCTTCTCGATGTAGGATAAGCTCCCCAGGGTCTTGTGAGACCTGAGGCGGGCTCCCCAGCAGGCCCCGGAGGCATCTATGGTCAGAGTCTGGGAGGGATGGCCGGAGCAGAAGGAAACCCCTAGATTGAGGTTCTCCTGAACCAACCACCATTGAAGATCCCTGATCATCGGGTCCAAAATGAGGACCTCGTGATCCAGCTTGTCCTGGGTTTGATCCCACTGGGCACTGAGGGCCCACTGCGAGAACTGCATATGGAGTCGCGCCAGAGGTGCAGTAGGAATGGTGGCTGCTAGAAGGCAAAGGACATTCTGAGCCGAGACCCGTTTGTGAGAGGTCAGGAAACGAGCCTGAAGTTGCAGAGTCTTTATCCTGTCTGAAGGGAGGAAAGCCCTGCCCAGGGTGGTGTACAACACTGCCCCAATGAACTGCAGCTGTTGGCATGGGATCAAATGAGACTTGGCATGACTGATAGTGATGCCAAGATTGGAAAAAATCTCCAGAGTGAGGAACAGAGAACGCTGAAGGTCCTTCCTGGAAGGGGCTGCTATCGGCCAATTGTCCAGGTAGGGAAATACTTGGACTCCCCTGGTGCGCAGGAAAGCTGCCACCACCGTCAAACATTTGGTGAACACTCAGGGAGCTGAGGACAGGCCAAAAGGAAGGCCCCTGAACTGGTAGTGCTCCCCTGAAAACAAAAATGGAGGAACATGCGGTGGGAGGGATGTATGGGGATATGCAGGTAGGCATCCTGCATGTCCAAACGCATAGCCACAGTCCCGACCTGAGCAGGGGGAGGAAGCTCTGCAGAGAGAGCATTCTGAACCTCTTGTATTCCACATACAGACTGAGGGTGCTGAGATCAAGGATGGGCCTTAGATCGTTTGTTTTTTTGGGCACTAGGAAGAAATGGGAAAAGTGACTCGTCCCCCGGTACGGCAGAGGGAAGGGTTCTATGGCCGCCTTCCGCAAAAGGGAGCTTATTTCCTCCTGCACCAGGGAAATCAGGTGCCCCATCACTCTTTGCTCTCCAACACATTACCTCCAAAAACCATATAAACACTACAAACGGGTATCTGCCTCTATCTCTGAAATCAAATAAAGAGGCAGAAGACACTGCAGAGCAGGACACTGCAGCACAGGAGCTAGCACAACAAAACTCACCCAAATCAGGAACCAAAACTAAACAAGCACAAAGGAAATCCAAAAAACTTCTGATCATAGGAGACTCCATGATTCGGGGAGTTGATACCCATCTCCAGCCAGGGGTGATGGTCAGATGTCTCCCAGGTACATCAGCATGGAGAGACACTGACCGCATTGCTAAAATTGTTCACAAGGCAGGAGAAAACATTGATATCCTAGTACATAGGGACTAATGATCTCGCCAGCCGGTCAGTTGTGGAGACCAAGGAACACCTGACTAGGCTGGGTGACAAACTATCATCTATTTCGTCCGGCATCTCCTTCTCTGAGATCCTGCCAGTCTGGGAGAGGGGAGCAGATGGACGGAAGGTCAGAGAAGGGGAGATAGAGGAGCTAAACACGTGGCTCAAGGACTGGTGCCAGGAAAAGGACACAGATTTGTAGGAACTGGCAACAGTTCTGGGAGCGAAGTTCTTTAAATTTGATGGACTGCATCTGACTAAAGAGGAGTCAGTGCATTGGGGCAGAAGTTTGGCGTCTTTGCAGAATATTTAAACTAGCAAATGGGAGAGGGGTGCAGCACCCCACACGTGGAATGGGAAGAACACCCCTCCCCTCAGCTAGTGGTCAAACAGGAATTCAGCATGTTTGCTGCTCATTTGCATCACCAGGTAAAAAAAGGTTTGTCTCCCCATACGATGCACAGGGTAATGCCAAACTTCACCCAACAACTAACACACCAAAATCTGGCCAATGGAAAATCATGTACACAAATGCTCACAGCCTGGGAAATAAGATCCCAGACCTGCAGGCAATAATGTCAGAGGCTAAACTGGACATAGTAGCAATTAGTGAGCGTGGTTTACCAGTAACCACACTTGGGAGACTTCAGTACCTGGCTATGTATTGTTCAGAAGAGACCGAGGTGCAAAAGGGGGGAGGAGGCCCTGTATGTTAATGAAAATATCAAAGCTACAGAAATTCAGAATACACATAGGAGCCAGAAGAACTGTGGGTCACCCTGGAAACAGGAAATGGGACAGCCATAAGAACTGGGGTTGTCTACAGGCCCCAGACCAGAGGGAGGACATAGATACATTACTGTTAGAAGATATACAAACATGACAGCTAAAGGGAGGTTCTGATAATGGGAGACTTCAACATGCCAGATACAGATTGGTCAATACCAGCAGGAACATCTGCCAGAACTAGACTCATAGTGGATTCCTGCAGGGAGGGCCTCAAACAACTGGTACAGCAACCCACAAGAGACAGGGCTATCCTAGATCTAGTACTGACTAACAAAGAAGGGATCACAGATCTCCAGGTAGAAGGTCACCTGGGGCCAGTGACCATCACATGGTATGGTTCAGTTTGGCTACTACATCTAAATCATCCCATTCCAAGGCAAAATATGGGACTTCAGAGAGCTGACTTTGATAAGATGGCCTACAGAGTTAAGCTGGCCCTGGCAAAAGAACACAGGTGAGGGGGTACAGGCAAAGTGGGCAAGCATTAAGGATGCAATACTTGAAGCAACATCCATTGTGTTAGACAGAAAAGGAAGTAAAGAAGAAGGAAACCACTTTGGTTCTCAAATACAGTAGCAGAAAGGTCAGAGCCAAAAGGCTGGCCTTCAGGAAATATAAGGGAACACAGCGGGATGAAGATAGGGAGGCATACCAAACTGCCTAAGGGAAGCAGGGAGGCAGTAAGGCAGGCAAAGTCCCAAACTGAGGAAACACTAGCACGAACAGTAAAAAAGGTGACAAGACTTTCTATAGATACATTAGTGAAAGGAGAAAGTCCAGAGGGGGATTGCTGTTTAATGGAGAAAAGGGAGCATGTGAGGAGGAGGACCCTGTAAAGGCATCTATCCTAAATAGATACTTTTGCTCAGTATTTACTGAAGAGAAGGTAGGACAGGCCCACAGCTCAGCATCATGGACACAGGGGGAGGGAGGTGAGCACTACTCCCTTCACAAAAGAAAGGGTCCTACAAGAGCTACAAGCTCAAGGTGGATAAGGCAATGGGACCTGATGGCATACATCCCAGGGTACTTAAGGAGCTAAAGGAGGAACTAGCAGAGCCATTAGCAGAATTGTTTAGTGAGTCTCTGAGCACAGGAGAGGTCCCAGAAGACTGGAGAAGGGCTCATGTGATCCTGCTCCACAAAAAGTGGTAGCAGGGAGGAGGCGGGAACTACAGACCAGTCAGTCTTACCTCAGTAGTGGGCAAGATTATGGAGGCACTCTTAAGGAAAGGATAGTGCAACACCTGGAATCCATAGGGCACAGGATCCAAGACAGCATGGGTTTACAAAAGGAAGGTCCTGTCAAACTAATCTCATAGATTTCTTTGACTGGGTAACCAGAGTGGTGGACCAGGGAGCAGTTGATGTCGCCTACCTTGACTTCAGCAAAGCTTTTGACACTGTTCCACATAGAAGATTGATAAATAAGCTGGGTAGGCTCGTGGGTCAGAAGTTGGTCAACTGGGTGGCAAACTGGTTGACGGGCAAAACAGAGATGGTGGTAAATGGTATACAGTCAGAAGAGATGCAAGTCACAAGTGGGTACCTCAGGGATCAGTCCTGGGGCCAGTCCTCTTCAACATCTTCATTAGTGACCTTGCAGATGGACTAGAGGGAAGGCTTGTCTGTTTGCAGATGACACCAAGATCTGCAACAGAGTAGATGATCCAGATGGGGTGGGCAGAATGAGAAGAGATCTGGATAAACTAGCAGAATGGTCAGAAGAGTGGCAACTGGGATTTAATGCAAAGAAGTACAAAATCATGCACATAGGGAAGAGAAACCTGAAGCCACCTATAGGCTGGGAGGGAGTTGCTAGCAGTCACAAAGGAAGAAAGAGACTTGGGCATCATCATCACTGATGACCTAAAATCATCAAGCAGACCTCTAAAGCAGTAGGTAAGGCTAGGGGTGTTAGGGTGTATTAGTAGGGTATCACAGAGTAGTGGTAAGAGGAGGTAATAATCCTCTGTACAAGACATGGTTAGGCCCCATCTGGAGTACTGCGTGCAGTATTGGAGGCCACACCTTCACAAGGACATTAACCAAATTGAGGCAGTCCAGAGAAGGGCAACCAAATGGTGCAGGACTGCATCAGAAGACATATGAGGACAGATTAACGGAGCTCAATATGTATACCCTTGAGCAAAGGAGGGAGAGAGGTGATATGATCGAGGCATTCAAACACCTTAAGGGCATAAACAAGGTGAAAGAGTCTAACATGTTTAAATACAAGAAAATAGCAGGACAAGAGGACACAGCATGAGATTAGAGGGAGGCCGATTAAGGGGAATGAGGAAATTCTTTTCACAGAAAGGGTGGTGGATGCATGGAATGTCTATACAAGAAGTGGTGGCTATGAATACAGTGCAGGGCTTCAAACAGGCATGGGATAGGCATAAGGGAGCAATACAAATGACTATGAATAGATAGGTCACTGACAGAGCAAAGGCCGAAGGCACATTTATAAGGTAGAAAAAGAAATGGGCAGACTGGATGGGCCTTGCGGTCCTTATCTGCCGTCAACTTCTATGTTTCTATGTTTCTATGTAATGTGCAGTAGAGAATAAGAGGACGGGGGAGGATTGAGTGAACTCTATTGAGTGTCCCTCTGACACCAGCTGGAACATCCAAGAGTCGGTCGTTATCCTCTCCCATTCTGGCAGGTGGAAGGAGAACCTCCCCCCCCCCCCACCGGCTCCTCTGGATTGAGAGCCAGAGTAAGAGGCAGTGAGTCAGGAGGCTGAGGGCAGACTGGCGGCCGCAGTTCCAGAAGCCTTATGGGACTTGGTCGGAGGGGCTTTGGTTGCTGACATGGCTCTACGTTTGTTTGGGTGTCATGACTGTGTCTGCTTCTGCTGTCAATGATTTTAACATCAAAAAGAATGTTTCTGTCCTAGGGGAGGTTTGTACATAAATTGCACTGACTTCAAGGCTTTACACCTTTATATTGAAGGTCGGTGATGATGTCTTTGATGTCACTATTGAACAGTACCGACCCCTGGAAGGGGGCATCCTGGATGGCAGTTTGCACCTCGGTGCCAGACCGGAAATACGGAGCCAGGCATGGTAGTGTAATTCAACGGCAAATGCTGAACTCCTGCCAGCTGTGTCCACTGCATCATAGGTGGCATGCAGCATATGCCAACAGGCAGATCTAGCTGAGCGAACAATGTTCCCCAGCTCTTGCCTGGTTGAAGAGTCTGGATGAGACTCCAATTTAGATTCCACCTGGCTGAAAATGGACTTCTGGTAATCCCCCATGTGGGCCACGTAATTGGAGGCCCTAATGCCCAGGGTAGAGGAGGCAAAGACCTTCTTTCCATACTGATCCAGAAGCTTAGATTCCCTGTCAGGGGGAGAAGAGCTCAGATGCTTAGGATTAGCGGTTCTGTCGTGGGCAGCACTGATGACAACAGAATCTGCCTTAGGGTGAAGGCTAAGAAAATCCTTGTCTTCAGGGGATTGATAGAGCCTGTGCACCTTGAGAGCTAGTGGAGCTAAGAAGGAAGGCTGTTTCCACATAGTCATGATCAGATCTTCATGAGGTTCAATCCAGGGTGGAATCGGGGTTGGGGGGAGAGGTTAAAGCAAAATCTAGGTGTTCATCTAACCTCTGCCACTGGGGATCCTGCTCCACCGTCTTCCAGTCATAGGCCACCTGGATCTTCTTCTACAACTCCAGAAAGGAAGGACCTTCTGGAGGGGATTTAAGAGAGTCCTTCAGTTTGGGGGTCTCTGGAGTGTGAGGCTCGTCTCCTGGGTCCAAGGGCTCGAAGTCCCTGTTGGACTCAGAGGACTCCTGAGAACTTGAAGAGGTTACCGGAGGAAGTGGGAGCTCAACCGGTCTGGACACATCCAGAGGATGGGAAAACTCCCTGGGGTGAGAGCCAGTGCAAAGTTCTGGTCTGGTGTCCAATAAAGATGAAGGAGTCTCCACAGGCTGACGTCCAGGGCCCGGCATTGGGTCCGGTGTCGGCTGATGCTTTTCCAGTTCCAAGGCCAGCTGAGATTTGGACTCAGCCCACCATGACGACAGGACTGCTTTCAAGTCCACCTGTGGTTGAGCAGGAGGATGACTTGGGAAGGGGTAGTTCGGAAACCCATAATATTGGTACCCAAAGCCTGATGGCGGGTAGCCTGGTTAGGAAATCCTGGCGTTGGGTAGCTCAGCGTCGGATGGCCCAAAGGGGCTGACTGTCCTGACGGAAGTCTGACTGGGGAGCTGACAGGTCTGGCATCAGCCCAGTGGGTGGAAACAAAGGCCCTGCTGGAGGGTCCCCAAAAATGGGTCCTGCCGGTCCAGATGGCAGAGCAGTAGGTCGGTCATCGGGCAGTGGCAAGCCGGCAGGTGACGGCGGGGGGTCCGTCATCAGATCCGGTGTCGGAGGCTCTGGAGTTGGGGAGGGTGGCACCCCCGATGGTGGAAGTGTCCCTTGGTCCTCATCCCCGGCAGGGGAAGGAGGAACTGACTCCGAAGGAGGAGATGGAGGAGCCTCCGACGGCAGCTGGTTGGACGTCAGCTGTGGTGACCCCTGAACGTCAGGTGTAACGTTAAGACCTGACGGGGGATTGCAGGCTGGGCGTTGGTTGGATGGGCCAACGGGCAATTTATCAGTCTTGTCTGGGCGGGAAACAGCAGGGCCGAAGCCTGACTTATCGGACCCACTCACACTGCTAGGCCAGGTAGCAGGAGCGGCCATACCAGGAGTGGAGGCCTCTTTGCCCTCTATCAGGCTCCCCGCGAAGCCCCATGGGGGGGCGACGCATGCTTGGACACCACCAAAGCGGCCGTCGGAGAACGGTCCCCCGGATGGGAAGATACCTGTAAGGCTGCGACTCCAGCCGGAGTCGGCAGGGCTGAGGATGAAGAGTCCCTGTCCCCATGCTTCTTCTTGTCCTGTTTTTTCTTGTGGTGGCCTTCGGGAGAGGCTGACATCTGCCTACGTTTTTTAAATTCTTTCTTCATGGAGGCCATCTTTTTCTTCAGAATATGGGCTTCCAGGGACTGCTGCCACCTTTTGCAGGTGGCCAAACTGAATTTCTGGCAGTGGTCGCACTTCTCCACGCTGTGGTCCGGGCCTAGGCAGAAGAGGCACAGAGAATGGCCATCCTTATGTGGGAGCTGAGTTCCGCACGAGTCACACTTATTTTTATGCGATTCGGAGGGTGACAGGGATGACATACACAGCCAATAATGTAGAACAATTTGAAGTCAAAAATGAGAGGAAAAAACTTTGAAGAAGTTGAAATTTAGAGTAAATACTCATCCAAAATGGCGATGTTAATAGCACTGCTCTTCTGCGAGGTACCTGTCGCAAGTTGACGGCAGGAAAGAACTGAAAAGCGGTCATGGGAACCACTCCCTTTATACTGACGCATGCTGACGTTAGGGGCGGTCCCCGCCAGAGACTGCTGGCTAGAAGATTTTTCCATGTGGTCCTGACGCCTGGCGGCTTAGTCCTACTGGTGAATACCTACTGCAAGAGCCCTCTCAAAGTAAGATCAACATTTTCTATGAAAGGAAACAGAGATCGCAGGTGGCCGCTGGCTTGAAAGGTTCGAGGGTCAGTTTTTCTATAATGAAATTGAGATCCCATGGAGGAGTGGGTCTCCTAACATAGAAACATAGACTTTGATGGCAGATAAGGACCGCTTGGCCCGTCCAGTCTGCCCATTTCCCTACCTACAGGATAGGCCGCAGATCCTAGTTAACCAACAGCCTATTTCATCCTACCCCCCACGAGAATTGCCTTATGTCTGACCTATGCATTCCTGAATTCTCCCACAGTTTTAGACCCCACAACCTCCTCAGGAAGGCTGTTCCATGCATCCACTACCCTCTCTGTGAAATAATACTTCCTCACATTGCCCCTGAACCTCCCCCTTCTGTCTTTAAATTGTGTCCCCTTGTTCTTTCACAACTCTTTTTCTGAAAGATGCTACCCTCTTGGACTTTGTTGATTCCACTGAGGTACTTAAAAGTTTCTATCATGTCCCCCCTCTCCCTTCTTTCCTCAAGGGTATACATATTAAGCTCTTTAGTCTCTCCTCATACGGCTTCTCTTGCAGACCCTGCACCATTTTAGTTGTCCTCCTCTGGACTGCCTCTATCCTGTCTATGTCCTTGCGGAGATGGGGTCTCCAGAACTGGACGCAGTATTCCAGATGGGGTCTCACCAACTGTCTGTACAGAGGGATAACAACTTCCTGTTTTCTGCTGCTGATGCCTCTCTCTATGCATCTCAGTATACCCCCAGCCCTCCCTACTGCCTTCTCACATGAGCTAACCTTAAGGTCATCTGATATGATTACCCCCAGGTCCCTTTCCTTTTTTGTTGTTGTTACTACCTCTCCCCATTGTGTATTCTTCCCCTGGGTTCTTGTTTCCCAGGTGCATTATTTTGCACTTCTTTGCATTGAATCCTAGCTGCCATACTTCTGACCATTCCTCCAACCTTGCCAAGTCCCTAATAGGAGGTTTATTATGTATCATTCCTCTCAATACCATTTTGGCTAAATGATGTTGGTACAGCAATTTGCCATCAAAGGGTTCATGGAAGGCCGAGATGGTAGCCAGGTGGACTTTGATGGAGGAATAACTTAAGCCTGACTGATAATGAAACAAGGTAGTCCAAGACCTTTGTCAGTGGACATGAGTAAGGGTCCAGGGAGCTAGAGGCCAACCATATGGAAAAGTGTTTCCATTTGGAATTATATGTTTCTCTAATCACTGGCTTACGAGAAGCCAGGAGAATATTAGCAACAGGAGAGGACACTTGAAGTCTATTTATGAATGTGTCCTCAGGAGCCAAGCATGAAGATAAAAAGTCTTCAGGCTGGGATGTAGGAGGGATCCCTGACACTGAGTCAGGAGGTCCAGTCTGATTGGTAACTGAATGGGGTCCCTTACTGACAGTTGTTGTAGTAAAGGGTACCATGGCTGACGAAGCCACACTGGTGCTATTAGAATCATGGAGGCCGTCTCTTCGTGAAGTTTCAATAGAGTCCATTGTAAGAGGGATGGGGGAAGGCATATATTGTAAGTAGAGTCCTGTCCAAGGTTGGGAGAGGGCATCTATAGACCTCCCCTTGTTGCTCGGGATAATGGAGAAGTAACTGGGGAGCCAATGGTTGACTGGAGAGGCAAACGGATCCAGCTGTGGGGTTCCCCATAGACTGAAGATGTTTTGGAGTACTTCTTCATGAAGTGTCCATTTGTGAGCGGAAGACTGGCGACTTAGTCGGTCCGCTAACTGATTGCATCGTCCCGGTAGGTGGACAGCTGTTAGCGTTAGCTGCTGTCTGACGACTTCCTGCCAGACTGCAAGGGTTTCCAGGCAAAGGGTGCGTGATATCGTGCCCCCTTGCTTGTTCAGGTAGAACACCACTGCAGTGTTATCTGATTGAATCAGCAACGGTCCTGGCTAGCAGTAGGGTTGGAATGCCTGAAGGGCTAGACGGACCGCTTTCACCTCAAGGAGACTGATATGAGAATGATGGGAGGAGGCAGTCCACCAGCCTTGGGTCTGCTAAGGACCTAAGTGCATGCCCCATCTGTCCAGGGAAGCATCCGTGGTTAATGTCTGCATGGCCGGGAGGGAGAGGAAAGGCATTCCTTGACACAAATTGGTTTTGATTGTCCACCACATTAGGGATGACCTCAGGGAAGGAGTGACCCTGACTTTGTTGAACTGTCCAGTGCATTGAGATCACTGATTCTATAGGGTCCACTGGATAGGTCTCACGTAAAGGCAGGCGAATGCCACCGTCAAAATGGCACTGGACATGTGACCCAGAAGGCTCAGTATCTGTCTGGCCGTGACTATTTTCTGAGTCTGTATTCACGAAGCCAGAGAGAGAAGAGAATCCTGATGAGGAGGCGGAAGGTAAGCTCTGGCAGTGACTGTATCTAAAACAGCTCCGATGTATTAGAGAGACTGTGTCGGGTTTGGATTCGACTTCGGCCAGCTGACTGTTATCCCTAGATCATTGAACATGTTCAGGGAAGCAGCTAGGGAGGCAATGAGAGCGTCTCTGGAGTCTGCTTTGATTAGCCAATCATCTACGTATGGAAAGACAAAGTGTCCTTTTTTTCCCTAAAGCTGCTGCTACCACCGCTAGACATTTGGTGAACACTCTTGGGGCCAATGAGAGGCGGAAAGGGAGTGCTCTAAACTGACAGTTTTGACCTAGAAGGTGGAAGCGCAGACATTTTTAATGGGCAGCATGAATGGGGACATGGAGGTAGGCATCCTTCATATCCAGGGCACACAACCAGTCTCCTTGTTTTAAGATAGGCATGATGGCAGTTAAGAGTTATCATGTGAAAGTGTTTGAACTGAATGTATCGATTCAGGTGTCTCAGCTCTAATATTGGCCTGAGATCTCCGGTTCTCGTGGGTACCAGAAAAAAGTGGGAATAAAATCCCACTTGA
The DNA here is from genome assembly GCA_016271365.2 of Neoceratodus forsteri. NCBI lineage: Eukaryota > Metazoa > Chordata > Ceratodontiformes > Ceratodontidae > Neoceratodus > Neoceratodus forsteri. The sequence goes on from CM057450.1 coordinate 1,507,396,568, forward strand.
CTGTCTGGAAGGGGCACTGGTAAGACAGCCTGTTTGGCTAGGAGTGCCTTCAGTTCTTCTTGAAGGATAGGGACATGATCTGGAGGATAATGGATTATCCAAAGGGAGTGGGGGAACAGGGGTGGAACAGAGAGAAATTCCAAAGTGTGTCCCCTTTGGATGATCAGAAGTACCCACTTGTCCGAAGTGATTGTCTTCCAGGCCTCCAGATGGAGAGCAAAGCGACCCCCTACAGCCTCCGAGGCCTGGTCGAGGAGGCGAAGGGAAAGCCCTGATGGGTCACTAGATAGTGGGCTGCCCAGCCCCTCCCAAGGGACGGGAGCGGGAGCCACAGGTAACAGAGGTGTTACCTCTCATGGCTTGGGCATGACCTCAAAAACCACCTCTGTTATAGGCCTTATATTTTCCGCCTCTTTTGGAACAGGAGGAATATTGCGAACGGTAGGGTGGCTGCAGAGCATGATACATGCCGTGCACCATACAAAGAGTTCTGCCTGATGCCTGCAGTTTGTCTAAAAATATTTGAGTACCAGGCCAGAACAGTTTGGACCCATTAAAGGGCGCATTAGCTACTTTATGTTGTATATCAGGAGCAAAACCTGAAACACGAAGCCAAGCGTGGCAATGCAGAGAGACTCCAGTAGCTGAGGTATCAATGGCATCATACCCCAACCTGAGCAGGTGGCGGGAGATAGAATTGCTAGTGGACATGGTTGCCAATAACTTGTCCTTCTCCTGGGAAGGAGGAAGCTTATCGATAATGTCCATAGCGGAAGCCCCAAGGGTATATTGGTATTTAACCATATGTCCCATATGATTTCCGGGGAACTGCTGTAATAAGACGGCTGATGCCAAGCAGCCAGCATGGCATTCTGGTAGGTCGGAATCAGTGAGGGTACCACTACAGCCAGCTCCTCTGGCAATTCAAGATACTCTGCCATGTCCTTATGTTGTTTGTCATGTTCTGTGGTGCAGAATCCCATGACTTTTTGTATTTGAACCATCATTTCACTGAAGGATGGGTCATCAGGAGGACAGGTGGTAACTGGCATAGGCAGGTCCTCATCCAAAGGAGAGATTTCAGAGTAGGGGGACTCCGGGTTTGGGAAATCCAAATCTTGGAAGTCTTCTTCCTCCATATCACCGGGAATATCTATTGGTATGTGAGGTTCATCTGACAAATAGTCTTCCATATTGGGAGGAGGAGACCAGGGTGGTAGTATATCCCTGTCGTCATGAAATCTTTTAGGTGGTGGAGACTGAGAATGGAAAGGATCCACTAGCTCCGCTGGGTCACAGGGCTGGGTATACCTCATGGTATGCAAGACCTGCGTCCCTATCTTAGTGATGTCCCCATTCTTGGGAGGAAGGGGGAGTAAGAAGTGGGGTTTGAGAAACAACAGGGGCAATAGAGGGGATGGGCTGGGTAGTATGAGCAGGTCTCGCCCCTGGGAAGAATAGATCAGGGTCCCGGACTCTGTCCATTTGCCCCTGTACAATGTCACCTGTGAGGGTGGAGGGGCATGCTGGTGGAATGCGGGATCTTGTCTATGAGCCTGTGGATTGGTTATCTTGGAATATGTCAGATGTCGTTGACAGGAGAGGAGCCCCCATCGATGGAGCAGCCATATATTTGGTTGAAATTAAGACGTTAGATAGCATTGTCGACAAAAGGGAATATGCCCACATTGACTGAGCAGGCAAAGCCTGCACAGCATTCAATGCACTGGAAAGCGCCATTGACGAGAGGGTGTGAGTCCCTGTCGACGAGGAAGCTGTAGGAAGCTGCTCCATCGACGGAGGGGCCACTGAAACAGCGGCCGTCGACGTGTGATGCGGCCGGGAGTTGCGGGGGGAAGGGTTTATCCCTCTCCTTGCCCTGCCGAGAACCAGAGCTGGGGGAGCCCTTGGTACGAGCCCTCGGTTCTCTAACAGAGACATTTTCTGCTCTGTAAGCAAATGTTGGATCTTAAGCAACTGTCATTGATGGGTTGCTCTATTAAGCTCCTGACAGGAGGTACAGGAATTGGTGTTGTGTGTGGGCCCCAGACACCGCACACAAGGAGTGCGGTTGTCAAAGCAGTATATCTTCCTACCACAACAGCAGGAATGAAACAGATCTTGTTTCGTTGAAGAATCTTTAGACATTCGTTTTGTAATCCAATTTCTCATTGATGACTGCTACACAGAAGTTGAACTAGCTGCTGCACGAGCTGAAGATGGCGGGAAAATGAACTGAGGATACAAGGGACCGCCCACACTTATATAGGAAACAGGAAGATGATGTCATGTGTGGGCAGCCCCTGGTGAAAACTGCTAAAAGAAGCAGCCATGCAACAGCACCCTCTGCTGGAAACTCCCAGAAGTAATCACCTACTGCAAGAGACCATTCTGTGGAAGACCTACTGTTACAGGTGAGTAACCTGTTTTTTTAGGGATGTGGATATGGTGTTCTATCCACACTTCAGGCAGACTCCTAGCAGTTCTCAGGGAAGAGGAAGGCAAGGCGCACACCCCCTATTTAGGGAACAGAGACTGGAGAACTGAGGCCCCAAACCAGCATCCCGTCGAGACTCAAGGCCAATGTGGTAGTTGGAAATGAAGGTGTGTGCTGACTTCCAGGTAGTAGCCTGACAGATTTCCTGGACAGGGACGTCCCTGGAAGCAGCCACCAAGACAGCAGTATGATGGGTGGAATGAGCCTTTAGCCCAATGGGAGACTCTCTACCCACCAACCTATAGCAGAGGTCGATGTAGGACACTAACTACCTGCCAATCATCCACTTAGCTGCTGGTCTGCCAGGCATGGCTTCAGCATAGGTAATAAACAGCTGCCAAACCTCTCTCTGAACTCCAGCCGTGCACGGCTTTTAATAGGCTAGCGCTTGCCGCAGGTCCAAAGTATGAAGCCTGTGCTCAGCCTCCGAGGTGTGGTTGGTGAAGTACACCAGGAGATTAATCACCTGGTTAAGGAGAAAATCTGACACAACCTTCGGGAGGAACTTCAGGTTTGGGTGAAGGACATCCTTGTCCCTGTGGAAGACCAGGTAAGGAGACTCCAATGAGAGTGCCTGGAGCTTGCTGATCCTTTGGCTGATGTGATAGCCACTAAAAGGTGGTCTTCCACAACAGATGTAACATCTCACATCTGTGTATTGGTTCGAATGCCTTGCCCCTAAGCTTTGCCAAAACCAGCAACAAGTCCCAAGGTGGTGGTGGTTCACGCACTGGAGGAGAAATGTGGTCAAAGCCCTTGAAAAAGCACCAGCCCACTTTCTCCTGCACCAACTGCGTACCAGCCCACACCCGGTAGGAAGAGATGGCTGCCAGGTGCACCTTAAGGGTTGTTAACTGAAAGCCCGCCTACGAGAGGGACCAAAGGTAGTAGAGAATGCTACCCACTGGACAAGATAAGGGGTCCAACCCCTTGCCGTGGCACCAAATGGAGAACCTCTTCCATTTGAAGGCATTGCATTTTTGGGTTGACACCTTCCGAGAAGCCTTGCCTATGTTGAAGACATCTTTGGAGGGACCCAAAACCTGGAACTCCAGCCACTCAGGAGCCAGGCTGTCAGGTGCAGTGATTGAAGGCCCGGATTGAGCAGCTTCACCTAACTAATCAAGAGCAGGTCTGGGCATAGAGGGAGATGCCTTGTTAGCCTGCTACTGAGGCTGAGGAGACTGGGGTACCAGAAGTGACGCAGCCAGTCCAGAGCCACCAGGATCATCCATGCCTTGTCCCTCCTTGCCTTGAGCAACACCTTGTGGATCAAGGAAACGGAGGAAAGGCATACAGAAGGCCCAGGGTCCAGGGCCTGGAGAAGGCATCCTCCTGCAATGTTCCCTGCTGAGGGGGTGGGCACAGTAAAGTGTCAGCTTTGCGTTCTCCCTGGAGTGAAACAGGTCTGCCAGAGGGATGCCTGGGAGAACAGGCAGTGTACTACCTCTGGATGGAGACACCACTCGTGAGATGACTCGCCCACATGGCTGACGGCATCCGCCTGCTGGTTGGAGACACTGGCCACATGGATGGCCAGAAAATCGACCTCCAGGCTGCGAATGTGGGTCCAAACATGGAGAGCTTCCCTGCACAAAGGAAGGGAATGCGTCCCGCCCTGTTTGTTGAGGTAGTACATGGTCATGGTTTTGTCCGTCTAGACCTGAACGACCTGACCCTAAACATGCGGAGCAAAGGCTGTCAGTGCTAACGGAACTGCCTGCAGTTCCAGCAGGGTTGATATGGCATCGGGACGCCTTGGGGGTCCACAGCCTGTGGACTCTGTGGTCTACCACGTGGGCACCTCAGCCCATCAGGGAGGCACCGGTCATCAGGATGACCATCGGCTGTGGGCAGACAAACAGGATACCTTCCTGCAGATGTTCCGGGACTAACCACCACCACTGGTGAGCATCTCAAATCAGCTGGATCACAGTGACCGGCTGGTCGAAGTGGCCCTTGCACTGAGACCATTGGTGGGCCAGCTCCCATTGCAGAAAGCGTATTCCTCAGTGGTCCCATTGGACTACACTGGTGCAAGCCGCCATGAATCCCAGGAGGCACAGATAGTCCCACCGCCAGGGCGCAACTGCCCAACCCAAAATGATAGGACAAAGGAGCAGAGAGTCTCCGCCCAGTCCAATGGAAGCAGAGCCCTGGCTCTGCAAGAGTCAAGCTCAGCCCAAACAACTGACACCTGTGAGAGCATGAGTTTTGACTTGGCCTCGCTGGCCAGGAGGCCAACACAGACGCAGGTCTGGAGGGCCAGATCCCTGGACCTCTCCACCTCCTGCCTGGTGGGACCTGCAATCAGCAAGTTATCCAGGCAGGGGTACACCTGGACTCCTCGGCACCTCAGGAGGGCTGCCATCACTGCCATGCATTTGGTGAAGACCCTGGGACTGAGGATAGGCTGAATGCCATGGCCTGGAACTTGTAGAGGATCCCCTCCACCCGGAACCAGCGGTGGGACGGACAGATTGAGATGTGGAAGAACGTCAGGTGGCAGAGATAGCAAAGCTCTAGCAAGAGGCGGCCATTCGGAGGATGACGTCACTGGAAGTCCGGCCTGGACTACTTTAAAGTCCTGAGCAATTTCTTGAGAAGGTAGTACTAGAGCACCCACAGAAGTCCCCTTTTTCTCACTTGGGGGTTCTTTGTGCTTTGTCTTTTTTGAGGGAACCGGGGAGTTAGCCGGTTCAGCAAGCCTCTTAGTGCCCTTGTCATCCATCTCAGGGGTTGAGGCAATTATTGAAGTGGTTTCACCCACAACAGAAGAAGGTATTGGCTGGCCAGAGCCAGAGGGACCCTTAGGTGGAGGAAGTATTTTCTTAGGCCGTTCCAGGCATTTCTCCACAGTTTTTTTCTGGGAAGGGTTTACAAATATCACATTCTTCATTAAGGTGATCATATCCAAGGCAAGCCATACACAGACTATGTTTGTCTGCTTTTTTAAATAAACTAACACTTTTTTTTAGTCAGAAAACCCCCAAAATAAACTAAGTTGGTTCCCCAATTGTTAAACTGAACCAGGAGGAACTGACGAAAATAATTAAAATAATGCTAAAACTAGGTTAAATTACCAATAACAAATAGTAAAGGGCAGCAAATGACAGAAAAAAAGATACTTATATGTTTTTATAAGTTTCTTCATGTCACAGAAACACATTGAAGAGCAAGACTCCAATCGACTAGACTTTACAGGCGGAGAGTGAAATCTGAGGGGTTTTAAAACTAAGGCAGTTAGTTCAAAGCAGCATTTGAGTAGTTGTCATGTGCAAAGAGTTCCATCATTTGCATGTGTTCTATCCCTCTCCGGGCAATTCTGGCTTAAAGGCACACTGCAGAAAGTTAGGAATACCCGAGTATTACTAGGGTTAGAAGCATCCCCAGCAGCAGAAACCTCAACCAAGGGGGATCCGGTGCTCTGAATGACACCAGAACCCCCCTCGGCACCGCAGATGGCACCGGAATCGGATACAGTGCTGGAACCCAACACGATGCTGTGCCGATTGCCTCCACCCACTCTGGTGCCAGAATCAGCACCAGCAACATCCATGGCACTGAAAGTAGCACCGTGGAACACGGGGGAGGTGGCGCCGCAGCTGGCACCTGGATGAGAAGGACTCTCAAAGGACGTTTGTGGACAATGAAAGCCTAGGGCTAGGCCCAGATAGGCCTCTATTCTCACCTGAACTGGGAAGCCAGTCAAGATCATCCTGGTCCTCGCCCTCTGGGTCATCTGAGCACTTGGAGGATGAGATCCAGAAGGGCTCCAATGGCTCGCTCCAGAGACCTTCCCTCTCCGAAAGCCACGAACGGCAGCAGGAGGGGACCTGGCCACCGCTCACTGGCACCACGGCCCCAAAGGATCCACTGGCGCAGGACCAGCATATAGCAGTAACTCCACCACCAGAGTATCAGGACTCCCAAGGGAGTTCCGGACTGGGAGGGGTGAGCAATCGGCCCGGGGGGGCAGCTGTCCCACAGACCTCTCCACGAGGCCTCCCATCTTGGTGAGATGAGGGCTAGTGGATGCCTGGTCTCCCTTGGCATGTATAGTACCAGGAAGGAACTCAGGGGAAAAGCCCAAGGACCTTACTTTCAAGCCCCTAGTGCGACGCCTGCCTCCGAAGGTGTGTGGGGGGTCCCATCCTCACCTCATCGCGTAGATTTCTAGGGTGCAGAAGTCCATCAAAAAGTAGGCGTTGCAACCGTCCATGTCATCAATGGCACCAAGGCAGATTCAACAGCAACCATAGTGGTCCCGAACGGATATATTTCTCCCACAGGGGCACAACGCATGGGGAGAATCAGTTTTCTTCAGTTTCTTATGCCACTGGGAACCAGACATTATCAACTTGATGGAAAATAATAAAAATTTGCAAAAAGAGAACTTGGCGACGTGCAAAAGGAATAGAGAGAGAAATGGAAGTGACGGGATGTCAAATAAACTACATGGTGTCAAGTTAGCAGTGACGAACAGAACCAAAAAGCTGTGACGCAGCTGAAAATGGTGGAATGCTTCCATGGAGTACCTTCCTTGACAGCAGAAAGAACAGAATTGAGGAGGCAGGGGGGCAGGCATCGGTTACTGGCCAGCCCACAAGTGCCAAGTCATATGTTTGACTTGTGGGCGGTGCGTCCGCCTTCCTCCAAAGCTTTTAAAGTCATATGCTCCAGCGGTGTCCTGGTGCCTCCGCCAGAGACTCACCAGTGTTGAATGGTGAAGACTGATTATTGGAAGATCCTGCCGATGGACATCTTGAGAAAAGCCAGTAGTACTTAACCAAGAATACCTTCTTATACAGATGCCTGCCACAGCAGAGCGGGAGGCAGTATCAGAGACATCCATAATGGCTTTGAGTTGATCACTGTTCAACTCAGTTCGATGTGTGTCAGTCAGCAGAATCTTTTGTTTAGTTTGGGAGGCTGGCAGGGACTCTGCTAAAGACTTAAGCAAGCTCCAAAGGGTATACTCATATTTGGAAACGTGCCATGAGTAGCTGCTGAGAAAGCCAGCTTGCCCATAGTGTCAATCTTGTATGACTCTTTGTTAATAGGGTGCACAGTGACCACTTGGGGAAGAATGGCTTTGTCATTCTCAGTGAGAATAACAATGGCATCAGCTGTAGGTTAAGAAACATACACTGGTCTACCCATAGGGGCAGCATATTTCCTGGCTATCTGATTGCAGACAGAAGGGACAGAGACAGGTCTGTCCCAAACCGCGTCCAATAAGGTTTCAAATATGGGGGGATAGGAGGAACAAAACTGACTAGCATGGCAGAAACGTTTAATCGTTGCAGATGAAGACGTTTACTTGGATCAATGGCTAAAGGCTCAAACTCAAGTGCAGAATGCATATAATTGAACAAAGCCTGAAAAGTTGGGTCCTCCTATGGAACAGGAGGACCTGGTTCCAAAAAGTCCAGACTATAAGAAGTGTCCTCACTGTCACCCTCAGAAATGAGGTGGTTGGGATCAGACTTGCCCCCTCCACATCCTCCCTGGAGGGGAAAATGGTAGCGAGAGGTGCACTGTAGGCTACCCAATCCAAAACGTGGCCTTGGCAACACCAGCCCTAGGGGATAGGATCCAGTACCAGAGGCGGTGCCATAATCAGAAATGAAACTGGCACCAAGGAGATCTCCAGCACTGAGAATGGCACCAGAACCAGCACTGGGCCAGGCCCAAAAAGGCCTAAAGCTGGCACCGACCCCTTCACTGGTGATTCACCCAGTACCAAAGTGCCCGGCAATGGTACTGCAGCCAGTCCCATCTCAGTGACACGGAATGGGGGCGCAGCATGTGGGACAAGAGTCAGCGCATGGTCACTGTCAAGGGTCCGGGGCTGTTGCTGAACCCAAATGCTCTACCCAGTCTGAGGGCACCACCTGCTGCTCCAGTTCCACTGGTCCAAAGGACCAAGGACTGGCTCCGCTGGCAGAGGCAAACGAGCCAGATACTGCACCCACTGCTCCATAAAAGCTGCCCAGTGATGAAACTGCCCACCAGAGTCCCCACTTACAGACAGAGAGGGACTCCAGGCCCAAGATTACCACCTAGTGCCAAAAGGCCCTCAGAAATGCTGACAGTGCCAGTCAGGGACTTCAGTTATGGGAGACCAAGGATCCCGTGCCAGACCTCACAATGGGGGACTTTGAGTTGTACCGTCTCTTCGTCTTCTGACAGGAACAGAAAGAACTCAAGGTGGAGCACTGCCAAGAATCCAACCAGGAACAGCTGTTACTTTTTTGTGCTTCCGAGAGGACTGTCCTTCCTCCTGGACATGGACCAGACATGATCCAGCTTACCTGGGAAGGCTCCCTACTGTCATTGTCCGTGGTTGTCAACTGTTGACTCAGCACGGCTGTGAGAGACTGACAGTCACATTTTTGTACGATCACCAAACAGACAGAAAAATAACAAACTAGCTTTAAACATTAAAACTGAGAAGAAATGAATGCTGTTGTACAAATGTGAAGTTCTGACTCCCGGCAGGCAAGCGATGTCACTAATGTGCACTAGGTGGGAGAAAAGGAACTGAGGCTGTTGAGGGCTGGTGCTCAGGTAATCCATGCAGCTCGAGCCAGTGTTGTAGGCGTGGGCATGTGCACAACTTGTCTCAGCAGCAGCCTTCCTGAAGAAAGTTCTGGCTCCTACAGGATTCTAGTGCCTCTGGCTCAGACCCATTAGGGCGAATCAATGGTGAAGATTGATTCCTGGAAGATCAGATAAATCCCTTCAAGGGGAACGTTCATCACCTGTTGTTGGACATCCTAGATGAAATCACAAGTCCGCAACCAGGAGTGCTGTATAACACTAATTCCTGCAGAAGCAGAGTAAGATGCAGCATCAAAGGCCTCCACAGAGGCTTTAAACTGCTGACTGTTGGACTCAATACCTTGCTTGACAGTCAGCAGCATATGTTGTTTAGCCTCAGAATCTGGTAAAATCTTTGCTACAAACTTAGCTTGTTCTGAAGGGTATACTCATACTTAGAAAAATGCCCCTGTAGCTGGCCATCCTTATGCCCAGGGTAGCTGAAGCATAGGCTCGTTTGCCCATAAGTGTCACTCCTGCGTGACTCCTGATTAATGGGTGAGCAGTGACCTGCAAGGGACAGTCCTTTTATCTTTCTCATTGGTAATGACAACAGCTTCAGCTATGAGCTGAGTAATACACACAGACTTATTTTAAGGGGCAGTGTATTTTCTGTCTGCTTGCTCAAAGACTGCTGCCACATAAGCAGGTCTGTGCCAAACTGTATCGGACAGTGTCTCAAATTTGTGTGTGGGGGGGGACAGGAGGAGCCAAACAGATTGACATGTTAGGCACATTCATGAATTCTAGCTGGAGGTGCTTAGCTTAGTCAATGGCTGCTGGCTCGAAATCCAATGCTGAATGCATATTTCTGAGCACAGCCTGGAAGAAGAGATCCGTCTAAGGCATTTAGACTATAAAAGGAGTCGTCATCATCACCTTCAAAAATAATGAGGTCGGAGTCAGACTTGTTCCCCTCTATATCCTCCTTGGAAAGAGGGTAGAAGTAAGGTTGTGATCACATGCCCAAAATCCCAGTGTGTGACTGAGGCAACACTGGAGACACCAGTCCCAACCTTGAAGGTGCCAGAGGCAGAGCTGGAACCAGTACCAGGAAGGTTCATGGCACTGTGAGCCCAGCACTGGGTCAGGCCCCAAAGGGCCCAAACCAGGTGCCAAAAGTGGCACTGGAATCGGCTTCACTCAGCAGGTATGGAAGTGAAGAAGGATGGTACCCTGACCACCTCGTCCCTATATGGAATAGGTCAGCGAGACAGACGGCAATGCCACCCCCCGGCAAAGATCCAAAGGCTATTGCTGAACATGAACACATTATCTGGTCCAGTGGTACTGCCTATGGTACTGTTCCTCCGGCCCCAAAGGGCCAGGGGCAGGCTCCATTAGTGATGCCACTCAGGCCAGACATTTCACCCACTACTCCATAAGAGCTGACCAGTGGCAGAACTGCCCGACAGAGCCCTCATTTAAAGACAAATGGGGGTTCCAGGCCCGAGACAATGGTTTCCCAGAACCAAAGGCCCCCTGTGTCACCGACGGCGATGTGAGGACTTCCGACTCTGGAAAGCTGAGTATCTCTTGGCAGACCTCGCAGAGGGTGACCTCAACTAATGCTGTTTCTTCCCCTTCCTATGGGAAGAGGAAGAAGTTGAGACCAAGCAGTGCCTGGACCCTGACGTAGAGCATGAGTGAGATCGGTACCGCTTCTTTTTGTGCTTTCGGAAGGACTGTCTTTCCTCTGAGGAAATAGACCACCCATCAGCAGGACCCTTCCCTGGAGGGAGAAGCAGACTGGACACAGTCCCGCTGCCAGAGCAGCCTGCCTCTTCAGGCTCCCTACCATCTTCTATGGCCTTTGACTGTTGATGCTTGGTAGGGCTGAGAGAAGTATGATAAATTTGTGACAAATTACACTAAACTGACACAACTGAACACTGTTGTCGCACAGACGTGAAGTTTTGACTCCCAGCAGACAAGCGATGAAACACTGATGTGCACTCAATGTTGGGGGGGGGGGGGGACTGAGGCAGTTGGCGGCTGTGCCAACATAAACAGGCAGCCATGTGCGTTCACTCATGATGCCTCGCATGAGCGATGCTTACATCAGTGCCAGCCTCTGAAAAGTTCCATCTCCTGCAGGGTCCCAGGACCTCTTGCTCAGATCCACTAGTGGGAATCAATGGAGAAGACTGATTCTTGTAAGATCCTCCCTTTCCAGGAGAGGTACAATGCATCTCACAGAAAAACTCCATACACTGGAACGTGGGAGAAGAAAAGCGACAGTTTTGGGTTGTGTAGGGACGCAAGAGGGTCCATCTCTGGATGACCCCATCTTGTAAAAGGTTGTTTACCACAGAGGTTAGACATTCCCATTTGTGTACCAGAGACTGAGGCCTGCTTATCCTGCCTGCCAAGATGTTTTGGACACGAGGGAGAAACACAGCTGAGAGCTGAAGGCCATGAGACATCAGCCAGTACCATACTCTGACCACATCCCTGCAGATTATATATGAGTGAGTGCCCCCTTGCTTGTTTATGCTGTGTGTGACACTGACATTATCTGTCTGAATCACCAAATGGATAAGGGCTGAGGTGCTCCTGGAAGGCTTGGAGACCAAGCGGAACAGCCTGCATCTCCAGTATATTGATACGGAGAAAAGACTCCAGATTGGTCCAGGACCCTTAGAAGCTTCCGAGATGGTCACCCCAGCCGGACCTGAGGCGTCCTTTGTGAGAATCTGCATGGGGGTGGGGGAAAAATGGGATGCCCTATAACAGGTTCAGTTGGTCCATCCACTATACTAGAGCAAAGCAGACAGGCGACATGACAAGGACCATTTATTCCAGCTCATTCGTCAGCTTATCCCATTGGACCTGCAAAGTCCAACGTGGTATGCACATGTGGAGAGACATGCAAAGGGAACTGTAACAATAGCAGCAACCATCAGTCCCAGGAGATGCAACACTGTCTGGATGGACATGTAATGGCTCCTGTGTATCAGCCGGGCCTGGGCAACAACAGTTTCTGCCCTGTCTGCAGGCAGGAAGGCACTGCCTACCACCTTGTCTAACACAGCACCAATATATTGGAGGCACTGACAAGGAACGGTACATTTACCATAACACCCAGTTCCTCAAACAACTATCTGGTTCAGGACAATGTGTACAGAATCACTTTCTTGTATGGAGCCTTCAGATGCCAATCATCTAGATATGGGAAGACATAAAGCCCTTCCCTCTGAAGGGTGGCTGCCAGAACCACTAAGAGTTTGGTAAATACCCACAGTGCAAAGGACAAGCCAAGAGCAAGCCTCAGAATTGATAATGGCTACCCCTCCAGCATAAAGCAGAGGTACTGTTTGTGGCACTTGTGAATTTTCAAATGAAGATATGTTTCCTTCATGTCCAGGGCACTGAACAAATCCCCTTTTTTACAGCTGGGGGAGAAGAGCCTGAAGAGACACCATATGAATCTTTTTGTATTCGATGAACAAGTTTAGGTCTCTTCGGTCCAGTACAGGACACAGATCTCCTGTCCACTTGGGAACCAGGAAGAATCTGGAATAGAACCCTTGGTATCGTTCTTGGGGAGGAACAGGTTTGCTAGCGTGCTTGTGTACGAGTGACTGAACCTCCTCTAGCAGAATGGACAAGTGACTGGAGGATAATGAGTAGGCGAAGGATGAACTGGAGGGGTAGACAGCAACTCCAAAGCATGCCCCTTTTCCACTATTGCCAGGAGCAACTTGTTTGTCGTGATCTCCCTTCACTTTGGCAGATAAAGGGAGAACCTGCCCCCACCATAAACCCCTACAGTCAAAAATGGAGGGGGAGAAAAACAGCCTTGACCATCATTTCTGGATGTCTTTGCATGGGAACCAGGAAAGAGAGGACCCAAGAGGGGACCACCACCACGGTTTTGTGCACAAGCTGTTGACAACAGGCATGTCCACCATGGGCCGCAGGCCTGCAAAATGATCCCTTACCACACCTCTGGTGGGTTGAGTGGTAAGAGATTTGAGTGACCTTAATAGAGCATTGTCAATGTTTTGTATTGTACTGATTCCTGGCTTGTATTTCTGTTTCACAGCTTTGTAACCTTCCACGTCATGCCTGAAAATAGTCACTTCTGTGGCTAGTGCACCTAACCCGGTTAACAAAAACAAATAAATAAGTAAAACCATCCTGGAGGACTGAAGCTCACATAGAGCATTTTCAACATCACCCCCAAACAGCCTGGAGCTTCAAAAAGGGGCATTCAGCACAGCCTGTTGTATATCAGTAGCAAATCCAGCTACCTAAGCATAGCAATATCGCTGAAGGCATATGCATGACACAGCAGCTCTGGCAGAAGCATCACGTGGAGTGTAACAGATGGCTTTAAGTATCTTCACCATCTGAGGCAGCGTTAAGTCAGTCAGTCTTGGCAAGACCAGCAGGCAGAGCCTAAGTGGTAGATACAGCAGATTTCCACAGGCTATTCTGATATTTAGTCATGTATGCCTGGTAGTTAGCAATTCTTAAGCCTAAGGATGCAGAGACATAAAATTATTTTACCCATAACATCCATCCTCCTGGATTTTTTGGCAGAAAGCTAAGTGCTCATGTGTCTAGGGGCTCCAGAGTGGCCATGAGCAGCCATGATAACCACAGACTCAGTTTCAGGCTGAGAAGCCTAATAAGGCTTAGCATATGGAACAGAGTATTGTTTATCAGCCTTCTTAGGCACTGTAGACTTGGTTTATACCTATGTCAGGCAGGCAGCAAAGGTAACATCCTCTAAAAATGTAAATTACACACCTACTGTAAATCATGATCTTCCTGGATGAAGTCTCCACCACTCATTCACACTAGGACCGAGTGGGAGCCAAAAATCTTCAGGAGGGCTGGCGCCGAGTTAGGACCGCGCATGCGTAGTGTCGCAAACCTGGCTTGCGCCATATAGGCTATCTCGGCATCAACCCTCCAACTGCCTCAGTACCTTTTTTACTGAGGAGGTGCAGCGTAAACTAACCTAGTAAAACTAACCCATGACAGACATAAGATAGTCTGTATGACCCGTATAAGAAAGGTTGACTCAACAGTGTCTTCACAGCTCAGTCAACGAGGGACTGAAAACCAAAAATAGGATAAGAAAGCTTGGGCGATGGTGGGTGGGAGTGTGAATGAGTGGTGGAGACTTCGACCAAAAAGATCAAGAATTATGGTAGGTACGTAATTTACATATCTACCTGGACATAAAGTCTCCACCACTCATTCACACTAGTGGGAGAGTACTCAGCCAAAATAATCCCCAGAGAAGGGCGGCAAGAGAGAAAGGAGCTCACTCAGGAGAGAAGTCCATTAAGGATTATCCTGCCAAAGGATAGATGCTGTCTGGCATGGACATCCAAGGTGTAGTTCTTCACAAAGGTGTGCACAGAGCTCCAAGTGGCCGCATTGCAGATGTCTGCCATGGGCAAGTTCCGAATTTCTGCCAGAGATGCTGCGACTGCTCTGGTAGAGTGGGCGTACACCCTGCCTTCCAGCCTGACCTGCGTAATTGAATAGCAATGGCAGAGACATGCTACCAGCTATGCCGAAATGCACCTGATGGCAACAGGCTGACCCAGCCAGGCCATGCTGAATGAGACAAAGAGTTGCTTGAATTTGCGAATCTCCTTTGTTCTGTCGATATAGAACCGCAAAACCCTTTTCACATCCAGAGAATGTAGGGTACGTTCCCCTTCATTCTGAAAGTTCTCAAAGTTGGTCGGAAGGACCGAGGGATGTTTATAGTGAAATTCTGAGATTACTTCTGGAAGAAATTTAGGGTGAGTTCTGAGAACCACCTGGTCCTTGTGAAATACTGTACATGGTGCATCTGTGACCAGGGCATGATTTCAAACACCCTGAGAGCAGAAGTAATGACTACAAGGAAGGCAGCCTTCCAGGTCAGGAACTTCAATTCACAGGTTGCTAGAGGCTTGAAAGGTTTACGGGTGAGCATGTCTAGCACAAGGTTGATATCCCAAGTGGCCACCGGTCTCCTGACTGGTGGCCTAGTGTGTAGGATACCTTTAAGGAACCACTTGACCAAGGGCAGCTGAACCACTGACATACTGTGGATAGGCTCGTGGTAAGCCGAAATCACACAGAGGTGTACTTTCACCGTCAAGTATTGCAGTCCTGCATTTAACAGGTCTAGCAGGTACTCCAACACCTTGTTTGATGAGCACGAAAAGGGGTCCAGGGAGGGCCTTGCACATCAGATGGAGAATCGTTTCCACTTTGCCGTGTAGGTTTTCCTAGTGGATGGCTTGCGTGCTGCTAGGAGAATGTCTGAGATTCTATGGGAGATGTTGAATCTACCTACTTCAATCTCATCAGAAGCCAGGCATACAGATGAAGGGACCTCAGGCTGGGATGGACTACTGGGTCAGAAGGTCCGTTTGAAGTGGTAGTTGTCTCGGTGGAACCTCTAATAATCTGTTAATGGAAATCAAATCTGATGAGGCCAGTATGGAGCGATGAGAATCATGCTCCCCCAGTGCCTCCAGCTTGAGCAGCATCCTCTGAATTAAGGGAAGAGGTGAAAATGCGTACAGAAAGCGTCTTGCCCACCACAGTCTGAATGTATCCTGACAGAAAATGCCAGGTTCGGGATTTCTGAAGCAGAACCGAGGCAGTTTTGTGTTGATTGGGGAGGCAAAAAGGTGCAAGTCTGGAGTGCCCCACTCTTCGAAAAGCGAATGCATGATGTCTGAGTCGAGAGACCACTCGTGTGGATCCGCCTCCATCCTGAGGCGATCCCGCCAGATCATTCTGGATTCCTGGCAGGTAGACCACCTAGATCAGGGCTTCGTGCTTGAGGCACCATTTCCACAGTCTTATGGCTTCTCTGCACAGAGGGTAAGTGTGTGCTCCACCCTGTTTATCATCACTGCCTTGTTGTCTGTCTGAAGGAGAATTACTTTGTGACAGAGGATATCCTTCAGGACTCGGACAGCGTACAGGACAGCTCTAATTTCCAGGACATTTATGTGTAGCTGAGACTCGTCCTGACTCCACAGGCCCTGGATGTGGAGATCCTGACAGTGAGCTCACCAACCAATCAGAGATGCATCTGTGGTAATGGTAATCTGTGTCTCCAGTGGGGCAAAGGGAAAACCTTGGAGAAGGTTGACCTCCTGAGTCCACTAGGTAAGTGACCTCATTAGGGGTCCCATCACCTTGATGTGAAAGGACTGCAGATGTGTGGTCGGAGACCACTGAGTACTGAGCATCCATTGTGTGGTTCTCATGTGCAAACATGCCAGGGGCACCATGAACACCGACGATGCCATGAGATCCAGCATCTGCTGCATCGAGAGAGCTCAAACCGAGTTCTCCCTGAAGAAGTGAGCCATCTGGAGAATATAATTTCTCCTTTTTTCTGGAAGGAAGGCTCTTGCCCTGGAGGTGTCCAGGAGTGCTCCTATGAAGATTTGTTGTTGAGAGGGTTGAAGCCACGATTTTTCCAGATTCAGCATAACTCCCATGGACATGAGGAACTTGGAAGCCACGGCCACTGCTTCCTGTGTTCCTTGTCTAGAGGAACTCGCTAAGAGCCAGTCGTCCAGGTACAGGAACACTTGAATTCCGAGTTTCCTGAAATGCGCTGTGAGTACTGCAAAGCACTTTGTAAAGACTTGAGGTGCTGAGGACAGCCCAAATGGCAGGACTCTGAATTGGTAGTGCTGGCCCAGAGCCACAAAGCGTACGTACTTCTGGTGGCTTGGGTGCCCCAGGACATGTTGGTAGGCGTCCTGCATGTCCAGGGAAGCCAGCCAATTGTTTTGATGAATCAGAGGTAGAAGCGTACCTAGCGATATCATCTTGAATTTCTCTTTGAAGAGGTATTTGTTTAACTTCCTTAGGTCTAGAATAGGGAGCATGCCGTCTGTTTTCTTTGGAACTAGGAAGTAATGGGATTAGAAACCTGCTTCCTGTTCTGCTTGCAGAACCACTTCTACTGCCCTGTTGTTCAGAAGGCCGTGAATCTCGGAAGCAAGGAGGTCTGA
This sequence comes from Neoceratodus forsteri, assembly GCA_016271365.2. Classification (NCBI taxonomy): domain Eukaryota; kingdom Metazoa; phylum Chordata; order Ceratodontiformes; family Ceratodontidae; genus Neoceratodus; species Neoceratodus forsteri. Next base: position 1,507,413,671 of record CM057450.1, read on the forward strand.
CTGAGTGATAGTTTGTGTTGTCATTGGGTGGATGATCCAGAGGGGTAACTGAAAAATTTAGAGTAACCCTCTCGAATTATCCTGAGGACCCATTTGTCAGTTGTGACCGACTTCCACTGGTTGTAAAGCTGAGTCAGACACCCCCCTACTGCGGAAGGAGAGTCCCCCTCGGGCAGTTGAGGTGAGACATGGGCCGGGTCTTCAGAGGGTGGCACTACACGCCTTCAGGCCCTGTGCCTTCTGCTGCATTTTCTTTTGCGGCTGAGGGGTCTGGTTCTTTTGAAGGCCCCTCGGCCTTTACCAAGAAAGCATTGACGGTTATGAAACTGCCGGCGGTTTCTGCCCTGCTGAGGGGCAGCAGGGGCCAGTCTGGCCATCTTAATAACAGTCCTAGTTTCCTGAGTGGCCTCCAGTGCCTGCTCCACCTGTGGGTCAAACAGATAAACTCCATCAAATGGAAAGTTCATGACTCTGTTCAGCATCATTCGTGAACCCTGAAGTCCTTAGCCATGAGTGACACCGGGTGCATATCCCGGCCGCTGCTGCTCTAGAAGCAGTGTCAAAAGCATCCACAGCAGCCTTAAGTTGCTGATTGTTGGACTCAATGCCTCTAGTAATGGTCTGTAGGAGCTCTGAACTAACGTCCGACTCCGGAAGATCCACAGTGGCTTTGAGCGAATGCCAGAGTGTATACTCACACTGAGAGAAATAGCCCTGGTAGCTAGCAATGCGTATTCCTAGGGTAGCGGCAGCGAACACTCACTTCCCCAGAGTGTCGATCTTGCGGGATTCTTTATTTACTGGACGAGCTGTAGATTCCTGAGGAAGAATGGCTTTGTCATTCTCTGCCAAGACTACTATGGCGTCTGCAAAGGCTTGAGAGGCAAGGACTGGCCTATCCTTAGGCGGAGCATATTTCCTGTCTATGGACTCAGCCACAGAAGGAATGAGTGACGGACTGTCCCATACCATCTGTGAAAGGGTCTTGAAAGAGGGCTGCACTGGAGGTGTCAATTCCACTGGGATTTCAGGAACATGCAGATACTGAAGGGGCAACAGTTTCCAAGGATCCACCTCAGAAGTCTGGAGAGAAAGGGTAGAATTCAAATTCTTCAGGAGAGACTTAAAAGAAAGGTCATCGACCAAGGGCTCTGCTGAAGTAGAGGACTTACTCTCCACTCCAAAGGATGAATCCTCATCCAAATCATCCCCTAATCACAGATAAGGATCAGACTCAATATTATCTCCTACTAGCCCAGAAGGGATAGTATAAGAAAGGAAAGGGAGGAAAAAGAGCAGGGGGAGGCTCTCCCAAATCAGAGTAAAATACCCTGGTACCCGACGCGGCGCCACACTGGAAGTGGCGCTGCCAAGGGTGACATCGCAAACGGCACCACATGAGCGCCTGAAGACCCTAACCCCAACACACCCAAGGCTGGAGACCTGAAAATATGAGAAGGAGTAGGAGAAGGCAGTACCTGTGCTAGCCCCTGCGCTGCAGCCATGTGAGGAGGGAAAAGCAAGACAGCGCAGTGTCGACGGCCCCGAGGTGTCATGTGACTAGGTTGACACAACCGCCCTGCTCGCGGGTCCATGGCCCCCAGGCCCAAGGGCCCCGGGCTGGCTCCGCAGGCACAGGAAGCTGGGACAACCACTGGACCCACTGCTCCATACAAGTGGCCCAAAGATGAAACTGCTCACCGGAGGACCCCCATTGGGTGGGGAAGGACTCCAGAGTCAAGGATCGCGGCTGACAAAGCCGGGTCAGCCTCTGGTTCCCCACTACTGATGATCTCCATGCAGACATACCAGAGGGCAATCTCGAGCGGAACCGTTTCTTCAACTGGTGGGATGAAGAAGAGCTTGAGGCCGAGATCGGGATCAGGATCGGGATACCCTGATCGGGAACGGGCACGCTTCTTTTTGTGCTTCTGGGAGGACCACCCTTCCTCTCTAGCACTGGACTGCCCGTGGTCAGACCCCCCCTCCGAAGAGGGCGGCAGACCAGCCCAGCCCTGCTGCTTAAACAGCTTTCAAGCGAAGTCTCCCTACCATCACTGGCCTCATTCATGGTCGACTCCATCGAAGGCAGGCAGAAGAAGAATTCTTCTGTTTCTTCGTTGAAAGAACATCAACTCTTTTTTAAACAAACGAAATAAATATATTAAAAACTAATCAAATACTGAACGACTATACTGCTGTCGTACAGGCGTGAAGATCTGACTCCCAGCGGGTGAGTGATGTCACTGAAGAGCGTACGACGGCGGGGAAGAAAGGAATTGAGGTGGTTGGAGGGTCGACGCAGAGATAGCCTATGTGGCACGAGCCAGTCTCACAGCGCCGCACATGCTCAATCCTACCTCAGCGCTGGCCCGCCTGAAGATTTTTGGCTCCCGCTCAGTCCTAGCACCTCTGGTGTAGTCCCACTAGTATGAATGAGTGGTGGAGACTTTATGTCCAGGAAGATCCACATTTTTGCCCATATACAATGAAACACTGGCAGTAAAATAGATTATGACGCCTCAAAGAAAACTTTGAAAAACATAATACTTAGGTACAATTCAGCTTGCATGCCATGTATATTCTAAAGATTTATCATGCACATTATTTATTGCTGAGGAAGTTTGCATAAATACGTGATCTTTATAATTCAGAGTTCATCTGCCTCTATAGCTTACTCCTTACTTCTTGTCATAATCCTTTGTTGTTATGTCACAATCTGTTGCCATGGGAGTAACAGTGATGTCACAGGCAGTGCAATATGACTTTGGGTGAGGAGAAAGCAACAGGAAATGAAAATTACGTACCTACCGTAATTATGATCTTTCTGTGTATCTTCACCATTCATCGCAGATGGGTATCTGCCAGAGGTCAGGACTCCGTGGGAGCTTTTTTTTTTTTTTTTAAAGGTAGGTGGAGCCGACACAGCATCAATGCCGCCTCGGGGCTGACGCACTGCGTTGCGCTCGTGGGTTGGCCGTTAGGTTGTGTCGACTCCGCCTGCCTGCCAGTTCTCAGTCGCCGGAGAGGTAAGAGGAAGGGAGTGGAGGGTGGGACAAGGAAGTCCAAGGGATAGAAAAAGGAAAAGATGTGTGAACTAAAAGGAGAAATAACGACTGAGAGGACAGAAAAAGAGAAGAGTTGGAAACTAAAGGGGATTGGGAGGGGCCCTAATCTCTGGAAAAGGAAGAGGAAGGTAGGGTGGGTAAAGAATTTAGGAAGAGAGGGGGGGGAAGGTTAACAGATCCCAGACTCTGGTCCGTCTCCAGATTGTATAGGAACTGCTAGGAGTAGCAAAGCTTTCTGCCAGAATTCAAGGCAAGGAATAGCTGGCAAACACTCCAGATAAGCAGATCAGCTATTCTGAAGGAAGGACAGGGTACAGAGATTTAACACCTTCTCAAGGAAAGATATTTGTTGAAAAAAGGGATTTTTTTTTTTAGGAGCAATAGGTTGGACGGAAACACGGAGGAGGATAGAAGGAGGGCAAATGCCAACTCCCACCCCACAGGGGTGGAGCCAAGGCACTGGAGAAAGAGTGCCGCCCGAGCTATCCACTCTCCCTGGAACATTACTCCCCTGTCTGTCCCTGTTTTACCCCACTCCTAAGGAGGAAAGGGGGAGGCACAGAGAGGGAGGGGGACCCAGAGACTGAGGCCCCAGGGGGATGGAGGGTGGGGTTGTGATGAATGGTGAAGATACACAGAAAGATCATAATTACGGTAGGTATGTAATTTTCATATCTTATCTGTGTCAATCTTCACCATTCATCACAGATGGGTAAGTACTGAGCCCTCCCCTCAAAGGGGGGTTTCTTTTACACCCTAAGGGGTAGAATCCCTTAGCCCTCAGTGGGTGACACACTAAGGGGGGAAACCTTCAGGGCCTGGAGAGGCCCGAGAGTGGGGAGAGAGAGAGACGGAGTCCCCCCAGAGGGAGAAGGAAGTTGTTCCGACAAGCGCCATCTCACTCTGTGGGAGAAGAGACAGGTTCCCTGGTGGGCGGAGTTAATCACCTTACGCCGGACCAAGGGTGGCAACCGGGAAAGTCGTAGCCATGCCGTCCGCCTAGTGCAGATCGCTGTCCCTATGACCATGGTAGCTACCTCGTTGGCGCCATAGGATGCCCTCGTTTGGTGCCTTGCTAGCTCCAGACCACCACAGAGAGTGCAATGGCTTTTCTGGTTTGCTCCGTCTCAGGCAATGAGGCTAGGAGCTGACCAAGCCTGGACCACAAGAACCTGTCACAAGCTGCATAGTGGGCCTGATGTGCAGAGACAGAAAGAAGTAACCGTGCCGAGTAGAAAGTCCTCCTACCCCAGAAATCAAAATCCAAGGAGTCTTGGTCTGGGGGCCGGTCACAGTGAAGGGTGCGAAGCCCATCAGAAGCATCCAACTGCGTCAATCCAGACTGTGGATGAGGCATGGAACCTGGAGACTCTGGGGGTGCGCAATACCTCTGTCTGAACGCAACGACGCCTCTCGAAAGGGAGCAGGCCAGGGCGGCACTACAAGGGGGTGTACCCCCGCCCAAAATCGCCTAGAAAGGTGTGTGCGCCTGAGTGTTCAGGATTGCTGGTAGTGGAAGGAGTAAGGTGCAAGTCCTCCAACATCCTCAAGAGGAATCGCTGATACTCAAGAGAGATCAGCAGCTGGAGCGATGTGGACAGAGGTTTCTCTCCCAGAAGAGGGGATAGAAGCTGGAGGTCACCGTTATTCAGTGGGTGGCTGCAGGGGTTGAAAATCCTGGCTGTCCATCGCCTTAACATAAGCAGGGAACTGAGCAGCCACCACTCTGAACTGCTCCCAGGTGAGAGGCCCGCTAGGACTGAGGATGCCTGGGAGCGCAGGAGAGGGTGGCAAAGGGATGGGGACAGAGTCGAGATGTCGGCTGACCTCCGCCTGGGCAAAGGAGCGGATCGTGGGCACCCATGGAAGTAGGTGCCCCGGAACACCCCACAGCCGACAGCTGAACAACCAAATCGGTACTGCCTTGGCTGCTCCCGGAAAAATCCCCCCTGTGAGGCGGCCAGGGACATATAGGTCCAGAAGGACGGTCCCCCTAGCTCAAAAGAACAGGACTCTCTCGAAGAGACCGAGGAGGAAGAGCGGAGATCCGCACTACGGCTTCTCCCAGGGCCCGGGTGGACCCCAGAAAAAGGCAGACGTGCCGACCCCACACCCCTGGCCCCCTCGGAGTCCGAAAGAGCCCTCCGCCTCGAGAGGGCCAACCTATGTAGCTGGCATCTCTGGGCAGCCCCCGAAGGGGTTATCCAGGGTGCAGTACCCTACCCCCTGTAGGTGCTCCGATCGGCCCCAAAGTTGGGCGATCTAGGCACACCACTGGAGGGGATACCACAACTGAGGGATCAGTGAAACCGCCAAGACCAGGCTGCAGAGCTGTGGTGGCCTGCACCACTGCCTGCTGGTCAGCACCCCTGACCCAAGTCTCGGTAGCCACCAACCTCACCTCAGAAGGGGGCTGAATCCGACTTGTCGAGGAGACTACCGTGCTGCCCACCTCAATAGCCAACCCCAAAGGGTCAGACTGCACGTCTAACTCAGCTCGACTCCGTCTCCAAGGAGGTAGAGTCCGAGGCCCTGTGCCAAACTGTGGGAGGGCAGGCAGTGCCATCCTTGCCAACAGGCCCAGAGACCAAAGCTGTGTCCGAGCCAGTGCCAGCGCCTCCCGCAGCTCTGCAAGTGGAATCCGCGGGAGGCACAGCCCTAGCCTGAACAAGAAATCCAGAGCCAGGACCAGTCATGGTGCCATCCGGTCCCACGGCACCACGAGCAGCGCCAAGGGCAGAGATGGCACCGACGACAGCCCCGGTGGCACCATCCGCAGCAACGATGGTGCCGTCTGGCTTCCTAGCGCCGTGAATGGCACAGAGTGCAGGGGCAGCTCCGAGGATGGCGCCGAAGCTGGACACGGCGCCACCTGGCTCCCCGACGCCGCTTGGGGGCAGCGCCGAGGACGGCACTGAGAGGAAACTGAAGGCCTCCTGGTGCCAAGCACTGAGGACATGGCGTCATGCTTAACCTCGGCACCGAGGTGAGACATGGAAAAGGACGGGCGCCGTAGTAGTTTCTTGGCGCAACTAGCAGTGTCGGCGGCGCAACAGCTCCGACAGAGGTCACAGAAGCGCCACGATAAGTCGGCGCCCGATGATCGCTCTGTCAGGGGCCTACAGCACCGGAACGGTGCCGAGGTCTCCAACGGTGCCAGCCGACGGCATCGAGAATGGAGCCGACACAGCCTTGCGACTCGCGGGACCGACACCGGGGGAGCCTTCACCCCCCAGAAGGGGTGATTGCCATGGCAGCATCTCCTGCCCGCCCCTGGGAAGGAGTGGGACGGGCCTCATACCCCGTGGAAGAAGCTTCAGCATCGGCTAGGCTACAAGTAGCCGAGGCTCCCTCCTCCTCGGTCCATATAGAACCACAAGGGGACCCGGAGGAAAGGCCGAGAGCGTGGCTTGGCCCAATAGCGCATACCCACCCGAATCGCCGGAGCTCGCCCGCTTTCCACGCGCTACCGATGACCCGTGGTCCATGGAGAAACAGGTGTCGCACGAATCCATGTCGTGAAGCAGGCCAAGACACAAAAGACACCGGTCATGCTGGTTGGTGACGGAAAATGTTTGGCCGCATGAGCACCGTCACGTGGGGGGCTGACCCGTCTTGGAAGATTTCTTGCCCTCCGACCGAGACATGACCTACGGAAAAAAACCACCAAAAACAGACTCGACGTCTCAGAAAACTATAATAATGGAAAGATCTTACCGGGCGATGTCGAGTAAGGCAACACAGAACCGGCAGGTAGAACCGACGGAGTTCGCACAAGAAAATCGAGGAGAGAAACTGCAGCAGGCCTCAAACTCTTCAGCTTCTACACGGTGGTGACCTCTACGCGGAGATGAAGAACTGGCAGGCAGCGGAGCCCATAAAACCTAACAGCCAACCTGCGAAAGCACCACGAGTAAAGGCCGGCTCCAAGGGCGGCGCTGATGGTGCTGGCTACCGATACCTTAAAAACAAAACAAAAACTCCCGCTGAGTCCTGACTCCGGCAGATACCCATCTGTGATGAGTGGTGAAGATTGACACAGATAAAATTGTATCCTATTGTCATGCACATTACATGAGTAATAAATAATGGGGAGGATAAATACAGCATTAATGTGAAATATAAGCCGAACTATGTCTAAATATTATGTTTTGTTAAAGTTCTCCTGAAGACGTCAGCTGCTCTTTAAGAGGGACACTTAATAAATTTGTTTCCTTTGAAGTGAGCCCACAAAAAACAATTACAATCAAGCATGTGCATTGCTTTTCTGGAGGCATCCCGGCCCTGTGCTTCCACAGCGAAGATGGATGTATTACATATGGAGGGATGGAAATTGCAGAATATCTGGGTCCTGCACTTCTAACGATGGATTGTCTTCATGTAGGTCCCAAAGGGACCTGTATGACTGAGGATATAATTCTACTATCTCAAAAAGTAAGGAAATTCTTTGCAAAAAACTTCATTAATGCATCAGTTAGGGTTCAGATTAAACCAACGAAAGTAGGGAAATGTGGCATTAGGGTTTCCAACCCTAACTCCCCACCACCAGCCCCCAAGCAGGAAAAGGAAAAAAACATTACAGTTTTCACTGTCGTGACTCTTTGGGAATCAGGGGTGGGGTCTTCCTTGAGGTTTTCAACCCTAACGCTCATCCCATTCCATGACCAAATACAGTGATACTGCATGTGATATGTTTTCTTCAAGCAGGGCCTACAGGCTGTTGGCAACATGTGGGGCGACACAGGGTTCTATATGTCTGAAGGCTATATCACAATGGAGTGGGTGTTGGGTTGAGAACCCCAAGGAAGACTCCATCCCTCATTTGCCAAGAGTCAGGACAGTGAAAACTGTAGTTTTTTTCCTTTTCCTGCTGGGGTGGAAGGGGAGTTGGAAACCCTAACACCACATTTACGTACATTTGTTGGTTTATCTAAACCCTAACTGATTAAGACATTTTTTGCAACTATATAAATATAAGCAATACAAAGCATTTATATGCACAGGGAATGACCACATAGAAACATAGAATTTGACGGCAGATAAGGACCGCTTGGCCCACCCAGTCTGCCCATTTCCCTACCTAATGGATAAGCTGCAGATTCTAGTTAACCAGCAGCCTACTTCTTCCTGCCCCCACCCCCTAGAATTGCCTTATGGCTGTCCCATGCATGCTTGAATTCCACCACTGTTTTTGACTTCACAACCTCCTCCGGAAGGCCGTTCCATGCATCCACAACCCTCTCTGTGAAAAAATACTTCCTTAAATTATCTCTGAGCCGCCCCCCCCATCTTCAAATTGTGCCCCTTGTTATATATGAGACAAGAAAAAGATAGTTGTCGGTTTAAATTCTGTGATGGGTCATAAAACTAAATTCCATATTCATTCCATCAGTAAATGTATTAAAAGGAAAAACAATTCGGAAGAGATATCTGGGCATGAACAGTACGCAGTGTGATTACTCTCCCTACTGAACTGCGTCTTTTATCCATTTTGAGCTAATCTTGTGTTTTTCCTTTTTTGGAGCCCCTTGTTGATGCTGCCTTTTTCCTACTTGACATTCATTTGTTAATTACCAATTACTTCAGAACTAGTAACATTTAAGGAGACGCCTGGAGTGGCATTTTCCCCCATGAGCTTTTGCTCAACTGGTATCAGCAGGAGCCGGAAGAAACCACACAGTAATGTAAGTTTATATACTGATACCATCCATGTAAAACTCCATCCCAAGCTCGGTGCCTGGTACCATAAAATGTTAATCTCCGCATCTCTTTAGGGAGCTTGTTACCAAAATACCTGTCTTTGACTATGCAGATGTTGTTTATGAGACCACTCCTTCCATTTCCCTCGCCAGACTGGACACCTTCCACAACCCCTTCTGCTGCTTTGCTACAGACTCCCCCACCCCCCTGCACACATCATTGTTCACTGTATACATCCCTGTCCATCCTCTCTCTGCCCTCACGTCACCAGGCTCACCATGCCTCCTTCATGTTGAAATACTGGTCTGGGTCCTTTCCCACTTATCCCTCGTCTCCCAACTCCCCCCCTGCTTCTTGTTCCCTCCATTCCAGGGACCATCGTACTTTGTCACTCTTCACCCCTGCTCTTCTGCTGGGCAAACTGCCATCTCCTATTGACTTCCCTCACTCTGGAACCAACTTCCCTCCCTCCTCAGACTCTCCCCATCCCCCAGCTCCCTCAGGCACCAGTTTAAACTCCAACCCCTCCCCACCTGTTCCTGTTACCCTTCCCTCTGACACCCTCATGGCTTAGCCTTGAGCAGCCGAATGGGCCCCTGCTCTTGCCTTGGTATCACAATTACACCACTAGTTTTCTCCAATTACAAGGTCTGGCATTTAACCCGCTCTTCAGGTCAATCACCTGTTGTCAAAATGTTCTTCTTTTTTACCGTGTACTGCTGCCACGTCTGAATATGCACCTCGTGCTCTTGTTGAGCTGTACTGCATTTTATTCTCTGCACATTCAATCTTTGAGTTTATTCTAATTTTGTATGAACTTTTTACCATATGTTGTTCCACTGTTCCACATTTACTGTATGTATTGTGCTGCTGCTCTTCCACTGTTCCCCTCCCCAGGCTGCACCTGGAAATGAGCCCTGGCTTAGTGTGCCTTTCCTGGTTACCAATTTCTAAATACATGTAAGTTTATATGTGCTTCAAGGGATGGCATAAGACTGTCCTTTCGAGTGCTGTAAGTGAGAGGAAAGACATTCCTTGGAACATACACAGTATGAACTTATTATAAATCACCTGAACAAGTTAAAGGAAAGGGATGTGTGTGTTTCAAGGAATTCCATGAAAGGAACATGTGTGTTTCAAGGAATTCCATGAAAGGAATGTGTGTGTGTTTCAAGGAATTCCATGAAAGGAATGTGTGTGTTTCAAGGGAAAACTCAGGAAGCTTAATGACTTGAGGCTCCTATGGTTCAAGTGCTTAAGAGCATGCCACGGAATGGCAAGGTCCCTGGGTTTGAGTCCCCGTAGGAGTCGCACGTTTCCTTTCATTTCTACAACTGGATTTTCAAAATTGTCTCACAGTGGCTTATTAACTGCATGGAGAGAAAGGAAGTAATTTGAGTCCTGAATAAGTTAAAATAATTAAAAATAAGTTGTAAGGTCTATTTGTATTAAAAAAAACAAGTGGGGTTGACTATGAATTGACTATATGCATGCTCAAATTTCCAATAATAGTAAACAAGAAAGCTAAGTTTAGGCACCTGTTAAAAACCTTTAATAATGAACAATACCATGTTTAATAGGCAAGGAAAATACTGTTTTCAAACCTGACAGAATCAAGATGTAATTTAATACTGCTTCTAATTGCCTAAGTTCTATGCTCACTCAAAAAGGTGACTTGTCTCTCTCACTTACATTTACTATGGCTTGAATTCTCAACAGAAAATCCCATTAAGAGACATTCAATATACATCTCACCTTGAACAGCATGTAAAATGATGGACTCTCAAGTTCATTTGTCAATTGGAATATGATTAATGTATAACTTTCTGCACCATTTAACTTCTCAGTATATGGGTACAAGCATACGCAATATAATCGTCACCTGTGTTTGTTCCTCGGGGAGAAGATCATATATAGCTTCATGCATTTTAGCCATCTGCTTACAACAATTCCTGAAGCATGTTGAGGGAACGGGAGCCTTTACTTCATACTGGAAATAAAACATAAATTCATCAATTTGTTTGTTCATTACATATTTTTTGCATCTATCCTCTAGTAAGTTTATTTTCATAGTAAATATTATTTTTATTTTATAGAATGGGTTGGAAATTTCTTGCTCCTTGATTGGCTAAATAAGTTCCAAGACCCAAATGTTAATCCCAAAATACCCCCCCCCCCATCCTGACAACTGTGGCTGCCGCAGCTTTAACCTTCATCTAAATGAGAGGGTTAGAAGCTGCCTTCCCAGATGATGCCAGTGGTGCTCCATTACTGACTGTCAAGGGGTTCAAGAACAACGACCAAAATGTCCACTCCCTCTCTGGGATACTAGTATTTAAGTAGCTCGAGGGTAAGATCTCTTTCTTTTCTTTCTATGCTTTAGTTCTTCGGAGGCCTCCCCATCAGCTCCTCCACCCATGGGCGGACCCTGGGAGCACCTGCTCAGAGTGCCCCCTGGATTACCCACCAGGGTGGAGCCGTTAGTGCCCCCCTCAACTTAACACTGGAGGATCTCAAAATACGATTGCAGTGGGGCCCTAGATCTGCCACAGATGGAAGCACCATTGGGCACAGTGGGGCAAGGGTTTTTCTTGTGTTGTCGAGCGGCATGTCAACTGGACGCCAGCAGCGTTACCACGCTGCATGTCTTATTTGCCCTCCAGGAGACAGCATTGGCAGGTGCTCTGGTAATGATGCATCCCGTGGTCACCCGGGAGCACTGGACCGGAGACACTCTATCCTCCCCCTGGACTGGAGAGTGTGCTATGGCTGCTCAATCCACTCCTGCCCTGGCTGGCCCTCGAGCATCCTGAGTCCATTTCCAAACCCAGGATGCCCATGTTGCAGCGGTGAATCTTTCCACTGCGCCGGCGGTCCGGCTGATGGTAAGATGTTTGTACCTCTGGTGCTCATTAGGATGCATGTGTTTCATATATGTGGCCTTGTATATTAAGGCATGTGTTCTTTGTTACTGCATATGAACAAAATGACCAAGTGGGTGACAAACTGGATGGGAATGCAGGGACCCAAAGAGTGATGTAGGGACGAGAATTCTCAGGGACGAGGGAGGTCACCAGTGGGTTCTGCAGGGGTTGGTGCTTGGTCCAATACAATTTAATGTGTACATTAGCAACACTGGGGAAGAAATAAAGTGTTAAATCTACTTGTTTGTGGATGACACCAAACTATATGGGAGAGCAGACATGGAGGGGGGAATCAGGCACTTGAGGGAAGATCTAGTAAAAATGGAGAGGTGATCTGGGATCTCGCAAATTAGATTTAATGCAAAACAAATGCAAAGTCATGTACATGGGCATTAGAACCAGAAAGCAGAATATTAGCTAGGGGTAAAGGTCACAGTTTCAAAAGAGGAAAAGGACCTTGTTGTGGCTATAGCTAGTAACCTGAAGTCTTCTTTGCAATGTAAAAGAGCAGCGGCTAAAGCAAACAGGATGTTGGGGTGCATATCATGGGGTTTCACTAGCACAAAGAGGGAGGTGATCATGCCACTGTACAGATCTATTGTGTGCCCACACCTGGAGCAGTGTGCAGTACTGGGGTCCCGACCTAAACTGCTGGAATTAGTGAAAAAAAGAGCTACACAATAGTACAATACAGGGTCAGCACAATCTCCCATATGAGGAAAGGCTGAGGAATCTTAACAGGTAATCACTTTGGGGGGGGTGGGGGGCATGATAGAAACTTTCAAGTACATCGAAGGAATTAACAAGTTGAGAAAAGGAATCATTTCAGTTTAAGTAAAAATAAAATCACCAGCAGGCACACTTATAAACTTGTAGGTGGAAGATTCAAGAAGGAGGTCAAAAGTAATTTCTTTATGGAAAGGGTTCTGGTAGGGTGGAATGAACTTCCAAATGATGATGTTAATCAGAAGACAGTACAGGGCTTCACGAGAGTAGAATAGGGTCAAGGGAAGGGTAACAGGGAAAGGGGAACAGGTAAAATTTGCATGCTCTGCAATGAACAAGGGGAGTGTCAGTTAAAGAAGGAGGCAGGACCCACTATAAACAATGTAACAGCGGGCCTGCATCAAGCAGACTAGATAGACCAGAGGGCCTTTTTCTGCTGGCAAATTCATATATCGAAGCAGGCTTGACAGACCACATGGCCTTCCTCTACTGGCAAATTCATATGTTCCAACAGACTTGACAGACCATGTGGCCTTCTTCTACTGGTGAATTCGTATGTTCCAGCAGACTTGATAGATCATGTGCCCTTTTTCTGCTGGTGAATTCGTAGGTTCCAGCAGACTTGATAGACCATGTGGCCTTCTTCTGCTGGTGAATTTGTATGTTCCAGCAGACTTGGCAGACAATGCGGCCTTCTGCTGGTGAATTCATATGTTCCAGCAGACCTGATGGACCATGTGGCCTTCTTCTGGTGGTGAATTTGTATGTTCCAGTACACTTGATAGGCCATGTGGCCTTCTGCTGGCAAATTCGTATGTTCCAGCAGACTTGACAGACCTTGTGGCTTTCTGCTGGTGAATTCATATGTTCCAACAGACTTAAAAGACCTTAGAGCCTTCTTCTGCTTGTGAATTTTTGTATGTTCCAGCAGACTTGACAGACAATGTGGCCTTCTTCTGCTGGTGAATTTGTATATTTAAGCAGACCTGACAGACCATATGGCCTTCTTCTGCTAATGAATTTGTATGTTCAAGCAGACCTTTTTTTTTTTAAAGACTATTTCTTCTCCATCGGTGGCCCTCATTCAGGTGGCACTCCAGCCCCATCCCCCGGCACCAGCTATGTCCCCCAGGGCTTACCCCCTGGTGGGGTTGGCGGGGGAGCACTCACCCCCACCTCAGGCATGGATCCGGTCCACTGGTTTGACTAGCCGGGCAGGATCTGCGAGTGCAACCATCCAACCGCCGGCAGTTTATCCTTTTTTTCCCCTGCAGAGGGGGGCATGCAAGGACTTCAATGGCGATGCTGCACATGCTCCCATACCATGCATGCCTGGAGTCTGCCCCGCCTCTGCCCCTCTTCTATCAGCGTCACTGTGCTAGCCTCTAGCCTCCGCTTGCGGTCAGGCTAACACCAACTGCTGCAACCACCCTCCCTAGCCGACCCCTGGTGACCTGCTTGCTCCGTGAACACGGGTCGCTGGATTGAGGTGTGGTATCCAGCGGCTCAACTCTCCACGCCACTAGGCCAGCTTTGTTCAAGCAGACTTAATAGACTATGTAGCCTTCTTCTGTTGGTGAATTTGTATGTTCCAACAGACCTGACAGACCATGTGGCCTTCTTCTGCTGGTGAATCTGTATGTTCCAGCAGACTTGACAGACCATATGGCCTTCTTCTGCTGGTGAATTTGTATGTTCAAGCAGACTTAACAGACCATGTGGCCTTCTGCTGGTGAATTTGTATGTTTGAGCAGACTTAATAGACCATGTGGCCTTCTTCTGCTGGTGAGCTTGTATGTTCCAGCAGACTTGACAGACCATATGGCCTTCCTCTGTTGGTGAATTTATATGTTCCAGCAGACTTGACACACCACGTGGCCTTCTTCTCCTGGTGAATTTGTATGTTCCTGCAGACCTGACAGACTATGTGGCCTTCTGCTGGCGAATTTGTATATTCATATGTTCAAGCAGACTTGACAGATCATCAGGCCGCCTTCTGCTGGCGAATTCGTATGCTCAAGCAGACCTGAGTGACCATGTGGCCTTCGGCTGCCGGCAGCTTTGTATGTTTGCAAATTTGTATTTGTAGTACAGTGATGTACTGCACTTTGCTTTTGCAACTTATTGTTTTTTGTATATTTATATATTTCAGCTCATAAAACAACTACAATGAACTCCTACTAAGTGACTCTTGTCCACAGTGCACTTGGCACCCAGGCAGCCCAAGAACACGTGGTGGGGGGCGCAAATCAGCTACTTCAGAGCCCTAGGGACAGATTTTATTTACCATTTTGTACCCTCATTTCCCCACCCCCTTTTTTGTTCCCCGACACTCAACTCTGACGATCAGAGTCACTACACAACCCTTCACAGCAGACGCTAATGCCACTGATAGGTAAGCAGGCAGGTTGTTTGCACATGCATGACAGCCCTTGCCCTCCCTCCCTCCCTCCCTCCCAGAAGCCAAGGGCCTCACTTCCACAACAATCTTACAGTACTGGAGTCCAGGATTCAGTACACGAACCATAACCTCCCATGTGGCAGTGTCACTTGGGGCAGATTTTAAAACATTTGCACATTTAACACTAAGTCAGAAGGTACAAAATCACACATACTCCCATAATGCAAAGCATCATGGGCTGTATATGCAAATCACTACAAAATACTACGCTGGTTCAACTTTAAGCAGAAATGCATGGTGCTGAAAGGCCTCTCACACAGTCTGCAAAGGGTGCCAAAAGAAGACACAGACACGTGTTTCGTCCTACCAGAACTCATTAGTGTGCCTTGTCTGTATGACACTCCAGTTGAATGAACCAGGTACCCTAAGTTGGTCTATCTGGGTTGGGTTGTGGTGATCCCAATAAAAACAAAAATCAAGCTAAAAGACAAAGAACCTTGGTGCGCAAGCACTGAGGCAAGGGTTACCCTAAAGGGCATTGGCCAGGAAGTCAAGTTTCAAAGAAATACAAAATCACACTTACCGCATGATGCAAAGCATCATGGGCTGTATATGCAAATCACCACAAAATACTATGCTGGTTCAACTTTAAGCAGAAATCAGTGGGTGTCTACTCACCAAATAAAAATATTTGTTTCTTTAAAGTTTATTTACAATGGTAACCTAATACAGTGCATCCTGTCACCAACCTTTTGTGATTCACTGATCACTTTGTCAAGGGAGGTGGCCCTTATGTTTTTTTTTCTCAAAAACAGGTTCCTTCTGAATTACTAATTTAACCCACTACTGTGAAGGTGACCCAAATTCGGAAGCAAGCTTGGGGTGCTGCGTCAGGGGGTCAGGCCCGACTGCAGCAGCTGCTGCTTGGCAGTGCACTGTGGTCAAGGAGGACTGGCGCTGCACCATCAGTGCCACAGCAACCCATGTGGTGGACCAAGAGAGCCTGTTCCCTTCGCAGAGATGTTGCTGCATGCATCTGAGGCTTAGATGTTAACTGCATGCCAGGGGAGGAGGGAGGCTGGGAGAAAAGCCTAGGAAGAAAAAAAACACACACACACATATCACCATCTATATGATGGCCTGCATTAAAGACTCCCCTTGGTCCTAGTGCCTGGCAACAGTGGATCCTGGCTTACACAGTAAGCTGCTGGGAGGAGGGAAGGAAGGCCTTCCCTGGGGCTCCCCCCATGGGAGGAATATTCGTTGGGGATGGAGACCAGTGGGGCCATGAATCAATGGGTAAGATCAAGGTATATACCTAGCGTAGTATGGTTGGGGAGAAGATGCAAAAAGAAAAAAAATCATTTAAATTTCTGAACTGTAGAAATTTTTTTAAAAGGTGCACTCTGGACTTCCCACTGGACTTCACAACTGACACACTGTTCTGTTAATGTCAGCTTTTAAATGGCTCCTGCTCCCCATCTCAATCACTGTGTCAGTCTAAGGCTCAGCTTCTTCCTGCTGTGTTTTGCTTTTCAAAGCCGTGTGTGCAGGACAGGTAAAATCACTTTCTGGGCTGGTGGCCAGAAAGGACACTAGCTTATGAAATCTGGTAGCCAAGTCAATCTTTTAGTAGCCATCATTTATACTGGGTGCTATTTCAGATGCAGCATTGTAAGCTGTAGTGTTGTCAATTATTGTACCTCTGTGAGTTTTTTTTACAAAGTGATAATCTTGCACTTCCTTGTAAAGCAAAATACATGCTGTTGAATAAATCAGTACATTTTCCATCTGTGTGTTACTTTGCCTCACTTTAAAATTGTTTAATCTTTTTCACGTGACAAAATAAAGGATAAACAAAGTAATAATCCAGCAGACTGCTGCAGCTGCTGCAATCTCTACCCAGACCCGCTCCATCCCCTTGCACAGACTGATGTGGATGCCCTGAATGATGCAGAGATGCTGGAGTAGTTTAGTACCAATTATCAACTGTTGAGTTAGGACCAAGTCCTCAGCTGAAGGTCCATTAAAATTAATCATTAGCAGATCATCCACACTGCTATCAATAAGATAAGCTACAAGCTATTGCTTTAATCCTATTATAGGCAATAGTCCTCATTCACAGGCAGCTGTGCTCAATGGCACCACCTGCAAAATTGTGACCAACACTCTCAGAAGTCCAAATCTTTCAGATTCTGGTGGCGGTTTCTGTGTCCTGATTTTTTTAACAGAATTTTTAAAATCTTGCCACTCCTCTAAAACTGTATGGGAAACTTCTCTATCAAGTTCTGCCCCCAATCAGAATCGGGTAAAGGCTGCCCAGAAATAAGAGGATGCTTTTCAGAAGTGGCATGTACTGTACTTCTGGGTGAGTCCAGCGAAAGATTTCAGCTCAAACAAATGTGTGAGCCATCAGGCTAAACAGCTGTATCAAACACAGAGAACTGCTTGTAGTCATCTGATTGCCAGATGGTTAAAACCTGTCCTGCAAGAATCCAGTCACACTGTCACATACTTTTGCCTTCATTAGTTTCCAGGCAATTTTCACAGACACTATGTCCTCAGCTGCTTTGTATGAAGCAGTGACCTGCCTCGTTCTTTTTTGCCTTTTGTTTTTATTTGCATTGTTATCCATCATGACAGTTGTGGCAGAAAGGAATGCCATCCCCATCACCTGACAAGAGACTGGCATGGCATGGCATCTGAGCATGCGTATTTTAAAACGATGGCTCAGTAGGACCCGCACTAGTCTTCAGATGCTTGAGCTCTGAAATGCAGCTCTCCACTCATGACTGAACTTGGGAAAGAAGCAGACCCTTTTTCTGAAAATGCTGAGAAATCCTTCCAGGAGTAGACAGATAATCTTGTTGAAATTTAAGAAACCACTTTTTTTTTTTCAAAACTACAAGCGGCCTTTAGCACTATCTGCATTAGCACTCCCACTATGTTCTCATGCACTAGTTACCACAGCTGGCAAGTTGTGGAGAAGAGCTTTCACAGCACTGTTGTGAGAACTGACCCAGCACATAGTAAAGAGACTGCTGAAGTTGTTTTCAGCTCAGTGAAAAGGACATTTGCTGCCTCTTCCAGGTGCTTATAGGCCAATGAGAGAAATGATAAAACCGACTACAGTGCCCTCAGTCTGTTTTCATTTTCTTTGACTTCTCGCATCCTTTTAAGCAGCTGGAACAGCAAGTTGTAAACAAGCATCTGTCAATGCCGGATGCTCATCACTGGTATAGAAGCCCTGGGGTACTAGATGCATGTGCAAAATCTCCTTTCAGGACAGATCTGCCTAATTTCATTGCAGTTGTTCATGAGGTGGAGGTCCCAAAAAAGGCATGTTAAAAATTTGGGACAAAAATGGCTAAGTTATGCCACTAATTTCAAAACCCCACTGAAATACAATGAACCGCATACCTGATTTCCTCAGTTTGCGGTCCTGCTTTGAAGAGTGAAGATGTGTTTGCGGTCCACAGAGGATTACGGCATTGGACCCCCAGTGGGTAAAGGATTGGGGAGTGAAGAGTGGGAGGGTTAGGTGGAGGGGACTAACGGGGCAACAGACATCGATGGACAGTTTTCTTTTTTTACAGGGTTAAAAAAAAAAAGAAAAAAACAAACGCGGGAGCTTTTCTTTATTTCATATGGTAACAGCGACGCTGGGTACTGGGCACCCCAGTGTCAGTGTTATGTCTGTGGTGAGGGTGTGGGTGCTGAGAGGGATGGTCGGGTGGGTGGGACAGTTACAGGGGTGGAAGCAACAGACACTGATGGACGGTTAATGAAACAAAGAGCAAGTGACACTTGTAGCTTACCTGCCCCCGTTTCTGTGGCACTACATGCAGTCCCCAAATAGATGAATCGGAATTAAATTTTGTTCAAAAACAGTTTACTTTTCTAGTTTTAATATTTGTTTGATGTGACTCATGAACACACATCTCCCACGACTTCCAAGCGTTTGCGCTGTAGCCTGTGCATCACTGTGATGTTTAGTAAGGAATACTCCCCTTGCAGCATGACCGCTTAGTTTATTTACTTTATTTATTTATTGAATACAATCGGAATTAATACCTTTGAGTCAGACTCCTTTACAAAGGCTCCACGTCATAGAAAACAATACAGAGCATACAGTGTACAGACATCATAGTATAAATAGCAGTGTGGGAAATATCACACCTTACAAAAGATACATGGTAAATTACAACAGGTGGATGTGTTACAGAATAATTTCAACAAAGACAATGCAGTACAGTGGCAAAATACAATAAATATAGTAACTACAGAGGAAAATCATACAGTACAGTAGTTGTTGTAGAGAAGTATTTATGACTGGAATGTGCAAGCAGCACAGTCCAGTGAGTTTCAGCTTGTCTGAGGCTTGGGTAAGACCGAAACCAGGGACAGGCACTCTAGAAACAGGACCAAGTGGGTCCATTGTCATGGCATTTTTTGGTTGTGGGTAGGTCAGGTACAGTCACAGGTGGAGTCATGCAAGATATTATTTATTTATTTATGAGTTTTACCAGGAAGGCATACTGAGCAACAATGCTCGATTCCAGATGCAACCTGGCTTGCTATGGAGAAGAGATTTGAACAGTCTCAGGGTAGGATCCTGGAGGACTGGTATGGGCAGCGAGTTCAGTCAACTTGGGGTGTGGTATCTGTGTCAATGTCTAGTGCAGAAGACATGTATAGCTGCACATTATATGAATATTTTTGTTGTGCTTCTACAGTGGGATACATATTTTTTTAAAAAGAGCAGTTCTTTTTTTATACAGAGTGCAGTCATTGAGTAAAACAACATTTTAAAACAGTGATTTGTCAGTGCTGAATCAGCCACACAATCATTTGTAACAGTGTCAGCTGCTTATTGAAAAGTCACTCTATACTGGCCTGGTTTTGGCACTAGTAGGTGGCATGGCAGAGGGCATCAGTGGCAACAAAAATGACAGCAGTGACAGTGGCTTATTAAGGTGATTGTGGAGGCACCTGGCTGAGGTGTCATGCTCTGTGATTCAGAGCCTGGCGGCTCAGGTAGAGAGGGGTGGGCAGGGACGGACCATGACCCAGACCACATAGGGAAACAGGCCTGGCGCTTGCACTGTAGGACAAACAGAACCATACATGCAGTGAGTGTTAGTGGCAGCAGGTAACAGGGTGTAGGTGGTGGACTGGTACATTCCCGGTTCACTGCAACAGTCCTCTGGTACATAATCACCCATGTGGCAGAATGCGTATGCCAGGGTTTACTGTATGGGTCTGGGGGTCTTCTGTGGCAAGTGCCAGCCTGTTTCCCTCAGGGGTCCATTTTCTGCTCTGTTCCTTGTCAAACCCCCTCAATCTGAGCCGATCAGCTCTGTATTACAGACCATGGCAACTCCGCCGGGTGCTTCTTCAATCACCTTACAGTGCTGTTGTCCCACTGTCACACCCTATGGCATCCCCTCTGCTTGCTCTCTTCACAGTATCCTCTTTGCAGGCCATCTCACCCCCACCAATCGCTGCTCTGTTGGGATGCTGCATCCACACACCCTGCCTCGCCATGCAGCCTCCCTTGGGGTTAATGGCACCAACTGTAAAACCCCAGTTTAAAAGATAGACCTGCAGACAAACGGTGCTTCAGCATTATTAAAAGATTTGTTTCAACAGACAACAGAACCGTCAAAATATTTCACATTGCTGCCAAAAACCTAAGCTGTCAACCTCGTCCCGTGACTGCTGACAGCAGACGTTCCCCATCTCACGTCATCACGCTCCAGGAGTAGCAGGAATGTGCGGCAATCACAAGAGCGAGCACGGGGATGCGGGATGGCCACGGATGAAAATCAAAGAAAAATAACATGAAAAGCAAGTAATTATTTACTATTTTAACAGCGCATGTAAAAACAAAAGCCCACTGTCTGACTTTACCATTTGTGCAGTACCGATCATGTCAGCAGCTTTTGACTGCACATTGGAAGTGGTGTGGCAGATCTGCACAGACCTCAGGGGTTTTGTTTATGAGGCAGCGACACTGAGGGATTGGGCACCCCCAACATCAGTGTTATGTTTGTGAGGGGTTGTGGAGAGGTGGGCATACCTCTCAATCTGCTAGGACCAAAATCAGGTACACTTCCCCAAAAGTCAGGGACAAATGACCAAAATCAGGGACATCATATTTTATTTTCAACGTGGCGCCGCACCATCGATGACATGTATGTCACATGATGTAGTACACTACAACATATGTAAAGAACCTTTAGTTTATGTTTTGTCAGATTCAGTTGCATACTACCAAACAGCACAATAAAAAAATAAAAAACAGGCAAATGTTTTGCATTTTTCTGTTGTCATTATTCTTCATTTACATACTTGAAACTTAAGTGGAACATGGGCACTGCTAGAGAAATATATATTTTTTTTTAGGATCCAGTGTTAATTTCCAGGCTTTTAAGGATCAAGTGTTCTTAATTTCCAGACTTAACTGTACAGAAATATACTGAATTGGAATTAGTACAAAGTAGACTGTGTTCAAGTTTCTAGGCTGAAACAATAATAATTGTCTGAACTGCCTAAACACAGTCACAGTCACTTTCTCATAGCAGATTGTAAAAAAAGCAAATTAAACATTTCATCAGTAAGAATTTTAGGCAGTATTTCTGTGTGTGTGTGTGTGTATGTTTTTCTCGGCACAGAGTCAGGGTACAGAAACAGATGGATCTGTTTCCTGCTTGGACCAGTTTAACCCTTAGGCTGCTGACAGAATGGAACATGGAATGTTTAAATTAAAATAAACATTCCATCAGTAAGAATTTTAGGTAGTATTAAGTGTGTGTGTGTGTGTGTGTCTCGCTCTCTCTCTCAGACATCGATGGGTTTTCTGCGTTACAGCTGACGTCTAAAACAGCACAGGACTCTTCCTGGATGTTTGAAATTCCTAGCTTGATCATGATAGATCAGTTCTGCTTACATCAAAGGAAAGAACTGAGCCATGACTGGGTCGGCTTTTCCTTTTTAAGAACATGCCGTCTCCGCCCAGCAAGCCAAAACGCGGTCATAATCAATCTGCCTGATGATTGGTGTGGCACTAACTCACCCTTTAAACACTGCTCTGCATTGGACGAATAGTTTCACACCCCTTAAAAGGCACTATCACAGCAAGATGTTCGCTGCGCACACACGCGCATGGAGAACATAAAAACGAGCACTGCAGTGGGTGGCAATTAATCGAGGCAGGCCACGGCTTCTTGTCTTTGCTGTAAAGCTAACACTGTGCTCTCTCATTGCAGACACACCATTAGTAGTCATCAAAGACATCCAAGGATTTTCTTTTTGCCATGAGGAACAATGTTTACTGAAGGGTGAATCTATTGTGCAATATATCTATTGATATCTGCATTCCCTAGCAACTCTGTCTCGATGAAACAAGTAATGGCAGTACTGTATCACCTTTGCTACAATAACCTAGGAAAACAGTCACGAATTCCTGCACACTTCGGTCAGTGCTGTCATCAATCAGTTGTCCCCCAGCTTAAATCTGCTGCTATTATCACAAAATGAAATATATAAACTCACGGCACCTTTATAGTTTACATATCCAATAAATTTTACATCACATTTTTTAAACAAGATATGAAAAGGAAAAATCCTTGAATGGTCTATGCCTGGATACAAAGAAGTATAATGAAGGAAACAGTGGTTACCGGAGGGCGACAGGACCAAGGAGAATAGAGAGATGACAGGAAGGGTTAGTACCCTGGAGGAATAGTAGGTTCCAGGGATTATAGGAACTTGGGAAGACTGGATGGTCCTCTGGTCTTTTTCTGCTGTCACTGTCTATGTTTCTAAATAGGCAACTTTAAACAGACACTGCAGGGATGCCCTCAATGCAGCATTCATCTTTTGAAAGCAAGACCATAAGCAAGGCCACTGGTTTTCATTTCTCCATGAAAATGGGCAGAAATACAGAACCCTGTTGGTGCACGCCATATGAACTTCATGCAGTGCAGCATTTGTGTCTGAGATTTCCCCACATATAGTTGGAATGCAATCAGCCTCACAGCACATAAAGCATGAATTCATCAACCAATCCATTGATCATCATATCAGCAGAAGAAGAGCAACAGATTCATCTGCAGCTGCGTTTTTGAGAGAAGGACCTCCTTCCCAAATCCAGCCCAGCACTGAAGGCCATCCACTGCCCCGAGCCATAGCCACTGTCATCTGTAACTGCTGCCATCTGCATAACTGCCCAACACCCTCAGAGCAGCAGAACCCAACAGCCAAACACTACACAGACTGCTGCTATAGGAGTGATTTTCCCTTCCACACCAAAATAGGGAGCTGCTGCCATCTAGTCCTACTGCCAAGCACTACGATCTGGAAAGCTCCACCCCACCAGCACAGTAGACCATGACAACCAACCAAACACTACAGACTGCTACTGTTGTAGCAGGGACCACATCAAACTGGAGAGCCGCTGCCATCTTGTCCTGCTGCTGTCAACACAGCCTCTCCACAGAATGCAGCAGCCTAATACTCTGGAGACTGCTGCTGTACAAGAGAACCCCAATGTTGCCATCAGGAAAGAAAAATTCTGTGCTGCCTTCAGGAGAACCAATCTGCTATCAAACTCTGCTCCCCCTGAGTGCTGCCATCAGGAAATCCGTGTTGCCTTTAGCAGAGTCCAGCACATCATCTTCAACAATGTAAATGTCCAGTTGTCTTGCATCTGGATCCACTGATAAGGTTAGCAACATATGTAATTCTTTGGTGGTTTGAGGGAAGGGGATGCTTCAGCTGATGTGATGCCATTTTTGCTTTGGAGTGTTAGCTGCTGTTAATTTGGGGGGCAGGGCCACTGTAACTTCGAGTAGGGGTGATAACTTGGAGGTGGATGGTGTACATTGCCTATGCAAGCTGCAGGGTTACTAAGGCTGCTGGACTAACCTGTGTGGCATCGGGGGGGGGACTAACTCCAATCTGGGGAGTAGGAGACTGATGCCACTGTAGCTTGTAGGCTACTGAGGCTGCTGGCATAAACTTGGGGAGGAGGCATCTTGGGGAGTGGCTACTGCCACTGTACTGTGTGGATGGGGCTGTAGGCTATGGAGGCTACTGCCATCTTGGGAGGCTACCCGTTGGGGGGGGAGGGCTGTTGCTACTGTACTGTGGGGATGGAGTTGTGGGCTACTGAGGCTGCATCCACTGACCTGGAGAGGGGGCATTTGGGGCCAGCTGCGGCATCTGTACCTTGGGGAGGGGAGCTGTTGGCTATAAAGACTGCTGCCACATATGGGGGGTGATGCCACTGTAGCTTGTAAATGGGGCTGTGGGTTATTAGGGCAGCTGCCAAAAACAAGGGGAAGGGATATCTGCAGGGGGATTGCTGTTGCCACTGTCATGTAGGGGTGGGGCTGTCTGCCACTGAAGGTGATGTGGCAAACTTGGGCAAGCAGGTTGCTGTCACTGTGGCTTGGAGATAAGGCTGTGGACTACACAGGGTGGTGCCAAAACATGGGGTAGGGGCATCTGTGGGGGAAGGCTGTTGCCACTGTAATTTGGGAATGGAACTATGGGCTACAGAGGCTGCTGCTGCCAACTTGGGGAGGATGTCTGCGGGAGAGGGCTGTTGTTACTCTACTGTGGGGATAGGGCTGTGGGCTAAGGAGGCTAATGCTGCCAACTTCAGGAGGGTGTTTCAGGAGGAGGGCTGTCATCACTGTACCATGAAGATGGGACTATGAGTTACTGAGGCTACAGTTATGAACTTGGGGAGGGCTGTTGCCACTGTACCTTGTGGAGTGGGGTACTGCCACTGTAAATTAGCAATAAGACTGTAGGCTACTAAGGCTGCTGCCAAAGCATGGAGAAGGCTGTTGCCACTGCACCACGAGGATGGGGATGTCAGCTATAAAAGCGACAGCCACCAACTTGGGAGGGCAGGTTGCTGCCATTGTAGCTGGGGGATGGGGCTGTGGGTCACAGAGGCTGCTGTGAAAAATGTGGGGATGATACATCTGTGGGGGAGGGCTGTGACCACTGTAACGTGGGGATGGGGCTGTGGGCTATGGAGGCAGCTGCTGCTACTGAGGCTGCTGACACAAACTTGGGGAAGGGAGTCTGTTAGAGGAGGGCTGTTACCACTATACTGTGATGACTGGGCAACTGCAGGGGAACATGGGAAGGCCTGGATTGTAAAGGGGCTGCTGCCAATATCTAAATTGGGGAAGAGGACTCTGTAGGGGTGGGGGAAGGGGTGTCTGTTGTGCAGAGTGGGCCATTTGTTACTTGCTGTGTGCCCCATGGCAAGTTGAGGGGAGGGAGCGCTTGCTTCGTGCCTGTGAGCAGAAGGCGTGGGGGCGGGTTGCTGTGCCCCTAGTGTTGGAGCAAGTGGGGTACTTGTGCACTCCCAGCAAGCTGAAGCGTGGAAGAGAACCTGCTGTGCACTCCAAGCAAGTCAGAGGGGGTTGGTGCACTTGCTGTGTGCCCCATGCAAGCTGGAATGGGGACGAGTTATTTGCTTTGTGCTCCAGGGCAAGTCAAAGGAGGGTGGGCTACTTGCTACAGAATGTGCCTTTCAGCAAGGGGTTGGGGGCAGATTACTTGCTCTTTGCTCCTGGCATGTCCAGGGGGTGTTATCTGCTGAGTGCCTCTTGTCATATTGGAAAGGGGTAGAATACTGCTGTGTGCCTCTGAGCAAGACTACCTAGTCTACTTATTACAACTTGTGCGCTTTGTAATTATCCAGTTGTTAATGTTTCTGCTTCTCATTGTAACTACTCATTTCCCCTTACTAGGCACTTGTAATCTTCTTACTGTCTGGCTGTTAACTGTACTATATCTGCCTTATCTCCTTGCACCCCACTCCGCCAGGACACATCTGTAATTGAGCAGCCTGTCTGCCCAGTATGCCCTTCCTGGTTAAACTTTTAAATAAATAAATAAGATGGGGGGGGGGTTCTTGCTGCTGCCAATGTCAAACCTGGAGAAGGGGAGTGCTGTAATCAGTTAACATGCTATGCTGCCACCAACATGGTGGAGAAGACGTCTGCATGGGTGAATGCAGGGGGAAGGGTGGGGTTCTGTGTTGCGAAGGGGCTGCTGCCAATGTCTATCTTGGAGATGGAGGACTGAGGTAATTAGTAAATAATGTGTTCCACAAACTTGGGGAGGGGGCGAGTGCAGAGAATGGGGGTGTGGCGTGCGTGACTGTTATGCAATGTGGGCCATCTCTTACTTGTGTGCCCCATGGCAAGTTGGAGGAAGTTGGGATACTTGCTATGTGCCCCTGAGTGGATGGGGACAGGTTATTTGCTGTGTGACCCTAAGCAAGCTGGAGAATGGACGAGTTACTTGCTGTGTAAGTCACAGAAGGCTCGGTAAGCTGCTATGTGCCCCTGAGCATGTTCCCCAAGCAAGTTGGAGAGGGGATGAGTTACCTGGTGTGTGCTCTTAAGACTGTTTCGTGTGTGAGTATCTGTGTGTGTGTGTGAAAGACGACTGCTGTCACCAGAAAGAAGCAATGCCATTTACGGGTTCCGTATTCAGCAGAAGAAGGCCTGCTGCTGATGATTTGGTCCTTTCCCAACCCCACCCCCAAAACTTGGGATCAGGGAAGGCTGGGAAAAAGTGTATATATATATATATATATATATATATATATATATATATATATGTGTGTGGGTGTGGTGATGGAGCTGAAGCTGCTGTGTGGTGGTGGATGCTGATGTTGACTGCATTATACCCTGGGGTGGGGCTGGGTTGCCGAGGCTATGAGGTGGGAAGCAATGAGCAGGTGGCATTGCACCTTTGAGTTTAGGGGGTTACTGATGAGGCAGTGGCACTGTACCTTGGAGCTGGGGGAGTTGTTGAGGCTGATGTGTGGTGGTGGGAGGGCAATGAAGAAATGGCACTGTACTTTGTGGTAGGGTGGATACTCAGATTCATGTGTACCCCTGAGCACATTGGCTGAGGGTCAGGATTCTTGCTGAGTGCCACCAAGCAAGTTACTTGCTAACTATCCCCGAGTACAGTGGGTGAGGGATGGGTTACCTGCTGCATGCCCCAGAGCACATCAGGTGGGTGATTAATTTTGGGTCTCATGCCAATGTAATATGGGGTGCTGTCACTATAACGGGCCGGGGTGTTGCTGCTAGTGTAACAGGGTAGTAATGTGGATTCATCTGTGGCTGCCACTTACTTGGGGTGGGGTATGATGATACCACAGCAACTGGGAAGGGGGTGAGCTGTTCATGCTTCAGCTACTAATTTGGGGTGGGTTGGATACTAATGCTGCTGCCTTTGTTATATTGGGGGGCTGTGCGAGGTCAGGTTGCTACCACTGTACCTTGGGGTTCGAGCTGTGTAGAGGGGGCTGCTGATACCACTGTTACTGGGAGGCACCATGAACTGATGCTGCTGCTGCCACTAATGGTAAGGGGGGATGTGTGGTGCTTGGAAAGTTAGGGAGTACTTGCCATGTGTCCAAAAGTGGTCTTCCTTACAAAGGTGTTGTAACATTCAGGTTGGCTTTCACATAATGAGGTGTAACCTCCCTACAAATGGGGGTTCCCTAAAAGTCTTCCTCGAGCTTGCCTAAATGCTCACTGCCAGGCTGGTGTCCTGCGTTTTAGCAGTTTAAATGTGATTGCCAGAGAGTGCCTGTATAGCCTCTGTGTACTGTCTCTTTAAGAGCTGCCTGGATTGTAGTCATAAGTAATCTGAGAGGGAGCTCTGTTGAAAGCTGTAACTATTTGCTGAAAATCATTCAGAGTGATAATGATAATGTAGTTTGTCTAACCTGCCTTCTTTGCAGCAAGGACTGTTTTGTTTATCTCCACTACGTTGATCCTGGACTGCGAATTGGACCAATCAGTACTGGTAGGACCTAAAATGGAGCTGGACTACAGGAGCTGTCTGGAGTTAAAATATGAAAATTACATACCTACCGTAATTATGATCCTTGTGTATCTTCACCATTCATCACCTTTGGGTATATGGGCAGAGGTCACGACCCCACGGGAGCTCTTTTTTTTTTTTTATGGTAAGTGGAGCCGACGCACCATTGGCGCCACCCTCGAGGCTGACACATTGTGTAGCGCTTGTGGGTTGGCCGTTAGGCACTGTTGATTCTGCCTGCCTTCAGTTCTGAGTCGCTGGAGAGGTAAGAGGAAGGGAGTGGAGGGTAGGACAAGGAAGTCCAAGGGACAGAAAAAGGAAAAGATGTATAAACTAAAAAAACAAATAATGACTGAGAGGAGAGAAGAAGAAGAAGTCGGAAACTAGAGGGATTGGGAAGGGGCCCCAATCTCTGGAAATAGAAGAGGGAGGAAGGGTGGGATAAGGATTTTAGGAATTAGGATGAGGATGATAGGGAAGAAAAGGTTAAACCACACCCTGGACCTTGGTCTGTCTCCAGACTGTATAGGAACTGCAAGGAGTAGCCAAAAGGCTTCTTGCCAGAATTCAAGGTACAGAATCACTGGCAAACTCCATTTAAGCAGAATCGGCTATTCTGGAAGAAGGACAGGACACAGAGAATTATCACTAGGGATGTAAATTTGCCATGGATGAGGTTTTAATGACTCATTGTTTGTTCATGAAATCATTAGTAAACAGTAGTAAATGTTGTGGCACTGTCATCATTGCAACATTCTGATGACACTAGTGAAAGTCATGGAAGTCCTGAATAAAGATCAAACGTCATGGAATCAATGACGTGTATGACTGCCATGACAAACTTACATCCCTAATTATCACCCTCTCAAGGAAAGATTTTGGTGAAAAAGGAAAAACATTTTTTTTTTTTTTAATAATAAGGAAATGCCCAAGGGCAAGGAAAATAAGATAGATGGGAACAAGGAGGAGGAGGAGGAGGAGAGAATGGAGGGCAACTGCCAACTCCCACCCCACAGGGGTGGAGCTAACACACTGGAGAAGGAGTGCCCTCCGTGCTGACCACTCTCCCCAGAACATTATCCCCCTATGTACCCCTCTCTACCCCACTCCTGACAAAGAAAGAAGGGGAGGAGAGGCTGGGCACGGAGAGGGAGGGGACCCAGAGACTGAAGCCCCAGGGGAATGGAGGGCGGGATTATGATGAATGGTGAAGATACACAGAAAGATCATAATTATGGTAGGTACGTAATTTTCATATCTTATCTGTGTCAATCTTCACCATTCATCACATTTGGGAGAGTGCCAAGCACCCCAAAGGGGAATTTCTTTTTAACCCTAAGGGACAGAGTCCCTTAGCTCTCAGTGGGTGACACACTAAGAGGGAGAACCTTCAGGGCCTGGAGAGGCCCAAGAGTGGGGAGAGTGAGATGGGGACTCCCCGGAGGGGGAAGGAAGTTGCCCCTACAAACACAGTCTTGCTGTATGGGAGAAGAAATAGGTTCTCTGGTGAGCGGAGTCAATCACCCTACACCGGGCCAAGGGTGACAACTGGGAAAGACACAGCCATGCCGTCCGCCTAGTGCAGATTGCTGTCCCTACGTCCCTGGTAGCTACCTCGTTGGCATCATAGGATGCCCTCGCTTGGTGCCTTGCTAGCTCCAGGCCACATGCAGAGAGTGCAATGGTTTGTCTGGTTTGCTTCGTGTCAGGCAACGAGGCTAGGAGATGACCTAGCCTGGACCACAAGAACCTGTCATAGGCTACATAGTGAGCCTGATGTGCTGAAATAGAAAGCAGCAACTGTGCCGAGTAGAAAGTACTTCTCCCCCAGAAATCAAAGTCCAAGGAATCTTGGTCTGGGGTCCGGTCATGGTGAAGGGCACGAAGCCCATCAGGAGTATCCAGGTGCGTCAGTCCTGACTGAGGCTGAGGCATAGAACCTGGAGACTCTGGGGGTGTGCAATACCTCTGGCAGAGATCCCTGGGGGCAGGAACTCCGGAAAAAGGACTCTGCCAGGAACACAACGACTCCTCCCTAAAGGGAGCAGGCCAGGGGGGCACCACAAGGGTGTCCTCACTGAAGTCACCCAAAAAGGTATTTGCCGAGTGCTCTGGATTGCTCAAAGTGGCAGGGGATAGGTGCAAGTCCTCCAACATCCTCACGCGGAAACACTGATTCTCTGCGAGATCAGCGGCTGGAGATATATGGACAGAAGGCTCCTCTCCCCCAGAAGAGGGGGATGAAGAGTTGAGGAAGCCCACTGTTCAGAGGGTGGCTGCTCGGGAGGAGGTTGAAGAACCTGTCTGTCCATTGCCCTGATGTAAGCGGGGAACCGAGCAGCCACAGCCCTGAACTGCTTCCAGGAGAAAGGCGCGGTAGGACCAAGAATGCCTGGGAGCGCAGGAGAATGTGGCAGAGGGATGAGGACAGAGCCAAGAAGAGAAGTCAGCTGACCTCCGCCTGGGCTAGGGAGCAGACCAGGAGCACCCAAAGAAGAAGGTACTCCGGAAGACTCCACAGCCGACAGCTGAACAACCATTTCGGTACTGCCTTGGCTGCACCCAGAAGAATCCCCCTGTGAGGCGACCGGGGCCGTATAGGTCCAGAAGGACAGTCCCCTACCTCAAAAGAATGGGGCTCTCTCAAAAACAGCAAGGAAGAAGAGCAGAGATCCGCACTGTGGCTTCTCCCAGAGCCCGCATGGGCTCCAGAAAAAGGTCTCCGCACAGACCCCATGCCCCTCGACCCCTCGGATTCCAAGAGAGCCCTCCTCCTTGAGAGGGCCAGCCTAGGTAGCTGACAGCCCTGGTCATCACCCGAAGGAGCCACCCAAGGCACAGTACCCTCCCTTCCCGTAGGTGCTCTGATCGGTCCCAAAGTTGGGTGACCCAGGCACACCACATGAGGGGGTACCACTGCTGAGGGGTCAGTGAACCCACCGAGGCCGGGCTGCAGAGCAATGGTGGCCTACACCACTGCCTGCTGGTCAGCACCCCTGACCCCAGGCGCGGCAGCCATTGACCTCACCTCAGAAGGGGGCTGACTCCGGTTTGTCGAGGACACTACAGGGCTGCCCACACCAGCAGCCAACTCCAAGGAGTCAGACTGCTCGCCTGACTCAGAGTCTGACTCCGCCTCCTAAGAGGTAGAGACTGAGGCCCTGTACCAGACTGTAGGAGGGCGCCTGCTGCCATCCTTGCCAAACGGGGTGCCAGAAATGGAGACTGCACCTAAGCCAGTGCCAGTGCCCCCCTGCAGCACCGCAAAAAGGTATCCAAGGAGGACATGGCTCCGGCCTGAACAGCAGCCTCGGAGTCGGAACCTGTCATGGCCCCGTCCGGCCCCGCGAGCGGCACTGAGGGCAGGGACACCACCGACGATGGTTCCGACAGCGCTGTCGGCGCCGTGGATGGCACCGCCCAGCTCCACGGCACCGCGAACAGTGCTGAGGGCAGAGGCGGTGCCGACGACAGAGACAGCGCTGACAATGGCACCGACAGCGGATTCTGAAGGCCCCACGGCACCGAGCTCAGAGCCGGACACGGTGCCCTACTCGGCACTGCGAGAAGAAGAAAAAGATGGTGCCGTAGAGCCTCCCATGGCACCGCAAATGGCGCTGACAGCAACCACGGTGCCGAGCGACGAACCAGCGCTGATGACGGCCCTGTCAGGGCCCACGGCGCCGCAAACGGCGCCAAGGCCCGAAATGGCACCAAGTGACTGTGTCGAGGATGGCGCTGACTTGGGCCTCAGGGAACCGTGGGTCCAACACCGGGAAGCCTTTCACCCTTAAGGGCGACTGCCATGGCGGCGCCCCACCCGCCCGAAAGGAGCGGACTGGGCTTCTTGCACCGCTGGAAGGAGCCTCAGCGATGGCCAGGCTTCTAGAAGCCGAGGCCCTCCTCCTCGGTCCAGAGAACTGGGAGGGGACCCAGAGGAAAGGCCGAGAGTACGTGGCTTGGCCCGATGAGGCGCCCACCCCCAAAAGTCGGGCGGAGCTCACCCCACTTTCCATGCGGTGTTATTCGACGACCAGCGGTCCATGGAGAAACAGGCGCTAGTAACGAATCCATGTCGTGAAGCTGGCCAAGACACGCAAGGCAACGGTCGTATGGTCAGTGATGGAAAATTTATGGTCAGTAAGGGCACTGTAGCATGGGGCGCCTGCCTTGAAGTCTTTGCCCTCCACCCAGACATGACCTACTAGGAAAACACCAAAAACAGACTCGATGGACTTCCGGTGACGTCACGGATCTGCAAGGAGCTTAACTTCTAGTGCTCCCTACCCAGTCTACAAGTTTTACCTCCTACAACCTAAAAATCCAACATAAAAATGTCACAAAGCTCAGGAGGAACACATCTGGAAGGCTGCAGAGGCAAAAATCGAAACCTCGGGAAGGGCAAGACTCAGGATGGCCCCCGATTAGCAGCGGACCCTCTGAGCAGGTCTCTCTCACCAGCAAGCTCCCACACGGCCAGCTACGAAATGGATGGGGAGACTGAACAACTATCCCGAACTAGATCTGAAACTCTCCTCAACGAGATTTGCGAATCCAGAACAGAAAATAAACAAGAACTTAAGGCTGTACACAAACAGCTCTCTTCACTGGAGACCCGAATAGGATCAACAGAGGAAACGAAGAAGCCACAAGGCAGCTCACAGAAATCATCCAGGCCTAAGTACAGCAAATGGAAGAGCTGCAATCCAAATGCTTGGACCTTGAGGGGCGCCCTCGTCGGGACAATCTTCGACTATATGGCCTCCCAAGGGCATGGAAACCACCCAAATAGCTCACTTTATAGAAAACCTACTAAAGGATATACTGGATCTCCCAGTCTCATATAACTTCCACACAGATCCCTACAAAGCGAAGCCCACTGATCCCTCAGCGCGCCCACGCTCCATCGTCTTTAAACTCAGTTCTTACAGCGATAAGGAAGACATATTAAGAAAAGCTTGGTCGAAAAAAGAAATTAAATACCTGACACACCGAATATTCTTAGGCCACGATTACGCCCAGGAGGTTCAGCAGCAGAGGCTCCGATATCTCCCCATTCTGCGGACTCTTCGAGAGAAAGCTATCCGCTTCCACACACCCTATACTTCTCGGCTGCGGATTTTTTTGGGAGGATGGGGTCAAGATCTATTCTACAGTTGAAGAAGCGTCCGAAGCCTTAAAAGAAAGAAACATCCAGGTGACAGAGAATCGGAACCACGACGACGGGAAAGGTGGTCAGATTTGGCAGCGCAACATGGGCAGGAAGAAGATGGGATACAAAACAATGCAACACGATGAGGCCTTATGCAGACTACAAAGCATACTGGGTAAGAAGAGTTTAATAGCAGATAAACTCACCTGAAGAGTACCAGATCAACTCATTTGTTCAACAAAGTTTTAAAGCGACGGCAGCGACAACCCTTTGCTCCTACCACCAGAGGACTACCATAAGCTAAGTATTTCCATCAACCAGCTTTAACATGATTTTAGTCTGAATTGGTGAAGCTGGGATGGGATGGGGTGGGTGGGGAGCTGAGTATAGCAGTCGCTAGATCTACCACATCTCTCAGGACTACTGCTCATTCTTAGCATTCAACCTGCTTTCCATACGAGCTCCAGAACAGCTCTGCCCGGACATACACTTCCCCTGTGAGGACCTGGAAAGTACCCGCAAAGTCTGTAAAATAACTGAGATTGGACGCTACAGAACAAAGGAATATAAAGGGTATCCTGATTGAAAATGAGGTTATCTATACTTAGAGCTAAAATAATTTTTTTTTTCTTAGACCTTTAGCCTGCCACTGACTTGAGTTCAGAGTTTACAATGTCAAACCTTAAATAATAGGTTTAGACTCTGTAACAGAGAAGCTACACTATGGGGGTAGTATGTTGGGTGAAGTAAAAGTCTGAGTTGTAGGGCAATCTGATCTACCTAAATGGTTTGTTGTGTAGACAAGCAGCACAAATTGATTTCCCTATTGTGATCAGAACGGGATCCGTATCATGGCCCGACTGGCTACTTGCCGCCATTTGGTTTCCCGACTGGGTTTGTTTGCCGATGGATTATATCCCGCAGCAACCAACTGCCGACACACAAGATCCGCAGCATAGCCACGTAAATGTATAGGATTTGAAATATCTGCTACTGCTTTGGCATCGCTAAATCACTTGCAGGCAACACACAGTCATTTACAGGCAGCACACGGGTGTGTGGTTTTTCTTACCTCTCCACACAGGATTCGTACTACTGCCCTTTTTATTGTTTGCTGGGTGGGGGTTAACGAGAACAAACTGAGTTTTGCATGCCTAACTGATCGTTTTTTTCTGCTATAGTGGAAGCTAAACGGGAGCTCAGGACAGCTAACAACATTTTATTTACTTCTTTTAATGTCTGTTGTGCAGGGGTCAGGGTGAAGGAACAAGCGATGGTAGTAAGCCTTACTATGCACTTTAGTTCGCTTTTTATACAAGGGTTTGCAGCACTGGTACTTGTGTTGCCAGAGATACATACACATACGTAGACAGTGTCAGCAGATAAGGACCTATGGCCGACCCAGTCTGCCCATTTGAGCTTGTAAGTTCAGTTTATGTTTTCCTAGAACTCTGTTGCCCCTTACCCCTGACCTCCAGAATTCCTTTATGTCTATCCCATGCATTCTTAAATCACGTGATTGTTTCAGCCCCCACCACTTCCTCTGGCAGGATGTTCCACTTGTCCACCACCTGCTCTGTGAAGAAATTCTTCCTCACATTTCCTCTGAATCGTCCTCCCTCCAACTTCATCCCACGCCTCTAGTCCTGGAACATCTTTTCGCTTAAAATAGTGTATTCCTGCACCCTGTTCCTCCCTGTAAGATACTTGTATGTCTCTATCATATCCCTCTCCTCCTTTCCTCCAGGGAGTACATGTTCAGTTCCTTCAACCTGTCCTCATAGGACTTGTGATGCAGTCCATGCACCATCTTTGTTGCCCTCCTCTGAACCTTCTCTACCCTGTCTATGTCCTTACGTAGGTAAAATCTCCAGAACTGTACACTGTACTCCAGGTGGGGCCTCACTAGTGTCTTGTATAGTGGAATTATGACCTCCCTTTTCCTGCTGGCGATGCCCCTGCCTATACAGCCCAGCATCCTATT
Organism: Neoceratodus forsteri; assembly: GCA_016271365.2. Lineage (NCBI taxonomy): Eukaryota > Metazoa > Chordata > Ceratodontiformes > Ceratodontidae > Neoceratodus > Neoceratodus forsteri. The sequence goes on from CM057450.1 coordinate 1,507,448,508, forward strand.
TGCTTTACCTGCTGCCGTGTCACACTGTTTCCCTACCTTGAGGTCATCAGAGATGATAACCCCAAGATCCCTTTCCTGCTTGGTGCATGCTATATCCTCACCCCCCAACTGATATATTGTGCCAGGGTTTTTGTGCCCCATATGCATTATACATAGATACATAGACAGTGTCGGCAGATAAGGGCCCATGGCCCACCCAGTCTGCCCATTTGAGCTTGTAAGTTCAGTTTGTTTCCCTAGAAGTCTGTTGCACCTTACCCCTGACCTCCAGAATTCCTTTATGTCTATCCCATGCATTCTTAAATCCCGTGATTGTTTCAGCCCCCACCACTTCCTCTGGCAGGGTGTTCCACTTGTCCACCACCCGTTCTGTGAAGAAATTCTTCTCATGTTTCCTCTGAATCGTCCCTCCCTCCAACTTCATCCCATGCCCTCTAGTCCTGGAACATCTCTTTCACTTAAAAATAGTGTTTTCCTGCACCCTGTTCCTCCCTGTAAGATACTTGTATGTCTCTATCATATCCCCTCTCTCCCTCCTCTCCTCCAGGCAGTACATGTTCAGTTCCTTCAACCTGTCTTCATAGGACTTGTGATGCAATCCATGCACCATCTTTGTTGCCCTCCTCTGAACCTTCTCTACCCTGTCTATGTCCTTACGTAGGTATGGTCTCCAGAACTGTACACTGTACTCCAGGTGGGACCTCACTAGTGTCTTGTATAGCGGAATTATGACCTCCCTTTTCCTGCTGGCGATGCCCCTGCCTATACAGCCCAGCATCCTATTTGCTTTACCTGCTGCCGTGTCACACTGTTTCCCTACCTTGAGGTCATCAGAGATGATAACCCCAAGATCCCTTTCCTGCTTGGTGCATGCTATATCCACACCCCCCAACTGATATATTGTGCCAGGGTTTTTGTGCCCCATATGCATTATACATAGATACATAGACAGTGTCGGGAGATAGGGCCCATGGCCCACCAGTCTGCCCATTTGAGCTTGTAAGTTCAGTTTGTTTCCGAAGTCTGTTGCACCTTACCCTGACCTCCAGAATTCCTTTATGTCTATCCCATGCATTCTTAAACTCCTGTGATTGTTTCAGCCCCCACCACTTCCTCTGGCAGGTGTTCCACTTGTCCACCACCCGCTCTGTGAAGAAATTCTTTCTCATGTTTCCTCTGAATCGCCCTCCTCCAACTTCATCCCATGCCTCTAGTCCTGGAACATCTCTTTCACTTAAAATAGTGTTTTCCTGCACCCTGTTCCTCCCTGTAAGATACTTGTATGTCTCTATCATATCCCTCTCTCCTCCTCTCCTCCAGGCAGTACATGTTCAGTTCCTTCAACCTGTCTTCATAGGACTTGTGATGCAATCCATGCACCATCTTTGTTGCCCTCCTCTGAACCTTCTCTACCCTGTCTATGTCCTTACGTAGGTATGGTCTCCAGAACTGTACACTGTACTCCAGGTGGGACCTCACTAGTGTCTTGTATAGCGGAATTATGACCTCCCTTTTCCTGCTGGTAATGCCCCTTATTATCTTGCACTTCTTTGCATTGAATTTCAACTGCCAAACCCCTGACCATTCTTCAAGTTTCTGCAGGTCCCTTCTCATTCTGTCTACACCCTCTGGTGTGTTTACTCTGTTACAGAGCTTTGTGTCATCAGCGAACAGTGAAATTCTGCCTTCTGGGTCCTGCGCAATGTCACTGATGAAGATGTTGAATAGGACCAGTCCCAGCACTGATCCCTGTGGTACCCCACTGGTCACTCTTCCCTCTGTGGAGTGACAGCCATTTACCACCACCCTCTGTGTCCTGCCACCCAGCCAGTTACCTACCCACCAGACTACTGTCCTGCCCACACCCATATTCCCCAGTCTGTATAATAGTCTTCTATGTGGCACAGTGTCAAAGGCCTTGCTGAAGTCCAGATAGGCCATGTCCACTGCCCTCCCCTGATCCACCTCCCTAGTCACCCAGTCAAAAAATTCAACGAGGTTGGTCTGACATGACCTCCCCCTGGTGAAACCATGCTGCTTTGAGTGCTGTAGTCCATTGACAACCAGATGTTCCACCAATCTCTCCTTCAGTAGTGCTTCCCTGATCTTCCCCACTACCGATATGAGGCTGACTGGTCTGTAGTTCCCCGCTTCCTCTTTGTTCCCACTTTTGTATAAGGGGACTACATCTGCTGTCCTCCAGTCTTTGGGTACCTCCCCTGTTTCCAGTGATCGGCAAACAGGATAGCCAGAGGTTCAGCCACCACCTCTCTTAGTTCTTTAAGGACCTGGGGTGCACCCATCTAGCCCCATTGCTTTATCAACTCTTATTACTTCCAGTTCCTTTAGGACCCTTTCTCGTGTAAAGGGACTTGTGTCCATTTCTGCACCATTCTCACCCCTTGTACTCCCTTCAGACCCATTACCCTTCTCTTCCTCAGTAAAGACTGGGCAAAATACCTGTTCAATATGTCAGCTTTCCTGTTGTCATCCTCCTGCGGCCCCCATCCTCCCCTTCAGTCTCACTATCCTCCCTTTGCCTTTCTTTTTTTTCCTTATGTACCTGTAAAGGTTTTGTCCCTCTACCCACTGATTTTGCAATATGTTCTTCTGTCTGAGCTTTGGCTTCCCTTACTGACCTCCTGCCTCCCTCTGCTTCTCCTGGTACTTCTCCTATCACCTGCTGCCTGTGTCTTTTTGTATTGCCTGAATGCAATCTTTTTGGCTTTCACTTTCTTTGCTACCTCTTTGGAAAACCATAATGGTCTCCTCTTCCTTTTCCTCTTGCTAACCTGCTTAATGCATAATTCTGTTGCTCTTGTAATCCCCATTTTAAATACTGCCCACTGTTCCTCAACCCCTGATTCCTGCCTCATTCCCCTTAATGCCTCTTTCAAGTATCTCCCCATTTTCCCAAAGTCTGCCCCCCTAAAATCCAGGATACGTGTTTTTGTGTGGTTTGGTTCTGCTCTTTCTGTGATTTCAAACCACAATGACTGGTGGTCACTGTTCCCCAGGTGCTCCCCCACTGTTACCCCCATCACACTGTCCCTGTTTGTGAGCACAAGGTCCAGTATTGCCTTCTGCCGAGTTGGATCCATGACCAGTTGCTTGAGGAAGGCACCCTGAAGTGAGTCCAGGATAAATCTGCTCCTAGTTGATGCTGCTGCTGGGATGCTCCAGTCCACGTCTGGAATACTGAAGTCTCCAACAAGTACTACCTCACCCTTGTCTGCCATCCTTTGTATGGCTAGCATCAGCTCCCTATCTGTTTCTTCCTCCTGGGCTGGTGATCTATAGACCATACCTGTGCGGATGGCTGGCTCCATTTTCCTTTCCAGCTTAACCCACAGTATCTCTCCCCTATTTTGTTCCTCCTGGATCTCTGTGGCCCTTACGTCATTTTTCACATACAGTGCCACTCCTCCTCCCTGCCCTGTCTCTTCTGAATATGCTGTAGCCAGGTATGGCCATCTCCCAGTCGTGGTTATCATTACACCAGGTTTCAGTGATGGCCACAATGTCCAGGTCTGACTGCACCGTGACAGCCTCCAGATCTTCCATCTTGTTGCTAAGGCTCCTGGCATTTGCACACATGGCTTTCCATGATTTGACCTCCCTAGACTGTTTCGCTGTTCTACTCCAGCCCCTCCCTTGGTTGTCCTTTATCCCTGGTTCTCCATGCTGTCTGCCCTTTTGCTGAATTCTGCCCCTTTTCTGCCTATCCACCTCTTGGGCGCTAATCTCCATCTTTTGCACACTGCTTTGTAGAGATAGCCACTCCTCTGGTTCACTGGTTCCACTGCTAGCTGTGGAGGGTGAGCAATGGGTACCCTCCTTGCTGGCCTGCCACCTCCTTTGCTAGTTTAAATGCTTGTCAAGTAGCATTTAAACTTATCTTGAGTGCTTGATTCCTCCAGGATGGATGCAGGCTCAGGCTTGAACAAATCTCATCCCTCCAGGTGGGTCCCCAGTCACCAATGAATCCAAACCTTCCTCACAGCACCAGTTCTTCAACCATGAGTTAAGTTCCTGGCGCATGCACCCCTATGCTCTCCCTTGCCTCTCTGAGGTAGTACTTCTGAGAAAGTGACAGAAGTAGCTACTTGCTTGAGACCCCTCCCAGTTTCCTAAACTCATCCTGAACTTCCTTTGGCTCCCATTTGCCAGGTCATTAGTACCTAGGTGGATAATGACATCCAGCTCACCCTCCTGTCTTGCCTTCCCAGTGATCCCCAGGATCTTCCTTCCATCCCTCCATGCCGTGGCACCTGGTGGCACCTCACCTCCCTGTCCTCCCTCCTGTGTTCCTAGCTGGATCCCTCTATGATGGAGTCCCCACCAGGATTCGCCTCCTCCTCTGGGGTCCACTGCTTTCCCGCTGAGGTCACCTCCTTGGCTAACCTCCTCATCCTTTCCTTCCACTTCTCTGGGTACCTCTATTTGGTTGTCCTCATTTGCCAGTGTGGCATATGAGTTCTTAGTGGAATAGGATCTGGGATGCTCTGCCTGACTGCTCTAACCTCCCTGAGCCCACTGTCATCCAAGTGCTCCTCTTCTCGGCATCCTTTGAGGCAGTTGCATTGGACTGGGTGGTCCCTGGATAGGGGTGATGGTACTCCTGACCCAGTTTACTTCCGCCTGAGTCTGGCTACCTCATCCCGCAGTCCAGAGAGATGCATGTAGATAGGGCAGCACCTCAGTGTCCAGAAGGTCTGCCTGAATATGGCTGCCCCACAGCCACTGCATTGCACCACTCCCCACATTATACTGCAATTCCACTACTTGTCTGCTACTGAAGCTCTCCTAGTTCCCTTTTTATTAATTTACTGTACTAAAAATCCTGCCACTGACCCTCAGATAATTTTTTTTTTTTTTAAAGAAAAAGAAACCAATAAATAAATAAATGAGTCAAAACACTTGTCGTGCTGAGGGTGGGCTTCTTCCCCCTTATGCCCCTCCTACTCCACACCCCTTACTATACCCTGTGTTTAGCTCCTGTCAATCAGATTTAACAGGGCATATAATTAAGAGTCGGGGGAGGGGGCTAAAATTTACAGCAATTAAAGACAGCAAAGAAATACACCACCACTACGTTTTAAATTTCCAACTGCCCAAAAACAATTCTAAGTAAAGACAACAAAGTAAGTACAGTATCACTAAAAGCCCACAATCTAAGTTTAAAAGGAAAAATAGCAATTACCAGTTACTGTAAAGCACTGAATTGAATAGGTTTCCTTCCCCTTCTGGCTTCTTCTGAGAAAATAAAACTCACTTGCTACCTCAACTCTGAATAAGCCCCACCTCCAGTTATCACGTAGCTGAGGTCAGAGGCCAGACAATTAACACCCCTCACCCAAACTACAGGGCAAGTCAGACAAGCCAAGACTAAATCTGCAGCAATTAAAGACAGCAAAGAAATACACCACCACCACGTTTTAAATTTTCAACTGCCCAAAAACAATTCTAAGTAAAGACAACAAAGGAAGTACAGTGTCACTAAAAGCCCACACTCTAAGTTTAAAGGAAAAATAGCAATTACCAGTTACTGTAAAGCACTGAATTGAATAGGTTTCCTTCCCCTTCTGGCTTGGGAGGGTTTGTGAATCATGTGCATTAGTGGGATGCCTGCAAGGGTTTTCAATGTCTACTGTTTCAGATCTGGTCCTGTACATTTGTGTGGAGCCTGAGGGTGATTTAGACTCTGCTGGTAGGATATTGTTGGTTGGGAATGGTCTTGTTGGCAAATGATAATGAGCGGGACATTAGTTTATGGAGACTTACAATCGGGAGGTGCTTAGTCAGGGGATCGGCGGACGAGAAGTCATGCCAAACCCTTCAGGACCGGGTCGAAGTATAATATCTCTCCCACTTGTTTCAGGGGTTTAGATCATTAGCATTACCTACAAACATCATGAGTTGGTTCCTCCAACGAGTTCAGAACTGAGCCTATATGTACTATCTCTCCCACCTAAAATGAAAATGTGTATGCCCCTCTTTTGGGCTAAGGCTGGGAAGCAAATAAAGATCAGGGGAGTGAATTATATTTGCTATGGGGCCAGAGTAAAATCAGAAGACCCCCTTATTAATTAGATGATCTGGGACCCCGGTTATGACACATAGCTTAGACTGGGTTGGAGATAATATTAAGGGGAAAAGAAGTATAAAGAGGTATACCCCAGTTGGCAGAGCGTCATTTCAATAAGTTCAAGGATTTCTGCACTCTGAGCCAAAATTGAATTTCCTTTTTGGCGGATTCCACAAAAAATGTACACTGGGAACAGGGGCACGATCAACTCAACGCAGTCCGTGCCTTAGGTACCTGTCGGTACCTGTTTTCTCACTTCTCCCTATTTTTTTAGGAGCCCAATACCATCCGCGGCTCTAGAGGGGGTCTTCCAGAAACGGAAGCTCTAGTATTCCTCCTCATTCTTCTCTTAATAGAGAAAGGACATAGGGGCTAATTTACCACATTAGCCTCCAGGTTTGCATGTAACCAGTTCCTGTTTATACTAAAGTTAAAATTCATGTTGAAGCCATGTTGGCTCATCTATACAATTTTTTATTCTTTCGGCACATGAAACCTATAGGTAGACACTCTAAAGCAAGGTACCAGAGTGGACTTGGCAGAGGAAGGGGACTGCCATGCTGGTTGAACCAGCAGTTAGTGGGAGGATATCAGAAAAGAAAAATGGGTAATATATAAGGATGGCACAGTCTTACACTGTATGCACATATAATGTGCATGGAATAACTAATCCCATTAAGCGGAGCAAAATTCTCCAAAGTATGAAAAGAGCAGGGGCTAACATTGTACTGATGCAAGAAACGAATCTCTCTTTAACTGAACACAAAAAATTTGAGCGGCATGGTTTCTCCCACGTGGTGGCCTCTTCCTATAATGGGGGAAGAAGAAGAGGAGGGATGACTGTAATGGTCAGGCAGGGCACCCAGTTTGAAATAGACCAGATAGTGGACAAGGAGGGGAGATATGTTATGGTGAAGGGCCATCTTGACAGACAAATAACAACTATGGCCTCCATATATATTCCCCCTGCCTCCGAGTATGCGGTATACAGAACCTTTTTTACACGGTTGGTTGAATGGGCGGAGGGACAAGTAACTTGTGGGGGAGACCTCAACTTAAATATTTCTGAAGGGGGCACGAACCAACCACCACTAGGCCGGATAAATAAAACAACTAGAGAAGTTAAAAAGTTACTGCAAGAACTCGGATACCACGACGTATGGAAATATATACATGGCCCATCACCCAGGCATTCTTTCTATTCCCAAGCCCCATACTTAAACAACTAGGAGAAAAGCAGAGGATCTGGGTTGGAGATTTGGTGTTATCAGACCATGCTCCGATTTTCTGTGAGTTTAAACCGCAGTTAACCAGGAAAACAACCTTTTGGAGACTAAACTTATCCCTATTAAGGGACAAGTAGGTCCAAGAGACTATAGAAGATACGATTACTAAAGCCCTTATAGAAAAAGACAACAAAGAAACTACTGCATCTATTCTTTGGGACACCATCAAACTGATAACTAGGGGAAAATTGATAAGTATCTCAGCATATAAAAACAAAGCAGAGGGAAGCACATCATCTCTCTCTAGAACAAAAAATAAAAGAACTAGAAGGACTCCAGGGCATAAAGGTGAACAAAGCCCGAAGCAGGGAACTTACCACCTTGAAGAAGGAACTTAATAATATTTTAGACTACACTATAGAACAGAAGCTAGTCTACTTAAAACACAGATACTATGATGGTGGTCCCCGTTTTTTTAAATTAATAGCTACTCAGTTAAGGGCACAAAAGATAAAATCTACCATTATGAAAGTTAGACATCCACAGTCAGGTCAAATACAGAATACTGTCAAGGGGATATCTGAGGCATTCTTTAGCTAATACACATCACTTTATTCAGCGGCCCCCACACCTCCTGGACAAAAAAATTCAGGAATTCCTGTCGTCTTTGAATCTCCCTACCCTGTCCAAGGAACAGTGTAACCATTTGACAATCCCAATAACCCTCTGAGAGATAGAAACAGTGATTGGCAGCCTAAAAACAGGTAAATGCCCTGGATCTGACGGACTTCCAGGAGAATTTTATAAGTCCTTTACCAAAGCCTTATCCCCATTGCTGAACAGGGTGTTTACCTACGTCTCCACAAAAGAAGGGGTGGTCCCCCCCATCTTGGAATGAGGCCATAGACTCAGTAATACCAAAGACAGGCAAGGCCCTTACCTACTGTGCATCATATAGACCTATATCAGTATTGAATACGGACTATAAAATTTTAACGTCAATCCTGGCCAAAAGATTTATTCAATTTACCCCAGGCAAAATACATATGGATCAATGTGGTTTTATTCCAGACCGTCAAGCCCAGGACAATGTCAGATGCACTATATATTTACTAGAACATATTCAATCCCAGAAAATACCTCCTATTCTGCTTGGACTTGATGCGGAAAAGGCATCTGATATGGTCTCCTGGAAATTTCTTAGGGAGGTCCTTGCCTGCTTCGGTTTTCCAGATCAATTCATAAACACCATATTTAAATTTTACAATAAACCATCTGGGTACATTAGAGCAAATGGACATATATCGGAACATTTTTCTCTCTATAGAGAAACCCGACAGGGATGCCCCCATCCCCTCTCCTTTTTGCTTTCTATATTGAGCCTTTAGCACAATGTTAAAGGCAATCCCCTGATATTAAAGGTATTACAGTCTTGGAAACAGAACATAAGGTAGCCCTGTTTGCAGACAACCTTCTAATATACTTAACAGACCCAGACTCTTCTACGCCAGCCATATTTCAGAAAATACAGGAATTCTCCTATTTATCAGGATACTCGCTCAATGTCAACAAAACTGAAGCCCTATCGATAGAATACGACCCTACACCTTCACTTAGATCCAGATACAACATTAAATGGGATAGGCCTATCCTTGAACACTTAGGAATACAAATCCCAAAGGATTTATCCCAACTGTTTACACAAAACTACGTTCCCCTGATAGCGGTCCTTCAGAATGATATGAGACGATGGAATCTTCTTCCATCCTCTTTCTACACACGCACCTTCTCACTCAAGATGAACGCTTTCACCCGCTTTTTATATCTTTTTCAATGTGTACCATGCACTGTCTCTCCCAAGGAACTTCTCTCATGGCAAAAAGCATTTAACGCCTTCCAGTAGAACTGAAGGAAGCCTCGACTTAATTTTCAAAAACTCTCTCTCCCTAAGACCCTAGGAGGGGTTGCTCTCCCTTCCCTGGCTGACTACTGGATGGCTGCACAGATCTGGTTGGCATTGTTATGGGGTACTGTATCTTACCAAGCAGCCTGGAAACAAATAGATTTAACTAGAGAGATACCTCCCTCGCTACCAGCTGTCCTGTTTTCTTTACCCTTGTTAAAAAGAACCCAGCAGCTAGTTCCTAAAGCCATGAACACAATATTAGAAGGGTGGAAAAGGGGAACCAGAAGTAAGTACTCCCAGCAGAACTTCTGGAAGTACCAATGGTTTTCAGCGGCTCCACAATTTGAATCCCCTTTACTAAAACCCTGGTATGATACTTAAGCTGCAGGAGGCCTGGTGGCCCCATGGCAGCTTTTCAGAGGAAATACATTAATAAATTTTGAGGAGGGCCAAAAAAGATACTACTGGACAAAGAGAGATTGGTTATATTACTATCAAATCAGAGACTATGTGAATAAACAAGTTAGAATCAAAGAAAAAGGATCTCAGATGTGGGAGGACCTTACCCCATTTATACAAACCTGGACCGCAGCACAAGGAGATAAGGCAATATCAATCATATACAGTTCTTAATCCAGCAAAATGCCCACTACATGGATCCAGTTAAAGCTAGCTGGGAGAAAGAGATGAACCAGGCAATAAGCATCAGAGATTAGCCCAAAATATGGAAAGGAGCATGGTCTACCACCTCCTCTCCGATCTGGAGAGAGTTCGTCTGGAAGGTTAGAGTCAGATTTTTCTTGTTACTTACCCACGGCGGTATCTTGGAGGAACCCAGTTGCCTCCTCAAACTGCTGGAAGGGGTGTGGAGATTCCTTGGCATCACATAAACATATCTTTCATGAATGCCCTAAAATAAGCACCTTTTGGACTTTAATCTCCCACCATATAGTTAATATTTTGGGCCTTCAACACCCTCTCTCCGGGGTTAATCTCTTGCTAGGAATGCCGCCTAATGAACTAAGGGACAAAGCCATCCTATACCTATGGACCATTATGCTATGTGCAGCGTATAAGTCCATTACAAAAACATGGCTCCAGAATACCTCTCCTACTGTCACTGATTGGAAGTCCCTAATTCTTGCCATCCAACATAACGAACAGATGTCCTTTGCTCCACATAATAGACTAGAGACATATATTTCCTAGTGGATGAGATGGGAGTTGGCCCATGTTCAGATTTAAATAGGACAGGCGAGTAAGATCTGAAAGAAGAAGGAATTTGATCTTTAGCTAAGACCCTGTCCTCTCTCCGGACCATTAACTTAATCAACTGACCTATAATGTAACTAGTTATTTATCTAATCTCAAAGATTAACTTAAATAAAGGAGTAAATAACATAGTGTCCCCATAGATACGGGTTTCGTGAACTAAAGGTATTTATCTCTTAAAGGTTTCTAGCCCAATACTGTTGAAGGTTTACTAGTATTTATTTTATGTCTTGTTCTTTGTGATTAAGTCTGGTTATATGTTTGAACTGTAATCTAAAATCGTTTTGGATCTAAGATAATTATGAACCTGTTAATCTTCTTTGTAAAACTGTAACAATGGAATTGTAATGATGAAAATAGGTTTGTAAATATAATTTCTAATAAAGGAAGTATTAAAAAAAAAAAAACAGACTCGACGTCGCAAAGAATAAAATATTTGGAAAGGTCTTACCAAGCGACGTCGAATAAGGGAAAGAAGCCGACGGACTGCGGCACGGAAAGAATGGTCGATGGATAGACGGTAGGCCTTGAAGTTCTCTGGAGCTTCCCACAAGGCAACCTCGATGGTGGGAGACAAAGAACTGGCAGGCAGGCGGAGTCGACAGCGCCTAACGGCCAACCCACGAGTGCCACGCAATGCATTGGCCTCGAGGGCAGTGCCGATGGTGCGTCGGCTCCGCCTACCAAAAAAAAAAAAAAAAAAAGAGCTCCGTGGAGTCATGACCTCCGGCCATATACCCAAAGGTGATGAATGGTGAAGAATGACACAGATAAAATCTGTAGGAATTGTAGTTTTGGACTTTTTGAGCCTTTTTGCACCTGAAGGGGGAGCCTTTGTTGTGACTGACAGGAGGATCAGCCAACCGAACCTTTTGGATCTTGGGGAATTTCCCAGGCTGCTGCAGCTAGTTTCAGTTTTGAGCTGAGAAGTGAAGAAGTAACAGCTCAAGTGATTTTTGAGAGGCAGTTCTGTGCAGTTTTGCTTGGGAGAACTGTGAAAGGGCTGAGTGTTGGCCTGCCTGTCTGCCTGCTGTCCCTGAGAGGGAAAATAGAGCATATTCGGACTGAATCAGAGTAGTGAGGACTACTTAAGCCACTGGACTGTGACCAGGCTTTAACCTGAAGGAGACCGAAGATTTGCTGAATGCGATCGGTCTGTCAGGATTTCCAGCTGTTTTTGAATCCCCGGTTTGTGCAGAGACTTTGCGATCGTGACCGGAGAGCGGTTTGCCTGGTACAGTAGAATTTCCTTACATGTAAATGCGCTGTGTATTGAAAGTGGGTCATGATCTGGTTCCCCACTCTGTGAACTGTGTTCTGCTTGCTGGAAGCTTTATCCAGTCTAATCAGACTGAATCCGCGTTCATCTCCATTCGACTTGGGCCATGCCACGCTGGCCCTGCCAGACTACCCCACTGCACAGAGAAAGCCTCCAACGAGAGACCTGCCTGGGGATCAGCCCCCTGCTCCACGCTTGAACAGGAACAATGCCTCGGCGAATCGTGTGGGCCCTGCTTCTCCTGGCACTCCAGATTAACCCCCTGCTGTCTCGATTGTCGTCCAGCCTGTGTCCAGTCTTGGGTATCGTGAGTAACCATCAGGGTAGCTCCCTGCAACAACAGCCTAATCTAAAAGTTTGTCACCCGACTGTCTTGTTTTCTTTTCACGAACTGAGCCCTCCGGCTCCGGATTACAAATAGTGTGTGTTGTGCATGTTGTTTTTTCCATCACAGGGCCCCAACTAGCTGCAACGTTCCTAGCTAGCCCACCATTCTCCATCTAGGTACCCAGAGTGTGTGACTGTTTATGGACCCTGAAGTGCATGCATAACTATTTGATTGCTACAGCCTTTAAGCAAATTAACCTGATTACACCCCTCCCTTGTTCAAGTCCCTTAAATAAATCAGATCTAACTCTGTTTTGCATTTACCTTGACTGTGGTTCCAGTTTGTGCAAGAGTACTGTACTGCTGTTATTTGCTGTGTATAACCTTGTTTTACAGGGTGGTCCCCAGGGCCAGGCCAGAGGAAAGCCCTGGTGGTAAGTGAACAGTGTGGATACTTGTGTGGTATATCAGGGGTATTGTGAAAGTGATTATTGTGTATTGTTCCGGCCACTAGTAAGAAAAGGGGGGGTTACAGTGTCCCGGAGGGCTGTGCCTAGGTTAGCTTGACCACTACCAACCCTGACCTCCGGGTGGAGGCACCCGTTTCAGAACTCAGGCCTCTTAACCTGCTACTAGCCAAGCAGGCAGGGGTAGTAGCCCTTGGGATAGCGCCACCTAGGGGCTACATTTTGAAGGCTCACTGCTGGGATTTTGTGCTTTCTAGAGGCCAAAAAATTATGAATTATTGTTAAAGATTAATGGCTACCCCAGTAGAAATGGCTGTACACCAGTTGGTGGGGTGGTGTACTGGGCAGGAGATGACCCCCAAAATGCTTTACTTATACTGGATATCCCCCTCAGTACCAGTAAAGACACTGTAGAGGGAGCACTCTCCAAAGTTGAATGTTTAAAAAACCCTGTGGTGGTGGGTCGACAGGCTGATTTGATCGGCCAAACTTTCATAGCCTTGGTAGAGTGTAGTGACCTCATAGACAGCTCTAAAGTGCCACAGACTATTGCCCCAGAAGGGGTTCCAGCTGCCTGGAGAGTAATAACAAAAGACAGTAAAGACCCCGGGGAGGATGAGCTCCCACCATTATCTGAGACTTTTGAGAAGAAATTTGCTAAGTTGTTGCTGGAGGAAGGGAAAACCGTACAGGACTTTAAGAAACTATTGTTGCCACCTGGGGGTGTTCCTTCCCCAACACCCCCTCCCACTCCAGCACCTGTTACTGCCCCGCCTTCTGTGCCCGTGCCAATGCTGGCCCCTATATCTATAACTGCCATTATTCACGACACTTACCGAAGGCTGAGAATCTTCTTGGGCACCCTTCCCACCCCACAGGGGGAGGAAGACTGGGAGACCTGGATAGACTATGCTGCCCCTCTAGTACTTGAATGGCAATGCTCAGGAGCAGAGAAATGAAAGAGGTTGACTGAGAGCCTCTGAGGTCCTGCCCTGGCTACCATCTGTGCAAAGAGGGCTAATAACCCTGAAGCAACTGCACAGGACTATCTTGATGCACTGGAAAATGTGTATGGGAAACTGGATTCAGATGAGGATCTGTGGTGGAGAGTAAGAAATGCTCAGCAGTACCCACGGGAGTCATTGTCTGTGTATGTACCTCGGCTTGAAAAGCTGCTACAAGAGTGCCTCGGAAAGGGTAGTTTGCCGTCAAATGAATTAGATTGAACTAGGCTGGACCGGATCCTTAAATCTGCTCCGTTTTCATAATTGTTACTGCTTCAGTTGCGCCTTGCCACCCAACTGGAATTGCCCCCCTCCTATGATAAGCTAATGAAAGAAATTGGGGGAAGGGGGTTAAGCAAAGGCGACCCTGTGGGGGAAATGCACCCATATCTGATGCTGCTGCGCAAGTGACTGAGAGTGATCAGCCAAGTGAGGCTCAGGGGCAAAAGTCGGCACTTAATGAGCACTTTGGGAATGTAAAGGACTTCCCGCCCTGGGCCCAGCAATGGAAAGACAAGCTACTAAAGGAAGTCCGAGAGTTGAAGACGGGTGCCTCTGCAAGGGTTTCCCCCATGGAACAAGATTCTGGTCCCTTTCAGGATGTGACTGCCATGGGGGTGGAGACCAAGAGCTCACAAATTTAGGACAGAAGTCCATTAAGGATAGTCCTGCCAAACGAAAGATGTTGCCTGGCATGGACATCCAGGGCACAGTGCTTGACGAAAGTATGCACTGAGCTCCAGGTAGCCGCATTGCAAATGTCTGCAATGGGCACGTTGCGGATTTCCACCAGGGACGCCGCGACTGCTCTAGCAAAGCGAGCATACACACTGCCCTCCAGTTTAACCTGCGCCATGGAATAACAGTGGCAAAGGCATGCCACCAGCCATGCTGAAATGCATCTGATAGCGACAGGTTGACTCAGCCGGGTCTCACTGAAAGAAACAAACAGTTGTTGAGCTTTGCGAATTAGTTTTGTTCTATCTAAATAGAAACACAGAGCTCTTTTGACATCTAAAGAATGAAGGGTACACTCTCCTTCATTTTGGAAGTTCGCAAAGTAAGTAGGTAGGACTAAAGGTTGGTTTAGATGGAATTCTGAAACAACCTTAGGGAGAAACTTAGGATGGGTTCTAAGAACTACTTTGTCCTTATGAAACACAGTATATGGAGGATCTGTGACCAAGGCATTTATTTCAGAGACCCTGCAGGCTGATGTAATGGCCACCAGGAAGGCCGTTTTCCAAGTGAGATGTTTCAGCTCAGAGGTCGCTAGAGGCTCGAAAGGCTTTCGAGTGAGCATGTCTAGCACAAGATTAATGTCCCAGGCTGCCACTGGACATCTGATAGGCAGTCTGGTATGCAGAATACCCTTAAGAAACCTCTTAACTACTGATAACTGAGCCAGTGATAAGGAAGGTACTGGCTCATGATAAGCTGAAATGGCACAAAGGTGAACTTTGACTGTAGAGTGTTGTAGACCTGAATTTGAGAGGTCTAAAAGGTACTCTAGAACTTTATTTGGTGGACAGGAAAAAGGATTCAAAGAGGATTTTGCACACCAGAGAGAAAAACGCTTCCATTTGGCTGTGTACGTTTTTCTAGTGCCTGGCTTGCACGCAGCCAAAAGAATATCTGAAACTCTGCGAGAGACATTGAACCTGTTCACTTCTATCTCTTTAGGAGCCAAGCGTGAAGGTGAAGCGACCTCAGATTGGGATGGACCACAGGCCCCTGAGTCAGAATGTTCATCAGAAGGGAAAGCGGTTTCGGAGGGGTTTCCGACGTACTGTTGAGTAACGGAAACCATATCTGTCAAGGCCAGAAAGCAGCAATGAGGATCATTTTGTCCCCCTGGGACTCGAATTTGAGAAGTACACTCTGAATTAGAGGAAGAGGAGGAAAGGCGCATAGAAAGCATTTTGTCCACTGTAGCCTGAACGCATCCTGACAGAAAATGGCAGGCCCTGGATTTCTGGAGTAGATGAGAGGCAGTTTTGTGTTGAGTGGGGATGCAAAAATGTCTAGGTCTGGAGTTCCCCACTCTGCGAATAGTGACTGGACTACGGTTGAGTCGATAGACCACTCATGAGGATCTGTTTCCATTTTGCTGAGATGATCTGCCAGTTCGTTCTGCACTCCCGGCAGGTAGACCGCCTGGATTAGAGTCTTGCGCCCTAGGCACCATTCCCACACTCTCATCGCTTCCCTGCATAAAGGGTAAGAGTGTGCACCACCCTGCCTTTTGATATAATACATCACTGCTTTGTTGTCCATTTGAAGGAGAATGTTCTTATGATAGAGAATGTCCCTCAAAGCCCAGACTGCATAAAGGACGGCTCTCATTTCTAGGACATTTATGTGAAGCTGGGACTCGTCTTGAGTCCACGTACCTTGGGTGTGGAGATTCTGGCAGTGAGCTCCCCACCCAATCAGGGACGCGTCCATGGTAATGGAAATCTAATGATCCCAGGGAGCAAAGGGATACCCCTCCAGAAGGTTGTCCTCTTGCGACCACCAGGTGAGTGACCTCTTCAGAGGTTCTGTCACCTTGATGAGAAAAGACTGAGGGTGAGTGGTTGGAGACCACTGAGTACTGAGCATCCATTGAGAGGTTCTCATGTGGAGGCGTGCTAGGGGTACAGTGAACACTGAGGATGCCATGAGACCCAGCATCTGTTGCATCGAGAAAACTCGAACCGAGCTGTTCTGTGTGATGTATTGGGCCATCTGTAGGATATCGCTCCTTCTGTCCTCTGGTAGCAAAGCCTTTGCACAGGAGGTGTCCAGAAGAGTTCCTATAAAAAGAAGCTCCTGGGAGGGCTGCAACTGCGATTTCTTGAGATTTAGCAGAACTCCCATGGTTGTGAGAAAGTCTGAGGCCGTGGTTACGGCGTCGAGAGTTCCTTGCCTGGAAGGGCTTGCTAGAAGAAAGTCGTCCAGAAATGGGAACACTTGTATTCCGATCTTTCTGAGATGCACTGCGAGAATTGCACAGCACTTTGTAAAAACTTGCGGCACTGAGGACAGCCCAAAGGGAAGGACTCTGAACTGATAATGCTGGTTCAAAGCTACAAACCTTAGGTATTTGTGATGCTTTGGGTGAATAAGAATATGTTGATAAGCATCCTGCATGTCCAGAGAGGCTAGCCTGTCATGTTGATGAAGCAAAGGTAACAGGGTTCCTAGTGATATCATTTTGAACTTTTCCTTGGGAAGAAATTTGTTCAGTTTTCTGAGGTCCAAAATGGGCGCATGCCCCTGGTTTTCTTTGGGACTAGAAAGTAATGGGAATAGAACCCTGTGTTCCGTTGATACAGCGGAACTATTTCTACTGCCCTGTTGTTCAGAAGGCCTTGTATCTCGGAGACGAGAAGTTCTGACTGAGGTACTGAGAGTCTAGGCTGTCATTTGGGGGGACGATCCGGAGGGGCCTCTGAAAGACTTGAGGGAATACTCCTCCCGGATTATCCGGAGGACCCATTTGTCTGATGTTATGGACTTCTACCAGTTGTAGAATTGAGTCAGATGACCTCCCACCACTGAGGAAGAGTCCCCCTCGGGCAGCTGAGGTGGGACTTGGGCCAGAAACTCAGAAGGCGGCACTGGGCGCTTTGGGCCCTTGTGCTTTCTGTTGCATTTTCTTTTGAGGCTGAGGGGCTTGGTTTTTATTAAAACCTCCCCTGCCCTTGCCTCGGAAGGACTGATGGTTGTGAAACTGACGCTTATTAACCCCCGGAGAAGGGGCAGGAACAGGTCAAGCCAATTTAATGGCAGAGCTAGTCTTCTGTGTGGCCTCTAGAGCTTGCTCTACTTGAGGACCGAAGAGATACATACCGTTGAAGGGTAACGCCATGACCTGTTGCTGGGCATCATCTGTAAAGCCTGAAGTGCGCAGCCAGGAATGGTAGTGGGTACAAATGCCTGCTGCCGCACAGGAGGCAGTATCGAAAAGTGTCCATAGCTGCTTTAACCTGCTGGTTGTTGGACTCAATACCCCTGGTTATGGTTTGAAGAAGCTCTGAATTAGTGTCCAACTCCAGTAGAGCTTCTACCATTTGTTTGAGCGAATGCCAAAGAACATACTCATATTGAGAGAAACAGCCCAGGTAGCTGGCAATATGCATACCCAGGGTGGATGCAGCAAAGACTCCCTTACCTAAGGTATCTATCTTATGAGATTCTTTGTTTATAGGTCGGGCTGTAGTAGCCTGAGGGAGGACGACCTTATCATTCTCTGCCAGGACTACAATAGGGCCTGCAAAGGCTTGGGAGGCCAAAATGGGTCACTCCTTGGGAGCAGCGTACTTTCTATCTATGGACTTAGCCACAGAAGGAATGAGAGCAGGATTATTCCATACCATTTGAGAAAGCGTCTCAAAGGAAGGCTGCACCGGGGGGAGTTAAATCCATAGGGATCTCCAGGACATGAAGGTACTGGAGTCTTTAAAGCTTCCCTGGATCGATATCTGTAGTCTGGAGAGAAAGAGTGGAATTCAAATTTTTCAGCAGAGACTTAAATGACAGGTCCTCGACCACAGGCTCTGCAATAGGATTAGATCCTGTTCCTTCCATGTCATCACCCAGCCTAAGGTCTGTGTCAGGCTCAGTATCATCTCCTGACAGCCCAGGAGGGACTGTATGGACAGGAAAGGAGTGAAAATCGGAAGGAAAAGAGGAAGGAAAAGGGTTCGGAGTTGAGAAGCCCTGAAGACTGGAAGACGTCATACCAAGCCTCGGTGTCGAAGAACAGCATGGTGCCGCCTGACCCAGCACAGTGCACGGCGCCGAAAGAGCCCTTGGCACTGAGGATGGCGCCGAAAAGCTGCATGGCACTGACAATCCCAATGGACGGCGCTGAGCGACCCATCGATGCCAAAACCAACACAGGGCTCTGAAAACTAGGATTTGAGGAGAAAGAAGGAAGAATACCAGGAGGTAGAGGCATCGGTGTGGCCCCCTGCGCCGTAGCCATGTGAGGGGGGGGGAAAACACCTGCGTGCGGAGTCGATGGCACCGAAGAAAGCGCCGCTCGACTAGGGAGGCTCAACCACCCTACCCAATCCCTCGAAGGGTCTGAGAGCCCCTGAGTGACCGGGCCAGGCAGCTGGACCAACCTCCGAGCCCATAGCTCCATCCGAGTGGCCCACTGATGAAACTGCTCATCTGAAGCCCTACCAGAAGGTGGGGAAGGGCTCCAATGTCAAAGAGGTCGGTGACCAGAAACAGAAACCGGCGACTCCGGAGGAGAAGAAAACCGGCAACTGACCCCAATAACTGACCGTCAACGCGCAGACATACCAGAGGGCGACCTCGAGTGACGCCTTCTCTTTTTTGATCTGTGGGCCGAAGAAGAGCTCGAGGTCGAATGGTGTCGAGAATGCGACCGTTTTCTTTTATGTTTCTGGGGGGATCGCCCCTCCTCTCGGGCACTGGACCGTCTGTTGTCAGACCCCGCCTCTGGAGAGGGCGGCGGACTGGACCCAGCCCGGCTGACTGAACAGCTTTCATATGAAGTCTCTCTACCGTCACCTGACCCACTCATGGTCGACTCCATCAATGTAGGCTGAGACTTCTTTCTTTAATAAGAATAAACTATAGTAAGTGGTACTTATTCAAGAAATACTACAAAATAATAAACTGAAAACTATGCTGCTAGTCTGAAGTGTGACTCCTGGCAGGCGAGCGATGTCGTCACTGAAGCGCACTCGACGGCGGGAAAAAAGGAACTGAGGCAGTTGGAGGGTCGACGCCAAGACAGTCATTGCCACATGAGCCGAGGCTTGCGGCTCCATCTCTGGCGCCGACCTTCTTGCAAAAAAGTTTGCTCCCGCTGGGTCCTAGCGCCTCCGGCATAGATCCCATCAGTGTGAATGAGTGGTGGAGACTTTATGTCCAGGAAGAGACCTGTGTGTCACTGATCCAGCAGAACTACTGCTACTGCCCAGTTGTTCAGAAGGCCTTGATTCTTGGAAGCAAGGTCTGACTGAGAGAAAGACAGCTTGGGCTGTTGTTTGGGTGGGTGATCCGGAGGGATTTCTGAAAGGCTGAGAGAGCATCCCTCGCGGATCATCCCGAGTACCCAACTTGGCTGATGTGACTGACTTCCACTGGTTGTAAAAATCAGTCAGACACCCTCCTACTGCTGAGGAAGAGTCTCCCTCGGACAGCTGAGTTGGGACTTGGAACGGAATCTCAGAGGGTGGCACTAGGCACTTTGGGGCCCTGTGTCTTCTACTGAGTTTTCTTTTGCAGCTGGGGGGCTTGATTTCTGCTGAAGCCCCCTTTGCCATGAAAGGAGTGATGGTTATGAAACTGACGCTGGTTCTTCCCTCGTTGAGGGGCCGTGGATGGTGGCCTGTCCATTTTGATGGCTGTTCCAGTTTTCTATGTGGCCTCTAGTGCCTGCTCGACATGAGGACCAAACAGATACGTACCATCAAAAGGTAAACTCATAACTCTGCTGGGCATCATTTGTGAAGCCCAACATTCGTAACCAAGAGTGGCGTTGGGTGCATATACCAGCTGTTGCTGCTCTGGAAGCAGTGTCAAAGGCATCCATCGTGGCTTTAAGCTGCTGATTATTGGAGTTAATGCCTCTAGTAATGGTCGGAAGAAGCTATGTGCCAACGTTCGAAACTGGAAGAGCTTTTACAGTGGCCTTGAGCGAATGCCAGAAGTTATACTCATACTGAGAGAAACAATCCTGGTAGCTTACAATGCACAAGCCCAAGGCAGAGGCAGTGAAGATTCGCTTCCCCAAAGTGTCAATTTTGCACGATTCCTTGTTTACTGTGTGTGCCATAGATTCTTGAGGAAGAACGGCTTTGTCATTCTCTGCCAGGACAACTATGGCATCAGCAAAGGCTTGCGAGGCCAGAACAGGACGATCCTTGGAGGGGCGTATTACCTATCTACAGACTTAGCCACAGAGGGAATAAGCCCCGGATTATCCCACACCATTTGAGAGAGAGTCTCAAAGGAGGGTTGCAAGGGAGGAGTCAATTCCACAGGAATATCCGGAACGTGCAGATACTGCAGATGCAATAGCTTCCCAGGATCGATCTCCGAAGTCTGGAGAGAAAAAGAGAGAGAGAGAGAGAGAGAGAGAGAGAAGTATTCATGTTCTTAAGCAGAGACTTGAAGGAAAGGTCTTTGATCAAAGGCTCTGCCGGAAGAGAAGGCTTATTCACTGCCACCAGAGAGGAATCATCATCAAAGTCATCCCCCAATCGAAGATCAGGATCAGGCTCAATATCATCTCCTACTAGTCCCAGAGGGACAGAGTAAATAGGAAAGGGAAGAAAGAAAGAGAGGAGGAGGACCTCCGCAAATTGAAGTCGAGAACCCGTGCCTTACAAGGCACCACAGGCGTCCTCAGCGCCGGCACAGAGCGTGTTGCCGAAAACACAGGCAGAACTGGCACCAGAGGAGCTGGCGTCACAGGACCAGACCCCAACAACCCACTCGGGGGAAAAAGAATGGAGAAATTCAGCAGGAGAAAGTGGTACCTGTGCTGGCCCTGTGCCACAGTCATATGAGGGGGGAAAAACACCAGAGCGTGGTGTTAACGGCACCGAAGACGGTGCCGTGTGACTAGGAAGCCCCAACTGCTCTGCCTGCAGGTCTGAAACTGGAAGGTCCGAAGGCCTTGGAGATGGATTCGCCGGCTTGGGCAGATGGGACAACTGCTGAACCCATTGCTCCATAAGAGTGGCCCAATGATGAAACTGCTCACCAGAAGACCCCCCCCCCCAAGAAGGCAGGAAGGGACTCCAGAGTCGAGGATGTGGGTCACCAGGAATAGAGGCCGCAGGAGACCCCGGAGGGCTGGAGTTAACCCCTGTTCCCAGCCACCAAAGATCAATGCACAGACGTACCAGAGGGTGACCTCGAGCTGTACCATTTCTTTTTCGACCAGGAGGCAGAAAAAGAACTCGAGGTCGAGCGGTGCCGAGTCTTCGACAATGACCGAGAATGGGATCGCTTCTTTTTGTGCTTTTGGGAGGACCGCCCAATACCCCTAAGCACCGGACTGCCCATAGTCAGACCCCCCTCCGTAGACTGCTGCGGACCAGACCCAGTCCTGCTGAAAACATAGCTTCCATGCGAAGTCTCCCTATCATCACCTGCCTCGCTCATGGTCGGCTCCGTCGAAGGGGGGTTGAACACTTCTTCTTCACCAAAATTACTTATTTATTAAAGAACTAGTAAAATAAATAAACCTAACAATACTAAAAATAATTATAGCTGCTGTCGTATAGACTGAAGACTTGACTCCCGGCGGGTGAGCGACGTCGTTACTGAAGTGCCCTTGACAGCAGGGAAAAAAGGAACTGAGGCGGTTGGAGGGTCGACGCCAAGGTAGCCTACACGGTGCGAACAGGCTCGCAGTGCCGCTTCCTCACGGCCCTACCTTGGTGCCAGCCCTCCTGAAGATTTTTGCCTTCTGCTGGGTCCTAGTGCCTCCAGTGTAGTCCCATTAGTGTGAATGAGCGGTGGAGACTTCATGTCCAGGAAGATCAGCACTATTCTGAGTTTGGGACTAGAAGGAGAACAATTGGATATACACAACAAGCAAGTTTTCTCCAGCCTCCTAGAAAACTCCTTTCTGCTTTCTCCCAATGCTCTAAGAGGCTAAGTGCACTTCCCCTGTCTTTAAAAGTGGTGGCAGAACTAACCTAACTATAAGTTCATTTCTACATTACCCCCCCAAAGTCCTGGAACAAGTGGTTTCCGATCAGCTTACAGACTACCTGGAAAAGTACAACCTACTCTGCATGGATTTCAGAAAAAACACTCCACCCTTACCGCCTTGGTTGACTACACCTCTCAACTCTATGATGCCTTAGATAATGGTTTAGCAGTGGGGTCTATCTTTATAGACCTCACTAAGGCATTTGACACTGTAAACCACCAACTACTCCTGAACTGTCTCCTAGCTATAGGCCTGTCCACTAACACTGTAGCCTGGTTTGACAGCTACCGCTCTTGGAGGACGCAATATGTGAGAATCAGTGGTACACTCTCAGAGCCCAGGGTGATGAACCTTGGCGAACCCCAAGGGTCAATTCTAGGTCCACTCCTCTTCAGCCTTTTTATCAATTCACTACCTTCTGCCTGCCCGGCAAGCATGGTGCTCTATGCTGATGATGCCATTATCTCAGTACCTGGCAAAGAACTGACCATGATCACTTCCAAACTGCAAGGCAACTTCCAAAGCCTGAAAACGTGGTTCATTCAGAATAAACTAGTGCTCAACTATAAAAAGACCAAATGCATGCTCTTCACTGTATCGCAGAAGAAGAAGTACGGCCCACTGCTGATAATTAGCCATAAAGGGGATACACCGCAGCAAGTCGGTACTTTTAAATACCTTGGTGTGCACTTGGATGACACCCTCACATTCACCACTCACACAGACCAGGTTATTAAATCAGCAAACACAAAGCTGGGTATTCTGTATCACCACCGACACTCTATTACATTGGACGCCCTGAAACAGTTCACAAGCAGCTCGATTGTATCTACCACTGATTACGGCTAGTGATCTATGGGGCTGGCTCTGATACTGTGCTCTAAAGGGCAAAACCCTCCTTAATAAGGCCTGCTGACTAGTCCTGGGTGCCAATTACCTGACCCATACTTACCTTAAAAAAAAAAAGAGACTGGATGGCTCCTCCTCCATTTTAGAGCACAATGCCAGACATGCCTGCTGGTTAAAAAAAAATCATTGCTGGGGCTAATGCCTGAGTCAACCTCTAACCTCGAGCAGTGCGGCTCCGCACTTTACAAACATGGAGCAGCGTACTGTCCGCCATATTCCGGTTCACAGACTTTACGTAAAAAAAAAAAGTAAGTTGCAGCTTGTGAAAAGGGGGCTTTTCTGAGCAAAAAGCTTAAATTGGGGGGGGGGGGGTTAAGCCTTTTGGGTGGTGGGGAATTTACAATTAGGACACATTTCCTTTAAGACAGAAGACCTTAGAAACAGAACCGATCAAGGAACTCCATAAACTTAAGACAGGAGTCCTTGCAGAACAGCCCTGCCAAATCCTGCACAGGCTGTAGAAGCGATGTCCAGACTGTAATTCTTGGTGAAGGTGTGGACTGTACTCCAGGTGGCAGCAGCGCAAATGTCAGCGGCTGAGACCCCTTTGAAACAAGCCACAGAGGTAGCCATGCCTCTGGTGGAGTGAACTTTGACAGCACCCGGCAATTCTTTGCCATACTTTTTGTAGCACAACACTATGTAATTTGCCAACCATTTGGATAAACATTGTTTAGAAACTGAAGCACCCTCTCTACCTGCGTCAAAAGAAACAAACAACTGCTTAGACTTTCTGGTCTCCTTAGTCCTCAGCAGGTAATACTTCAAAGTTCTGTGCACATCTAAAGTATGGAGCAGTGCTTCCCCTGGATTGGCATGTTCCGGAAAATAAACAGGAAGGTGGATTTACTGACTGAGTGTACACCTGGTGTAATGATAACCACGACTGGGAGATGGCCATACCTGGCTACAACATATCCAGAAGAGACAGGGCAGGAAGGAAGGGAGGAGGAGTGGCACTGTATGTGAAAAATGACATAAGGGTCACAGAGATCCAGGAGGAACAAAATGGGGGAGAGATACTGTGGGTTAAGCTGGAAAGGAAAATGGGGCCAGCCATCCACACAGGTGTGGTCTATAGACCACCAGCCCAGGAGGAAGAAACAGATAGGGAGCTGATGCTAGCCATCCAAAGGATGGCACACAAAGGTGAGGTAGTGCTGGTTGGAGACCTCAATATTTCAGACGTGGACTAGAGCATCCCAGCAGCAGCATCAACTAGGAGCAGATTTATCCTGGACTCCCTTCAGGGTGCCCTCCTCAAGCAACTGGTCATGGAACCAACTTGGCAGAAGGCAATACTGGACCTTGTGCTCACAAACAGGGACAGTGTGATGGGGGTAACAGTGGGGGAGCACCTGGGGAACAGTGACCACCAGTCTTTGTGGTTTGAAATCACAGAAGGAGCAAAACCAAACCACACAAAAATGAAAATTGCGTAACTACCGTAATTATGATCTTTCTGTGTATCTTCAACATTCATCACTGTTGGGTACTTGGGAGGTCAAGACCCCGCGGGAGCGTTTTTTTTTATATATAGGTAGGTGGAGCAAATGCACCATCGGCGCCGCCCTCGAGGCCGATGCACTGTGTGGCGCTCGCGGGTTGGCTGTTAGGCTGCGTCGACTCCGCCTGCCTGCCAGTTCTGAGTCGCCGGAGAGGAAAGAGGAAAGGAGTGGAGGGTGGGACAAGGATGTCCAAGGGACAGAAAAAGGAAAAGATATACGAACCAAGAGGAGAAACAATGACTGAGAGGACAGAAAGGGAGAAGAGTCAGAAACTAAAGGGATTAGGAGGGGCCCAATCTCTGGAAAAGGAAGAGGGAGGTAGGGTGGGTAAAGAATTTAGGAAGAGAGGGGAGAAGGTTAACACATCCCAGACCCTGGTCCATCTCCAGATTGTATAAGAACTGCAAGGAGTAGCCAAAGGCTTTCTGCCGGAATTCAAGGCACAGAATAGCTGGCAAACACTCCAGATAAGCAGAGTCGGCTATTCTGGAAGAAGGACAGGGAACAGAGAATTAACACCCTCTCAAGAAAAGACTATTGGTGGAAAAAAAGGGATTTATTTTTTTTTATATAAACAAGGAGAAATAGGTTGGATGGGAAAAGGGAGGAGGAGAGAAAGGAGGGCAACTGTCAACTCCCACCCCACAGGGGTGGAGCCAAAGCACTGGAGAAGGAGTGCCCCCCTGCTGTCCACTCTCCCTGGAACATTATCCCCTTGTATGCCCCTGTTTTACCCCACTCCTAAGAAAGGAGAGGGGGAAGGATGGGCACAGAGAGGGAGGGGGACCCAGAGACTGAGGCCCCAGGGGGATGGAGGGTGGGATCGTGATGAATGGTGAAGATACACAGAAAGATCATAATTACAGTGAGTGCAGTGGGCAGGTAGGTACAGAGAGGTGAGCTTGGGGGGATGGTGGGAGGAAGTGTGAATGATGTGGAGACTTTGTCCAATAAGATCAAGAATTACGGTAGGTACGTAATTTCCATATCTTCCTGGACATAAAGTCTCCACCACTCATTCACACTGATGGGAGAGTACCGAGCTAATAATCCCCCGAGAGGGCAGCAGGAGAGACCAAGAGATCACAAATTTAGGACAGAAGTCCGTTAAGGATAGTCCTGCCAAACAAAAGATGTCGTCTGGCATGGACATCCAGGGCATAGTGCTTGACGAAAGTATGCACTGAGCTCCAGGTAGCCGCATTGCAAATGTCTGCAATTGGCACACTGCGAATTTCCGACAGGGATGCCGCGACTGCTCTAGTAGAGTGAGCGTATTGTACACTCTGCCCTCCAGCTTAACCTGCACCATGGAATAGCAGTGGCGAAGGCATGCCACCAGCCATGCCGAAATACATCTGATAGTGACAGGTTGACCCAGCCGGGTCTCGCTGAAGGAAACAAATAGTTGTTGAACTTTGCAAATTTATTTTGTTCTATCCAAATAGAAACGCAGAGCTCTTCTGACATCTAAAGAAAGAAGGGTATGCTCTCCTTCATTTTGGAAGTTCGCAAAGTAAGTAGGCAGGACCAAAGGTTGGTTTAGATGGAATTCTGAAACAACCTTAGGAAGAAACTAAGGATGGGTCCTAAGAACTACTCTGTCCTTATGAAACACAGTATACAGAGGGTCTGTGACCAAGGCATGTATTTCAGAGACCCTGCGGGCCGATGTAATGGCCACCAGGAAGGCCGTTTTCCAAGTGATAAATTTCAACTCACAGGAAGCTAGAGGCTCGAAAGGTTTTCGAGTGAACATGTCTAGCACAAGGTTAATGTCCCAGGCTGCGACTGGACATCTGATAGGAGGTCTGATATGCAGAATACCCTTAAGAAACCCCTTAACGACTGGTAACTAGGCCAGTGATAAGGAAAGTACTGGCTCATGATAAGCTGAAATAGCACAAAGGTGAACTTTGACTGTAGAGTATTGCAGACCTGAATTTGAGAGGTCTAAAAGGTACTCTAGAACTTTATTTGGTGGGCAGGAAAAAGGATTCAAAGAGGATTTTGCACACCAGAGAGAAAAACGTTTCCATTTGGCTGTGTATGTTTTTCTAGTGGCTGTCTTGTGCGTAGCCAAAAGAATATCTGAAACTCTCAGAGAGACACTGAACCTGTTCACTTCTATCTCTTCAGGAGCCAAGCGTGAAGGTGAAGTGACCTCAGATTGGGATGGACCACAGGCCTCTGGGTCAGAAAGTTTGTCTGAAGGGGAAGCACTTTCGGAGGGGTTTCCGACATACTGTTGAGTAACGGAAATCATATTTGTTGAGGCCAGAAGGGAGCAATGAGGATCAATTTGTCCCTCTGGGACTCGAATTTGAGAAATACCCACTGAATTAGTGGAAGAGGAGGAAAGGCATATAGAAAGCGTTTTGTCCACTGCAGCCTGAAGGCATCATGACAGAAAATGCCAGGCCCTGGATTTCTGGAGCAGAAGAGAGGCAGTTTTGTGTTGAGTGGGGATGCAAAAAGGTCCAGATCTGGAGTTCCCCACTCTGCGAACAGTGACTGAACTACGATTGAGATGAGAGACCACTCATGAGGATCTGTCCCTGTTCTGCTTAGACGGTCTGCCAGTTCGTTCTGCACTCCCAGCAAGTAGATCGCCTGAATTAGAACCTTGTGCTCTAGGCACCATTCCCACACTCTCATCGCTTCCCTACATAAAGGGTAAGAGTGTGCACCGCCCTGCTTGTTGATGTAATACATCACTGCTTTGTTGTCCATTTGAAGGATGATCTTCTTATGACACAGAATGTCCTACAAAGCTCAGACTGCATAAAGGATGGCTCTCATTTCTAGGACATTTATGTGAAGCTGGGACTTGTCCTGAGTCCACGTGCCTTGGGTGTAGAGATTCTGACAGTGAGCTCCCCACCCCATCAGGGACGCATCTGTGGTAATGGAGATCTAGTGATCCAGGGGAGCTAAGGGATACCCTTCCAGAAGATTGTCCTCTTCCGACCACCAGGTGAGTGACCTCTTCAGAGGTTCTGTCACCTTGATGAGAAAGGACTGAGGGTGAGTGGTTGGGAACTACTGAGTACTGAGCATCCATTGAGAGGATCTCATGTGGAGGCGTGCTAGGGGTACAGTGAACACTGAGGATGCCATGAGACCCAGCATCTGTTGCATCGAGATAGCTCAAACCGAACTGTTCTCTCTGATGTATCAGGCCATCTGTAGAATAGTGCTCCTTCTGTCCTCTGGTAGAAAAACTTTCACACAGGAGGTGTCCAGAAGAGTTCCTATAAAAAGGAGCTTCTGGGAGGGCTGCAACTGCGATTTCTTGAGATATAGCAGGACTCCCATGGACGTAAGAAAGTCTGAGGCCGTGGCTGTGGCGTCGAGAGTTCCTTGCCTGGAAGGACTTGCTAGAAGTCAGTCATCCAGATATGGGGTGGGAACACCTGTATTCCGATCTTTCTGAGATGCGCCGCGAGAATTGCACAACACTTTGTAAAAACTCGTGGTGCTGAGGATAGCCCCAAGGGCATGACTCTGAACTGATAATGCTGGTCCAGAGCTACAAACCGTAGGTATTTGTGATGCTTTGGGTGTATAGGAATATGCTGGTAAGTGTCCTGCATGTCCAGGGAAGCTAGCCAATTATGTTGATGAAGCAAGGGTAACAGGGTCCCTAGCGATATCATCTTGAACTTTTCCTTGAAAAGAAACTTGTTTAACTTTCTGAGGTCCAGAATGGGGCGCATGTCACCGGTCTTTTTCGGGACCAGGAAGTAATGGGAGTAGAAACCTGGGTTTCGTTGATCCAGCAGAGCTAGTTCTACTGCCCTGTTGTTCAGAAAGCCTTGTATCTCGGAGGCAAGAAGGTCTGACTGTATTGTTGACAGTCTAGGCTGTCGTTTGGGAGGACGATCCGGAGGGGTTTCTGAAAGGTTGAGGGAGTACCCCTCGCGGATTATCTGGATGACCCATTTGTCTGATGTTATGGACTTCCACTGGTTGTAGAACTGAGTCAGATGTCCTCCCACTGCTGAGGAGGAGTCCCCCTCCGGCAGTTGAGGTGGGATCCGGGCCAGAAACTCAGAAAGCGGCACTGGGCACTTTGGGCCCTCGTGCCTTCTGTTGCATTTTCTTTTGAGGCTGAGGGTCTTGGTTTTTGTTGAATCCTCCCCTGCCCTTACCCCGAAAGGACTGACGGTTGTGAAACTAATGCTTGTTAACACCCCCCACCCCGCGAAGGGGTGGGAGTGGATCGAGTCGTTTTAATGGCCGACCTAGTCTTCTGCGTAGCCTCCAGAGCTTTCTCTACTTGCGGTCCAAACAGATACATACTGTCAAAGGGTAATGCCATGACCTGCTGTTAGGCATCATTCGTGAAGCCCGAAGTACGTAGCCAGGAGTGACGACGGGTACAAATGCCCACTGCCGCCACCCGGGAAGCAGTATTGAAAGTGTCCATAGCTGCTTTAACCTGCTGGTTGTTGAACTCGATACCCATGGTTATGGTCTGAAATAGCTCTGAACTAGTGTCTGACTCGGGCAGAGCTTCTATCATCTGTTTGAGCAAATGACAAAGAACATACTCATATTGAGAAAAGTAGCCCTGGTAGCTGGCAATACGCATATCCAGGGTGGAGGCAGCAAAGACTCTCTCTTACCCAAGGTGTCTATCCTATGAGATTCTTTGTATGTAGGCCAGGCTGTAGATGCCTGAGGAAGAACGGCTTTATCATTCTCTGCCAAGACTACAATAGGATCTGCAAAGGCTTGGGAGGCCAAAATGGGTCGATCCTTGGAAGCAGCATACTTTCTATGTGTGGACTTAGCCACAGAAGGAATGAGAGAGGGATTATTCCATACCATCTGAGAGAGAGTCTCAAAGGATGGTTGTACTGGGGGAGTTAAATCCATAGGGATCTCCAGGACATGTAGGTATTGGGAGTCTCAAAAGCTTCCTGGGATCGATATCTGTAGTTTGGAGAGAAAGAGTGGAATTCAAATTTTTCAGCAGACTTAAATGACAGGTCCTTGACCACAGGCTCTGCGACAGGATTAGGTCCTGTTCCTTCTATGTCATCACCCAGCCAAAGGCCTAAGTCAGGCTCAATAACATCTCCTGACAGTCCAGGAGGGACTGTATGGACAGGAAAGGAGTGAAAATCAGAAGAAAATGAGGAAGGAAAAGGGTTCGGAGTCGAGAAGCCCTGAAGGCTGGAAGACGTCATACCAAGCCTCGGCGCCGAAGAGCACGGTGCCGCTTGACATAGCGCAGCGCATGGCGCCGACAGGCAGAGACTTCTTCTTGAATAAGAAAAATGTATAGTAATCGGTACTTATTAGAGATATACTACAAAACAATAAACTGAAAAGTATTGTTGCTAGTTTGAAGTTTAACTCCCGGCGGGTGAGTGACATCGTCACTGAAGCGCACTCGACGCGGGAAAAAAGGAACTGAGGCGGTTGGAGGGTCAATGCCGAGATTTGTCATTGCCGCACGAGCCAAGGCTTGTGGTGCCGCTTCTCACAGCTCCATCTCTGGCGCCTGCCCTCTAGCAAAAAGTTTGCTCCCGCTGGGTCCTAGCTCCTTCGGCGTAGATCCCATCAGCGTGAATGAGTGGTGGAGACTTTATGTCCAGGAAGATCTACCTTTCTGTGTTGTCCTCCTGTGAAGAGATGAAACATTGAAAAAGTGCATTTTGCTCAAAGGTTATGTTTGAATGATGAAATAAATGAATAAATAAAAGTAATTTGCTATCCTCAGGCCAAGGGTAGGGGAAACATATGCCCTTTTGCCCCAAAGATCTTTCCTGCAGGATTCCTTGCCGAGGGCAAGGCACTAATGTGCTTGGGCACCTTAAACCGGTCATGTGCCGCCTTGATGGCCACTGAGTCAGTTTCAGCCTGGGCAGCCAAGTAAGGAATGCCCTCAGGGGTACAGTAGATCTTACAAGCTCTTCGGGGCATAACTGGCACCATATCTGGTCTCCGCCAGGCTGCCGTGGTAACATTCCTGAGGGCCAGAAGCATGGGAGGAATAATCCTTAGGGAAAAGTTAGGGTTCTCCAGGTAACCACCAGGTCCTTCTTGTTGGCATCATCCTCCTCCTCTGTCTGAAACCCCATACTGGAAGACAGTTGCTTCATAATGATCATCAGGCGGAGACCTGGGGATATGCTTGACAGATTCTTCACTGACAGAGGAGGCAGTAGACTTATCTGAAGTGTAATACTGCTCTTCCTCCCTTTCCACATCTGGAAGTATGAGGTCAGGGTGGTATTCCTCGTCGACGTCGACCTCTTCATCTGGGTCTGGTGTCGGATGCACCGTTGACAGTCCTCGGACTGGCTTCCAGGGCCGACGAACAGGAGTTGTTGACGAAAGCGTCGGTGAAGGCACTGGCGACGAAGGCATGTAAAAGGCATGCAAAATCCTGGACAATCGCATTAGTGAAGCGGACTGGAACTTCGTTCAAGTCCATGGTCACCGGAGGAAGGGTCAATGGCACTGTCGTTGCTGGACCCAACTGCACACCTGACAAGCCCATAGCCTTCGACGGGGAAGGGTTAGGTCTTGAAGAGGCAGTCATCGATGACAAGCCTGTCATCGACAGAGAAGGATCTGACGACCCGGAGGTCGACGGCCCGGCACCCTGAGAGTCGTGTGGAGAAGTTGTTGGTATGGGTCTGGAGTGAATTAGGACCTGGACAGCAAGCCTCTGTCGTGGCAGCTGCTGACGATGAAGAGGCCCACAAAGGAGAGGCCAACGGGGAACGGAATGGCCGCTGGGGGGAGCGGTCACACTACCGGTCTTTTTTATGACCCCCCCACCCCGAGGACCAGTCTTTGGCCTGGGAGGCCTTGGAGCTCTTGAACCCGGAGTGTGAGTAGCTGGGCGGCGCTCTGGAGGACCCTGGCTCAGAGCTGGCTAACTGCTGTTCCACGAAGGTATGGAGAGTCTTTCTGCACCACCTAAGGGTGGTTTGGTCAAAGTGTTGGCAGAGCTCACAGTCTGAGGCGTCATGATCAGGCCCAAGACAGCAAACACACACAGAGTGCTCGTCGTTGGAGGCAATCTTCTTTCCACTGCGACGGAAGAGAGATGCTGAAGGTTTAACTCTCGACATAAAAGAAAAAAGAAAAATAGATCTCTGAAAAGAGATTTGTGAGGGCTGTGTAGAAAAAAGGCCGTAGGCCACAAAAAGCCTTGAACGCTGTGATTACTTTTCAGTGAACACTGTGCTTGCAAGTCAATGGCGGGAAAGAAAAGAGGAGGGCACAGTCCGCCTACGCCTTTATAGTGATGTCGATAGCATGGGTGAGCCCAGTTGTACTGCTGAAAATCTTCCGTATAGATTCCCCATTCACTGATGGTGAAGTTCCTATGGTGTAACCTGATGACAGACACCCCGCGAAAAAGATATGAAAATTACACACTCACTGTAATTCACATTCTTCTAGCAATATCTTCACCAATGAGTCACACTAATGGGTCTGAGCCAGAGGTGCTAGGACCCTGCTGGAGGGCAGCAGAACTTTTCAGAAGAGGTGGTGCTGAGGTAAGCTGCGTGCATGTACATCACCGTGAGACTGGCTCACATTGCATGGCTTACCTTGGTACCAGCCCTCAACCGCTTCAGTACCTTTTTTACTCAGGAGGTGCAGCATAACCTAACGCGTATGCACTTAACCTAAGGGCATAAGAGAGCCCTAGAGATTCCCATAAGAAGGGTCAACAAACCAGAAACACAGTGTCTTCACAGTGCAAACCAAGAACAAGGGGCGAAGACCAACAAACAGACTGAAATAAGTGTGGGGGATGGTAGGTGGGCATGTGAATCAATGGTGAAGACATTCCTAGACGAGCAAGAATTATGGTAAGTACCTAATTTTTATATCTTCCAGGAATCAGTCTTCACCACTGATTCATACTAATGGGTCAGAATACCAAGATCAGACAAAAATCCCCCAGACTAGGATGGTAGGAGCAAAGGCTCACTCAGGACTAATGTCCACTGAGGAGAGTCCTGCCAAAGAAGGCATGTTGCCTGGCATGGATGTCGAAGGCATAGTGCTTAACAAAAGTGTGCACTATGCTTCAAGCTGCAGCTCTACAAATATCACAGATAGGTACAGAGCGAATCTCTGCCAGGGACGTGGCAACTGCTCTGGTGGAGTGGGAACATACCTGACCTTCCAGCCTCACCTGCATCATGGCATAGCAGTGGCGTAGACATCTTACAGTTCAGGCAGAAATGCACTTGTTTGTCAAAGGCTGTCCCTTTCGACTGGGATCGAAGGAGACAGAGAGCTGTTTGGATTATCTGAAGTTCTTAGTGAGGTAAAGCTCCTTCCAGGTGAAACTTAAGGACTCTACTTTCCAGGTAAAACTTAAGGATTCTGCTAACATCCAGAGAATGGAGCCTGCACTCTCCATCATTCTGGAAACTGGCAAAGCAGGTAGGCAGCACTAGTGACTGACTGAGATGCAACTCCAACACCACTTTTGTAAGGAATTTAGAGTGTGTATGAAGAACTACCTTGTCCTTGTGAAAAAAAGTATACGGGAAATCTGGGACCAAGGCATGAGTTTCATATACTTTACGAGCAGAGATGGCCATCAGAAAAACTGCTTTCCAAGTTAAGAACTTCAGCTGATGTTGCAAGAGGCTCAAAGGCCTTGCGGGTGAACATGTCTAACTTAAAGCTGATATCCCATGAGCTACCAGCTTCCTGATGGTGGGTCTTGTGTGTAAAATGCCCTTAAGGAACCTAAAGTGGCAACTGAGTCAGGTACAGGGTACCAACGTGCTCATGGTATCAGATACAGCACGCAAGAGGACCTTGACTGTGGAATACTGTATGCTGGCATCAGATAGGTCTAGCAGGTCCTCCAAAAGCTTGTCAGGTGGGCACCGAAAGGGGTCCATACAGGTTTTGGAGCACCAGATGGAAAATCTTTTCCACTTGACTTTATAAGTATTGCCGGTGAAAGGTCTACTGACAGCCAAAAGTATTTCAGATACCCTCTGAGATACCTTGTACTTGTTCACTTCTGTTTTTTCAGGAGTCTGGCCTGAAGTTGAAAGGAGTGCAGGTTGGGATGGACCAGGTGACCCTGAGTCTGTAAGTCCATCCTAAGTGGAAGGATATTCAGTGTACTGATGGACAGTCTGTTCAACAGAGGAAACCATAGCTGTCGAGGCCAGCACGGGGCAATTAGAATCATCTTGCTTCCATACTGGAGGAAATGCATACAGAAAAAGACCTTGCCACTGCAGTCTGAATGCATCCTGACAGAAAATGCCATGTCCTGGATTTCTGGAGCAGAATCGAGGCAGTTTGGCATTGAATGGGGCTGCAAAAGGTTATCCCTGCCATATGTTTTATCTCCTCACTGTATTATATATGTTCCCTTCTGTTTATCCCTGCCATATGTTTTACTTGTATTTGCACTTACTATGTATAACTTATACCACCTGTTATTTATTGTTTATCTCACTATTGCATTGACTTTTGCAGTTTTTTGTACTTTTTCTCATACTACTATAGCTTGTTTTGTATCTGTTTTTGATTCTCTGCAACCTCACAGTTTGTGTCTGAAAAATACAGGTTACTCACCTGTAACAGGAGTTCTAGGAATGGTATATGTTGTTCATCCACACTTTCTGGCAGGTATCCTTGCCACTTTAAATCTTGCCGGAAGGTCTTCAAGCTGGCTCCTCCCACCCACACGGGTGGTAAAACTCTCGGCTCCGCCCCGTGACGCCAGATCTGGCCCGCTGGAAGCTCGGGTAGTCTTGTCGAGCCGGGAGGAGGTCGGAGATGGTGGATGAACAACATATACCATTCCTAGAACTCCTGTTACAGGTGAGTAACCTGTATTTCTAGGGACAAGGATATGTTGTTCATCCACACTTTCTGGCAGACTCCTAGCAGTTCTCCGGGAGGAGGAAGGCAAGGCGCACACCCCCTACTTAGGGAATAGAGACTGGAGAACCGAGGCCCCAAAACCAGCATCCCGGCGTGACTCAAGGTCGATGTGGTAGTGGGTGATGAAGGTGTGTGCTGACTTCCAGGTAGCAGCCCTGCAGATTTCCTGGATAGGGACGTCCCTGGAAGCAGCCACCGATGCAGCGGTATGGTGGGTAGAATGAGCTCTTATCCCTCTGGGAGGCTCCATGCCCGCCAACCTATAGCAGAGATCTATGCAGGAGGTGACCCACCTGCTTATCGTCCGCTTGGCTGCAGGTCTGCCAGGTGCGGCTTCAGCGTAGGTGACAAACAGCTGGCGAACCTCTCCCGGAATTTCAGCCATGCGCTCCTTATAGTAAGCGAGCGCCCTTCTAGGGTCCAGAATATGGAGCCTATATTCGGCCTCCGAGGTGTGATTGGGGTAGAACACCGGCAGAGTCAACACCTGGTTAAGGTGAAACTCCGACACCACCTTCGGAAGGAATTTCGGTTGGGGGTGCAGGATGACCTCGTCCCTGTGGAAGACCAGGTAAGGAGACTCGATAGAAAGCGCCTGGAGCTCTCCCATCCTTCTGGCTGACGTGATAGCCACCAAGAAGGCGGTCTTCCACGACAGGTAAGAGAGATCACACCTGTGCATCGGTTCGAATGGCTTGCCCATAAGCTTTGCCAGTACCAGCAGTAAATCCCACGGAGGTGGAGGTTCTCGCACCGGAGGGGAAATGTGATCGAGGC
This sequence comes from Neoceratodus forsteri, assembly GCA_016271365.2. Taxonomy (NCBI): domain Eukaryota; kingdom Metazoa; phylum Chordata; order Ceratodontiformes; family Ceratodontidae; genus Neoceratodus; species Neoceratodus forsteri. The sequence goes on from CM057450.1 coordinate 1,507,483,872, forward strand.
CTTTGAAAAAGCGCCAGACCACCTTCTCCTGCGCCACTGACTGCTTCCCGGCCCGCGCCCGGTAAGCAGAGATGGCTGCCAGGTGCACCTTTAGGGTCGTCGACCTAAGCCCTTGCTGAGAAAGGGACCATAGATAGTCCAAGATGCTTGCCAAGGAACAGGAGGAAGGGTCCAGGCCCTTACCCTGACACCAAATGGAAAATCTCTTCCATTTAAAGGCATAGCATTTCCTGGTCAACTCCTTACGGGACGCCTCAACTACATTGAGGACTCGCCGAAAGACCCAAGGCCTGGAACTCTAGCCGGTCAGGAACCAGGCCGTCAGGTGCAGGGATTGAAGGTCCGGATGGAACACCTTCCCCTGACTGACTGAGAGTAGGCCCGGGCGAGCTGGAAGCTGCCTCGGGAGCCTGGAGCTGAGGCTGAGGAGATCTGGATACCAGCGTTGGCGGGGCCAGTCTGAGGCTACCAGAATCACCTGCACCTTGTCCCTCCTTGCTTTGAGAAGCACCTTGTGGATCAAGAGAAATGGCGGAAAGGCGTAGAAGAGGCCCGGGGTCCACGGCCTTGAGAAGGCATCCCCGCAGCGAGCCCTGCTGGGGCGGGCATGGAACAGCCTCAGCTCGCATTCTCCCTGGAGGCAAACAGGTCCACCTGAGGTGTGCCCCAATGGGAGAACAGATCTTGTACTATCTCCGGCAGGAGAGACCACTCGTGGGACACAGCCCCTATCCGGCTTAGGGCATCGGCCAGGGTGTTGTAGGCTCCTGCCACATGAATGGCTAGGAGATCCGCCTCCAGGCTGCACACGAGTGACCAAATGCGGAGAGCTTCCTTGCACAGAGACATGGAGCACGTCCCGCCCTGGCGGTTTAGGCAGTACATGGTCGTGGTATTGTCTGTCTGGACCTGAACCACTTGACCCCGTAGGAACGGAGCAAAGGCGGTGAGGGCTAGACAAACCGCCCGAAGCTCCAGCAGGTTGATATGGCATCGGGACTCCCGAGGGTACCAGAGGCCGTGCGCTCTGTGCTCCCCCAGATGGGCACCCCAACCCATCAGAGAGGCATTGGTCGACAGAGAGACCGTAGGCTCGGGGCGGACAAACGGGATGCCCTCCTGCAGATGAGCTGGAACGGTCCACCACTGGAGAGCGTTCCACATCCCTTGGTCACCGCCACTAGCTGGTCCAATGGATCGCAGCGCCAGGACCACTGGCTGGCCAGTCCCCACTGAAGGGACGATGTGCCAGCGGCCCAACGGATCACGCCTGGTGCAGGCCGCCATGAGACCCAGGAGGTGCAGGAAGTCCCGGCAGTGCGATTGCCCAACCAGAAATGATTGGGCAAAGGAGGAAAGAACCTCAGCCCTGTCCACCGAGCCGTGCTCTGGCTCAAGAGAGTCGAGCCTCTGCCCCAATGAAAAGAATCACCTGCTTCGGTCAGCTGCTCTGACTTGGCCTCGTTGATGAGGAGGCCGATTTGAGAGCAAACCCGGAGGGCCAGATCTCTGGACCGCTCCACCTCCTGTCTGGAGGGGGCTGCTATCAGACAATCGTCCAGGTAAGGGTACACCCGGACCCCTCGGCGCCGCAGGAAAGCTGTCACCACTGCCATGCATTTGGTGAAGACCCTGGGAGCAAGAGAAAGGCCGAAGGGCATGGCTCAGAACTGTAGGATCCTCCGCTTGGAAGCGGAGGAATCTCAGAGACGGACGGATAGGACGTGAAAAACGCGGCCCTGTAGGTCCAGAGAGCAGAACCACATGCAACGTTCCAGGGATGGTATTATCTGAGCCAGAGTGACCATCCTGAAGGTCCGAGACCTTAGGAACTTGTTTAGGTCGTGCAGGTCGAGAATGGGGCGCCAGCCCCCCGTCCGTTTTGGGACCAGGAAGTACCTGGACACAAACCCCGGGTCTGAGGGAGGGTCCGCCACCTCTCTGATCACCTCCTTCTCGAGGAGCAGAGCGATGTCGGCTCGGCAAGCCAACAGCGAGGCTGCGGACCCCGAGGCTCCACTGGGGGCGACGGCTCGGAAGGGTGGGGCCTGCTCGAACTCCAGAGGCAGGCCCTTTCCTACCACTTCCAACACCCACTGGTCTGTGGTTATAGCAGACCAGGCAGAAAGGAAGTGGCGGAGCAGTCCCCCCTTGGGGGGAACCTGGGGTGGGGTGACGAGGTTGAGGGCGACACCCCTCAACCCATCACTGAGCAGACTTGGAGGAGGAACCAGCCGAGGGACCACCTGGGCCTTTACCTCCCTGCTTCCTGGAAGAGGAAGCCACGGGCTTGGGTTTGGGATGCCAAGCGCGAGCCTGCTGGCCCTGATGCTGCTGGGCCGGACGTAGCACGGGCTAGGACGGACGAAAGGGGTTGGGTTGCGGTCTGCGGCCCTTGTCCCTCTGGGCGGATGAGACCGAGTCCAGAGTGGCATTGGACTTTTCGATCCTCTGGAGGTGACTTTCCACTCCAGAGCTGAAGAGGTCGGTCCCCAGGAAGGGGACATCCGCCAATTTGTGCTGGGTATCCGCTCTGAAGGTGGATATCCTCAGCCATGCTCGACGGCGCATAGCCACTGCAGCCGCTACTGACCTGGCGCATGAGTCACCGATGTCCAAAGCAGTCTGAAGTTGCTGCTTGGCCACTGCCCTGCCCTGGTCCCGCATCTGCTTAACCGTGGTCTGCAGGTCAGCCGGGAGATGAGGGACTACCTCGTCCAGCGAGCTCAACAGGGCATGAGAGAAGTGCGCCATCAGCACGGTCGAGCTGGCCTGATGCAGGCCAAGGGAGGACGCAGCGTAGACTTTGCGCCCGGCGTAGTCCAACTTCTTGGACTCCTTGTTGGGAGGCTTGTCCACGTCCCTGGCGCTTCCGGCACGCCGGAAGATGCTGTCGGTAACCAACCCCTCGGCTGAGGGGTGTTTCGAGAAACTGGACAGGGAGCCGGTAGGGACCGCATACTTCCTTGCCATCCTGGCCAAAGGCACAGGGTAGGAAGCAGGACGCTGCCAGAGCTCCAAGGCCGGGCCCACAATGGCCTCGGCCACCGGAAAGGCCTCCGTAGGAGAATCCCCTCGGTCCCAAATCTCCGTGAGGGGGTACTTGGCCCGCTTGAATACGGGCTCGAGCTGCATCCCAGTGGACTCCGAGATGAGCCTAAGCAAACCCATGAAGGACGATAGGCTATCGTCCAGCGACTGACCTCCTGAGGACTCCAAGTCAACCCGCCTGGAGAACAGGGAGGAATCGTCGTCAGACTCAGAGGAGTCCGCAAAGAGCTGCCTTGGGCCTGAGCCACCCTCCACCTGCCGAGGGCGATCGGGAGTGAGGGTGACAGACAGCCTATGGGGCAGACCCTGGGCCGACCGAGAATTCTTGGTCAGGGCCTCAAACAACTGCTGTGGAGGCGGAGGTTCCACCAGAATCGGTGGGGCAGCCGGTTTTGGTCGAGCAGCAGGCCTGGGAGCAGGCGCCTCGGCAAGAGCGAGGGGTTGCTTCGGCCGCTCCGGTGACAGCCACTTGATAGCCGGGGAAGGCGACGACGTTGGCTTGCTCCCAGACAGAAGAAGCTGTTGCCACATGAGGTCCTCATAGCGCCGACGCAACTTGCGTCAAAGCCTCCCCTCGGCCAAGGAGGAGGACGAGGACGAGCGGCGATGCCTCTTGCCGCAGTACCAAGACCGCCTATGACGGCGGGATCGGCTGGACCGAGAAGAAGTCCGAGACCGAGACCGCGAACCTTGGCTTTTCCGAGGAGGGTTCTGGGGCAGGGCGGGGGAAACCCGCTTTCCCCTCGGCTCGGAGGGTTCAACCGTGGACTCCGGAACCGGAGGCACGGGCAAGTCCACGGAAACCTCAATCTCCGCCGGGGGAACCGGGGAGTGAGGGTTTTCGGCTTCACCGGTCGGAGTCGAAAAATCTCGACTGCGTCGACAGGAGTCTCGGTCAACTGACCTGACGGGGACGCCATGAGGCCAGTGGCAGAAGCCGAAGGATCGACCGAAGTCGATGGTCGACTACTCGGTGAGAGGGACCTCTCCCGCTCCCAAGCGCGTCGACGGAGGGACTTACCTTTGTGGTCCTTCTTCTTGGACCGAGAGGAAGGCCCTGAAGATGATGGTCCCTCTCCCTTAGTGGAGACAGACAGACAGAGCTCCTTAAAAGAAGCTGAATAGGAGGATCCCAAGGAGAGCGGGATAAATGCCGTGGCCGAGGAAGACAAAGATGCGGCCTGCGCTGCCGCCTCCTCGAGGGCGATCATCTGCTCAAGCTGATCCCCGAGCCCGCGCCCACAGAAACCGCTAAGCGGGCCTCCTCGACTTTACCAAGGATAACGCTTCTCGCGCCTGTTGCAAACGGGCGGCGAGTCTTCCAGGACGGAGGTCGAAAGGAAGAGCACAGGTCGCAAGCCTGTGGGTCGCTCAAGGCCCAAGCAGTAGACGACGCGGAGTGCGGATCCGCTCTGAGACATCTTCTGACCCGCATGGGCACCTCAAAACCGGAGTCGATTTGTCCATCGCAGCCGCAGGGAAATAAATGACCAAGTCTTGAAAACCTAAAGTACTTCGGGTAAACCAAGAAATAGGAACCAGTCTTATACGCAGAGCTGCTAAGGAGGGAACCTGAGCTCAAGCGTAAGGAAGATCTGCAGGCCATGGGGCTGAGCCGAGAGTTTTACCACCCGGGTGGGTGGGAGGAGCCAGCTTGAAGACCTTCTGGCAAGATTTAAAGCGGCAAGGATACCTGCCAGAAAGTGTGGATGAACAACATATCTATGTCCCTAGAATAGTTATTTCTGTGGCTAGCGTACCCACCCGGTTAACAAAAACTAAATAAATAAATAAATACAAAGGTTCACATCTGGTGTTTCCCCCCCTCGTTGAACAGTGATCTCATGACATTTGGAGCTAGTGACCAGGAGTTGACAAATCTAATTAAGTGCTTGTCCATGGACAAAAGGATAGACTAAAAATGAAAATTACGAACCTACCGTAATTATGATCTTTCTGTGTATCTTCACCATTCATCACTGTTGGGTACATGGCAGGAGGTCATGACCCCACAGGAGCTCTTTTTTTTTCTTTTGGTAGGCGGAGCCGATGCACCATCGGTGCCGTTATCGAGGCAGACGCATTGCGTGGTGCTCGCGGGTTGGCCGTTAGGCGCTGTCGACTCCGCCTGCCTGCCAGTTCTGAGTCACCGGAGAGGTATGAGGAAGGAAGGGAGTGGAGGGTGGGACAAGGAAGTCCAAGGAATAGAAAAAGGAAAAGATATATGAACTAAAAGGAGAAATAACGACTGAGAGGACAGAAGAGGGAGAAGACAGAAACTAAGAGGAATGGGAGGGGCCCCAATCTCTGGAAATAGAAGAGGGAGGGAGGTAGGGTGGGATAGAGAATTTAGGAGAAGAGGGGGGAGGTTAAACACATCCCAGACCCTGGTCCATCTCTAGATTACATAGGAACTGCAAGGAGTAGCCAAAGGCTTCTTGCCAGAATTCAAGGCACAGAATGGCTGGCAAAAAAAAACAATTGAGCAGAGTCGGCTATTCTGGAAGAAGGACAGGGTACAGAGAATTAACACCCTCTCAAGGAAAGATTATTGGTGAAAAAGGAGTTTCTTTTTTTTTGTAATAAAAGATGGTCCAAGGACAGGGAGAAATAAGATGGATGGGAACAAGGAGGAGGAGAGAATGGAGGGCTACTGCCAACTCCCACACCACAGGGGTGGAGCTAATGCACTGGAGAAGGAGTGCCCCCCCCCATGCTGACCACTCTCCCCAGAACATTATCCCCCTATGTGTCTCTGTTTTACCCCATTCCTGACAAGAAAGGGGGGGGAGGGATGGGCACAGAGAGGAAGGGGGACCCAGAGACTGAGGCCCCAGTGGGATGGAGGGTGGGATTGTGATGAATGGTGAAGATACACAGAAAGATGGTAATTACGGTAGGTACGTAATTTTAATATCTTATCTGTGTCAATCTTCACCATTCATCAATGTTGAGTGACTGCCGAGCCCCCCCAGAAGGGGGGTTTCTTTTACACCCTAAGGGACAAAGTCCCTTAGCTCTCAGTGGGTGACACACTAAGAGGGAGAACCTTCAGGGCCTGGAGAGGCCCGAGAGTGGGGAGAGTGAGACGGGGATCCCCTGGAGGGGGAAGGAAGTTGCCCCGACAAACGCCATCTCGCTCTACGGGAGAAAAGGAAGGTTCTCGGGTGAGCGGAGTTAATCACCCTACACCGGGCCAAGGGTAACAACCAGGAAAGACGCAGCCATGCCGTCCGCCTAGTGCAGATCACTGTCCCTATGACCCTGGTAGCTACCTCGTTAGCATCATAGGATGCCCTCGCTTGGTGCCTTGCTAGCTCCAGGCCACGCGCAGAGAGTGCAATGGCTTGTCTGGTTTGCTCCGTATCAGGCAACGAGGCTAGGAGGTGACCTAGTCTGGACCACAAGAACCTGTCATAGGCTGCATAGTGCACCTGATGTGCAGAAATGGAAAGCAAAAACCGTGCCGAGTAGAAAGTCCTCCTACCCCAGAAGTCAAAATCAGAGGAATCTTGATCTGGGGGCCAGTCACGGTGAAGGGCGGGAAGTCCATCAGGAGTATCCAACTGCGTCAATCCGGACTGCAGATGAGGCATGGAACCTGGAGACTCTGGGGGGGGGTGCAATACCTCTGGCTGAGATCCCTAGGGGCAGGAACTCCAGAGAAGGGCCTTTGCCAGGAGCGCAATGACGCCTCCTGAAAGGGAGCAGGCCAGGGCAGCACCACAAGGGTGGCCTCGCCAAAATCACATAGAAAGGCGTGCGCCGAGTGCTCTGGATTGCTAACAGTGGCAGGGGTGAGGTGCAAGTCTTCCAATATCCTCACGAGGAAGCGCTGATACTCAATGAGATCAGCGACTGGAGAGATGTGGACAGAAGGTTCCTCTCCCTCAGAAGAGGGGGATGAAGAGCTGGAGGGCACTGGCTGCTCAGAGGGCGGCTGTTCGGGGGAGGCTGAGAAACCTGAATGTCCATTGCCCTAATGTAAGCTGGGAACCGAGCAGCCACAGCCCTGAACTGCTCCCAGAAGAGAGGCCCGCTAGGACCAAGGATGCCTGGGAGCGCAGGAGAATGTGGCAGAGGAATGGGGACAGAGCCAAGAAGAGATGTCGGCTGACGTCCGCCTGGGCTAAGGAGCGGACCGGTAGCACCCGTGGAAGAAGGTGCCTTGGAAGACCCCACAGCCGACAGCTAAACAACCATTTCAGTACTGCCTTGGCTGCACCCAGAAGGATCCCCCCTGTGAGGCGACCGGGGCCGTGTAGGTCCAGAAGGACGGTCCCCTACCTCAAAAGAATGGGGCTCTCTCAAAGAAACCGAGGAGGAAGAGCAGAGATCCGCACTACGGCTTCTTCCAGAGCATGCGGGCCCCCTAAAAGGTCACCGCGGCAGACCCCACTGCACCCTTTGAGTCCTAAAGAGCCCTCCTCCCCATGGTGGGCCAGCCTAGGGTAGCTGACAGCCCTGGGCAGCACCGGGAGCTATCCAGGGCACAGTACCTTCCCCCCCGTAGGTGCTTTGATCAGCCCCAAAGTTGGGTGATCCAGGCACACCACAGGCAGGGGTACCACTGCTGAGGGGTCAGTGAACCCACCAAGACCAGCCTGCAGAGCAATGGTGGCCTGCACCACTGCCCGCTGGTCAGCACCCCTGACCCCAGTCTCGGTAGCCACCGACCCCACCTCAGAAGGGGGTTGACTCCAGCTTGTCAAAGATACTACAGGGCTGCTCACTCCAACAGTCAACCCCAAAGAGTCAGACTGTCCATCTGACTCAGAACCCGACTCCGCCTCCGAAGAGGCAGAAGCCAAGGCCCTGTGCCAGACTGCAGGAGGGCGTCCACTGCCATCTTTGCCAAAGGGGGTGCCAGAAACCAAAACCATGCCTGAGCCAGTGCCAGTGCCCCCTACAGCACCGTGAGTGGAATCCACATGGGGCACGGCTCCAGCCCGAACAGGAGCTCCAGACTCGGGACCAGCCACAGCGCCATCTGGCCGCATGGCGTCGCTCGAGGGCTGAGATGGTGCCGACAACGGTGCTGCCCGGCTCCACGGCACCGTGAGCAGCGCCGAGGGCAGAGGCGGTGCTGACAACAACGCAGACAGCAGAATCCGACGGCCCATCAGCAACGAGTCCTGAGGACACGGCACCGTGCTCAATCTCGGCGCTGCAGACGGCGCTGAGACAAGAGGCAGACAAAGACGGTGCCGTAGAAACTCCCATGGTGCCATTAGCAGTATCGGCACTGTGAATGGCTCCAACAGTGGCCACGGCGCTGTGTGACAAACTGGCGACGACGACGGCTCAGTCAGGGCCCATGGCACCGTGAGCGATATCGAGGCCCGCACGGCACCGACTCACGGCATCCAGGACAGCACCAACTCCAGGCCTTGCGAACCGGGGTCCGGACTGGGAGCCGCCTGAAGGGGCATCACTGCCGCGGATGAGCTCCCTGCCCGCCCCCGAAAGGAGTGGGACGGGCCTCCTGCATCAGCCGGAAGGTGCTCGGCAACAGCCAGGCTAGTAGTAGCCGAGGCTTCCTCCTCTCGGTCCGTACAGAACCAGGAGGGACCAAAGGAAAGACAGAGTGCGTGGCTTGGCCCGGCAGTGCGTGCCCGACCCCAGTCGGCGGGCTAGCCACTTTCCACGCGCGTTGCTCGAGGACCCGGCGTTCCATGGAGAAACAGGCATCACACAAATCCATGTCGTGAAGCGGGCCAAGACACGAACGGCAACGGCTGTGCTGGTCAGTGACGGAATATTTTCGGCCGCATGGGCACCGTCGCATGGGGTGCTGACTCATCCTTGAAGTTTTCTTGCCCTCTGACCGAGACATGACCTACGGAGAAAAAAACACCAAAAACAGACTCGACATCGCCAAGAAATAAAATATATGGAAATATCTTACCAGCGACGTCGAGTAAGCAACTAGAACCGGCAAGACACGGCATCGACGGACTGCGGCATGGGAAATAGCAGTGAAAACGAACTGCATAGGCCTCAGTCAGAGCTTGCTTCCCACGAGGTGACCTCTATGGTGGGAGACTAAGAACTGGCAGGCAGGCAGAGTCGACAGCGCCTAACGGCCAACCCGCGAGCGCCACGCAATGCATTGGCCTCGAGGGCAGCACCGATGGTGCGTCGGCTCTGCCTCACCAAAAAAAAAAAAAAAAAGAGCTCCAGCGGGGTCATGACCTCTGGCCATGTACCCAATAGTGATGAATGGTGAAGACTGACACATAAGATCTAGTAGTCCTGGTGCTGGACCTGGTAGTCTTGGAGTTCAGACAAAACCAATCCTCTTATGTCTGCTGTGAGACTGTGACTGTGCTGACCCTAAATACCACACAGTCCTCACATTAGCACAGTGATTTTCCCTGTCTTTTTTTTTTTTTTAACTAGATTCAGATAGAAAATATCATGGCAATAGGGCTGGGGGTCGATCAGTTCCACTACCAGCCATGTGCTGTGCTGCCTTTTTCATTCGCAGACCTCTTTCCTGTCCTGACTGGCTCACCTCAGTCCACCCACCGACCTGAGATTTCTGTGCAGTTGCTGCTCATTTTCAGTAAGATTTCCCTTGCTGCAGGCAGCAGTAATCTCCCCACACAAACTCACTCAGCTGAAACCTTATTGACAGCTGATTGAGACTGGACTGATGCTGTTGATTGCTACGATTCCTTCAGACCCCATTCCATTCTGCCCCCCCCCCGCTCTCAATGTACTTGCATACAAATTACTGGCACCGCTTCCTCCCTCCCTCTCAGACAGCTGCTGTGGGGATACGTGCTTGTAGCAGTTAGACCACAACTCTTCCCGCTCTCAAGGTAAATAGTTCACAAACTATTTTCAAAAGCTAGTTTCAAAACTACTGTGGCAGCTCAGTTAGGGAAGCAGGTGAAAGGATTCGCAGTGGCCTTATGGTCTTATGTGTTTGTATGTGCACTGTACTGCGAAATCAGTCCCTCTCCCTTACCTTGCCAGTCGCTTGCACAACAGCAAATATTTGGGGTAATGTTGATTACATTGCCAAAATCTCAGTTTGTAGAAGTGAACAGAAGCAGGCGTGAAAGCAGGCGAGAGGAGGTGGCGTTAGGAGTCACAGCAGCACTGACAGTGAGAAGGGAAAATAGGTTACTCACCTGTAACAGTAGTTCTAGGAGTGGTATATGATGTTCATCCACACTTCTGGCAGTGTTCCTTTCCCCTCTAAGGCTTGCTGGAATGTCTTCAAGATGGCAACTCCCACCTACCCGAGTGGTAACTCCCTCAGCACTGCCCCATGATGTCATATCTTACCCACTGGAAGCAAGACATGTGTGCCACTTGCCAGGGGAGGACAGGTGGGTCAGTGTGGATGTACATCACATACCACTCCTAGAAAGAATAGTTACATAAGAACTTACCATAACAGCGATCTTCGAGGGGATCTCGGTCATCAGGTCACACCATAGGAATTCACCATCGGTGAAAGAGGATCCACACGGAAAATTTTCAGCAGTACAAACTGGAGCTGCCCAAGCAAATGTCATTGATCCTATAAAGGCATGAGCGGCCCCATTCCCTCCTCAGTTTTTCCCCCAGAGACAAAGGGAGCATAGCTCTAGCCATGGGGGATCGAGGAAAGAGAAAGGTGCCCAGGCCTATATGAAAGGCTGGATACACCAGATAGCCAGTTCCAGAAAAGAGCCACAAAATGGACCATAGTGGCAAGGGAAAAATGAAAATTATGTACCTACCATAATTCCTGATCTTTCTGTGTATCTTCACCATTCATCACCTGTGGGTATGTGGCTGGAGGTCACGACCCCATGGGAGCTTTTGTTTGTTGGATGGGCGTAGTCGACACACTGTCGGCGCCGCCCTCGAGGCTGACACAATGCGTGGTACTTGTGGGTTGGCCATTAGGTGTCGATCAACCGACTCTCCACGAAGTTCTGAGTCGCTATAGAGTAAGAAAGGGTTGGGAGGGAGGGACAAGGAAGTCCAAGGGACAGACAAAGGAAAAGATATAAAAACTAAAAGGAGAAATAAATGACAGAAGGAGAGTTGGAAATCTAAGGGAATTGGGAAGGGACCCCAATCTCTGGAAGCAGAAAAAGGAGGGAAGGAGGAAGGGAAAAATTAGAAATAGGGAGGGGGAGGACATACCCTGAACCTTAGACCTGTCTCCAGATTGTATAGGAACTGTGAAGGAGTACCCAGAAGGCTGAACTGCCAGGATTCAAGGCACAGAATAACTGGCAATAAACTCCGACATGAGCAGAAGCGACTATTCTGTGAGAAAAGACAGGACACAGGGCTGTACTCCCCCTAAAACCACCTATCTGGAGGTGAGAAACAAAGTTTTTGAAATAATTTGAGGGAGAAGTCCCTAAGGACAAGGAAGGAGTAGGAAAGAGAGAAAAGAAGAGAGGGCAACCACCAACTCCCACCCCAACGGGGTGGAGCCGAAGCATTAAGGAGAAGGTGTCCCCTCCCCGATCCCTCTCCCCTCCTGACAGGGAGTAAAAATCCCTGTGTGCCCAAGGTCACCCTGCTCCTGACCCACGGAAAGGAAGGGGGTGAAAAAACAGAAAGGCACACAGAGGAAGGGGGACCAAGAGACTGAGGCCCCGGGGGAATGGAGGATGGGATTGTGATGAAGATACTCAGAAAGATCAGGAATTACGGTAGGTACGCAATTTTCATATCTTATCTGTGTCAATCTTCACCCTAAACCATAAAGGAAAAAGTCCCTTAGCCCTCAGTGGGTGAGACATGGAGAGGGAGAACCTTTACAGGCGTCGAGGCCCGAGAATGGGGAGAGTGAGACAGGGACCTCTGGAGGGTGGGGGGAGGAAGCTGCCCCAACAGATGCCACCCCATCCTATGGGAGAAAAGATGGGTTTTCTGGTAAGGGGAGGAAATCACCCTATGCCGGGTCAAGGGTGACAACTGGAAAGACGCAGCCATGCCAATCGCCTAGTGCAGATCGCTGTCCCTATGACCCTGGTAGCTACCTCGTTGGCGTAGTAAGATGCCCAGGCCTATAAGAAAGGCTGGATACACCAGATAGCCAGTTCCAGAAAACAGCCCCAAAAAGGAGGATGGTGGGAGGGAAAAATGAAAATGACGTACCTACCGTCCATAATTCCTCGCTTGGTGCCTGCTAGCCCTGGCAGAGAGAGTAATGGTTTGTCTGGTTGCCTCCGACAGGCATAGAGGCTAGGAGTCGACTCCAGCCTGGACCACAGAAACCTATCATAGCGCATAGTGGGCCTGATGTGCAGAAATTGAAAGAAGCAACCGTGCCGAGTAGAAGTCCTCCTTCCCAGAAGTCACAATCCAGAGAAACTTTATTTGGGGCCGGTCATGGCAGGGGGTGAAGCCTATCGAAGTGTCCAGCCGCTTCAGTCCTGACTGAGGATGAGGCATACGACCCTGAGACTCGGGGGGAGGGGGGCACAATACCTCTGGCTCAGATACCTAGGGGCTGGGACTCCGTAAAAGGGTCTTTGCCAGAATCGCAACGACGCCTCTTGAAAAGGAGCAGGCCAGGTGGGCACCACAAGGGTGTCCACACTGAAATTGCCTAGGAAGGCACGCGTTGAGTGCTCTGGATTGTGCTGACATGCAGGTCCTCCATCATCCTCATGAGGAAACGCTGATACTCTGCGAGATCAGCAGCAGGAGAGGTGTGGACAGAGGGCTCCTATCTCCCTGAAGAGGGGGATGAAGAAGCGGAGGACCTTGGAGATCCAGGGGTTGGCTGCTCAGAGTGATGGTGAAACACCTGTCTGTCCATGGCCCTGACATACGAAGGGAAGTGAGCAGCCACACCCCTGAATTGCTCCCAGGAGAGAGTTCCCCTAGGACCAAGAATGCCTGGGAGCACAGGAGAAGGTGACAAAGGAGTAGGAATAAGGCAACAGTTCTCTGTCCGGGCAAGAGAGCACACCAGGGGCCCCAAGGGTAGAAGTGGCTCTGGAAAACCCTATAGCCGACAGCTGATCAACCATACTGGAACTGCCTAGGCTGTGCCTTGAAGATTCCCCCGTGAGGTGATCTGGACCGTGGAATTCCAAAAGGACGATCCTTCCCCTCAAAAGACCAGGGCCCTCTTGAAGAGACCGAGAGAGAAGGACGGGGGTCCGCGCTACCACTCCATCCCGAACCCGGGTGGGTCCCGGAAAAGGATCGCCGCATCGAACCCTGACCCCTCGGAGTCTGAAAGAGCCCTCCTCCTCGCACAGACCAGCCTAGGCAGCTGACAACCCTGGTCAGTCCCCAAAGGGACCACCCAGGGAGTAGCACCCTCCCCTCCTGTGGGTGCTCTGATCAGCCCTAAAGTTGGGCGATCCAGGCATGCCACTTGAGGGGGTACCACAACTGAGGGGGCAGAAAACCCTCTGAGCCCAGGCTGTAGAGCAATAATGGCCTCCACCACTGCCTGCTGGTCAGCACCCCTGACCCTGGACACAGGGGGCAACTGCCCGCCCCTCAGAGGGGGGCTGGCTCTGGTCAGCCAAGGAAACTACTAGGGTGTCCACGTGGGCCGCCAACTCCAAAGAGTCGGACAGCCTGTTCGAATCAGACTCTGACTTCGTCTCTGAGGAGGCAGAGACCGAAGTCCGATGCCAGACAGTACGCGGACACCCGCTGCCATCCTGACTGAATGGGGTAGAAGTCCGGGTGTCTGCACCAGAGCTGGGTCTGAAGTCTCCAACTGCACTGCGAATAGTGCCCAAAGAAGACACGGCACCGAGGGCGATAGCAGAAGTGGAGTCGATGTCTGCCACAGCGCCGTCCTGACCCACGGCACCGTGAGCGCGCCAAGTCAGGCCACCACGACAGCTTCCAGTGTCGAGGACGATGTCCCCATGGCGCTGCAGGTTCTCGCCGGATGCAAGCAACACCAGAGCCAGACACTATGCCGCCCCCAGCCTCGCACTGTGAACGGTGCTGAGGCAAGAAGTGGTTGAAGATGGTCCTAGAACCTCCCACGGTGCCATCAGCACCATCGGCGCCATGAACGGTGTCAACAGCGGAGATGGCGCTGGGCGACGGACTGGTGCCTAGCACAGTGCCATCAGAGCCCTTGGCACCACAAACCCCGCCGAGGCCCAAGACGGCACTGACAGAGGGCATCGAGGATGGTGCCAACCCAGGCTTCCCAGCCCGAGGAAACAACACTGGGGGAGCCTTTGCCCCCGAAGAGGCGATTGCCAGTGTGGTGCCTCCGCCCGCCCACCCCACAGGTGGGTCGGACTGGGCCTCCTGCATTGCGGAAGGGTTTCTGCAACGGTGAGGCTACTAGGAGCAGAAGCCACCTCCTCCACGGTCCATACAGAACTGGGAGGGGACCCGGAGGAAAGGCTTGAGAGACCGCGGCTTGGCCTGATGAGTGTGCACCCGTCCCCCGAAAGTCGGCAGAGCTCGTCCAACTTTCCATGCGCGTTGCTCGATGACACAACGGTCCATGGAGAAGCAGGCGTCGCATGAATCCATGTCGTGAAGCGGACAAGACATGCGAGGCAATGGTCATGCTGGTCGGTGACAGAGTACTTGCGGCTGCATGGGCACCATTGCATAGGGGGCAGCCCCATCTTCAACAATTTCCTGCCCCCGACCGAGACATGATCCATGGCAAAACAAGCTAAACAAAAGACTTAACATCACTAACAATTAAAGAAAGGAACTGTCTTACCACAGCGACGTTGAGTGGTGGCGAAAACGGAATCAGCAGGAAGAATAACACGGTGTCGAAGAGACTTTCGGCGTCGACACGGTAGAAACACTAGGCCTCTTGCACAGCAGCTCCTCATGAGGTGTGACCTCTATGGCGGGAGATGAAGAACTGGCGGAAGGGCAGAGTTGACGCTACACACAATAGCCAACCAGCAGGCGCCATGCAGTGGGCGTCGGCCCCTGCGAGACAGCAAACAGTGTGACTCGCCCATCCAAAAAAAAAAAAGTTCTACAGGGTCGCCGGA
This sequence comes from Neoceratodus forsteri, assembly GCA_016271365.2. Lineage (NCBI taxonomy): Eukaryota > Metazoa > Chordata > Ceratodontiformes > Ceratodontidae > Neoceratodus > Neoceratodus forsteri. The sequence goes on from CM057450.1 coordinate 1,507,498,898, forward strand.
CCACCAGCCACATACCCACAGATAATAAATGGCAAGACTGACACAGATAAGATCAGATCTGATGACTGAGATCCCCTCGAAGATCTACGGTTACGGTAAGTTCTTACGTAACTATTCAGTCTTCTTTGGGGGTATCTCAGTCATCAGGTCACACCATAGGAACGAGTCTCAAGCAGTTACAGGTGCAAACAGACAGACTGGGAGGAAAGCCAACCTAAGCTTAAGACAGAAGGCTGTGCAGCACAGCCCTGCCAAATCCCTCACAGGCTCTTGAGGCAATGTCCAGACTGTAGTGCTTGGTAAAAGTGTGGACAGTACTCCAGCTGGCAGCCGCATAAATGTCGGTGGCTAAGACCCCTCGGAAACAAGCCACAGAGATAGCCATGCCTCTTGTGGATTGAGCTGGTACATCTCCAGGCAATTCTTTGCTGTACTTGCAGCAGAACACTATGCAATTAGCCAACCATTCAGATAACATAAATCTCTGGAAAACGGGACAGTCACAGAGGACTGAAAAAGTGCTACAGTGGTGCCACTGCACAAGAGCGGGAGCAGGGATGAGGCTGGAAACTACCGTCCAGCCAGCCTCATTTCAATAGTGGGTAAGATGATGGAAACCCTTTTAAAAGAGCAAATTCTAACTTTTCTAGAAGTCAGCAGGCAGGTGGACCCAAAGCAACATGGCTTTAGTGCAGGAAGGTCCTACCAAACCAACCTAGTGGAATTCTTTGACTGGGTCACTAAAATGGTGGACCAGGGGGGCGCAGTCGATGTGGTCTATCTTGACTTCAGCAAGGTCTTTGACTCGGTCCCCCACAGAAGACTGACTAGCAAATTCAAGCACATGGGATTAGGAAACAGAATAATAGCCTGGGTGAGAAGCTGGCTAAATGGCAGAATGCAGAGTGTTGGTCAATGGAGCATTGTTAGGGGAGGGAATGGTGACAAGTGGGGTTCCACAGGGGTCAGTGCTAGGACCAATCTTGTTCAACGTGTATATCAGTGACACTGCTGATGGTCTGGAAGGAAAGGTGTGCCAGTTCCCAGACAACACAAAACTTTGCGGTAGAGTGGATTCACCAGAGGGGTTGCAAAAAATGAAAAAGAACCTGTTAAGAGTGGATAGATGGTCACGAGACTAGCAGCTGAAGTTTAACGTGAAAAAGTGCAAGGTGATGCATATGGGAAAGAAGAACTCAGGGGCGGGGTACCATCTTGGAGGGGAGAAGCTAACAGCTACAAAGGAGAAGCGCGACCTGGGAGTCATCATCTCTGATGACCTAAAGATAGGGAAGCAATGCGAGAAGGCGCCACAGAGGCGGAGTGGACTCCTGGGTTGTACAGGGAGAGGCATCACTAGCAGGAGGTGTGAGATGAATATGCCACTGTATAGGTCCCTGGTGAGGCCCCATCTGGAGTACTGTGTTCAATTCTGGAGGCCCCACCTCAAAAAGGACATCGATAGGTTGGAGACAGTGCAGAGAAGGGCAACTAAGATGATTCATGGCCGACACCATACCTCTCAACTATCCCTGATTTTCAGGGATGTCCCTGATTTTGCCTCAAAATTTTCCTCTGTCCCTCGTAAAATTTGTTTTTGTGACTGAACAGCGGGGGATTGTGAACATAAAATAATGTTAAACATGAAAGTTACAGACTAGTTCTTCATCAGAAAATGCTTCTTACACTAATTCCCTTATTCCTAACAGCTTTCTGAGTGAGTATTACCAATTTTTAAGATGTGTCCCTGATTCTGGGTCACTGTCCCTGATTTTTTTTAAGCCTTGTCCCTGATTTATGAGGTAAGAGGTTGACAGGTATGGCTGACACCATATGGCGAAAGACTGAGGGAATTAAACCTCTTCTCTTTGGAACAAAGGAGGGAGAGGGGGGACATGATCAAGACCTTCAAGTATTTAAAGGGTATTAACAAGGTACAGTCACAGGACCTCTTCCATATTAGCAGTTGCAGTAAGACAAGAGGGGATGACATGCAACTACGGGGGTGTAGGTTTCGGAGTAATAGCAGAAAGTCCTTTTTTACCGAAACAGTGGTGGACCCATGGAACAGACTGCCTCAGGGAGTGGTGAAGGCAAAGACAGTCAAGCAGTTTAAATCACCATGGGACAGACATGTCAGTAAGTTAACAAGCGATTCCAAGTAGGGGGGTAGGAAAAAACATGGGCAGACTAGATGGACCTCGTGGTCCCCATCTGCTGGCACATTCTATGTATCTATGTACTGCTTAGAAACCTGAACACCCTCTCTACCTGGGATGAAAGAAAAATACAAACAGCTGCTTCGACTTTCTACAGTCCTTGGTTCAGAGCAGGTAATACTTCAGAGTCCTGCACACAGGGTTATCACCTGTCCTGATTTTCGCAGGACAGTCCTGATTTGGGCAGCTGAGTCCTGCAAAAAAACCATGAAAAATACTACATGCCCTGATTTTATAGTACAGAAAATAATGTCTGACTTTCCACTAAATGTTGCACAAAACTACAATACCTTAACTAAAATAATTTAAAATAGCACGAAATAATAGAAGCAACTAAGAAACTACAATACTCAGCCTCAATTCTGATTACATAGAGAAAACAAGTCCGTTGCATTGGTTGAGGTTATGTACTTTTCTGTGAAAAATCATGTTTCAGTAAGAAATGTCCCATTTTTGGCTTCTTAAAAGGTGGTAAATGAAAATTATGTACCTACCGTAATTGTTGATCTTTCTGTGTATCGTCACCATTCATCACTACTTGGGTATAGCTCACCGGAGCTAGGACCCCGCGGGAGACTTTTTTTTCCAATGGGAGGAGTCGACATCAGGCTGGCGCTGCCCTCGAGGCTGACGTTCTACATGGCGCTTGAGGGTTGGCAGTTAGCTGTTGTCGACTCCGCCCCAGCCTCAGTTCTGACATACCGGAGAGTGTACGGAAGGGAGAGTGGGATGAGGCAAGAGAGCCTAAGGGATAGATAAAAGGAAAGGAAGAATAAACCAAAAGGAGAAATAAACAACTAAGGCGACAGAAGGAGGAGACTTAGAAAAGGAAATTGGGGAGAGGGGGCCCCAATCTCTGGAAGGAGAAGAAGGAGAAGGGTGAGGAGGGAAAAGTAAGGGGGGGGGAGGGAAGAGTAGCATACCCTCAGAAGCGGAGATGCACAATATGATTTCAGGGAACAAGGTCCAGACCTGGACTATAAGGACAGCGGCAGGATGAAAGTTGCAGCGTGGGTTTGAAGACCACCCACCAGGAGTGCAGGCTGAGGGTGCATCTCAATTCCCCCCTCCCACCAAAATAAAGCCGGGGAGAAAGTTTTAACAGACAGAGGCTTCAAAGAAACAATGTGGCCTCAAAATTGAGGTCACTAATAATCAAAATATAGAAGGGGGAGAAGAAAAGGGGACCCCCCCCACTCAGAGACCCCTCTGGAAAGGGGGAAGCGAGGTGGGGAAGGCCCTATCCAAGCTCAACAACAGCTAAAGGGTTTACCCCACTGTGTCTGCACAGTTCCCTCCCACCTAAACACAAGGGAAAGGAGAGTGAGGAAAAGAAAGACACACAGGGAAGGGGTGGAGTCCACAGACTGAGGCCCAGGGGGAAGGAGGGTGGGATTAGTGATGAATGGTGAAGATACACAGAAAGATCAACATTACGGTAGGCAACGCACTCTACATCTTATCTGTGTCAATCTTCACCATCCATCACTATGGGTGAGCACCGAGCCCCACCCCCAAAGGGGGGAGGTACCCAGAACACCCTAAGGGACCAGGTCCCTTAGCCTCCAGTGGGTGAGACACTGAAGGAGAGCACCCTTACAGGCCTGGGGAGGCCTGAGACTGGTCTGGGTGAGACGGGGATCCCCCCGAGGGGGAAGGAAGGTGCCCTGAAAGTCGCCATCTCACCCGTCGGGAGAAGAGATGGGTTCTCCGGTAGGTAGAGTAAATCACCCTATGCCGGGCCAGGGATGACAACCGGGATAGGCGAAGCCATGCCATCCACTGAAGGCAGATCGCTGTCCCTACCACTCTGGAAGCTACCTCACTGGCATCACAAGATGCCTTGCTTGGTGCCCTGCTAGCTCCAGGCCCCACACAGAGAGGGCGATGGCTTGCCTGGTTTCCTCCGAATCAGGCATTGAAGCTAGGAGTTGTCCTAGCCTGGACCACGAGAACCTGCTATAGGCTGCAAAGTGGGCCTGATGTGCTGCAATTAACACGGAGATCCGTGCCAAGTAGAACACTCGTCTCCCCCAAAAGTCAAAGTCCGCGGAGTCCGAATCTGGAAGGCGGTCACGGTAGGGGGCGCGACGCCCTGAGAGGGTGTCCAGGGAGGTCAAATACGAAGAGGGATGAGGCAGAGAACCTGGAGACCCCGGAGGAGCGCAATACTGCTGGTGTAAGTCCCTTGGGGCTGGAACAGTGGAGAAGGGACAAAGCCAAAGCCGATGCAACGCTTCCTGAAAAGGAACAGGCCAGGTGGGAGCACCAAGTGGGCCGCACTGAATTCACCCACGAAGGTGCGCGTCACATGCTCGGGATTGCCGATAGGTACGGGGGACAGGGGTGGAGCCCTCAGCATCCTCACAAGGAAGTGCTGATAGGAGGACAGACTGATGCTGGGGATATGTGGACCGCAGGTTCCTCTCCCTCAGTAGAGGGAGAATAGGAGGAAGATGAGCTCCCCAATTCAGGGGTCGGCTGCACAGGGGCATGGTGAAACACCTGCAGGTCCACGGCATGGAGGTAGGTGGGAAAAAATGCAGCTGATCCTCTGAATTGTTCCCAAGTAAGAGGCCCGTGAGGAGCAGGAATACCTGGTACTACTGGGGATGGAGACAGAGGCTCAGAGGGCAGGCTCCTGGCAACAGGAGAACGGTCTCTGTCAGGGCAGGGAGGCCAACAGAAAACCCTTCAGAAGGAGGCAGAAGCCAAAGCCGCTGCAGCTAACAGCCGTTCAACCAGGTCGGAATGGTCAGAGCTGTGCCCCAAAGAAGAAATCCCCCCATGAGGTGACCGGACCTGTGCGGGTCCAGAAGGGCAGCCCTTGACCTCAAAAGTTGAAGTCCCCTTCACGGACTCCGTCAGGGAAAGGCGAGGGCCTGCGCTACGACTCCTACCAGGACCCGGCTGGGACCTAGCAAGGGCTCGCTGCGCCATACCCCTTCCTCTCAACCCTTCGGAGTCAGGAGACATGGCCAAGCCGGCATCCAGAATGGCTGCTTAGTTCTGGAGCTCTGAGCCTAAACCGTCAGGAATCTCCCTTTCCCCCGCTACCCCAGGACGTACTAAGGAAAAATAAAACATGGGACTTGGTAGGGAAAACAGTTATGCCACCGAAGATGTCGAAAAAACAGGGGCAACTTCCATTTAAAAGCGCCAACAACGGGCTTAAAGATCTGGGCCTGGAGGCTCTGCCACCACGAGGAGAAAATGCTGGTAATGGGGCAGCAACAACTTCAGCAGGGACTGTAGAAGACAACATGTACAGCCCTCAGTTCTTGGTACTGGAAAAGTTATTTAATGATTTAAAATATGACCTGACAAGTAAAATGAATGCTGGGTTTGAAAATGTATCTGCTCAGTTGGCCCTCCTGCAAACAACAGTAAACAACTTGGGGGAGACAGTGGAACAACATTCAGCTCGATTAACGGAGGTGGAAGAAAGGGTTAGTACGCAAGAAGACCATTATAATCAGTGGAGCCCTCAACTGCAAGCAGCAATGACTGAAATAGAGAAGTTAAAAACAATATTAGACGATCATGAAAATAGGGAGAGGTGAACAAATGTAAGAATAGTGGGCATGGCTGAAGGGGTGGAAGGCAGAGACTGTGTAACTTTTTGCCAGACATGGTTAAGAGCAAAGTTAGACCTGCCAGTGGAATGCTCCTTGGAGATACAGAGGGCACACAGAACTCCAGGTCGACGACCACCCCCAAATGAAAGGCCTGCCACATTATTGTAAAATTTTGAGATATCAGGACAGGATGAAGGTACTGAATGCAGCAATTTAAGTGGCCATTAGAGAAGGCTCTCAAACTGTTAGTATATTCCAAGACTTTTCACTGTCGGTACAAACAGATCAGAATGCATTTATGCCTGTGAAGAGGAGGTTACATCAATTGGAGTGGCCTTTTGCACTTGTCTATCCTGCTCGACTGATCATAAGGAGAAAAGGCGCTACACCGAAGGTGTTTACAAACCCAGACGCGGCAATGCAGTATATCGAACATGAATCGAAGCAACAAGAAAATGCAGATGAGTGAACTTTACTTTGGACATGGGCTAAATCATTAAGTACTTTCACCTTTGTCGTCCAGCACTACACAGGATGTGGATAGAGGGAGTGGCGGGGGGGGAGTGGAGAGGAGATTTTTTCTCGGTCTGCTCCTAAACTCCTAGGAGGCCTATTAAGGCTGGAGCGGGTGGCCTTCCCCATTTCGCCCCCTTGCTCTAGCTCCGGGAAGGACCTTTTGTTTTTTTCCTCTAGCGAGGTGATCCAGAGTGACATTACAGAGACCTAAATGTTGCCTAAGGACTCGATACTATATGCTGGGACAAATCTTTAGTTTATTTATTCATACTTTTATAGCACCACGTTACATTAGCGGTCTGATTAGCAGAATGTGATCAATGGGGAGCTGAAAAACTGTCCTGCCTATCTCTGCACATTAACTGTGCAGTGGGTTGTTCTACGTATTGACAGAGCAGCAGTAAGGTGGGACGAGGGTCCGGGGAAGATGAGCATTTGCTTGGTCTGTTCAAACTCTCATGAGGCCTATATTGGCTGGAGCTGGAGTGCCTTCCACACCTCTCTCTGATGCCAGCCCTGGGCCTAGAGTGGTTTCCATAATGCTCCACCTGCAGCCATTGCATTTTGCTTTGGTTGCTATACTTGGGTCCCAGAGGCTGTTTATTTTTGTTTTATCTACATTAGAATGCAGAATTAAGGACAAGTTTAATCAAATTAATAGGAGATGTAGACTTATCCTCTTGCTTCTTCTGTTTGCAGGGAGAGGATGTGGGTAGGAATGTGTGCCTGATTTTAACTAGTGAATTGGTTTCCTTGAATATATGGACACAACATGTCCCGGGGGACTCAGTTGTTTTTATTTTGTATGTGCTCAGGTGGGTGGGCGGGCCAGGCGCGGGAGACCAGTTTATGCTGGTCACCCCTTCCTAATGAGGCAGGGGTTATTTTCACCCGACACAGGGATTAAAAGTGGGTTGGAACACTTGGTGAATGACAGGACGTATGAGCAATAAAAAGACTGTTTGCTAAATTATGAGTGGGGGCCTGCCCACTCCTGTTGGGCTCCTCATTCCGGAGGTTCCCTGGGGGGGGATGGCCCCCCTAAGTGTTCTCGATTAGCCCAGATTTATATATCCACTTTATCTGGACAGTTGGGTTGTGGGAAATTACATTTTATGTTTAACAGTTTGGGGGGGAGGTCCTGGTCGGGGGCCGCTTGCACCGCCACACCTGGTTTTATGGAGAAGATAATGACGGTTTGGTCAGTAGGCTATTCCATGACAGTAAAGGGGTTTTAATTAGAGGTATACTTGGGGGAAGGGGAAGCTAGGTGGTGAATAAAGTCGGATACCACCTTGCTAGATTCCTGACACAAGGGGCTTAGTTTCTCTAATAGATTAGATAAGGCCTTGCTATGCTTGGTCTTACCTTTCTTTCCTTACTTTTTCTTTTATCTTTTCTGGGTTTTTTGTGGGGATCTCTGAAATGTTACAGAAGAGAGGGTGGGAGGGGGTCTGTTAATTGGGAGGAAAAATAAAAAAGGTTAAGAGTTGGGTGATGCGAGGGGTCTTGGGGTAGTTGCAATGCAATGTGCTTGGGAGATCCTAGATCTAGGAATATATCTGACGCCACCGTATGGCTAGTTTAAAAATGTTATCCTGGAATGTAAATGGCTTAAAAACTACAGTGAAACAAAAACGTGTATGGGCACATATTAAGAAAAAGAATGCAGATATTGTGATGCTACAAGAGTTGCATTTAACATGAGATTAAGCGAATAGAAAAAATATGGGGGGGGGGTATGATGGTAGCATCTCATTTCACGTCCAAGGCCAGAGGAACATGTGTGTGGTTCAGACCGGGGGTTAGGGTTCAAATTCATGCAAACCAAAGAGGCAGTCAGGGAAGGTATGTTATAGTGAAGGCTACGGTGGAGGAGGAATTGCTAGTCCTGGGATCCTTGTATGGGCCCACATTTGATTGTCCAGAATTTTTTGAGCACCTGGCTATTATGCTAGCAGTGTTCCCAGATAAAATGATCATAGGGGGTGATTACAATACCTATTGGGATCCCCTTCTTGACCACTCTAAACCCAGATTCAGGTGTTCCTCTAGGAGTGTGGGGGCCCTCTGGAGACTGGCGGAGGAAAGGGCCTTGCAGGAATTGTGGAGATTTAAACACCCAGATACAAAGGAATTCTCTTTTTACTCCTGTGCTCATAAGGTCTATACAAGACTAGACTATTTTCTGGCTTCCCCTGCCTTTTTGGGGCGAATAAGGGAGCTAGAATATGGCCCTATTATAGTATCAGATCATGCTCCACTATATTTAGAGATGGAGAAAGAGACAGAGGATGGGGGGCTGCGACAATGGAGAATGGATCCTACATTACTGTTAGACCCCCAATACGTGCAACAAATGTCCAAGAAACTAAAGGAGTTCCTTGAAAATAATAAGGTGGAAGACACCTCAGCAAGAACTACTTGGGAGGCCCTGAAAACTTTTGTAAGGGGGGAGACTATCTCATATGCAGCCTTTAAAGGCAAAAAAGAAAAATGAAGGGAGAATGAACTAGAAGCTAATATACTGAGGTTAGAAAAGCAGATTATGGGTAGCCAGTCACCCGAGGATCTGGTGAAATTGAAGAGTATGAAGGGGGAATACAGCCAACTGTGTTGTAAGCGTATATAAAGGGATATCCTAATGTCAAAAGCGGGACAGTATTTCGAGGGGGACAAGTCGGGGAGATGGATGGACTGGCTAATTAAAAACCAAAAAGCAGAAATAACAATCTTAACAATAGAAAATGAGAATGGGGACTGTACCTCTTCTGCCTGAGAGATAAATATAATTTTCAAATCCTTCTATGAAAAGTTATATACATCTGAATTCCCACAAGGGACAAATTTGGATAGTTTCCTAGAAAATATACCCCTCCCTGAGATATCTGTTCAGATAAATGAGATGCTGGGACCAGAACTCAAAGTGCAGGAGATTAAGGAGACAATCTGGGCATCTCGGTCGGGGAGAGCTCCAGGGCCTGATGGCCTGCCCATGGAATTCTACAAGAAATTTTGGGATGATCTGGGCCAGCTTTTCCAGTATATGGTAAGGGAAGTATTGGGGAAAGGGGGGCTGACGCCATCTCAGCAGTTAGCTATTATAACAATCTTACCCAAACCGGACAAGGATCCAAAAAAAATGTGGCTCATATCGTCCAATCTCTTTGCTAAATGCTGACTATAAGATCATAGCGAAAATATTGGCAAGGAGGTTGGAGGGGGTCCTACCGTAGGTTATCCATCATGATCAGAGGGGCTTTGTCAAGGGGAGGCAAGCAAGGCACAATCTAAGACGGGTAATGAATATTATCTGGCAAGGGTCCAGAGGAAGGAAAGCTTATGGAGGCCTCCTCGCATTAGATGCAGAAAAGCCTTTGACAGGGTCGAATGGCCGTTTATGTTTGCAATGCTAAGAAAGTTTGGTCTGCACCTGGTCTTTAGACAGTGGGTGGAGTGGTTATATCAATCCCCGTGGGCTCAAATTCTTACAAACAATACTTTATCACCCCCCTTTCGGCTCCATAGAGGGATGAGACAGGGGTGCCCCCTTTCGCCATTGATATACATGCTGACCATTGAGGTTCTGGCGTCAGCCATTAGACATCATCTGTAAATAGAAGGTTATAGGGTGAATGGAGAGGAACACGTTATCTTTCTTTTTGCGATGATGTGCTTCTATTCTTAGCCGATCCAGGGAGAGCAATGCCTGCCTTGACTTCCCTTTTCAGGGCATATGGTCCCATCTCAGGGCATAAGATCAACTGGAACAAGAGCGAATGGCTCCCTCTGGCGGATGGGGGATAGTCCATACATATAAGTGGCATAGACATTACTCCCAGAACAGTAATTAAATATCTGAGAATACTGTTACCACGTAGAATAGTGGATGTGGGGTATATAAATTACAGCCCATTAGCAATAAAAATTAAGGAACAATGCAGCAGATGGAAGTCGCTCCCCCTGTCTTTGTTGGGAAGAGTAAACTTAGTAAAAATGCAAATCCTACCTCAGTGCCTTTACTTTTTTCAGACCATTCCTATTATGCCTCCACCAGGCTGCCTTAAGTCCCTTGAGGGATCTATTATTTCCTTAATTTGGGCCAATCGGAGACCTAGGATTAGGAAGGAGGTGTTGTGGCAGCCACTTCATAGAGGGGGTCTGACACTCCACAATTTGAAGCTATATGCTTTAGCGGCCCAACTAACATATATTATGGATTGCCAGGAAATAGGAGGAAGAGCGAGAGCTTGGGTCACTATGGAGTCACAATCTAGGGTGTGCTCCCCCTACGCCTTATGTCTCCTCCCATCAGGATTGAGGGAAGGAGAGGGTGAGAAGCCTAAGAATCCATTCACCAAATGTATGCTTAAAGCCTGGGGGAGGGCTTCACTGTTGATGGGGGGGCAAGGGAGGTATGTCACCAGAGGGATCCATCTTGTCTAGTTTGTGGAGGGATGGAGAGGCTCCCCCTCGATCAAACAGGCTCTGAGGCAGTGGAAGGGGAAGGGTCTCTTTCTCCTGTCTCACCTACTCAGTGGTGGGACCTTTTCTAGTTTCTCCGAGTTGAGACAAACATTTGACATTCATCCATCACACTACCTTACTTATGTGGTAATAAGATCCAGGATGCTTAAGTTAACTGAGAAAAAAGGGGGAACCTTCCTTGAGCAGAACATCATTGGAGAAAATTTTTCAACACTGTAAAAAACATGTGGGTGTGAGGCCACTGTCCGTACTATATAAAGCTTTGTTGGGAGCACAGCCAGATAAGCTGCAAAAGTAAAGGGACAGCTGGGAAAAGGATTTGGGTGTAAACAGGTTAACAGGAGGGGACTGGAATTTGGCCCAGTGGAGTAGCAAGGCTGTCTCGGTAAATAACAGATTGCGAATAATTAATTATAACATTGTGCATAGAATCTATCATACCCCTGCTTTGGCACACAAGATTAATCCCCAAATTTCAGACCAATGTCCTAAATGCTATGCTCAGAGATGTACATTTTACCACATGGTTTGGGCGTGTCCAAAAGTGGGAACATTCTGGAATGAGATAAATCAAATCTTAAACAAGGTTTTGGAAAGTGAGATTCAATTAGACCCTGTGGATATTTTACTCGGAGTACCGAGAAATCGAGGAGGTCAGTCAGTGGCTTCACATCCTTTGAGAAGACTGGCAATAGTAGTGGGTAAGCAGATTTTAGCTCAAAACTGGATGGCTCAGGCCATGCCTACCATCGCTCAGTGAGCAAATGCCCTCCTAAGCAACATGAAACTAGAACATATCCAATATAAAGTTCTGGAACGATTAGACAAATATGATAAGATCTGGTCTCCCCTGGAGAAGGCCTTGGGGAAAGAATGGTTTCCGCTTTTTTAGGTAACCACATTTACTGAAGGCATTGTTTTCAGCTGATGGAAGGGAGTTCCTCTGGCGCTGGACTGGGCAGAGGTGTATAATAAAATGGGGGGCTGCATTAGTATCCTCATACAAAAAAGGGGGGAATTCCGGGAATAGAAGGTAATGGTAAGAACACAATGACTACAGACGATTAGTTTCACTATATAAAAACGTGTTTTTTTAGATGGATCATGGATTGTACCCAAGCTATGTGTACATGTACTATATTGTAACTGAACGAGATGTCATTGATTATCTGACTATGTAGAGCTCTCCTCGTCCCGATGGCTCTTCTATAAATAAAGTTTAAAAAAAAAAAACCTTCAGAGTCAGAGAGGGATCTCGTCTTCTTAGCCACTAACCTAGGCAGCTGACATCCCCAAGTAGACTCTGAGGAGTCAACCCAGGGAACCGTACCCTCCCTTCCTGATATGCCCCGGGCTGCCCCAAACTTGGACTGTCCAAACACATCGAGGAGGGGGGTACCTCAACTGAAGAAACAGCCTCACTAGTGACCTCAGGCTGCTCAGCAGTAGCCACAGGGGCCACCGCTGGCCGGTCAGACCCCCTGACCCCCCTACTGGTGAGAGCTGAATTCCCGAAGGGGGGAGAGTGGGGTGCGAGGTGCTGGAGACAGAAGGATCCGAAGATCCCTTAGAGTCTGGAAGCCAGTCCGGATCAGATCCAGAATCCGTCTCCGAAGAGGTAGACTCTGAGGCCCGATACCAGACCACCCGATGGGCTCCTCCAGTTCCCGGACCCCAAGGTTGGGCATCCTGAGATTCAAAGCCCCCAGCAGCAGCAGCAGAGCACAGCACAGCCCCATACCCAGTGCTGACACCCTCCCCGACGCCGTGAACGTGGCTGGAGTCGGGTGTGACCCCGAGCATGGCTCCACACTCCTCCCCGGCGTTGCTGAGTGCCAAATCCAAAGCAGCACCGTGCTCAGCGCTGACATCCACTCCGGCACCGCGAACGACACCAAATGTAGACCTGGCACCGAGCCCGACGCCACACACCACTCGGGTGCCACCAAAGACAGGATCGACGCTGGCCACGGCGCTGACTCCGTGCCCGCTGCTGTGGGTGACGCCATGGATAGGGACGGCGCTGCTCCCCGCCGCCGCATCACCAACAGCGCTGGGACCAGAACCAGGCCCAGAAAGCTCCAGACTACCAACCCCGATGCCACTGGGAGCCCCGACACCGCAAGCAGAATCAGGGGCAACAATGGCGCCGAGGACAGGCCCGACATCGGCCGCGGCATCGCCCTACAAGCCCACGGTGCTGCGAACGGCATTGGGGCTGAAAATGACACCAGGGGACGGCGCTGAGGACAGTGCCGGTCCGGTCCCGAGGGACTCGGAACGCAACACAGAGGGAGCCTCTGCTACCAAAGTAGCAACTGCCAGGATGGTGCCTCCCGACTAACCCCCAAGAGGGTCAGCCTGGGCCTCCTGCACTGTGGAAGAAACCCCCGCCATGGCAAGGCTAGAAAAGGTGGAGGTTCCCTCCTCTATGGGCCATATAGGACTGGGAGGGGACCTGGAGGAAGGGCCGAGCGTCCTGACCTTGACTTGATGACTGCAAATCCGTCCTCCGAAAGTTAGCGGCGCAAGTCCGACTTTCCACGCATGAATCTCAATGACACGGCGGTCCATGAAGAAGCAGATATCGCAGTTATCCATATCATGTCCGAGGCTGAGGTAGAAGAGGCAACGGTCATGCTGGTCCGTTACGGAGCAAAGGCGGCTACAGGGGCACCGACGCATGGGAGGGCTGCCCCGCTTTCGATGCCTTCTTGAGCCCTGGATGAGACATGACCGGACGAAAAATTAAATGAAATACAGTACTCAACGGCGCCTTACAAAAAGGAAAGATCTTACCGGTGTCGAAGAAGCGACGTGGAGCAGACGGTCAGAACCGAGGCAGCACTAAACAACGACGGACTAGGGCTGAGAAATCTCTTCAGTCTCGCATGCAGGATCCTCACTGACGGGGAGAAAGAATTGGTTAGCGGAGTCGACAATGGTTTCACTGCCAACCCTCGAGCGCCACGAGAACGTCAGCGCTCCTAGGGCGGCCCAGCCCACGCGACTCCTCCCACAAAAAAAAAAAAAAAAAAAGTCTCATGGGTCCTAGTCTCGGTGAGCTATACCCAAGTAGTGATGAATGGTGAAGATTGACACAGATAAGATCCCTACCTGCACACATCTAACATACAGAATAGTACTTCCCCTGGATTGGCACGCTCTGGAAAATAAACAGGGAGGTGGATAGACTGGTTCAATGTAAACTCAGACACCACCTTAGGGAGAAACTTAGGATTCGTACTCAAAGACACCCTGTCTTTGTGGAAAATCCAATAAGGCTCCTCACACTAAAGGGCCTGAAGCTCTAAAATTCTTTGAGCAGAAGTAATAGCAACTAAAAATAACACTTTCCAGGAAAGAAAGCGTAGCTCGCAAGTTACGGCTGGCTCAAAAGGAGACGAGGTCAACTTCTCCAAAACAAAATTCAAATCCCAAGCCAGGACAAGAGAACGAATTGGGGGTTTCAGGTGCAGGATGCCCCTCCAAAAGGTATGGAAAACATCCAGCTGAGCTATGGTATGGTCACCCATGGGCTCATGAAAAGCCAAGATAACCAAAAGGTGCACCTTGAAGGAGCAGTACTGGAGACCAGAGTCTGACAGAGAAATCCGGTAGTCCAGGATCTGGTTCACTGGACAGGTGAAAGGGTCCAGATTATGCTTGGCAGTCCATATGGCAAACCGCTTCCACTTCATGGCATAAGTGGCTCAGGTGGAAGGCTTCTGGGCAGCCACTAGAACGTCTGCCACTCTATTGGAAACCCCAGATCTGACGATGGCTACGTCCTCAGGAGGCAAGCGTGCAGATGGAGGGACCTGAGGTTGGGATGGACCAGGATCCCCTGATACTGGGTCTGCAGATTCCTATAGAGGGGTAGAGGGACCGGAGGTTCCACCGCCTGCTGCTGTAGGAGAGGAAATCATATCTGGCAAGGCCAGAATGGAGCTACCAGAATCATGCTGGCCCCCTCCATCTGCAACTTGATAAGCACACTCTGAATCAGAGGAAAGAGAGGGAAGGCATAAAGAAACCTCCAGCTCCAAGAGAGGGTCAACGGATCTTGTCAGTAAACTCCAGGCCATGGATTGAGCGAGCAAACATTTGGCAGTTTTGTGTTGAGTGGGGACATAAAAAGGTCCAACTCTGGATGACCCTATCTGTCAAATAAATCTTCTGTGATGGATGACAGAAACTCCCAGTCGTGCATGCTGGACTGAGTCCAGCTGAGGCTGTCGGCCAGAGTGTTTAGCACTCCTGGGACGTGGACCACTGAGAGGGTCAGGCCATGGTCTAGCACCCAATACCAACTCTCATGGCCTCCCTGCATGGGGAGGGTACGAATAGGTTTCCCACTGCTTGTCGATGTAATATACTACACCTAGGCTGTCTAACTGCATCAGCAACTGACCTGGAAGATGGTTCTGAAAGGCCTGCATGGCATACAGAACTGCCCGCATCTCCCAAATGTTGATATGTAGGGAGGTTTCGATCTGGGACCAAGAGCCCTGAGTTTGAAAGGGACCCAGATGAGCCCTCCCAGCCTAAACTAGAGGCATCTGTGGTGAGGATTTGCTGTGGAGAGGAAATCTGGAATGGAACTCCTAGCAACAGGTTCAGGGGTCCATCCACCACTGGAGCACTATGCGGATTGGGGAAGAGACCAGCACTAACTGATCTAATTCGTCTGTGCACTGGTTCCACTGTACTCTGACAGTCCACTGGGGAATGCGCATGTGGAGCCTGGCCAGTGGAACGGTGGGAATGGCAGCCGCCATCAGTCCCAACAGCCTCAGCTACACTCTGGCAGTAATATAATGGCTCTAGGCCACCTCCTGAGCCTGGGCAATACGGCACTCCACTCTGTTTTGAGGCAGGAAGGCCCTCCTCTGCGCTAAGTCTAGAACCGCCCCTATGTATTACAGCATTGTGGCAGAATCAGGATCTTCTTGGGCAGGTTGACGGTAATGTGCAGCGAGAGGAGCAACTTAAGAGTTTTCTTCAACATCCCCAGAAGCTGTTCCCTGGATGGGACCTTTAGGAGCCAATCATCCAGATAAGGGAAAATGTACAGCCCCCCTTTCTGAGGGCCGCAGCTACTGCTGCTAAGCACTTGGTAAAGACCTGCGGCGCAGAGGACAAGCCAGAGGGCAGCACTTTGAACTAGTAATGCTCGCCCTGAAAAAGAAACTGGAGGAACCTCCTGTGAGGAGGAAACACAGAGATGTGTAGATAAGCATTATGCCTGTTCAGAGAACACAGTCAGTTACCTTTCTTGAAAAGGGGCATCAGACCTGGCAAAGTTACCATTTGGAACTTTTTGTACTGGACATACAGACTGATGGTCCTTTAGGTCTAAGATGGGCCTCAGATCTCCGGTCTTTCTGGGGACCAGGAAAAGCCTGGAATAAAACCCCTTGTTTCACTGGCTCGATGGTCTGTTTGCACACAAGGCTCTGTACCTTCTCCTGCAGAACAGACAGATGGGCTGGGGGGTGGTTGGATGGCAGAGGATGAGTCTCTGGGGGTTGCTCGGTGAGCTCCAGAGTGTTACCCCTTTCTATGATTTGAAGAATCCAGGCAGCTGATGTTATGGTTCTCCACTGATTGAGATGGAGGAAGAACTGACCTCCGACCGCCACTTCTTGGTCGGAGACTGCAATAGGGGGGTCTAGCAAGGAGTCAAGCGGAGGCAGGTCCAGCTGCTGGGGCTAGCCCATCACCTCTGGGACGCTTGGCTGTAGCTCCAGCATTGGAAGGGGTGGGCAAGGCGGTGGAGGCTCTGCATTTGCCTTGGGGCCGACAGGCTGCTCCTGGCTTACTGGATGCCTTACAAGGAGAGGGCGTTGTCTTCTCTTAGGTTGTGTATGATAGAGTGAGTGGACAGACACGATAGCCCTGCCAGATGCCTGCAAATCCTTAATGATATCCTGGACATCTGGCCCAAAGAGCTTGGAGCTATGGGGGGGGGGGGTGTGGCATTAAGCACCTTCGGTAGGACATCTGCTGCGAAGCCAGAGACCCTCAACCAGGAGTGCCTACAGCGGCAGACACCAGTGGCAGCAGCCTTGGTAATAGTATCTGAGATAGCAAAGAGGGCCCGTAGGAGGTGCTTGTAAATGCCCTCAGTAGTCTGCAAGCATCTGAGAACTTCCTGCTTTTGGGTACCGTCAGGAAGGACCTGGGCAGCAGCCTTGTCCTTCCAGTTGGTATTCTGAAACTTTACCATATGAGACAGGTAACTGGCAACCTCAACCCATGGGAGGAGGAGGAGGAGGCATAAACCATTTTGCCCCAAAGATCAATTCTGCATGACTCTTTGTTGGGAGGGAGCTAAGGTGCTTGGCACCTTAGACTTGTTATGAACTGCCTTTATAACCACTGAATCTGTTTCAGGTTAGGCAACATAATGTGGAAACCCCTGAGGTGTCTGGTAAAGTTTATCTGTCCTGTGGGGTATAGCTGGCAGCATGTCAGGCTTGTACCAGGCTGCAGTAGTCGCATTCCTCAGAGCAGGCAAAATGGGAGGAATGATCTTAGGAGGAGACTCTAGGATCTCCAGGATATCCACCAGGTCTTTCCTGGTGTCATCCTCCTCCTCAGTATGGAAACCCATAGCTGAGGATAACTGCTTCATAATATTGAAGAAGGTAGGGTCCTCTGGAGGAGACCTATTTGACAGAATACTCACTGACTGAGGAAGCTGAGGACCTGTCTGAGGTGAGGGGTTCTCTCTCCTCCTCTTCTCACCAGGAAGAATAAGGTCAGGATGGTACTCCTCCTTGAAACTCAAGCTCTTCCAGATCAAGGTCTGATGATGGAGGTGGTGCCACCGGCCTTTGGAGGGTGGTCCGTGGTTGTTGAGGAAGGGTCGACGACAATGCTGCCGTTGACAGCGCAGGCGATGTAGGCCTATATGCACCTAACTGGTGAACAATCACTGGGGTGAACTTAGTCAAAATCTCACTGAGGTTGATGACAGTCGAGGACTGCGTCGACGGAGGAGGGGTTGACAGTGCAGGGAGCGACGAACCGTCAGATGGAACCTGAGAACCCGAAGAGCCTGTAGCTCAAGGGCATGGGGAAGGATCAGGCCTCGATGGGAGGGCTGTCGATAATGATCCTGTTGACGATGAAGGGGCCAATGACCCAGAGGTTGATGAACAGTCATCCTGAATATCAGACAAAGATGCTGTTGGTATGGGTCTGGTAGGCACAGAGATTTGGACAGCAGCTTTGTGCGTCAGTGCAGCCACAGTCGATGAAGAACCCCCGGACGAGGAAGGACAGGCCGTCGTGGAGTGGGACTGCCACCGGGGGGGGAGCAGTCCCAGTCTCGGTCTGTTTTGTGACTCCTCCCTGGGGACTTGTCTCAGGCTTTAGAGGCCTGGGAGCTCGACAACCCTGCCAGCGACTGGGAGACCGAGACCCCGGAGGACCCATGCCCGGAACTGGCTACCTGTTGATCCATAAGGACATTTTTGAGAGCCTTCTTGCATCACCTGAGGATTGAAAGATTAAACCTCTGGCAGAGCTTAAAATCGGAGACTTCGTGGTCAGGCCCAAGACAGCAGACACACAGAGAGTGTTCGTCTGTGGAGGCAATCTTCTTTCTGCAGTGGCAGCGACAGGACAGAGAAGTTGAAGAGTAACTCTCGACATAAAGAAAATGAAGGAATCTCTAAAAAAAGAGATTCTAAAGTATTACGTTGAAAAAAAAAGTTGTAGGCAAAAATTGGTGCGAAACTGCGTCGGACCTTCAGCGGAGACCCATGTGAACAACTTGACGGCGGGAAAGAACTGAGAAGGGAGTGGGGCCGCTCACTCTTTTATAGGGTTAATGACATCGGCAGATAACATCAGTGTGGGTGGTCCCAGCTGTACTGCTGAAAATCTCTTGTGTGGATCCTGCTTCATCGACAGTGAAGTTTCTACGGTGTGACCTGATGACTGAGGTACCTCTGAAGAAGATCTACTGTTACAGATGATTAATCTATTTTTCTAGGGACGTGGATATGATGTGCTATCCGCACTTCTGGCAGACTCCTAGCAGTTCTCCAGGAGGGAGGCAAGGCGCACACCCCCTATTTAGAGAACAGAGATTGGAGAATTGAAGCCCCCAAAACCAGCATACTGCCGTGACTCAAGGTCGATGTGATGGTGGGAAATGAAACTGTGTGTGGACTTCCGGGTTGCAGCCCTGCAGATTTCCTGGAAGCATCTACCAAGACAGTGGTATAATGGGTGGAATGAGCCCTTAGCCCTTTGGGAGGCTCTCTACTCACCAACATACAGCAGAGGTCAATGCAGGATACAATCCACCTGCTAACTGTCTGCTTAGCTGCCAGTCTGCCAGGTAAGACTTCAATGTAGGTGACAAATAGCTGATGAACTTCTCCCCGAACACCAGCTGTGCACTCCTTACAATAGGTGAGCACTTGCCACAGATCCAAAATATGGAGGCTGTGCTCGGCCTCTGAAGTGTGATTGGTTAAGAACACCGGGAGATGCATTACCTGGTTAAGGTGAAATTCAGACACAACCTTCAGGAGGAACTTCGGATTGGGATGAAGGGCAACCTTATCCCTGTGTAAGACCAGGTAAGAAGACTCCATTGAGAGTGCCTAGAGCTCACTGATCCTTTGGACTGATGTGACAGCCACCAGGAAGGTGATCTTCCACAACAAGTGAGACATTTCACAGCTGTGCATCAGTTCGAATGGCTTGCCACTGAGCTTTGCCAATACCAGCAACAAGTCCCAAGGTGGTGGTGGTTCACACACCAGAGGGGAAATGTGGTCAAGACCTTTGAAAAAGTGCCAGACCACCTTCTCCCGCACCACCAATGGCATACCAACCTGTGTCCGGTATGCTGAGATGACTGCCAGGTGCACCTTAAGGTTCGCTGACCAAAGGTAGTTGAGAATGCTAGCCACAAGGCAAGATAAGGGGTCAAGCCCCTTGCCCTGACACCAAATGGAGAACCTCTTCCATTTGAAGGCATAGCATTTGCGGGTCGACTCTGTCCGAGAATCCTCTCGACCATGGTGAGGACATTTTTGGAGAGACCCAAAGCCTGGAACTCTAGCCGCTCAGGAACCAGACTGTCAGGTGCAGGGACTGAAGGTCCACATGGAGTAGCTTTCCCTGATTCCAAGAGAGCAGGTCCAGGTGGAGAGGAAGACGCCATGGGAGCATGCTGTTGAGGCTGAGGAGATCGGGGTACCAGAAGAAAAAAATGACTCACCTTAGTAATTATGTTTCTTCTAATGGAGTCTTGCTGTAGTCTGACTAGTGCAGTTAGCCCCAGCCTTTAAACTGCCCCGGAGAACAATGGGTTAACTTTTCTATGCATGGCATAGAATGTTTATCTCGAACTCGGTTGATGTCTCTGCCTGTTGTAATTCGAACTGCAACCGTCAGATCTTTACGAGCAAAACTCACTAGATGTTCTATGTGGAAACTGTAAAATTTCTACTAGCCAACTGGCAGAAAAATAATGTTTTGGGTTCTCAAGGAAGACTTAAGTCAGGAAACCCAACACAAAAACCAATCAAATGAAATAATATCTCACCCCATGAGAAACAGAGGGTGTAAAGGGGGCAACCCTAAGGTGCCAACACTGCGCCTGCCCACCCACGTCCGAAAAAATCTGGGTTCTGAGAGGGGAGACGGGGGAGTCAGAATACAGCAAAACTCCACTAGAAGAAACATAATTACTAAGGTGAGTATTTTTTTCTTCAAACAACATGAAGTCTTGCTGTATTCTGACTAGTGCAGACTACCAAGCAGTACCCCCATGGAGGAGGGACAGGACCTACTTTGGGAATAGGCTCTGAAGTACTGCTGTGCCAAACTGAGCATCACTCCTAGCCTGGATATCCAGAGAGTAATGCTTGGTAAAAGTATGGACTGTTTTACGGGTGGCTGCTTGACAAATTTCTAAAAGAGGGATATCCCTGGCAGCAGCCAGGGAAGCAGTTGTACCTCTTGTGGAATGAGCCCTCAGGCCTGAGGGTGGAGTTTTACCCAGATTTTCATAGCAGAATTGTATACAAGACACAATCCACCTGGCAGTAGATCTCTTGGTGGCAGGTTTGCCCTTCCCCACTTCTCCATAAGTGAGGAAGAACTGGAGGGAGTCAAACCTGTGACCCTTGGTACGCTCTATGTAGTAGCTAAGGGCTCTTTTAACATCCAAACTGTGTATCCTCCTCTCTCCCGAGGAAGAATGATCAGTGAAGAAAACAGGGAGAGATATAGACTGATTCAGGTGGAAATCTGAAATCACTTTAGGCAAGAACTTTCTGTTAGTTCTAAGGACCACTTTATCTCTGTGAAAAGAGATGAAATCAGGTTCCACTGACAGGGCCTGCAATTCACTGATACGTCTAGCAGAAATAATGGCTACCAAAAACACAGTTTTCTAAGTCAAGTACTTAAGCTCTGCTGAGGACAAAGGTTCAAAAGGGGGTTGCATAAGCTGAGCAATGCAAACATTAAGATCCCAAGCAAGAGCGGGATCCCTAAAGGGGGGGATTGGTGTGAAGCAATCCCTTGAAAAACTTACAGAATACAGGGTGGGATGACAGTGAGGAAGACTTGTCTACTGACAGGAAGGCAGAAAAAGCTGACAAGTAAACCTTGAGAGTAGCTGGTTTAAGGCCTACGCCACTGAGGTGGACCATATAATCCAGAACCGTAGGCAATTCAGCAGTGTCTGGAGAAATATTCTTCTTAGAACACCAAATGCTGAATCTTTTCCATTTGGAGTTGTAAGTCTTTCTGGTGGAAGGCTTTTGAGAAGCCTTGAGGATATCCAGAACCCCTTGAGAAAGACACAGATCTGCAAACTCTAACTCTTCAAGAGCCAAGCCTTGAGATTGAGAGACTGAAGATTGGGGTACCAAATCCTCCCCTGAGAGGATGTTAACAGGTTGTAATTCCTGGGAAGAGACAGGGGAAGATGGACTGCTAGGGACAGCAACAAGGGATACCATGGCTGCCTGGCCCAGTCTGGAGCAATCAGAATCACTTTGCAAGGTTGTGACCTTATCTTGACTAACACTTTGAACAGGAGAGGGAAGGGGGGAAAGCATACAGAAATTTCCCTTCCCAGTTCAGAATCAGAGCATCCAGGGGGACTGAGCTCAAGACTGGGGGTCTGCAACAAAAGAGAGGAAGTTGGTGATTGTCTGGGGCTGCAAAAAGATCTATCTCTGGAGTGCCCCATCTTGAGACAAGCATTTGTCAATGCCGAATGTTGCTTGCTTGTAAGTGCTGTTTAGGTATTTGGAAGTGATAGTTTCATGCCTTCCTCCCAAGTCATCCACTGTGTCTTTCCGCTCAGTATTCACAGAAGAGTGGGAGGGGCAAGGGCCACAGCAGTTGCCAAGGGGGTGAAGAGGTGGACAGTAGTCCATTCACAGGCAAAAGAGTCCTGCAACCAGATGGCATACGCCCAAGGATATTAAGAGAACTGTGAAGGGAGATAGCAGTACCTCTGGCAGCCATGTTCACTGAGTCATTCAACATGAGTGAATTGGAGGAGGGCACATGTGGTCCCTCTACACGAATGCAGCAGCAGGGAGGAGGCAGGGAACAACAGGCCGTTCAGCCTCACCTCAGTAGTGAGGAAGATCATGGAGGTATTGCTTAAAGAAAGGATAGTGGGGCATCTAGAAGCCATTGGAGCCCAGGACCATAGACAACATGGATTCACAGTGGGGACATCATGTCAGACAAATCTGGTTGATTTCTTTGACTGGGTGACAAAGGAAGTGAATCAGGGTGGGGCAGTGGACAACGCTTACCTTGATTTCAGCAAAGCCTTTGACACCATCCCACATAGGAGGCTGATAAACTAAGTGGGTAGGCTGGGCATGGGGGAAAGGGTGGTAAACTGGGTTAGAAACTGGCGAACAGACAGGAGGCAGAGAGTGGTGGTAAATGGGGTGCAGTCTAGGGAGAAGGGATGACCAGTAGGGTGTTGCAGGGTCTTCATTAGTAACATTGCAGAACGGCTGAAGGGAATTTTTTCACCAAATTTTCAATATATTTTCAATATAGCCATTTTAAGACCTCTGCTCATGAACAGTGTCACTGTGATTTTCTTTTTTTTTTGTATTTTATGTTTATTGTAGCTTTACATAAACATGTAGTGTTACATTCCATACATCAGACATATCGCATTTAATACAGAGATCCAAATCAGGTAAAGACAGTATAACTCAGTCTAAATGTTTGTTTACGGTTTTGGGGGGTATATCCATTTACCTGTTAACTCGATCATAATACTTCCCATAGCTGCACCTCCACAAGAGATAGGGACAATCCAAATACTAAATTAAAGTACTTCCAGAAAATTCAACTTCTCGGGTTGATTAGTACCTCATTCGAACATGGCAAAACAAAAAACTTAGTGGTCTTACCATTTAACTCTACATCTGTAGAAAATAGTCACTTCAGTAAAAGTACACTGTTAATAATTAACTTAAATTAAATTAAATTAAATGAGCTAATTGAACCTGTAAGGTTTCCTGAATGATTTAAGGCTTTAAATACAAGGATCCATAGCTGCAACTTTCAACAGAAAGGAATTTAAATTATAAAGTCTATAAACCTGTAAGTTAATGTCCAAGTTCCTAGCAAAGTCAGACTTTTGATTTCAGTTTTCATCCATTAACGCAGAGAAACCCTCCTAGGCCATACTGCTAATATATAAAGTTTTGATTAGGACAGTTATTAGCAAAGTCCAGACTGCTTACTATAGCCAGTTCAAATGTCCTCTTCCTCCGATTCCTGTTCGATTCATCTCTGGCTCTACCCTCGAGACCTCGAATTCCTCTGGATCTGCTGTACTAAGCTTGCCTGCTTCTTCTGGATCAAGTAATTGGAGCGATCTGTCCCCGTAGTAAATCCTCAATCTGGCAGGCATCATTAAAGTGTGGGCGACCCCAAGACTTCTCAGCGAGGCGAACTGGTCAAACTTCTTTCTACAGCTCTTGTAGCGTAGGAGAGGTCTGGAAAGCAGTGTAGGTAAAACCCTCGTAATTTAAAGTCTCTGTATTGCGGGTCACTGCAAGATTTGTTCCTTAATGGCTCGCTCAGGTGACTAATAGAACTGTACAAGGAGATCTTTCTATGCCCCAGCAGACACGTGGTGTGATTCGATAAGCTCTCACAAATTGCTCCCCAATAGATCGGTCCAGCTGTAAGCCTTGAGGCAGCCAGGATTTCAAGAACGCTTAGTAAATCAGGATTTTCTGAGCCCTCAGGTAGTCAATAAGTCTCACGCTGGATGCTCTGCTCGGCGTTTTCCAACGCCTCAAAGGCGATGTCACAGTGCCCATTCTCCTGGGTGAGCCTCGCTTCTGGGTTGCTACGGCTTTCACTGCCTGAGTTTCGGCAGTTGTAGCAGTTTTAGTAGCAGCCTCAATTTTGCAATCTTGTTCACACAGCCGCTGTAGTTACCGATTCAATTTGCCATCAATGGCCTGCATGGCCGCCTGTAGAGCCCTCCATGGTGGTTGGCTCGAGGCAATAGCAGTTGGCGCTGGGCGGTCACTGCTCGTTGAGGGCTGAGTTTTCAACGACTGTCGCTCTTGTTTGTTCGCCCATAATCGATCTTGGTATCGAACTGCTCGGCAAAACTTCCAGATTTTAGAAGTTTTATTATTAGGTTGTACTTCCACGAGAACAGAAAAATATCGAATTTTTAACTTGCAGATGCAGAGCTCTTGGAGACCACGTCTTCTCAGTAGAAGTGCTCAACAGCGCCCCTCCACTGTGATTTCTTAATCTGTCCCAAACATTGATTGCGCACACTGACTGCGCCATTGTGTGCTACATGCACAGAAACACATTTTGGGCGACATGTGAAAAATGACAGCTGTACTGCTCATAAGGAGGTGTGGTAAAATGGCAATGTTGAAAATCTGGAGTGCAAATATTAAAAATTTGCGAACTTACGAGCGTGGGTAGGAACTGCGCAACGCACGCTCGTAAAACAGTCATTTTTAGGAATCTTTTCACCAAATTTTCAACATAGCCATTTTAAGACCTCTGCTCATGAACAGTGTCACTGTGGTTTTCTTAATGTGTCCGATACATTGATTTCACACACCGACTGCGCCATTGTTCGCTACATGCACAGAAACACGTTTTGGGTGAGATGTGAAAAATGACAGTTGTACTGCTCACATGGAGGTGTGGCAAAATGGTAATGTTGAAAATCTGGAGTGAAAATATTGAAAATTCGCGAACTTACGAGCGTACGTAGGAACTGCGCAACGCACGCTCGTAAAACAGTCATTTTTAGGAATTTTTTCACCAAATTTTCAACATAGACCTTTTGAGAGCCCACCTTATGAACATTGGCAGAGTCGTTACGCTAATGGTCCCGAAAGGTGATTTCACCCAGTGACCGTGAAATCACCCTTCGGGCCAGATTAATGCCATGACAGTGCAAGAATTCATGAGGAGGGGTCCTAAAAACCCCATGTTGAAAATTTGGGCCCAAAATTCCCAAAAATGAATGAGATAAGCAACAAAGTTGAAAACCCCCTATTTATTCCATTATACAGCTAACCGGCATTTCCTCAGTTCGCGGTCGGCTTTGAAAAGTGCAGACGTGTTCCTGGTCCACTGAAGATCGTTGCGCCAGACTCCGCAGGTAAGTATGGGGTGAGGGTGTGTGTGTGTGTGTGTGTGTGTGTGTGTGTGGGGAGGCAGGGTGCTGATGGGTGGGTGAGGGTTGTGGGGGGCAGGGAGACTATGAGGACTGTTTTTGTTTACAGGGTTTTTTTTTTTAATCAAGGCGATGCAGGATGTTTGCCAGCTGGGGTGGGCTCCCAGCGTGGCAGCTGAAAACTGTTTGGGGCTGGAGCCAGCGGGGATTGGGCACCCGTCAGCCATATAGCTTTGCCACGCTGGGGTGGGCTCCCAGCGTGGCATCTGGAAACTTTGGGTGGGGCGGCAGCCGAGGGATTGGGCCCCCCATCGGCTATAACAAGTTTTACTCGCTGTGGTGGGCTCCCAGCGTGGCACCTGGAAAGCTTTGGGGGTGCAACCGTGGAGCGGGGGACTGGCACCTGTCGGCTATAACAGTTTGTGCCACGCTGGGGTGAGCTCCCAGCATGGCACCTGGACAATTTTTGTGGGCGTGGAGCCGACAGGGTTGGGCACCCCGTCGGCCTACAGTGTGCGTGGGGAGGGCGCATCATCAGCGTGCAGTATGGGTGCTGCGTTGTGTGTGTGTGGGGCGGAGGCTCTGCTCACTGGAAGCGAGCCTTTCAACTGCACGACCACTGCATTTTCAACTGCTGTCACAGACAGCTGCAGCAGTGATTGGGGAACTGGGGCCGCACCTGCAAACACACTGACTGAACTGGAAGACGGGTGCCACACCTCCGAAAATTCGGATGATGGCACTATGTTTCTTGCACATGCGTGCAAGCAACATAAAAATCACCTTCAACACCAGAGGATCCAGGGCCCATTCGTGATGGCCCTGAGATATTCTGCTCAGTGCATCTGCTAGGACATTGTCCTTCCCTGGAAGGTGAACTGCTATCAGAGAGGTTTGCAGGGAATAAGCCAGGGACCACAACTTCATTGCTTCAGTGCACAAGGCCGTAGACAGAGTGCCTCCTTGCTTGTTGATGTACCACATGGTGGTGGTGGTGTCTGTTCTGACCTGAACCACCTTGTTCTGTACTGATTTGGAAAAAGCTTGCAGTGCCAGAAACACTGCCCCGAGTTCCAAGAGATTGATGTGTAGAAGATATTCCTGAGATGATCACAGTCCCTGGGTGGTGAGGTCCCCCAAATGGGCTTCCCAGCGCAGCAGGGAAGCATCTGTGGTAAGGACCACTGAATGAGACTGAGTGGCAAATGGAACCCCTTGCCTCAAATTGTCCTGATCCTGCCACCGTTGCAGGGCTTGGATCAGAGTTCGAGTCACTGGGATTAGTTTGGTAAGGGAATCCTTTCTTTGGGACCAAAAAGCTCTTAGATGGAACTGAATGTCCCTCATCTGGAATCTTGCGCCTTGGACCACTGCCGTAGAAGCTGCTATGTGGCCCAAGAGCTGAAGGAAATGCCTTGCTGGTCGAGACACCTGAAGGCTGAATGAAGAGGCCAGCTCCATGAGAGCTCTTGCCCTTTCCAGGGGAAGGAAGGCTCTGGCTTTTACCGTATCCAGCTCTGCCCCTATGAAGGTGAGGAGCTGCACTGGTTCGAGAACTGACTTTGGTAGGTTGAGAAGGAAACCTAAAGAAGTGAGCACTTGCTGGGTCACTTGCAGGTGTGACTTGACTTGGTCTGGGGACTGGCCCACTATGAGCCAGTCATCCAAATATGGAAAAATGGAAATCTTTTGTCTTCTTAGGAAGGCAACAAGTACTGACAGGCACTTTGTGAAGACCCTTGGGGCTGAGATTAGGCCAAAGGGCATTGCTCTGAACTGATAGTGGCCTGAGGGCAACTCGAACCTGAGGTACTTTCTGTGGGAGCACCTGATGGAAATGTGAAAGTAGGCATCTTTGAGGTCCAGGGAGGCTAGCCAGTCCCCTGGCCCTAGAGAGGGAAGGATAATTCCCAGAGTTATCATCTTGAACTTTGGCTTTAAAAGATGTTTGTTCAGGTATCTTAAATCCAGGATGGGTCGCCAATCTCCTGTCTTTTTGGGGGTAGGAAGTACCTGGAGTACAGTCCTTTGCCCCAGTGTAGGGTAGGTACTCTCTCTATAGCTCTTAGAGCTAGGGGAGAAGAAACCTCTGCCTCTAGGGCAAGGGTCTCAGAGATTTGCAGGTGGAAAAGATCTGGCTCTCATCTTGGGAAATCTTTTGAAGCTGAGAACCAGTCCCTGGCTTACTACTTCCAGGACCCACTTGTCTGATGTAACAGACGTCCAGTGCTGGACAAAGTAAGCCAGCCTGCCCCCTACTGGGATAGGAGAATCGACCCGGGCAGACCCATCAGGGTGTCTGCTTAGCAAGGGCTTTAGGCTGAGGGGTGGATGCAGGCCTGCTCATCCCCCTTCTGCCTCTCCCTCTGAAGAACCCCCTCTGTGAAAAAGAAGAAGAGGCCTGTGCTTGGTAAAAAGGCCTTTGAAAAGGCCTGCCCTGCCCCTGGACTGCTGCCTTTGAGGAGTTGCCTGCCTTTCCTTGGCCTGAGCACTCCTGTAAGTGGTCCTGTATTTGTCCATTTTCCTTCATGTAATTCTCTGTCTGCTCCCCAAACAGAGAATTACCCACTACAGGAAAATCCATGGCCTTAGCCTGGGTATCCTGTGAGAGGCTAGTACATCTGAGCCAAGCCATTCTCCGAAGAGCCACAGATGTAGCCATGACTCTTGATGATACATCACTGGAGTCCACAGCAGCAAGAAATTGCACTTTTGATGCCTCAATCTCATCTGCAGCCACCTCCTCCAGCTCCTTGGCAAGCTGGGGGGAAGCCTATTTAGCCAGTGCCAGTACAGTGTCCCACCTGGACTTCTGGTACTTGGCTGCATAGGCCATATAATTTGCCTGACTGAGTCCCAAGGAAGATGCCATGTACTGCTTCTTTGCCATGGCATCAATCTTCCTGGAGTCCCTGTCTGGGGAGTGTGATGTCAAGGGAATGCTTGCCTTATCACAGGCAGCCGCCTGTACAACTCCAACATGGCTGCATTGCTGATAAAGGAACTCCATATCTGAGCCTGAAAGAGTATACCTCTTGTCCATTCTTCTATCCACAGGAGGTATGGAATTGGGAGACTTAAGAATTTTTTGTGTCTGTTTCCCAAAAGATTTGTGGAGGGGAATAGACAGTCTCCTGGACTCTGGGATGTCCATCATCTCTACATAGTCAGGCTCCTCCTGATCCTCCACTGCCTCCTCCACAGGAAGCTGGAGGGTATCAGCCACCTTTCTGTAAAACATGAAGTGCGAAGGGGACTCAGAAAGCCTAGGAGGAGAAACACCTGAAGGTCTGTCTGGGGAGATGTCCAGGTCAACAGGCACATCCAGACTTTCAACATCACCATAATCATCTTCCAACTCTCCTTCCTCATCAAACTCCGGTTCATAAAATTCTTCCAGGGTATAATCTTGAAACGGGGAAACCGACCGAACCGAGCCCCTGCCAAAAGGTGCCCGATCAGTCGGAACTGGGCGAAGCGATTCCACAATACGAATCGCTTTGGCTATTTCTTTGGTGGTTGGAGTATGAGATTCTGGATCCGAACCGGTCGATTTGTCTTTGCGTTTTCTTTTTGTCGGAACTGATTCCTCGGAATTGGCTCTCCTTTTGCCCAAAGAAGTATCGCCCTGGTCAGAGGGCACTCCTTGTGGTTCAGTCTGAACAGAACCAGGCTGGCCATCCGGGTCAGTGGACTTCTCGGCCTCCCTTTCCCTCAGTCTACCTAATCTCTTTTCAAGGGTAGATTTGGGAAAATTTTTACAAATTTGGCAGTCTGAATTGAGGTGGTCAAACCCCAGACAATAAACACAGGTGGTGTGGGATCGGCTCAGCAAAGACCTCCCCACACACACTGCAGTGTTGAAACCCAGTGGGCCCATTTTTTTTCTTGGGTTTCTCAGACATGGCCAACCTAACCAAACTTACCCTTTTTTCAGCACTCGCCAGGCAAGACTCCCCTAATCGGTTCCTGACCATGTCACGGGTCTTGGAAAAAAACGTACTAAAACCCGGTTTTTTTAGAACTGATACAGACCGGTAACCACACCCTAAAGGAAAATACAAAATTTACCTAAATGATCGGTTCAGCCAAACCGATCCACACTTTTTTACAAGTTCCACATAGAAAACAGAACAAAACCTATCTAGTACTCACGGTACCACAGACAGAGACTTGAAATGACTATGCGGAAACAACTTTTCGGTAGAAAACCGACCAAAAAAACCGACACTTCAACCGACTTCGAACCGAGCAGCAGGAGAAATCTCTGGAGCGACTGTTCAGTGAGGCGGAGTAAAGAATCTGATGGTTGCAGTTCGAATTACAACAGGCAGAGACATCAACCGAGCTCGAGATAAACATTCTATGCCATGCATAGAAAAGTTAACCCATTGTTCTCCGGGGCAGTTTAAAGGCTGGGGCTAACTGCACTAGTCAGAATACAGCAAGACTTCATGTTGTTTGAAATGGAAATTTACGTACCTACCGTAATTCTTGATCTTCTTGGACGAAGTCTCCCCCACTCATTCACATTAATGGGAGTATGCCAGAGGCGGCAGGACTCGGCAGAAGCCAAACTTTTTCAGGAGGGCCATCGCTAAGGTGAAGTTGCGAGGGAGCGGCACCGTGAGCTAGGCTCGCATGGTATAGACTACCTCGGCATCAACCCTCCAACCACCTCAGTACCTTTTTTTTTTTCCAAGGAGGTGCAGCGTAACTAACCTAGAGAGGATTAACCTAAATAACGGACATGAGATAGTCCGAATGACCCGTGTAAGAAGGGTCAAAGAACGAAGTCTTCACAGCCCAAAGACTGAAGGAGTGAAGACCATAAACAGAGAAGTGAGCTCGGGGGATGGTGGGTGGGCATGTGAATGAGTGGTAGAGACTTCGTCAAAAAAGATCAAGAATTACAGTAGGTACATAATTTCCATATCTTCCTGGACATAAAGTCTCCACCACTCAACTACACTAATGGGAAAGTACCGAGCTAAAATAATCCCCTAAAATGGGCAGCAGGAGAGAGGAGCTCCCTTTGGACAGAAGTCCATCAAGAATTGCCCTTCCAAAAGACTGATGCTGTCTGGCATGGACATCTAAAGCATAGTGCTTGACGAAAGTGTGCACAGAGCTCCAGGTGGCCACATTGCAAATGTCTGCAATGGAAACATTACGAATTTTTGCCAGAGATGCCGTGACTGGTCTGGTAGCGTGAGCGTACACTCTGCCTTCCAGCTTGACCTGTGCCATGGAGTAGCAGTGGCGAAGGCATGCCACTAACCATGCTGAAATGCACCAGATAGCAACAGGTTGACCCAGCTGGGTCGTGCTGAAGGAGACAAACAGTTGTTGAGCCTTGCGGATATCTTTTGTCCTGTCCAGGTAGAACCATAAAGCTCTCTTTACATCCAAAGAATGAAGGTACGCTCTCCCTCATACTGGAAATTTGCAAAGTAGGTAGGAAGGACTAAAGGTTGATTCAAATGAAATTCCAAGACAACCTTAGGAAGGAACTTAGGATGAGTCCTAAGAACCATCTTGTCCTTGTGAAATACAGTGTACGGAGGGTCTGTGACAAAAGCGTGTATTTCTGATACTCTACGGGTGGAAGTAATGGCCACCAAGAAGGCAGTCTTCCAAGTTAGAAATTTCAACTCACAAGTGGCTAAAGGCTCGAAGAGTTAACGAGTGAGCATGTCTAGCATGAGGTTAATTTTCCAGGCTGCAACTGGACATCTAATGGGCGGTCTGGTATGCAGAATGCCCTTAAGAAACTGTTTAACTACAGGTAACTGAGCCACGGACACAGAAAGTACAGGTTCATGGTATGCGGAAATTGCGCAGATATGAACTTTGACTGTAGAGTACTGTAGACCTGTTTAGAGCGGTCTGAGAGATACTCCAGGACTTTACTCAGTGGGCATGAAAAGGGATTCCAAGATTTCACACACCAGATAGAGAAACGCTTCCACTTAGTTGTGTACATTTTTCGAGTAGCTGGCTTACGCGCAGCTAGGAGAATATCTGAAACTCTATGAGAAAGGTTAAACCTGTTCACCTCTATCTCCTCAAGAGCCAGGCGTGGAAGTGAAGGGACCTCAAGTTGGGATGAACTACAGGGCCCTGGGTCAGAAGGTTCATCTGGAGTGGAAGCGGTTTTGGGGAGGTTTCCGATAGCCTGTAGATTAGAGGAAACCAGATCTGGCAAGGCCAAAATGGGGCAATGAGAATCAGTCTGCCCATCTGTGCCTCCAATTTGAGAAGCACTCTGAACTAGGGAAAGAGGAGGAAATGGGTATAGAAAGCATTTTGTGCACCACAGCCTGAAGGCATCCTGACAAAAAACGTCAGGTCCTGGATTTCTAGAGCAGAAGAGAGGTAGTTTTGCGTTCAGTGAAGTCTGGAGTTCCCCACTCTTTGAAGAGTGACTGAATGATGTTTAAGTCGAGAGACCACTCGTGAGGATCCGTCTCTGGTCTGCTGAGATGGTCTGCCAGTTTGTTTTGTACTCCTGGCAGGCAGACCACCTGAATCAGAGCCTTGTGCTCGAGGCACCATTCCCACACTCTCATTGCTTCCCTGCATAATGGGTAAGAGTGTGCACCGCCCTGCTTGTTGATGCAATACATCACTGCCTTGTTGTCCGTTTGAAGGAGAATGGTCTTGTGACACAGTATGTCCTTCAAAGCTCGGATTGCATAGAGGATGGCCCTCATTTCCAGAACCTTTATGTGGAGTTGGGACTCATCCTGGGTCCACGTGCCCTGGGTCTGGAGATCCTGGCAGTGAGCTCTCCAGTCCAGTAAGGATGCATCCATGGTAATAGACATCTGGGGATCTCGAGGGGCGAAGGGGTATCCTTCCAGAAGGTTGTCCTCCTGAGACCACCAGGTGAGTGACCATTTCAACCCTTCTGTCACCTTGATGTGAAAGGACTGAGGGTGAGTGGTTGGTGACCACTGAGTGCTGAGCATCCACTGAGAGGTTCTCATGTAGAGATGAGCCAGAGGTACAGTGAACACCAAGGATGCCATGAGATCCAGCATCCACTGCATTGAAAGAGCTCGAACTGAGCTGTTCTCTCTGACGAAGCAAGCCATCTGAAGGATATCGCTCCTTCTGTCTTCCGGAAGCAAAGCTTTTGCATAGGAGGTGTCAAGAAGGGCTCCTATGAAGGGAAGCTTCTGGGAGGGCTGCAGCTGTGACCTTGGTTGAGCAGAACTCCCATGGACGTGAGGAAGTCTGAGGCCGTAGCCATGGCCTCCAGAGTCTCTTTGTCTGGAGGGGGCTGTGAGAAGCCAGTCGTCCAGATATGGAAATACTTGGATTCCGATTTTCCTTAGATGCGCTGTGAGAACTGCACAGCATTTTGTAAAGACTCAAGGCACTGAGGATAGCCCAAAGGGCAGGACTCTGAATTGGTATTGCTGATCCAATGCCATGAGCCTTAGGTACTTGTGGTGCTTTGGGTGTATGAGAATGTGTTGGTAGGTGTCCTGCATATCCAGGGAGGCAGGTAACAGGGTACCAAGTGATATCAACTTGAACTTTTCTTTGTAGAGGAACTTGTTTAACTTTCTGAGGTTGAGAATAGGGTGCATACCACCTTTTTTCTTTGGAACCAGAAAGTAGTGCAAGTAGAAACCTGTGTTTCACTGACCCAGTGGGACTACTTCTACTGCCTTGTTGTTCAGAAGGCCTTGCACCTTGGAAGCAAGATGGTCTGACTGCGTAGCAGACAGCTTGGGCTGCTGCTTGGGAGGATGATCCAGAGGGTTTCTGACAGGTTGAGAAAGTACCCCTCGTGGATTCTCCTGAGGACCCATTTGTCTGACGTTACTGACTTCCACTGGTCGTAGAAATGAGTCAGATGTCCTCCTACTGCGGAGGAAGAGTCCCCTTCAGACAGCTGAGGTGGGACCTGGGCCAGAAACTCAAGACAGTGGCACTGGGCGCTTTTGGGCCCTGTGCCTTTTGCTGCATTTTCTTTTGCGACTGAGGAGTTTGGTTTCTGTTAAAACCTCCTCTGCTTTTGCCATAAAAGGACTGACGGTTATGAAACTGTCGCTTATTCCCGCCTCGAGAAGCAGTGGGAGGGGGTCTAGCTTTCTTCATAGCGGACCTAGTTTTCTGAGTGGCCTCAAGTGCTTGCTCCATTTGAGGTCCAAACAGATACATACTGTCGAAAGGTAAAGCCATGACCTTTTGTTAGGAGTCATTCATGAAGCCCAACGTACACAACCAAGAATGGCAACGAGTGCAAATACCATCCGCTGCCGCTCTGGAGGCAGTATCCAAAGTGTCCATGGCAGCTTTAATCTCATGATTGTTGGACCCGCTATCTCTAGTAATGGAGTAATGGTCTATAATAGCTCTACATTAACTTCTGATTTGGGCAGAGCTTCTACAGTTGCTTTGAGCGAATGCCAGAGTACATACTCGTACTGAGAAAAATAACCCTGGTAGCTAGTAATGCACATGCCCGGGGTTGAAGCAGCAAAGACTCACTTACCCAAGGTGTCAATCTTGTGAGATTCTTTGTTTATAGGATGAGCTGTGGATTCCTGAGAAAGGACAGCCTTGTCGTTCTCTGCCTGGACCACTATGGCATCAGCAAAGGCTTGACAGGCCATGATGGGATGACCATTGGGAGGGGCATATTTCCCATCCATGGACTTTGCCACAGAGGGAATAACAGCCAGTTTGCTCCACACCATCTGGGAAAAGGTCTCAAAAGAGGGCTGCACCGGAGGGGTTAAATCCATAGAGACTTCCGGAACATGCAGATACTGGAGATGTAAAAGCTTCCCAGGATCGATTTCCGTGGTCTGAAGAGAAAGGGTAGAATTTAAATTCTTGAGCAGAGACTTAAAGGAAAGGTCTTCGACCACAGGCTCTGCAGAAGGATTGATCCCTGCCACTAAGGCGGACTCAGCATCAAAAGCATCACTCAGCTGAAGATCAAGATCAAGCTCAATGTCATCTCCTGACAGTCCAGGAGGGACTGTATAGACAGGAAAGGATGAAAAGTAGGAGGAAGAGGAGGAGAAGACAGAATCAGAGTCGAAAACCTCTGAAATGCAAGTGGCACCGCCGACACCCCCTGCGCCGCCAAAGACGACAGCGCTGAGTACAGAGGCAGTGCCAACACAGAGAGCAGCACCAAATACGATGCTGACCTCATACTCGGCACCGAAAATTATGCTGGCAGTGGATGTGGCACCATGCACGCCGCCGACACCACACGCGGTGCTACAAGCAAACACGGAGCCAGAGAAGGCCGACTCCGATAGTGGAGCTTAAAAGGTCGGCACCGCAGACTGTGGAACCGCAACAGAAGTCTGCAAACTGCGATTTGAAGGTAAAGGAGGAAAAATAGCAGGAGATAAAGGCATCAGTGTGGACCCCTGTGCCGCAGCCATGTGAGGGGCATAGACACCGGAATGTGGAGTTGATGGCACCAGAGGTGCCGCGCAACTCGGCAGTCTCAATTGCCCCACCTGTCAATCCGAAATCAACAGATCTGGAAGCCCTGGCGACAGACTAGCTGTTCAGGCAGTTGGAACAACCTCCGCGACCAGTGCTCTATAAGAGCGGCCCAATGGTGAAACTGCTCACCAGAAAACCCTCCAGCCTGCGGGAAGGGACTCTGGTGTCAAAGAAGCCGGTCATCAGAGATAGAAGCTGGAGGACACTCCAAAAAAAGCGGAGACTGGCTCCGGGCCCTGACAATTGATCATCTACGTGCAGACGTACCAGAGGGTGACCTCAAGTGATGCAGTCTCTTTTTCGACGGGTGGGGCAAAGAAAAGCTTGAGAACGAACAGTGCCGAGAATGGGACCGTTTCTTTTTGTGTTTCCGGGGAGACCGCTCTTCTCCCCGATCACTGGACCGTCTGTTGTCAGACCCACCCTCTGGAGAGGGCGGCGGATCAGACCCAGCCTAGCTGACTGAACAGCTTTCATGCGAAGTCTCCCTACCATCACCTGCCCTAATTATGGTCGACTCTGTCAGTGGAGGGCTGAAGACTTCTTTCTTGTAGAAATTTAAAAGTATACTTTTAAAATGTAATCGGTACTTTCATTAAATCTTACAAAACAATAATACTGAAAACTAGCTGCTAGTTTAAGTTTTGACTCCCGGAGGGCGAGCGTCATCATCACTGGCTTTTCCGGCCAGGCGGGGAAAAAAGAACTGAGGCAGTTGGAGGGTCGATGCAAAGACGGTCTACAGCTTGCGAGCCTAGCTTGCAGTGCCGCTCCCTCATGGCTCCACCTCTGTGCCAGCCCTCCTGAAAAAGTTTGGCTCCCACTGGGTCCTAGCGCCTCCAGCATACGCCCATTAATGTGAATGAGTGGTGGAGACTTTATGTCCAGGAAGATCTGGCAGGGTCAGTCCAGAGCCACCAGGATCATCTGTGCCTTGTCTCTCCTGGCTTTGATCAGCACTCTGTGGATCAGAGAAAACAGAGGGGTCCAGGGTCTCGAGAAGGCATCCCCCTGCGGGCACAAAACAGCCTCAGCTTTGCATTCTCCCTGGAGGCGAACAGGTGCACCAGAGGGGTGCCCCATCGGGAGAACAGGCCATGGACTACCTCCAGACAGAGAGACCACTTGTGAGATGCCTCGCCCACACAGCTGAGGGCATCCTCCAGCTGGTTGGAGATGCTGGCCACATGGATGGCCAGGAAATCGGCATCCAGGCTGAGCACAAGGGTCCAGATGCGGAGCGCTTCCCTGCAGAGAGGAAGGGAGTGTGTCCTGCCCTGTTTGTTGAGATAGTGCCTGGTCATGGTGGTGTCCGCCCGGACCTGAACAACCTGACCCCGAATGTGCAGAGCAAAGCCTGTCGGCACCAGTCGAACTACCTGAAGCTCCAGCAGGTTGATATGGCATCAGGACTCCTCGGGGGTCAAGAGTCCGTGGACTCTGTGGTCCCCCAGCCTATCAGGGAGGCATCGGTCATCAGGATGACAGTCGAATCTGGGTAAACAAAAGGGATCCCTTCCTGCAGATGTTGCAGGACTAACCACCAATGGAGGGCATCCCACATCAGCTGGGTCACATTGACAGGTTGGTCGAAGTGGCACTGGCACTGAGACCACTGGCAGGCAAGTTTCCAGTGCAGAGAGTGCATTCTCCACCAGGCCCAATGGACCATGCTGGTGCATGCTGCCATGTATCCCAGAAGGTGCAGAAAGTCTCAAGTAGGGTGCCACTGCCCATCCCAAAATGATCGGGTAAAGGAGGAGAGAGCCTCTGCCCTGTCCGCCAGAAGCCGAGCCCTGGCTTTGCAAGAGTTGAGCTCTGCCCTGATAAAGTGCATCAGTTGTGAAGATATGAGCTCTGACTTGGCCTTGTTGACCAGGAGGCCATGGGACAAGCAGGTGTGGACAGCCAGGTCCCTGGACCACTCCACCTCCTCCTCCCTGGAGGGACCTGCAATAAACCAGTCATCCAGGTAGGGGTACACCCAGACCCTTCGGCACCTCAGATAGGCTGCTACCACTGCAATGCATTTGGTGAAGACCCTGGGAGCTGAATACAGGCTGAAGGACATGGCCTGGAACTCGTAGAGAAACCGCTCTGCTCGGAACCAGAGGAACTGGCGGTGGGATGGACGAATTGATTGGGACCTGGAAGAACGTGTCCTGAAGATCCAGAGAGCAGAACCACATGTTCTGCTCCAGAGATGCAATAATCTGAGACAGACTTACCATCCTGAAAGTGCGTGGCCAAAGAAATCTGTTTGGGTTGTGCAGATCTAAGATGGGGTGCCAGCCCCCCATCCATTTTGGCACCAGGAAGTACTGGAGACACACCCTAGGTGCACTGTAGGGTCCAGAACAGGAGCCATAGTGACAGCGGACTAGGTGGAAAGGAACTGGTGGAGCTGGCCTCCCATGGGAGGACCCAGGGAGTTAGGACAGGCATGGGGGAGGCAACCCCCCATCCTGTCACTGGGCAGTCTTGGAGGCGGAGGAGGGACCAGCCGAGGAAGCCGTGGGACCTTGACCACCTGGTTTCTGGAGGACTGAAGCAACCAACTTTGGTCGGGGGTGCCAAGCCTAGGCCTGCTGTCCAGCTGGGGGCTGGGATGGAATAGCCGCAGGGGCAGAGAGGGGTTGAAAAGGCTTCATCCTTTGGATCTTAGAGCCCTTGGGATCCCTCTGGGTGGAGGTAACAGAGTCCAGGGTGGCAATGGATTTCACAGTGCGAGTAAGGTTGTCTTTCCAGCCCTGACCCAAACAAGTCAGTGCCCAGGAAGGGGACATCCATCAACTGTCAGTGGCTCAGCAGCTTGCACACTCTCCTCTGAGGCCGGAAGATCAGAAGGCTGTGGGTTCTGTCCCCACACTAGGCACTTGGGATAAATCCCAATACTGACACTGTAGTGCAGCATGAGGAGGGTGCTGCACTTCTGAGGGGCTGCCTTTCGGATGAGACATTAAACAGAGGTTCCATCTGCCTGTTCTGGTGGTAGTTCAGGTGGATGTTAAAGATCCCATGACACTTCTCGAAAAGAGTAGGGGAATATTTTATTAGAATAACATCAAAATTCAAAAATTACATACAGTGTAAGATTCGCTCCACAGACCCTTGTACATCAAGAAAACGTAATAAATACCCATATTGTGAAACTATACTAACAAATATTGAAATCAAAAAAAGAATTCGAAACAATCATTACGCATATATTCACAAAGAAACCTTTTTTTTTTTTTTTATATATATAATAAACCCCAAATATTAGGTAACAAAAGTTTCTACTATCATGTAACATTGCACATCTGACTAATACTATCCTATACATACTCCCAACTAACAATCATGACCTCTCCCCATATGTAACCCACTCAGCCATAGGTGAACAAAGGCACATTACTTAACTTTTATTTATATTTAATAAACTTCAAAACCCTTTCCACCATTCCTTCACCTTCCTGATGAGAAGAATGCTGTGTCTTGAACATAAATCCTGTACATTGCCCGTGAATCAACCTCCGGACATTGTCATAGGGCATCAACTTCTGATATAGCACCCACTGGCACCTAGCTTGCCACAAGTAGTATATCAATGTGCTACAAAGATTTGTAAAGTGTCAACATGATATATTAATCGAAACTGTGGAGAATGACCCAGTACCAATGTATCATAATCCATGTATTCTAACCATTTCATACTCCATTGTACTGCCAAGAATTTCCACAGAGAAACAGCATAAGAACACTTAAAAGAAAGTGATCAACTGCTTTCTTCTTGTGCCACACACTCAAAATGGACAATTTCTGTCTTGTATCGGTTTATGCTTGGCGTTCTCGTGCTCAATTCGACCATATACCATAAGCCATAGCGTTTCCCACATATAAGTAGGTAACCTTGGGTTGTTTAATTTACTTAAAACTATATCCACACAACGTAGAGGACAGTTCTTAAACACCGTTCACTGGGATACAGTTGAAGCATTACTGATTTGTATAACTGTGGACCTGTATTTACTTTTAACCACCTGTGCTACCAACCCCCATTTAAATACTTTTTTGCAATAGGTATAAAATATGTCGGCAGAAACAACTTAGGAATTGGTTTCGGGGTCTCTCATCCCAACAACCATAATACTGCCCCATTACTCCTGCGTGTAGCATCCCACATCTTTCCGTGGTACCCCAACCGAACTTTACATTTGTTGAAATAAATAGGGTAGAAAAAGATAACCGATCTATCATTCCTAAACCTCCTTCTTTTATCTAGATATGTAAATTGTCTTTTAATTGAATTAAGTCTACTACCCCATAACATCTGAAAAAATAAGCTATATATTCTGGTTTCCAAATTCAGTGGCAAGGGAAAATCAGTGCTGTATACAATAACTTCGAATAATAAATTTTTAATGATTGAGACCCGTTTAATTTTATCCAATTTCCATTGTTTCCAAATCTGGATTTTTTGTCTATTGAAGTCAAAGCTAATCCCCAGTTAAGTTCTGGTACATTTTTGGTCCGTAAAATAATCCTAGAATTTTTATCGGGTCACAAGAAATAATACCTTGTATTATGAGTTCTGGGAGACCATCTGTACCTATAAACAAACCTTTACTCTTATTCTTGTTAATAGTAGAATTTGCTAACAAAGCATAATCATCCATAAAATCTAAAAATGCTTACTTGTGTACTATCAGAGAAGAATACACACAATCATCCGCATAAGCTTGCACATACAACCTATCTTCACCAGCAGCCCAACCTATCCCTACCCAACGAGGGATTTGTGTTAATGATCTAATTAAAGTATCAATAGTAAAGCATATAACAGGGACTCAATGGACAACCTTGACGTACTCCTGTCAGAACGTGAAACCCTTCCCCAATCTCCAGTTGAATCACTGGGTGGGTAATAGCCAATTGTAAATTGATTGAATGGTGGTTAAGAAAACTTCCGAATCCCATAATGTCTCAACGTTGCAAATAAAATGGATGGTAAACTCTATCAAATGCTTTCATCTGGTCCACAGAGACAATGCATCCTGAAATTCTTTGAAAACGGCTATCTCCACAATGTCTCTCAGTACCATATGAGCCTGATATATTTTTTCCCAGGTACTCACAAAACTGAAATGGGGAAAGAACTTTGACTGCAAATTGTTTTAATCTGGTGTTCAAAATACTCATAAAGAGTTTATAATCGGAATTCAATAGTGTAATTGGTCTCCAGTTATTCAAGTCAAATGTATCACCACTTTATGTAAAAATCAACAGCCCTTCAGCAAACCAACTTGGAAAATCTGATTGTCCCATAAAAGCATTAAAAACTAACACTAAACAATTTGCAAATTCCACTGGAAAGGCTTTATATAAATCTGTTGTCAGACCATCAATTCCAGGAGAAGTACCCTTTATTTTGATTTTTAATAGCCGTAATTATTTCCTGTGTAGTGATAGGCTGTATCAATATTAATGTATCAAATACATGTCTGGGTACCTCAATCCGGTTTAGAAAGTCCCAAATGTCCTGATCATTCTGGGCCCTTACTGGCTCATAATCCAGAAAAATTGTTTAATAATATGTTGTAGTGACTTCTGATCCTGTACCAATTTTCCCACCTTATTCCAGAGGGCATTTAAGGTAGTAGATTGTGTATAAACTTTAAAGGCCTCATTTGGATCACCCTCCGGCTTTTTCTTCACCCCATATTGTAGAAGAGCAGTAAGGGTCCGAGCCCTATTGTACTGAACCTCTAGGAGTTGATCTTTATTGATCTAATCTGTGAACTATAATCCAAAGTAGAAGTATTGGCTACTGAAAATAAATAATATAATTGTTGTCTTAATTTCAAATATTGGAGAAAATCATTGTTTGCTTTAACCTTCCCTTGTTGTTTTAATAGGTGACAAAGGTCGCCCTTAGAATCTTTCCACCACTCACCCACTGAGTCATATAAAAGGCTACTGAAAGCCTTGCCATCAGCAATGCTTGAACTCATCCCGACTCTCCAGAGTTTAATAATAGAGGATTCAACTTCCATCTCGCCCGCCTACCTATCAGTCTGGCATGAGGAGAAACGTACAGAGCAACAAGAGATGGTCAGAAAATGCGACAGGACCTGTTTCAAATGTAAAGGGAATTTTGTCAGATAAAAATATAATCTATCGAGAAGTAAACCGTTCCTTTTATAAGTAAATTTAGGCCCTGAGCTTTGTTTACTACTCCCATTTATTAAACCCACTGAGTGTACCAGTTTGTATAAAGCCCTGGAATCACAGTAATTTTCCTACCTACTCCACCATAGAATCACCAGCATTTATTAATGCACAGTTTAAATCCTCACAAAAAACACCTCAAAGGAGGTCAGTAAATAAGGTTGCATCATATTACAGAGCGCCACCCTTTCTGCCTTGAGCTGTGACCCATAGACATTAATAAACCGCACAATCTTGATTTCCACAAACCATCTAAAATCATTAACCGTCCCGGTATTAGATCCGTAATTTAATTAAAGAGAAGTCATACGAGTGAAACAGAAACCTTATGCCATCTGTCGACTGCTGGCCAAAGGACCAATCACGAAGGCCCCAGCACCATTCCTGTTGAAAACACCTGGTTTGTTCTATAGTATACATCCATGTTTCTTGTAATAAACAGACATCAATCTGATTAGCATGAACAAAGTCATAAACTATCTGTCGTCTCTTATAATTCACTATACTATGAACATTCACCGAACCCAACCTAAAGTGCATCAGGTACAATCAATTCCAGCCCATCACCTATCTTTCTTCCGTTGCTTTCTTCTTTTTCCCTTATAATCCTCCTGAACTTAATGGGACGGTGGACTATCCAATGTCTGCTGCGAATCATTATCTGGGCAATCCATATCCGATTCCCACGGACTTGATAGCAAGGCAAAAGAATTACTTATTTCTACACTCATAGCAGACTGCTGTGGAAGGCCCTTAATATTTCTGGAAGACCTTCAACTGCAGACACCACAGGTGCCCTAAAAGACTCCTTTGGTTGTTTCTCTTCTTCAGGCAAAATTCCTACCCCAGTAGGTTCCAAGGCTCCTTGTCAAGAACTACTAAATCTTCCACCTCTACCACATCTCCCTCACTTCAATAACAGAAGGTACTTTTTCAACTGGCTGCTCGTGACCCACATGACCTTCCCTATTATCAAATCCTGGGCTTTTGTATTAATAGGTCTGGATTACCACAACACTCTTTATTTTGGCTGCCCATGTACATTCTGCAAACACATGTCCTGTCTCATCACAGAGATCACATTTTGTGACGTTAGCACATTGAAAAGTAATATGTCCTACTTCTCCACAGTTATCACATCTTGGTTTGTCACAGGAACTTGATAAATGAGTTTTAGCACCACATTTATAACAAGCCCGAGGTTGCCCAGCATAAAACATACCCCTCTGTCCCTACCCAACATAAAGGAATTGGGATATGCTCAATTCCTACAGCTGTTTGTCGTAGTTTAATT
Source organism: Neoceratodus forsteri (assembly GCA_016271365.2). NCBI lineage: Eukaryota > Metazoa > Chordata > Ceratodontiformes > Ceratodontidae > Neoceratodus > Neoceratodus forsteri. The sequence continues at coordinate 1,507,541,384 of CM057450.1, forward strand.
TTAAACCGCCAGCCCCTGTCCAAAATTGTTCTGCATCCAGAATTGCTTCTGGGGAACTTAAAATTTATTTTGGCCTAACCAATAAGCAATATCATCAATATGAACCCCTTCGTTCCTAAACATAACAGTTGCATACTTTATTAAAGGTTTTGTTAACGGTATCACTAAAAGGGTGTCCAAAGGGGGAAAACTTAACCTGAGTATATCTTTCCCAAAAGGTCAAGAGCATATGCTGAACGAAAACTAACATCAAAATTGTCTTCCAGAAATATTATTAATGCAAACACTTCCCTAGAGAGAAGTGCAAAGAATCTTTCAATAAACATTTGCCAACATATTGTCTATCAGGTCTAACCTCTAAACCTCCTTGTAACTAAGACGTAATCGCATTTCTATGAGGTGCAGCATCCTGCTTAATTTTGAAAACAATTCTGACATCAATGGTTTCTTCCCCTTTCCTCCCTCTGGTCCTGTGCCTCTACCTGTAACTCAGCGACAGGCGTAGCTTTCTCCTGCCGCTCAGGAGATGAAACTACAAAAGGAATAGTCTCCTCATTTCCACCACCACCTCTTTAACCCCACTTAAAACAGTAATGTCTTGTAGCTTGGGTCTCCATGCTGGTTCATTCTGGGAGAAGTTTAATTTGGTCCCAATCAGGAGTGGGCTTCCAAGCCCCACTGTCCAAAGTCCAACCAGCCTCACTAAGAGCTCTCTGTGGGGACCAGTTCTCATCATTGAGAGGCTCAGCCTCAGCGTTAGTTTGAACTTCCTTTCCCCACACTGCTCTTTTCCTGGTAACTTCTCACCTATCCCAGCAATAGGTAATACTAAATGTCTTTTGCAAATGTCAAGGCCATTCTTTCTCCTTTCCTCCTCTCCTACCTTATCCAGTTGTCGCTTTGAAAAGAAAACTCCGACACTCCAACCTGTGTCCCGGGATCAGTTTGAAAAATACAATGTTTCAGTGGTGTAGTACTCTCACTTGCAGCCCCAGTAGTAGCTCGAAAAAGTAAATCCGGATGATTTCTTTGCGGACTGTTCTGTAGGGCACTGAAACCGCTCCCTGTCTCACTTCCTTTTCCTCCTGGATGTTGTCATGCAACTTGTAATCAGAAGGTGCATTTTTCTTGTGTGCTGTTCTCTCTGCTGGTTCTCTGCACAGGATTTTACTCCCAAAGAACTGCCAGCCACAGCTTGTGTATTTTTTTCTGTTAACCTCATGTTCCATTGTACTGTAAGCACGGCAGACCAGTAGAGATTCTCTTTGATCAGGAGGGTTACATCTGCTACAGCTGCTCAAACGCCTTCTAACTTGGTAAGCTTCATAGATTCCACATTATTTGACTCTTGCAATTGCTCCACTACAGTCCTCTGTTCTCTACGTAATGCTTCCAATTTTAATTGTAAATTCCTCGCCTCTGGTAAACGTTGTACTGTAGCCAAGGTACTGCTCACCATTTCTGCATCCGTTAAATTATCCAGAGAATCAAGTAACTCCACATCTTCCGCTTCAGTGTTCTTCTAGGGTGATGTCCTCTTGTACAGCCATACTCATTGTTTCACTTGCAGCCCTCGGTTGCTCCAGTAGCTCCTCACCATCCATCCTCCAGCAGAGCAGGCCACCAACTGATCCTGTGGTCAGTCGACAGCAAGTCCCCCTACTGGCCAAGCAGTAGGGGAATTTCCCCGGTGTCCTGGCTAAATTTCCCCCATTCACTAAAAATACCACTAACAGCTTAATCTGGTTCAATGTCAGTTGGCATCCATCTATAGCCTCCTCCCCTGGGATGAGGTGGAAAAAAGGCAAAATTGTCTAGTCCTCTTTTCCCGGTGAACAAAAAATGAAAATTACGTACCTACCGTAATTCTGATCTTTCTGTATATCTTCACCATCACAACCCCGCTGGAGCTCTTTTTCCTTTTTGGATGGGCAGAGTCGATGCACCATCGGCGCCTCCCTCGAGGCTGATGCACTGCGTGGCGCTCACGGGTTGGCCATTAGATGTCGTCGACCCAGCCAGTTCTGAGTCACCGTAGAGTAAGAAGGTTGGGAGGGAGGGACAAGAGAGTCCAAGGGACAGATAAAGGAAAAGATATTCAAACTAAAAGGAGAAATAAATGACAGAGGACAGAAAGAGAGCTGGAAATCTAAGGGGCTTGGGAAGGGGCCCCAATATCTGGAAGTAAAAGAGCAAGGAGGGAGGGAGAGAATTAAAAGTAAGGATGTGAGGGGGGATAAGGAAACATACCCTGAAGCCTTGACCTGTCTCCAGATTGTATAGGAACTGCAAAGGGGTAGCCAGAAGGCTATACCGCCAGAATTCAAGGCACAGAATCACTGGCAATAAACTCCAACATAAGCAGAAGCGGCTATTCTGGAGAAAAGACAGGATACAGGGCAGTACCCCCGAAACCAAATTTGGTGGTAAGAAACTAACTTCTTAAATCAATTTGAGGATTGAGTCCTTAAGGACAAAAACAAGGGAGAATAGCTGAAGGGGAGAGAGAGAGAGAGAGAGAGAACAGGAGAGAGGGCAACCACCAACCCCCACCCCACAGGGGTGGAGCTGAGGCACTGAGGAAAGAAGTACCCCCCCATCCTGATCACTCTCCCCCCCATGGAATGTAAATCATCCCCCTATGTGCCCAAGGTCACCCCGCTCCTGACCAATGGCAAGGAAGGGGGAGGCACACAGAGGAGGGGACCCAGAGACTGAGGCCCCAGGGGATGGAGGGTGGGATTGTGATGAATGGTGAAGATACACAGAAAGATCAGAATTACGGTAGGTACATAATTTTCATATCTTATCTGTGTCAATTTTCACCATTCATCACCTGTGGGTGAGTGCCGAGCCCCCCCGAAGGGGACCCTGACCCTAAAGGACTAAGTCCCTTAGCTCTTAATGGCTGGCACACTAACAGAGAGACAACCTTCACAGGTCTGGAGAGGCCCGAGACTGGGAAGAATGAGACGGGACCCCTCCCCGGAGGGAGTAGAAGGTTGCCCCGACAGACGCTGCCTCACCCTACGGGAGAAAAGATGGGTTCTCTGGTATGCGGAGGAAATCACCCTACGCTGGGCCAAGGGTGACAACCGGGAGAGACGCAGCCATGCCGTCCGCCTAGTGTTGATCGCTGTCCCTACGACCCCGGAAGCTACCTCGTTGGATTTGTAAGATGCCCTCGCTTGGTGCCTTGCTAGCTCCAGGCCACGTGCAGAGAGTGCAATGGCTTGTCTGGTTACCTGCATATCAGGCATAGAGGCTAGGAGTTGACCTAGCCTGGACCACAGGAACCTATCACAGGCAGCATAGTGGGCCTGATGTGCAGATACTGAAAGGAGCAACCATGCTGAGTAGAAAGTCCTCCTTCCCCAGAAGTCAAAATCCATGGAGTCTGCATCTGGGGGTCGGTCACGGTGAAGGGCTCGAAGCCCATCGGGAGTGCCCAGTTGCGTCAGTCCTGACTGAGGATGAGGCAAACTACCTGGAGACTCAGGCCAGGGGGGCACCACAAGGGTGTCCGCACTGAAATCGCCTAAGAAGGCGCGTGTCGAGTGCTCCGGATTGTGCTGCATGGGGGGTGATATGCAGGTCCTCCAACATCCTCATGAGGAATCGCCAATATTCGGCGAGATCAGCAGCAGGGGAGATGTGGACAGATGGTTCCTCTCCTCCTGAAGAGGAGGATGAGGAAGCGGAGGATCTCAAAGATTCAGTGGCTGGCTGCTCAGGGGGAGCTTGGAACATCTGCCTGACCATGGCCCTAACATAAGAGTGAAAATGAGCAGCCACAGCCCTGAACTGCTCCCAGGAGAGAGGTCCACTAGGACCAAGAATGCCTGGGAGAGCAGGAGAAGGTGGCAGAGTGGTGGCACAGCTGACAACAGGAATCGACTGTCCTCTGCCTGGGCAAGAGAGCGCACCTGGAAACCCAAGGGAAGAGGGAGCTCTGGAAAACTCAAAGGCCGATAGCTAGTCAACCATACTGGAACTGCCTACGCTGTGCCCTGAAGATTCCCCCCTGTGAGGTGACCGGGGAACTCCAAAAGGATGGTCCCCTACCTCCAAAGAACAGGGCCCTCTCGAGGAGACCGAAAAGGAAGGGTGGAGGTCCGCACTACAACTCCTTCCCGAACCTGGGTGGGTCCCAGGAAAGGGTCGCCATGTCGAACCCCTACCCCTCAACCCCTGGGAGTCCAACAGAGTCCTTCTCCTCGTAAACACCAGCCAAGGCAGCTGACAACTCTGGTCAGTCCCTGAAGGGATTATCCAGGGAGCAGCACCCTCCCCTCCTGTGGGTGCTCCGAGTGGCCCCAAAGTTGGGCGATCCAGGCACACCACCTGAGAGGGTACCACCACTGAGGGGTCAGAAAACCATCCGAGGCCAGGCTGCAGAGCAACACTGGCCTGCACCACTGCCTGCTGGTCAGCACCCCTGACTCTGGACCTGGGGGCAACTGTCCGCTCCTCAGAGGGGGGGCTGGTTCCGGTCTGTCGAGGACACTACCAGGGTGTCCACGTGAGCGGCCAACTCCAAGGAGTCAGACTGCTTGTCTGACTCTGAGTCCAACTCTGCCTCCGAGGAGGTGGAGACCGAAGTCCAGTGCCAGACGGTACACGGACGCCTGCTGCCATCCTGACCGAATGGGGAACCAGTCTGAGGGACTGCACCAGAGCTAGCGCCGAAGACGCCAACCACACTGTGAATGGTGCGCGAAGAAGACACTGTGCCAAGGGTGGCAGTAGTATCGGAGCTGGAGCCTGCCATGGCGCCACCCCGACCCACGGCGCTGCAAGTGGCGCAGAGGTCAGAAATGGCGCCGATGACGGGTCCAATAGCTCTCTTGGCGCTGCGAATGGCACCGAGAGCGGTAACTCTCACGGCACCATGTCCTTGCTTGGCGCCGCAAGCAGCTCCAGAGCTAGACATGGCACAGCGCTCAGCCTCGGAGCCGTGAACGATGCCGAGGCAAGAAACAGTCAAGAACGGTGCTGTAGAGCCTCCCACAGTGCCATCAGCACCATTGGTGCCGCGTATGGCGCTGACAGCAGAGATGGCACCGAGTGACAGACTGGCAGTGACCACGGTGCCATCAGAGCCCACAGCGCCACGAACGGCACCGAGGCCCAAGATGGCACCGACGGACGGCACCAACCCAGGCTTCTCAGCCCAAGGAGACGACACCGGGGGAGCCTTCACCCCCGAAGGGGCGACTGCCAATGCGGTGCCTCCCGCATGTCCCCCAGGGGGGACGGACTGGGCCTCCTGCACCGCAGAAGGGGCTTCTGTAATGGCGAGGCTACTAAGAACAGAAGCCCCTTCCCCCACGGTCCGTATAGAACCAGGAGGGGACCCAGAGGAAAGGCTGAGAGACTGTGGCTTGGCCCGACGAGTGTGCACCCATCCCCCGAAAGTTGGCGGAGCTCATCCAACTTTCCACGTCCGTTTTTCGATGACACGACGGTCCATGAAGAAGCAGGCGTCGCACTAATCCATGTCATGTAGCAGGCCAAAACACACGAGGCAATGGTCATGCTGGTCGGTGACGGAGCATTTATGCTGCACGGGCACCGTCACATAGGGGTCCATCCCATCTTTAAAGATTCTTGCCACCCGACCGAGACATGACCTACGGAGAAACAAGCTAAATAAAGATACTCGACGTTGCTAGCAAATAAAGAAAGGAACAGTCTTACCAGTGACGTCAAGTGGTGGCGAAAAACGGAACCAGCAGGATAGAGTAAATGCGTCGTTGAAATATTTCTGCGTCGAGAAAAATTGGCGTTGAAGGTCTTTCTGTCAATAGGCCTCTTGTGCTGCTGAGCTTCCCACGAGGTGTGACCTCTACGGCGGGAGACGAAGAAATGGTGGGAGGCCGGGGTCGACAACACCTAATGGCCAACCCGCAAGTGCCACGCAGTATGTTGGCCTCGAGGGCGGTGCCGATAATGCGTCGATGCCGCCCATCCCCCCCCAAAAAAAAACTCCCGCGGGGTCGTGACCTCCAGCTACTTTACCCAAAGGTGATGAATGGTGAAGACTGACACAGATAAGATCCCGCTAACTAACTAACTTGTGCTGGGTATCTGTTATAAAGGTCGAGATCCTCAGCCAAGCCCTGTGGCACATGGCTACCGTGGCAGCCACAAACCGGGCGCAAGAGTCACTGATGTCCATAGCTATCTGGAGCTGCTGCTTAGCCACAGTTCGGCCCTGGTCCTGGACCTGCTAGACCATGGTCAGCAAGTCAGCCAGGAGCTGGGGAAGCACCATCAAGGGTGCCTAAGAGGGCATGAGCGCAGTGGGCCATCAAAAGGGCCAAAGGAAGAGGCCACATAGATCTTTTTCGCTATATGATCCAATTTCCTGTATTCCTTATCGGAAGGCTTGTCTACGTCCCAGATGTTGCTAGTACACTGAAAGACCAAGTCGGCCACCAGACCCTTGGCCGAGGGACATTTGGTGAAACCTGAGGGGGAATTGGTAGGGACTGCGAACTTATGGGTCATCTGTGCTGATGGCACAGGAAAAGAGGCAGGGTGCTGCCAAAGCTCCAGAGTGGGGCCAAGAATGGCCTTGGTGACCAGAAGGCCTCCCCAGAGGAGTCACCCCAGTCAAGAATCTCAGTCAAGGGGTACTTGGCCTGTTTCTGGACGGGCTCCATCTGGAGTCCCCTAGATTTCGAGATTAAGTGGAGCTCGCCTGTGAAAAAAGTGGGACCATGCTCCGTAGACAAATCCTCTCCCAACTCAGCATCCAACAGATGGAAGTGTAGGAAGCAGCCCTCAGACTTCAAGGATTTGTTGAAAAGCAGTCGACTGCCAGAATCCCTGCTGGGGTCTGTCAGGAGTCATGGTGACCGACAGCCGACGAGGAAGCCCGGAAACAGTACGGGCATCCTTGGGGCGGAACCCACCAGCAGCTTCTTAGGTGGGAGCTCCACCACCTGGATGAGCGGAGAGGCCAAGACAGTCCAAGCTGGAATAGACCAGGGCCTAGGTGGTGGGAGCCATGGAAGAGCTGGAGTGGGGGCCAGAACTGACTTAACCCCAGTAAACATGAGTTGATGCCACATGAGCTCCTTGTAGCGTTGATGCATTTTGCGGCGAAGCCTCTTCTCATTCGAGGAGGAGGAGCAGCAATGATGCTGCTTGCCCAAATGCCAAGAGCGGGAATGCTGATGCTGGTGTGGGCTGCACGACTCTGGGCTTCGGGATTGAGACCGCAACCTCGACCGTCAGAGATGCTGATGGTGGGACTCAGAGGGAACCGGTGAAAGCCAAGGATCCTTCTGGGTAATGGGATCCCGAGGGGTATGGACCAGATCAGCAGGCTGGTCTGACCCACCATGAGAGGCGACAGGCAGGACCGGAGTCCTAGAGGGGGAGGTACTGGCCTCATCTGACAACAACGTGCCGACCGGGTCGAGAAAAATCTTGACAGGCTGGTCAATGGGTGTTTCGACCAACTGACCCAATGGGGAGACCATGGAGCCAGCAGCCTGGGCCGAAGGATCAACCATAGTCAAAACCTCCAGAGAAGTGTGGGAATCCGAGGCCTGAGAGTGCTCACGATCCCAAGATTGACGGCGAGACTTCTTTTTAGTTTCCTTCTTCGAAGATTTGGATTTTATGCCCTTAAGAAGGGTCTTGCCCAAAGGTGAGAAGGGACTGGCACAAATACTGAAATGCCCCTGTGAAGGTGGCACAAAAAGAAAGCTGCACAAAGGCCGGAGCTGAAGAGGCATGCCAGGTGGCCTGAGCTGTAGCTCTTCAAAAGCTGCCAATTCTTCAGCGGACCCTGCAGCCGCGAAGACCACCCAATGGACATCCTTCAAGTGAATGGAGGGGATCCCGTTTATTTGGGCACCCAAAAAGAAGCTGAGCATGCCGGTCTTTTAAAGTAGGATGAAAGGTGCAAAAGGGGCCATATGCCTGGGGATCGTGTTCGTGGCTTAGGCAGTAGACGCACGAGGTGTGCTGCTCCGTCTGGGACATCTTCTGCCCACAGTCACATTTCTTAAATCCCGGTGACAACTTCGAGTCGTCCATGTTGGAGACTGAGAAACTGCCTGAAGACAAAGTAATTCTGCAAGTTTTGTAAAGTTTTAAAGCAAAGTGCCTACTCAGCGTGGAGAGTGGTAAGGAGGGAACCTTCTTCGTCCAGCGGAAAGGAAGATCTTACATCACAGGATGGTACTGAGGGAGTTACCACCAGCTTGAAGATGTTCCAGCAAGCCTTAAAGGGAAAGGAACACTCCCAGAAGTGTGAATAGCACATCATATCCATGTCCCTAGAACATCAGTTTTTTAAATTACTGTTACAGTAAGCATACATTACAATTTAAAATGAACTGGACTGCACTGCTGATCATGTTCTGTCTTCCATCCAATGCAGCTTAATCCAACTCCAGACATCCACTTAGCCTCATTCAATGCTCACTCCACCACTCACTTGACACGAATCGCCCTAGTGACATACTCAGAAAAAGGCAGTCAAGTGAAAAATACGTTTAACATGACAATAATGCATTTACTTTTACTGGTTGTCTGTGGGACAATCAGCTGTCTGATAGATGTTTATCCCTGCCAGTCAACTGGAAGCCGGGACATCAGGCTATGGGATCTGTCGACCCCTGCTAGTGACCACTCATGACGATCAGCCTCTGTTCAGATGAGGTCATCTGCCAGAACATTTTGTACTCCTAGCAGGTAAACTGGTAAAACCCCTCCTCCATGCACCATTCCCATACTCTCACTGCCTCTCTGCAGAGAGGGTAGAAGTGTACTCCTCCTTGCCTGTTTACATAATACATGACTGACTTGTCTGTCTGTCAGTAGGAGGACTGTTTTGTGGCTGAAGAGATCCACTAGGGCTCACAGAGCATACAACACAGCTCTCATCCTAACACACTGATGTGAAGATGAGTCTCTGAGGGGCTCCAGACACCCTGTGTTTGGAGACCCTGACAGTGGGTGCCTCATCCCATCAGGGAGGCATCCATGGTGATAGTCACCTGAGGCTCTGGCAGGGAGAAGGGAAAGTCCTGGTGGAGGGTGTCCTCCTCTGTCCAGCATGTAGATGACTGAACTAGGGGCTTGGTCACCACAGTGGAGTAAGTCTGATGATGTGATGCTTGTGATCACTGTGACTTGAGCACCCACTGGGTCATTCTCATGTGCAACCATGCCAGATGCACTTCAAACACTAAGAAGGCTATCCGGCATAGCATGTGCTGCATGGAGTGAGCTTGCACAGATCTGCGCTTCATTATGTAGCATGCCACCTGCAGGATCGCTTGTCTTCTGCTCTCTGGAAGGATGGCCCAAGCATTGGTCATGTCCAGAAGAGCTCCTGTGAACAGTAGCTGCTGTGAGGGTTGAAGCTGAGACTCCTGCAGATTCAGCAAAACCCCCATGGAGGTGAGGAAAGTACAGTTACATAAGAACTTACAGTAAATGGAAATTACATACTTACCATAATTCTTGATCTTCTTGTACACAGTCTCCACTACTCATTCACACTAATGGGACAGCACGGGAGGCGCTAGGACCAAGCGGGAGCCAAAAATTTTCAGAAGGGTCAGTGCCGATTCAGAACCACACATGTGCGGCACCACGAGACTAGCTCGCACCTGTGTAGGCTATCTCGGCGTCAACCCTCCAACCGCCTCAGTACCTTTTTGACCGAGGAGGTGCAGCGTAACTAGTAAAAATAACTTATCCTAACCTTCCAGGCCTGAAACATCTGGATGACCCTTGCAAGAAGGGTCAATTGAGCAATGTTTTCACAGTGGTACCACAAGGCTGTGAAGACCAAAGAAACAAAACGAGTGAGCCTAGGGGATGGTGGGTGGGCATGTGAATGAGTGATGGAGACTGCATCCAAGAAGATCAAGAATTACGGTAAGTGTAATTTCCATATCTTCCTGGACTGCTGTCTCCACTACTCATTCACACTAATGGGAGAGTACTAAGCTAAAACCAACCTACCCAGAGTAGGGTGGCAGGATATAGGGCTCACTCAGAAAAAACGTCCAAAGACTGTCCTACTGAAAAAAGAGCTGTCTGGAAAGAAGATCCAGAACATAGTGCTTACAAAGGTATGCACTTGAGCTCTAACTCACCACTTTGCAGAAGACAGCAACGGACACAAAATTAAACTCTACCAGGAGGTCGCAACCACTCTTGAAGAGCGGTGAGAACCCGGCCTCTTAATTTGGTCTAAGCCAAAAATTAATAGTGTCGAAGACATGCTACTAAACTAGCCTAAAACATCTCAGGGCAAGAAGGTGATCCAACTGAGGCAAGCTGAAGCTACACAAAAAAATGTTGGAGTGTAGCTCTTCTTTCTGTGAAGAAAGTCACAGAACTGCTGAAACAATCAAAGAGTGAAGGGAGCACTCTGTTCCTTCTGGAGGAAAGGCAAAAAGTTTTACTAACTGAAAGAGCTGGAGGTAAAGTCTACTGGTTCAAGGTAGACCGAGAAAGCGCAGATGGATACCCCTACTACCAAGTATGGCTGGCCTGTGAACAACAGGTCCAAGAGGCACTAGAACCCCTTGCTTGGTGAGCAATTGGAGGTCCAGGAGGGGTTAGCCCATCAATGGAGAAAGGTTTCCACTTAGTCACTTAAGCCTTCTTGATGGAATGTCAAAGCATGACTTAGAAGCCACTTGTGGTAGTCTGGGAGAACCAGAGCCTACCCGCTTTTTTTTTTTTTTTTTAAGTTTCTATATACATCCAGACCCCCGGTCATCCTTCAGGAGTGCCCACATGGATGCTACCCTAACTCCCGGCCTGAACCCCTGCTTCTCCCAGGCTCTCTCCCCCTCGACCTACCTAGGTCGGTCCGACCCTTGGATCACCTGCAGAGCTGATTGCGCCCTCCCCTGGCGGTCAACTTCTAAGTGTGAAGATACCTTACCTTCGGTCGTCGGGTCGGCCATGGAGAGAACTGGGCACTCTTGGGCTGGCATTGGGATGTGGGCGCTCCACTGGGTCCACCGTCATCTCACCAACAGTCTAGAGATTTTTCCTTTGTCTCTCCCCCCCCCCGAGCACAGTCGTGCAATGGCATCAGCATGCGGCTACCCTGTAGACGCCCGCCGTGCTCGTCCCCGATTTCTGTTCCCGCACCAGTAGTACCCCCGGTCTCCATTGCGCCGGGAATACCCTGGATCCCTCCCCAGGGAGAGGAGAGCTGTCCAATGGATGCGCGATCCAACTCCTTCCCCTGCTGACCCCCAGCGCACGGGCTCGCTCCCGAACCTGGGTCGCTGGTGTGGCGCGAGGTGTGGCGTCCAGCGCCTCAACCCTCAGCGCCACCAGGCTGGCCCCACCTAACCACTTCTTATTCCAAGAGGAATCATTCTGTCCCTGTTTGCCTACAACTCTAGTTGCAGTCTCTGAGCTAAAGGAAGAGAGGGAAAGTGTACAGGAGGACGTGCCCACTCAGGAGAAGCATTTCAACCAAAAACCAGGGTCTGGATTTCTGAGGCAAGATAGGGGCAGATCTGCGTCAAGAGGGGACACAGAAAGGACAAAGTTTGGGCTGACCCACTGTTGAAAGTGACCACATAACGACTGAAGTGACTCAACGTGGTGAGGCACCACTCACTCCGGCCTTCCTGAAAGGGAGTAAGAAAAAGGCTCTAGATTGCTTGCTACTGAAAAACAAACAACACAGTTTCATCACCTGCAAAAGTGGGTAACTTCATGTCAGAGGGTCTCCTTTGCCCTGGAGGTAACTAGGGGAGCTGGCACAGAACCAATATGCAGGAAGCGAAGGTATGAATACCGAGAACCCATCTCTGAACAAGAACCTACTTGACCTTTACAGTCGAGAAAGGGAGCATGCCGTCTGTTAACTTTGAGCAAGCAAGGAAGCAGGAACCTGTGTTCCGACCCACCGTGGAGTCATTTCTGTTGCTCTGAGGCTCTGATCAAGAGAAGAGAGTCTGAAAAAACAAAACCAACAGACTGGGCTGCCGCCTAGGTCTAGGAAACATCTCTAAATAAGAGAAAATCTCCCTCGGGGAAAAGCGATGACCCATATCTCTGCTGGATTGGACTTCTCCTAGAAATAGAAGAAGTCAGGAGTTCTCCACTGTAGTCTAGAGACGACCTGGACCGGATCCAGAAGGAAGGTATCGAGAAGTTTCGGGCTAGGCCCTCTGCTGTGAGGATATATATATACATATTTTAAAGCAATTAGTCAGAGCCTGACAAGGCTCTCAGGCTTCTACCTTGAAAGGACTGTCTGATACAAGAATGACGAAGATGTCATCCATCTGAGGGGCGGGGGAGCCTGAGCGTCCATAACTTAAACCGGGACTGGACCAATAATTACAGCTAAGGCGATGTTAATCACCTGTTGCCGATGAAGCCACCAAAGAGGCAGTATCACAGGGGGGCTATGTACCCCTCTTAAAGGTGCGGAAGAGTCCAGGAGGCTCCTGACCATTGCATTAGTGTGTTCCACAGGGTGTAATTGTACTGGCGACTGAAAAGAGTCCAGATACAGAAGTGTTTGGTCCACAGAAGAAGTCTGAAATGTTATGGTGGACCCCATATCCCTTAGGAAAAACTGAAAAGAAGAGCTTTCATCATAGACTCTGCTGACAGAGAAGGTTTACCTTCCAGTTTCTAAAATGAGTCATCCACTGTATCACAGACAAGTAGGACAGGGAGAGACTCATCTAGATGCACTTCTTTCCCAGAAGGACCTCCAAAAGGAGGTCTAGGCCAGAATCACTAGAGACTCCGTCACCAGGAAAGATGTCAAGGAGCGCGATGTCACTTAAGGAGCCGACCAAGTGCTGAGCAGAATGCGGAATTCCGCCAGCAGAACAGCGCAGAACAAGAGTCCCACCAACAGAAAACCGCCAGAATGACACAGGATCCCACATGGACCTCCACTTCACTAGGATATACGGAAATATTCCACAGAACAGGACTTCATTCCATGGAAAACTCTTCACAATAAGGTCCGCGGAAAGGAAAAACTCTGCCACCTGTTCTGCCAGACAGCACTAACTGGCACCACCCGTGGTACCGGCATCACCCGCGGCACCATCCAGGGCACCTGACACTCGTGGTACCACCCATGGGGCTGTCTGGCACCAGTGGTGCTGCCTGTGGCATTGCACAGCACCAACAGCCCTGTCCACGGTGCCGGCGACACTGATGGCACCAACGACACTTTCTACGGCACCACGCAGAATCGAGGGCACCAACGGCACAGTGTGGCATGAACGACACCAACGGCGCCATCCACAGTGCCATGCAACGATGGTGCCATCCATGATGCCGCATGGCACCAGCAGCACCGATGGTACCAACGGCGCTTTCCTCGACGCCATGTAGCACCGACAGCACCAGCAGTGCCATCCACAGTGCCACGTGGCACTAGTGGCACCGACGGCAACAACAGTGCTGTCCACAGCACCGCACAGCACCAATGGTGCTATCCACGGCACCACGTGGACCAGCAGTGCCATCAGCAGCACCGCGCAGCAGAGAGATCGGCAATGCCAGCGGCCTCCCAAAGATCCTGAGGAAAAGGGGAGAAAGAAAAGCAGTACTCATGCCGGCCCCTGCATGGAAAAAGGGAAGGGGGTAGGCACGAGGGGTTGACACAATGGTGAAGGCACCAGAGATGGCACCGTGCACATCCTGACCCAATTGAGCCGGCCCCAGTCCAGCGGCTCCGAGGCCTGAAGGCCCCAGAACCGGGAACAATGGCCAGGAAAACTGGACAGAAGTCGAACCCCCTGCTCCAAAGGAGTGGCCCAAAGGTGAAACTTCTCACCGGAACTCCATCGAGGACAGAGCTGGAATCCGGTGTTGAAGAACGCGGCCCTTAAGAGTGGGGCCAAGGGGAATCCACAAACATCAGTTTAGGCCTACCGCCCCTCACCACCGACAATCTCCGCACAGACCTACCAGAGAGCGACCTCGAGCGGTACTGATTCTTCTTCCCCCAAGGAGGAAGAAGAGCTCGAGGTCAAGTGGAGCTGGATCCCCGGAACTGCCAGTTTTGTGCTTCGGTGGACTGTCCTCTAAGCATAGGACTCGTCTGCTGGTCGGCCCCCCCCTTCACGAAGGGCGGTAGACCAGACACAGACCCTCTGCCATAACAACTTTCAAACAAAGTCTTCCTACCGTCACCACTACCGTCTAAGGACGACTCTGTTGATGGCAGGTGAGAATTTATTTTTCTTCTTCATAATCTTTTTCTTCTTCTTAAAAAAGGAAAATAATATAAAATGTTAATTTAAATGAATAAAACGGCTTAATGCTGCTGTCGTATACATGAAAACTTTGACTCCGGCAGACGAGTGATGTTGACATCCAAGTGCACTCGACGGCGGAAGAAAAGGAACTGAGGCGGTTGGAGGATCGATGCCGAGATACCCTATACAGGTGCGAGCTAGTCTCACTGAGCTGCGCATGCGTAGTCCTGTCTTGGCGCCGACCCTTCTGAAAATTTTTGGCTCCCACTTGGTCCTAGTGCCTCCAGCGCTATCCTATTGATGTGAATGAGTGGTGGAGACTGCAGTCCAGGAAGATCAGTAGATCTTCGAAAGGATCTCTTGCAGCAGGCCATCACTAGTAGGACTTAACCATCAGGAAGTAGGACCACACGGAAACCTTTCTGGCTAGCAGTCTACCAGATGGAGCTGCCCACCTCCAACATCAGGAGCCAATGTCAGCCTATCCTATCCTATATAAGGTAGGTGGCCCCCATGCCCTCCTCAGCTGCTCCGCTGGAGACCATAAGCAGGATACCGGAAGGAGGGAACTGAGGAGGATGCTGAGGTAACCCTGTAGCAAAGTAAAAAGCAGAAGGATCGCCCTGATGCAAGGGGGGGAGAAGAGACAGAGACACAGGAAGAACAAAAGGAGGAAGGAGGGAGGGAAAGCAGGGCCTGCTACGAGAGATCCTCTCGAAGATCTAATGTTACGGCAAGTTCTTATGTAACTGTACTATCTTACTTCGAGGGTATCTCTTGCAGCAGGCCATCACTGGTAGGACCGAGTCCCAAGCAGTTCTGGTACTGCAGAGTCAGTCAAGGCGGCTCGCAAAACAAAAAATAACAGCCTAAGAAAGGAGGCCTTGGAGGACAGCTAGGACAAAGCTGGCCTGATGCCAAGAGGCAATGTCCAGACTGTAATGCTTGGTAAAAGTGTAGACAGTACTCCAGGTGACAGCAGCGCAGAAGTCAGCAGCTGACACATTATGAAAGCAAGCCACTGATACACTCATACCTCTTGTGGAATGGCCCTTAACCCATACAGGAAGTTCCTTGCCATACTTCTGGTAACAATAAACAATGCAATTTGCTAATCACTTAGACAAACACTATTTGGACAGAGAGGAGTGCACAAAACAAACAACTGATTGGACTTCCGTGAGTCCTTAGCCCAACATGTATAGCACTTCAGGATTTTATGCACATCCAAGGTATGGAGCAATGCCTCCCCTTAATTGGAATGCTCCGGAAAATAAACAGGCAGGTGTATGGATTGATTCAAAGTAAACTCCGACACCACCTTAGGAAGAAACAACACGTTACTCACCTATAACAATAGTTCTAGGAGTGGTATATGATGTTCATCCACACTTTCTGGCAGTTGCCTTTTCCCTTTAAGACTGGTCGGAATGCCTTCAAGCTGGCTCCTCCCACCCTCCCAGGTGGCAACTTCCTCGGCTCCACCCCACGATGCCAGATCTTGCCTGCTGGAAGCAGCTGTGTGCACCAAAGCCAGGGGAGGTCGGGTGGGTCTGGGTGGATGAACATTATATACTGTACCACTCCTAGAACTACTGTTACAGGTGAGTAACCTGTTTTTATAGGGACGTGGATATGATGTTCTATCCACACTTTCCAGCAGACTCCTAGCAGTTCTCCGGGAAGAAGGAGGTAAGGCGCACACCCCATACTTCAGGAACAGAGCTTGGAGAACTGAGGCCCAAGAACCAGCATCCCGGCGTGAATCAAGGTTGATGTGGTAATGACAAATGAAGGTGTGTGCTGACCTCCAGGTAGCAGCCCTGCAGATTTCCTGGATAGGGACATCCCTGGAAGCTGCCACTGAGGCAGCGGTATGTCAGGTGAAATGAGCCCTCAGCCCCATGGGAGGCTCCCTACCTGCCAACCTACAGCAGAGATCAATGCAGGAAACAATCCACCTGCCAATCATCTGCTTAGCTGCCGGTTTGCCTGGTGTGGCTTCAGCGAAGGTGATAAACAGCTGGCGAACCTCTCCCCAAACTCTAGATGTGCACTCTTTGTAATAAGCGAGCGCTTGCATCAGGTCCAGAGTATGGAACCTATGCTCGGCCTCTGAGGTGTGACTGATGAAATACACCAGAAGATCAATCATCTGGTTAAGGTGAAACTCTGACAGTCTTTGGGAGGAACTTCGGGTTGGGGTGAAATACAACCTTGTCTCTGTGGAGGACCAGGTAAGGAGACTCCACCGAATGTGCCTGGAGCACGCTGATCCTTCTGGCTGACATGATAGTCACCAGAAAAGTGGTCTTCCACAACTGGTGAGACATGTCACACCTGTGCATCGTTTCGAATGGCTTGCCCATGAGGTTTGCCAGTACTAGCAATAAGTCCCAAGGTGGTGGTGGTTCTTGCACTGGAGGGAAGATGTGGTCGAGGCCTTTAAAGAAGCGCTAGACCACCTTCTCCTGTGCCACCAACTGCTGATCTGCCTGCTCCTGGTAAGCAGAGATGGCTGCCAGGTGCACCTGGAGTGTCGTTGACCAAAGGCACAACTGAGAGAGGGACCAAGGATAATCAAGGATGCTAGGCACTGGACAGGGCAAAGGGTCCAACCCTTTGCCTCGACACCAAATGTAGAACCTCTTCCATTTGAAGGAGTAGCACTTCCTGGTCGACTCCTTCCGAGAAGCCTCCACAACAGTGAGGACATCTTTGGAGAGACCCAGAGCTTGGAACTCTAGCCACTCAGGAACCAGGCTGTAAGGTGCAGGGATTGAAAGTCCAGATGGAGTACCTTCCCCTGATTGATGGAGAGTAGGTCTGGGTGGAGAGGAAGACGCCTCAGGAGCCTGCTGCTGAGGCTGAGGAGATCAGGGTAGCAAAACTGTTGTGGCCAGTCCAGAGCTGTCAGGATCACCTATGCCTTGTCCCTCCTGGTGCTGAGTAACACCTTGTGGATCAAGGGAAGTGGAGGGAAGGCATAAGGCCTACGGTCCAGGGCCCCAAGAAGGCATCCCCATGCAGCGTTCCTTGCTGGGGGGGGGGGGGAGAGAAGAGCACACTACAGCCTCAGCTTTGCGTTCTTCCTGGAGGTGAACAGATTCACCTGAGGGGTGCTCCACCAGAGAAAAGACTGTATTATGTCTGAGTGGAGAGACCACTCGTGAGATGCCTCGCTCACCCGGCTGAGAGCGTCCGCCAGATGGCTGGAGGCCCCTGCCACATGGAATGGGAGGAGCTCGGCCCCCAGGCTGCGCACGAGGGTCCACACATGGAGCACTTCCTTGCACAATGGTAGGGAGTGCGTCCAATCTGTTTGTTGAGGTAGTACATGGTCGTGGTGTTGTCCGTCTGGACCTGGACCACCTGACTTCGAATGTGAGGAGCAAAGGCAGTCAGCGCCAGGTGAACTGCTCAGAGCTCCAGCAGATTGATGTGGCATCAGGACTCCTCAGGGGTCCAGAACCCATGGACTCTGTGTTCCCCCAGGTGGGCACCCCAGCCCATGAGAGAGGCACCAGTTGTCAGGATGAGCGCTGGCTCTGGGCGGACAAATGGAATCCCTTCCTGCAGATGTTCCAGGACTAACCACCACTGGAGAGCATCCCACATCTGTTGGGTCACAGTAACCAGCTGGTCGGAGTAATCCCTGTGCTGAGATCACTGGCTGGCCAGCTCCCACTGCAGAGTGCAATCTTCAGCAGGCCCATCGGACCATGCTGGTGCAGGGCGCCATGTAACCCAGCAGGTGCAGGAAGTCCCGGCCAGAGCACAACTGCCCAACCAGAAATAATCTGGCAAAGGAAGAGATAGCCTCCGCCCTGTCCGCCGGGAGCTGGGCTCTGCAAGAGTTGAGCTCCGTCCCAATGAAGTTGATCACCTGTGAAGGTACGAGTTCTGACTTGGCCTTGCTGACCAGGAGGCTAAGGGAGACGCAGGTCTGGAGGGCCAGTTCTCTGGACCGTTCCACTTCCTGCCTGGAGGGACCCGCAATCAGCCAGTCATCCAGGTAGAGGTAAACCCGGACCCCTTGGCGTCTCAGGTAGGCTGCCACCACTGCAATGCACTTGGTGAAGACCCTGGGGGACAAGGACAGGCCAAATGGCATGGCCTGGAACTTGAAGGGGGCTCCCTCTGTTCAGAAGCGGAGGAACCTTCTGTGAGACGGATAGACCAGGACATGAAAGAATGCATCCTGTAGATCCAGGGAGCAGAACCACATGTTTTGCTTCAGAAATGGAATGATCTGAGAGAAAGAGTGACCATCCTGAAGGTGCGGGACTTGAGAAACTTGTTCAGGTTGTGCAAATCTAGAATGAGACACCAGCCCCCCATCCGTTTTGGCACCAGGAAGTACCTGGAGACAAACCCTGGGTGTTCCGGATGATCCAGGACAAGAACAATGATCTCCTTGTGGAGAAACTGGGTGATGTCATCCCGAATGGCTGACAGAATGTCTGCAGATACCAAGTCTTCCTGTGCGGCATGGGCTCAGCAAGGAGGGTACTGTTTGAACTCCAGAGGCAGACCCTGACCGACCACCTCAAGAACTCACCTGTCCATGGTGACAGCAGATCAAGCGGAAAAGTAGTGGCAGAGCTGGCCTCCCATTGGAGAACCCAGAGGAGGCGTGACAGGCAAGAGGGGGGCACGCCTCACCCTGTCAGTGGGCAGACTTAGAGGTGGAGGAGTACCCAGCTGAGGAATCACTGGGACCTCTCCCTCCAGGCTTGCAGATGACCGAGGCCACAGACTTTAGCTGAGGTCACCAGGCCTGAGCCTGCTGCCCAGCTTGGGGCTGGGCTTGGTTGGTGCAGTTGTGAAGGCTGACCGAAAGGGCTTCTTTTTCTGCTGCTTAGAGCGCTTGCGGTTCCTCTGAGTGGATGTCACCGAGCCCAAGGTGGCATTTGTCTTCTAAATGCGGGTGAGGTGGCCCTTGACCCTGGGACCGAACAAGTTGGTGCCCAGGAAGGGGATATCCGCCAGCTTGTACTTTGTGTCAGCTGTGAAGGTTGAGATCCGCAGCCAAGCCCTGCGTTGCATGACCACTGTGGCCACCACGGAGTGGGTACAGGAGTCCCCAATATCCATGGCTGTCTGGAGCTGTTGCTTTGCTACAACCCGGCCCTGGTCCCGGACCTGTTTGACCATAGTCTGGAGATCCTCCGGTAGCTGAGGCAGCACCTCATCCAGGGTGCACAACAGGACATGTGAGAAGTGGGTCATAAGGAGGGCTGAGCTCGCCTGGTGAAGGCCAAGTGAAGAGGCAGCGCAGACTTTCTTGGCCGCATGGTCCAATTTCTTGAACTCTTTATCAGGCAGTGTGTCAACATCCTCCACAATGCCAGAACGCCGGAACACAGAATCGGCCACCAAGCTTTCAGCTGAGGGGTGTTCTGTGAATCCCAAAATGGAGCCAATAGGGACTGTATACGTGTGTGCCATCCGGGCTGATGGTGCCGGGCAGGAAGTGGGGCACTGCCAAAGCTCCAAGGCAGGACCAAGAATGGCATCTGCTACCGGGAAGGCTTCCCCAGGGGAGTCTCCCCGGTCTATGATCTCAGTTAGGGGGTACTGAGTTCGTTTCTGGACAGGCTCCATCTTAAGACCTGTAGATTCTGAGATCAGGCAGCGGAGGCCCATAAAGGAGGTAGGGCCTTCACCCGTCGAGAAACCCCCGACCAACTCCACGTTGACCTGACAGGAATGTAAGGAGGAACCTTCAAACTCTGAGGAGTTGTTGAAGAGGGGTCGACCACCCAAATCCCCGCTGACCCTCCACGGACAGTCAGGAGTGACGGTGACCGACCGTCGATGGAGAAGCCCCGAGACTGGCAGACTCCTTGGCTGGCGTGCCGGATTTTGGCTGTTTAGGTGGTGGCTCCATGGGAATCAGTGGAGATACAATAGTCGGCCGAGCTGGGACTGGTCTGTTGGCTTCTGAGGTGGAAAGGTGTTGGCCATTGAGTTGAAAGCCAGGTGATGACCAGGGTAGAAGCCGGGACCAACTTCATACCAGAAAACACCAGCTGTTGACATATGAGAGCCTCACAGCAGCAATGTAACTTGCACCGAAGCCTCTCCTCACCCGAGGAGGATGAGGATGAAGAATAGCAGCGGTGCCACTTCCCTGAACGTTGAGAGTGGGGGTGCCGACATTGGCGGGAACCGCTTGACCCCGGGAGTAAGACCTCGACCGCGACTGCTGGGGGGACTGGCAGCGGGCCTGGAAGGGTGTCGGCGAAAGCTGAGGCAGCTCCGGGTCCTGGTCAGTGACCAGAGGTGGCGGATCAGTGGACTGATCCATGCCTCCAACAGTCTTAGTCAGGACTGAAGTCCTGGATGAAGAAGTGTCGGCCTACTCAGTCGATACCTGGTCAACTGACTCGGGGAAAATCTCATCTGGAAGATCAACCAACATCTCAGCCAACTGGCCTGACAGGGTTACCATGGAGCGGGCAGTCTGGGCCGAAGATTCGACTGAAGTCAGATCTGGAGAAGCGAGGGAGTCGAAGTCCTTGACCGAGAGCGCTCCCGATCCCACAATTGACATACAGATTGTTCTTTGGTCTCTTTTTTTAGATTCTGATTTGTGCCCCAACGAGGGGCCCTGACTGAGAGGCAGTAAAGCCTGGCACAAATCCTTGAACACCCCTGTGAAGGAGGCGCCCAGAGAAAGTGGCACGAAGGCCAAAGCCAAAGAGATGTAAGCTGTGGCCTGTGCTGCCGCCTCCTCAAATGCCACTAGCTGTTCAGTGGACCCTGCAGCCACTGAGACCACCCGACAGGCATCCTTCGATTTGACCAGCGGATTCCGTTCAAGTCGGCATGATGGTCCTCAAGAATGGAGGGGTGAAAAGTGCGACAAACATCGCATGCCTGGGGAACGTGCTCATGTCCCAGGCAATAGACACACGCACTGTGCAAATTCATTTGGGACATCTTCTGCCCGCAAAGGCATCCCCGGAACCCTGGAATGGACTTGTCGTCGTCCATCGCGGTCTGAATGTAGAAGCGAGAAAACATTTTGAACACTTTTGGAAGCAAATCTGAAGATTTGGTAGCAAAGGGCCTACTCAGCACGTAAGCGATAAGGAGGGAACCTGCTTCTTGTGGCAGAAAGGAAGATCTGGCGTCATGGGGCAGAGCCGAGGGACTAACCACCCAGGTGGGTGCAAGGAGCCAGCTTGAAGATGTTTCGGCCAGTCTTAAGGGGAAAGGCGACTGCCAGAAAGAGTGGATAGAGCATGATATCCATGGAACTTAGGGTTTGTACGCAAAGACATCCTGTCTTTGTGAACTACTAACTAGAGCTCCTTACACATGAGGGCTTGAAGCCCTGAAATCCTTCGAGCCGAAGTAATGGCAGCTTAAAATAACCCTTTCTGTGATAGAAAGCGAAGCGCGCAAGATGCAGCCGGTTCAAAGGGAGGTAGCATAAGCTTTTCTAACACAAAGTTAAGGTCCCAAGGCGGGACTGGGCCCCTCATTGGGGATCTCAAGTGTAAAATGACCCGCAAGAAGGTGTGAGACACATCAAGCTGGGTTACTGAGTGCCCATCCACAGGTACTTAATATGCAGAGATGGCAGAGAGAGGTACCTTAATAGAAGAGTACCGTAAATCTGTGTCCAAGAGGGACAGAAGGTACTCTAAAACCTGATACACTTGGCCGGTCCAGTGGTGTAGAGGGCTGAGACACTGGACGCCTTACCTTGCGCTATGCTGGCGACCTGGGTTCAGAATGAGCAGGGGCTGTCAGCAGGGGTGAGAGAGGATCGGGCGTCTGGAGCACTGCTCTCCTCTCTTGGGAAGGGAGGGATTGTCGTCCTGCCTGTCGATCGCCTTCTAGTGGGAGCTGGAGGTTATTCAGGCAGGGAGGCAGGCAGCTGGCAGGCGTGGCATGCATGTGCCCCCACACGTGTGTGCCTACACCTTACGCCAGGAGGAAGGGACACAAGAAACTGGAAAACAGCGGTTGGAGGATCCATGATGTCCCAACCCCATTCCGCCAGTCCACTGTTACGGCCTCCCCGGATTTGGACTGTGCTCCGGGGAGGGAGGTAGCTCCCTTCCTGGCCCCACCATGGGGGGGTAATCCGTGGGGGGTCTCGGGGGTGGTTGGTCCAGCTGGCGGACGGGTGGCGCAGGGAGGATTTACTGCCCACGGCACAACCATGAGGATAAAAAACAATAATAAAACCTGATCCATTGGACAGGTGAAGGGATCCAACTGTTACGAGGCAGCCTAAAGAGCAAAGTGCTTCCATTTCATACAGTAGGTGGCCCTGGTGGAGGGCTTCCTGGCCACCATCAAAACATCAACCACTCTAGGAGGAAACCCTGAATCTGGCTATGTCTTCAGGAGCCATGCATGGAGAAGGAGTGACTTGAGATCTGGATGGATCAGGGTGCCTGGTCCTGGGAGAGCAAGCCGGTGCACAGGGGTAGGGACAGTGGAGATTCCACTGCCAGCTGCTGTAGTAAGGGGAACCAGATCTGACAAGGCCAGAAGGGGTGATGAGGATCATTGTAGCCTCTTCCATCTGGAGCTTGATTAGAAGTTGTTGAAAGATTGGGAAGGGAGGGAAGGCAAACAGAAACCTCCCTGTCCAGGGGAGGGACAATGCATCTCACCAGAAAACTCCAGGCCCTGGATCTAGTGAGCAGAAAAGCAGCAATTTTGCATTGTGTGGGGATGCAAAAAGGTCCAACTTGGGCCGACCCCATCTGTTGAAGAGATCTTCTACACTGAGGTCAGAAGTTCTTACTCATCAGCTCTTGACCGCGAGCGAATTAGGCTGTCCACCAGGATGTTTTGGTTGCCAGGAACATGGATGGCCGAGAGTTCCAGGCCATGCTCCATGGTTCAATACCAGATCCTCACTGCTTTCCTGCACAGGGGATAGGATTGAGTCCCCTCCTGCTTGTTTATGTAATAAACCACGCACATGTTGTCTGTCTGTGAACCAACAGCGGACCCAAAGAGAGCCAAGTCTGGAAGGCCTGAAGGGCATACAATACTGCCCACATCTCCAGGACATTGATGTGGAGATCCCTCTCAATCTCAAACCATGTCCCTCGGGTTTGGTGGATCCCCATATGGACACCCTAACCGAGGCCAGAGGTGTCCGTCGTAAGAATCTGCTGAGGGGGAGGTATAGAAAAGAACACTCCCTAAAACAGGTTGCTGGGTTACAGCCATCGCAACAGCACCTTCTTGACTACACCCGACACCAGCACTGGTTGATCCAGGGCATCCATGTGTTGGTCCCATTAGACTCGCAGTGTCCACTGTGGGATTCTCATGTGCAGCCTGGCTAAGGGAATCATCGCAACAGCTGCGGCTATGAGGCCCAGAAGCCTTAAGAACTCCCTTGCTTGAACATGGCAGCTGGAGAACAGAAGATGGGCCTGAGCCATCAGGCGTTCCGCTCTGTCAGAAGGTAAGAAGACTTTGCCCTGAGCTGTGTCCAGGACTGCCCCTATGTAAAGAAAGCACTAGCAGGAAGTGAAAAAAAATTTGGGCAGACTGATGGTAATGCCAAAGGACTGGAACAGGCTGCAGATACTCGAAAGAGTTTGTAGAAGATGGTCCCTGGACGGGGCTGCCAATAGCCAGTCATCCAGGTAAGGAAAGACATAAAAACCATATCACCTCAAGGCTGTGGCCACCAACACCAGGCACTTGGTAAAAACCTAGGAGACTGAAGACAGGCCAAAGGGCAGAGCCCAAAACTGGTAATGCTCTCCCATCAAATGGAAGCAAAAGAAGCTCCTGTGGGATGCAAAAACTGATGCACAGGTAAGCATCTGCATATCCAAAGAGCAGTGCCAGTCCCTCTGATGAAGCAGGGGTAGTAATCCCTGAAGGGTGACCATACAGAAACATTTGTACTCTGAGTGTTGAGGTTGCTCAGGTCCAGGATGTGTCGGAGATCCCCTGTCCACTTGGGAACCAGGAAGCAGTGTGAATAGTGCCACCGTCCCTGTTGGGATGGGGGAACGGGCTCTATGGCCCCCTTTTGCAGTAAAGCTTGAATTTCTGCCCGAATGAGGGGAACATGGCCTGGAGGACATGCAGACAGACCTGGCGGATTTTCTGGGGGCCACTCCACAAACTCTAGAAGGCGGGCATGCTCGATGAGCTCAAGCACCCAGTTGTCTGTAGTGACATCCTCGGAGGGAGAAATGACCCCTGACTACCGCCTTCTAAAGCCCTAAGGGGGGTTCTGGCAAGAAGTCAGGAGCAGCCCCTGGCTGGGCTGTGGATACACCTCTAGCGGACCAAGGAGGGGCTGCGGCAGGAAGTACAGCACTTGCTTTACGTTTGCCATGGGCCTTGGGAGGGGTGGTGAAAGGAAGCCCTGTGACCCAAATTCCACTGGGTATGGTACATGGAGTGGACCAACTTCAAGGCCCTCCTGGAGGTTTGGAGCTCAGAAATAATGTCCTGAACTTCACCCCCGAACAGCTTCGGACCCTGAAAGAAAGCATCCATGCTGCGAGCATCTGGAGCAAAGCCTGAGACTCTAAGCCAGGCATGGCGCCTAATGCTAATGCCATGGCAGCTGCCCAGCCTGAAGTATCCACTGCATCATAAGCCACATAAGTCTTCAGGGCCTGAAGGGTTTGCTGTTTTGAAGGGTTGTCTGGCATAACCTAGTCCAGTTGCCATGATACTCTGTCTGGAGGGAGGGCCTCTTGGTGTGGTCGTGGGCTGCGTTAATAACTATAGAGTCGGCTTTGGGGTGCTCACCAAAAAAGTATTTGCTAGCTGGAGCCATGGTAAAGCCTGTGAGCCTTCTTGGAGACCTCTGGAACAGTATGGGGATGGAGCCACGCAGCCTTAGTAATGTCCTCGTATGACTCAATGAATGGGGGGACTACCAAAGGAGAAGCGTCGTACTGATGAAGGTAGACCACCAGGCAGTGATGCTCCAGGTCCTGTTCCTCTGTCTCCCACCCCACCATAGCTTGGATGTGCCTCATGATATCCATAAAGGTGAAGTCATCAGGAGGCAATTTTGGGACATTATTGGGTTCCCCTTCATCACCCGAGGAGACTTCCTCAAAGGAGGAAGACTCCAAACTGGCACCGCCATCAGCCACTGTCACCAGGCTGTCAGTTGAATGGGTGAGCAGGGGTACCTGCATCAGTAGGGCTCCTGGGAGGAGGAGCACTTAGTCCCAGTAGGGTGGTGTGGGAGGAACAGAGTCCCAAGAAGGCCCTGGAGGGTGTGTCTGGGGCGACTCAGCTGGAGCAGGGACCTGTGATTGCATGAAGGTCCAGAGCACTGAGATCAAAACGTGGTAGTCCACAGGGGCTGGACCCCCAGGTACAGGATAGTTGTAGAGCGGCTGGGGTCCTACAGGGTGCGGGGTAAGGTGGTTGCCGTCCCACAGGTGCTGGAGGGGAAGCCGCATCGACCCCAAGCGCCTGGGTCAGAAACTCAAAGCTGTGGCCCCACAAGGGTTGGAGGCGGTACAGGCGCTGATCCCCTTGGTAGTGGCAATGGAAGGACTGGAGCAGGCCCCCCCGGAGTAGGGAGCGGGAGGACTGATGAAGGCCTTGTTGGTGCCGGAGGCAGAACCGGCAAAGGGCCCACAGGCTGCAGGAGAATAGGTGCCGGCACAGCGGGCATCTGTCTGGGTGACACCAAGGGTGCCAGATTATGAGAGGCCGGTACTGGGGAGGAGTGCTGCATTGGTGAAGGCTGGGGGAAACTGGACTCTCGGAGTCGACGGTGCTCAGCAATGTCTTCCCCCGCGAAGGAGGGGCAGAACCAACGGAGGTCCCAGAGTTCGAGACTGGCATCGGGGGCACGAGTGATGGGGCAGCAGGCAGAAAACTAATGCCAGCAGTACCCATGCTGGCGACTGGAGTTCATTCTGAACCACTTGCTGAGGAGCCCGTGGAAAACAAGGGCTGAAAGAGCAGGGGCTGGAGGCAGGATATGTCAGATTCTGTCCCAGGAGCCGCCACTGGTCACAGAGATCTGTGCAGCCGGCGGGCTCAATGGCAGCCATGAAGGGGTAAGTGCATGCAGGGCCAAGGAGGTTGACCCCCCTGGGGGAGGAAGACCCCAATGCGGTCACAGTTTAGGAGCCTTGTGCGGAAACGGTAAACGCGAAGCACACCAAGATCAGTCCTAGTCCTCATTCCGATGCTTGTGCTTCCCTGAAGACTTGTCCTTGGATTTAGAGAAAGAGGAGCCCGAGGACTGGGCCGGGGAGGCGGAGGAGCTCTGGGCCTGCAGCTCCCATTCCATCTGGGTGACCTTCTGCTGGAGATGACTTTCCAGGATCCTCTGGTGGCGTTTCCTGGTGTCCAGGTTAAACTTCCGGCAGAACTCGCATGCCTGAACATCGTGGTCTGGGCCTAGGCTGAAGTGGCAAGCAGACTGGCCGTCCTTGTCCAGGATCTGTTTGTCGCAGACACACTTAGAGTGGTCAGAAGAAGATGGTTGTAAAGATATAAACATGAGAAGAAACACCAAAAAAGTTTGATGTTTAACTAAATAAATGAGAAAAATAGAAAACGTCGTAAATACAGGAAAATGACGGTCAGCTGTAGCTGTGGTGGAGTCTGGTCTGATGTGCACTGGTCAACAGTGGGAAAGAACTGAGGAGGGCATGGGGGCTGTAATCTTACATAGGATAGGCTGTTGGCCACGGATATTGGAGGTGGATGGCCCCCTCTGGTAGACCGCTAACTAGAAAGGTTTCCGTGTGGTCCTAGTGCCTGACGGCTAAGTCCTACTGGTGATGGACTGCTGCAAAAGATACCCTCAAAGTAAGATCAGAGAGGCCTAGACAGACTGGCTATCAGCCTGTCATCCAGATAAGGGTAAACTCGGAGACCTAGCTCTGACATGTAAGCTGATAAGAAGGGTCTGTCTTCTCAGCAGACAGTCTGGAAGGATTTCTGTACAGTTCAGGGAATATCCTTTTCAGATTATTCTGAGGACCCACCTGTCCATTGTGATGGACTCCCATTGATGATAAAACTGGATCAGGCACCCTTCTGCTGGAGAGAAGAGGTCTGCCATGGTCACCTGAGGCAGAACTGGGCTGGAGCTTCAGAGGGTGGCACCAGGTGCTTCTGGTGCCTCTGCCTTCGGTTGCGCCTTCTTCTGCAGTTGGGGAGGTTGAGATTTGTTTTCAGCTCTCCTACCTTTTCCTTGAAAGAACTGCCAGTTCTAAAAGAAACCTTGTACTTTCCCCCTCTGAAGATTGGCAGGGGCTGATCTTGAAGTCTTGATAAACAAACTAGAGTTCTGAGAGGCTTGAAGAAATACTGAACGGGATATTCATAACCTGCTGCTGGACATCTTGTGAAAATCCTGAAGTACAAACCAGGGGTGCTTTCTGATAAAAATGCCCGCCGCAGCGGAGTGAGAAGCAGTGTCAAAGGAATCCATAGCTGTTTTAAGCTGATGACTGTTAAGATTCAATGCAATAAGTAACAGTTTGCAGAATCTTTTGTTTAGTCTAACTGTTAATGGGATGTACAGTGACCTCCTCAGGCAGAATGGCTTTGCCATTCTCAGCAAGAATAATGACAGCATCAGCTCTAGGCTGCCATAGGGGCAGTGTACCGTCTATCTACAGAAAGATGGAATAGAAGCAGGCCTACCCCAAACTGCATTCAATAGGGTTTCAAATGTTGGAGAAATAGGGGGAAAGTACAGTTATGTAAGAACTTACTGTAACAGTAGACCTTCGAGAGAGGCTCTTGCAGTAGGTAATCACCTTGAAGACTGCACCCCCTGGCATCAGGACCACACAGAAACTTTAGCTAGCAGTGTCTGGTGGGGGACCGCCCACCTGATGTCAATGTGACCCTATATAGTGGGCGGTCCCCACACCCGCCTTCCAGTTCTCCCACAGGAGACCTCCAAACAGAGCAACAGGAGAATGAAAAAAGAGGCTCCTAGAGCCAAAACAAGCTGTCAGATGAAGAGCAGCAGAAGTTGGGGAAAGGAGGAAGTGAAAAAGGTTACCTACTGCAAGAGTCTCTTTCGAAAATCTACTGTTACGATACATCATTACGTAACTGTACTATCTTACTTGGAGAGGGCTCTTGCAGTAGGTAATCACATTGAAGACTGAGTCCCAAGCAGTGTGAGTCAGAAGGAACTGAAACAGGGGTGGAAGGAAAGGTCTGCAGAGAAGCAGAGAAATTAGGACAGAAGGCCCTGGAGGACAGCTAGTCCAAAGCCAGCCCTGCACCTAGAGGCAAGGTCCAGACTGTAATGTTTGGTGAAAGTGTGGTCAGAACTCCAAGTGGCCGCAGTGCAGATGTCAGCAGTGGACACATTCCTGAAACAAGCAGTAGAAGCAGCCATACTTCTAGTAGAATGCCCCTTAACCTCCCCCGGGAGGGACCTACCATACTTCTGGTAACAGAACACAATGCAGTTTGCCAATCAGTTGAATAAACACTGTTTGGTAACTGCTGCACCCTCTCTCTTAGGTGCAAAAGAAACGAAAAGCTGATCAGATTTCTGGACAGACTTTGTGTGGTTAGTATAGAAACACAAAATTCGGTGAACATCCAAAGTATGTAGAAGTGCCTCCTCCTGATTAGAATACTCAGGGTAATACACTGGAAGTTGAATAGACTAATTCAACGTGAACTCAGAAACCACCTTTGGTAAAAACTTAGGATCGGTACACAAATCCACCCGGTCTCTGGAAAATCAAATAAGGCTCCTTACACATTAGCCTGAAGCTCGAAACTTTCACAGAAATAACTACAACATAGCTAAAATGAGGCTTCAAGACAACAGCGATATCGCAACTTCTGACAGTTCAAATGGAGGCAGGGTAAGTTTCTCTAAAATAAAGTTCAGATTCCAAGGAGGTGTGGAATTATGCACCAGAGGTTTCAGCTGGAGGATCCCTTTCAGAAAGATTTTGGAGACCTCCAGCTGAGCTATAGTTTTGCCGTCCACCAAGGGTGTGGTAGGAGGAAACAGTAGACAGGTGAACCTTCAGCGAACAGTAGCTTAGGCCCAGGTCAGAGAGATGTGGCAAGTACTCTATGACCGGAGGAACAGAACAAGTTCTTTGTAGAACTGGGGAGGGGCCTAAGACAAGTAGCACACACAATATCCTTCTCAGAGGTGCTGCCTGTCAATGGCATGAGTGAGGCAAGGGTACTTTGCACCATGCAGTTTAATAAATGGTTAAAAAAATGGTGTGGAGCACAGGGGTTTGGCTTCATTGGGGACTGGGGTTCAACCTGGAGGGACACCAGCCTATACTGGCAGGATGGTCTGCATCTGTCCAGGAAGGGAACAAGTCTTTTGAGCAATCGGTTTAAATGCTTCATTGGCAAGCTTTTAAACTAGTCAAGGGGGGAGGCACTGATAAGCAGCAGGAAAATCCCAGCCTCTCCCTACAAAACAGGGTACTAAATGTAAAAAAGACCGAGGTAGAAAGGTCAGTGGGGGATGCTGCAACAGAAGGTAAAGCCATCAAAAATGGAAAGCAATGAGTACCAATGCCCATAGTCTGAGTAACAAGCTTCCTGAATTAGTGGCCTTGATGGAGGAGGAACATCTGGATATCGTGAAGTCACAGAAACATGGTTCGCACAAAACCATGACTGGGACGTAAACATACCAGGATACACTATCTACAGGAGGGACAGAGAGGTAAAAGAGGAGGAGGAGTAGCCTTACATAAGGGAAGAAATCAAAGCAACAGAACAAAAGGGAAAACAGGGAGGAGGAGAAGCACTGTGGGTAAATTTGGAGACCGGCAATGGCACCACAATCTGCACAGGGGTTGTATACAGACCCCCTTCTCAGGGGGAGGAAATGGACAAGGAAATGATAGAAAGTATACTTAGTATGGCAGAAAAAGGGGAGATATTGCTGATGGGCGATCTGAATATGCCAGATGTTAGCTGTAGTGCAGTTGCAGCAGCCACTTCTAAGAGTGGGGTTATTCTAGATGCCCTACAGGGGGCATGCCTTAGACAACTAGTATTGGAGCCCACTCGAGAGGGAGCAATCTTAGACCTGGTTCTCTCAAATGGAGATGAAGAGAGATCACAGATGTAGAAGTGGTAGCCATCTGGGAACTAGCGAACATTATGAACAGTATGGTTCACAATAAACACAGCAATACAGTCAAGCATACAAAGGCAAAGGTACTGGACTTTAGAGGCTGACTTTGCTAAAATGGGTGAGTGCCAAGGAATGCACTAGCAAATGGGCAGGAAGGAGGGTGGAAGAACAATGGGGAATAATAAAACTGCCATCACAGAGGTAACAAGCCTTTGTATGAAGCAAATAAACAAAATGAAATGATATAAGAAACCACTATGGTTCTCAAAGGAAGTGGCAGTGAAGGTTCAAGAGAAAAAGAAAGCTTTCAGGAAGTACAAGGAATCACAGAAGGAGCAGGACAGAGAACTGTATCAGTTAAAGCAAAAGGAAGCTGGGAAGGCAGTCAGAACAGCAAAGGCCCAAACCGAGGAAAAGATAGCCAACTCAGTTAAGAAGGGGGCTAAAACCTTTTATAGGTACATCAGAGAGTGAAGGAAGACCAAGGGAGGATAGTGAGGCTTAATAAAAGGGGGAGGGTGGGCAGAGGGTGACTGTGAAAGGTAGAGATACTAAACAAATATTTTGCTCAGTATTTACAAAGGAAGAGGGGAGGTACCTAAAACAAACAGTAGAAACACTCTGGATACAGAGTTGATACCAGCCATTTACAGAAGAAAGGGTTCTGAAAGAACTCTTAAACTGAAGGTGGACAAAGCAATGGGGCCTGATGGGATTCATCCCAGAATTCTAAAAGAACTAAGGGTAGAACTAGTGACACCACTGACTACCCTGTTTAACAAATCATGGGAGGATAGGGTGGCACCCGAGGACTGGAGGAGGGCAGATGTGATTCCCCTTCACAAAAGTGGGAGCAAGGCAGAAGCAGGAAACTACAGACCTGTTAGTTTAACCTCAGTGGTAGGGAAAATGATGGAATCACTTCTGAAGGAAAGAACTGTCGAGTATCTAGAGGCCAGAGGGCACAGGACCCAAGGCAGCATGGATTCACAGCAGGAAGGTCATGCCAGACAAATCTGATAGATTTCTGACTGGGTGACCAAAGTAGTAGATCAGGGAGGGGCTGTGGACATGGCCTACCTAGACTTTAGCAAGACATGACACAGTCCTATTACAAAAGATTAATATACAAGTTAGCTAGCCTGGGAGTGGTCCCAAGATGACAGCCTGGGTAAAAATTGGCTGAGAATATGACACAGAGAGTAATAGTAAATGGGTCCACTCTGAAAAAGGGGTTACTAGTGGGATACCGCGAAGTTCAGTATTAGGACTGGTCCTCTTCAATGTCTTTTAGCTTTACATTGCAGAGGGACCGAAGGAAAAGTATGCTCTTTGCAGATGACATAAAGATCTGCAACAGAGTTGATGCACAAGGTGGGGTGGAAAGGATGAAAAGGGACTTGGCAAGGTTAGAGGAATGGTCAAATGTATGGCAGCTTAGATTCAATGCTAAGAAGTGCAAGGTAATGCACCTGGGAAACAAAAACCCAGGGGAAGAGTACAAATGGGGGGTGAGATACTAACAACAAAAAATGGAAAGGGACCTGGGGGTAGTCATATCAGATGACCTAAAGGTGGGCAAGCAATGTGAGAGGGCAGCAAGGAGGGCTGGGGGATACTGGGATGCAAAGGGAGAGGCATCACCAGTAGAAAACAGGAAGTTATTATCCTCTGTACAGACAGCTGGTCAGACCCCATCTGAGAGACTGCAGTTCTGGAGACCCAGTCTCAAGAAAGACATAGACAGGATGGAAGCTGTCCAGAGGAGGGCACTAAATGGTGCAGGGTCTGCACCGGAAGACATATGAAGAGAGACTTAAGGAGCTTAATATGTATAGCCTCGAGGAAAGGAGGGAGAGGGGGACATGATAGAAACTTTCAAGTACCTCAAGGAATCAACAAAGTCCAAGAGGGTAGCATCTTTCAAAAAAGAGTGTGCAAGAACAAGGGGCACAATCTGAAGATAGAGGGGGCGTCAGAGGTAATTTAAGGAAGTATTTTTCACAGAGAGGGTTGTAGATGCATGAAACGGCCTTCTGGAGGAGGTCGTGGAGTCAAAAACAGTGG
This sequence comes from Neoceratodus forsteri, assembly GCA_016271365.2. Lineage (NCBI taxonomy): Eukaryota > Metazoa > Chordata > Ceratodontiformes > Ceratodontidae > Neoceratodus > Neoceratodus forsteri. Next base: position 1,507,573,778 of record CM057450.1, read on the forward strand.
TGGAATTCATGCATGCATGGGACAGTCATAAGGCAATTCTAGGGGTTGGGGGTAGGAAGAAGTAGGCTGCTGGTTAACTAGGATCTGCAGCTTATCCAGTAGGCAGGGAAATGGGCAGACTGGGTGGGCCAAGCGGTCCTTATCTGCCGTCAAATTCTATGTTTTTATAAGAGAAAGGGTCCTAGCCCTCTGAAGTGGCCCAATTGGAGAAATGCCTCCATTTCATAGCATACGTAGTCCTCGTGGAAGGCTTTCTGGCCTCCACAAGGCCTTGAGCCACTCTGGAGGAGACTCCATAGCATGAGGCAGCTATGTCAGAAGGTGCCACGTGTGAAGGTGAATGGACTTCAGCCCTGGGTGGACCAGCGTGCCCCTCTCCTGAGTTAGGAGATCACGGCAGAGGGCAGGGAACCAGAGGTTCCACTGCAAGCTGCTGCAGAAGTGGAAACCATATCTGGTGGGAGCCAATAAGGGGCGATCAGGCTCAGGTGGGCCCTCTCTGCTTGAAGCTTGAGCAGCACCCTCTGCAAAACTGGAAAGGGAGGGAAGGCATATAAAAACCTCCCTGTCCAGCAAAGAAATAGCGCGTCTTGCCAGAAAGCACCATGCCGGGGAGCGAGAGAGCAAGCAAAACCTGGGTAGCTTTGCGTTGAATGGGGAGGTGAACAGATCCATGTTTGGATGACCCACAGATCAAATATGTCTTCAACCACCGCATGTTTGAGCTACCATTCGTGGGCTCCTACACTGGTGCAGCTGAGACTGTCTGTTAGGACATTTTGCATGCCTGGAACGTGAACTGCTGTGAGATGAATTCGATGCAGATTTGCCCAATTCCACACTCGCATCAACTCCCTGCAATGGGGATACGAGCGAGTGCCCCCTTGTTTGTTGAGGTAGCAGGCCACACACATATTGTCTGACTGGACTAATAGTTGAGCCTTGGCAGAGCAAGTGTTGGAAAGCTTGACGAGCATACAACACTGCCCTCATCTCCAACATGTTTATGTGTAAGGAGAGTACCAATTGAGATCACAGTCCTTGAGTCCTGTGAGTCTCCAGATGAGCCCCACCCTAGCCCATCTCTGAAGCATCTGTAGTCAGGGTCTGGACTGGAGGAGTGTACTGGAAAGGGACCCCCTTGGGAAGGTTGCTGAGATCCTGCAACCACAGGAGATCTCGCTGCATCGAGTTGGAGACCATGACTATGTGGTCCAGGTCGTCCGACCTCTGATCCCACTGCACCCTGAGCATCCACTGTGACATACACATGTGAAGCCTAGTCAGAGGAACAGTGGGGATGGCCGCTGCCACAAGGCCAAGGAGCCGGACAACCGACCTGGCCGTAACCCACCTGCTGAAGGTTATCAAGCAAGCCTGCTTCTGTAAGGTTTCCACCCTGTCCTGAGGGAGGAAAGGCATACCCTGGGCCATATCCAGCACCGCTCCAATAAACTGGAGACACTGGGAGGGGCAGGTTGGGACTTGGGGTAGTTGACCGTAATCCCCACTTGTGTAAAGAGGTCCAGGGTAGCAGAGAGGGAAGGTTCCAGCTGTTCCCTTGACGGTGCTTCCAGGAGCCAGTCGTTGAGGTAGGGGAACACATAGAGGCACCGGCATCTCAGGGCTGCTGCCACCACCATCACCACCACCAGGCACTTGGTAAAGATGTGAGGTGTCGAGTGCAGGACAAAGGGGAGGGCCTTGAACTGATAATGCTTGCCCTGAAAGGAGAACCTGAGGTAGCGGCGTGGGCCTGTAAAACCAGGACATGCAGGTAAGCATCCTGCATATCTGGGGTGCAGAGCCACTGTCCCTTGTAAAGGAGTGGCAGTAGGCCTGGGAGAGTCAGCATCCCAAACTATTTGAACTCTGTGAACAGGTTTAGGCTGCTGAGGTCCAGAACTGGACACAGATCTCCTGTCTTCTTTGGAACCAGGAAGAAGTGGGAGTAGTATCCCTTTCCTATCTGGTTTACTGGAATGGGCTCTATGGCTACTTTCTGCAGAAGAGCCTCAATTTCCTCCCTTATGAGGGGGATGTGCGCCTTTGGATAGTGAGATACCCCTGGAGGCTGGGGGTCTCTCTAGAAGCTCCAATGTGAGACCTTGACTCACCAGCTGAAGGACCCACTAATCTGTGGTGACTGCCTCCCACCCCAGCAAGTGACTGGCGAACCTTCTGCCCACCAACTCCCCAGATGGAATTGGAGGAGGGAGGGCAGGCTGCGAGTCAAGCGACAGAGGGATGGCTGGGAAGGCCCACCCCTGAGGCTCTCTGAGCTTTGGCAGGAGGGGTGGCTGTGGCTGCAGAGGCCCAACGTTTGGTCTGATGCCTGGCTGTATGCTGTTGTTTCGTCTGCTGCTTGGTCTGGTGATGAAAGGGCTGTTTGGCGTTAAACCTCGGGTGGTACATGGTATGGACCGACAGTAAGGCTTTGCCCTTGTCCTGAAGGCTGGTGATAATATCTTCAGCATTGCCCCCAAAGAGGACGGAACCCCAGAAGGGGGTGTCCTGAATGGCTGCCTGGACATCGGGTGCCAAGCCTGACACTCGTAGCCAGGAATATCTCCTGAGGCAAACCGCCGTAGCGGTGCCCCACACTGAGGAGTCCACCGCATCATGTCACCCTCAGTGAATGGTGAAAGGTGACCTTAGCGGACCGGAGAGTGTCCGCCAAAATGGTCTTAGACTCGGACTCTGGCACGGTGTCAATGACAGGTTCCAACTGACAAAAGAGACACTTCTTGAAGACCAGCATGTGTGCCACATAATTTAGGTTATGCAGGAAGGAAGAATAAAACTGCCTCCCAAATTGGTTCAGCTGCCTTGACTCCTTACCGGGAGGGGAGGTGCTCATTTGCCTTGGCTTGGTGAACCTGTCATGAGCAGCTGTGATAACCACTGAGTCTGCCTTAGGGTGGACACTGAGGTGATTCTTACCCTCGGGTGTCCTGTATGTCCTGTCACCGCTGGGATGGAGGAAGGCATAAGCCAGATGGTAGAAGCTAAATCTTGAGGCTTGAACCACGGGGGCATAAGGACAGGGGCTGACTCTTGAATATCCAAGTGTTCTGCCTGTCTCTGACCCTTAGGATCCTGCATGTCAGATCTCCACTTGTAGACAACTGCTATCTTTCTGAGGAGGTTTGCGAAGGAAGGGTCCGCCGGAGGCGACTTAGGAGATTCTTTGGGCTTGGGCTCCTCTGAAGAAGCAGTCTCAAAACCCGAAACTGAAGAGAAGGAACTGGACTCGGAATCCGAATCCGAGGGTTCCAGCTACCTGATGAGCCGAGAGGCCTCCTGAGACCTAGAAGTGACAATGTCCTTCGACGGCCCAATTGAAGGATCTTTCGTCAAGCCTGAGTAGACTGGTGGAGACCCACCTGAGAGGTGGACGTGGGAGGCTGAGCTGGGTGAACCGGGGAGAAAGCTCTCACAGGCTACTGGTTGTCCAGCTCCGAGACAAGCGGAGACTTACTCTCTGCCCACCAGGACTGCAGTATGGCCCGGAAATCCACCCGAGGCTGTGGACGGGGCTGGTAGACAGGCTGAAACCCAATAGAAAACCCCCGACATCGCGTACCCTTGCATTGGGTAACCCGATAAAGGGTAAGCAGGCACATACCCCAGCGTTGCAAAGCCTGATGTTGGGTAGCCTAAGGGAGGAAAACCCGAGTATAGCGCCATACCGGGCAACAGGGCGGAGGGAAAGCCCAATGGGGGTACTGATGGTGATGCCATGGGACCCGATAGGGGACCCTGAGGGGGACTAAAATTTGACCCAGAGGAACCTGGAAGGAAAGGGTCAGGCACGGGATGGATGGGAGGCAAGCCCGGCATCGATGGTCCCACAGGAAAACCTCGTGGGGAGGAGTCCAGAAGGTTGCCCGGGAATTTCGACGTGAGGTCCAGAGGTGAACCCGTAATAATGTCACCTGATGAATGACCCTCGTCCCCCGTGGATCAGGGGAGGGAGCTCCCCAGAGGGAGAGGAGGGGTTATCCCGCTGAGGAGGCCCAACTGGTGGAAGCTGCGTCAATATCGTCAGCTGGCTCTCATCCAGCTGGACGTTGTCGGAATCCGACAGGAGCGCATCAGCAGGGCGATCGTTGGAGCACCCGACAATCGGCCTATCGACCTTGGCCATGTGGACACCGTAGTCCCCAGTGCCCGACTTATCAGCCTGGGCCAGGCGTTCGTCGGGAGATCCGATGAGTGACTTATCGGCCGTGCCTGGCTACTTAGACCATACTGTACAAATGGGCCGAAGAACAGAAGAGGCCTCGGACTCGGCCAAGGTGCCTGCGGCCACCATGACCAGTGTTGGCGGGGAAACCAAAGGCTGCTCCTGCGAAGGTGGGGCAGACCTGGAGTCAGCAGCGGACTTCCTGGAGGAAGAGGGCCGCTGATCACCCGTGGGGCCCAAGGGCGGCCGTGGGTGAGACCGGTCCTGGTGCTTCTCCTTGTTCCTCTTTTTCTTGTGCTTGTGAAGATCTGTTGGAGAGAAGGAAGTGCTCCTCAGCTTCTGCCACTCTTTTTCCATCGAGGCCATCTTCTTTTTTAGCAGGTGGGCCTCGAGGGCCTGCTGGCAGTGCTCCGGTGTGGCTTGGCTGATACCCAGGCAGGCCTCACAATCCTTGGTCTTGTGCTCCGGGCCCAAGCAGAAGAGGCAAAGGGAGTGAGAGTCATTGTGCGGGAGCTATGTGCCACAAGAATCGCACTTGTTCTTATGAGACTCAACAGAGGACGAAGACGACATGCACAAAATTAAGTTCTGAACAATAAAGAAAGAAAAAAATGGAAACTCATCCGAAAAATGGCAGTCGCACTGCAGCGACAATCTCTGCGAGGTCCGACAGCAAGAAAGAACTGGAAGGCAGGCATGGGGACCTCCCACTTTATAGAGTCACGCTGACATCAGTCACGTGATGACAGGCGGGCGGTCCCCCGCCAGACACTACTAACGTTTCCGTGTGGTCCTGACGCCAGGGGGCACAGTCCTCAAGGTTATTACCTACTGCAAGAGCCCTCTCGAAGTAAGATCTAAATTGACCGGCAAAGTAGAATTGTTTAACCACTGCAGACAGAGACATAAACCTGGGTCAATATCTTATGTTTGTTTCTGTACCCTCCGGGGTTGTGCCTGAAAATAGTCATTGTTATGGCTAGTGCACCTACCTGGTAATCAGAAACTAAATAAATAATAGCTGAAGGCTCAAAATCAAGAGCAGAATGCATATTTTTTTAGCAAAGCCTGGAAAGTTAAATCCTCCTGAGGAACAGGAGGAGGGCATGGGTTCAAAGAGTTATAGCCACTGCCCTCAAAAATAATGAGTTTGGGGTCAGACTCATCCCCTTCCATCCATTCCATCCAGAGTGGACTACAGGTTCTCCAATCCAGAATGAGGCCTAGGCAATGCCAGTGATACTGTCCCGAGTTTAGGAAGAGCTGGCATCAGAGGAGGCGCCGTGGCCAGGACTGCATCCGGTACTAGGAGGTCTCCCGGCATGAAGGGCAGCACCAATGCCGGTGCCGAGAAAGACCTGTAAGGCCTAAAGCTGGCAATGACCTAGATATGAAAATTACGTACCTACTGTAATTCTTGATCTTCTCTTGTATCTTCACCATTCATTACTGCTTGGGTTAAGCGGAGGCGCACCCGCTGAGGTTTTTCTTTGGAGTCGAGCTCCACGGGCGCCACCGAGGACGACGATCACACATGCGTGAGAGGCGGCCGTTAGGTGTCAGAGACTCTCCTCCATCTCAGTTCTGGTAGCCGGAGAGGCGAAAATAAAGTGTAAGAAAAAAGAAAGTGAGGCAAGAGAGCCGAGGGATAGAAAAAGGAAAGGAAATAAACTGAAAAAGGAATAAGCCAATGGAGAATAGACAGAGGAGAGAGAATTCCTACCCCAAGGGACCGTAGGGCCTCCTTTCCGGGGCGGCTCTAGGGGAGGAACAGAGAGAGGGAGAGGAAAGTAGAAGAAGAAGAAGAAGAAGAAGAAAGAAAGAAAATTGTTGGTTGAGAGGCTTATAGGCTCGAAACTAATAAGGGAGCAAGAATCCCAGTTGCTAGGACTGAGGAGAGGTTCCACCGAACCTCCTGAACAGACCCAAGTGAGGGCAGATTCTCTGAACTCTCAACATGCCAAGTCCCTTCATCCTAGTTGGGGGCTCCTAGACTGTCCGATCAGAACCTGTTCCGGAAGAGCGCCCATCCAGGAAGAGGACTAAGTTCCTTACACCTTGTTAGTGCTAACACAGAAGAGTATGGAAGACTATGCCTTCTCGAAGGCAGTTTGTAAGAAAAGTAGAGGAACTCAATCAGACTTGCTAGGACAAGGCAGACAGAAGCTTGAAGCTGACAAGTTCAGTCAGCAGCTGGAAAATCTTGAATAATAATACCTTCCAGGGGATTCCAAACTTTGAGGAGGCCAAGACAGGGCATGGCCACCAGGCTGTGAAACTACATGACCTGAAGAAGGTAAGGAATCGCACCATAGGGCAGTGAAAGCGCTCCTCAGAATTAAAGAAATTTGCAACCGTACTCGTTCCCCCCTACCTTGAGGAAAAAAGAGAATCCATTCACAAGAATGGGGGAAAAAAACAGAAAAATTATTATTTTTTTTTTTGGCATAAAGGCCAAGGGGGGAGAGAGGAACGAGACGGGAGGGGGAGACGCCACAGAAGGAGGCCACTGAGGGGAAGGTGGGTGGGTATCAGTAATGAATGGTGAAGATACAAGAGAAGATCAAGAATTACGGTAGGTACGTAATTTTCATATCTTCCCTTGTCAATCTTCACCATTCATTACTGCTTGGGTGAGTACCAAGCCCCCTCCCCCTTGAAAAAAGGGGGGTAGAACCCTGAGGGAACAAGACCCCCAGCCTCCTGTTGGTGAAGAACAGAAGGGGAAGACCCTGGCTAACACAAAGAGAAGCCTAAGTGGGAGAAGAGCTAGGAGGTGCCCCCGAGGACGGGGAGACAGAGGAAGCCCCTGCAAAAGTCTCCTAGCTCTGGAGGAAAAAAGACGGTCCCCGGAAAGCGGAGCGCATCACCCTACGCCGGGCCAGGGGTGACAACCTTGATAGACGGAGCCATGCCGTCCGCCTAATGCAGATCGCTGTCCCCGCAAGCCTGGAAGCCACCTCACTGGCGTCATAAGATGCCCTTGCTTGGTGTCTTGCCAGCTCCAGGCCTATAGCGGAGAGGGCAATAGCTCTGTCTGGTTTGCTCCATATCAGGCATTGATGCTAGGAGCTGGGAGAGCATCGACCACAGATGCCGATTGTAGGCAGCATGGTGAGCCTGATGTGATGCAATGCAAGCCACCGCACGAGACTCCAAGAGAGAAGACTCTTTGCCCCCACCGGCCTAATTGTAGGGAATCCGATCTGGTGGGCGGTCAGAGGCCAGGCGGCACCGAAGAGTTCTAGGGTACACCAAACCCGAGGACGGGTTGGGAAGGGTACCCAGGGATTCCGAGGGGGCACAATACCTTCGACAACAGTCTGCTGGGGCTGGAGAAAGGGCGGCTGGCGACTGCCAGGAACGGATAGATGCCTCCTGGAAGGGGATAGGCCAGGAAGGTACCACCAGGTGCTGGGCACTGAATTCTCCAAGGAATTCACGCGTCTCCCGTTCAGTATTGTCTCGCCTAACGTAAGAGATTCGAAGATCCCTCACCATTCTCGAGAGGAATCGCTGATATTCCGTGAAATCAGCTTCGGAAGAAAGATGAGCAAGCGGTTCCTCTCCCTCAGAGGAGGAGGAAGACGAGGATGATGGAGAGCTCGAATGTCCAGAAGATTCCTGTGGCGGTGGGGAGAGTCAAAAGACCTGCTCATGCATGTATCTAACGTATGAGGGGAAGGCCGCCGCAGAACCTCTGAACTGCTCCCAGGATAACGGACCCGTCGGAGGACCGACATGGCCTGGAAGAGCGGGGGGTGGATGCAGAGGTACTGGAGAAGGGCACCTATGAAGAGGCAACTGACCTCTGCCAGGGCTCTGAAATCCGGGGAACGGAGCCCGAGCTGGCGGGATCCCAGACAACAAACCAGGCCGCAAGACGAGACCCTGAGGATGCGATGCCTGGAAGAGCCCGGGGGGGAACCTCCCCTGTGACGAACCCGGGACTGCATGGATCCAGAAGGGCAGTCCACAGCAACGCCACTGAGGGAACCCGGGCCCAAGAGGAAAGGGCGGGTTCGCTGCCACGGCTCCTAGCCACCCCACCTAGGTGGCCGGCGGAGACCGGGACCACTGCCCCGCCCGCCGACCCCTTGGACCTCGAGAGCCTCCTCCTCGACTCGCGTTCCCCACCCCGAGAAGAAGCAACAGCACCCAGGAGGGTAGCTGTCACAGGCCCCCTAGGAGGAGGAGCCTCCTCCTCAGTCCCCACCACATCACCCCCCTGGGACCCAGGGCCACCCCTAGCCCGAGGGCCCTCAGGGGAGGACGGGAGTGGGGACAGTGGGAGGGGCCCGCTGCGCCACCTAGCACCCTGTGCCACTGGGGACCCTGACCCCAAAGAGTCAGGGTGCCAGGATGGGTCCACATCTGAGTCATCGACCTCCGACGAGGACGAGACCAGCAGAACCTCAATGCTGGCAACCTCAGGGGTCCCGGGCAAAGGCGCCTTGAACGAGCGCCGGTGCCGAGGATGGCGCCGACGACCCCAGCCCACTCGTGACAGCCAGGCCGGCTCTGGCGGTGCCGAAGGCAGGGCGGCGCCGCCTACGGCGCCGTCTCGATCACCAGCGCCGCAAGCGGCGCCGGGATCCGAAATGGCGCCGGAGGGCGGCATCGAGGGTCCACCGGTGCCAGGCCCAGAAATCGTGGGCCTCGACACTGGGGAGCCTGCACCTCCGAGGAGGGACTGCCGAGTACAAGGTCCGCCACGGCCCCAGGAGGGACTCACAAGCTTCGACACCGCTGAGAGAAGCTTCCTTCGCAAGAGAAGAGGAGGAAGCTTCCTCCGCCGGACCGTATAGGGCCCGGAGGGGACCAGGGAAGGGCTCTGAGACTCCACCTGGGAATCCTTGCGCGACGCTGCCTCTCAAGGTCGGCGGGCCTTCCGAGCTTGAACGCTGCTGGACTTCGAGGACACGAAGGTCCACGCGGAGAAACAAGCATCGCACGCGGCCCATGTCGTGGTTGGGTCCCAGGCAACGGAGACAGACATCATGCCGGTCCGAGACGGAAAATGCCGCCACAGGAGCACCGACGATAGGGGCGCGTCTCTACTTACGCCTTTGCTCCCAACCGACATGATGCGAACAAACAAGGAAAAAGGCAATAAAGCACTCGCGCCGCAGTATAGAAAGAAAAGGAACGGTCTACCGGATACGGGCGCGAGTGAATCGCCTGAGAAAACGTGAGTCTTGAGGTTGTCAAAACCGAGAAACTATTTCGCCATCGCTGCAGCAGGTGCAGCCTCGACGGGCGGGAGAAACAGAACTGAGATGGAGGAGGAGTTCGCAGCACCTAACGCCGCCGCGCATGACATGAATACGTTGTCCTCGAGGGCGGCGCCGTTGGAGCCGACTCCAAAAAAAAAAAAAAAATAAATAAACTCCTGTAGCGGGTGCGCGCCTCCGGCTTAACCCAAGCAGTAATGAATGGTGAAGACTGACAAGGGAAGATCTTGTCTCTGGCACTGAAGTGACCAACAAAGGCAATGCAGCTGGTCCTATTGCAGTGACACTGAATGGCGGTGCGAACAGTGGGACAGGAGTTGGCAGCGTGGTCACCAACAAAGGCCCTGGGCTGTTGTCAGAGCTAAATGCTTTATCCTGCTCAATGGCCCCACCTGTGGTTCCAGTGCCACCAGCCCCACAGATCAATGCAAATGAGCCGGACACTGCACCCATTGCTCCATAAGAGCTGCCCAGTGGTGAACTGCCCACTGGAGTCCCCACTAATAGGAAGGGACTCCAGGCCCAAGACCTCGCCTTTCCATGAACAGAAACCTCGGTCACACCAACAGTGCTGGTGAGGGCCTCCTGCTGCGGGACATCAAGGACCTCATGGCAGACGTTGCAGAGGATGACCTTAATCAGTATCGTTTCCTTCCCTTCCTGTGGGAAGAGGAAGAACTCGAGGTCAAGTGGCGCCACAACCCCGACTGGAATCGGGAACAGGCCCACTTCTTTTTGTGCTTCTGGGAAGACGGACGTTCTCTCAAGGCACAGGACTGCCCATCGTCAGAACCATCCCCTGCAGGGGGAAGTGAACCAGGCATGCCTTGCTACCAGAGCAGTTTGCCTGAGGAGGCTCCCTACCATCACTGTCTATGGCTGTAGATTGTTGACTCAGCAGTGCTGCAAGACAGTGGGAGAAATATTTTTGTAAATTCACTACACTGACACAAAAATAACAAACTACTGTAGTTATAAGCACTAAAAACTTGAGAAGAACTGAACACTTTCATAGAGACATGAAGTTCGGACTCCCAGAGGGCAAGCAATGTCGTCACTGAAGAGCACTGGACGGTGGGAAAAAAGTAACTGAGGCGGTTGAGGGCTGGTGCCGAAGTAAGCCATGCAGTGCTAAAGAGTCTTGTGGCGTTGCTCGTGTGTGAAGGTTACCTTGGCACCAGCCCTCCCAAAAAGTTCTGGCTCTTGCAGAGTCCTAGCACCTCAGCTTCAGACCCATTAGAGTGACTTAATGGTAAAGACGGATTCCTGAAAGATCAGACCTTTAAGGTGAGACTGGACAAATTTCTACTTAACAAAGGAATCACAGTACACCCTGGGTGCTAAAGTGTGAAGGGCAATCCCTATAAATGGATACATGTCTACGCAGCATATTTAGTCATCCCTGATTACAAAGCAGAGGGGAGGGTGACATGATGGACCTAGAGTCCTTTCTGACTTTTAATTGCTATGCTACTACTTGCATGTATAGGATGGTATTTAAATCTATTCAAAAAATGTGGAGGTATCATAGTAATGAATGATGTTGGGCCTATAAGAGGCAAGTGACTTGTGGTCATGCTGGGTAAGACAAGAAAAATCAGTGTTACCCAGCACAGTCCTCACAGGCGGTGGTTACATCTATAAAGTCTGAATGCAATACAACAGTTTTATAGCTATAATCAAAGTCATTCTGTACCACTGTGGGATCACTAGTGATCAATTTAGTATCCCTCTTTCAAGGCATGCTTACAAACAGCTGCTGAAAATTAAGAGGGGAGGTTGCAGTTTTTTCCGAGTGCCAGCACAAACACAGCTGATCCTCCTTTATCTCAGTTGACATCAATGCTACAGACTCAGTAAATCCCCCAAATCCTAGGTAGTTAATAGATAAAATAGTTCAGTTATTACCTTAGATAGTAATTTGTCAAACAAGCCATCCATTATTGCTACAAGCTTGGCAGAGATTTCTGCTATATGATCATTGTAATCCTGAAATACACAAAATGTTTCATATTATTATGCAATATTTCATAATATCACATAAAGGTGTACTACAGGTATGAAATGTAAACTTTATGAAAGGGTTTGAATTTACCACACGACAAGCTAGTTTTTACCTTAGTGATGTGGTCAAAATGCCTTAGCATGCTGTATTGCTTAGGCTGAAGTCGTGCTTCAAAGTGCGCCCTCATGATAGGAATGTAGTGTACAATCAGCTGCAAACAGCGGGAAGCAAGGGCTAGAAGGAACAGACGCAAACCATCACATTTCACATCTTACTTTCACAGTATGTTTTAAGTTTCTGCACTGCAATTTTGCACTTTCAATGTGCATATTAATGATATTACTATGAGGAGCGAGTTATAAATTAAGAAATTATAAATAGGTGTCTAAAGATGTGTGCACACTTCTGGGCAGAGGATCATAGACTTATATTAGGACTGGACAAATATTTCTGTGCGTGAAAATTATATGAGGCACAGCAGTAGCATTGGCGCTCCCGATCCCAAGTACACAGGATTGGAGATGAGCCCAGAGTCTCAAGAGTGGTGGTGGGAAGGAAGACGCTCTTCTCCTGTGAGAGAGGGCTGCTACCTCTGCTCTGCTGCTCTACTGCTCTACTGCCACCCGGGTGTCAACAGGAAACAATGCAGTTGGAGTGACTAGAAGGGAGGAAAGACACTGACAGGCTCTGCTGTGGCATGCGCAGCACGCACAAGCTTCATGCCCTGATATCAGTGGGTGTGTGTGTGTGTGTGTGTGTGCGTGTGTGATAGAAACAGAAGGAAAACCCCCGAGCACCTGTGCAGGGTGAGCCCAGAGTTTCCTTGGGCCTCACCATATAAACCTAATGTCAATCCATACCGAGTACACACCGCTCCCCAACATGGGTAACGGCTAACGTCTGTTGAGCTGGTTCACTACCCCATACGGAACCTCCTGTAAACACAAAAACATTTATCACCTCTCCACCTGTCGTCACTGCTGTATTCTATACTATAATGTATTTGTTGCCCGCTTCTACAGAAACTGTATGGTGTATTCATAACCCTGTATTATTTGTACTACTCTCAGCGCATCAGCGGATCTTACATGTACTGATCTGTATTGCTGTGTCTTGTAACATACGCACTGCACTGTACTATGACTGTACCAACTAATACTATGTACCTCTTGCACAAAAACTGGAAAACTGTATACTGTCTTAGTTACCCTGTACGATCTGTATGACATTGTGATAACCTGTCTGTATGTTCAAACCTTATGTAACAATCCCCGGGTCGCCCCTGAAAAAGGGACCTTCGGGGCCCAGCGGGCCTACCCGGTTAACAAAATTTAATAAATAATTAAATAAATAAACTGTTCGACCCACCAAGTGAGATTCTCCAGGGAGATGCCATTCTGAGGCAATTTTAACAATAAAGTTTATGCTGTATATGAGAATAGGCAGTCAGTGCAAAGTAGCATCATCCAGCAATGAATGCTGTGAACAGTCATCACCTCATGGGCTCCCTCATACTCGATTCCCTCCATGATGGTGCTAGTTCCTCATTATCCAGACTCCTCAGTATCAAGCAGGGTACATGAGATCGGAGGTCCTCCATTCAATGCCTTCTCGTCTGTCCGAGATCCACTACTGACATGAGGCACAGAGCTTTCTCTAGCGCCGCCCTAAAGCTCTGGAACGCCCTCCCAGCTCCACTCCATTCATCAGGGTCTTCCCAGATATTCAAAGTACACTACAAAAACTCCCTATTGGCTCTGATCAGTAATTGCTACTCCTGATCTCAGCTGGCCAATCTCTCTTGTCGGTCCTTCACCCCATGTACTGGTGAGTGCCATCCGATTGATGGCACTTCAGTTTCCCCTCTCCTACACTTTTTTTTTTAAACTCATTTTTATTACAGATAAATAAAATATACATTACAGGGGTAAGCAGAAAGGGTATACAAATGTCAAGTTACAGGTTTGTGCAGCTTGATATTATTACAATACATTAATATTTTCCCTTGTATCTCTTTTTGTTCTAAGCCATTACCATCTATGTCTGTAAGAAAACCCCCCCTTTCTGCTGTTGTGTATTCTTGCTATTTCATAAGTCACATTTTTACCCCTGTGCTGTATATAGACCTCTTTTCTTTGTATGTGTCTTCCTTCTCTCCTACACTTCTGTGATGCACTTTCTATCTTATTTATTCTGACCTCCTTTGGTTGGGACCCTGACCCTGGCCAAGATTGCTTGTATTATGAATTATGGTCTCATCTGTTGTAGCTGAACCTTCCTTACTGTTTTACTCTACATAGAAATTGCTCATTTACGTATTAACGGTGCATGTGTGTATTAATGTCTTATAATTTCGTTAATTTCTGTGTACGCTATCTCCAAGTTTTATTTTTATTTAATTTTTGTTTACCGGGGTAGGTGCACTAGCCAAACAGGTGACTATTTTCAGGCACGACCCGGGAGGTACAGTAACAATACAGAGTTCATTTACATAATACAGGGAAGCAGTAACAATACAGAGAACAGTTTTCAGTAAAAGGCAATAAAGGAGTACAGCTTCAGAGACAATCAACAGGTCAAGAGAAAAACAGCAGATTTACAGTGTACAGGTAGCATTTAGTGAGCGGGTAAAGGTATACAGGGCAGATCCAAAGGACAGGTGGGTCAGGGGAGGGGCGAACGGGAGGGGAACTGGGAGAGCAGGTAAAGGGGGATGCGGGAAGGCAACCTAGCGGCTAAGTGGTTAAGGTGGCAGCAGGGATGAAGAAGGCAGGACGGGGGGTCTGGGTGTGGGTGTGGAATGGATGGTGGCGGTACTTGGTCAAGGTCGGGGAGAGAGTAGGTCAGGCAGAGCTGGAGGCAGGGGAGACACCACCTGCAGTGGGGCATAGGAGGGGTAAAGGCAGCGAAAACAGGGCAGGAAAGGACATGATAGGCATCAAGGCCAGAGGAGGAGGAAGCCGGGGAACATTTGGACGGGGCAGGGGCTTACGGTGTATACGCCTGGGTGAGGGGATATGGTGGCATAAGCGTAGAAGGCTACGGAAGAGACCGAGTCCATGGAACAGGCGGCAGAGAGAGCTGAAGGGAGGGATCGAGGTGAAGACGGCCACGGGCGGCTTTAGCGGCAGAACCACTCAAGAGGAGCCCCGTTCATGGAACCAAGTCGGCAGGGGAGAGTTAGATGGCGGGGTTCGGGGTTCGTACGGCAGGGGAGCGCCAGCGGCTGGAAGGTGCAGGCACCGGGTTGTGGCATCGTTCCCGGCAGAGTCGGTGCTCAGTCGGGTAGTTGGGGGGCTGAGGTTAACAGCAAATGGGCTCCAACTGGGGGTGTAGAAGCGAAAAGTCAGTGTTAGGGGATATGGCGGGAATGGCGGCAGGGGCTGAGGATGAGACTGTGTCCATGAAACCGTGATGCAGGCTGGACAGATCGATGAGTGTGAGAATACGGGGCAAAAGCGGCGGGTGAAGCAGTTTTAGCGCAGAAGCCTACTAGAGGAGCCCAGGATCGTGGAGCCGTGGTCAAGCGTGAGGAGGCTAAAGATAGCGGGCACGGGTAAGGTACGCGCGGGTTAGCGGTTTCAGCGGCTGATGGATGCGGCTAACGTCCGGGGTTGTGGAACTGTATCCGGCAGGGGAAACGGCATCAGGCGGGTTGGGGGGGGCTGTGGAGGTCCAGGGGCAATAGGAGTAGAGGAACAGGTCCGTTGGGGGGCACTTAGGCATTGGCTGCGCCAGTACCTGGTACCCCTAGATCATCAGTACAAACATTCCAGTAAGCAGCAGTAACACGTACAGCAGTGCAGACAGCAATAACAGGTTAACAATGCAGTAGTCAAGGCGCAGTAACTTACAACAAAATTACACACTCTAGACAAGTGCAAGTAGAGAGAAGTGCCCTGAAACGGGTCTGTTGGGGGGCTCTTAGGCATTGGCTACGCCAGTACCTGGTACCTATAGATCATCAGTACAAACATTTCAGTAAGCAGCAGTAACAGGTACAATAGTGCAAACAGCAATGACAGGTAAACAATGCAGTAGTCAAGGTGCAGTAACTTACAACAAAATTACATACTTTAGACAAGTGCAAGTAGGCTTCGAGGTCGGAGTTTTGAACTCGAGATGAAGTGCATATGGGCAGAGACATATATCACAGTGTTAATGTTGTAAGTAAAATAGGGTAAGGAGTAGGAAGGAGGGAGTGGTGAGGCAAGAGAGAGGTTGGCAGGACAAGCTCAGGTTGGGTCATAACAGGTACACTGGTCCGTGGAAAGCAGGTGTTCACATAGCTTGCTCTTAAAGAGATCGTGGGAAGATGTCAGTCTAAGATCGAGTGGCAGGAGGTTCCACACTTGAGAGGCTGTGTGCACCAACACCCAGACCCTTTGGAGGAAGGCAGCAGGGGATTTTAGTAGGATTTGTCCGAGGATCTCAGCTCACGTGGAGGGAGGGCTGGCTGAAGCAGTTCAGTTAGGGATGCTGGTCTGTTGAGTCTAATGATGGAGTCGTAAAGGCAGCCGGGTAGTATAGTCTGGTGGCAGAGGGGGAGCCAGCCGAGGTCTTTATACAGTTGGCGTGATGTTTAAGTCTGGGGCTTTTGAGGCATACCTGCATATATTGTTGAAAGACATCCCATTTTTAGTGTGGATTTATGCGCCATGGGTAGGATGGGAGCAGAATAGGTCAGGAGCGGTAGGAGGAGACCCCTGGCATGGCTAGTTTGGCTGCAGGTGTGAGCATGTAGCTGGATCTGTAGGCAGCACCCAGTTTGCAGTTCACAGATTTACATGTTTCTTGGATGTGCAGGTTTAGGTCCAGAGATTGGTCTAGCAGGATGCCCAGATAACGGAAGGAGGTAACCACCTCAAGGGGGGTCCCATCCAGGTCAAGGACTTTTAAAGCAGAGTGGCAGGACCTTATCTTGTGGGCAATGCCCAGAAGCATCAGTTAGGTTTTGCTGGAGTTCAGTATAAGGCGGTGGGTGTTTAGCCAGAGTTGGACAGCGTGGAAAGCAGATGTCAGTGCCACGTTAAGTTGGTTTACATTATTAGAGCTAGCATAGATAACCAGGTCATCTGCGTAGAGTAGAGAGTCACAGGACGCAATGCTGTATGGCAGCTTTATGTACCTGCATACTGTAAATGCTCATGTATTTCTCATCTCTCATCATTTGCTGCATGTGCCATCTAGATGGCCCCGGTCGTGCCTGAAAACAGTCCCTGGGACCAGTATACTTATCTGGTTATCAAAGAAATAAGCAGTGTTGCATAACTGTCATAGTTGAAGAGACCTCTAGGGGTAGTCCGTGAGAGTGCAATAAAAAATTTAAAGAAGCCCTCTAGCCATGAAGGAAACAACCATGGGGTTCAAGCGGACTTGGCAGTTAAAACAGCGTTGGGGCCTAGATGTCTGGAGGGGACAGGGCTAGTGTAGGGAGCAACAATAGTACATTTACAAAACAAGTCACGAGAAACCCAATTTTTGCATGACAGGTCTTACTGCAAACACTGGAAGGATTTAGCTGTGGTCAAGGCTTGGAAAAACTGTGTAAAGTTAACATCACTGCACTGGAAAATTGTTGATTTTATACATTCATTTTTGGATGCAGTTTTTTTTTTTTGCACAACTATCATTTTCATTAAAGTTTGTGGTTTCATGAAAAAAAAAAACCCTGAAAATGCACAAGCCAAATTCATACATCCCTAGTTTTTATCAGTTGGAGAAGGGGGTCGGAAAATAGGTTACTCACCTGTAACAGTAGTTCTAGGAGTTGTATATGTTGTTCATCCTCATTCTCTGGCATGTCCTTTCCCTTTAAATCTGGCTGGAAGTCTTCAGCTGGCTCCTCCCACCCACCGGGTGGTAAATACCTTGGCTCCGCCCCATGACGCCAGATCTTAGCCCGCTGGAAGCAAGGTAGTGTGCCTAAAGCCGGGGAGGTCGGGTGGGTGCGTGTGGATGAACAACATATACCACTCCTAGAACTACTGTTACAGGTGAGTAACCTGTTTTTCTAGGAGCGTGGATATGTTGTTCATCCACACTCTCTGGCAGACTCCAAGCAGTTCTCTGGGAGGAGGGAGGGAGGTAAGGCGCACACCCCCAACTTGGGAAATAGAGATTGGAGAACTGAGGCCCCAAAACCAGCATCCCGGTGTGACTCAAGGTCAATGTGGTAGTGGGTGATGAAGGTGTTTGCTGACTTGCAGGTAGCAGCCCGACAGATTTCCTGGATGGGGATGTCCCTGGAAGCAGCCACTGATGCAGCAGTATTGTGGGTAGAATGAGCTCTTATCCCTCTGGGAGGCTCCTTGCCCGCCAACTCATAACACAGACCTATGCATGATGTAATCCACCTTGCAACAGTCCGTTTGGCTGCAGGTCTGCCATAAGTGGCTTCGGCGTAGGTGACAAACAGCTGGCGAACCTCTCCATGAATTTCTGCCATTCTCTCCTTATAATAGGAGAGAGCACATCTCAGGTCCAGGGTATGGAGCCTGTACTCGGGGTCCGAGGTGTAATTAGGGTAGTACACAGGCAGAGTCAACACCTGGTTAAGGTGAAACTCTGACACCACCTTCGGAAGGAATTTCGGGTGGGGACGCAGGACAACTTTGTCCCTGTGGAAGACCAGATAAGGGGAGTCCACCGAAAGCGCCTGGAGTTCCCCTGTCCTTCTGGCTGACGTGATGGCCACCAGGAAGGCAGTCTTCCATGACAGGTGTGAGAGCTCACACTTGTGCATGGGTTCGAATGGCTTGCCCATGAGCTTTGCCAAAACCAGCAAAAGATCCCACGGAGGTGGAGGTTCACGCACTGAAGGGGATATGTGATCCAGGCCTTTGAAGAAGCGCCCGACCACCGACTCCTGTGCCAAAGTCGGCTGACCGGCCCGCGCCCGGTAAGCAGAAATGGCTGCCAGGTGCGCCCTAAGGGTCGATGACCGTAGATCCCCTTTGGAGAGAGACCAAGGGTAGTCTAGAATGTTAGCCACAGAACAGGATAAGGGGTCCAGACTCTTACCTTGATACCAAATGGAAAACCTTTTCAGTCTGAAGACAACATTTCCTGGTTGATTCCTTACGAGATGCCTCCACCATGGTGTAGACATCCTCGGAAAGACCCAGAGCCTGGAACTCTAGCCACTCAGGTACCAGGCTGTGAGGTGTAGGGACTGAAGGTCCAGATGGTATACCTTCCCCTGGTTGAGTGATATCAGGTCTGGGCATGTACAAAGCCTCTGCGGGGCCCTGCAGCTGAGGCTGAGGAGATCTGGATACCAGAACTGGCGTGGCCAATCTGGGGCTACCAGGATCACTTTCGCCTTGTCCCTCCTCACCTTGAGTAACACCTTGTGGATCAAGGGTTTTGGAGGGAAGGCGTAGAGGAGGCCTGGGGTCCACGGCCTTGAGAAGGCATCCCCTTGCAGCGAGCCCTGCCGAGTGTGGCGGGCATGGTACAGTTTCAGCTTGGTTTTTTCCCTGGAGGCAAACAGGTCCACCAACGGTTTGCCCCAATGGGAGAACAGACTGTAAGCTACCTCTGGATGGAGAGACCACTCGTGGAACGTCTGGCCTATGCCACTGAGAGCATTCGCCAGTTGGTTCGAGACTCCTGCCATATGGATGGCTAGGAGATCCGCCTCCAACCGGCTGACGAGGGTCCAGATGCACAGCACCTCCTTGCACAGCAGATGGATGTGCATGCCGCCCTGTTTGTTGAGGTAGTACATGGTCGTGGTATTGTCTATCTGGACTTGAACCACTTGACCCCGGAACTGAGGAGTGAATGCTGACAGTGCCAGTCTGACTGCTCTGAGCTCCAACAGGTTGATGTGGCATCAGGATTCCTCAGGGGTCCAGAACCCGTGGGCTCTGTTGTCCCCAATGTGGGCTCCCCAACCCATGAGAGATGCATCGGTCGTGAGAACAACCGTCGGCTCAGGGCGGACAAATGGGATCCCTTCCTGCAACTGGTCTGGGACGGTCCACCATTGGAGAGCATCCCACATCCTCTGGGTCATAGTGATCAGCTGGTCAAAATGACAGCGGCACTGAGTCCACTGAGCGGCCAGCTCCCACTGGAGGGGGTGCATGTGCCACCTGGCCCAACAAACCACTGAGGTGCATGCTGCCATGTAACCCAGAAGGTACCAGAAATGATCGGGCAAAGGAGGAAAGAACCTCCGCCCTATCTGCCGGGAGCCGGGCTCTGGCTTGACAAGAGTCGAGCTCTGCCCTGATGAAGCCCATCACCTGAGAGGGCATGAGTTCCAACTTGGCCTCGTTGATAAGGAGGCCTAGTTGGGAGCAAGTTTGAAGAGCCAGATCCCTGGATCTCTCCACCTCCTGGAGGGATGAACCTGCCAAGAGCCAGTCGTCAAGATAAGGGTAGACTCGAACTCCTTGACGCCGGAGATGGGCTGCCACCACTGCGATGCACTTGGTGAAGACCCTCGGGGCAGATGATGAACCAAATGGCATGGTTCGGAACTCATACAGGGTCCCCTCGACCCTGAAGCAGAGGAACTGCTGATGGGACGGACGGATTGGGATGTGAAAGAATGTGTCCTGTAGATACAGTGAACAGAACCACGTTTCGCTCCAGGGATGGTATGATCTGGTTCAGAGTTACCATCCGGAAGGTGCAAGACCTGAGATACTGATTCAGGTCGTGGAGATCTAAGATGGGGCGCCAACCCCCCCATCCGCTTGGGCACCAGGAAGTACCTGGACATGAAGCCTGGGTCTGCAGGAGGATACAGCACTGGAGCTACTGCCTCCTTGCGGAGGAGCTGAGCTGTGTCGTCTTGAAGAGCTGACTGAATGCAAGCTGAGATCCTTTCCTCCCGAGGGGCGCGGGCTCGGCTGGGAGGGTACTGCTCGAATTCCAGAGGCAGTCCCTAGTCGACCACTTCTAGAACCCACCTGTCCGAGGTGATATTGGACCAGGCGGAAAGAAAGTGGCAGAGCCGGCCCCCCACGGGAGGACCCAGAGCTGGCATGACAGGTGTAGGGGTAGCAACCTCCGACCCATCACTGAGCAGGCTTACAGGAGGCGGAGGCTTCTGGACCGGCACCTTGGTCTCCTTTTCGGGGCTGTTGAGGACCCTGCTTGGGCCTGGGGCGCCAAGCTTGAGCCTGCTGTTGCTGCTGTCCTCCTTGATAAGGGGGCTGCCTAACCGCAGGGGAAGAGTGCCGAAAGGGCTTCTTCTTGCATTTCTGCTGGTACTTGCCTGAAGAACCCTTCACAGAGGTAGCATCCAAGGTGGCATTGGACTGCTGTATGCGCTGGAGGTGACCACCCACTCTTGGACCGAAGAGGTCGGTGCCTAGGAAGGGTACGTCAGCTAATTTGTGCTGGGTATCCGCCGGGAAGGAGGAGAACCTTAGCCAAGCCCTGCGGCGAGTGGCCACTGCAGCTGCCAAAGAGCGGGCATAAGAATCTCCAATGTCCAGGGCCGTCTGGAGCTGCTGTTTTGCAACAGCACAGCCCTGATCACGGACTTGCTTGACTGTGGTCTGCATGTCTGCCGGGAGATGAGGGAGGACTTTGTCTAATGACCCGAGGAGGGCATGAGAGAAGTGTGCCATAATGACAGCTGAACTGGCCTGACGAAGGCCTAAGGAAGAGGCAGCATAGACCTTGCTGGCAGAGTGGTCCATATTTTTGGACTCCTTGTCCGGAGGTCTGTCTGTGTCGTCCGAGCTACCAGTACGTCTAAACAAAGAAGCAGTCACCAAGCTCTCGGCCGAGGGATGCTCTGTGAACCCTGCCAGGGACCCCATGGATACCGTGTACTTGCGGGCCATGCGGGCAGATGGAGCTGGGCAGGAAGCGGGGCACTGCCAAAGCTCAAGGGCCGAGCCAGTGATGGCTTTGGACAATGGAAAGGCCTCCGTTGGGGTATCCCCCCCTTGAGGATATCCGTGAGGGGTACTCCGCCTTTTTCTGGATAGGCTCAAGGGGCATGCTGGTGGACTCGGAGATCAGGCGGAGAAGGCCCTGGGAAGAGGAAGGGCCTTCATCTAATCCGGCCACGGATGACTCATCATCTCCTGGATGAAAGTGTAACCCCGTGTCATCGGAGTCCGAAGAGTCAGGGTAAAATGGACTACTGCCCAAGTTGCCTTCGATCCGCCGAGGGCGGTCGGGGGTGACCGTAATGGACAGACGTCGGGGAAGTCTGGTGTCTGTACAGTCCTCCTTCGAGGGAGCTGCTCCCTGAAGCTGCTTAGGCAGTGGCTCCACCAAAATCGGTGGAGAAACTGGAGTAGGCCGAGCCGGGATACGCGCTGGCCCCAAGGGAGGTGGAACCAAGGCCTTCGTTCCGGAGGGTCGGGTCGGCATAGGAGGCGGGAGCCAAGTAATGGTCGGGGTAGTCGGCGGGGCCGGCTTCTGCCTGGTTAGAATTAGCTGTTGCCACATCAAGTCCTCGTAGCGTCAACGGAGTTTCCGTCGAAGCCTCTCCTCATCCGAGGAGGATGAGGCCCTTTTCCGGCCGTTCAACCGAAGGGGTCCTGGTCCTCGATCGAGACCAACGGGGTCAGTCCGTTCGATCGGGGGACACTGGAGTCGGTGAAAACCGAGGTTCTGGTACCTTTTCCTCAATTGGGACACCCGAGGGCAGTGTCTCCTCATCGAGAAAGGAAAGGATAGGCGTCCTTTCTAAGGAGTCGTTGACTGGAGTCGGCAACAACGGCTCGATTGGGTCGAGAGTAATCTCATCCAGCTCAGCCATTTCCTCGGTCTCAGTACCTTGGCCAGATGGAAGGTCTGTGAAGCCGGCGGCTGAGGAAGTGACCTCGACCGAAGTCGAGACCGCATGTTCCTGGGACTTGGACCTCTCTCGGTCCCAGGAGCGTCTTCTTTGAGAAGAAGACGTGGGGTCCTTATCCCTCTTCTGAGGACGGGAGGAGTGCGAGCCCGAGGGTGCCTCACCCCTGGTGGGGAGAGACTGGCACAACTCCCTAAAGGAGCCTGAAAAGGTAGAGCCAAGGTTAAGAGGAACGAAAAGCCTGCAACTGGCCGAAGCCTGAGACGCTTCCTCCTCAAAAGCAGCCATCTGCTCTAACTGCTCGGCGGATCCCGCGGCTGCGGAAACTGCCCACCTTGCCTCCTTAGATTTCACCGGTGGGTTTCTGAGCTCCAGTCTCCCCAATTTTAGGTGCACCTTGCGGTTGACCAGAACGTTGGGATGGAGGGCCAAACAGAAGGTACAAGATGTGGTGTCATGATTGACACCGAGGCAATAGACACACGAGAGGTGGGGATCGGTGCGCGACATTTTCTGGCCGCAGGGACACCGGCGAAATCCGAGGGACGATTTGTCCTCCATGTCCGATGCGCTGAGATCGGAATAGTGAACTCTGATGAGTTTCAAGGTAATTTGCGGTGAAGACCGAAGTTGAGAAGCCAGGGCCTGCGAATTTGCTAAGTAGCACGAGGGAACCCGAATCTTCCAGCGGAAAGGAAGATCTGGAGTCATGGGGCGGAGCCGAGGTATTTACCACCCGGTTGGGTGGGAGGAGCCAGCTTAAAGACTTTCGGCCAGATTTAAAGGGGAAAGGGACATGCCAGAGAGTGTGGATGAACAACATATCCACGCTCCTAGAAATACTTAATCTCTAAATACCCTAGCAGGGCAAGTGGAAGTGTTTTACTTGAAGAGAGGTAGCATTCTTCAGAAGAGGTCCACATTGCACTGTGTGTGTCCTGAAGATCCCACATCAGGGAAGAGGCACAATGGTGCATTACTGCCCAAATGCTGTAGTATTTATTTACTTAGCATCTTTCCTCATTGGGACAGCCCTAGTTGCATCACAAATTCTGCAAAAGAGTCCCAGGCATACCTCAACTCAGTCAAAGTAACATGACTGAATTATAATGTTCTCCTTTGCACGTGTTAATATTTAATACTGTAGTGGAACGCTGCACATGAATTTGTATACAAGTTTATAGGGGTGCTAGGAGGGCCTCTTATGGATGTAAGAGTGCCGCTTCGGGCATTCTTAGGGCAAGAGAAATGCGAACCAAAGGCGAGCAGTTCTGGTGCCCTATGGACAGAACAGGCGACACTCCTATATCCATAAGAGGCCCTCCTAGAGACCCTATAAATTTAGTATAGATCGTGCCACGATAAAAAACCAAAAACAAAACTTTTTTGCAGTTCCTTTCTGTGGCACAAGCAGCAGTCATTGAGAAGCCCATTTCAGTGCTCGTGACATCCTCTTATGTAATAAGAGTACTTCATGCACAACTGAAGAAAGTGCTGTGATTAGTGGGGGACATTCCAGAGATCTATCATTTTATTTATTTAAAATTTGGTGAACAGGATAGACACACTGAGCCAGAGCTCATTTCCAGGTGTGACACTAGGAGAGCTTACAGCTGTGACTGAAACCGCAATAACAAAGTGACAACAACGGATGCCTACACATCAACAATAGCTGGCAGTATAGCCTACAGGTTACAGTAACACGCTGTGAATGAGCTTGGTACATCCAGCAGACCTGGGTTTGATTCCCACAGCCTCCACGTGCATACAGTGTGACTATCAGCAAGTCAATTAACCTCCCCAGTGCTGCTTGATCACCCCTGAAAATAGACCTTGGGCCTCACTTGGTTACCAAAGAATTAAAAAATAATGAAATAAAAAATATAAAAGCAAAATAAATAAATAAAAGCAAAGTACAAATGTTAAATCCCACAAAAAGGAAAAAAACAACGTAAAAAGTGTACAAAGTACAGTTCTGGAGGTACCCAGGATGGGAGCGAAGGGAGCATGCTGCCAACATACTGCGAGATATTTGTACTAGCATCATGGTGACGTAAAACTCAAATTACAGAGCTCACTGACTTTGAAGTTATACAATAGAGTAAGAGGCAAAATGGGGTCAATAGTGAGGTGGTGGATAGAGCAAGGGTTGTTGTAATGTGGTGGGAACAGGAAAACGTGTGGCTTGCAGGTGCATGATTTTGAGTAGTGTGCCAGTAGAAGCAGTTGGAGAGAGTACAAAGGAGGATGAGAGATGGTTGGGGAGAGGGAGGTTGTTCCACAGTGGTGGAAGGTGGATAGAAAAAGCAGACTGAGCTGCTACAGATTTACTATGTATTTTATCACAATACTGTTTTAAACTGGGACCCCACTGTAAATAATCTTATGCCCAACTGGTATTTTTAAACTAGTTTAAAAAAATTCTAGTAATCAGACTGGCCAAGTAACTCATGTGACTGCATTTCTGTTGTTTTTACGACTATTTTATTAGACAAATAACACACTTCAGAGTGTCAAGTTGTGCTAGTTATACAGACACAGCCGGTGGCAGAAAGCACTTAGCTGTGCTTCATGCTTCACAGTGCACCGGAAGTATCTGTAGATCTCAGCACAACTACACCCTGGGGTGTGTGTTACTTCTTATTTAGAAAATGGGCTTGAGAAATCCTGAACTCTGATTAGCAGACAGCTGTCTCTGAGGCATGAATTTATTTTTCAACAATGCTCAACAAAAAAACCCATGCCAGTTACCACTGCCGCATTATCGAACACATATCCATGTGCCCACTTTCAATTTAAAAAGTGACCTGGCAGCTATTTTTTCCCCACTCGCTTATCGAGGAATGCCCCTCTTCAATTCTTATAACCGATTGGTTCAAAACCTGTGAAAGTAAAGTTCTCTATGAAACAAAAATTAAAAGCCCACTTCCAGTTTTAAAAGTGAAATTCTTTCTGCTCGTTTAGCAAGCAACGCCCCCTGCTCCTGCCCAAGTCTGTCAACTGAAAAATGAGAAAATTACATACTCACTGTAATTCTTGATCTCAGTATCTTCAACATTCAGTCACACTTATGGGTCTTAGGCAGAGGTGCTAGGACCCAGCGGGAGCAAAGTCTCTGCAGCCTAACGTCAATACTGGCGCTGTCCACGAGGCAGATGTAGTGATGCTGCATCTGTGGGTTGGCTAGTAACTGACACCGCCCTCTCCCTTCCCGAGTTCAGTTTGCCAAAAAAACAAGGGTGGGGAGAGAGAGCGCTATAGACTCCTAACCTAAAGGGACAGGAAAAGGATATAGGATATAAAATAATAAAAATAATCAAACCCACTACCAACTTAGAAGACTAAGGGTTGGGCCCAAGCAGCACAGGAATGGTGGGTGTAGGAGCCAGAGCCAAACTCAGCCACCTGGACAGGAAGGTAGAGAGAGGGACAACAGCTCGGTCATAGAACTTAGACTGGAGCAAGAGGCCCAGAGGACCCCAGTGCAGTTAGGAAAGCAGAATGCCAACTTAGCCTGTGTTCTTGTACTCAGAAGAGAACAAGAATGTAGGAGACAAGCTCAAAGAGCTCCAGAGGAGCAGGGCAATAGCAAAATAGACAAAGTGTAAGACAGAACTCTTCTTGCCACCCAAGGAGTGGTGAAAAGCACTGAAGGGAAAAGAAATCCAAAAAGAGTGCCAGAAAAAACACCCAGCCACAACCTGGGGAACAGGAAAAAAAAACCACTGCATCTTTCTCTCGTGAGCTCGGAAATTGAGGCTGTACCTTGAGTGAGGTCTTGAGACTGCCACATGGCAGAGACTCAGAGCACAGGCAAGGAAACAGGTTACCAACAACCAGGGGATAAGTCTAGCAGATTCCCCACAAGGACAGAGAGTGTTCAAGGGGAAAAAAGGGGATTAAAAAACACTTTTTTGGGCAGAAAGAGGGCAGTGGGCCCACTTCCATTAATTTTTTTTAAAGGTCCCCAAAAAGTTAAAGAAGAACTAAACAGGGCAATTAAATGGAACAAAGCTGGTAACATCTGAAAACAAAGGGCTGTAGATTAAGCCCTTTTGCAAGCAATAATACCCGACAGGGTGGGTGGTATTAGGCAATACCATACCGCCCAGGGCCTTATAGCCCCTGGAAGATCCGATATTGCCCATACCACCCACCCTGGAGGGTATTACTGCATTTAGAAAATGGACTGCCTGTGTCATTTATTATAGAATTACAATAATAATTATAGTAATGCTATTAAAAAAATGACTAAAATTGAATGTTTAGTAGTTTTGTGGTAAAGTAGTCCCTTTTTTTTCTGGGTCCTTCCAATCCTTAGACCCACCCTGCCTGCTGTCCCCCCATGCCCAGGCTTGCCCCCTTGGGTGCGGCCGCCAGTAGGGCTCCCCCACCCAGCGGACACTGTTGGCAAGCCCCAGCTAACCCCCTGGGTCGGGGCCACGAGAGTGGGACCCCCGGTGGACATTAAAGGCAGTGGAGATGGTGGCAGCAGAGTGGGTCGTCATGTTGGGGCCGGCTTTTTCCCCAGTGCTTGCTCCTGGGGCGGGGACATGCAATGATGTCCAGCATCCGCCCTGCTCCCTAACGTGACGGCACCAGTCACAGTGGTACCCCCAGCCTCTGCCAGGGGTCCATAAAGTGCCAGACACTCTTCCTCCCCCAGAGAGGAAAGCAGTCCCCAGGATGCTGATCCTTCTCTCCTGGCTGACCTCCGACTCCCGTGTCCGTTCCTGAACTCGGGGTTGTCGGTGTCGCAAGCAGAAACCCAAGCGCTGCTCCTGCAGGCCGCCCCTATGTAGTCCCTTTGTACTGGCATTGCAGTAGAGGGTACTTGGTTTGCCCCCGAGTTTGTTTTCTGTTCAGTTCGGCCCGACACCCCTGATGTAACTTTTTCACAGCGATGCCACTGAAATGGAGAGGGGAGTCCAGGAGACATAAACAATTTCGTTTCTGCAGAGAAAGTCATTTATGGCATAAAACCCAATCCTGCTGCTTTCAATGGAGTAGCCGCTCGTTGATCGAGGTAAGTTGTGCACTGCACTGAAGTCACTCGATGTGGTATTGACATACTGGGGTGTTTTCTTGGAGCCACTGGGAAATAGGGATGTCATTTTGGTCAAATGGCTTTTTCAAATGTTTCTGTCCGTTTCTGAAAGGTGGCCATACAGGGAGTTGCAGTTTCTTGATTAAAGCAGGCATGGAGAGGCGCGCGCTGTGGTTTCAAAACTGTGCTGCCGACTGTGGTTATGTGAAAACGATCAAAGTGACAGCTTGGTTTTTCTTTTTAATTGTGTGGCAAACTTTTATTTAATTTCTGTAGTTATTTGCTGCGTAAGGGGTTGGAGGGGCTCACTGTAGCTCTCTCGCTAAGCGAGGGGAAAAATGGAGGCAATTTCAAATTCAGATGAGGTGTTTGAGCCAATTAGGAAGCAGGGTGGGCTCTAGGATACTTCAGTGGGTTGGCATAGCTGGCACTTATTTAGAGGGCTCTCACTGCAAGTTAATGTACCCCTGCCAACCAATCAGGTTTCTAGTATTTTAAAGCCCATTTTCTAACTGTGAAATAACTGTCTTTCGTTTTCTCCAGAAGCGCGTTTTACAAGTCTGAAAAATGTAAACAAAGGACCGACTTTTTCAAAGTGCCTGTTCTTGGTAGCAGCCTAAGATGGCCGGGATGTGCATACATGATGATGTCATCAGAGCACTGCACTCCGGAGTGATCTCAGGATCTCTATAGAGACATACATATATATATTTATATGTAACACTAAGGGGTCACCACCCCTGCCTTTTTACTAAAACGACAGGTGGCATGCTGTTGGCATTTGGCAGCAATACCTGGTGGGGGACCTGGGTTCGGGGAAGGATGAGGTTACTTGGCACAAGGGACCTAGGTTTGGCTACTCTGAACAGGGGCACCCAAGTAAATCCAACTACAGGAAGCAATAACTGTAATGTCCAGAACCAGGATTGGGATTTTTCAGTGTGGCTTTATTTATTAACTAACTGAACATAAACAAAGCATTGCATGGTCCCCCAAAGGGCTACATTACTGTATGTGTAGATTAGAGGTTAACCAAGCGGTCCATTTGAAGAATGAACACATTACTACAGTTGTCTGGCTTTGGACCCACCAGGCACTCAGCCCGGACTTTGCATGCGCTTTGGATACATAGCCCGACTGGCCTGGCTCCCCTGCCGGCCACTCGACTGACGGTCCACTTGAAGAATGAACCCAAACTTTACTTGGAAAGACATCCCATCAAACAAGGAGACTCCCAAACTGTGGCTCCCCACACCACTTAGAGTCTGCGACTCCTAGAGAGATTTGTTTTCGTACTTCCAATCGAACTCCCATCAAACAAGGAGTAATTTTCCCATCCTGTGGCTCCCCACCCCACTTAGAGTCTGCGACTCCTAGAGAGATTTTCAAGTTGCGACCCACATCTGGGTACCCACCCCATCACTGGCCAAGTGCATGAGGCAAGTAGCAAAAACACAGAAGAAATCCGTAGAGGTGGACCTGGTTACTAAAGATGGGTTTTCCCACCTCCAGCTCCCACAGCCCATACCCAGCCATTTCTCTGGATACACACAGAAAACTTTAGAACTTTAAAATGTAGATTGAACGGTGGATGACCTGAAGCACCCCCTCTACAGCGAACTTTAAATCCATTTAAAACTTTAAACTGTTTGACTGCTCTATTTGTTTGTCCTAGTTGACATAGTCCTCCCAAATAGCAGTCCATTCATTTCCCAACTGAAGAAAACAATATGTTTGCCTTCAAATGGAGCCAAACACTCACCCATTATTGCAGGTGCCCCACAGGCGAAGTACTGTAACCTTTGCTGTTATACAAGAACAGACAAAACAAAATCAGACAGCTTCCTTCCATGGTAGGAGAAGGGATTGCCCCTGGAACCCACAGAGAACTCTCTCCCCACACTCCAGAGGCGGTCTCCACCACTTCTAAAAGGTAAACACAGGAACACTTCCTTTTTCTTCGTGAGAGATCAAACAGCAGACTGATGCTTCCTTCTTGCTTAATGAAAAACGGAAGACTCACTTTGAATTTCCCAAAGTTCTAAACTCACTCCCTGAGCTGCAGATTCCAAAGTGGCTCATGCAGCTGCGACAGTTCTATAGTGATGTCATCTCTCAAGTCTCAGCTGTGACTGAGGACAGAGTGAGACAGTGTGAAACCCATTTAACTGGAGTTTCACAAGCTGCCTTCCCTGCCTACCACTAGGTCTTACTGGGATTCTAGTAACCCCAGGTAACAAAGGGGTTACACTTGCCCTTGACCAGGAAAATGACTGTTCCCAGTCATTATGCACCCGGCCTTAGGCCATCCCACCCTATGTGCTACCTGCGGAGGGGGGTGATCAGGCCCCCTCCTACCATGTGCAGCACAGGTAGGCAACACTAAGGGCCTAGAGGCCTATAGCTGACATATCAGCCTCTACTCTATCCACTTACTATGGACACCTAGTGGCTCTGGTAGAACCGTCCAGAGCATAGCCCTGATAGATCAGCACTGCAGTCCCTATGGCCACTGAGGACCACAGCCTGTCTATCCCCCCTAACCCTCTAGGGAAAACCTATCTGCCTCTTAACATAACATCCCAAACAAAACAAAACCCGGGGACCTCCCCGACCTTGGGCAGCCTGCAACTACAACCATTAGCAATAATAACACAGTACATTTAAATTCTACACCATAAGCACTGACGAGGAACTCTGATGAACCCCTCCTCCTCTTCTTGTCTTCTCTTCTGTCTTCCAGGAACACCTGTAAGAAAAGACAAAAAAAAAAAAACACATCCTAATCTGCATGTACAGTCTATCTAAACAACAACGACAACGACAACAACAACCCTTACCATACAGAAAACAAAACACTGAACAATCCCAAAGAAGAAAGTTTTATTTTTTTAGAAAAAGGTAGAAAAACAGTATTTACATTAAAGTACAGTAATGACATTGGTAACAATACACCTTTGGGGGGGACGAAGTGCCCTAAAAGTCCCAACTAGTGACCACAAGGCCCGAAGGCCAGTCCATTAAAGAGTCTCTCCTGGGCCGAAGCCCCGTGAAACATAGTCCTTTAAGGCCATAATCCCGAAGGGGAGAGTCTTTTCGGACAGTTCACACACTTTTGAAGTCTGTAGTGTAGAGTGTGTATTGCAATGTCATAAAGATAGAATAAAAAGATTTTTTTGGACTTACCAACCTCTTGAAGTATTCGGATTTCACAAACCTGGTCCCTTCCGAAGACTCTCCCTGGCAGCATTTCTTCTGATACAGCTGGGCGGACATCTTCCGGAAACCCACAGGAGTGCACATCTGGAAACAGCTGGGCTGATGTCATAACTGGAGAAGGAACCTTAGAACAGGAACAAAAAGAAAAACAGCTGGTCCGGCGTCATCCGATTACCAGGCGATGAACAGGAAACAGCTGGGCTGGTGTCCTCTCTGGATCTGAAGTCATCTGGTGGTGCCAGTAAATGGTTGCTGAACAAGACAGTACACTGTGGACTGATGAAGGTGGGGCACCTGATTCCTGGTTTATTCATGTTGGCAGTTCAATAAGGGCACTTCACAGTCTAGATGTGGCAGTATTGACTACCACTGCTCGGCTCTTCATTTTGTAGGCACGGACTTAATTACTGGGAGGTCCTTGCACTGAGGCCAATAGTAGAGGGGGTCAGGGGCTTGAATTATTACTCCATCTGGACGCACATAATTCACACAGTGGGAGACTTCACGTCCCTCTCCGTCCACTATTCTCACTATGTCCATAAACAGTGTCCTGCCTCTCTTCCACTGTGTATACTTTTCGTGGAACAGTCTATTCTTTACATGCTGGTTAGACTCAGGATGCACATGTTTCATTGCTTCATCCCAGATCCAGGATTTCCTGCAGTTCTCAATCTCCTCCCAGACTCTCCGAGGAAAGGTAGGAAAGGTCATACCAAAGATTTCATTGGCCTTTCTACGAACCAGTCTCTCCTCTTTACTTGCTTTGGTCAATCTGAGACCGCTGGCCTGGTTTGGGGGTGGCCAGTCCTGGTTCTGTCAGCTTCGCATCCTCAATGAAATTAAAAACGGATCCCTGACTACTTCTTCTTCTGGTGAAGCCAGGGCAGTGGCATCACCACCTTCTTGAACACATTCCTCCAAGCAAGATCTTGAGGCTGTGTACCGTTCCTTTCTCACAAGGCCACATAGGTTCCCCTCATCTTCCTCTTCACTGAGGATCTGAGCCCAGGAGTGAGCAGTAGTTCTCACCCCGAGACTATCCATTCATCACTGGGAGCCGGAGGTCCATTAATCTCCCATTCAAAGGCCTCCCGCATCTCATCTTCACCTTCGAGACTTGGGCTAGGCCCCCCCACCCAGGGGACTATTGATGCTTTATCTGAACTTGCTTTCTGAGATCCAGCATCCAATGCTTCAATTTTAGATTCAGTCTCTAATTCTGCACTCTCTAACTTTGTGCCACACTCCCCCGAGGGACCTTCCTCCACAGGCTCCGCCTGATGCTGTGTGCTGCCAACTGCAGATTCTTGAAGTTGTGTCCATGTGGGAGCCAAACGAATTTGAGGCACTTTATACAAGCCATATTTTTGTAGACACCCAGCACAGTGAGGAATCATGAAGACATCCCTTCCAGCACTCAAGCACATCTGGCATACACGCACTGGATAATTAGGAATTGCCACATCAGGAGGGAGTTGCCCTCTATAGCACCAATTTTCAATATCTCTCAATCTATTTACTGCTGCTGTTACTGCAACCCGGGCATGATCCGGTAACGAGCTGGTCCTGAGGCCATAACTGCAGAAAAATAAACAAAAGTTCACTGTAACTGAAAGTCCCACTTTAAATGAACACTCTGTAGCTTTAAAATGGCTCCTCTGCTGCTGTGTTTACTACTACCCCACCCTGTAATGGCGGCAGCACTCCTGTGCATCAACATTCAGACTCTGGTCAAGCTACACCAGCACCGATTTACATCAGCTACTAATAACTTTTATTCAAATTGCACAACTTGCTCTGTTCTGGCTGTTCACACATTTACAGGATTTTCCTCGACTTTTCACATGCTGGCAACATTCATTTAATTACAGTCCTTTGACTTCAGGTTTCAGCACAGGATTGCCTGCTTCTACTAGTGTTGCACTTATTTTACAACCCACAGTCTCTCTCTGGCTGCAAACTTTAAACTGAGGCTACTTTCATTGCTATGCACACATTTAATGGCTTTTACAGACTTGCACTTGCCAGCAGGACATCACACAATCGCTACTTGCAAAGCGACTATACAGCTGCACACACATTTTATATGGCATTACTGAAAATCACTGATTTGAGCAGTTTTAATTTGTTTACTCACTGTTATTGTAGCAGATTGAGCGATGGGGTAAAACGGCCTGCAGCCAGATTTTGAAGGCCTCAGATTGCAAACGGCAGGCAGTCTCCATCGATGAGTATTAACCACACATCCACTGATCCCACGATCGATTAGTGGGCTGAGCCCAATTTTAACCAGAAAGTCACTTTTACTGTTTACAGCTTGAACACTTCGCGAACGCTCCTCCACTGCCAGTACACGCACTACTCTCTGTCTCCCCCTCGAATGCTGAGGCAATCACAGAAGAGCTGGCTGAGGGCCGGGACTAATGGCAAACTGACCAACCACATGACGCCATGCAAATGAGCCTCTTCTTCCTCACGAGGGCTCCTCTCCTCTCAGCGATCATCGAGCAGGCAAATTTAAACTGAAAAAATGCACCTTTTTTTTTTCCCCAACTGACTCCACGGCGAGAGCCCATTTCAACCATGTAACATTGCCATTAACTCTGCAGTCTCTAGCATTGCACAGAAAGCATTTCCAACATCCAGGGCATAATTTCTCTGTTGCTACCCCTAGTTTTCCACACTTTCCTTCACAGAAATTCATTTTAAAACTGACAAAAACGCTGTAAACTTTTTTTGATGCAGGACAAGGACACACACTTTGGCTTTACAGCTCCTTGGTGAACAGTTGGCATTTTTTAAACAGCAGCACAAGATTCACAGCACACAGCAACACACTAGGGAAATTGCTTCAACCTTTTTTTTGGGCTACCGACTGCCAGATAGCCAAAACGTTAGCCTACTTGCCCAAGCACCTTCCTTCCCGAACAAATTCAAGCGGTGCCTCCATTTTTGTAACACTAGGGGGTCCCCACCCCTGCCTTTTTACTAAAACGACAGGTGGCATGCTGTTGGCATTTGGCAGCAATACCTGGTGGGGGACCTGGGTTCGGGGAAGGATGAGGTTACCTGGCACAAGGGACCTAGGTTTGGCTACTCTGCACAGGGGCACCCAAGTAAATCCAACTACAGGAAGCAATAACTGTAATGTCCAGAACCAGGATTGGGATTTTTCAGTGTGGCTTTATTTATTAACTAACTGAACATAAACAAAGCATTGCATGGTCCCCAAAGGGCTACGTTACTGTATGTGCAGATTAGGTTAACCAAGCGGTCCATTTGAAGAATGAACACATTACTACAGTTGTCTGGCTTTGGACCCACCAGGCACTCAGCCCGGACTTTGCATGCGCTTTGGATACATAGCCCGACTGGCCTGGCTCCCCTGCCGGCCACTCGACTGACCGTCCACTTGAAGAATGAACCCAAACTTTACTTGGAAAGACATCCCATCAAACAAGGAGACTCCCAAACTGTGGCTCCCCACACCACTTAGAGTCTGCGATTCCTAGCGAGATTTGTTTTCGTACTTCCAATCGAACTCCTATCAAACAAGGAGTAATTTTCCCATCCTGTGGCTCCCCACACCACTTAGAGTCTGCGACTCCTAGACAGATTTTCAAGTTGCGACCCACATCTGGGTACTCACCCCATCACTGGCCAAATGCATGAGGCAAGTAGCAAAAACACAGAAGAAATCCATGAGGTGGACCTGGTTACTAAAGATGGGGGGTTTTCCCACCTCCAGCTCCCAGCCCATACCAGCCATTTCTCTGGATACACACAGAAACTTTAGAACTTTAAAATGTAGATTGAACGAGTGGATGACCTGAAGCACCCCCTCTACAGCGAACTTTAAATCCATTTAAACTTTAAACTGTTTGACTGCTCTATTTGTTTGTCCTAGTTGACATAGTCCTCCCAAATAGCAGTCCACATTCATTTCTCAACTGAAGAAAACAATATGTTTGCCCTTCAAATGGAGCCAAACACTCACCCATTCAGTTGCAGGTGCCCCACAGGCTAAGTACTGTAACCTTTGCTGTTATACAAGAACAGACAAAACAAAATCAGGCAGCTTCCTTCCATGGTGGGAGAAGGGATTGCCCCTGGAACCCACAGAGACTCCCCCGAGAGGGGGCACTGAGACTGGGGAGCAGTCTCCACCACACTTTAAAAAGGTAAACACAGGAACACTTCCTTTTTCTTGTGAGAGATCAAACAGCAGACTGATGCTTCCTTCTTGCTTAAGGACAACCGAAGACTCACTTTGAATTTCCCAAAGTTCTAAACTCACTCCCTGAGCTGCAGATTCCAAAGTGGCTCATGCAGCTGACAGTTCTAGTGATGTCATCTCTCAAGTCTCAGCTGTGACTGAGGACAGAGTGAGACAGTGTGAAACCCATTTAACTGGAGTTTCACAAGCTGCCTTCCCTGCCTACCACTAGGTCTTACTGGGATTCTAGTAACCCCGGGTAACAAAGGGGTTACATATATATACAGTGACTTGCAAAAGTATTCAACCCCCTTGAAAGTTGTCAGATTTGTCTGAATGACAAATGATACATTGAGATTTTGTTCTGTGTAATATTTTATTTATAAGACTGACCCTCAAAATAATTAAAGTGACATTGGTTTTATATTAGAAAATATTTTTAAGAAAAATAAATAACTGAAATATGCTGTTTGCATAAGTATTCAACCCCTGTGCTCTGGAAGCTCCAAGTTTACACAGATGAAAAATATTGCCCTAACGAGGACACAATTGGCTTACAATTGGCCTCACCTCTGAAACATTAAAGTAGCTCACATTTTCTAGATAAACCCCCCCATCAGTTTAATGACCATTGGTCAGACTGTGAATCTGAAGGAAGGTGTGAAATGAAGACTAAAGAGCATTCTAAGGAGTTAGAGATAAAGTAATAGACATGCATAAATTAGGAAAGGTACAAAATAATATCCAAGTGTTTGGATATCCCAGTGTGCACTATTGGATCAATAGTGAGGAAGTGGAAGCTGCATCACCACCCAGGCACTACCTGAGACAAGGGCCGTTCCTCAAAACTCAGCGCCTGAACAAGAAGGAGACTAGTGAGGAAGCCACAGAGGCCAACAATCACTGTGAAGGAGCTACAGAGTTCAGTGGCTGAGTGGAGTGAAGATGCACCAGTCAACCATATCAAGAGCTCTGCATAATACTGGCCTGTGTGGGAGGTGGCTGGAAAGAAGCCATTACTCAAAAGAACCATATCAAAGCACGTCTGGAGTTTACCAGAAAGCATGAGAGTGATCCAGCTAAGATGTGGCACAAGGTTTTGTGGTCTGATGAGACCAAGATAGAATTTTGGCCAAAATTCAAAGCGCTATGTGGCGCAAACCTAACACTGCCATGCCTCGACAAACACCATCCCTACAGTGAAGTATGGTGGTGGCAGCATCATGCTGTGGGGATGCTTTTCATCAGCAGGACTGGGCATCTTGTTAAAATTGAAGGAAGAATGGATGGAGCAAAATACAGGAAGATACTGCAAGAAACCTGCTTCAGTCTGCTGAAAACTGAAGCTTGGGAGAAACTTCACCTTTCAGCAGGACACTGATCCCAAGCACAAGGCCAAAGCAACACAGGAGTGGTTAAACAACAAAAAGGTGAATGTCCTACAGTGGCCAAGTCAAAGTCCAGATCTCAATCCCATCGAGAATCTGTGGCACTGTTTGAAAATTGCGGTCCACAAGCGTCACCCAACCAACCTGAACAACCTGGAACAAATCTGCCAAGAAGAATGGGCAAGAATCACTCCCGAACAGTGTGCAAGGCTGGTAGATACTTACCCCAAAAGACTTAAAGCTGTTATTGCAGCAAAAGGTGGCTCTACCAAATACTAATGTGTAGGGGTTGAATACCTCTGCAAGCAGCATTTTCCAGTTTTAATTTTCTTTAAAAGATCTGCTGTGGATAATTGATTTTGGCTTTGAAAATATACTGTTAGAGCATATGAGTTTGCAATAAAAATACTGACTGAATAATATATGTAAGTCTCATTTGTAATCCAGACAAATCTGACACTTTCAAGGGGTTGAATACTTTGAAGTCACTGTATATATA
Source organism: Neoceratodus forsteri (assembly GCA_016271365.2). Taxonomy (NCBI): domain Eukaryota; kingdom Metazoa; phylum Chordata; order Ceratodontiformes; family Ceratodontidae; genus Neoceratodus; species Neoceratodus forsteri. The sequence continues at coordinate 1,507,610,352 of CM057450.1, forward strand.
TATATATATATATATACATACATACATACACACACACACATACAGACACGCGTTTAACTCCCTCAGACTGCATATATGGGTAAAATCCTTTACTGTGCATGTGTGACTGAAGGGGTGCTCTAGGTAAGAGATAACAATGACCTCAGGGTCTGAGACATGGTCGGCTCTGGAACTCCTCCATCTTCTGGCATCATGAACTCGTTCAATCAGACTGAAAGTTGGTTCACCAGTCGCAGACTTGTGGTCAACATCAAAAAAACAAAAGCCATCCTATTTGCCCACCGGCAGAGCAAGGCCAAGGACACAACTAAAAATCCTCTCCCACGCTCACCTCCCCCTGGAACAAGTACTCACTTATAAATACCTCAGCCTTATCTTTGACACCTCCCTATCCTTCCATTCCCACATTAACATCCTGACCTCAGCCATTAATACCCACATCGGCCTCCTATACCGGTACAAAGACTGCCTGACGTCAGAGGCTCTCAATCTGGCTGTCACCTCTTCTGTCCTCTCTCTCATTGACTATGAGCTCCCTATCTACTCTGCTGCAGACAACACCACTCTAAACAAAATTCACATTGCTATTAATAAAGTGTGCCGACTACTCCTCGGTGTAGATAAACGCTCCCATACTTGCATCCTATACGCTCTAACAAACATTCTCACCCTGGAGGAAAGACTACAATATCAATCCTGTCTCCTCACCAAAAAAATCCACTTAGGGTTAACTCCACTGGGGGTCTCTGCCTCCCTACTCTCGTGTTCCCGCATTGCGACCACTTGTTCTGCCAACAAACATCTGTGGACCATGTCCAGGGTCAGATCCTCCCTAGCTCAGAGATCATTCCTCTATAGAGCACCTGCCTGGTACAATGAGCTCCCCCCGAGCCATACCTCTCAACTGTCCCTGATTTTCAGGGACGTCCCTGATTTTGACTCAAAATTTTACTCTGTCCCTCCTAAAATTTGTGTTTCCGTGGCTAAAAAGGGGGGATTGTAAGCACAAAATAATGTCAAACATTAAAGTTACAGACATGTTTTTCTTTAGAAAATGCATTTTGCACTAAGCCCCATATTCTACTAGCTTTCTGGGTGGATATCTCTAATTCTAAACATATGTCCCTGATTTTGGTCCTTTGTCCCTGATTTTTTTATGCCTTGTCCCTGATTTATGAGGCAGGCGGTTTAGAGGTATGCCCCGAGCCGTAACCACCATTCCCAAGCTAGGGCACTTCAAGACCGTCCTAAAAGAACACATTCTTTCCTTGCGCCAATGCCAGTGCAACTGCTAATCCTCCTAACTGACCTGCACAGAGCTGCACTAGGCTGCTCCCCATTGACACTGAAACCAACTGTATAGGACTAAATGTATAGGACATCTTCACTGCTGATCACTGTCTCTGCTATTTGATAATGCCCTAGAGGCTGCACCCACACTGTAACTATCTCACTTGTACTAATACCAATACCCTAGCTACCACATGTATAGGTCAACAGTCACCCAGGCTATTATATGTAAATACTTTACTTAAACTGTGTTGTCTCACTAATGTATTGATCACTGTTCCTACTATATGACAATGCCCCAGAGGCTGTACTTGTTCTGTAATTGTTTCTCTGTACTAATATCAATACCCTAGCTACTACATGTATAGATCTTCTGCCATCCTGGCTATTATATGTAAATACTTTGAAATGTGATGTCCCACAAATGTACTATCTCTGAATGTATGACTATGCTGACACGGAGCCTTTGTAAATGAGTCTATGACTCAAAGGGTTGTAATTCATATGACTGACTAAATAAATAAATAAAGAAGGGGGCTTGGTCTTATAGCCAGCGCTGCCCTGCTCACTGGTATCGGCTTAGTACCAGGAGCTAGGGCGGCACCAGACTGCAACACCAAGGTGCCCATCAACGTAGATTGTGTATTTCTTCTGCCTAGCCGCTGGGGGCATTTGCTGCCCCAAAGGTCCGACAGATTTGCGGGGTGCTCACCCGGACCTCCAAAGGAAGCCGTCTGTCCACCAGATTCCCTCCCCAGGGCCTCTGATGTTTCGGCAAGGCACGTGTTGGGAGTGCCCAGGACTTCCTCAGTACCACAGTTACTGGGAAGGGGCTCAGAGGAAGTGCCCAGGGACCTTGCCCTGGTGGGGGGTTGCGACCCCATTACCACGTGCGCTTCTCGAGTGTGTGGTAGTCCATGGAAAAGCAGGCATCACACCTATCCATGTCATGGTTAGCGCCAAGGCAGGCCCAACATTCATCATGCCAGTCCTGGACAGAAATAGGACCCCATACGAGCATTGAAGCATTTTGGAGGGGCGAGGTTGGCCATGTCTTTCTTCTTCGACTTCTTCTTAGGCTCCTTAGGACCTGGCATGACAGTGAAAACAAAATAACAAAAATCATCAAGAAAGGGTTCAGTGCCAAACTAGAACCACGGCAGAGATGCAACCCGTAAAAAACATGATGCTGAAGAAAATTTAGCATAGAACTGAGATGGCAGTGAACTGAGGAAGGTTATGATGCAGTTTTGATGACTGAAGCTGCCACGATACATGCTCGATGGCAGGAAAAACAGAACTGAGGAAGGGGGGCTGGCATCTGTTACTAGCCAACCCATGAAGACAATGTTATTACATTTGCCTCGTGGGCCTGGGCGGTGATAGCACTGACGTTGGTCCCTTCCTGGGCTGCAAAGACTTTGATCCCACTGGGTCCTTTTGCCTCTGGCTTAGAACCATAAGTTGGACTGAATGGGGAAGACTAAACCTTGGAAGAGCTAAATGTTGCATTTGAAATACAGAAAGTAAATGATCTTATTGGTAGCACAGCTACCGTACATAAATCTCTCAGCCGTAGTGCCCAATTTTAAGTTACAATCCACTTAAATTGTGATATCGACTGCAGTCTCCATGCTCGATCTTGCCACAGTCAAACTGGATCCAGGTGTGTGTGTGTGTGGGGGGGGGAAGATGATGACAGCTGAACAACCGAGGGGGTGGGGGTTAGTCTCGGAAGGAAGGAACTTGGAAACACTGCAGTGCTCTCTACTGGCAACTATACCAATAGAGGGACTACTATAATACCAAAATAAAAAAAAAACTTCTTTTTTAAGTCTTACATAAAAATGCCACATGTAAGCCATTTTCTAAGTGCAATAATACCCTCCAGGGTAGGTGGTATGGGGTATATCAGACCTTCCAGGGGCAATAAGGCCCTCTGCCTGCAGTGCTGGGCCTCATTACACCCCTGGGTGGTCCAGTATAGCCCAATACCATTCGCCCTGTTGGGTATTACTGCTTACACGGTACATCTTCCTGTTCAATAAACAACCTTATAACATGGGTTGACAGAAATGTGCAACTGTATTGGTTGAGTCGCACTGCAGGGCCATGGATTAAGTTAGCATTAATCCACAGTTCCACAGAGCAACTCTGGAGATCCGGTGCTGGATCTCCTTCTCTTTAGAGCATAGAAAACGTGTGCTGGCAGCCATGAAAAATCCAAAGTGAATGATCGGGAGTGTGGCATATGTCCCTTTTCTGCTGTGTGTGTGAATCGCCGAGAGACAGAGAGGGAGACAGAGAAACATTTCATTCAGCAATAGGGCACTGTCCTCTCTCCTGTGTGTGTGTGTTAGCTGTGCCATGTTGTTTGCCAGCAGAGTTTTCCCTCCCCAACGCCCGCCCGTAGGTGACACAAAGACAGTGACTCTCTCTTGCTGTGGGGTTACTGTAATGTTTTCTGCCGGAGCTGCTGAGTGAGTGCATTGGGAGAGGGATGTAGACGCGGAGTTCATGAAGCGCACCCCCCATCACCAACGATGTCACGCGGTGTCGCCACATCATGGTGACAGACATAGGCAGAGAGTGATGGGGAAGCGAAGCGAGCGGGCGAGCAAAGCAGACAGAGCTCAACCCCCTAAAACCCCGAAAGGGAAACGTGGTATGGAGACACAGAGAGAGACACATGCACAGTGACATCACACTCGGGACAGACAGTGGAGAATTCTGACAGTGTCTCTCTCTCTCTCTCTCTCTCTCTCTGTTCACTTTGCAGCGAGTGATCAGTGTGTCATGGCACGAAACCCTGCAACTCCTGGTCCCGAGAGACAGAGAGTGAGAGAAACACAGACAAAGGGAGTATATCATTCAAAATTCCTGTAGTATAATTCCTGTGTTTCTCTCTCTGTCTGTCAGTGTCTGTGTGAGCCATACAACGATCTGCAGTGTTAGACCACAATGTCATGATTGTCAGTGACCCAGTGCCAGATTCGGGGCTAAAGGGAAATACAGGGAGAGAGACCGTGTGAGAGAGAGACAGAGGGACAGGGGAGAGGGAGGGAGAAAGAGAGCCACAGGGAGAAAGTCAATACCTGTGCTTGTCACAAAAATGAAAATTATGTACCTACCGTAATTCTGATCTTTCTGTGCATCTTCACCATTCATCACCTTAGGGTATAGTGCTGGAGGTCACAACCCCGCGGGAGCTCTTTTTTTTTTTTTTGTAAGGGCGGAGTCGGCGTACCATTGGCACCACCCTCAAGGCAACCGCACTATGTGGCGCTTGCGGGTTGTCCGTTAGGTGTTGTCAACTCTGTCCTCCCGCCAGTTCTGAGTCACCGTAGAGTAAGAAAGGGTCGGGGGAAGGGACAAGGAAGTCCAAGGGACAGGAAAAGGCATACAAACTAAAAGGAGAAATAAACGACTGAGAGGACAGAATAAGCTGGAAAACTAAGGGGATTGGGAAGGGGCCCCAATCTCTGGAAGTAGAAAAAGGAGGAGGGAGGGAGGGTTAAGGAATTTAGAAGTAAGGATGTGAGCTGGAGGAGAGAGAAGGGAACATACCCTGGAACCTTGACCTGTCTCCAGATTGTATAGGAACTGTGAAGGAGTAGCCAGAAGGCTAAACTGCCAGAATTCAAGGCACAGATTCACTGGCAATAACCCCAACATAAGCAGAATCGGCTATTCTGGAAGAAAAGACAGGATACAGGGAATATCCCCCCAAAACCAAATTTTGGTGCAAGAAAACTAGTTTCTTATATCAAATTGAGGTTGTGTCCAAAGGACAAAGAAATCAAAGTAAGCTGACGGGAAGAAGGGGAGAAAGAACAGAAAAGAGGGCAACTACCAACCCCCACCCATGGGGGTGGGGCCGAGGCACTGAGGAAGGAGTGCCCCCCATCCTGACCACTCTCCCCTCAGAGAAAAATCATCCCCTATGTGCCCAGGGTCACCCCACTCTTGACCAACAGAAAGGAGGGGGGGTGGAGGAGAGGGCACAGAGAGGAAGGGGAACCCAGAGACTGAGGCCCCAGGGGGATGGTGGGTGGGATTGTGATGAATGGTGAAGATACACAGAAAGATCAGAACTACGGTAGGTACGTAACTTTTGTATCTTATCTGTGTCAATCTTCACCATTCATCACCTATGGGTGAGTGCCGAGCCCCCCAAAGGGGGTCTAAACCTTAAAGGACTAAGTCCCTTAGCTCTCAGTGGGTGACACACCAAGAGAGAGAACCTTCACGGGTTTGGAGAGGCCAGAGAGTGGGAAGAGTGAGACGGGGACCCCCTGGAGGGGGTAGGGAGTTGCCCCGACAGTTGTCATCTCACCCTGCAGGAGAAAAGGTGGATTCTCTGGTAAGCAGAGGTAATCACCCTACGCCAGATCATGGGTGACAACTGGGAGAGATGCAGCCATGCCATCCGTCTAGTGCAGACCGCTGTCCCTATGACCCTGGAAGCTACCTCATTGTCATCGTAAGATGCCCTTGCTTGGTGCCTTGCTAGCTCCAAGCCATGTGCAGAGAGTGCAATGGCTTTCTGGTTTCCTCCGTGTCAGGCATTGAGGCTAGGAGCTGACCTAGCCTGGACCACAGGAACCTGTCATAGGTAGCGTAGTGGGCCTGATGAGCAGATATAGACAGAAGCAACTGTGCCGGGGGGGCGCTAGAGAGCTGATCTCCCAGCAGGCTGCTTTTTAGATCAGCTCTGCATCAGACCAGGGGAAAGCCCTATTACTTTCATAGAAAGGCAAAAGAGCAAAATAAAAGTTTACAGACCATTCTTGGGAGGTTTTTTGCTTTCCAACTAACCTAGACTCGCCATGGGGAAACCAAAATCAACAGGTTCTAAAGCGTCTAAACTTCCCGGAGGCAAACAGGGGCAGGCCCGAGAAGAAACCGCAACCCACGAGGTTGGGCCTGAAATGGAAGGATCGCAAGCTCCACCTTGGCAACAAATCCTGACAACAGTTAAGTCTATGGACAGTAAAATGGAGCGCACATTAGCCAAACTTGAGATGCATGAAGTGGCCATAAAAGATCTTACCGGCGTTGTTGCTGAAACAGAGGAACGCTCCATTTCCATGTTGGCAACTGTTACCTCCCTGACTAAGGAAAACAGTCAATTGCGCAGTCGATTAGAGGCCCTGGAGAATGAGACCCGTGCTGGTAACTTAAGACTAGTTGGTGTTCCGGAGGGGACTGAAGGTGCTAATCTCCTGAACTTTCTTGTAAAATGGATGTCGGAAACTATCCCGGTCCCAGAAACTTTTGAATGGAATGCCCTTAAAAGGGTGTACAGAGTCAATCCTAGGATTAGACCATCAGCCACAGACCAACCACGCACTGTTCTAGTGCGTACGACAGGAGTAGAGATTCGGGACCTCTTACTGTCTGCAGCAAGATCGGTATATCCAATCGACATTGAGGGACATGATGTAAAAATTTTTCCAGATCTCTCCTATCAAACAAGAGCTCATTGCAAACAGTTTGATGGAGTCAGACAGAGGCTCCGTGCACTGGGAATAGTGCACTCATTCCTTTTACCGGCTCGACTGCGGATAATCTATGGGGGAAAGAGCTGGCAGTTCAATGATCCTTAGGATGCAGAGTGCTGGATGGAGAAAATAGAAACGGAGTTCCAAGCGAAGGTAGCGGGAACTAGAGTTGAGGGGGACTCGGATAATGATTGAACCAATCTAGTGAAACATGGCGATCTGGCTTTCAGTATTATGACCTAAGCTTCAAGGACTATCTATGCAGTAGTCTTCTCCTCTCCTTGGAGAGACACCTCTTTATTTGGACTTTAAAGGTTTGAGAACAGTCCTACAGGCTTTGTTTAAATACGAATTCCTTAGTGGTATATGTTTTGATATTGAGATGATGTTTTGTTTCTCTTTTGCCTACTGTTGTGGTATGCTGTAGTTATGAAACAGGGTTTCTCACTGAGTTGTTGTAGTAAATGATCTGCAAAGCAAAATTTTACCTTTTAATTTCACAATAATACATGGATAAATAGCAATCACCCAGGATTGCAGTAGTTTCTTCCTGCTGATAATACCCAAGATGGATATTCCAGATGCTATTGAGATGGCTGGCATTATGGGACTTTCTTTATGGACACTATGTTAGGTAACCCTCACTTCCTAATGTACCAGATTACAAGGAAATATCTACGTATATCAACTGTTTTGATTATGCTAATGTGCGAAGGCCTTGTATGAGGAAATGTATGTATTGTTTTTATTTTTTAAAGCAATAAACACAAAGTTTAAAACAAAAGAAGCAACCGTGCCGAGTAGAAAGTCCTCCTACCCCAGAAGTCAAAATCCATGGAATCTGCATCTGGGGGCCGGTCACAGTGAAGGGCGCGAAGCCCATCGGGAGTACCCAGTTGCGTCAGTCCTGAACTAGGATGGGGCAGACTACCTGGAGATTCCGGGGCACACACTCTGGTGGAGATCCCTAGGGGCTGGGACTCCGGAAGGGTCTCTGCCAGAAGTGCATCGATGCCTCCTGAAAGGAGCAGGCAGGGGGCACTGCAAGAGTGTCCGCACTGGAAATGCTCAAAAGGCGAGTGTTGGGGTGTTGATTAATCCCCAATAACCCCATACCCTGTTGTGGGTTATTGCTTACTTAATCTTAATTAACCCTCGGTAGGAGGAATGTCCTTCAATTATTTATTTATTTAAGCGTTTCACCAGTAAACATTACAAATCAACTAGGAAAGAGAGAATCACCTCTAGATGTCATCCCAATGAGGCCCATTCTGTTGACCTTAGCGCTGTCCAAAACTGAAAATCCGCTTACCTTCACTAAGATATACTGCAATGTAATTCGACAGACTCTGCCCATCTAATGCATGGATGATAGGAGTAACACCTGTAGTGACACCAGATATCATGTTTCCCTTGTTGGCACTATGACTGTGATAGCTTTATATAATTATAAGCAAAGTATATCCATAACCAGTTTCATTACAATTGGAAAAGTTGTTCTCTTGGAAAATGACAGCAGAAAAAAGGCCAACGGCCATCCAGGCTGTCCATTCTAATTAACTGACTACAATATGTAGGACCCAATGGCCATCCCTCATCCCGGGGATGGCAGTATAGCCTAGAGGTTAGAGGAACGAGGTGTGAACGAGCTTGGTACATCCAGCAGACCAGACCTGAGTTTGATTCGCACAACCTCCACTTGCATACTGTGTGACTCTGAGCAAGTCACTTAACCGCCCAGTGCTCCCAGGTCGACCCTGAAAACAGCCACTTGTGCCTAGTGGGTGTTACCCGGTTACCAAAGACTAAAATAAAAAAAAAATCCTCACCTCTGTCCTCAACCCTCTTAATATGAAAATGTGCCTGTACCCCTCTCCCCTTTGAAGCACCTGACTGTTTTGGCCGTTACCACTTCTTCAGGCAGTCTGTTTCACTCATCTACCACTCTTCCAGAGAAAAGTACTTGTGGACATCTGTTCTTATCCACCATCCCCCTCCAATTTCAGTGAATTCCCCCCCGTACCCGTATTCATGCTTAAGATGAACATGTCTGAAATCCACTGTTAACCCTGTGAAGGTATTTGTGAGTTTCAATCACATCCCATCTCTCCCTTCTAGTCCCCAGGGTGTACATGTCTAGGACTGGCATCTCCTCCTTTTCCTCATATCCTGGATCATTTTAGTGTCCATGTGCTATACTGTCCACTCTTTCGCAGTCCTTGCAAAAGTATGGATTCCAGAATCTTGTGCAGTACTCCAAGTGCAGTATCACCAGTGATTTGTACAGTGGAAGAATCAAATGCTGATTCCCCTCACTATACATGCTAGCTTCTTATCCGCCTCCTCCGCTGCCTTGTAGCACTGTTCCAAGGATTTAAGATTTTCTGATATTACCCTAAGATCTTTTTCTTCAGCTATGCTTTCTAGTACCACCCCCACAATCATGTATTTTGTTTTTGGGTTCTTTTTTCTGATGTGCATTACCTTACATTTTGTTTGCATTAAGGCTCAGCTGCCAGATCTTGTACCATTTCAATAACCTACCCTAATCCTCCCTTAGTACCCTAATATCATCCTCATGGATTACCCCTGAACAGATTTTAGTGTCATCAGCAAAGAGGCAGATCATGCTCTGTATGCCCACTCTATGTCGCATATGAATATGTTAAAGAGAATGGGACCCAGGACTGAGCCCCGTTATACACTGCTTGTAACCTCTGTAATATCAGAGAATTTGACATTTACTACTACTCTCTGTGTCTTGCCCCTTAGCCAATTTTCTACCCATGTTGCAATATGTTCTTCCACCGCTGGTTCCTTAGGTTTTTGATCAGAATGTTGAGGGTACCGAGTCAAAGGGCTTACTGAAGTCTAAATACAGTGCATCTACTGACTGTCCTTTGTTGGCCACCCTAGTCACCTAATAGAAGAACTCTTAGGTTAGTCTGGCATGACATACCCTTGGTGAATCCGTGCTGCCTATCGTTCTGTAACTGATCTACTTCTAGAAAGTCTACTAGTTTTTCCCTTACTGTGGCATCTAGTACCTTCCCCACTACAGATGCCAGACTTACCTGGTCTATAGTTTCCTGGCACATCCTTCCTGCCGCTTTTATGCAGGGGAATCACATCAGCAGTCCTCCAATCCATGGGGACTACTGTGCACATCAAGCAGTAGAAAATATCAGCCAGTGGAGCTGCTAGTACTTCCGCTGTTTTTATTTATTTATTTAGCTTTTGTTGACCGGATATTAGTATCCTAGGATGCATCACAGTTTGTTCCACTGGGGCGTCTTCCCGTGACGCCCTCAGCCCTTCCAGCACTCTTTCTTCCACGATATGATAGTGGCTGATAGAGCTCCCTTCTTTTACCTCCCACACCACACACTGGTAGTGGCCCATCCTTCTCCATGGTGAATACTAAACAAATGTATTGGTTCAGCATCTCAGCCTTACCTCTGGCCCCTTGTCTCAACCTTCCTTTTTTCACTCACACAAGGCCCTCTTTGACTTTGCATTTCTCCCGAACGTAGTCGAAGAATGCATCCTACCTGTTGGCCCCTTGCTATTCTGAGCTCTGTCTCAGGCTTAGCACCTCTAACCCTTTTACATGACTCTCTGGTTGCCCTTAGAGAAGTCTCCCTGTCTTTCCCCCTGGCAACACTTATATTGTTGAAATGCCCTTCTCTTCTCTCTCAATGCTTTCTTCACATCTGAAGTGTACCACAGAGGTCCTCTAGCCCCCTTCCCCTTGCTAACCCTTCCAATACAGCTGGGTGCGGTCTCTAATACACATAAACTGAATGTATCCCATTTCTCCTCTACTCCTACTATCTATTATACCCCTCATGTTTACCCTAGCAGCCTCTGCATCCTACTGAAGTCTGCTTTTCTAAAGTCCCACACCTTTACTTCACTATTCCCCTTGCTGGCTTCAAGATGGAGCTCCAATGACACTATTTTGTCAACACTTAACCCCATCGGTTCCTGGATTACTGCATTATACACCCCTTCACTGTTTGCAAGTTCCAGGTCTAGCAATGCTCCCTCCCTAGTACGGGCCTGAACCAACTGTACTAGCAATGCCTCCTGACGTGCTTTCAATATGAGCTCATTCTTTTCACTTGCTAGGACCAGGACCTTCCTGACCACATTGGATATGCAGAAGTCCCCAAGGACTAGTACCTCCCCTGATCTGGCTGATCTCCTAAGAATCACCAGTAGTTCCCTGTCTGCTCCCTGGTCTTGGCCTGGTGGTCTGTAAACCACCCTAACTTTAATTTGTTTCCCCTTTCTTTAATGGTAATTTGAACCCACAGGGTCTGTTACGAACTCTTCGAGCCTCCCATGATATTAGGCTATGTTGCTTTGATTCCTACCTTTACAGAGAGTGCTACTACAACTCACCCACCACTGTTGCCCTTTGCCCTATCCTTCCTAAACAATGTATATGCTAGTATGATCATGTCCAACTTGTGGTTACGATTTGCCCATGTCTCAGTGACAGCCAACGGGTCAAGCTCACCTTCTGCGACCAATGCCTGTAGTTCAAACATTTTGTTTTCCAGACTTCTTGCACTGGAGCATAACATGCTCCAGCATCTGTTCCCACCCTTCCCCAACTTTCCCCTCATTATTTGCCATGTTTAAATTTACCTTTGTTGAAGTGGCAGGACCCAGGTGTCACTTATGATAATGCACTTAAGAGGCTTCCTCCCCATTCCTAGTATAAGCTGCCTCAACTGTATTGTGCAAACCTTGTTCCCAGCACCATCCTACTCTCCTTGTTGGGATGTATGGCCAGCCCTTTTGAATAGCCTCCGTCCCTCCCAGGTTGAGCCCTAGTCTCCAAGGAACTGAAATCCCTCTTCCCTGCACCATCCCCTTAGTCATATGCTGAACAGGAATACATAAAACTGTTCCCACTCATTCAGGCTTGGCCCCAGTAAAACCTCCAAAAAGATTACTGCCCTTGCTCTTTCCTTTGCTACTATATCTAGTTCACAAAGCCTGCCTTCACCTCTTCCATGTGTCTCCTGCACCGATCTGGCTTTCCTGCCTCCTCCTCCATGAGTTCCTTCACCCAGGTCAAGAGTTTCACCACTGTTGCCCCTGGGAAGCAGTGCTCTGCCACCTGCCCATCCAGTGATAAACGCACCTCCCTTCCTGTACCCCTTACTATCAAATCTCCCACTACAAGTAATGTACCTTCTTTCTGCCACTTTGGCTTGCCCTCCACTGATAAAGCTTTCCTATTGGACATGCTGGACCCATCCTCCCTTCTGAAGGTTTCCACTGACTGCAAAATTGTGTATCAAGTTCTCAAACAAGATAAATCTCAAAACAGAGTTGAAACATTTAACAACCAAACACTAGCCGGAATACATACATAATTAGGCCACATTGGCTGAGGAGCTGACTGCATCAAAAACTAGTAACAAGAAAAGCCATACTACATCTAATTATAATTGAATACTTTTTCAAAATATAGCCCAACACAAAGTTGCAAATGTAACAGCCAATCAGAAGCCAGAACGCATAAATAAATATATGACCAAGGGAAGTGTAATAACTGCTTCAAAAATTAGTTGTAAGGATAGATCCAGAAGCATAGGGAAGCTAAATACGAAGTTTGATAACCGGATACGTTGTTCTCATTCTTAGTTTAAAATGAAGTTACAAATCCAGCAACAGATCACAATCCAGAATGCATGCATTATTACATTAGGTCACCATGCCTGAGGTGCTGACATCTTTAACAACCAGTATCAAGGAGCATCCATATTAAGGTTGATAGTAACTGAAGAACTCCTTTTTTTCCAATTCTGTCTTTTTGCCTGCCTCGGTCATCGATGTTCAGCCCTGGTCACGGTGTCCCTCGGACTTCCACTACCCATATCTGCCTGCGGTCTCCCGGTCACCCCTGGCTTACCCCCCCCCAGAGGGCAGGGTCATGGCACCGTATGGGCACCAGTGCCGTGATACTGGTAACTGGTTGGAAGAGCTGGCTGGGTGGCTAATTGAAGCCCGGGGACAGGGCTCCATGGAGACAGCCGGGCAGCATTTTTTCCCCCCTGTAGGCTGGGGCTGGGACATGCGATGACGTCCTGCGTCTGTCCCGCCCCAGAGTTGCTTGCTTGTGTCAGTGCTTGGCGACGACCCGGCCTCTGCCAGGTGTCGCTCTTGCACCAAGCACACACCACCCTCTCCCCCCTGGAGAAGAGAGCAGTCCTGAGGATGCTCGATCCTTCTCCTCCCGGCCGGCCCTCTGACGACCTGGATCCGTTCCCGAACCCTGGTCGCTGGCGTTTTAAGTGGAAATCCAACCACTGTGCCAGCTGAAGAACTCCTTCTAAAGATACAGGTCAAGAGAGAGTTCAAAATATTCATTAATCATTCTAAAGATAAAGGTGAAGAGAGAGTTGAAAATGTAAATTAATCAGTAGTAGCTGGTCCTCCAGTGTGGTGGTGGTGCTACCATTTGCAACGCAGATGGCCCAGGTTTGAAAATGAGCCCGGAGCATTGGAGGGACAGCCACAGTGGAGGGTAGAGCATCCAGAGGACAGCTCACTTCCTCTGAGGTGGGTGGGAAAAGGAATCCGGCAACAGAGTGCTTCCTGGATGGAGTCGTGAGGAAATGACCCTGGGGACCTTGCAGAGGCAGGGACTGGTGGGACATGGCAGATGTCAGCACTCCATGCGTGGGAGCATGTGTGACACTCCATGACATCACTACATGCTCGCGCCCTCCAGAGAAAACTTGGAAAAAAAAAACAGTGCTGCCAGCAGGGCAGATGAAGCCCCTCCTTGCCTGCCATGTCCAATGCCAGTCTCCACCCACTTGGAACCTGGGTATCCCAGTCTTCACCTCAACCTTGGACTTACCACGCTGATGGTGAGTTGCTCGAGGAGATGAATGGCAACCCAACTCAGGGGGCAAGTCTTAGGTGAGTCGCTGGTGGACTAGGGAAGCAGAGTTCCAGGCTGGGGAGTCTCAGGAGGATGGGATATGGATGCTGGAGAGAGAGAGGTGGATTGAGGTCCTGGCCAGTAGGATAGGATAAAATAGAACTGGGAAAAAAAAAAAAAATAATCAGTGCCAGAATTCATGCATAATAAGGTCACTATGGCCGAGATGTAGCTAGCCTCAATGAGTTGTACTAAGGAATGTGTATGCCAAGTTTGATCAAAATAAGATAAGTATTTTTCAAGACACAGCTAAAACTATAAGAGCAATTACAAAGAAATTATGCATAATGAGCTCATCAATGCCAAAATTTTAACAGTATCATACAGTCGACTTATCAACAGGCTGTACTAAGGAATACATGTGCAAAGTTTTATCACTTTTGAATAAGTGGTTGTCAAGATACAGCCCACAGTGTAAAACTCAATCAGAAGCCACACTTTATGCAAAATTATGTCAGGTTACCATGGTCAAGAAGCTAATAGCCTCAAACAGGCATAGCAAGCAATGTTTATACCAACTTTGATCCTGAGCTTTGATCACTACTGGATCAGAGGTTGTCGAGGTACACCCCAGAAATGTAGTAGTGGAAAGGAAAAAACTGAAAAGAACCTAGAAATGAAAATTACGTAACTACCGTAATTCTTGATCTTATTGTACTGTATATCTTCACCATTCATCACTGGTGGGTATACGCTGGAGGCGCTATGACCCAGCGGGAGCTATCAGCTTATAAATTTTTTTGTTTGGGGAGAAAAGTCGGCGCTGAGGCCAGCACCGCCCTTGAGAATGATGCACAGCGTGTCACTCGAGCGTTAGCCAGTAACTGACGCCGACTCTTCCCCCACCTCAGTTCTGCCCACCAGAAAGAGTGAAATTAACAACAGAGAAAGGAAGGGAGGGTGGGGAAAGGGAGCCCAAGAGACAGTAAAAGGAAAATATATAAATAGAAAGGAGAAAAAAGCTGACACAGAAGAGGGAGGCTACCTGAAGGTGTGGCACGGGGGGACCCAACCACTGGGCAGTCCTAGGGATCAGAGAAGTGGGAAGGGTTAGGAAGAAGAATAAGGGATAGCAAAGAGATTAGAACCCCTTCAACACCCTACCCTCGTCAGGGAAGGAAGAGTCAGGGCTGCCTCCGCCCTTACCTTCAAAGAAGCTCCTCAAGGGAAAGATCGGCCTGTCTTAACAGAAAGAGACCGGGCTGAACTGGGCTAAGCTAGCCTGAAAAAACTGATCCCTAGGAGGAGAAGGATGCTCCTGACCAAGTCCCTAGAGGGTAGGTTGTTAGGGTCTCTGGAGATGTCCTAGGGCACTGGGGCAGGGACAGGGTCCACCCCAAGATGAAGGATCTCTTAATAGAATTTTACATCCAGGAGATGTTATTTTGAACTGATCCCTAGCAGGGCAAGGGAGAAGAAACCCTGGAAGGAGAGGCACTGCCTTAGGACAATCAAAGGTTCATGGAAAAAAAAAGGGGGAGGGAGGAGATCCTCAGGTCTTTCCCTTATTTTTTTTTTATTTTTTTTATGCCCACCAGATCAAGAGGCCCAGAGGGACCAAACTCTCACCTTGAGACAAGACAGAAGAGAGAGAGAGAGAGAGAAGAAAAAGACCTGAGGAGCCCCCCTCACTATAATGCAAAGGCGACCCTACTTGACCTCCTCTCCTACATGGAGAAGAGCTCCAGAAGGAGCAGAGAAGATAAGCAGGTCTTATGCTAAAAAGGTCCCCACAGAGGAGAGAGCAAGCAAGGAGGAGGTACTGATCAGAGGTTGAGGCACCAGAGGGGAAGGTGGGTGGGAAGCAGTGATGAATGGTGAAAATATGCAAGAAGATCAAGAATTACGGTAGGTACAACATTTTTACATCTTGCTGTATGTATGTTCACCATTCATCACTGGTGGGTGAGTACCAAGCCACCCAAAGGGGACCGGCACGTCCCTGAGGGTAGACCTTCCTTCAGCCTTCTGTGGGGAGGACCACAGGGGAAGCCACTACAGGTCTGGAGGGCCTGAGACTGGTCAGGATGAGGCAGGGACTCCCGAGACCTGGGAGAAGGAAAGGCGCCCGTTCCGTCTCACCATGTTGGAGAAAAAAATGGGCTCCTTGGAAAGAGGAGGCAATCACCCTACGCTGAGCCAAGGGTGACAACCTAGAAAGGCGAAGCCATGCTGTCCGTCTCACACAGACTGCAGATCCTGCCAACCTAGATGCTATCTCGTTAGCATCGTAAGACACTCCTGATAGATGCCTCCCTAGCTCTAGGTCAGAAGCAGAAAGACAGATAGCCTGCTTGGTTGCCTCTGTATCAGGCAAAGTGGCTAGGAGCTGTCCCAGCACCATGCATAAGTGTCTAGACAGCCATATGGGCCTGATGCGCCAAAATACACAAAAGGAGATGTGCTGAGGAAAAAATCCTTCTCCCCCAGCGGTCAAACTCAACTAAGACAGACTCTGGGGGTAGTCGTGTCTCGGGCGATGATGCCCAGAGGGGGGTATTGAGTAACTCTATCCCAGAAGTGGGATGAGGCACGGAGCCTGGAGACCCCGAGGGTGCATGATACCTGCGCTGGCAGTCCCTCAGGGCAGGAGAGGGGGTAGCTGCAGACTGCTAGACCCAATGAGACGCTTCCTGAAAAGGAATAGGCCACGGAGGGATAACAATATTCTCCAAGGAAAACTCTCTTAGGAGAGCAAGTGTCGCATGGGCAGGATCGTGGCCTCCGAAAGGGGAAATGTGGAGTTCCTCCATCAACCTCGACAAGAACTGCTGATAGTTGGTGGTATCACCGTCTGAGGACAAGTGGACCAAGGCATCTTCTTCCTCAGGAGAGGAAGATAAGGAGGCAGGGGTGGGTGCAGCAAGAGTTTGTTGTCTAAAAATGACCCGGTTCAGAGATCTAATGTAGTGAGGAAAGGCTGCAGCTCTGAACTGGTCCCATGACAAGGGCCCCATAGGACCCAAAATGCCCTGGAGTGCAGATGGTCTGGGCAGAGGATCTGAAGGTGGAGGAGAACACTGGCAAACCAGAGGAGGATCCCTGCGAGGGCTCCAGGAACGTTCTACACGGCCCCTCCTGGAGGGTGAGACTGCATAACAAAACCACAGCGCGCACAACCATTCAGCGCAGCCGGTGAGTAGCCCTATGGAAGGAGCTCTGAAGTGAGGAGACCAGGGCCGGTCTGGCCCTTGTGGGCGGCCCCTAACCCCACCTGATGTAGGCCCTCCCCGCTTAAGAGAGCGAAAATGCGAGGGATCAGCACTGTGGCTCCTACTAGAGCCACCAGCAGCTGTGAGAGAAGACACTCGGGCCATCCAGGCGCTCTCAAGCCCTCCCCTTCAGAAAAGGACCTGCCCCTCGTCCATCCCTGGGGCACTGAGAAGGGTAACACCAGAGGAGCCACAGGTGTCTGTGAACCTGCCCTAGCAACCTCCAAGTTAACCCTTAACAAGGGAATAGAAGCCGCGCCATTCCCAGCTTCAGTGCCAGAGTCGGCCCCTCCTGAGGTGTCAACCTCTGACTCAGCATCGGTAGTGGCGCCACTTCCAGACCTGGCACCGTCCTCCGACCTTGCTCCGTCATCGGCGCCAGCCATCTCCGCAGCACCGGGGACAGTGCTGCCCTATTCCACAGCACCGGAGGCGGCGCCACTTGAATGCACTGCACCGGAGACAGCACCGTGAGAATCCCCAGCCCCGGAGGACTCAGAGACAGCAGCCCCAGAGACAGACAGAGGAGGAGAAAAAATCCTCAAAATTGTGCTGCTAGACCTTGTAGGGAGGCGATGCCCTTCCGAGCCCGAGAGCTTCTCAGACAGGGGGTGACCAATCCAGGTCACAGCCCTCCTCTCCCTTCGAAGAGGAAGAAAACAGGGAGACCAGGAGAGAGGCCACCCCTCGCACTCTACCAAGTTCACAACTGCTCGTAGCACCAACGGTTGTGCCACACCTTCGGCATCACCCTGCTCACTGGCTCCAGAAATGGTGCCACGAGGAAGAGCAGAAACAACAGACAGAGTCGAGGACCCACTGGTACGGATCATGCGTGTAGCTCCAATCGCGATATCCGGGGAGGTCGTGGCTCTGAGGAGGCCGACGACCAGGGGGGTGCTCAACCGACCCCCCGGTGGCCAACTGTCCACCCGACCCCTCTAGCGGAGCGGAGACACCAACAAGGCCGGTGTCATCGAAGGCTCATGGCCCTTCGGTACGATAGTAAGAGAGGGCGACCCGGGGGAAGGGTCAAGAGATCTCGCCTTGGCGTCCCAGGACCGATGGTGCCCTCCAAAAGTAGGAGGATTCCAACCCACCTTTAATGCGTGCATTACAAGGACACAACGGTCCATGGAGAAGCATGCATTGCAGTTGTCCATGTCGTGCTGTGGACCAAGGCAAGAAAGACATCGATCGTGACGGTCTGTTATGGATATGGACTTGCCACAGGGGCACCAATGCATAGGGTACATCCCACCGTGGATTTCGATTTAGACCCCAGACTGGACATGATCGACTGCACACAAAAAGAATAAAAATAAGAAACAGACTCGGCACCGTAGAAACAGTGGCAATAAAATAAAGAACAGTCTCACCCGTTAGAAGAGTCTATGGTGTAGAGCACGACAGAACTTCAGTGTTGTCGAACTAAATGAACTATTTAGCTGTCTTCAGCTCCCACGAGGTGCACTCTCAACGGCGGGAAGAACAGAACTGATGCGGGGGAGGAGTCAACGCTGGTTACTGGCTAATGCTCAAGCGCCACCCTGCGCGTCATCCTAGAGGGTGGCGCTGGCCTTGGCGCCAACTCCTCCTCCTCCAAACAAAAAAATTTGTAAGCCAATAGCTCCTGCAAGGTTACAGCGCCTCCTGCGTACACCCACCAGTGATGAATGGTGAAGATACATACAGGAAGATCAAAACCAATGTCTGCCCAAAATTGCTTCAGCACAACAAACATGTGAAGTACATTAAGTAAAAGTAAGCAGCTAATGGATTGCATTCTAGCATTTATTTATAGTGGAGACTTGTTTTTAGTCATGTTTGCCATCTTCCAAGAATTATCTCTGCTTTTAAGATATGATCCTATTATCCTACATGTTATAGTCTTTACTTAGAAAAGAAAGTGTTTTTATTCATCAATAAAAGGGCAAGCTGTTCATTTAACTAAAAAATTAAAAAATAAAAGAGTCATACCAAGGTTTTTTGTAGTTATTGTTTTCAAACCAACAACTTGCAAGGCACCTGCTCCAAGGACCAGCTGGCAACTCCGTGAATTGAAGTACTGTCAAAAGGGAGGGAAAAATCAAATGCAACAGATATCACATTTCAGTGATTTAGTGAACATAGCACAACACAGCCTGGCTAACTTCAGAAAGGTTTTCTCAAGGATTTTCATTATTGCATGTGGTTTGGTGAACAATGCATCAAAAAGAAATCATTAAATTGATTACAGAATGTTGCTCTCTGGCCTGGCAGATCTGTCGCTGAGATAAGAATAGAACCCCAGCATGCCATATACACTGGAAGCTAGGCACATCACCATGTTGGTGTGCTTACTCTCTGGGGAGTGTGTATATGTTGTTCTGTGCTCCGAGAGCATGTTGGTCAATTTAAGGAGGAACAGCGACCAAATAAAAACGCAGCTGGACAGCTACCCTCTCAGAGGGAGGAAAGTTACTGGAGGCAGCCACCTTACATCATTAATGGATACAGAGGTAGTGCCACCTCATTAATGATTTAATTACCTATGCCCTATAGTCTCCAGCAGTTTGTCCATGGATTGTGCTACAGGCTAAGGCCACCACAGTATTTTATCAGTAAAATGAAGCTAACAGCAACATTTTGTGAAACAGTTACTAAAGCCTCTAGAAAAAGTAGTTATGTAAGAACTTACCGTAACAGTAGATCTTCGAGAGGCGCTCTTGCAGTAGGTAATTACCTTGAAGACTGCACCCCCCCGGCATCAGAACCACATGGAAACTTTAGCTAGCAGTGTCTGACAGGGGGACTGTCCACCGACGTCATGTGACCGACGTTAGCGTGACACTATTTAGTGGGCATTCCCCACACCCACCTTCCAGTTCTCCAACCGGAGACCTCCCAACGGAGCAACAGGAGAACAGAAAAGAAGCTCCTGGAGCCAACATAAAGTGATAGAAAAAGAACAGTAGAAGACGGGGGAAGGAGGGAGAGAAAAAGGTTACCTACTGCACGAGCCTCTCTCAAAGATCTACTGTTACGGTAAGTTCTTACGTAACTGTACTATCTTACTTCGAGAGGGCTCTTGCAATAGGTAATTACCTTGAGCACTGAGTCCCAAGCAGTGAGAGTCAGAAGGAACTGAAACATGGGGAGGTAGGGAAGGTCTGCAATAAGGCAGAAAATTTAGGACAGAAAGCCCTGGAGTATAGCTAGGCCAAAGCCAGCCCTGTGCCTAGAGACAATGTCCGGACTGTAATGCTTGGTGAAAGTGTGGACAGAGCTCCAAGTAGCTGCGGCACATGTCAGCGGCTGAAACATTCCTGAAGCAAGCAGTAGAAGCAGCAATGCCTCTGGTAGAATGCCCCTTAACTTCCCCAGGAGAGTTTTACCATACTTCTGGTAACAAGAAACAATGCAGTATGCCAACCATTTGGATAGACACAGTTTGGAAACTGCCACACCTTCTCTCTTGGGTGCAAAAGAAACAAAAAACTGTTCCGTTTTCCAGACAGATTTGGTTCAGTTAGTATAATAACACAAGATTCTGTGAACATCTCAGATATGCAGAATCGCTTCCCCCTAGACTGGAATGCTCAGGGTAATATACTGGAAGTTGAATAGACTGGTTCAACGTGAACTCAGAAACCACCTTTGGTAAAAACTGAGGATTGGTATGCAGAGCCACCCAGACTCTGTGAAAAATCAAATAAGGCTCCTTACACATCAGGGCATGAAGCTCGGAAATCTGTCGAGCAGAAGTAACAGCAACTAAAAAGAGCGCGTTCCATGATAAATAGCACATATCACAACTACCAGCCGGCTTGAAGGGAGGCAGGGTCAGTTTTTCCAAAATAAAATTCAGATCCCACAGTGGTGCAGGACTGCACACCGGGGATTTCAGGTGGAGGATCCCTTTTAAGGTTTTGGAAGCCTCCAGTTGAGCCACAGCTTTGCCCTCCACGAAGGTGTGGTAGGCAAAAATAGCAGACAGGTGACCCTTCAGCGAAGAGGAACTCGGGCCCAGGTCATAGAGGTGTAACAGATACTCCATGACCTGAGGAATGGGTCATGAAAAAGAGTCCCAACCCTTCAAGGTGGCCTAAATGGAGAAACGTTTCCACTTCATGGCATATGTAGTCCTCGTAGAAGGCTTTCTGGCCTCTACAAGGACCTGAGCCACTCTGGAGGAAACTCCAAAGTGTGAAGCAGCTATGTCATGAGGTGCCACGCATGAAGATGAAGGGACTTTGGCACTGGATAGACCAGCGTGCCCCTCTCCTGAGTCAGGAGATCGTGGCAGAGGGGCACAGGAACCAGAGGCTCCGCTGAAAGCTGCTGAGGGAGCAGAAACCATACCTGACGGGGGCCAATATAGGGCAATCAGAATCATGCAAGCCCCTTCCGCCTGGAGCTTGAGCAGCACCCTCTGCAAAATGGGAAAGGGAGGGAAGGCACAGAAAAACCTCCCTGTCCAGCAGAGATAGTGCGTCTTGCCAGAAAACACCATGCCCGGGAACAAGCAAAACCTATGCAGTTTTGCATTGTCTGGGGAGGCGAACAGATCCAGGTCTGGACGTCCCCATAGGTCAAAAATGTGATTGACCACTGCTTGCTTGAATTCCCACTCGTGGGCTCTTACTCTGGTGTAGCTGAGACTGTCTGCTAGGATGTTTTGCATACCCAGAACTGCTGAGAGGTGTATTTGATGCAGAAGTGCCCAATTCCACATCTGCGTCACCTCCCTGTACAGGGGATATGAGTGAGTGCCCCCTTATCTGTTGAGGTACCAGACCACACACATATTGACTGAATGGACTAATAGTGGGCCATGGCAAAGCAAGTGCTGAAAGGTTTGGAGGGCATACAGTACTGCCCTCATCTCCAACACGTTCATGTGTAAGGAGAGCTCCGACTGGTACCACAGTCCCTGTGTCCTATGAGTCTCCAGATGAGCCCCCCAGCCCGTCCCTAAAGCATCTGTAGTCAGGGATAGGATGGTGGAAGCGGGGTTGGAAAGGGACTTCTCTGGTAAGGTTGTTGAGATCCTGCCACTATAGGAGATCCCGCTGCATCAAATTGGAGACCATGAGACCTTGTGATCTAGGTCGTCCAACCTCTGGTCCCAATGCATCCTGAGCATCCACTGCGAGATATGCATGTGGAGACTGGCTAGAGGAACAGTGAGGATGGCCGCTGCCATAAGGCCAAGGAGGCGGAGAACCGACCTGGCCGAAATCCACCTGTTGGAGGCTATTAGACAAGCCTGCCTCTGTAAGGTTTCCGCCCTGTCCTGAGGTGAGGAAAGCCATGCCCTGGGCCATATCCAGCACTGCTCCAATGACCTGGAGATGCTGGGAAGAGGCAAGGTGGGACTTGGGGTAGTTGACCATAATCCCCACTTGTGTAAAGAGGGCCAGGGTAGCCGAAAGGGAGAGTTACAGTTGTTCCCTCGAAGGGGCTGACAGAAGCCAGTCGTCGAGGTAAGGGAACACACAGTGGTCCTGGCATCTCAGGGTCGCTGCCACCACCGCCAGGCACTTGGTGAAAACCTGAGGTGCCAAGGACAGTCCAAAGGAGAGGGCCCTGGACTGGTAATGCTCCCCCTGGAAGGAAAACCTGAGGTAGCGGCGGTGGGCCAGAAACACTGGGATACGCAGATAGCCATCCTGCATGCCCAGTGCACAGAGCCACTGTCCCTTGTTCAGGAGGGGCAGCAGACCTGGGAGAGTCAGCATCCAAAACCGCTTGTACCGAATATACTGGTTTAGAGTGCTGAGGTCCAGAAGTGGACACAGATAGTACAGTTACGTAAAAACTTACCGTAACAGTAGATCTTTGAGAGAGGCTCATGCAGTAGGTAATTACATATAGGACTGAAGCCGGCAGGCGTCAGGACCCCACAGAAAAATTTCTAGCTAGCAGTCTCTGGCGGGGGACCGCCCCCACGTCAGGTGACCGACGTCGCTATAAAGGACCTACGCTTACAGTTCTTTCCCGCCAAAGGCCAAAAGGCGAGACAAGAGAGAAGCGGATATTTCCCCTCCTGGAAAAGGATCTGAAAAAGCTTAGGGGGATGGAGGGCGGGAAGGTATTACCTACTGCAAGAGTCTCTCTCGAAGATCTACTGTTACGGTAAGTTCTTACGTAACTGTACTATATTACTTCGAGAGGGCTCCTGCAGTAGGTAATTACATATAGAACTGAGTCCCAAACAGTCTGGAACAAGGTGAAGCCAACGGGAGGAGGAATACTACTCAGAAGTAGACCCTCTGGCTATGAAGGTCTTAGGAAAGGAGACCTTGCAACACAGCCAACCAAAAGCCCGCTCGACGGCGAGAGGCAATATCCAAACTGTAATGTTTCGTGAAGGTATGGACAGAAGTCCAAGTAGCAGCTTCACATATGTCAGCCGCTGACACATTTTTGAAACAAGCAGCAGAGGCAGCGACCCCTCTAGTGGAGTGGCCTCTGACTTGACCCGGCAGGGTCTTGTTGTATTTGTCATAACAGAAAGTGATACAATGAGCCAACCATTTGGACAGGCACTGCTTTGAAACAGCATTGCTTTCTCTTTTATGAGCAAAAGAGACAAACAGTTGATCAGTCTTTCTGAGATCCTTTGTCCTGGAGGTGTAGTATCTCAAAATCCGGTGAACATCCAGAGTATGCAAGAGGTACTCTCCTTGATTGGAGTGTTACGTAAAGAAAGCAGGCAACTCTATGGACTGATTCAGCATAGATTCTGCTACCACCTTAGGGAGAAACTTAGGGTTGGTATGTAGAGCCACACGTTCCTTGTGAAAAATCAAATACGGGATTTTACACATCAGGGCCCGAAGCTCGGAAATTCTTCGAGCAGAAGTAATGGCCACGAGGAAGAGACTCTTCTTCGAGAGGAACTTCAGATCTGCTGAGGCTGCCAGTTCGAAAGGAGGCAGAGTAAGCTTCTCCAGGATAAAATTCAGATCCCAAGGAGGGGCAGGAACCCGGATAGGGGGTCTCAAGTGGAGGACCCCTCTAAGGAAGGTCTTAGAGATCTCCAGCTGTGCGAACGTTCCGTCTCCAAAAGGAACATGGTAGGCCGAGATGAACACCATATGAACCTTCAAAGAGTAGTGATTGAGACCCAGATCAAAGAGGTGTCGTAAGTAATCCAGAAGCTGCCCAACAGAGCACGAGAAAGGCTCGAAATCTTTGGAAGCGGCCCAGACAGTGAACTGTTTCCATTTCATGGCATAGGTAGATCTAGTGGATGGCTTCCTGGCCTCCACCAGAATCTCAGCCACTCAGGGGGAAACCCCAAAACGGGCTTGAGCTACGTCTGCAGGAGCCATGCCTGCAACTGAAGGGACTTGAGGCCTGGATGGAACAGGGTCCTCTGATCCTGGGTCAGCAAAGTCCGTGACAGAAGAAGAAGAAGCAGAGGTTCCTCGGAATACTGTTGCAGAAGAGAGAACCAAACTTGCCTGGCCAGAAAGGAGCAATGAGAATCATATGAGCCCCTTCAGAGGTGAGTTTCTGTAAGACTCTCGGAATCAAGGGGATCGGGGGGAAGGCATAGACGAATCTTCCCTTCCAGTCTAGAGACAGAGCGTCTCCCCAAAAAACATTGCACCCTAGAGCGAGTGAGCAGAAGGAGGGAAGTTTTGCGTTGAGAAGAGATGTGAACAGATCTACCTGAGGGGTTCCCCAGCATAGAAAGATTTTGTCTGCTACCCCCTGATCGAGTTCCCACTCGTGCACGTGGGCAGATGACCGACTGAGGTGATCTGCCAACGTGTTCTCGACCCCCGGGATGTGAATGGCTGTGAGGTGAAGGTTGTGCTGCACTGCCCAATCCCAAACCCGCATCGCTTCCCTGCAAAGAAGGTAGGAACGAGTCCCTCCCTGTTTGTTGATTTACCAAACGACACACGTTGTCTGTTTGGACAGCCAGATGTCTGGGAAGCAGAAAAAGATGCAGAGCCTGAAGAGCATACAACACGGCCCGAGGCTCGAGCACATTGATGTGGAGAGATTTTTTGAGCTGGGACCAGGAGCCCTGGGTCCTGTGAGGCCCGAGATGGGCTCCCCAACCTTCTCCCAAGGCGTCTGTTGTCAGCGTCTGGGAGGGGGAAGAAAGGCAGAAGGGAACTCCCGGCAAAGGTTCTCCTGAACCACCCACCATTGCAAGTCCTGAGCCATAGGGTTGGAGACCAGAACCAGTTGATCTAGGTCATCCACCAGCTGATCCCATTGAGACCGAAGTGTCCACTGAGAGATTCTCATGTGGAGCCGAGTGCGAGGGACTGTCGGAATAGCAGCTGCCATGAGCCCGAGGAAGCGAAGGACCAACCTGGCACTGACCCGCCTGTGACTGTATAACAGGTCGACCTGAGCCAGGATCGATGCCGCCCTGTCCAGTGGCAGAAAAGCCATGCTGGAGGTCGTGTCCAGGATTGCCCTGATAAGCTGGAGCCTCTGGGATGCGATCAGATGGGACTTGGCCTGGTTGACGGTAACACCCAGGCAGGCAAAAACCTGCAGGGTAAGGGACAGGAAGCGCAGGAGTTCCTCCCTGGATGAGGCCGCCAGGAGCCAATCGTCCATGTACAGGAAAACCTGCACCCCCTGGGTATGCAGGTAGGCCGCCACCACTGAAAGGCATTTGGTAAAAACTCGGGGAGCCGAGGAAAGACCAAAAGGGAGGGCCTTGAACTGCTAGTGGTCCCCCTGAAAAGCAAACGCAGGTACTTGTAGTGGGAAGGGCATATGGGGATATGCAGGTAAGCATCCTGCATGTCCAGAGCGCACAGCCACTGTCCCGGCCGAAGGAGGGGCAGGAGGTTCTGAAGAGAGAGCATCTTGAACCTTTTGTACTCCACAAACAAGTTCAGAGAGCTGAGGTCGAGAATCGGCCTCACCTCTCCTGACTTCTTCGGGACCAGGAAGAAATGGTAATAGTAGCCCGTCCCTTGAAGGTGCGAGGTACAGGCTCTACGCCTCCTTCACAGAGAGGAGGACTTCTTCCCGGACCAGAAGATGATGTTCTGGGGGTATGTATGACCTGGGGGAGTGGTAGGAGGTTTCTGAGGAAACTCTACTGAGTGTCCTTCTGCTATCAGCTGGAGCACCCAAGTGTCTGTAGTTATCCTCTCCCAGCCCAGTAGGTGGAGGGAGAACCTCCCTTCTACCGGTTCCTCTGGTACGCCCAGAGGCAGTGGGGGAGGAAAAGAGTCAGGAGGTATGAGACAGTGCCGCGGCTGAAGCCCCCGCTTTTTTGGGCGGGGGGGCTTGACAGCCGGAGGGGCCTGATGTTTATTGGCCCGCTTTCCCTGAGGCTTCGCTTTCTGCCGAGGCCATCTGTGAAAGGGATGACGCTGAGCTTGAGGGGGTTTGTACAGATAGTCAACCGACTTAAGTGCAGTACCCTTCTACTGCAGATCGGTGATGATGTCCTTGACATCACCACCGAAGAGCACAGAACCCCTGAAGGGCGCGTCCTGGATAGCGGACTGCACCTCCGGGACCAAACCTGACACCCGGAGCCAGGCATGACGCCGAAAACCCACAGCAAAGCAAACTCCAACCAGCAGCGTCCACTGCATCGTACGTGGCATGAAGCATGTGCCAACTGGCCAAAACGTGCAGACTAGGTCAGCCACTTCCTGCTTCGTCTGTGACTCAGGAAGGGAGTCAAATTTAGCCTCCACCTCGCTAAGGATTGCCTTCTGACAGTCCCCCATATGACCAACGTAATTCAGGGCCCTAATGCCCAGAGTGGAAGAAGGGTAAACCTTCTTCCTGTACTGGTCCAGAAGGCGAGATTCCTTGTCGGGTGGTGATGAGCTCAAGTGCTTGGGGTTAGCTCTCCGGTCGTGAGCATCGCTGATCACGATCAAATCAGCTCAAGGGTGCGAATTCGAAGAGTCAACATCCTCGGGAGCCTGAAAAAGCCTATCTGACTTCCTAGGAAGAGGGGGCTAGTGCCGACGGTTGCTTCCAAATAGTGGAGACAAGGTCGGCATGAGGCTCAATCCAGGGTGGCACCAGGGTCGGAGCGGTCTCAGGCAGATCCAGGTTCGCAGCGAGTTTCTTACGCTGTGGATCGAGCTCCAAGGAATGCCACTGATGAACTTCCTGGATTTTTCGCAGCAATTCCATAAAAGAAGGATCCTCCAGAGGAGTCCTCGGCCTGGGCTTATCCGGAGAGCATGGCTCGTCGTCTAAGTCGGAACGACCATTGGAGTTATCCGAGGAGTATGAAGAGGGAGAAGACTCTTCCTCCAAACGTGGGGGAGGAACGGACACCTTGGGAAGCCCTCGGGGAAGCGTATCCTGCCCTGCCCTGGAACTGGAGGGCTCACCTCTGGTATCCAGAGTTGGGGAGGGAGTCTCTCGTCTCCGACGCAGGGGGTCCGGAATCGGGACCGGCGTCAGAAGATGGCTTTCTACCTCCCTGGTGAGCTGAGCCTTGGCCTCAGCCCACCAGGAGACTAGAGTCTCCTTCAAGTCCACCGGCGGCTGAGGGGGCAGTGGAGGAGGAGGAAGAGGGGGATATGGATATTGAGGATATCCGTACTCGCGTATGCATACCTGACGGCAGGAAATCCGACGCTGGTAGTGAAGCACATGTACTGCGGGCGGCCGGATAGCCAGGCCGGGTACTGAGGTGCGGATACTGTGGCCCCGGCTACGACGGCGTCAGATAGGACAGGGTCGGATACCCAGGGACCAGAGGGGCCTGCAGGAGCAGACAGCCTGGGAAGAGGCCCGGCAGGTGGGCCTGGAACAGGAGGCCCAGCGGGCGGAAGACCCGGCGTAGGGACGGCATCCTGAAGAGGGATGTTGCCCAGCGTCAGCAAAACCGGCGTCGACACTGGCATCCGAGGAACCGATGTCAGGTCGTCCGGCCCAGCGGGAGGCAGACCTGCCGGGAGTGCACCTACATCCCCCGTATTGCCCGGGGAAGGAGGGGTAAAATCCTCGGGGTCAAGCTGAGGAGATGCTGGGGCCTCAGAGGCAGCGAAGGCTGCAGGGGAGCGGGACGCAGACAGGATGTTAGCGTCCGGCATCGGCTCCAACGCGCCGCGCGCACCGGAGGGCCGATGATTGAATTACGGCGGAGTCCGGACGGACGCCGGAGGAGCCATCGTCCGACTCTATTGGAAACCATAGCCCGAGGCAGGCCGCGAAGGAGAGGCAGTCTGGTTGGGCGGCTTAAGGGCTGTGCGCTGCCTCGAAGGGTCGAGCGACTTAGCGGCCTTCTCCGGGCAGACATCAGAGGAGCCGACGTCCGGCTTACCGGAGTCACTCGCACCAGTAGGCCACGGCAGTGGCCTTGCTGGGAGTGGAAGCCTCCTTTAACCTGGAGGCACCCGAAGAGCCTGAGCGCAAGACAGATGGGTGGGTCGACGCAGCCTTGGAAGCCTCCAAGATGGCCGTCGCAGAGTGGTCCCCCAGGGGGGACGTTACCTTGAGCATGGCAACTCCAGCCGAGGTTGCGGTGGCTGAGGAAGAGGAGTCCTGGTCCCGGTGCTTCTCCTTGTCTTTCTTCTTACGGTGACCCTCGGGCGAAGTTGAGGCCTGATGAAGCTTCTTCATCTCCTTTTCCATGGAGGTAATTTTCTTTTTAAGGATGTGGGCCTCCAGGGACTGCTGCCTCCATCTGCGAGTGGCGGCACTGAATTTCAGGCAATGCTGGCACTTCTCCATGGGGTGATCTGGGCCTAGACAGAAGAGGCACTGGGAGTGACCATCCTTGTGCGGGAGTTGGGTGCCGCACGAGTCACACTTATTCTTGTGCTCGGAGGGTGTAGGGGACGACATACACAACCAAAATATCTGACAGAATTCGAGAAATCGAAGAAAAAAATGATGGTAAAACTACCGACGACAGACTGACGAGGAGTTGAACTTAACCGTGAGGCGCTTACACGAGCTAACAGCGGGAAAGAACTGGAAGGCGGGCACGGGGGACCGCCCCTTTATACTGACGTCACTTGACGTCGGTCACCTGACATGGGGGCTGTCCCCCGCCAGATACTGCTAGCTAGAAATTTTTCCACGGGGTCCTGACGCCTGCCGGCTTCAGTCCTATATGTAATTACCTACTGCAAAAGCCCTCTCAAAGTAAGATCTCCTGTTTTCTTTGGAACCAGAAAGAAGTGAAAATAATATCCCTTCCCTAAATGGTTTTAGGGAACGGGCTTTATGGCTTGTTTACTCAGAAGAGCCTTGATTTCCTCCCTTATGAGAGGGATGTGCATCTTTAAGTAGTGGGACACCCCCGGAGGCCTGTTTGGAGGTGTCTGCAGAAGCTCTAATGTGTGACCTTGATTCACCAGCTGAAGGACCCAAGCTTCTGTGGTATCTGCTTCCCACCTCAGCAAGTGACAGGCGAACCTTCCACCCACTGGTTCCTCCGAGGGAAGGGGTGGGGGTGAACCTCAAGTCAAGAGACGGGTTGGGGAGAGCTGCATCGGAGAAACATAGACTTTGATGGCAGATAAGGACCGCTTGGTCCACCCTGACTGCCCATTTCCCTATCTTTTGGATAAGCTGTAGGAAAAAATTACTCACCATAGTAATGTTGTTTCTTCTAATGGAGTCTTGCTGTATTCTAACTATATGCAGTTAGGCCCAGCACTTGAACTGCTCTGGAGAAGAAAGGGTTAACTCTATGCAGCAGCATAGGACATTGAGCTCGAGCTCGGTTTTCAAACCTCCGTCTCTGGTACATCTCAGTATAACCGTCAGATTCTTACAAGCATATACTAACTAACTAGTAGCTATAGAAATTGTTTAAAAACTTTAAGCCATAGGCAACAATGCTTGGGTCCAAAAGACTCAAGTCGAGAACCCAAGAAAACTTGTGTAGATAGTGAAAAATATATAAGCAACAACAATAACGACAGACCCCACCTAGAAAAGGAGGGGTACAAAGGTACACCTCTGGTGTGCAACAATGTAAACTGCCAGCCCACATCCCAAAAGACTAGGTTCTGAGAGGGGAGGCAGGGAGGTAGGTCAGAATTCAGCAAGACCCCATTAGAAGAAACAACATTACTATGGTGAGAATTTTTTTCTTCAAACAACATGAAGTCTTGTATTCTAACTATATGCAGACTAACAAGCAGTTCCCTCCTGGAGGAGGGGATAACAGAACCTTACTTTAGGAACAGGATCTGCAATACTGCTGTACCAAACCTAGCATCACTCCTAGTCTGGGTGTCCAGAGAGTAATGCTTGGTGAATGTATGGACCCTTTTCCAGGTGGCTGCTTTACACATTTCTACCAGGGGGATAGCTCCTTGGCAGCTGTACCCCTGGTCGAGTGAGCCCTCGGGCCTGGGCTCTTTGCCTAACTCAGAATAGCAGAATTGAATACAGGAGACACCGCACCTGGCAACAGTTCTCTTAGTAGCAGGTCTACCTTTTCCCACTTCCCCGTAAGTGAGAAATGACTGAAGACAATCATTCCTATGGGCCTTAGTATACTCTATATAATAGCTAAGTGCCCTCTTTACATCCAGACTGTGCAATCTTCTCTCCCCAGAAGAAGAATGGTCAGTGGAAAAAACAGGCAGAGACATGGATTGGTTCAGATGAAAATCCAAAACCACTTTAGGAAGAAATGTTCTATTCGTCCTAAGGACCACCTTATCCCAATGGAAGGAAATTAAGTCCGGTTCTACTGACAGGGCCTGTAATTCACTGATTCTCCTGGCAGAGGTAATAGCTACCAGGAACACAGTCTTCCAGGTCAAGTACTTAAGCTCAGCAGAGGACAATGGTTCAAAGGGGGGTTGCATAAGCTGTGCAATGCAGATATTCAAGTCCCAAGCTGGAGTAGGCTCCCTGAAAGGAGGGTTAATGTGAACCAGACCTTTGAAAAACTTACTGAAAACAGAATGAGATGCCAGGGAAGATCCCTTTCCTGCAGAAAGAAATGCAGAAACAGCTGCTAGGTGAACTTTAAAGGTAGCAGGCCTACGGCCTAACCCATTAAGATGAACCAGATAATCCAGGGCTGTGGCAATGCCCGCAGAATCGGGCTGTGTGTCTCTCTGAGAACACCAAATACTGAATGTTTTTCATTTAGATTTGTAAGTTTTTCTGGTGTAAGGTTTCCTAGAAACCTTAAGGATATCCATTACCCCTTTGGGAGAGATGCAGGCCTGCATATTCTAACTCCTCAAGAACCAGGCCTTGAGTCTGAGAGACTGGGGATTGGGATACCAAATCCTCCCCTGAGAGGAGGTCAGGATGTCGTGTCTCCTGGGTAGATACAGGGGAACTGACACTGCTAGAGACAGCAGCAGAGGATACCATGGTTGCCTGGCCCAGTCTGGAGCTACCAGGATCACTGTGCAGGGTTGAGACCTAATCTTGATCAGTACTCAGAATATCAATGGAAAGGGAGGAAAGGCATAAGGAAACCTGCCTGTCCAGTCTAGCAGGAGAGCATCTAGAGGAACTGTCCCCAGGACTAGAGGTCTGCAGCAGAACAGAGGAAGCTGATGATTGTCTGGGGCTGCAAAAAGGTCTATCTCTGGAGTGCCCCATCTCCTGAAAATTACCTGAAGGACATGAGAGTTCAGGGACCACTTGTGGTGACCCTGCAATATCCTGCTTAAGGCATCTGCCAGCACATTCTCTTTCCCTGGAAGATCAACTGCTGTCAGAGAAGTCAGAAGTGAGTAAGTTTGAGACCGTAGTTTCATGGCCTCTGTGCACAAGGCCATGGACCGAGTGCCCCCTTGCTGTTTATATACCACAATGTAGTGGTGTTCTCTGTCCTGATCTGCACCACTTTGCCTTTGACTGATTCTGAGAATACTTGAAGGGCTAGAAACACAGCTCTGAGCTCCAGAAGACTGATATGAAGGACAGACTCTTGCTGTGACCAAGTACCCTGTGCAGTGAGAGCCCCTAGATGGGCTCCCCACTCCAGGCATCTGTGGTCAGGACCACTGAGGGTGCTAGACTGGGGAATGGGACACCCCGTCTGAGATTGTCCTGATCCAACCTCCACTGGAGAGCTTGGACAAGAGTCTGAGTCACTGGAATCAGTTTGGTGAGAGTGTCTTTTTCCCCGAGACCAAAAGGACCTTAAGTGGAACTGAATGTCCCTCATCTGGAACCAGGCTCCCTGAACTTCTGCAAGTGGAAGCTGCCATGTGGCCTAGGAGTTGAAGAAAATGTCTGGCTGGGCGAGACACCAGAGGTCGAAAAGAAGAAGACAGATTTGTAAGGGCCTTTACTTTTAAGCATGGGAGGAAGGCCTTTGCCTGAATAGTATCCAGCTCTACCCCTATGAAGGTAAGGAGCTGTACTGGTTCGAGAACCAACTTGGAAAGACTGAGAAGGAATCCTAGAGAAGTGAGAAGATTCTGAGTAACCTGTAGAGCTGACTTGACCTGGTCGGAGGACTGGCCTACAATAGGCCAGTTGTCTAGGTAAGGGAAGACTGAAATGCCCTGCCTTCTGAGAAAGTCTACAACTACTGCAAGGCATTTTGTGAATACCCTTGGGGCCGATGTCAGGCCGAAGGGCATGGCTCTGAACTAGTAATGACCTGAGGGCAACTCGAACCTGAGGTACTTTCTGTGGGAGCACCTGTTAGGATTATGGAAATAGGCATCCTTGAGGTCCAGTGAGGCTAGCCAGTCTCCTAGCCGCAGAGAGGGAAGAATTATTCCCAGAGTCACCATTTTGAATTTTGGTTTTGTGATGTGTTTGTTCAGATATCTCAAGTCGAGGATGGATCGCCACTCCCCTGTCATTTTTGGGGTAAGGAAGTATCTGGAATACAGTCCTTTGCCCTTGTGCTGTGGAGGAACCTTCTCTACAGCTTTTAGGGTTAGTAGGGAAGGAACTTCTGCCTCTAGGGCAACTGTTTCTGAAGGTGTTGCAGGTAGAAAAGACCTGACCCTCAATCTGGGGAATCTTTTGAAACTGAGACCTAGTCCCTGGCTTACCACTCCAGGACCCATTTGTCTGAAGTAATAGACTTTCAGGCCTGGAAGTAGTAAGCCAGCTTGCCCCCTACTGGAATAGGGGAGGCGACGCGAGCTGACATATCAGGGTGTCTAGTTTGGCAGGAGCTTTGGATTGAGAAGAGGATGCAGCCCTGCTCATTCCTCTTCTACCTCTCCCTCTAAAGAACCCCTCTGTTGAAATGAGGAAGCCTGGGCTTGGCAAAAAGGTCTTTGAAAAGGCCTGCCCTAGACTGCTGCTTCCGAGGAGTGGCTTGCCTTTCTTTGGCCACTGCACTCCTATAGGTGGTCCTGTACTCGTCCATCTTTTTCCTGTAAGACATTGTCTGCTCCCCAAACAGAGAATTACCAGCAACAGGGAAATCCATGGACCTTAGCCTGGGTATCCTGCAGAAGGCTAGTACACCTGCGCCAAGCAAATCTCCTAAGGGAGACAGATGCAGCCATGACCCTTGATGCCACATCATTAAGAGTCCACAGCAGCATGAAATCGCACCTTGGATGCCTCAATTCCATCAGCAGCCACCTCCTCCAGCTCTTTGGCTAGCTGGGGGGGAACCCTTTTTTGCCAGTTCCAGAACTGTATCCCACCTGGACTTCTGGTATCTGGCTGTATAGGTCATATAAGCAGCCTGTCTGAGTCCCAAGGAGGATGCCAAGTATTGTTTCTTGGCCATGGCATCCACCTTCCTGGAATCCTTATCTGGGGGGTGTGATGCCAAAGGAATATTAGCCCCATCACAGGCTGCAGCCTGCACTACCCCAACATGGCTGCAATGGTTATATAGAAACTCCGTACCCGAACCTGATAACAGGTTAGGTGGAGTAAAGAATCTGACGGTTACACTGAGATGTACCAGAGACAGAGGTTTGTAAACCGAGCTCAAGCTCAACGTTCTATGCCGCTGCCTGGAGTTAACCCTTTCCTCTCTGGAGCAGTTCAAGTGCTGGGGCTATCTGCATATATATTCAGAATACAGCAAGACTTCATGTTGTTTGAAATCCTAGTTAACCAACAGTCTACTTCCTCCTACCCCCACTAGAATTGCCTTATGTCTGTCCCATGCATTTTTGAATTCTCCCCACTGTTTTTGACCCAACTACCTCCTCTGGAAGGCTGTTCCATGCGTCCATCACCCTCTCTGTGAAAAAATACTTCCTCACATTGCCCTGAGGCGTCCCCCCTCTATCTTCAAATTGTGCCTCCTTGTTCTTGCACATCTCTTTTTCTGAAAAATACTACCCTCATGGACTTTGTTGATTCCCTTGTGGTACTTGAATGGTCCATCATGTCCCCCCTCCCTCCTTTCCCCTAGGGTATACATATTAAGCTCTTTTAGTCTCTCTTCATGTGGCTTCTGATGCAGAACCTGCACCATTTTAGTTGCCCTCCTCTGGGTTGCCTCCATCCTGCCTATGTCCTTGCAGAGAAGGGGTCTCCAGAACTGCACACAGTACTCCAGATGGGGTCTCACCAACTGTATGTACAAAGGGACAACAACTTCCTGTTTTCTACTGGTGATGCCTCTCCCTATACATCCCAGCATCCCTCCAGCCCTCCTTACTGCCTTCTCACATTACTTGCCTACCTTTAGGTCGTCTGATATGACTACTCTCGGGTACGTCCATTTTTGTTGTTAGTACCCCCCCCATTGTGTACTCTTTCCCTGGGTTTTTGTTTCCCCAGTGCATTACTGTGCACTTCTTTGCAATGAAACTATGCTACCATACTTCTGACCATTCCTCCAACCTTGCTAAGTCCCTTCTCATCCTTTCCACACCCCCTTGTGTATCAACCCTGTTGCAGATCTTTGTGTCATCTGCAAAGAGGTATACTTTTCCTTCCAGTCCCTCCGCAATGTCACCTATAAAGACATTAAAGAGGACCGGTCCCAGTACTGAACCCTACGACATGTTCTGCACTGGCTCATGGTAGGTGGAAATCACACAAAGGTGTACCTTCACTGCTGAGTATTGCAGGCCTGCATTTGACAGGTCTAAGAGGTACTCACTTTACTCGGTGGGCAACAAAATGGGTCCAGTGTGGACTTTGCGCACCAAACAGAAAACCACTGTTCACGTCTGCTTCCATTTCGTCATGTAAGTTTTCCTAATGGAGGGCTTATGCGCTGCTAAGAGGATTTCTGAGATTCTCTGAGAGACCTTAAATCTACCCACTTCTATCTCCTCAGGAGCCAGGCACGGTAATGAAGGAAACACAGGTTGGGATGCACCAGGGGTCCCTGTGTCAGGAGATTCGTTCGCAGTGGAAGATGCCTTGGAAGGACTTCTGACAACCTGTTGATCAATGGAAACCATATCTGTTGAGGCCAGAATGAGGCGATGAGAATCATCCTGCCCCCTTGTGCCTCCAGTTTGAGCAGCACCCTCTGAATTAATGGAAGAGGAGGAAATGCGTACAGAAAGTATCTTGTCCACCGTAGTCTGAATGCATCCTGACAGAAAACGCCAGGTTCTAAATTTCTGGAACAGAATATACGCAGTTTTGTGTTGAGTGGGGACGCAAAAAGGTCCAGGTCCGGACCGCTTCACTCATCAAATAGCGATTGCACGACGTCTGGAGCGAGCGACCATTCGTGTGGATCTGCCTCTGTCCTGTCAAGGTGATCTGCTAGGCCATTCTGAATTTCTGACAGGCAGACTGCCTGAATCATGGCATCCTGCTTGAGGCACCACTCCCACACCCTAAAGGCTTCCTGGCACAAACAGTATGAGTGCCTACCCTCTGCTTGTTGATGTAATACCTCACAGCTTTGCTGTCTGTCTCAAGAATTACTTTGCGACAGAGGACATCCTTCAGGGCTCAGACACTGTATAGGACAGTTCTCATCTCTAAGACATTTATGTGTAGATAAGACTCCTCCTGGCTCCACACTCCCTAAGTGTGGAGGTGTTGACAGTGAGACCCCCAGCTGATCAGAGATGCATCCGGTGGGATGGTGATCTGAGATTCCAATGGGGCAAAAGGCAGACCCTATAGAAACTTGTCTTCCTGTGTCCACCATGCAAGCAATCTTGTCAGAGGCTCCGTCACTTTTATGTGGAAGGACTGCAGATGTGTGGTTGTTGACCACTGAGTGCTGAGCATCCACTGTGTAGTCCTCATGTGTAGCCAGGCTAGAGGCATCATGAAGACAGACAATGCCATGAGACCCAACATCTGCTGCATCGAGAGTGCTCGAACCAAGTTGTTTCCCCTGATGTAGCGAGCTATCTGGAGAATATAGTTTCTTCTGTCCTCTGGAAGGAAAGTCTGTGCTCTGGAGATGTCCAGGAGGGCTGCTATGAAGAGGAGCTGCTGGGAGGGCTGGAGCTGGGATTTTTCCAGATTCAGTTGCGCCCCCATGGAAGTAAAGAACAGAGAAGCTGTGCCAACTGCTTCCTGCATCTCCTGTCTGGATGGGCATACTAAGAGCCAATCATCCATGTACGGGTACACTTGAATGCTGAGTTTTCTGAGGTGAGACGCGAGAACTGCGAAGCACTTTGTAAAGACTCGAGGCACTGAGGAGAGCCCAAAGGGCAGGACTCTGAACTGGTAGTGCTGACCCAGGGTCACAAAACAGAGGTACTTGTGGTGTCCTAGGTGCACTGGGATGTGCTGGTAGGCGTCCCGCATGTCCAGGGATGCCAACTAGTTGTACTGATGAATCAGCAGAAGTAATATTCCTAGGGAGATCATCTTGAACTTCTCCCTGAACAAGTATTTGTTCAACTTTTTGAGGTCAAAAATTGGGCGCATGCTGCCCATTTTCTCTGGAACCAGGAAGTCATGGGGGTAGAACCCCATATTCTATTCTGCCTGCGGAACCACTTCAACTGCCGTGTTTTTTAAAAGGCCCTGTATCTCGGAAGTAAGAAGGTCTGACTGAGCGGTGTGCTGCCGCTTGGATGGAAGATCCGGAGGGATCTCTACGAAATTGAGAGAGTATCCCCCCCTCAAATAATCCTGAGGACCCATTTGTCCATTGTGATGGATTTCCACTGATTGTAAAACCGAGTCAGACTGCCTCCCACTGCCATAGCGGTATCCACCTCGGGCAGCTGAGGTGGGACCTGGGCCGGGTTTTCAGAGGGTGGCACTGGTCGCTGTGCCTTTTGCTGCATTTTCTTTTGCAGCTGAGGAGTTTGGTTTCTATTAAAGGCTCCTCGGCCTTTACCTCGAAAGGACTGCCTGTTACAAAATTGTCGATGGTTCCTGCTCCTTTGGGGGGGGGGGGGCGCAGGACCCGTCCAAGTTGTTTTAATGGCATTCCTGGTTTTCTGA
This sequence comes from Neoceratodus forsteri, assembly GCA_016271365.2. Taxonomy (NCBI): domain Eukaryota; kingdom Metazoa; phylum Chordata; order Ceratodontiformes; family Ceratodontidae; genus Neoceratodus; species Neoceratodus forsteri. Next base: position 1,507,647,584 of record CM057450.1, read on the forward strand.
GCAGCCTGTAATGCTTGTTCCACTTGAAGGCCAAACAAATAAGCCCTGTCAAAAGGGGACATTCATCACCTGTTGCCGAGCTTCAGGTGAGAAGCCTGACGTTCTCAGCCAGGAGTGCCGTCTGATGCAGATACCTGCAGCCGCTGGCTGTGCTGCAGTATCACAAGCATCCATAGCAGCCTTCAACTGATGGTTGTTGGATTCTATACCCCGGTAATCGTTTGGAGAAGCCCCAAACTGACCTCCAATTGTGGGAGATTCTCAACTATCTCCTTAAAGGAGTTCCACAGGGTATACTCGTATTGAGAGAAATGACCCTGATAGCTAGCAATACGCATTCCTAAGGTTGCAGCTGTGAAAACATGCTTCCCTAAGATGTCAACCTTGCAAGACTCTTCACTGATAGGTCGTGCCAAGGTCTCCTGAGGAAGGACAATGTTATCATTCCTGCAAGCACTACCAAGGCATCCGCAAAGGGCTGCAATGTCAGGAAGGGTCTGTCCTTAGGTGGAGTGTTATTTCCTGTTTGCGGCTTTAGCCACAGACGGGATAAGCGCCAGTTTGGCCCACACCATCTCTGACAGGGTTTCAAAAGATGGGGGGATGAGGCCATGAAGTCTGTAGAAATAATAGGAATGTGAAGATACTGGAGATGCAGAAGTTTCCCTGGGTCCACCTCGGAGGTCTGAAGAGCCAGGGCCAAGCCTACATTCCAGAGGAGAGACTGGAAAGACAGATCCTCCACTATGGACTCAGCCAAGACAGGTCATTGCCTGAGTCATCTCTGTTGTTGTCCGATAGAACCAGATCAGGATCAGACTCATTGTCGTCGTCCTCTAGCCCTGGGATGGCAGGGGCAAATCCTGCTAGACTGAGGCCTGGACCAGGCGAGAGGTACGCGGGCGTTATCGGGACCTGTACCGGCATCAACATAGTCGGCATCACACACGGCACCAAGGCTGACACTGGACATACATGGCACTGAAGCTGTCACTGCATGTGGCACCAAAGCCAGGACCACACAATGCACCAATGAACCTCTCGAAGCTGCAACTGGCACCTAAGAGGTCAACGCTGCACATGGTGCAGAAGGGCACAACACCGCACATAGTGCTGACAACCACTGTCAGACCTAGAGGAAAGGGGGAAGAATATGGCACCTGTTCCAGCCCCCTCATAGAAATTTGGTGAGGGAAGTAGGCACGTGAAACCGGTGCTGGTGGTGTCAGTACCGGAGAGGGAGAAATCTCTGTCGCCGGCACTGAACGCACACCCTGTTACAACCACCCCGGCCCCAGCTCAGCGTCCCCAAGACCCTGGAACTGGGTCCACAGGCTAAGGCAGACAAGACAAACGCTGTACCCACTGCTCCATAAGAATGACCCAGTGGTGAAACTGCCCACCGGAAACCCCATCAGAGGACAGAGAGAGGCTCTGGTTTTGCGACTCCCGACCGCTAAAAACGGAGACCACCGGGGACCCAGGAGGGGTCGGGTGGTTGTGCCCTTCAAAACTGAAGACCTCTCAGCAGACATAACAGAGGGTGATCTCGAGCGGTACCGACTCTTCTTCCTCCTACGGGAAGAAGAACAACTCAATGTCAAATGGCGCCGGGTCTCCAACCGAGATCAGGAACGGGCCCGCTTCTTTTTGTGCTTTTGGGAGGGCCGTCCTCCCTCCTGAGCACCAGACTGCCCGTGGTCAGACCCCCCTCCGCAAAGGGCGGTGGACCGAACACAGTCCCACTGCAAGAAGAACTTTCCAGCAAAGTCTCCCTACCGTCACCAATACTGTCCATGGTCGACTCTGTCGATGACAGACAGAGAGGTTTCTTCAGAAGAAGTTTTTTTTTTTTTTTTTTTTACTAAAATAAAATAATTCTAAGAATACTAATACTAAATGAACTGAATGACAATATGCTGTTGTGTATAGATGTGAAATTTGAATCCTGGCAGGCATGTGTCGTCGTCACTGAAGCGCACTCGACGGTGGGGAAAAAAGAAACTGAGGCAGTTGGAGGGTCGACACCGAGATAGCCTATATGGACACGAGGCAGTCTTGCAGCACCGTACATGCACGGTCCTATCTCAGCACCAGCCCTCTTGAAGATTTTTGGCTCCCGCTGGGTCCTAGCTCCTCCAGTGTAGTCCCATTAATGTGAATCAGTGGTGGAGACTTTTAGTCCAGGAAGATCTCTAGATTCCAGTATGAAGATTTAAAAATGGAACAATACCATAATCAAGAATGGAAGATGAGTAATGGGAATAAAAAAGGGCACCTTCTTATCTGAAGGGAACCTACCTTTCATAATTGTTAAAACCCCCTCAAAAACAGTGGTCCTGGACCTCAAGCGGGCGGATTTTGTGAAGATGCAGGATCTAGTTTTGGAAAGATTGGCATGTGTATATCAGATACAGGGGGGTGGAAGTACAATGGAGTAGTATGAAGGGGGCACTCCTGGAAGTGACTGGAGCGTATGCAAAGATTTCCAAATGTAGCAAGCACAAAAAGACGATCTGGCTCTCAAAGAGGGTGAAAAATGCAGTGAGGGTGAAAAGAAGGGCCTTCACAGAGCACAAGAGGAACAATGGACAGGAAGCCTGGCAGGAGTACCAGGCTAAACTCAAAGAGGCAAGAGTGGAGGTCATCAGGGCAAAAGTAGACATGGAGCTGCAGACTGCCGAGGGAGAAACAGGTGGGGAAAAACAATTTCTCAGGTACATAAGAAAAAAATGAAAATGAGTAGGGATTGTTAGGCTAGCTGTGGGCAGTGTAGTGGGGGTTGATGAGCAGAAGGCAAATGAACTAAACAGTTACTTCTGCATGGTATTCCTTGTAGAGGACAATGGCTTTCTGATGGACAGCAGTATCAAGGCCACCACAAGGGAGCATCCAGGAGATGAGCCGAGTACAGATCTCAGTGGACAGGGTACAAAAGGGATCAGAAGCTCTAAGGTTAGACAAGGTGGCAGACCTGGAAGGCCTGCACTTGTGAGTTCTAAGGGAACTGTCTGCAGTACTGGCAGTACCCTTAACCCGTCTATTCAATGACTCACTGCAGTCGGGAGTTGTGCCAGTAGATTGGAGATCCACTAGTGTAGTACCACTCCATAACGGGGCCGGGGACAGAGACAGTTCAGGCAACTGTAGGCCTGTTTGCCTTCCCTCCATCTTAGGTAAACTGATGGAGACCATAGTAAAGAAGAGTTTGGTGGGTTACAGGATGAAAAACAGCATGGGTTTGTGTCAAGGAGGTCTTGCCAGACCAACCTGATACTGCTTTTTAATTGAGTCACCAAGGCAGTAAGACACGGGGACAGGCAGTAGATCTGCTCGGCTTCAGCAAAGCCTTCAATTTGGTACCACATAGGAGGCTGCTGAAGTAACTGGATGACTTGGGAATGGAGCCAGGTGTTTTGTTTTTGTTTGTTTTGTTTATTCTTTGATAACCGGGTAAGACCCACTGGGTACAAGGCCTATTTACAGGGGTGACACAGGAGCACTGGGGAGGCTAAGTAACTTGCTTAGGGTCACACAGTATGCAAGTGGAAGTTGTGGGAATCAAAATCTAGGTCTGCTGGATGTATCACACTCATTCACAGCTTGTTGCTCTAACCTCCAGGCTATACTACCAGCCAGGTTTTAGTTAGTTGGGCAGGAAACTGGCTAAGGGGGAGGCAATAAATAGTAGTGATTAATGGGGCTAAATCAGGGGACAAAGAGGTCACAGAATGCCACAGGGATCAGTCCTGGGACCTGTCCTTTTAAATATGTTCATATGTGACACTGAGAAGGGTATTCAGGGAAAGTTGTCTCTCTTTGCTGATGACACAAAGCTATACGGCACGGTGGATCATTAGGAATGGGTGCTGGAGCTCCAAAAGGACCTAGAGAAATGGCTAAGGTCTCAGAGTTGAGGTTCGGTGCCAAGAAATGCAAAGTAAAGCACTTAGGCAGACAGAATACACGCACAGAATACTGGATGGGAGGCATTAGAACTTGCCACTTCAACAGACGAGAGTGATCTGGGACTTAGTGGCTCCCTCAAACAAACAAGTCAGTGCAACAAAGCATATAGCAAGGCATCACAGATGCTAGGTTGTATAGGGTTGGGGTTTTGACAGAAGAAGTAGTGAGGGGATTCTGCCACTGTACAACTCCCTGGTGAGGCCTCATGACAAACTAGAGCTGGTGCACCAAAGGGTTACCAAGATGATCCAGGGCCAACAGAGCAAATCCTATGTGGATCGGCTGGAGGCCCTTAACAAAGTTGCTGGAGGCCAGGCAAGAGCAGGGGACATAACATATACGTGTTTCAAGTGTATAAACAAGGTCGACAGTGAGGACCTATTTATAAGAACTAGAGATGCAGTTACTAGGGGGCATGACAGGAGGTTGTTAGGATGCAAATTCAGGAGAAACTTGGGGAGGTTTCACTTCACTGAGGGTGGTGGAACCGTGGAACAGACTGCTGGAGGAAGCAGTGGGTGTGCTACCCTTAATGGGTTTAAACTAGCCTGTGACAGGGCAAAGGGACTTAATAGTTCCCAAGTGGGGCACCAAGGGTTTGAGGGGTGGGCTCACTGAGGGAGAGTAATACAGCCCTCCAGGGCAGTAGGTCAGTGGGGAGTGCTAGTATAGTAAGAGCAGACTCAGTGAGCCTTCAGTCTCTTTCTGCTGTCAAATTCTGTTTCTAAATCACATTCTTCCAAAAAATGACTAAACCGTTCACCGCTTTGATTAACCACTACTTATAAAGTGGCACTGAAAAAGCCTTACGTCTGACTGGCTGAAACACACCACCTGACCATGGATTAATTCTCAAGTAATACTTGGCACTTGGTCTAATACTTGGTTCTTGAGACAGAAGAAGGCATTAGCCCATTTAATCTGTCTCCCATGTTAGCGGATCCACATATTGCTATTTTGGTCCAAGAAATCATCCAATCTAGTTTTAAAAGTGTTTAAACTGTCTACTTCTAATAATAAATCCCTTGGTATATTATTCCACGCAGTTACCACCCTCTGCACGAAGAAGTTTCTCCTAATGTTCCTTTTTGGGAAAGTTAACTTGAGTTGGTACTTATGGCTTCTTAAATTAATATTTTGAATATTGAATTCCATACCCAAACTTGTCATTAACTTGGCATCCCTGTTTAAACATTTCAAGTAGGTCACCTCGATAGCTCCTTCTCTCTAATGAGTAGAGATCCAGTTGCTGAAGCCTGGCATCATACGGTGTGTCATTAAAGCCCTGTATCAACCTGGTGGTCTACGCTGCACTCTTTCCAAGTTGTTTGCATCTCTACACATATACGGGTTCCATAATGGTGAACAATAATTGATACGTGGTCTTTTAAATGCCTTGTGTGTAAGTAAAATGCAGTTTCTACGTTTCAAGATGAAGGCTCTTCTTATTCTTCCCACTATACTGTTGGTTTTCTTGATCACCTCTGTGCAATGTGGGCTGAAGCTTAAATTGTTGTCTATCATTATTCCTAGGTCCCTTACCGTAGCCACTATCCTAAGGGTTGCACCGTTTATGGCATATGTGTACATTTTGTTGTCGCCGTCTAAATGCATCACTATACATTTGCACGTATTGAATGTCATCCCAATGTTGTTGGCCCAGTTTTCCAACCTCTCTAAGTCTCTCTTCAGTCCTAACACTTGGTCTTGTGTACCAACCATAGCCCCTAATGTAACGTCATCTGAAAATTTTATCTGTTTTTTAATATTTAATATCCATGTTGGATACATATAATGAAAATAGAGTTGGTCCCAGGACAGAGCCCTGGGTCACTTGACTCGACACTTTCCCCAGTCCTGACAATCTTCCGCATATTCTTACCTACTGGTTCCTACCGGTAAGCCATGATGTAATCCAATTTGCTATTTTTACACTTATACCCCCATCTATCAGTTTATTTATTAGAAGATCATGCGGAACTTTGTCAAACGCCTTCTGGAAATCAAAGAAAAATATATCCACTGGTTTATTTTGATCTAGTGAGTCACTTACAGCTTCAAAAAACACTAGTGTGATGACCTCCACGAACTTGAAAAATGGTCTTCCGTATGGCAACGGAAATGTAATGCCAAGAAGTGTAAGGTCATGCACCTTGAAAGGGGCAACACCAGGGCCAAATACTACTTGGGAAGGGAAAAACTTACTACCTCGAGCCAAGAGCGTGACTAAGGGGTCATCATTTCAGAAGACCTGAAGGTTGGTAGCTAGTGTGAAAAGAGAGCACTAAAAGCAAACCATATGCTGGGATGCATAGGTAGAGGAATCACTAGCAGATGGAGGGAAGTGGTCCTGCCCCTGTACAGGTCATTGGTAAGGCCCCACCTCGAGTACGGGGTCCAGTTCTGGAGATCATACCTGAGAAGGATATTGACAAGGTGGAGGCGCTACAGAGGAGGGTAACTTAAAATGATACATGAACCCAAGAAAGAAGCTACATGGACAGACTGGGGGAGCTCAACATGTACTCTATGGAACAGTGGAGGGATGGGGGATATGACAGAGACCTTTAAGTGCCTCAAAGGTACAGTATAAACTGTGTCCAGGCAAATGAGCTGTTCCAGTTAAATGCATCCACAAGGATGTGAGGTCATGGCTTGAGGTGGGGGAGCTTCAAGAGCAACAAACACAAGTTCTTCTTCATGGAGACAGAGGTGGTGCCATGGAATGGGTTACTTGAGGAGATGGTGGAAGCTAAGGCAGTTAGGGAATTCAAGAACACGTAGGATAGATACAAAGGGATTGTGACAACAAACACAGGGAGATTGTGTGTGTGTGTGTGGGGTTAGTCCTAAACATGGGCAGACTAGATGGAGCAACAGTCCCCATCTGCTGACACATTCTATGTATCTATGTAAGTGTGGATTTTTTTTTTTTTTTAAATCCATGTTGGATAGGGTCTTTGAATTCAGTTCCAGTACATTCCTTTTCTAACATGTCTCTAATAATACCCACCATTACTCTTCCCAAGTTAGACATCAAACGTACAGGTCTGCAGTTTGACATATCTGCTTTGTCCCCTTTTCTATAAATAGGTATGACTGTTGCTGTTCTCCAGTCACCAGGTACCTCCCCCCATTCAAGAGACATACTGAACAGTTTTTCCAGGGGTCCCACCAACCACTGCCTGATCTCCATTAACAACCAGGGATGAAGCCCATCAGGGCATGCCGATTTTGTAGTATCCAATTTGTCTAGTTTCTGTAAAATTTCCTCCTTGGTTATAATCCTATTGGAATGGTTTTGTGAATGGGGCCGCGTTTGAGCCACATCATTTAACGTGGTCTGTTGTGCATTAATTGTGCTTGGGCAATCAGGCAATCGACTCTGTCCAACAGCATAAAAGCCAAGGCTTGAGCCGTGTCCAGGACAGCCCCTATGTACTACAGTCGCTGGCAGGGTGTTAACACCGATTTTGTAATGTTGACTGTCATGGCGGTAGCATCGAACAGCTGTCTGATTCGAGCTAAGATCTTAAGCAGCAGGTCCCTGGAATAGACTTTCAATAGTCAATCATCCAGTTAAGGGAAAATATACAGGTCTTCCCCATGAAGGGCTGCTGCCACTACTGCCAAGCATTTGGTAAAGACCTGCAGCGCTGAAGACAAGCCAAAGGGCAACACTCTGAACTGGTAATTTTCTGTCTGGAACAGGAACCTCAAGTATTTTCTGTGAGGCTCCTGGATTTTGATATGGGGGTATTCATCCTTCATCTCAAGGGAACATATCCAATCCCCTCTTTGCAGTAAAGGAAGGAGACCCTGAAAAGTGACCATTCTGAAGTTCTTGTTTTTTTTTATGAAGATTATGAGATCCCCAAGATCCAGAATAGGCCTTAGGTTCCCCTGTCCACTTTTGGACAAGGAAGTACTAGGAGTAAAAACCTGTGTTCCTTTGTTCTAGAGACACAGGCTCTATGGCTCGTTTCTGAAGCAGAGTTTGCATTTCTTCTAGCAATAAGGGCAAATGCCTTGGAGGATATGTGGTGATAAGTGGAAGATGATCTGGAGGGTTATCCAGAAGTTCCACAGCATGACCCCATTCTATGATCTCCAGAACCCATGCATCTGTAGTAATTTCCTTCCACTGGGTGAAGTGAAGAGAGAGTCGACCCTCTACAACAATCCTTGGAGGTAAAGGTGGTTGGGGGTGTAAAAAGAGTCAGGCAGAGACAGTGGGGGTAGCTTCCCCAGCTTCCACTACCTCTAGGGACTTTTAAATGGGCACCTGGGGTAGTACTTGGGACTAGCAAGGCTCCTGCTCCCTTACCCCTTCCCTGCTGTCTGGTGGCTGGGCACTAACACTAGCTGAATGAAAGGACCCTTGCTCCTACCTTTGGGGTGGGTATGGTAGCGGGAATGCAGATTTTAGAGTCCTAAGAGAGGTCTGAAGAGCTGTGAGAGTCTCTTGGACCTCAGGACCAAACAACTTGTGCTCTCGAAATGGGAATTAAGAATGGACTGTTGCACATCATTGGCAAAGCCTGCTACTCTAGGCCAAGAGTTGTGTGGCATAGAAAGGCTTCCCAGAAGGTGCCATATAGATTTTGTATGCCTTCCTGGGAACAGTAGGAATGTTGTTTGATCTGTACTAGGCAGCAAAAGCGGCATCCTCTAAAGCAGGAAGCAGAGGTGGCACCACAACGGCAGCAGATTGTTGAAGTTCCAGGAACTCTATTAAATTCTTTTTAGTAGTCCTGTTCCTCCAGATCAAAAGCACAGATTCCTCATGGCATGTTGAGACACTGGAGCCAGTGCCACAGTCATAGTGGCCTTCAGTGTAATCCTCAGCCTCATCCTCCTCCTCCTGCATTATTAAGTCAGTATCATACTCATCATTAAGTGGGTCGATGGAGAGAAGAGATCATGCCGACAACGTCGGCACAGGAGGTGGCTGTGGCAAGGGTGTACCTTGTGACGTTGATGGGGGATCAGGGACTAGCCTCACTGACTGGCCTCCTGGAACAAGGAGGCCAGGTAACAGGTATGTTATCATGTCAGAAAATGATAAGACAATAGCCTCAGTATCGACGCCCATACGGTCGATGGGTACAACTAAAGGAGTCGATGGGGGAGACTGAGTCCCCGATATCGGCGGCAATGTACCAGCCATGCTAGACCTGGTAGTGCCTGCGCTAAGCCCTGACCTTCATGTCATGTTGTCGATTGGGGGGGGTGGGCGGCGTCACCGTCGAAGTGGACATCAGCTCCAAGGAGGTCGTACCTACAGAACAAAGTGGCAACTTGGAACGCACTGGGGAGGCACTCTCCTTGTGCTTATGTTTATGACTCCCTGATGCCTTGCCCCAGAATTTAGATGACCGCGATTCGGTCGACTGGGCTGGCAATGCTGCACCCTTTTGTTGGAGTGCCTTCTCTATTCTGGCTACTTTTGTGCAAAGAGAAGCCTGTATATGGTGTTGCCTGGTTGTCGAATTGAAACCTCGGCAAATGTTGCAGGCTTTCACATTGCGATCTGGGCCTTGGCAGCAGACACAGATGTCATGAGAGTCACTAGTGTAGATCTCATCTCCACACTCACAGTTCCAGAAGAGTTTTGACGGTTCTTTAGACAACATACAGGTTGTCGAAAATCACTGTAAAAGTGATTACTTTCTTATAAGGAAAATAACGGTGGCTACTACAGCGGCATTTCCACTGTGGTCTGACGAGTCTGACTTATGGCGGGAAAAGAACGGAGGAGAGGAGGTGCCACCCATGTTTATGTACTTGCTGATGTCACTGTGGGCGGCCCCTGGCTGACTGCTTGTTAAAGTTTCCATGTGATCCTAGCACCAGACAGCTATAAGTTCCACAGGTGTGGCCTGATGAAAGAGATATCCTCGAAGAAGATACAGTGAGTATTTCAGGAGGAGAAGGGGTAGGCATCTGTTGCCAGTGGCTGGACAAAAGGAAGTTGGATGTTATGGGATATAAACTCTACGACTAGAAAATCAGTATACACCTAATTACATTTGCCGCAAACCTACTTTAAAAATCATTGTCAGTCTTGGAGTTAAGTCTTAAAAACTATATGGTTACTAACAAATACTGCTGCTTTATCAGCAACAGTGTGATCTGGCAATATATCAAGATGCACATTTTTCTTTTCATTTTCTTTCATTGCTGAACCAAGACACAGGATTCTGAAGTTTTTATTTTTAAAAGTTCCCACTCCAGTGCCATGCCTATCAGGAATAACTTGATACAGTGTTGTGCTGCTTACCATCACAAAGATGTGGTGGCACCATCCTAATATATCTACAGTATGAATCTAGCATGTACATTCAACAGGTAACCTCAGCGGGACAGATTTTAAAACTTGTGCGTGGCAGCCATCTTTAATGACCTGAGTCATTGGTTACAAAATTAGCTGTAAAAGCTGTTTTAAAGGGAAAGGGGAAATTTTCTAACCAAGTAAAGCCACACTAAGCCAGAGCTTGTTTCCAGGTGTGCCCTGGGAGCACAAGGAAGTTAAATGACTCAATCAGGGTCACACAATATGCAAGTGTGGGCTGATGGGATCCAAACCCAGGTCTCCAGGGTTTGCAGCTCAGTGCCCTTAACCACTACGCTATACTGTCTACTAATATCTTAATCTCTGAGAAATGGAAAGTACGTACCTACCGTAATTCTTGATCTTCTTGGACGAAGTCTCCACCACTCATTCACACTGATGGGATCTATGCCGGAGGCGTCAGGACCCAGCAGGAGCAAACTTTGCAGGGGCTGGCGCCAGAGATGGAGCTGTGAGGAGGCGGCGCCCACGAGCCTCGGCTCGGCGTGCAATGACTATCTTGGCGTGGCCACTCCAACAGCCTCAGTACCTTTTTCCTGAGGAGGTGCAGCGTAACTAACCTAGAAGGATAGCCTAACAAAAACTGGACGTAGATAGTCCGAAGCGACCCGTATAAGAAGGGTCAAGAAAGAAGTCTTCACAGCCTAAGACTGAGGAGTGAAGACCAACAACAGAGGTGAGCTCGGGGGATGGTGGGTAGGCATGTGAATGAGTGGTGGAGACTTACGTCCCAAAATCAGAGTGTAATAACTATAATTCTCTATCTTCCTGGACATAGTCTCCACCACTCATTCACACTGATGGGAGAGTACCGAGCTAATAATCCCCCGAGAGGGAGGCAGGGGAGACCAAGAGCTCACAAATTTAGGACAGAAATCCGTTAAAGATAGACCTACCAAACGAAAGATGTCGCTAGGCATGGACTTCAGGGCATAGTACTTGACAAAAGTATGCACTGAGCTCCAGGTAGCCGCGTTGCAAATGTCTGCACTGGGTACGTTGCAGATTTCTGCCAGGGATGCCGCGACTGCTCTGGTAGAGTGAGCGTACACTCTGCCCTCCAGCTTAACCTGCGCCATGGAGTAGCAGTGGCGAAGGCATGCCACCAGCCAAGCCGAAATGCATATGATAGTGACAGGTTGACCCAGCCGGGACTCGCTAAAGGAAAAAAACAGTTGTTGAGCTTTTCGAATTTCTTTCATTCTATCCAAATAGAAATGCAGAGCTCTTTTGACATCTAAAGAATGAAGGATATGCTCTCCTTCATTTTTTTTGTACTTTATATTTATTAATTTTACATATAAATCTATTACATTTATACAATACGTCTTGTGGATTGTACAATCGAGATGGACAAGTTACATTCCATTTATATTCAGGATTTCTGTATCTCCAAGTAAGCTCTATAATTGGGAGTCTATAATAAATCAGTTTCAACACTAAAAGTCCACATATCTGTGTAGCTGTAACCCATGAGCAGATGGATTAAAACATTTAAATTTAAGCTAAACTATTTTCAAACTTGCCTCGCTCACGGAGCATGGGGTCCATCATTTTATCTAAAGATTACATCTAGTGGGGGAAATATTCCCCCTAAATCAACTTTAAGATGCTAGAACAACAACAACTCACATTATAGATTTATCTATAACTATGTTGAGGCCTCAGGAGAACACAGCTACGTTCTCCCAAATTCTCAGAAACAATCAAGACATTGATAAGGCACAAGGGCCACATTCTCATTATGACTAAGTAGCTGATATACTTTAAATCACCAGTTCAAGAAAATTAACTCTAAAGATCAACACAAACTTTGTGTTAAGCACAACAAAATGGTTGCAAGCTGGATTGTATCTGAGCCGTGCAGCGGCTATTTGCTATCATAAAATTAGCTTAATTACATATCACCAAATAGTCCCATTCATGTTTCTTCTAAAGAATCATTATCAGTCTGCTGATCTCGATGATTATCTTGCTGAGCTTCCAAACGGGCTACCCATTTCCCAGCATCAGTCAGGTCAGTGAATACAAACATCTTATCCTAAAGGACGATACGGAGCTTAGCTGGAAAGAGAACCGCATGTGGGATTTCATGGTCCCGGAGCTTTCGCATAACCCCATCAAATTTTTTACGTTGCTGGCAGGTGGAATAGGATAAATCTGGAAAAAGGTGAACTGTGTGGCCTTGTATGCTTAGTGAACCCAGTTGCTTAGCCAGACCCAGGATGCTGTCTCTTGTGTGTGTACTATCAGCTACCACCATTCGCACTCCAGGAGCCGCCTCAGACCGTCTTCCACGAGGACGAGTTCTGTATGCTTTGAGGAAGTGCCACTCGGAGAAGTCGCCATGGCCTTCAGACTACTCCGTGATCCAATCTCCAAAGAAAAGCAAAGGGAGGTCTCCCTCCAACTCCTCCGGTAAGCCGATCATTCAGATATTAGCACTCCTTACTTGATTTTCCAGGAGTTCCAGATGATTATTTAGGTGCTGCGATTCTCTCAGTGCCCCATATTAATGGCATTACATTTAGTAGCCTGTTGCTGCAGATCATCGACCGCACTGTTTAATTTCTCCACGGACGTCTCCACTAAAGTTATCCTGCCTGCTAGGCCGTCTAGATTAGTATTCATCGTGGATACTGATGATATTAGGGTTTTAAGTTTGTGGCCTAGTGATTGCAGAGTTTCTTCTCCCTCGGTGCTGGTATTAGGGGTTTGCCCCATCAATCTCGTAGTCGAACCACTAGCTGATGCTTGAGCTTGATCTTTCTTCTTAGGGTTACCCATCTTGATCCTGACTGTCTCAGCTACAAGTGGAAGTTTTTATTTCTGGTTGTTTTAAAATCTAAAAGTAGATTTTTGTCTTTTAAATTTTTATATGTAGAGCTGTGCCTCTAGCGCCTGCCTAGCTCGGGCTCCACATCCCCCCACCCCCCACCGCTCTCTTCATTTTGAAGTTCACAAAATAAGTAGGTAGGACCAAAGGTTGGTTTAGATGGAATTCTGAAACAACCTTAGGGAGAAACTTAGGATGGGTCCTAAGAACTACTCTGTCCTTATGAAACACAGTATACGGAGGGTCTGTGACCAAGGCATGTATTTCAGAGACCCTGCAAGCCGATGTAATGGCCACCAGGAAGGCCGTTTTCCAAGTGAGAAATTTCAGCTCACAGGTAGCTAGAGGCTCGAAAGGCTTTCGAGTGAGCATGTCTAGCACAAGATTAATGTCCCAGGCTGCGACTGGACGTCTCATAGGAGGTCTGGTATGCAGAATACCCTTAAGAAACCTCTTAACTACTGGTAACTGAGCCAGTGGTAAGGAAAGTACTGGTTCATGATAAGCTGAAACAGCACAGAGGTGAACTTTGACTGTAGAGTATTGCAGATCTGAATTTGAGAGGTCTAAAAGGTACTCTAGAACTTTATTTGGTGAGCAAGAAAAATGATTCAAAGAGGATTTTGCACACCAGAGAGAAAAATGTTTCCATTTGGCTGTGTATGTTGTTCTAGCGGCTGGCTTGCGCACAGCCAAAAGAATATCTGAAACTCTCTGAGAGACATAGAACCTGTTCACTTCTATCTCTTCAGGAGCCAAGCGTGAGGGTGAAGTGACCTCAGATTAGGATGGACCACAAGCCCCTGGGTCAGAAGGTTCGTCTGAAGGGGAAGTGCTTTCTGAGGGGTTTCCAACATACTGTTGAGTAACGGAAACCATATCTGTCGAGGCCAGAAGGGAGCAATGAGGATCATTTTGTCCCCCTGGGCCTCGAATTTGAGAAGTACCCTCTGAATTAGTGGAAGAGGAGGAAAGGCGTATAGAAAGCGTTTTGTCCACTGCAGCCTGAACGCATCCTGACAGAAAATGCCAGGCCCTGGATTTCTGGAGCAGAAGAGAGGCAGTTTTGTGTTGAGTGGGGATGCAAAAAGGTCCAGTCTGGAGTTCCCCACACTGTGAATAGTGACTGAACTACGGTTGAGTCAAGAGACCACTCGTGAGGATCTGTCTCTGTTCTGCTGAGGCGGTCTGCCAGTTCGTTCTGCACTCCCGGCAGGTAAACCACCTGAATTAGAGCCTTGTGCTCTAGGCACCATTCCCACACTCTCTTCGCTTCCCTGCATAAAGGGTAAGTGTGTGCACCACCCTGCTTGTTGATGTAATACATCACTGCTTTGTTGTCTGTTTGAAGGAGAATGTTTTTGTGACAGAGAATGTCCTTCAAAGCCCGGACTGCATAAAGGACAGCTCTCATTTCTAGGACATTTATGTGAAGCTGGGACTCGTCTTGAGTCCACACACCTTGGGTGTGGAGATTCTGGCAGTGAGCCCCCCACCCCATCAGGGACGCGTCCCTGATAATGGAAATCTGATGATCCAGTGGAGCAAAGGGATACCCTTTCAGAAGATTGTCCTCTTGCGACCACCAGGTGAGTGACCTCTTCAGAGGTTCTGTCACCTTGACGAGAAAGGACTGAGGGTGAGTGGTTGGGGACCACTGAATATTGAGCATCCACAGAGGTTCTCATGTGGAGGCGTGCTAGGGGTACAGTGAACACCGAGGATGCCATGAGACCCAGCATCCATTGCATCAAGATAGCTCGAACCGAGCTGTTCTCTCTGATGTATCGGGCAATAAGTAGGATATCGCTCCTTCTGTCCTCTGGTAGAAAAGCTTTTGCACAGGAGGTGTCCAGAAGAGTTCCTATAAAAAGGTGCTTCTGGGAGTGCTGCAACTGCGATTTCTTGAGATTTAGCAGGACTCCCATGGACGTGAGAAAGTCTGAGGCCGTGGCTACGGCGTAGAGAGTTCCTTTCCTGGAAGTGCTTGCTAGAAGCCTGTCGTCCAGATATGGGAACACTTGTATTCTGATCTTTCTGAGATGCGCTGTGAGAATTGCACAACACTTTGTAAAAATTCGTGGCGCCGAGGATAGCCCAAAGGGCAGGACTCTGAACTGATAATGTTGGCCCAGTGCTACAAACCGTAGGTATTTGTGATGCTTTGGGTGTATAGGAATATGTTGGTAAGTGTCCTGCATGTCCAGGAAAGCTAGCCAATTGTGTTAATGAAGCAAGGGTAACAGAGTCCCGTGCAAAGTCATCTTGAACTTTTCCTTGAAAAGAAACTTGTTTAACTTTCTGAGATCCAGAATGGGGCGCATGCCACCGGTCTTTTTCGGGACCAGGAAGTAATGGGAGTAGAAACCAGTGTTTTGTTGATCCAATGGAACTATTTCTACTGCTCTATTGTTCAGAAGGCCTTGTATCTCAGAGGCAAGAACGTCTGACTGTATTGTTGACAGCCTAGGCTGTCGTTTGGGAGGATGATCCAGAGGGGTTTCTGAAAGGTTGAGGGAGTACCCCTCGTGGATTATCCAGAGGACCCATTTGTCTGATGTTATGGACTTCCACTAGTTGTAGAACTGAGTCAGACGTCCTCACACCGCTGAGAAAGAGTCCCCCTCGGGCAGTTGAGGTGGGACCTGGGCCAGAGACTCAGAAGGTGGCACTGGGTGCTTTGGGCCCTTACACTTTCTGTTGCTTTTTCATTTGAGGCCGGGAGGCTTGGTTTTGGTTAAAACCTCCCCTGCCCTTGCCCTGAAAGGACTGACGGTTGTGAAACTGACGCTTGTTAACACCTCTCAAGAAGGGGTGGGAGTGGGTCGAGCCATTTTAATGGCTGACCTAGTCTTCTTCGTGGCCTCCACAGCTTTCTCTACTTGAGGTCTGACAGATATATATACTGTCAAAGGTTAATGCCATGACCTGCTGTTGGGCATCATTCGTGAAGCCCGCAGTGCGAAGCCAGGAGTGATGGCAGGTAAAAATGCCCACCGCTGCTTGGTCAGCAGTATCGAAGGCGTCCATAGCTGCTTTAACCTGTTGGTTGTTGAACTCAATACCCCTGGTTATGGTCTGAAGTAGTTCTGAACTAGCGTCCGACTCGGGCAGACCTTCCAGCATCTGTTTGAGCAAATGCCATAGAACATACTCATATTGAAAGAAATAGCCCTGGTAGCTGGCAATATGCATACCCAGGGTAGAGACAGCAAAGACTCTCTTACCCAAGGTGTCTATCTTACGAGATTCTTTGTTTATAGGTCAGGTTGTAGATGCCTGAGGAAGAACGACCTTATCATTCTCTGCCAGGACTACAATAGGGTCCGCAAGGCCTGGGAGGCCAAAATGGGTCGATCCTTGGGAGCAGCATACTTCCTGTCTATGGACTTAGCCACAGAAGGACTGAGAGCGAGATTATTCCATACCATTTGAGAGAGTGTCTCAAAGGATGGCTGTTAAATCCAAAGGGATCTCCGGAACATGAAGGTACTGGAGCCTTAAGAGCTTCCCAGGATCGATATCTGTAATCTGGAGAGAAAGAGTAGAATTCAAATTTTTCAGCACAGACTTAAATGACAGGTCCTCAACCACAGACTCTGCAACAGGATTAGATCCTGTTCCTTCCATGTCATCACCCAGCCGAAAGGTCTGGGTCAGGCTCAATATAATCTCCTGACAGCCCAGGAGGGACTGTATGGACAGGAAAGGAGTGAAAATCAGAAGGAAAAGGATTCGGAGTGGAGAAGCCCTGAAGGCTGGATGATGTCACACCAAACCTCGGCGCCGAAGAGGAGCACGGAGCCGTCTGACATAGTGCAGCGCATGGTGCTGACAAAGACCATGGCACTGAAGAAGCCTATGGCACTGCAAATGGTGCCGACAGATCCCCTGGCACCGAGGATGGCACCGACAACCCCAACGGCACCGAAGACAGCACCGACAGCCGCATCGGCGCCAAGGATGGTGGCAAGCGACCCATCGGCACCGAGGATGGCTCCGAGTGACCCATCGATGCTGACGGCGCCGAAACCAAACCAGGGCTCCGAAAACTGGGATTTGAGGAGAAAGAAGGAAGAATACCAGGAGGTAGAGGCATCAGTGTGACCCCCTGCGTCGCAGCCATGTGAGGGGGGGGAGACACCTGAGTGCAGAGTCGACGGCACCGAAGAAGATGCCATGTGACTAGGGAGGTCCAACCGCCCTACCTGATCCCCCGAAAGGCCAGGGGCGCCCAGAGTGACCGGGACAGGCAGCTGGACCAACCTCCGAGCCCACTGCTCCATAAGAGCAGCCCACTGATGAAACTGCTCATCTGAAGCCCTTCCAAAAGGCGGGGAAGGGCTCCGATGTCAAAGAGGTCGGACACTGGAAACAGAAACCGGCGACTCCGGAGGAGGAGACCGGCAGCTGACCCCAATGACCGACCGTCGACGCACAGACATACCAGAGGGCGACCTCGAGTGATGCCTTCTCTTTTTTGACCTGTGGGCTGAAGAAGAGCTCGAGGCCAAATGGTGCTGAGAGTGTGACCGTTTTCTTTTATACTTCCGGGGGGACCGCCCATCATCTCGGGCATCGGACCGTCCATTGTCAGACCCACCTTCCGGAGAGGGCGGCGGACCAGACCCAGCCAGACTGACTGAACAGCTTTCATACGAAGTCTCTGTACTATCACCTGACTCGCTCATGGTCGACTCCGTCAATGTAGGCTGAGACTTCTTTTCTTTAATAAATATAATAAAAAGTAAGCGGAACTTATTTGAGATATACTACAAAACAATAAACTGAAAACTATGTTGCTAGTTTGAAGTTTGACTCCCGGCGAGCGACGTCATCACTGAAGCGTACTCGATGGCAGGAAAAAAAGGAACTGAGGCGGTTGGAGGGTCGATGCCGAGAAAGTCACTGCCACACGAGCTGAGGCTCGTGGCGCCGCTCCTCGCGACTCCATCTCTGGCGCCGGCATTCTTGCAAAAAGTTTGCTCCTGCTGGTTCCTAGCGCCTCCAGCGTAGATCCCATCAGTGTGAATGAGTGGTGGAGACTTTATGTCCAGGAAGATTATTAATATCTTAATATCTGAGAAGACTAAAAAATACAATGAGCATGTATATTAGGATGTCAAAAATCCATTTTTGTTAAAAAGAAAACAACCCCCACTATGGGACCCTTATTCAGAGTTGGCCAGATGCGCTGCCAGTACACAATGCACAGCAAATAAGTTGTGCTGGCTCACTTTGTCAGCCTGAACAGATTGCGTGATCCGAACAGACCACGCAATCTGTTTGAACATCGGTCCCTGGATGCGCAAGGCACAGCAAGGTGCTGCCATGTATGGTGCAGTGCATCCAGGGTGCAGGGCTGAAGACCACCCATAGGGGAATGCGTGATGCACACCTGCATGCAAGGCAGCCCCCATGGGCAATATTTAGCCCAGACATGCAAATGAGCCCACTGGGCATGCACAGCACAAAGTGGTTGTTTGTATGCCCATTATGGGCTCATTTGCATGCCTGTGCACCGTGGCTTGCACCAGGCCAGCCCCCCCAGCCCAGAACACAGTGACATATAGGAGATATCCCATTGTCTCCGTAATGTAGCGTTTCCTCCCCCAAAAGCCCTGATCACTGTTTCAAAAGCATGACTCTCTCAACCCCGATCACTGAGACATACAAGAGTTACACCACCCATCCACAGTGTAGTGCCCCCAACCCTCTCCCCAATGGCTGCCAGTTGTAAAATATTTTCCAAACCCCATTTCTGTAGTGTAGTGCCTCCCAACCTCTCCCCGATGGCTGTCAGTAGTAAAATATTTCCTAAACCCTGTTTCTGTAGTGTAGTGCCCCCCTCCCCCCAATAGATGTTAGTTGTAAAAATAATTTCCAAACCCCGTTTCCATAGTGTAGTGCCTCCCACCCCTCTCCCTGATGGCTGTCAGCATTACAATGTGTCCCAATCCTAGTTTCCATAGTGGAGTGGCCTCCCCATCCCAGCCACGATCATTGTTAGGAATTAAAAACGTCCCGAATCCTGATCCCTGGTGGTTAGTGGTCCTCCCCCACCCTGTTACGATGTAACCCACTAACCCCGTACCCCCCCGATCTAGACCCCTGTCGGCGACTGGCACAACCCTCTTCAGCCTGCCACAGTGAGCAGCCGACTGATTGGTACTGGAGCATGGATGCTGTGGCACGATGAGGAGGGCTGTGCTAGCCACTGACAGGGGTCTGGAATGGGTGGGGTGGGTGTGGTTATATCCTAAAGGGGTGGGGGGGTGAGGGACTCACTCAGCCACCAGAGATCAGGGTTCAGGATGTTTTAATTCCTAACAGTGATCATGGTGGGGTGGGCACTCCACTGCAGAAACGAGGATTGTGACACATTTTAATACCGACAGCCATTAGGGAGAGGGTGAGGGGGCACTACACTACGGAAACAGGGTTTGAAAATTATTTTACAACTGACGACCATCAGGGAGAGTGTGGTGGGCACTACACTATGGAAATGGGGTTTGGAAATGATTTTACTACTGACAGCCATCAGGGAGAGGGTGGGGGGCACTATACTATGGAAAAACAGGTTACTCACCTGTAACAGTAGTTCTAGGAGTGGTATATGTTGTTCATCCACACTTCTTGGCATGTCCCGTTCCACTTTAAATCTTGCCGGAAGTCTTCAAGCTGGCTCCTCCCACCCAGCTGAGTGGTATATCCCTCGGCTCCGCCCCATGATGCCAGATCTTAGCCCGCTGGAAGCTTGGTGTTGTGCATCCGCAGCCAGGGAGGTCGGGTAGGTCCGTGTGGATGAACAACATATACCACTCCTAGAACTACTGTTACAGGTGAGTAACATGTTTTTCTAGGATCGTGGATATGTTGTTCATCCACACTTCTTGGCAGACTCTGCCCCGATGAAGCACATCACCTGGGAAGACATGAGTTCTGACTTGGCCTCATTGATCAAGAGGCCGAGTTGGGAGCAGGTCTGGAGGGCCAGGTCCCTGGACCTCTCCACCTCCTGCTGGGTGAGACCTGCTAAGAGCCAATCGTCGAGGCAGGGGTAAATTCTGACCCCCAATGCCTGAAATGGGCTGCCACCACTGCGATGCATTTGGTAAAGACCCGTGGGGCTGACAACAGGCCGAACGGCATGGCTCAGCTCGGAACTCATATAGGGTCCCTTCGGCTCTGAAGTGGAGGAACCGCCAATGAGATGGACAGATTGGGACGTGAAAGAACGCGTCCTGCAGATCCAGAGAACAGAACCACGTTTCGCTCCAAGGATGGTATGATCTGGGACAGAGTGACCATTCGAAAGGTGTGTGACCTGAGATTCTGATTCAGGTCATGCAGATCTACAATGGGGCGCCAGCCCCCCATCCGCTTGGGCACCCGGAAGTACCTGGAGACAAAGCCTGGGTCTGCTGGAGAATCTGCCACTGGAGCTACTACCTCCTTGAGGAGGAGCTGAGCGATGTCGTCTTGGACAGCTGATTGAGCATGGGCGGATACTCTTTGCTCCTCCGGGGCGCGGGCTCGACTTGGAGGGTACTGTTCGAATTCTAGAGGCAGTCTCTGACCAATCACCTCCAAGACCCACCTGTCTGTGGTGATAGCGGACCAGGTGGAAAGGAAGTGGCAGAGCTCGCCCCCCATGGGAGGACCCAGAGCTGGTATGACGGGAGAGGGGGTGGCAGCCCCTGTTCTGTCACTGAGCAGGCATGGAGAAGGAGGATCCAGGACCTGAACCTTGGCCTTCTTTACAGACCTGGCAGGGCCCAGGCTTGGGTCGGGGGCACCTAGCTTGAGCCTGCTGCTGCTGCCCTCCTTGAAAGGAGGTTGCTGGGCCGAAGGGGAAGAGTGCCGAAAAGGCTTCTTCTGCTGCTTCTTACTTGAAGAACCTTTAGCAGAAGTGGTGTCCAAGGTGGCATTGGACTGCTCAATACACTGAAGGTGACCAGCCACACCTGGGCCGAAGAGATCAGTGCCCAGGACAGGCACATCAGCTAGTTTGTGCTTAGTATCTGCCGGGAAAGAGGAGAGTCTCAGCCAAGCCCTGCGGCAAGAAGCAACTGTGGCTGCCAACGAGCGTCCCCAATGTCCAGGGCCTTCTGGAGCTGCTGTTTGGCAACAGCCCAGCCCTGGTCCCGGACTTGCTTGACCGTGGTCTGCATGTCCACAGGGAGATGTGGGAGGACTTCCTCCAAAGACCCCAAGAGGGCATGGGAGAAGTGTGCCATGATGACGGCTGAACCTGCCTGACAGAGGCCCAAAGACGAGGCTGCACAGACCTTCTGAGCCGAATGATCCATGTTTTTGGATTCCTTCTCAGGAGGTCAATCAGTGTCAGCAGAACTGCCAGTATGCCCCGGAACACAGAGGCGGTCACCAGGCTCTCGGCCGAAGGGTGCTCTGTGAACCCCACAAGGGACCCCATGGACACTGCATACTTGCAGGCCATGCAGGCAGATGGAGCCGGACAAGAGGCAGGGTGCTGCCAAAGTTCTAAGGCCGGGCCAACTAAGGCCTCTGTTGGGGTATCCCCTCTCTTGAGGATGTCTGTGAGAGGGTACTTTGCCTTTTTCTGGATAGGCTCCAGGGGCATCCCTGTAGACTCAGAGATGAGGCAAAGAATGCCCTGAAAGCACAAAGAACCTTCCTCCATCTCACCAGCCAATTCATCATTCCCCGGATGAGAACGTAGGCCGATCTTATCAGAATCCAAGGAATCTGGATACAACGGTTAACTGCTCAGGTCACCTTCGACTCGCCGAGGGCGGTCCAGAGTGACAGTGACCGAAAGATGCCAGGGAAGCCCAGTGTCTGGTCTAGCTTCCTTAGAAGGAGCCCCTTCTACAGGCTGCTTGGGTGGTGGTTCTACCACGATCGGTGGAGAAACCGATTTAGGCTGAATTGGAGGTTTCGCCGGCTCCGCGGGTGGGGGAACCGACTTAATCGGCTCCGAAGGGGTCGGCTTCGGCCTGGGAGGCCAAAGCCAAGTAATGGCCGGGGTGGAAGCTGGGGTCGGCTTATGCCCGGTCAAAATCAGCTGTTGCCACATGAGGTCATCGTAGCGCCGGAGTTTGAGCCAGAGCTTCTCCTCATCCGAGGATGACCGATGGTATCGCCTCTTTTTCGAGCGCTTGTGGCTCTTCCTCAGCCTGTCGGTCAAGAGGGTCCTGGACCTCGATCGAGATTGGCCAGGCTGATTCAGTCGCCCGGGAGACACCGACAGGACCGTGGATTTCCCGGGGTCAGGAGCCACTTCCTCGACAGGATTCCCAGCAGCCTGGGTCTCCTCGTCGGGGAAAACAAGGACTGAAGTCTGAGCAAGAGAGTCGTCGACCAGAGTTGGTGACAAGGGGTCGATCAGATTGAGGATAATTTCCACCTCATCGATCGACACTTCAGTTGACTGGCCAGACGGTGAAGCTGAAAAGCCAGTGACCGAAGAAGCACTTTCGACCAAGGTCTAGACTGACGGTTCCTGGGACCGAGATCTCTCCCGATCCTAAGAACGTCTCCGCCAAGACGAAGACGATCCCGAGTCCTTTTCCCACTTACGGGACCAAGAGGAATGCATGCCCGCAGGACTCTCTCCCTTAGTCGGGAGAGACTGGAACAACTTTCGGAAAGAACCCGAGAAAGTGGAGCCCAGGTTGAGCGGAACGAAGAAGCTCAGAGAGGAAGATTCCGATGCGCGAGCCGCCTCCCTCGAAGACTTGCATATGCTCCAGTTGCTCGACGGATCCCGCATCCGCGGAAACCGCCCACCGAGTCTCCTTTGATTTCACCAGAGGATTCTGTTTTTCCGGCCTCCCCAACTTCAAGCGTGCGAGATGGTCGTCGAGGACGTTAGGGTGAAATGCAAGACAAAAAATCGCACTGGGGCTGGGGGTGTCCTGCTTTTGAGCCAGTGATCGTGGCTGGGGAGGTTGTGCCAGGCTTATATTTTTTGCGCTGGACACAGACCTGTCCCATGCATAATTAAAGTAGGGTTTAAAAAACTTATCTTTGCGCATGCAGCTGGGGGGGGGGGGTGAATATTGTGATGTACAGTATATGCATGAGGGACCCACACTTGCATAGGTGCATCACAATATTGTGCACCACGGCGCAGTCGGGGTTATGGGGTGCATCCATGGCCCTGAATATGGTCACACTTCGATGGCTCCATTATTGAAGTCCGGAGATGCGGCTATCCAGGAACACGCCATGCATCTCGCTCAAATATGTGGGCGTGATATGATAAACGCTTTCTGCCGACTAACAAATACTGCTTCTTTAAATTTGGTTTCTCTTCTGACAATGATTCTGCCTACTTTTAAACTGGCATCCTGGCTAAATGCAGAACCCTACACTGGGTTATTTCTGAAGTTTGGGACATTTTAAATATCGACAAAATACCATCACTAATGTTTTAGAAAATGCTTTTGTAGAGTTTTAAACTAACTCCCACCCCCAAGGAAAAATGTTAACTGACCTGTGTGGGTAGGGGTGGAACTAGCCTGCTTCCGACTGCTGACATGTCTCCAGTCTTGAGCAACAGCCTGGGGGTGGGGGGGGGGTGACAAATAGCTGGAAAAAAGGTGGTGTTCGAGAGGATGATGCCACTACACTCTTCCTGTCCCACTGCGGGGCCCAGACCTCTAGGTCTATGCCCCCCACCTTGGTAAGGAAAGTTCTTGCCCTGCCATACCCAGAGTAGTACTCTCATCATGAGTCAATCAGATTTGTGAAAGGAATGATCCAGTGTATACAGCACTGGCACTGCCTTCTTCTTCTTCTCTGTTTTGTTCCCTATCACTGTAACTTGAACTGGGACTTTATGAGACATCCTTAGGCACCCTGTAACTCCAAGTGTCATAAATAAAACAAAGCTCTGGGCAGATTCGAAATGGCTGTGGAGAGCTTTTAGGGTGCTGTTACCCATAATTTGTAATGAATTTGCACAATACAGATCTGCTGAGATGTGGTCTTACTTTTACACATTTTTACAATGTGTTTTCCTAGAATATGCCTGCTGTTTGCTACATTTTTAGCCTGGATAGTTCAAAGAAGAAATGGCATCTCATTTTCAGTGGGGTCTACATCTACACAGAGCTGGATTTACATAATATTGGGTGCTATACACAACATTTAGTATGGCCCACCTCAGTGACTAAGGTACAATGCAAATGTGACCACCATTGTTAATGGAGGCAAACAGGGTTTCTACCCACTAACATGTTGGACTGCACCACTGCTGAAGTTCACAGCATGACACAGTGCCAGTCCCATGGTGTCTATGCCATGATCCAAGGTCCATGGTAGGGGGCAAGCACCATAATGTTCTCCCACCCTCCCAATTCTCAAGTCCAACTTCTAGGCTGCTGATACTGGCATTTTTCTTTGGTCCAGTGATACTCTCCTGGTGGTGTAGTGTCCCTCTGCCCCAATACAGTCTCTGGCATCAAATGATCCCCCCCCCCCTTTCTAGCACAGTTCCCCATGTGCTACTTATTACTGCCTTGTCCCTCACAGATCTCCAATCCCCACTAACGTCTCAATGGTCAGGTGCAGAATGCTAACACCCATAACACCTGGATGTATTAGTTCTACAGGCAGTGGATGTCTGAAACCCTCTGTGTCCACCACCGTGAGGGCCTTGCAAGCCATTTGCGGGATGATCCCTGTCCCTTTCCCCACACAGTTACAATGTCACTAGCAACTGTGTGTGCAGAAAAAGGCTTGGAATCCCACTGCACATAGCACAACAAGGTCATTAGTGAAGGGCTCTTTTTAAGTGTCAATCTGACCACTTTGGGACAGTCCCATGTGACTATATATGGGGCCCCACTGTATTTGAAATGGGCCCTCAGTAAACCCTGGGCCCTAAGCACAGATATAGATTGCTTATATGTAAATCCAGCCCTGCATCTACACAATATTATGCTACTATTGCGTAAAATCAGAACACACTGAAAATATTTTATATCTGGACTAGGCTTCCCTGAATAAATACAATATAAAAATGATAAAATCATGACCCCCAATGAAAACAAGATATTGCATCTAATCTGGGACATCCGGAGTAAATACAGTGCAAAAATGTGTAAATGAAGATCCCTATGACAATGAGATATAGCATCTCCCCTTCGCTATTCAAGATACAAAATATAGGATAAGAAATATTTAAAGGAACTCTACTCTAAACTGAACTTCACTGTGTTCACTGACATAAACATTTTCTTTATTATTTTATAACATATTAGATCACAGTATTTATTTTGAATGTCGTGGTCATGAGGATGGTGTCTAGTGTGTGTTTGCTGTAACTCAATATATTTTTTCCCTGAAAAGCATAGTAAAAAATGCCTGCTGATTACTATATATTTCGCCTGGATAGTTCACAGAAGACCTGGCATATGTCTGAGACAGTGCTTATCAGATTGTGTCTTGAGAGGTTAAAAAAACTGAAAACCTTTTTAGATTTACTGGGAAAGGGTGAAATTTATGAGATATGAATCTTTCTTGAAAGACAATACCTGCCTAACTGAAGCTTGTAGCAAGACAATTTTTAAATGCTAAGTATTTAAATGTGCAAGTTGTTGCATTTCAAAGGGGGTAAACAAATCTCCAGTTTAACAGGCAATCAATATTTAACAAGCAATTTTAGTTTCCTACTGGACATCTGATAAGCAGCTTAGAGTTATGTCTCCAACATTCTAAACCGAAAGAAGAGAGTATTTTATTTCAATTGGCATAGTGATTTGTAGATGCAGAAGGATACATTGAAAACTCCAAAATGTGTGTTCCACGATACTCCATTTTTGTCCACCTACAGACAGCAAGATGGCAGTAGGCTCTGCCCACAGCCATAAAAATCAATAATGCAACCAACAAATGAAAGATAAACCTCCTCCACGAGAGTGTAAACACGGTTTTGGACTTTTTTTAAATAACAGATCTACTTTCAGATAGGCTATGAACAGCAAATCTTACAGAAAGACATACAGTACCTTTAATAAGTCAGACAGGCGGGTAAGCATGTCAGTAGTTATAGAAGGAATATCATCCACACACTGGCAGTATTCAAGGATAATTTTGATTAACATCAGCACAGCCCTGAAAGTTGAAACAAAAACATAAGTCATCAGTGCAGTTTATTGGTTCTGTCAAGGCATAGAACCAAACCTTAAAGGGACACTGTGAACCCTTTTTGCATCATATTATTTCTAGTTGAAAACCCACATTTTATGATAGCTTACCTTTTCTAAAACTCACAAATGTTGTTGGTTGTTTGATCTGCTTCTTTTCTTACTAGAACTGAAATACAGTACATGGGAGTGATGCAATTATATCACACCTTGTTTTGCTTCAAATCCTTGATCTACTCTTACTTCATACAACCCGAACATTACGAACACCTCGAAACAGTTCAGCCACCCATGATGCAATAGTCTCCTCTCTTCCCTCAGCAACTTGAGCGGTTAGATTGATTTAGGGACGTTCCCAAGTCCAGGAAAGATGCAAAAGAAGTAGATCAAAGAATGTATTGTGTGGTAACACCAGTATGGTGGGTCAGTCTGGTTTTTTTTTTAACTTTTAAAATGAAAAAAAGGAATCAGAATAAAACTACTGGCTACGTCAGTAATCCCTGCAGAATGTGAGCAATCATAACCTGTTTTTTAATCTAGGAATAATTTGAGGCCAAAGAGGGTAGACAGTGTCCCTTTAATGCTTAGGATCCCCTATTTTGGATAAACAGTGGGACATACTGTGTCAGACAACCACCTGATTCACAGCTTTCCACCAATGTTGTGAGTACACCTGGAAGTAACTGATCTATGATAACCGGGGAGCGTTTCTCCCACAGGGAAATCTGGTTATAATTTGCTGTTATAACCAGTAGGTGATAACTGTGAACATGCACTGGGTTTCTCACTCCATGTATGCACAGTCTCCATGCTTCAGCCGAACTGTGGCTACCAGCAGAGATCAAGTTGTATTTATCTAGTTGCTGTGACGAAAAAATGCTCCACAGCAATTACATAAAACAAGATATGGGGTAGTGCACAAAACTTGAATACATTTTACACACACCCTCACTGCTGGATGCTTGTATAAACCCCGAGAGTGTAAACCCCTCAAGCTTCACTCTCGGGGTTTATGTAGCATCCTACATCTTGGGTGTATGTAAAATTCTTATTAGACACACTACCACATGTATTATTCTATGTTATTTTACAACTCCTGAAATCACTGCGCACTATCCTCCCACCACAGATGCCTCTTGCTGGTGACGACGTGGGGAGACCAGGACATCCCACACTCATGTAATATGGGAATGCCCAGCTCTCTGTCCTATTTTTCAGCCATTAGAATCTGAACAAGAGCAATTATTCCACACTCCTCCTAAGCTTACTTCAACAATCTACTTATTGTTACACTACCCACTAGGTTTCAGAGGGGACCATACCAAGTACATCTTGGGAATTCTTTTTACATCAAGTAAACAGGTGACCATCAGACTCTGGCCTACCCAACCCTGGGAGACTGGTGCCTGGAGGGTTATGGTTAATCAGATTTATCTTTTTTTTTTTTTTTCCACATAGTTTATTGAAAGACATTTTCAACAATGCTCATACGCATAATTAATCACTAAATCCCCCCTCCCATCCACCCTCTTCCACATCTGTTGTCTTTCCACCTCTCCCTTGCTCAAATCCCTCCTTCCCCTTTCCTCCCCTCCTCACACCTATCTTTTTGTCACTTTGTCTTCCATATAGCTGTTCTCTCTCTCCACTTCTCCCTTGCTCAATCCCCCCTTCCCCTCTTTCCTCCCCCCTTGCACCTACCTTTTGTCACTTTGTATCCTCTGGTGTATCTTTTAATGAACCTGTTTGGATTCTTGACTGCTCTCTATTCCACCTAGCACTGCTTTTTAGTTTAGTCGGATCTCATATTTATTATTTCCTGTATACATTGAGATTTATTTTATCTTTCCTGGTATTGTGTCTTTCACTGCTGCCATTTGTGTATTCAGTTGTACTATTGTAACCTTCTTACACTGTGTAATAACTGCTCTTCTGCTACATGCTGTTGTTTAGATTCTACTCTGCGCCACTGTACGTGGCCCGGGTGATGCCTGAAAATGGTCCCTGGGATCAGTGCACCTACCTGGTTACCAAAGTCATAAATAAATAATGCCATTCTACTTGTGCAGACTGTGAGTATATACTTAAAGGCATATGGCTGCACATTACAACAGTTAAAAACAACAAGCAACAATACGTCTGAAAGAAGACACTTCAAGAAAGAAGAATCAGATTTATAAATACGAAGAAACATTACATTCTCTAAACAATAAGTCAGACCTCTGCACCACCAGATGGACTAGTTAGATTGTACATATTATGAACAAAGATAGGGATTCTGTCCCCTTACTCCCCCTGTTTCTATGTATTGCTGTTGAGCCTGTTCACAAATACTAGTAACAACCAGCTGACTCACTGATTTGTAGTCCATGTATAACACCATTTTACCTACTGACTGGGACAAGATGCTTAAGGGGAGTGGTGATGATGGGGGCTGCTATGTTTAGGAATTTGGGTTCCAAAGTATCATAGCCGGGTGAGCCACTGCTTTTTATGCCTCTAAGCTGCATGAACACCTCCTTCATGGTTACCAATTTGAAATGGAACTGGGGCTGAGAACCAAGTATTGGTGGTTGGCAAAGAATCTGGGAACGATAAGAGTGACTTTAGCATTAAGCTGAGGATCCATCAGATCTCGCAACCCATAGGTGAAAGCCCTGCTTCTGACACCAGAGAAACACTCTCTTCCACGTCAATGAATAGGTTTGATGAGTGGAGAACTTCCATGAAACTTACAGCACACAGAGAATCCAAGTACCAGAAAACAGGGGCGGTCACTCTAACTGGTTGTGCTGCTCGCAAGAAAACTTTAACCAACAGAACATAATGGCGCACAGAAACAGATTCATATGGCACAAACTTATTCTTCAAATTGTTTATTACTTTGGTGCAAAAACAGCCAGAAAGCAGGGAGCAGAGTTGTACCCCAGCGCTTCGCCTCTATGCAATTGCGGTTTCATCACAGGGGCATGGATACAAAGCTGAGAACCATTTAAGTTTAATTTCATAATGAAGGGGGGGTGTCAAATCATGAAATAATAATTCACACCCTTTTGTTGTCCATCCCATGCTTTCTTATATCTTTCTTCCTTTACCTTTTCCCCTCATTCTCCCCGCATCTTCTTTTTACTTCTCCTACCTACCCCCTCTCTCCCCACCTTTCCTTTACACCCCTACTCATTTCTCTTTTCTGTCACTTACTCTGCCCTCCTCTTTTCTTACACTTCACTTTTCCTTTTCTCTACTCTTCCCATCCTGCACCTTCCATTTCATCCTCTCTCCTCCCTCTCCCCCAGACTGATACCTTCCCTTTCTCACATCCCTTTTAAACTCTCTTTATATTTGCATTTGTAATGATAATCCTAGGCTGCGCATCTTTTAATCTTTCAATCTGAAAAGAAATTTATATGAAAGAGTATAATGATACAAAAGTAAATTATACATTGCCATTTAATTAAAGAATGGTAGTATCACAGGTGAATTTGTGTTTTTTGTATTTAATGGTAAGATATTTTAAAAATGGGTTTTTACTGTGGTATATAATATACTCACGTACGTGGTCTAGATGCTTAAGCAGAGAGACTAGATGGCAACCACTTGTATGTATCTTTTATTGTAGATCCATTTCCCAACTGGGGTTAAGCACTGTAGCTTTAAATGGACAACAAAGGGATATGAAATAATAATTCATGATTTGACCCCCCCCTTAAGAAATTATACTTTAATGGTTCTCAGCTTTGTCTCTACGCCCCCCAATGAAGCTTTGAGTGTACAGAGGTGAAGTGCTGTGGTACAACTCTGCTACCTGCTCTCTTGCTATTTTTGCACCAAAGTAAAAACAGTTTAAAGCATAAGTTTATGCTGTTGGAGGTTCTTTCTTAGATGTTCACACACAGAATTCAGTCTGAGAGGCTGAGCAAAACAAATTCTTCCCTCTCAGGGACCATGCTGTCAGCTACAGGGACGCCAGGTCTGAGTGATGTATGGTAAGCAAGTCCAGTCTGAGCAGGATTACTACTGATGGTACAGCACTGAACTGAAGCCAGTCCCTATATCAGTGCAGAATCAGTGACATCAGCACAATTAGAACCAGCCACACATGCAAGTGATGGGTCTTTAGCAGGAATTTGGGCACCAAGCACAAGGGTTGCAGAACTCTGAGAATGCGAAGTTCTCCATCTTGTTATCCTTCTTGGATCAGGCACATTCAGTAACCAGAGCCACCAGGACTGATCAGTCATGTTTCCTGTCCTTAGATTCTGAGAAGGAAGACTGATACCCAAGGTTGACAGCAACCTCTCAAAGAAGATGTAAAAAGTAGGAAACTGAGAAAACTGTCCTCAGTCAAAGATTCCGACTTCTTGGACCCATTCAAGAAACATTCATTGTGGCAAGCAAGAGTATAAGACTGCATGAAATGACATCCCACACTGTAGTCTGATCCCAAGCAATTCAGGCACACATCAAGAGGTTCAGTGACAGAAATTTGTTCTTTGCAGTCAATGGCACTGGGTTTGAACACCATATATATATGTGTGTCAACACTGAGCAGATCCCAAGGTAGCTGAAATCAAACCATCCTCCAACAAAAACAAGATGAACAGCTGCATCCAAGCATATGAGACAAAGGCACTATTGAAAGTAAGAAAAATTGGCAAGAAAAATGAGAAAAACCTCCTTAAAGGAGTAGTACACCCTCATGTCTTGTAAATGTTATTTGTTTCCTTTTCAACAGACAACTCTTTCTGTGCAGCTGTTGGAGATATATATGTATGCTTTAGTTTGTTTTCACTGTTCACACCAGCCCCAGTAACTAGCCTGGGGACCTCCATTTTCTGACTGTTGAAATTTCACTGTCCCCGAGAGCTGCACTAACATATGATACGTGGTACCACGTACACAGAATATGCCAACCTTGTTATGTTCTGATTCCAATTTTGTTCTAGTACCTCCTGTACTAAGACTAAAGAGTGTGGCTCTATCAAGAAAAATGACTATAGAAAGATAAAGTTCTAGCCAACGGGCTTTTTGAGCACTCTACACATGTTCAACAGAACTACACCAGTATGATTACTGCATGTGAAATTATCAGAGGTAGTTTTAAATCTGGGTAGCAAAAAAACATTTATTACTTAGAAACCTGATGCTTGGCATGAGGCTTACTGAGGATTTGCTGCTACCAGTTTTCAATGTAATGGTGCTTTAAAGGTTAGGTACAGTCCATCTTTAATCTGTTCTGGCTGCTTGTCTACACTGGACATCACAATCCTCTGCTTGTAACATCACAATGTATTGCTGTGGAATGATTACGATGCAATTAGCAGAGTATTACAGTGTTGAGTACAGACAAGCAGCCAGAGCAGAAGTCTACAGGACAGTAACCTTGCTGTCATGTTCCTGTTCAAATTTGCAAACAAAATCAAAATACTCAATATACTGTACACAAGAACATGAAATACTGGTGTACATGCCTATAATATTTTTTAAAAGATTACCCAAAGACCTCTGAGGCTTTTTGAATAACAAGAAGCTGGCTCCATGCTGCCAAGCAGTGAGGCATCAACTCTGCACACTGGTGTTCTGGGTTTGTGCTCCATGTCTGGGACAACTACAAAGGACACCAGCAGGGAGAATAAGGAGCACCAAGTGGACACTTTCATCCCAGGGAAGGAAGTTCTGATGCATGCCACTCCTACAGATGCATCTGGTGGAGGTGTGATCAGCAGCATGGGTGACCACACGCTGCAGCGCACCCCCCAGAACATCGAGACATATGCCTATGTGAGGGAGGGAGACAGGGAAGGGAGTGCATGGGAAAATGCCTGCCTACAGTGCACCACATGATAGCTCTCTGTATTCCCCCAAACCACTAGACCCCTCAGCAAACTGCCACCATCATCACACCTGATGTCAAAAGGTGCTTCCTCTTTGATGGCATCATGGAGAACCCCTGGCAAGGATAAACCAGAGGTGAAGTTGTGACAGACACCCTCTGGAGCCTGAAGGTGGGGTAAGCAGTGAGAGGGGAGTCCAGCAGGCAGACAATAGACACTTGCGACACCTGAAGTAATGGGCTGCCAAAGGGGCATGGAAAGAAGAACAAAAAAGACAGCTGTTGTCTGGAAGGCTTGCATATGAAGTCCCAGAGAGGAAAGTTTTTTATTGGTGCAGCCCATGTTTACTTTTAGTTTAAGAAAATAAGAAAGCATTAGGACTGGGTCTCTACTGCAACAGCAAGTGACAGAGGCATCATGTAATTCAGATTCACAGAAATACTGCCTCAGTTCCCCTATACATTTTACAAATAAGTGGAAGACTGGATCACATGAATCTAAATGTGTACAAGAGAAATTAAATAAGAAATGCTCCTCACAATAAATTGGCCATGAAAAGCATGACTAGATGGACCTTTCATCTTTTTCTGCTGTCACTGTCTATGTTTCTATTTGGAAGGGATAAAAAACACATATGGACACCAGATCTTAGGACAGATAGGGAACTCTGGGCAGACTACGTGGCTCTTTCGTCTTTTTCTGTTGTCATTGTCCATCTTTCTATATTTCTTGCAATCTGAAAACTAATGATAACTGTATGGTTAGGTAAATGGATTTGTACAATAGGAGTGGTGATAAATCTGCTCCCGATAAATGCGTTTATCACAGCAACCATATGTATAAATCTTACACCCCTGATTTATACATAAATACATCACTTAAATTTATACATGGAGTAAGTCCGTCCATTATTGTTATAGGCCAAGCTGGACTACATCTTTAAGAACTTCAGCTGTGCTCGTGCCACACCATGCCAGAATACTGCATAGACCCTGTGTTTCAGCAACGGCTCACATAACTACTAGGACAATCGACAAGACAGAGCAACCCATCCACAAAGAGACATTAAAAAGCACAGAAAAAAAAAATCCCCGATTCAAAGTACTAAAAAGAAAAATGCAACCGCAAACAGAATAATGACGGAAGCTTCTACAGACAACAGCTTCCAACTAGAAAAGGAAGAAATCATGACACAAACAGAACAAGATACCGAATCTCTGGAGGACCCCACTGTATCTGTCCAAGAAGACCATGAACAGCTGCTTAACCAGAAACACAATGAAGCACAACCCAGTACCAGCACTGGAATCATAAGACATGACAGAGATATACAAAGGTACATTGAAGCTGGAAAAAAATCCAGATACTGTACAGAAGACCCACGTCTACATTAAAATGATTTCCACTCCAAGAAAGAGCAGAGATTTTCGGAGGTATATGGAATCCGCTCCTCTCGGCTATTTCTCTGCATAGTCAGGGGATATAGAGAGGGGAAGGAGGGAAAAATGAGGATACTTGGTTGGTGGCATATGAACTGGCACCGGACCTTAGGCACCTTCCTCTTGATATACCGCCCGGCGCCTATGGTTGGCCATTCTTCCTGGTTGTAGCAACTTAGCAGGTTCTTATTAATTGCTTTGCAGTTTATATGAAATATGAAATGTGGATCAATGTAAATAGTTTATGATATTGTTCTTGGGGGGGGGGGAAGGAATTAAAAGTTCCTTTTTTTTCTTTTTTTTTTTTCTTTCTCTTCCTGGAGAGGGACATGTCTGGCGCCGCTGGACTTTAAGCCTGTCATTGAACTTAGGATGGCTAACTAAATACTTGATTTTGTGCTGGAGTATGGAATTTGTCAGTATGTCATAGTACAGTGATTGTGGCGAAAAGTGATGAATATTTGTTTACCTTTTTGTTGTACATGTTTGGAAATGCAAATAAAAATTTTACACAAAAAAAAAAAAAAAAAAAGATTTCCACTTTAATTAATACTATCTTCCACGTAACTACCACACTAGAACAAATTCCTCCAGAAGAACTGGACAAATACCTCTGTCACTATTTTATGAATACTACAAAATAGACGGCTCAGCATAGGAACCAGTGACTCTCCGAGCCACCTTACAAAGCACAAAGAAAGACACAAAGTCTCATAAATACCCAGTTCACTCTCCTCAGGACCCAACATTTGAAAGGACTTGCCAGGTACTCATAACAAAACAAAAAGAGCTCAAGAGCATGGGGAAAGGGAACAGAGCAAGACTGGTAAAGGGAACAAAGCCAGAGCAGAAGATGAACTTAACGCAGAAGACAAACTTAAGGATAGCATAATAGACAAACTATATCAATACAAACAACTTGGACCATATACACCCGACTGTCTACTAAACACGATGTGGCTAGTAGTCAGCCTTTACTTTGGAGTCCATGGAAACACTGAAATATGGGCAGTTAAGTGGAGCGACATAGAGATGAGGACAGACAAGGCATAAATTAGTGTCGGACAGTTGATTAGCAGCCTTTGCTATTTTAAACGAAAAATTATTAGCAACCAGCCGATTTTGATTAGCAGCTTTCTAAAATGGGTATTTTTACTTTAGACCATATAATTATTGCTTAAAATTGTATATAATGATAAAACAGACATTGTATACATAGTTTTGAGACTATATTTGCCACTCTGACCAAATTGTCAGCATAGCCTTCTTATTACCCCATGTCATGTACCCAGTACTGAACATTTTCAAATCCTCGCCAAGGCATGATTCCGCACCACCACGTCATTCCATGCCACAGGTATGAAAAGACAGTTTGGCCAGGATTTAAAAAATGACAGCTGTCATGTTCCTTAAGTGGTGTAAAAAATGTCTATGCTGAAAATTTGGGGTCAAAATATTTAAAATTACCAGTTACAAGTGAGGGTAGTAAAATGTAGACGTATGTGCTTACACTTAACTTGGCCATTTTACATATTTGACCTCAAATGTATCAACACAGCCTCCTTACGACCCCACCTCATGAACAAGGTCAGTGAAAATATTCAAATCCCGCCCAAAAGGTGATTTCACCAATTGAGCGCAAAACTGCCTTTCAGGTCGGATTTGAGAAATTCCACTGATATTGTTCATGAGGTGGGGTCCCCAAAAGGCCATGTTGAAAATTTAGTGTCAGAATATGCAAAAATGGCAAAGTTATGCACCAAAGTTGAAACCCCCACTGAAATATATAGAACTGCATTTACCTTAGTTTCCCATACTGCAGTCGCCGGTTCCAACAGCAAGACGTGTCTTCCATCAGAGAGTATATATTCACCCAGCAACCTGTTCAGGTGAGTGAGGGTGTATTGGTGGTTATGGGGTGGTGGGAGCTGGGGGTAGATTGGCGAGGGGCTGTTTTCTTTTTTGCAGGTTTAAAAAAAAAAAGAACATCAAGGAACCATTTTCTTTATTTTAGATAGGGGCGGTGATCAGATGGTGGGGGTGCCACTAGACACCAGGGAAAGAAAAAATAACAGGGACAACGATCGGATGGGGGAATGCCACCAGACACCAGGGATAGAAAAAAATAATGGGGGCAGGGATTAGATGGTGGGGAGGTGCCACTAGACAAAAGGGAAAGAAAAAAAGAACAGGGACAGTGATTGGATGGTGGTGGTGGTGGTGGGGGTACAACTAGACACCAGGGATAGAAAAAAAACATAACAGAGACGGCGATCTGCGGAAGGTGAGGGGGGCAATGGACACCAGGGAAAGAAAAATAAATAACGGGCATGGCAATTGGAGGGTGGGGGGTGCCACTAGACACCAGGGAAAACTAAACTAATTAGTGGACAGCCAGCTTATATGATTAGCAATCACTGCTAATCATGCTGGCAATTGATTTGCATTTCCAGATTCTTGGGTTACAAATTGTGATGCTAACCTGCTTAATTTATCCATTGGAATGAGAACAATCAAACCTATATTATGTAAAATAACGAGAGGCAAAGACAAGGCCTGGCACCAACCCCAGGGACACAAGAAAAATAAAGCTGAGAACCTACAAATTGGACACTAACACAGAAAGATGGCCAGTACGAAACTATGAACATTACAGAAGCCACTGACCCCACCAAGTCATGGACCCTGAGTCTCTGTTCTTCCTCACTGTGAACACCAACAACAAAAACCTGCTTCCAAAAACCTTGTTTAAAAACCAGGTAGTGGGGACGAACAAGTTATCCTACATAGTAAAAACTCTGATTAGCAAAGCTGGCATTGACACAAACGTTTAACTATCCACTCAGTCTACAAACACTTGGTTCAAAAATCGAGGCACAGTGGAGACACCCAGGACCTTAAGTTTGTCGCTATGGCACTTGCGGAAGTACTAAGCCCCCTGACCACCATTATCAACCTATCCCTCCACCACTCTTAGTTCCCCCAGCTCTGGAAGCCAGCTTCTGTAACACCAGTTCACAAAAGTGGAGACCGGGCACTACAGAACTACTACAGACCGATCTCCTTACTCCCGCCACTCTACAAAGCACTTGAACAGATAGTGGCAGATCAGCTTGTGGAATACCTGAACATGCACCACTTCCTATGCCTGAAACAACATGGGTTCCGAGCAGGACACAGCACTATCATGGCCCTGTTGGAATTCACTGGTTATAGCCACCAAGCCCTGAATCAAGGGCATCTAGTGGAGCTACCTTCATCGACCTATCAAAGGCATTTGATACGGTTCACCATGCACTCCTCCTTGAACAGCCAGCAGACATTGGTCTCTCTTCTGATACAGTTCTATGGTTTAACAGCTATCTCAGCAATTGCTCACAGTGGGTCAAGATTGGGGACATTGTCTCAGATAGCAAACCTGTCCACTCAGGGTTCCCCCCAGGGATCAATACTGGGGCCCCTTCTCTTCAGTATCTTCTTAAATAAACTTCCAGGCTCTTGCACCAGTCACATGCTATTGGATGCTGATGACGCCGTCATTTCCACATGCAACCCCAACCCTGAACTACTTCAAAACGACCTCCAACTAGGATTTACTGCTGCCAAAACATGGTTTAAGGAGCACAAACTAATCCTTAACTACAAGAAAACTAAGACTATGATCTACTCCAGCACCCACAGCAAACACAAGACCTTCCCACTATCCATCTTGAACAACAGTGGCGAGGTGCTGGACCTCGTGCAGCACTTTAAGTACCTGGGTATCACCCTTGACTCCACCCTGTCCTATGCACAGCATATAGACAACACAGCCAAGGCCATCAATTCCAGAATTGGGATACTCCACCGCCATAAGCACAGCCTTACATATGAAGCACTTAACATGGCCATCACCAGCTCAGTTGTCACCCTCATTGACTATGGCCTGGCGGTTTATGGTTCTGCACCAGACTCAGTGCTCCATCGCATCTCCCTGGCCCTTAATAAGGTTGCCAACTCCCCACAGGTGCTGCAAGGCTTACACACACCTGTGAGTTCTATTCACGGCAGGGTGGCTCTAGCTGAAGAGCAGAGTTAAGTACCATACCTGTCTACTGGCCCCCCAAAAAAATCACACTAAATCTGATGCCACCAGGAATACAGAATCTGCTCACGTGCCATGTAAGTGCCAGGCTGACCAGAAGCACCCCCAGCCAAATTTTCAGATAACCTAGATGCCGCACTGCACGGGGTCAACGTGCATTCCATTATCATGCACCACACTGGACCAACGCCCTTCCTTCAGCCATCTCCGATACTACAACCATTGGTTCTTTCAAGGGTAAGCTCAGGTAGTACACTGCCACAGATGACAACTGTGACTGCATTGGCCATTCATGATGACCAAAACAACTTTCCTACATTTGGACCACCGTAAAGTAGCAGCACTTAGTGTTCCACCTAATCCTAGGGGCACCTACCTTCACAGCACTTCATTGTCCCACCCCGTCTACCCCCCCCTCCCCACTGGGCACCCATTCCCCTCTCTGTCCCTGCCCTCATGTCCCCCCTGTCTGCTGCTCTCCTAGCCCCATTGTCTCCAACCTTCCTTAAGTCTGCTCTTAACCCCTTACGCAGGTATACACATCATGTGCCACAGCTGTGCCTGTTCTCCACTCTGTTTCTCCCCCCACAGGAATGCTCAACTCTCTGATTCAGGCACCTTCTCACCAATGCCGTAGCAGATGTCTAAATGTTACACCTTAATCTAAATGCTATATCAATCTTGTAATTCACACCAATTTATTGTCTACCTAGCTTGTAATGTATTGTT
Organism: Neoceratodus forsteri; assembly: GCA_016271365.2. Lineage (NCBI taxonomy): Eukaryota > Metazoa > Chordata > Ceratodontiformes > Ceratodontidae > Neoceratodus > Neoceratodus forsteri. Next base: position 1,507,685,969 of record CM057450.1, read on the forward strand.
TTGTGCCAGTGCAATTTTGTACTTGCACGTAATGTAATGCTATGTACCTGTTCAATTTTTTTCTTGTAACTGACGTGGAACCTACAAATGAGCATCCGCTCACAGGTGTTCTCCAAGATATTAAAATAAAAAAAAAATGTTCAGATTCCGGCACCGCATCCACTGAAATTATACAAGTATCTGGCCATAAACAGATACACAGCCTCAATGGTTATGCAAGAATCACTGAAGCAAAACAACTACAAATAAGCAATATCTTAAGTGGAGAAACCATCACCAGGTACCACAGCCACAGAAAGGACAACCATGGACTTCCAGTTCTGCCATGGCTAGGGCTGTAGCTTAAACAGTGAGCTCCCTCCTGACCTGGGAATAAATACTCCTCTTCTATTCAATATAACCTTCTCAAAGCATCCAATATGCCGCCTAAAGACAGAAGAGAGAGCAAACAACAAATCCAGTGTGGAAAAGGAGAAAATACAGCTAGACAGCTCTATATTTCGAGTGCTTGCCTCCGACCAAAGCCGTAGCCCTTCTCCTACAGGATCACGCAGTCAGGCCTATGATACAGACCGCGAGGATGAAAAGCTGACGTGGAACAGATCTCAAACACTCCTGAACGAAATCAAAGCTTCAAGAAAAGAAAATAGAATGGCATTTCAAAAAATTCATGGCTCTTTGCTGGAATGGACAAACAAATTTAAAATATGGAGACCAGGTTGCAGAAACTGGAGGCCGGGATGGTAGATATGAACACAGTCATCGCCTCACTGCTACAACATACTGAAGCCCTACAAGACAAATGTCTGGACTTGGAGACTAGATCCAGATGGGACAATTTGAGGATGGCTGGCTTGCCCGATGGATCAAAACAGGGAACATGTCCCTATTCATGCAGGATTTACTCCAAGACGTTCTGTCGCTCTTCCCAACGTTAGAGGTCTGTACTGAATGAGCACACCGGGCATTGCAACCAAAGTCCTCGGACCCCTCTGCTAGACCTCGAGTGATTATTATGAAGTTTGTTAGTTATCAAGTAAAGGAGGAGGTCCTGCGACAGGCTTGGAGGAAGGGAGAGATCACCTATAATGGCTCTAGACTATCTGGATCAAGATTATCCCCCAGAGATTCAGCACCTAAGACTGCAGTATCATCCACTTATGAGAGCCTTGAAATACAAACAAATAAGGTTTCAAACTCCCTACCCGGCCCGAATGCAGATCTTCTGGGAGGATGGACCTCAACTGTACTCCACACCAGCCAAAGTGGAAGAGGCACTGAAAACTCGCGGAGTGGTTTTGGAGCACAGACCACCTACTACGAGTGGGCCCAGCACATGGAACGCTACATCAGAGGGGAAGTCGATTTCCAAGGGGCTCAACAAAGTAGTGTGCAGAATTAGAGCACAACAAACCTTGGCAGACATCCAGTCCTTGCTCCAGGCACGCACAAAGGCTTCTGCGACTACTGAAGGGAATGGACTTCTATCGTTAAGAGGACGGTTAACAGATATGGACTTAATTCTTTTTCCTCCAACGGAAGTTGGTTGATCTTGCGACCTGACTGGGTAAAGTGGGGGCAGGCTGCATGTATCTGGGCGTTTAATAACTTCAGTCCTGATCTCCTATAAGACTAATTCTGGGTCGAACTATGTTATTAATCAGACGGCATAGGGTTGCGGTCTGCGATTCCCTTCTCCCCTTCATCTCTGGTTGGTGGTTGCCTTTTTCCCACTACCTGGATTCCATATATGGCTTGATTAGTTGCCGTTATTCATGTATGGGCCCTCAATTCACTCGGGCCTGACTGTCCCAGAGCTGCACTTCATAGTCGCTGTGGTGCTCTCCTTCAGCAGATGAACTGAGAGTACAAATTGCAGACTATGAGACAGTGTAGGAAGCTGACTACTTTCTATGTCGGGCCTGGTTCCCCCCACCTGTAAATTGAAAAAAAAAAGGAAATGATGGGTGGTGGCTGGGGATGGTGGACCTTCTACAATATGTTTTGATTATAATTGCATAGAATCCAGGAATGCAGGGGTATGGTGCTGAATGTGACAACTAAGGGGAGGAGATTTTTGGTTGTACGCAGGAGAGGGGCAGAGGTACTATCGGTAAGGATGGATGCTGGAGGCCATATGAGATGGGAAAAAAGCAAAACAGGAGCATAATTTTTCTCCCCCAGCCTTTTTTTCTTTCTGGTTCAATTGCCTTTGGTCCTTTGGGGGGATGCAAGCATGCCAGCCTCCATTCTTTTTTCTTGGGGGTATTTTAATATGGAATGCAAGTCTTCTGTGGGAGAAGTATGAAGAGGGATGGGACTGCCCCCAGGTGTAAAGGCTTCGTCTTTTATTTTTAGGTGATCATTTTAATGACCCACAGACAGTGAGAGCATTTATTTTCCCTATTCAGCGCTTGTGGTTTCTGCCTCGGCACTTTCCAGGGGAAAACTGGATTGCTCCAAGCTAAGGGATATGTAGTTTGATTCCCGGGAGGAGGGGGGCATAAGTATAGAAAGTGGTTTAGACTGGAGCTGGGGCTCTGGCTGTGGTATGCATTGGTAACACCTACTGGCTGCGACTATAAGCAGGAGATGGACTCCACACAGGGAACACTCTTGCGAGACACTGCTCTTGTAGTGGCCCCTGTAGAGAGGGGAGAGGGGAGAGGACACTGCTACAACTCTTTCTGGGAGGTCCTCGGTTATTTCCCTGCACAGAGAAAGGGAACACAAGTTGTTGATCCTCCTCCTCCTTGGAAGTTGCACTTGTTTATTAGCAGTTTCAGGTTTTTCTTGTTCGAGTTTGTTTTATAAATATTGTGGGGGCATTATATTCTGTGGCTCTTGGGACCTTACTGGGGAAGGGGGATAAATTTTTCACACCCATATGGAAAGTTAGTTTAACCTGTTGTCAATATGTGTGAAACTATTGGTTACCATGAGGTCGATATTAACATATAATGTAAATGGTTTGACCAGTCCGATAAAAAAGAAAAAGGTTATGTCCTATTTAAAACAAGCAAAAGTAGATTTTGTGCTAATACAATAAACTCATTTATTGGAATTGGAGCACCAAAAGCTGGATGGGTTTGGAAACCGGGAGGTCTGCTCTTCCTGATAAAAATCTGGGCAGAGAAGGGGTGTGGCCATCCTTGTTCCAAATGCAGTCCCCTTCGAGATGGTGCAGAGAATTAAGGATGGAGAGGGTAGGTAATGTTATACTGAAGGATCCACTGAATGATCAAATGATTATGTTAGTCTCGCTGTATGCTCCTCCTGACTCTCCATATGCCTTCTATTGTAAGCGCTTGCTGTTAATTTCAGAAATATCAGAGGGGGTTTTGATTTGCACAGGCGATTGGAACACTGCCCTAGACCCCAAGCTAGACACCACCTCACGCATTCCCAGAAAGTCCCATAAGGCAGTCCTGCAAGTTAAAGGGCTTATGGATAAGCTAGGCCTACAAGATGTATGGAGATCCATGGAAGGGTCTACACCTGACTATACTTATTATTCAGCAACACACCAAATGTACTCTAGGTTAGATTATTTTTTCTTATCACGAGAGGTTATTTCTCAGACTTTCAGTTGTAAAATTGGTCCGATAGGTCTCTCTCTGATCACGATGCTCTCACCCTTCAGACTGATCTCCAGCTACCTAAGAAATCTCCCTTCTGGAGATTAAATTTGTCTTTATTGAATGATAAGGAGGTACAGGAGCAGATTCCCCTACTGATTTCTCAGGCCATACAGAAAAATATGTCTCCTGAAATTAGTAAAAAGGGGTGTTATGGGACACCATTAAAGCAATGATGAGGGGAAAACTGCTATTGCTGTGGCTAGGACAAAAAAAAAAAGAGGATGGAAGACTTCTTGAAACTCAAATCCAGACTTTAGAGGACCTGCAACTGCTTAAGACTGATAGACGGAGAGGGAAACAATTAACAAAATTGAGACGTGAACTTAATCAATACCTAGATCAGAAGGTGGAATACAATTTATAATTCTTAAAGCAACGTTCTTATGAGGGTGGGCTATGGGCCTTGAAACTTTTGGTCTTGTGTTTACGGGCACGAAAGGCCCATGCTCAAATAACTCACATAACACACCTGGATACTGGAATAATAGTCAGCAGACTGGTTGATATCTCTGCAGCGTTTACGTTATTTTTACACATACAGCAGTAGAGACAGGGCGTGGAACAGATACAGACCTTTCTAAAGAGTTTAAATTTACCCCACCTCACAGAAACCCAGAATGCGACCTTAAGACACCCAATTATTGAGACTGAAATCAGTGCAGTTACTGGGAGCAGTAAAACCGGGAAGTGTCCTGGCACGGATGGCTTTCTGGCTGAATTTTACAAATATTTAGAGCTAAAATACTCCCACTCTTGCAGCAGGCCTATCAAGAGGTCCTAGGAGAGGATGGCATTCTTTCCCCCTCTTGATGACAGGCGGCGGTCTCTGCCAAACCCAAACCCGGCAAGGACTTAACTTTGTGCTCCTCCTATCGCCCCATATCTGTGCTGAACATGGATTACAAGTTTCTTACAGCTATTATACCTAAGAGATTGGAGAGTATAATCCCTACTATAATTGGTAAAGATCAAACTGGTTTTGTGTCAGGGCAGCAGGTGGCGGATAACATTCGTCGCATCCTTCATATTATAGACCACCTACAGGGGGATCCCACACCAGCCTTGATTATGAGTTTAGATTCCAAAAAGGCATTTGATCAGGTAGATTCAGAATTCTTGAATGAAGTCCTTGCCGGGTTTGGGTTCTCAGACACTTTTATGGGTACAATATGGAGGCTTTATACTAACCCCAGGCCTTTGTCAGAACTAATGGCATAATTTCAACCAGCTTCCTGCTAGGCAGAGGCACTAGGCAGGGGTGCCCTCTGTCGCTCCTACTTTTTGCCCTGTACATCGAGACTTTGGCCCAATGGATCAGACAAGATCCGACGATTATTGGGCTAGAACCGAACGGCGGGTGTGTGAAGGGGTTGTGGGATAACAGATGGACACAGAACTTCAGGTTCAACATACAATCTCTGCGTGCGTTTATTTAAAAATAACAAACTTCAAAATAAAAAAAATAAAAAACAAATTCTTCACAGAATTGCAGGTGGTTCACATTACTCAGTGACCAAAGGGGATAACCTTAGCAATGGTATATCCATTCTTCAATACATCAGTTTGCAGCAAGAGACTATGCATGTCCTTCCTCTGCACTTGGTCAACACCTACTGACCCACTGATCTATATCTTCCCAGTGGAAATGAACTATCCCCTATGTTGTTTTTTTTTGTTCAACTCTATTTATCTCCTGTCACGCCTAGGGGAACTCTCTTGGGCATCCTCTCCTTGTACCTGCCCGCCTGAGATCCACTGCAGTCTATGCCCCACTCACTCCCCTTCCCCCCCACTGCCAGCACCACTGGTTTAATCCACCCAGGGAGGGTAGCCCGACCACATACTTGGGCTCCTTAGAGACAGACTCTGGCAAGCGGGCAGGGACAGGGTGGAGGAGTGAAGAGGGTCAGCCCCAGTCAGATCCAGCGCTGGGCTTTGGAGGAAAGGTGCCGTCACCTATCCTCACTCGCCGGGTTTTTCTGTTTTCTTCCCCATTCTCCCTTGCGTGCACACCCCCAACGCATGGCAACCCTGCCAGCGTCAGCACGCTGTAACATGCTGTCCATGCTTCTGCGGCACCCCAGGCTCCACCAGGGGTCGTCAGAGCTCCAGACGACCCAATGCCCTCCCCCTAGGACAGGAGAGCAGCCCTCCAGGCGCTCAATCCGATCCCTCCCCTGCCAACCCCCGGCACCCGAGCTCGCTCCTGAACTCAGGTCGCCGGTGTGGTGCGAGGTGTGGTGTCCAGCACCTCAACATCCCCTATGTTGATCTTGCATGTTAGGGTCATGGTGAGCCCCTCAAAAAAACTCCAAAACAAGCTAAAGAAAAATAACCTCAGTGCAAAAGCACTGAAGCAAGGGTTACCCCAAAAGACATTGGCAATAAAGCCAAGTTTCAAAGAAATACAAAATCACACATATCCCCATAGTGCAAAGCATCATGGGATGTATATGCAAATCACCATGACATTTTAGGCTGGTTCAGCTTAAAGCAGGAACGCATGGTGCCAAATGGCCTCTCAAACAATCTGCAATTTACATGCATTTTAACAACACAATGTGTTTTTTCTGATATCTCTACCCTGGTAACTTAATTCTGTAATACAGTCACCTAGTAACTGTTTACCTTTATCAAAAACACCTAGTGCTACGGTATTTTCAACATTTACAGGTTTCATAAGCATTGGGCATATACCTAATGTGCTTTTATGTTCTAGTGCTTTTACATACTTTAGGTCAACAATAAGGAACATAGCCTGTTGTTTTAAATCAGTTCAGAGGTCACCACAATAACTTCAATGTACAAGGACCAAGGAGGGAAAAGGAAAACTAAGGCTGAACGCTACAGACTAGTTGGGGGGAGGGGGGCGCCTGTACATGGCCAACCATACGGACCAGAATTGTAAAAAACAGGTAAAGCAAGGAAATAGAACTGTTGCAACAGCTTTTAAGAATAAAGAGATGGTCCTTGGTAATAGGTTCTCCCTGTCACATATCCCCCACCTTAAGAGATAAGCAGTTATTTTGGACTGCTTACTACCTTCCTGTCCCAGGAAGGGACAGAGCATCCACCCATTCATTTTCACAAGCTCCACCTCAGGGTCCCTATTACAGTAACAATAAACATTCCATTTCCGCCATAAACATAGTTTATATCATAATTCTTTACCCTGAGGCGTTAATACATTTCTCAACAGAGATAAACGGTACCAGTCTCTGTACTATTTAATTTTAGGGAAAGTCATTAACATCAATTCCTGCTCCATATTTGGACATAAAATCAGCAATTTTGAGCTCTGTCCCTGCCGCCCTATGGGACATAGTATATCGGTAGGGCTGGAGAGCTAAGTACCACCACATTATATGGGGATTTTTCTCTCTTATTTGGTTCAACCAGCAGAAGGGGTTGTGATCAGTTAATACCTTAAATTCCGCCCCCCACAAGTAATATTTCAAAGACTTAATAGCCCATTTTAGAGCTAAGCATTCTTTCTCTATTGTAGCATATTTTCTCTCCCTTTCATGTAGCTTCCTGCTGATATACATGACTGGATGTTCTTCCCCATCTATTTTCTGAGATAAGACTGCCCCAATACCATTCTCTGATGCACTGGTGTGAAACTCAAACACTTGGTTGAAGTCAGGGTTTTTCAATATAGGAGCTGTACGCAGAATGTCCTTGACATTCCTAAAGGCCTCATCACAAATAGGGGCCCACTGAACCTTATTCGGGCACCTCTTTTTAGTGAGATCAGTCAAAGGACTGGCAATGGCTGAGAAATTAGGAATAAATCTCCGGTAATAACCAGCCAGGCCTAGGAAAGATCTCACATGCGTTTTTGTGGTAGATACTGGGCTGTTTGCTACTGCTGTAACCTTCTCCACCTTGGGCTACACTTGTCCGTTGCCCAAAATGAACCCTAGGTATCTTGTTTCTGTCTTCGGTAGGGCACATTTAGTGGGGTTAATGGTCACTCCTGCCTTCTTTATTGCTTGCAATACCTGGGAGAAGTGTCTAACATGGGATTTCCAGTCAGAGCCCACTGTGAACACACTGTCCAAATAAGCCGCACATTAGTCAGTGTGTGGTCTTAGTACATTATGCGGTCCATAAAATACTGAAAAGTGTCTGGGGCCCCATGTAGTCCAAATGGCATTGTGACAAACTGGTAGAAACAGATTGGGGTGCTAAGTGCGGTTTTATCTTGTGAATCAGGTGACAAGGGGATTTGCTAGTATCCCTTAGTAAGGTCAAGGGTGGAGATATGCTGTGCAATGCCTAGCCTGTCAATGATATCATCTATTCAGGGCACTGGACAGCCATCAAATAGTGACACGTTGTTAAGCTTTCTAAAATCTAGGCATAGACATATACCACCCTCTTTCTTGTCCACTATGACCATGGGTGAAGACCATGCACTCTTTGAGGGCACAATTATGCCTAACTGCTCCATTTTTTTGACTTCCTGAATCACTTCGTCCCTCACCTTCATGGGCAATCTGTAGGGCTTTTGGTGTATGGGCTTGTCTTTTGTGTGCAGTTATGGTGTGCACAATTCCTTTGGCCTTTCCTGGGATGTTTGTGAATATGGGCTCAAATTCTTGTAATACCCCCTGCAAATCTTTCTGTTGCCGAGGCTCCAATTCAGGGTTTATCTAGATCTTCCTGAACTGTCCTGACTGCTCTAGCCTTTTATAGGCAACCTCCAGCTTTGACTCCCTAACTTCAGGATGGATATAAAGGAAGGGGTTAGGCTTCTCACGTCATTTCCTAAAGAGGTTCACATGGTAAATTTACTTTGGGGGGGTCTCTTTCCTGGTATGCTAAGCTCATAATTCACTGTTCCTGTTTGCCTCAAAATGGTGAAGGGCCCTGCCATTCCATGAGTAGTTTGTTCTCAGTGGAGGGAAGGAGTAACAACACTTTGTCCCCTGACTGAAATGTTTTAGTCTTCAAACCCTGATCGTATCTTTCTTTCTGCAAATCTTGCTTCTGTTCTAAGCTCTGGTGTGCCAAGCTGATATACTTCACTGGGCGTCTGCATAACTGAGTCATGTGCTCCACAACATTAAGATGTCCCACCTCCTTCCCTTCTTCCCAGTGTTCTTTAACCACATCCAGTGGCCCCCTCAGGTTCCTCCCATACAGTAATGAGAAAGGAGAGAAACCAGTGGATGCTTGAGAGATTTCTCTGTAAGCAAAGAGTAAATAGGGGAGGTACCTATTCCCAATCCCTACCCTCTTCTTTTACATACTTCCTCAACATTCTCTTTAATGTCCGATTAAACCTCTATATGAGGCCGTCAGTCTGCGAGTGGTAGGGGGAAGTACATACAGCTACCACACCCAGCAGACGGTACAGTTCTTTTAACAGGTGTGCAGTAAAATTTATTTATTTCATCTCAGATTACAATACCTTTGAACAGAGAACCGCTCGTTTACAAAGGTTCCACATCAGAAAGGGTGGGGTAAAACATACAGTGGGGAACACTGCAACAGTAACTAGCAAAACATAATTGTGCAGTAGTAATTTAGGCTTTCAGTGAGACACAAGCCATTAATCATACAATAGTAACACGTAATGATGCTGATTTAAAGGAACAATAGAGAATACAGGTAAAATCACAGAAACCATAATTGAAGGGAGAGACTAGTGCAGCCTAAAGTGGCCAAGTCAAAGCACTGGTCAGGAGTTAGTAGCAGGGATAGCAGTGGACAGAGTGCGCAGTGGGAGAAAGCAAGGCAGGGAGGGGAATAGGAGAAGAAAAGGGGTGCAAAGGAGAGGCAGGGATAAGAAAACTTGAGAATTGCATACGAGGCTGAGGGTAGGGAAGGTGAAGAAGAGCAGGGGGTAATAGCATGTATGGACAGGGGTAGCGCTGATGAGGGACAGCACAGTGACAGAGTGTCCAGAGTGCATATCAGGTGCAATCACAGCTACTATTCAAAAGCAGGTGTTGACGTGGCAGCTTTCTGAACTTTTTTGAAAATTACTCCCCTGATCAGTACTGTATTTCTTGGGGAATTCCCACGCGGCTAAAAACCTTTGCTAGCTCCTCTGCTATCCTTGAAGCAGTGACAGTTCTCATGGGGATGCCTTCTGGGTAGTGGGTAGCGTAATCACATATGACCAGAACAAATCTGTTACCCTTGGAGCTCTTTTCCAGGGGGCCCACTACATCCATGGCTATCCTGTCAAAGAGGTTAGTCACAATGGGGATGGGTTGTAGTGGTACTCTATCCCATTTTCCCACCTGAGCTACTTTCTGACACTCAGTACATGTTTTACAATAGTCAGCAATGTTCTCATGGATAGAGGGGCCAATAAAACCTGGCCAATATCCTGTTCAGGGTGCTATCTCTGCCAGCCTGGCCTGCTACAGGGATGTCATGTGCCAGATACATGATGTGGGAGTGGAATTTTTCTGGAACCATTAGTTGGTTCACTACCTCTCCAGTTCTGGAGTTAGTGCATTCCCTGCATAATGTTCCCTGTTTTAACACAAACTGAGGGGCACCTTTTTCCACTCCCTTCCCCACCTGTACAAAGAAAGGGGTTAGTGATGGTTCTGCTTTTTTGCTCATGCTGCATATCACATTTTAAAGTGTATCCCAAGTCTGGCTGTACACGAGTATGAGTATAAATCCAGTCCTTCTTTAGCTTCCTCCTCTCCACCTTAGTTTTACGTTACTTGCCAGAATCCTCAAAAACATCATCATCATCAAATGGGAACACAGACGGTAAATGTCCCTGCTTCACTTGAGCTCTGGTGGTTATGGCAACTACAGCAGAGTCCTGGGTGGCATGACAATGTATAAATGGAGCAAAGTTTGGGTGGCCATGCCCGAAAACAACTGGCATGGGTAGGCGAGGTACCAACTCCACTTCTATCTCATGTGTCTTTTCATGAACAGTCATTTGTATGGTGGCGGTAGTGTAGCAATGGGTATCACCATGCACACAGATGACTGCTGTATCCGAGCCTTTATTATTCCCAGTCACCAGATCTGCTCGCACAAGAGTTTGGCGGCTCCCTGAATTAATCAGTCTCATCATCTGCTATGATCCAGTCTGCACAGTAGCCATAGAGTGACCCCAGTTTGCTAAGGCTGGGTGAGCTGTCTCTTTCTTTATATTAGGACAGTTTCTTACATAATGTCTCTTCTTTTGGCACCCACGACATCAGCCCCCCCCCACTCTTGTTTCACTGGGGCTAGATCTGACAGTTTATAAGTAAAAGGGTTCCTTACCTTATTGCTGTTGGTTGTAGCTGTTGATTACTCTTGGAACCCTCTGGGTCTGGATGGTCGAACTGCCAGGAAATCTTCTGCCAATGTGATGGCTTTATCAGCGGAATCGGGCTTATGCTCCCAAACTCAAAGTTGTACATCCTGGGGCAAAAAATTAATAAACTGTTCAGTAATTACCACCTCCAGATGTTGGTCCTTGCTCTTGTTATCTGGCTGCAATCATTTGTAGCAGAGTCCTTGAGATGGGCATAAGTCTCTCGGGGGGGGGGGGGTATCCAGTGACTGCATTTTAAGAAGCCTTAACCTCTGGCGATAGGTTTCAGTGTTTATGCCATAGCGCCTGAGGATCTCCTGCTTCACACGGTCATAGTTCTCTGCCTCTTGGTAGTCCATGTGGCTATAAATCAACTGGGCATTGCCTGTCAGGTGAGGTGTCAGTCGAACAACCTACTGTTCCCTTGGCCATGTGCATGTTCGAGCAGTCCTCTCAAAAGTTATGAGGTACGCTTCAATGTCATCACTGTTCGATAGTTTGCACAGTTTAATGTCTTTTGGGCTACTGGTTCGTTCAGTTTGCCCTGCATCGATGGCATGCACAACCCCCATGGTATCCACCCATTTGGCATCTTGCCTTCTCCATTCAGTGTCTCAGTCTTTCTCTCTCTCCCTCTGCACCTGTTTTATGCAGAGCCATTTCAATAACTCCCCTACGTCCTCAGGTGGCGCGTCTTCAATAGGAGGTAGTTCCCTCGATTCTTCCTCGTCCCCTTGCATCTTTTTATCATCTTCAGGCTTGGCATTCCTTTGCGTTCCCAGGTCCAGTCCAGGCAGCAGCTTCTCTCTCAGTGTGCTGGCCATGGTTCTGGTCAGAACTCCACGGACTTTCTTCTCCAGGTTCTCCTCCGGCAACTCCTGGTGCCTCAGGCCACCTGGGATATCCTGGCAAAAAATCTGGAAAATGTCCCTCTAGCCCAGTCCAGACATTTCCAGCAAGTTTTCCCACTTCAAATACCAAGTCTGTGGAGGGGTTGTGGGATGACAGATGGACCAGTTACAGAACTTCAGGTTCAACACACAATCTCTGTGTGTTGTTTATTTAAAAATAAACTTCAAAATAAAAAAAAAACATTCTTTACAGGACTGCAGGTGGTTCACTTTCCTCAGTAACCACAGGGGATAACCTTAAACAATAGTATATCCCTTCTTCAATATATCAGTTTGCAGCAACAGACTATGCACGTCCTTCTGCACTTGACCAGCACCTACTCACCCACTGATCTGTATCTTCCCAGTGGAAATGAACTATCCCCTATGTTGGTGTTGTGTTTTTGGGTCATGGTGAGCCCAAAAACAAGCTAAAGACAAAGAACCTCCGTGCAAAAGCACTGAAGCAAGGGTTACCCCAAAGGGCACTGGCAATAAAGCCAAGTTTCAAAGAAATACAAACCCACACATACCCTCATAATGCAAAGCATCATGGGATGTATATGCAAATCACCATGAAATTTTAGGCTGGTTCAGCTTAAAGCAGGAATGCATGGTGCCAAAGGACCTTTCAAACAATCTGCAATTTACAGGCATTTTAACAACACAATGGAAGTTTTCTGATATCTCTACCCCCCCGGTAACTTAATTCTATAAACTAGTAATTTTTAACCTTTATCAAAAACACCTAGTGCTGTAGTATTTTCAACATTTACAGGTTTCATAAGCATTGGGCATATACCTAGTTTGTTTTTATGTCACAGTGCTTTTACATACTTTAGGTCAAAAACAAGGACCACAGCCTGTTATTTTAAATCAGTTTGGAGGTCACCAGAATAACTTCCTTGTACAAGGATCTGAAAGGGAAAAGGAAAAATAAGGCTGGACACTACAGACTAGTCGGGGGGGGGGCGGCGCCTGTATGTGGCCAACTGTACGGACTAGAACTGTAAAGAATAGTTAAAGCAAGGAAATAGGAGAACTGTTGCAACAGCTTATAAGAATAAAGAGATGGTCCTTTAGAGTGCTAGGTTCTCCCCTGACACATGGTGCACAAACTAGCATTGTATGCTGATGACGTACTACTTTACCTAAAGAATCAAGACCTTTCCCTCCCTAGAATCATGGACATGATAGGCCAGTTCTCTATTCTGTTGGGATACACCCTTAATGCTGGTAAAACAGAGATACTAACTTTTCATTATACCCCTCCTCACTGGCTTAGGCAACAAATTTCTATGAAATGGGGCCTTTCCACTCTTAAGTATTTAGGTGTCACTTTACGCGTCAGTAATAACCATCTGAATCAGGAAAATTATTCCCCACTGTTAAAACAGTTGGGGGAAGATATGAAAAGATGGTCTGTATTGCCTCTCCCCATGTATGCACGCATACAGGCAGTAAAAATGAACTTGTTGCCCAGGTTTTTATACATTTTTCAATGTGTCCCAACATATGTGAATATTCAGTGGTTTTCAGAAGTCCAGCAGAGAACTGCTAAATTTATTTGGGCTGGCAGAAGACCACGGGTACAACGGTCACTACTTTTTGCTAGGACACAATACGGGGGGAGGGTGGTTCCAGATCTACAGGAGTACTGGATGGCCGCACAGATTAAATGGGCATGGTTATGGGGTCAATCTCACACTTTAGTGCACTGGTTACAGATGGAATGGGCAATGTCGAGGGGGGACCACTTACGGCATATCTTTTTGACTTACACCAGGACAGGCTAAGTGTTATGGATTTTTATACCGGTGTCCGAGTTACATTACAAGCCTGGGATAGATTTAAAAAAATACCCTTTGGTCAAACTAGATTTATAGAGGTAAAGATAGCTGGCATGGTGTTTACAGTTTCCACCTAGCACGGTGGATGCATGGTATTCCCGACAAACCCATGGGATGTTTCAGTATCAGGCACAGCTGATGCAGGGGGATACAATCTTTACTTTTGAGGAGGGCTGTGAGATGTTTGGGTGGACTTTACCAGATATGTTTTGATATTTACAAATTAAGGCTTATATCCAGGCCCAGTTATGACACCACCAGATATAGGCCCTAGATATTCCTCAAGGTATACAATTTAAATCTTTGCTCTCCATCACAACAATTGAGGGAGTGGTTTTACGGATTTACCAATTTCTTAATAGCCACAGACTAGACTCAGCAAGTTATCTCCAGCAGAAATGGGAGGGGGAAGCTGGCTTCAAGGCATAAAATAAGCGGGTTCGCATCGCAATTTGCAACCCAAGAATCAGGAAACATGAGTCAACTGCTAGCTTGATTAGCAATGGTTGCTAATCATAGAAGCTGGCCATCCCCCATATTTTTTTTTTATTTTCCCTGATGTCTAGTGCCCCCTCCCTCCATCGATTGCTATCCCCATAATGCTTGTTATCCTTGGTGTCTAGTGGACCCCCCCATCTGATCACTGTCCCCATTATTTTGACTTTCCCTGGTGTCTAGTGGCACACCCCACCATCGGATTGCTGTCCCCATTTTTGTCCCTTGATGCTTTGTTTGGTTTAAACCTGCAAAAAAAAAAAAAAAAAAAAAAAAAGTCCATCGCCGATTACTCCCGTGCCCCATCCAACCACCCATTATGCACCCAACTCTCCACACCTCCCTTGACACCCCCACAGACTGTCACTCACCTGAACAGATCCCAGGTTCGAGATCCGCACTCCCAATCAAAGACACGTCTTGCTGCTGGAACTGGCAACTGTAGTATGAGAACTAAGGTAAATGCGGTCCTATGTATTTTAATGAAGGTTTCAACTTTGGTACATAACTCAGTCATTTTTTGAGATACTGACCCCAACGTTTCAGCATACCGTTTTGGATACTCCATCTCATGAACGATATGACTGTCATTACGCAACTCCCGCAAGAAAGGTGATTTCCCAGTCACTTGGCAAATTCACCTTTCAGGCAGGATTTGTGTAATGACAGTCATACTGTTCATGAGGTGGGGTCATAAGAAAGCTATGTTGAAAATTTGGGGTAAAAATATGAAAAAGTGGCAGAGATATGACCATTTGTTGCAATTTCGCTAAGTACCCTCGTAACTTTGGAATTTTTAAATATTTTGATCCCAGATTTTCAACATAGCTTTCTTATTATCCCACCTCATGTATGGCACAGCTGTCATTTTTCAAATCCTGGCTAAAATGTGTTTTTGCACCTGTGATGCAGAATGGCATTTCAGTAGTGCAGAATTACGCTTTAGCAGGGACTGGAAAATTTTCTGCACTGGGTACATGAGGTGGGGTAATAGGAACAGCTATGCTGACAATTTGGTCAAAATGGCAAATTCAGTCTCAAAACTATGTATATAATGTCTATTTTATTAATATATACAATAATAAGTAATAATTATATGGTTTAACGTAAAACTACCCATTTTAGAATACTGCTAATCAAAATCGGCTGATTGATGATCATTTTTCATTAGCAAAGGCTGCTAATCAACTCTCAGACACTAATTTATGCCTTGGGCTTTATTTAACCCAAATAGTGTGTCTTAAAATATGGGAGGGTTCGGCTAAGGTTACCATTTTCCCCTAGATGGCAAGAATACATGTGGCAGATCAAAAAATGTTCTTACCCCCCATATTACAAGCTAAATGGGATCCCCAGGTTTTAACATGGTGTTGGCAGGGTTGTGGAGAAGGAAAAGCTTCTCATACTCATATTTTTTACTTCTGTCCAGTCCTTGGAGCATTCTGGAGAGATGCAAGTAAGTTGGAGAATGTTTTCCAAATTCTTGCCCCTTTGCAGTTGTATAATTTAGTGCTGGGGTATCCCTACTTAGGAGTTAAGGGAGCTACAGTAATACTAGGTACTTATGGTACATATGTGTAGCAGCCATAAATAAAGCTATTACCCGAAGGTGGTTAAAGCCAGACACCCCCTTCCCCCAAAACACTCGCTGAGTGGAAACAAGTGGTTACTGAAATTCAGGAGATGGAGAGGATAACGTACCAGGTACAAAACAGAATGGAAAAATTTATAGAATGCTGGTCCAGATGGGTGGTCCTTGAGGGGGAATAATGAGGGAATCGGGAAGAGCACATTGTTCAAGCTGTACATCTTTTCCCTCTTGTCAGTATGACAGAATACAGAATTATTCAGAGGGTGGGATATTCAAAGCAGGTGCGCATGGCACAACTGGGTTGCGCATGCGCAACTGCAGAATGCGTAAAGAGTGATATTCAGCGCAGCAACTGGCGCAGTGCAGCAGTGGTGCAATGCACAATGGGAATGCATGGCGTGCAAGAGCAGGGGGCGGACCCATGACAATGCGGAACAGTGCGATATTCAACCCCTGACCAATGTCGCAAGCGAGGAGCAACTGTCAGTTGCACGGAGCAGACTTGAGCCTATAAAAACTGGGAGCAAGTAGGAGGAGGACACTTGCGCCAGAGGGGAGCAGAACAGAGGGAGACAGACAGGCCATCTGCCAACGAAGAAGGAGACAGAGAGAGCGAAAGAGACAGGAACAGAGAAAGAGAGACAGTGTAAGTGAGAGTGTGACTGACAGGGAGGCAACGGCAGGTGTGAGAGAGTGCAGGCGCAACACAGAGCCACCAGGCCCAAGTGGAGCGACACAGGCACCCACAGGGGTGGGAGACAGAGGCCACAGGCAACAGCCAGCCAGCCGGGGGTAGGGTAAACAGGAGGGGGGCCCTGCTGAATGGCACACACAGCCGGGTGGGCCAGTGCAGCCAGACGTCCAGGGGGTGACAGGACAACAGGGGCCATGGCCAGTGCGATATTCCAGATGGAGGCTGTAATGAGGGGTGTGGGGAGGCAGGGGGCAGAGTGCCTCGGCTGTGGAAGGGCCCGTCGACGGTATGCCTAGAACAGGCGGTACTGACCCCGCATCAGCTATGAGACCTATGCTGACACAGAGATCGTGGGCTGGTACCGACTGAACCGGGCAATTCTGAGGCAGCTCTGTGAGCTGTGCAGTGAGGAGATGCAGGCACCCACTAGACGGAGCCACGCCCTGACAGTGGAGGCAAAGGTAACAGCTGTCATGGGCCTGCTTGCCATGGGCACCTTCCAGAGACCAACAGGGGACACCACAGGCATAACCCAGTCAGCCACGTCATGGCTCCTCACACAATTCCTCAACATCCTGCTGCCACAAGCTGTAGAATACATCAACTTCCCCAGCACACAGGCAGAGCATACAGTCCACATACAGGAGTTCCACAGATTAGCACGTATGCCTGGCATGCTAGGGGCCATCGACTGCACCCATGTGGGCATCTGCATGCCACCTGGCCTGGAGGGGGTAGCCTACATCAACAGAAAGGGCTACCCCAGTATCAACTGCCAGGTGGTGTGCGATGCCAGGGGGAGCATAACCAATGTCCGTGCCATACACCCTGGGGGAGCATATGATGCCTTCATCTGGCACAGCTCAGCACTCTGCCACAGGTTCGAGAGTAAGGACATCCCCACCAGTCATCTAGTGGGTGAGTATGCTGAGACCACAGGCAGCAGGGCACACCAGGGCATAGGAGGGGGTTGGCCAGGGTAGGGGTGCCGCAGAGTGTGGCTGGGAAGGACAAGGGGCACAGCGACAAAGGACATCAGGCTAACCATATCTCCATCCACACAGGTGACAGTGGCTACCCACTCCGGCCCTGGCTGCTCACCCCCTACCAATGCCTGTCGTCCCCAGTGGAGGAGGGGTATAATGAGGCAAACGCCAGCATGCAAAACATCATTGAGCGTGTCTTCAGTCTGCTGAAAGCACGTTTCTGTTGCCTGCACAGGTCTGGTGGTGCCCTACAGTACAGCCCCTCGAAGGCCTGTGGCCTATTCCTGGCCTGCTGCATGCTGCACAACATGGCCACTGACCGTGGCATAGCTGACGAGGTCGAGGAGGGGAACAGCAGTGGGGATGACGCGGCCGACGGTCCATGTGGTGGTGGGCAGCCCCCCCCCCCGGCGAAGGGATCCCCGGCTGATGAGGATGGCATGCCAGCGCCGAGACACCACAGCGGAGGAGCACTACGGTGCACATAGGTAGGTGGACAAACACCCATGCATAGGACGGACACAGTGGCAAGGCACACAGGCATGTGTGGGCGTGTCCTGCGGCTTGCACAGACAGACGGGGGTCAGGAGGCAGCCGTGGGGCCGCTCCACACATCCACACGCAGCACAGCACACACACACACATATACACACATATATATATAATAATTCTGCGCACGCATTCTGAGCGCAGAAGCACCAGGCGGCATCGACGTGAGGGCAACAGTGCACATGTGCAACCAATACTGTGGAGGCATCATCACGCATATGCAACACGGTTCGGCGGCCAGGCAGGTGCGCACTCGGCCAGTGTGTGGTGCAACCCATGGATGCCACGTCCGTGGCACACACACACAATGCCCATGTGCACACAGGGCGGTGTCAGCGGACAGGGTGGTGGGCACATCAGCTCCGCCGCGCGGTCACATGGCCGCCACTGACACAAGGACAGCCACACGCGGCCGCAGCAGACCTGGGCTGTCACGGCGGCCCGCGGGGGGGGGTCTGCGACCATCCCCAAGGGGTGGCACTGTGGGAACGCAACTGTGTCCTCACAGGGGACTGCAGGCTCCCAAACAGGCCCGCACTGGGCGTGTCTGGGATGCCCACAACAGAGCCCGCGTCAACACCGAGGGGGTTGCCTGATGCTGGTTCCATGGGGTGGAAAATGCACTCCGCGGGGTCTGCAGTGACCAGCTGTGCCCCGTGGTAGCCAGTGGGGCAAGGCCGACCTTGTTTGCAGTGGCTAAGCGGTCCAGGGCCTCGGTTGTGCTCTCCCGCAGGCGATGTATGGACTCCTGGACCTGTGCATTGCCCCTGTCGCGCTGCTCAACTGCCTGGCGCACCTCTGCATGGAGTGCATGCACTTCAGCCACGAGCAGCACCTGTTGGTCCACGGAGGCCCTCAGCAATCGGGTGTGCTCGGACAAGGGGTCGGCACGCATGACCGCACTGCACTGCCCCCCCGCTCAGGTGGGCGCTGCACAGCGGGGTCCCCATGGGGTTGCTCAATGATAGGCACACGGGCGGCAGACGCTGCACTCGGCCTCCCAATGTCCCCAGCTGTCTGCCACTGCCGCCCCTCCGGCCCCTGTGCGCTGGCCAGTGCCTCTGCAGCTGCACCACCACCACCACCACTGCCCCCCAGCGCCGCGTCGCACACAGCGGTGCCAGGGGTGGTGGCGGGCGGCTGTCCCACCACCAACAGGCCACTAGCCGCACTGCCAAGGATGGTGGATGGTATGGGTGTCTCCCCCACAACAAGTCCCCCTCTGTCCAGGACAACGGTCACCTCGTCATCAGTGTCAGACCCTGCCCTGATCTGTGTCTCCACACACAGCACGCCGTGGCTAGCGTCCCGCTGGAACACAGCCAGGGTCCTCGTCCACCACCACGCTCAGGTCATCCGGCCAGATGGCGGTGGTGTTCTGCAGTCGTTCAGGCCCCCGGATGCCAGTGGAGGTGGATGGCTGGTCCTCCAGGGCTGTGCATGCCCCCATGGCAGACGCAGGTGCCCCTGCCACTGCATGCTGGCATTTTGGTGCTGAAAGGGAACACAGATGCATTACTGCCGCCAATGCAATGGACCCCCCCCACCCCCAGTGTACCTACCATGCAGTGATGGGCTTCCTCCAGTCTGGAAGCCACTGCCCAGCACACCCTCTAGAGCACTGCGCTGCATGGTGGCCGCCACCAGCTCCTTCTGCGGCATGAGCTGTGGCATGTCAGCCTGGCCCCAACCTGTGGCCAACCTGGCGGCCCGTATGGTTGCCACCTTCTCCTTGATCTGACACTTGTCGGCGCCCACCTTCTTCTTGCACTCCTGTGCAGATCGCTTGTGGCTGCCTTGCTGGTTCACAGCTTCCGCCACCTCCTTCCAGGCTGCGGCCCTGGCCTGGGGTGTGCCAGTGGCGCCACTCAGCAAAGGCGCCCTGTCGAGGTATGCCTCGAACAGGGCATCCACCTCCACCTTCATAAAGTTGGGTCTGCGCTTGCTGGCAGGCCCACGCTCTTCACCCTCCTCACATTTGGACATGCTGCTACCTGTGGGCAGGGATATGTGGTTAGTGGCTGCAGCGACCCACACCAGACATCCATCCCGCTGTGCTGTCCACCCCCTCGGCAGGTGCAACTTAACTCGGATGGTTGCAATACCGGTCCGCGGCCTGTGCTGTCATGCGGCGCCTTTATAGCTCATTGCATGCAAATGGGTTGTTGCGCAACACTAATGAGATGCTAATTCCCCCAGTGCGCTGCGGATAGGCTGATGAGCTAATCTGCATATGCCAGCTGAATATCGGGTTGTTGCGCCTTGCACAATGGACTTGCGCCAGCACAAGTCATGGCACAATGCTGTGATGTGCACAGTGCGCCCATCAACACACATGCTCCACAGCATGCACTACCGCCTATTGCGTAGTGTGCGCTAGAAGCGCTATTGGCGGCCAATGTGCCCTATAGCACCAATGGCCCTATGGCTCTCGGGTGCTATAGGGCCTATGGCGCTCGGGTGCTATAGGGCCTATGGCGCTCGGGTGCTATAAGGCCTATGTCACATGGGCGCTCATTGGGCCTATAGCGCTGGGGCGCCCATAGGCCTATGGCACTGGGGCGCATAGGGCCTATGGCGCCAGGCTCTGTAGGCCAGGCACTGCAGGCCTATGGTGTTTGGGCCTGTAGGGCCAATGGGGTGTGGTGCCCTCAGGGCCCTATTGCGCAACATGCGTCATGGCCCCAATAGTGCTCACATGCACTTTGTGCATGCTGACCCCTGACCCCCGCCCTGCTCTATGCCCCCCAGGGACCTCTGCCCCATGTGCCAGTGTGGCCACACCCAAACGACACATCTCTGGAGATGCGCGATTGCCGCAGGCAGCGCATCTCCATGTGAGGCACGCATCCTGAGCACGCTGAGCTCATGTGCTACAGGGCGCCATTTTGGACTGCATCATTGAAGAGGAAGCATGTCACGATGCACAGTGCCCCGTTCCAAAAACTGGAGCAAGGTCAAGCTCGTGAACCTGGTGGCCCAGGTGGAGCCCCATGCTACCAGCCGGTTTGGCCAGCAGACCCTCGACAGGCCCAGGACTGAGGTGTGGCAAGAAGTTGTAGATGGGCTTGTCCAGGCAACCAGTGTGCAGCGCACAAGGAAGCAGTGTTGCCACCAGTATGGGGACCTGTTAAGGAGGGATGCGGAGAGGCTCAGGTCGCTGCAGGCGCACGTCCGGAGGGTGGCCGTGCCATGGTCAGGTAAGAGTGCTCCACCTGCGTCTGTGCATGTCTAGTGTTCCATGGGGCAGGCAGGGCTGCATGCCATGCTGGGGGGGGGGCTCTGTCGCTGCATGCCCTGTGGCTTGGCACTGCCACTGACTGGGTGAGCTGCGCCACTGCCCTGCGGCCTTGCCGGGCCGTGGTGCACTCTGTGCTTGGGGGGTGAGGGCAGTGGGCTCATGGTGCGGCTGTGTTCTGATGTGTGCCTGTTTGTATTCCCGTCCTAGGCACTGAAGACTGGAGGAGAGCCAGGGTGGCAGGGGTGCCTGGCAGTCCACTGCGGGCCCTTCTGCAGGTGCTGCGGGACCGAGGGGAGGAGCAGCAGGACCAGCATGCATAGCGCCACAGCAGGCAGACAGGCGCTGTGCATTCAAACACTGTTGTGCAGGGTGGTAGACGGGGGTGGGGGTACGGCCTCGGCCCCCTGTGCGCCGAGTCATGGCAGCTGTGTTAAGCCTGTGTTGTGCATGGCGCCGTGGGCCAGCCATTGCACGTGTTGCAGATGTTGGTGTGCTGTGGGTGCATCCGGCTGCCACCAGTGCCGCTGCGGTTTCGCTGCTGCACCATGCCACCTGCCTGCCACTGTGCTGGCGGATGGCCCTTGGGCGGCGGTGTCCAGCGCTTTGCACAGCCGTGGCATGCCGGGTCGACAGCAGTCGTGGTGCCACCCCAGGCCGTGTGTCCCCACTGTCTGCTGCACACAATGGGAGGTCTAGGGTGCCCTGGACATGCACTGATCTCCTGTTCCTTCCTTTGCCATACGTGTCCAACGGGTGGTGGCCTGCCACTCTATGGCCATCTCCTGCAGCGCATCATGGCCAGTCTGCTGACACCCTGGAGATTGCGAGGAGGGGCAGAAGGTCTTCTGCGGGGCAGTGCAGAGCGACAGCGCCAGGCGGCGGATCGCGGTCACCATAGGGGTCGATGTTACCTTTCCTGCCCCATTGTATAGCCCTGTCCCATCCCTCCCTCCATCACCTACCCTATCCCTGTTTTGTATATAGCTCCCCTGCCTTGTTCCCTGTTTTGTATTGTACATAGTTCTTTTATACAGTTTGCTTTGCTTACCCATCTGTGTCCGTGTCTGCTTTGTGGCTGGCGAGTGGAGCCAAGCTGCAGTGGTGTGGTGGGTGGCTGTGTGGTGTGCCTGAGTTGTTCTGTGGGCTGTGCATGGTGGTGTTTGTCCATCAGTCAGTGGCTGTACCTTGGGGTGGCCATGGTCTGGTTGTTCAGGATGTGTGGCATGTGTGTTGGGTGCTGTGTGCCAGGGTTTGGCTGGCTGTGGACCGGGTGGGTAGGGGTGCGCCATCCAGTGGGGGGTGGCCAGTGGCAGCCCACCCTTGGCCATTGGTGCCGCCTGTTCCATATGTCCACTGCTCTGGTGCTAGTGGACAGGGGCTGCCTATATGCCCGCGCTCCGTGGGTGGTGTTCTTTTGTGGGCCAGCTGTGCCTCCCGGTCTGGCTCCACCACCTCTCCAGCGGCCATCCCCCTTCCCTGGTGCTTTGCTCCCTGCTGTGCCTGGTCCTGTTGTGCCTTGGTGCATCTTTCTCGGCTCCTTGCGCATCCATGGTTGCGCCATTGGGTGTGCAGGGTTACTCCCTGGCGCACCTCTGACTGCGCTCTGGCATTTCCCTGTGATATTCAGTCATGTTGCCATGCACAACCTTTGAATATTGCACTCATTGAGCCATGGTGCATCAGATTTGCACTGCGCTGGCCTTGCACTGGCATCTGGCGCATTTCTGAATATCTCATCCAGAATGTGCTAGGAAAAGGAAATCCCCCTTCCCAGATAGATGGTTAATCTCAATGAGCCACTATGCTTTCTGTTTTAGGCTTTGTTTTTCATGCCCCAATTGTTCTTGTACTATTATTGTGTTTTTTGTTTTTCTTTTTTCTTTTCTATCTACAGTTTCATAACAGGTTTGAGGTATACAGCAGAAATATATTGTTAGGTTTAAAGCATGATGGCATACTTGATACTGTGTTAAGTGTTACATAAAGTGATACACATATTGTATGAGTGTCCCATGTACAGTGGTAAGAGGTTTACAATATTTTTAATAAAGTATAATAATGGTCGATAACATATTCAGGAAAATTTATGCCAGCCCAAATAGACACGGGATATAAGACATGGGAAAGAAAGGGATTACACATAATATTTCAATTTCTGAAAGGTGGAAGTATGGTAACATTTTCAGAATTAGAAGAGAAATATGACATAACACATAAAGATAGATTCCGTTACTTCCAAGTGAGAGACTTTATTAAAAAAATAAATAAGGAGCCTTGGGGCAAAGATCCCATTCCGAAACTCATTGAAATTATACAAAAAGGCCTGGAAGGCCAAGCTAATCTTACCCACATAATAACTTATCTATATGGGGCTATAAGGTCATTTGAGGGAGACACGGTAGAATCCATTAAAAATCCTGGGAAAAGATCTGAATATTAAGATTGCAGATGAGATTTGGAGGAACCATTTACTACACGTACATTTAGGCACTTCAGCACCTCATTGGAGGAATTTGCCTGGAAGAATACTGTTAGATTCTTTAAGACACCAGCTATACAGGCAAAGTATAGAAATAAAGGGGAAGCTACTTGCTGGAGGCAATGTGGAAATCATTTAGCCACCCATGGACATCTATTTTGGAGCTGTCCAAAAATTCAACCTTTTTTAAAAGAAATACGAGAAGCTATTAGAAACATATTGGACCCGTCGGTTCTGATGGACCCCTCCTTGTATTTCCTGTCTGCTTTCCCTGAGGGATGTAGAGACATGAAAACCAAGAGGCTATTGCTTCTACTGATACTAGCTATTAAAAAAACGATAACAAGAAATTGGCTAACCCCAAACCCTCTCCACATTGCCCAATGGCATGATATAGTAATAGATATATATCAAATGGAGAAACTGACTGCTTTGTTGAATAAGAAATATGCACAATTTGAGACTACCTGGAGGAGATGGATCATCTACATAACTCCTTTGAGGGGAGATATAGCTATTTAAAGACATGGATTTATTTTTTAAAAAAGAAGCCAAATAATGAGTTATGCTGTGCATAAGGGAACATACATATATATGTATATATGTGCTCTTTTTCTTCTCTTTTCTTCCTTTCATAACTTAAATTATCCCTGTCGCTATTATAAGATAGTTTATAATTTAAAGAAAATGTCAATTAACTCCTATGCATGTACATAGTTAATAATTGTGTGTAAAATGTCTAATCCTTAAAATGATCAAAAATAAAGAAAGTATAAAAAAAAATAAAGTATAATAATAATAATAAAAAAAAAAACAGAGGGCACTGTTGAGCACATCTACTGATAGGACATGTTCCTGCCTAACTCTGCATTTCAGGGGAACAATTTTGATAAAAATTGTCTTTGGAGTGAATTCTTCTGTCAAAACCACTGCAGCATTCAATAGAGCACGGCAAGCAGAGCAGTTTGGTGCCAAATTTCACCATGAGGCTTTCAAATAAGGGAGGTCCTGGTGGTCCGAACCCCCAACCAACATCAGAGCCACAGGCCTCAGTGCCTACACCCGGACACACAGGAAATGAAAATTACATACCTAATGTAATTCTTGATCTTCTCTTGTATCTTCACCATTTATTACTACTGGGTGTAAGCCAGAGGCGTGCACCCGCCACGGGAGGTTTTTTTTTTTTAGGAGTTGGAGGCGATGGCGCCGTCCCCTAGAGTGACGCACCGCGTGATACGTGATGCGTGAGGGGCGTCCGTTAGGTGCCGCAGACTCGTCCTCAATCCCAGTTCTGTTAGCCGGAGAGGCGAAATAAGGATAAGAAAAAGAGAGCCGAGAGATAGAAAAAAGGAAAGGATATAAACTGAAAAAGGCATAAGCTGGAAGAGGACAGAAAAAGAAGAAAACGCCTACCCTAAGGGACTGCAGGGCCTCACTTCTGGGGCGGCTCCAAGGGAGGAACAGATGAAGAAAAGGAGAAAAGGAAAAGAAGAAGAGAGGGAGAGAACAAGGGATGTTGGGAGGGGAGAATACTGCCCACTGATATATCGGTTTAAGGCTTATAAGTTCGGAACCAAAACAAGGGAGCAAGGATCCCGCTTGATAGGACCGAAAGTAGGTTCCACCGAACTGCTTTCACAGACTGGACACAAAGGGCAGATTCTCTAACATCCCGTCATCCCAACCTCTTAAACTCTAGCTGAGAGCTCACAGACTGCCGAGGCAGAAATTCTGTTCCAGAAAGAGAGCGCCCAACTAGGAAGAGTTCCTTTAGCACCTTGTTAATACTAACACAGATGCGTGTGTGTGTGTGTGTGGGGGGAGTGAGCTTTACATAGGGCACCCCTTTATGAAAGGATAGAGTGGCAACTCAATCGAACTGCCTGAAGTCCAGGCAATAGTATCAGCTCAAGGTAATTGAAGTGCTAGGAAGCACCAACCAGAAGAACTGATACAAAGAAGATTATAACCTGCCAGAGGGACCAGGACAAAAAAAGGACTGAGCCACAGAGGGATGGTCCTTTAACTGTGAATTGAACCACATGGTTAAGAAAACCACGAGGTCACCCCTAAGGGCAATCAGAAAGAGTTCCCTCAGGATAGAATAAATTCAACTTGTTCCCCCTTTACCTTGAGGAAAATAGGATCCGTTCAGAAAAGAACGGAAAAATCAAGATAGGATTTTTTTTTGGGCTTAAAGGCCAACAAAGAAGTAGGAGGAATGAGCAGGAAGGGGGAGACGCCGAAGAAGGAGGCCCATGAGGGGAAGGTGGGCAGGAATCAGTAATGAATGGTGAAGATATAAGAGAAGATCAAGAATTACGGTAGGTACGTAATTTTCATATCTTCCCTTGTCAGTCTTCACCATTCATTACTGCTGGGTGAGTACCAAGCTCCCCCCGAAGGGGGGTCTGAGTAGACCCTGAGGGAACAGATCCCTCAGCCTCCTACTGATGAAAAGTAGGGAGGGGAAGACCCTAACCATTAGACCAGGAAGTCTAAGGAGGGTGAGGGGAAGGAGGCGACCCCATAGGGCTGGGGGATGGAGGTTGCCCCTGAAGAAGCCTCCTCGCCCTGTGGGGAAAAAAGGCAGGTCCCTCAGAAGGCAGAGTTAGCCACCCTACGCCGGGCAATGGGTAACAGTCTGAAGAGACAAAGCCATGCCATCCGCCTAATGCAGATCGCCGTCCCTACTAGTCTGGACGCCACCTCGCTGGCATCGTAGGATGCCCTCGCTTGATGCCTTGCAAGCTCCAGACCCTGCGCAGAGAGGGCAATGGCCTATCTAGACTGCTCTGAGTCACGCAAAGAGGCTAACAACTGAGCCAGCATTGACCACAGATGCCTGCTGTAAGCAACGTGGTGAGCCTGATGTGATGAGATGCACAACAATGCACGACCGGAAGAGAAAACTCTTCATCCCCACTGGTCGACTTCAGCAGAATCCGAATCCGGAGGCCTGTCGTGCACCAGGCGTTGAGGCCCGGAAGGAGCATCCAGGGACGTCAAACCCGAAGGCGGATGAAGCAGAGAACCTAGAGACTTGTGGGGGGCACAATACCGTCTCCTGCAGTCTCTCGGGGCTGGAGAAGGAGTGGCTGGAGACTGCCAGGTGCGGATAGACACCTCCTGGAAGGGGATCGGCCAGGAAGGCACCACCAGATGGCGAGCGCTGAATTCACTAAGGAAAGCACGTGTCTGCCACTCGGTATTGTCCCTATGGATGTAGGAGATACGAAGCTCCGACACCATCCTGGAAAGGAAAAGCTGATATTCAGTGAAATCAGCATCGGAGGAAAGGTGGACAGGAAGTTCCTCTTCCTCAGAGGAGGAAGACAAGGAGTAAGTGAAGCTTGAATGCTCAGAAGACTCCTGCAGTGGGGGACAGGCGGAAAACCTGTTCGTCCATGGCCCTGACATAGGACGGGAAGGCTGCCGCAGTAGCTCTGAACATCTCCTAAGTTAATGGCCCAGTGGGCCCCACATGGCCTGGGAAAGAGGAAGGTGGTTGCAGAGGGATGGGTGAGGGGCACTTAATTGCATGTGCCCGGCCTCTGCCAGGGCTTTGGGATACAGGTAGCAATGCCGCCAAGACTGGGGACCCTGAGATCGTGCCGGGTTGCATAGTAGAAAGGGAAAGAGGCAACTCTGGAAAAAGCCCTGAAGGGGAATCTCCCCTGTGACGCTCCTGGGATTGCATGAGTCCAGAAGGACAACCCTCAGAACTGCCACCAGAAGGCGCTTTAGAGACCTTAAGAGAAAGGTGAGGATCAGCGCTACGACTCCTCCCCACACCCCGCAGGGCGGTGGGGGCTCTTCACCGCTCCTGACCTCTACCTCTCAATCCTTCGGACTCCGAAGCAGCCCTCTTCCTCATGGCCAGTGGTGGAGGTCCCTGCTGAGCAAGACCCAAGGAACTCGCCGAGGCAGAGTCCTCTCTCTGCTTGAATCCACCAGCAGCACTAGGAAAGGCAGCTGCCCGGGACCTCCGAGAAGAGGGTATCCTCTCCAGAATACCCAAAGGGTCCACCACGGAAGACTCCAGGCCACCCATAACCATGGAATCATCCGGGGTTAACCAGCTCCGGGGACTCTGGGAGAGGAACACTGGAATGTCTAGCCCTGCGGCCTACAGTAGGTTCTGAGCCCAAAGACTCTAGCCGCTGGTCTGGGTTCTCACCTGAATTGTCCTCCTCCTCCGAGGGGCCAACAAGGGAAGGCTCCATTGCAACAGCCGCAGGAACCTGCCCAGAGGTGGCACCAGGTCTGGTACTGCCATAGACCACAATGCCAACCATATCTGCAGAGTCATTCACATGTTCGGCGGCGCCAGGAACCTGGGCCGCACCGCAAACGGTGCCGCCAGAGTCCCCGGCATCGCAAACGGCACTGCCCAAGTTCCCAGTGCCACGCATGGTGCTGAGGACCAGCGCGACACCGCAAACGGTGGTGCTCGAATCCCTGGTGCCATGAACGGTGCCGAGACTCAGAACGGCACCACCGAAGATGCTGTCTGAGTCCCAGGCGCTGAGACCCAGAGCGGCACCGCCGACGGCCCCGGCTGAGTCACCGGCACCACAAGCTGTGCAAGACTCTACAATAACAAGGGCAGATGAAGACGAGGGCCCTCTAGAGCCGGGACCCATAACCGGGGGCCACGATACCGGGGGAGCCTGCACCTCCACAGAGGTGACTGCCGGGACGGCACCAAAAGCGCGACCCCGAGAGGGATCACACCGTTCCTCTGGTGCCAAAGAAGAACCCTCCTCCTCAGCAAGGCTGGAAGTGAAGGAGGTTTCCTCCTCGCCGGGCCGTATAGACCTGGGAGGGGACCTGGAGGAAGGGTCGAGAGATCTGGCCTGGGAAGCCCTTGGGTGGCGTCGTCATCTGAAAGTCGGTGGAGCTCGTCCGACTTTAAACACATGGACTTCCAACACACAGCGATCCATGGAGAAGCAGGCGTCGCAATGATCCATATCATGATAGGGTCCCAGGCACTGGGAGACAAACATCATGACGGTCCGAGCAGAGTCTCAAGCTATTAAAGCTTTATCAGCCATGAATAAAATTATTCAAGAAAATTTGCAGCTCAGACATAGGCTAGAGGCCCTTGAAAATGCTCACTGGGCCTCTAATATCTGGCTGATTGGCATGCCAGAAGGACAAGAAAATCCAGATCTTTTAACATTTTTGAAGCAGTGGTTACCTGGAGTGCTCCACTTGGATCCAGAGTGTGCAGATCACTTCCGGTGAACCTACCAAATTTCTCCACAGTCAGCAGAGGCCCAACGGGACAGTCCATGGTCGTTGTTGTCACAGATGGAGCCATTACATGGGACATGTTGTTACAGGCGGCCCGGATCACGGATCAATTTACTTACAATGGGCACTCACTACATCTGTTCCCGGATTTATTATATGCAATGAGGGTATGCCGGAACAAAATTGATGGCGTGAGGGCTAAGCTTCATAGTCTAGGAGTTGCAAATTCCCTACTGATGCTGGCCCGTCTCCATATATTTTATGGTGGACATACTTTTCAGTTTACAGATCCAGAGAAAGCTGGGAGACGGGTCCAACAAATTCAAAAAGAATTTGAGGCTGCTCACAGGGAGAATCTATCTGAACCTGACTCAGAAGAGGAGAACACTTGAAGCAGTGAGGGACTGTTGCTGCTGTGGACTAACATAATTTTTATTTAGTATTTTGAAGTGCCAAGCTGTTTCTGTTTCCCAGATGAACTGCGCCTTAAATGTTTAAAACGGGGAGAGTTTAAGCTGAATAGTTGTGGCTCTTACTGGGACTGTTTTCTCCCTTTTGCTTCGCAGTAGAATGTTTCCAATTATCAATGCACAGATAACCTTGTGCTGTTTGCTGCAGCTTTTGATCTTAAATTTATGTAAATTACGTACCTACCGTAATTCTTGATCTTCTTGGACGAAGTCTCCACCACTCATTCACACACCGACCAGCCATCACCCGAGCTCACTTAATTTACATATCTTCCTGGACATAAAGTCTCCACCACTCATTCACACTGATGGGAGAGTACCGAGCTAAAATAATCCTCCGAGATGGACGGCAGGAGAGAAGAGCTCACTTTAGGACAGGAGTCCATTAAGGATTGTCCTGCCAAAGAACTGACGCTGTCTGGCATGGACATCCAAGGCACAGTGCTTTACGAAAGTGTGCACGGAGCTCCAAGTGGCCGCACTGCAGATGTCCGCAATGGGCATGTTCCGGATTTCTGTCAGAGATGCCACAACTGCTCTGGTAGAATCACAGTATATTCTGCCTTCTAGCTTAGCCTGTGCTATGGAGCAGCAGTGGCAGAGGCATGCTACTAGCCATGCTGAAATGCATCTGATAGCAACAGGCTGACCCAGCCGGGTCGTGCTGAAGGAGACAAACAGTTGTTTTGATGTGCGGATTTCCTTAGTTCTGTCTAAGTAGAACTGTAAGGCTCAGCCACTGAACAAGATTGGTCTTAAAGTTATGTACAGTAACAGCATTAGTAACAGCGGATGGGAGACCATTAAAAAATGTGATTGACCTACATATAACTGACCTCTGACATATTTTTTTATAGAGGGGGACTCTAAATAAGCCTCTGATCTGGGACCTTGTCTCAAACTGGCCTTGGTCTGTAGGGAAAAGATCTTGAATAACCTGAGGAAATAAACCCGGTAATCCTTTGAACACAAAGACGCCCAACTTTATTTTTATCCTATCTATGAAAGAAGGACAATTTCTTTCTTTTAACAACAAATGATGCGTTCTAGTTGGAAGGCCTGTCATGAATTGCAAGACACTATGATAATAGCACTAGTTCCTGAATGAATCAACAGGCCATAATCAAACATACTCAGAAGAAAACTATGACCCAAAAGTCTCCTCGATTCTGGGATGAGAAGGGGTTTAATCCTAAAAAGCATTCCTAATCTCTGATGTATTTTCCTGGTTATTATGGTGGCTTGAAGGTTGAAAGTTAATTGAGGATTAAAAGTGACCCCCAAATAGTTAAAACTTTCCACCAACTCAGTGGTGTTCCCTTTCAGGTCAGTGACCCGTACATTTATATCTCTAGCTTTCCTTGTACCTGTAAAGACCATACATTTAGTTTTCCCTGAATTCAACACAAGGTTGAGAGGCAAAAGCCACCTTTAAAATATGTTGAAGTCCTGTTGTACTTTGACTAATGCAAGGTCTGGTTTAAGACCATCTGAGACAATCACCGCATCATCTGGGTACATTATTAACTTAGACCCAGCACAAGTTGTTGTTCAAAAAAAGGGAAAACAATAATGGTCCCAAAATTGAGTCTCGTGGTACCCCACAAGAGATTATGTGGGAATCAGAGAAGACTTGACCATTACTGGTTTTGTGTTCCCTATTATTTAAGTATCCCCCTATCCATGAAATAACATCCCTAGAAAAAAAATACTTCATTCAATGTACTCAATAACATGGTATGATCTACTAGATCAAAGGCCTTGGTGAGGTTCATGAACACCGCAGCAATGTAGTGACCTATATCAAGGGAAAGTACAGTTACGTAAGAACTTACCGTAACAGTAGATCTTCGAGAGGAGCTCTTGCAGCAGGCTATTACAATCACGACTATGCCGCAGGCACAAGGACCCTCCGGTGAAACTTCTGCCAGCACTACACAGCAGGGACCGCCCCTGACGCCGGCCCCGCCCCAACACTGGTCAGGGTACAAGAGGGGGCGGACCCAGCTCCACCTCAGTTCTCCCGCCAAGACCCAGCAGAAGGCCTGACAAGAGAAGGAGATGAAGCCTACCATAAAGAGAGTTGGAGAAGAAAAAACGAAAATGGATCTGCACACCTCGAGGGGGAAGGCGGGTGGGAAGTAGTGCCTGCTGCAAGAGCTCCTCTCAAAGATCTACTGTTACGTGACTGGTCATCGTACGTAACTGTACTACCTTACTTTGAGTGGGAGCTCTTGCAGCAGGCTATTACAATCAGGACTGAGTCCCAAGCAGTCCCACAACAAGGAGGCAGACGAGCCCGGGAGGTGGAATATGCTGACTCCAGAGGCCTTAGGACAAAAGCCCTTATAAAACAGCTAGGCCGAAGCCAGCTCGGCATCTGGAGACGATATCCAAGCTGTAATACTTGATAAAGGTATGCACCGAGTTCCAGGTTGCGGCCGCACAAATGTCCTGTATGGCGACATTCCGCAGGGCGGCGAAAGAAGCTGACACTCCTCTGGTGGAGTGACCCCTAACCGGGCCCGGCAGGGGTTTACTGTGATGCTCGTAGAAAAACAAGACACAGCGAACTATCCATTTAGAGCTAGTTTGCTTGGACACCAGTTGACCCAAGCAATGTGGTGCAAAAGCCACAAATAGCTGCTCCAATTTACGGTGCTGAACCGTCCTTTTGAGGTAATACCTCAGAGTCCTGTGGACATCCAATGTGTGGAGACGAGCCTCCCCTCTATTGGAAGGGGAAGGAAAATAAACAGGAAGATCAACCGACTGGTTGAGGGTCAATTCTGAGACCACTTTTGGAAGAAACTTAGGATTTGTTCTGAGGGAAACCCTTTCCCTGTGGAAAACCAAATAGGGCTCTTTACACATCAGAGCCTGAAGCTCGGAAACCCTTCGTGCTGAAGTAACAGCAACCAAAAAGCGAACCTTCCAAGAAAGGTAACGCAGCTCACAATCCGCTGCTGGCTCTAAAGGAGGAGGGTGAGTTTCTCCAACATAAAAAGGAGGTCCCAGGGTGGGACAGGGTCCCGAATGGAAGGTCTCATATGTAGAATTTCAAGAAAGGTGCGGCCACATCCAATTGTGCTAATGCTCTCTCTCTCCCACGAGAGCATGATAGGCGGAGATTGCCCACACGTGCACCTTGATAGAGAAGTAACTCAGACCCTTATCGTACAAGGAGAGGAGATACTGTAAAGCTGAGTTCACAGGGCAGGTGACGAGATCCAAACGCTGCAGCAATGCCCAAAGACAGAAACGCTTCCAATTCATAGCATAGGTGGAGCGAGTAGAGGACTTTCTTGCTGACACTAAGACTGCCGCCACTTCCGGGGAAATCCCATATCTATGCTGAGCTACGTCTGAAGGAACCAAGCATGTAGGTGTAAGGATCAAAGATTCGGATGGACCAGCAACCCTTGGTCCTGGGACAGTAACTGCGAGCATATGGGCAGCGGAATTGGAGGTTCCGTGGATAACCGCTGCAGTAGTGGGAACCAAATCTGCCAAGGCCATTTGGGAGCCACTAGGATCATCCGGGCCCCTTCTGCCTGTAACTTGAGCAGTACTCTCTGAATGAGAGGGAAGGGCGAAAGGCATAGAGAAACCTCCCTGCCCAGCAAAGGGATAACGCGTCTGGCCAAAAACTCCAGTGTGTGCCTCGTGAGCAGAACGTTGGCAGTTTGGCATCGTGGTGACGCAAAGAGGTCCAGCTCTGAAGACCCCACCTGTCGAACAGCTGGTCCGCCACGGATTCAGCAGCTCCCACTCAGGCGCTCTGGAATGCGACCTGCTGAGGCTGTTGGCCAGATCGTTTAGGACACCTGGAACGTGCATCACGGACAGCAGGATGCCCCACTCCAGCGCCCACTACCAGACTCTCATCGCCTCCCTGCAAAGAGGATACGAATAAGTGCCTCTTTGTTTGTTGATGTAAAAGACAACTACCATGTTGTCTGTCTGAACTAGAAGAGAGCCTGGCACCAGATCCTCTCGAAAAGCCTGGAGGGCGTAGAGGACTGCTCGTATTGCCAGTACATTGATGTGGAGGGACTGCTCCTCAGGTGACCAAACCCCCTGCGTTCGATGTGCACCCAGGTGTGCCCCCTACCCCAGGTCCGATGCATCTGTTGTCAGAGTCTGACCTGGTAGCTCCAGACGAAAGCTGACCCCTTTTTCCAGATTTTTGGGGTCCATCCACCAAAGCAGAGTTCTCCTGACTGGCTCCGAGATCTTGACCGGGGAGTCCAGATCATCGTAGCTTTGGTCCCACTGCATCCTGAGCATCCACTGTGGGACTCTCATGTGGAGGCGGGCCAAAGGAGTGACAGGAATGGCCGCCGCCATGTGCCCCAGTAAACTGAGGAAGTTCCGAGCCGGAACTCGAGGAGTTATGGAGATCCATTCTGCCATCTCTCGTAAGCGAACTCCCCTGTCCTGTGGGAGGAAAGCCATGCCCTGGATGGAATCCA
The DNA here is from genome assembly GCA_016271365.2 of Neoceratodus forsteri. NCBI lineage: Eukaryota > Metazoa > Chordata > Ceratodontiformes > Ceratodontidae > Neoceratodus > Neoceratodus forsteri. Next base: position 1,507,719,883 of record CM057450.1, read on the forward strand.
GGATCGCTCCTATGAAGGCGAGCTTGGTTGGCCCGGGATGATTTTCCTAAGTCCAGGGTGATCCCTGGCTCGGAATAGAGTATAAGTGTTCCTCAGAGCTCGAAGAGGCCTACTGACGGGCCGTAAGCAGCTAATGTCGAGGTAGGGGAACACATAGTGTCCCATCCGCCTTAGAGCCACAGCCACCACTGCAAGGCATTTGGTGAAGACTCGCGGAGCGGAAGACAGACCGAACGGAAGCACTCAAAACTGAAAATGCTCCCCTTGGAAGTGGAACCTCAGAAACTTCCTGTGGGGAGGATAGATCCCGATATGCATATATGCATCCTGCATGTCGAGAGAACATAGCCAGTCCCCTTGGTGCAGCAAGGGAAGGAGTCCTTGAAGAGTCACCTTTCTGAACCTTTTGTACTCGATAAAGAGGTTTACAGGACTGAGATCCAGAATGGGACGAAGGTCCCGAGTCTTTTTTGGGACCAGAAAGAAGTGGGAATAGAAATCCTGTCCTTGCTGCTGCAAGTGGACCCTCTCTATTGCTCTCTTCCGCAGGAGGGTCTGTATCTCTCCTTCTATTAGTGGGATGTGAGAAGGAGGATAACAGGAGAGCTTTGTTGGAGTATGCGGAGGAAACTCTATGAACTCTAGCGTGTGTCCTCTCCATATAATATCCAAGACCCACTGGTCTGCGGTAATAGACTTCCACCATTCGAAATGAAGGGAGAAGCGGCCCCCAACCGGCTCACCTGGGTCTTCCTGTGGAAGGGGGGGGCGGAAGGGAGTCACTGGGCAGAGTCGGGAGTGGGGAGAGAGGCCTGGGAGGACTTGGGCCCACGGGCAGGAGGTCCAACAGAATGCTGGTTCCCGGATCTCCTGCGGAAGCCTCCTCTTTGTCCCTGTTGGTTGCCATGGGCTGGACCTTGACTGCCTGAGGACTTACGAAGGGCCGCGACGGTGCTGTTGTCACTGGTCGCCACGGTACATCTGGCGGACCGACCAGATCGACTTGCCCGACTCTTGGAGGCGGGAGATCAAAGCCTCAGTCTCCTGCCCAAACAGCACAGTACCCTGGAAGGGCAGATCCTTGATACCGGCCTGCAGATCCTGGTGAAAGCCTGAGACTCTCAACCAGGCATGGCACCAGAGGCACACCCCGGAAGCGGCTGCCCTGGCTGCCGTGTCTGCAGTGTCATACGAGGCCCTCAGTACATGGCAGCCTACGTCTGAGCCCGACTGGAGGAGGGCCAGGAGCTCTGCCTTTTGGTCAGAGTCTGGCATGGTCTTTTCCAGCTCCAGTCCCCCTTCCCACAACGCATTCTGGTACTGTACCATATGCGTTAGGAAACTGAGGGAGCGGATGGAACAGGTGGAGGCTGCATGTACTTTCTTGCCCACCTGGTCCAGGTAGCGGGACTCTGGGTCAGGAGGCTGGGAGCTGAGGTGCTTCGGTTGCCGAGACTTGTCATGGGCAGCCGTGATCACCAAAGAATCGGCCTGAGGGTGTTCTGTTAGAAAGGGTTCCGCCCTCGAGGCCTTATACAGCCTATCCAACTTCTTAGGAACTGCTGGGATTGAGGCCGGATGCATCCAGGTGGTTCTGGTAAGGTCCTGGAATGTATCTACCAAAGGAGAGATAACCAGAGGCTTTGGCTCCTTTTGTCTCAGTTACTTGGCCAACCTCCGCCGTTCCGGATCCAAGTCCTCTATGTCCCACTCATTGGAGGCCTGGATATGCCTCATGACGTCCATGAAAGTAGGATCGTCCGGAGGCGAGCGAGGCTGGTCCTTCTCTCCCGGGGAGCGCTTGAGGCTGAGAGAGGATGAACAGGTCGACGATGAAGAGGAGGATCGACTATCCGACTTGGAATAGTCTGACCCCGTCCTATGACCATGCCTTCGCTGGCGTCGGTAGCTACGGGACCAACGTCGGTCCAAAGACCGACTCCGGTCCCTGGACCAGCGACGGAGCAATGACCGACGTCAGGAGCGATCTTGCCTGGAGCGAGAAGGGCTCCTGGAGCATGACCTAGTCCGACGTCGGTCACCAGAGTCCCTGGAGTGACGTCGGTGGTCCTCGGACCTGGTGCGGGAACGAGCCCTGAAGGGAGGTGAAGGCTGGTGCTCCGGTGACTTCCGCATGGAAGACTCACCCCCTGGCTGTGGTTCTCCTGCAGGGCCCAGTACCGGTGTCTGGGCCGGCGATGGGGAGGACCGCTTATGGACCTGCCCCCACCAAAGGAGAAAAGATCCTTGAGCTCATCCTTAGTGAAAATTTCAGCCACTTGTTTCAGGAAAGAAGTCTCCGGAACATCGGGGCGTGAAGGAGAGCTCTCCTGAGGGCCTGGGGGGAGGAGGACTTGGGCGACGTGGATGTCGGTACCTCCACGACCGACCCCGCATCCTTTGCCCCTTCGACCGGCGTTGGTGTAGGGACCGACGACGGAGTGACGCCTGGGGGTGCCTGAGAGTCCTTGGTCTCCAGAGGCACGCCTTTAGCAGGCGGCATCGGTGCCTTAGCAGGTGGGGCTGAAGCAGGCACCTCTAAGGACTTAGTGATGACCTTTAGCGGAGTCACCTTTGGCTTGGCCGGCTTCTCCCCCGACAGGCCGGCCTTAGCTTGGGAGAGTCTTGAGGATTTCTAAAACCCAGGGACGGCCTTTTTGGAGAAGGCTGCAAATGCGAAAAGGCGATCAAGACCAGGACCGGTGACGAGACCGATTACGGTCCTTGCTGTGGCGCTTCTTCTCCTTCCTCTTCCCCTCCGAGGACTGCAGATCCATCTTCTGCTCCAGCAGGTAGGCCTTGAAGGCCTTCAGGCGGCGGATGCGGGTCCGGCTGGTAAAGGCCTGGCAATCTGCGCAGTTGGCGGTGTCGTGGTCCAGGCCCAGGCAGAAAACGCACCGTTGATGGCTGTCCTTAGCTGGGATCTGTCTCCCGCAGTCACACTTATTTAAGTGTTCTGGAGATGCCAACATCCAAGAAGACATCGAACCTGGCCAGGTAAAAATAACGGCTGATGTCGGTACTAGGTAGCGGCAAGAGCGAAGGAAACAACGCTCGAAAGCGGGAAAAAGGAAACAATCGACGGCAGCGGACTGACGTCGGTACCTGATAACAGTAAACCCGTCGAAAAAAGGAGGAAATCTTGATTGTAGAGTGAATCTTTTTGCTGTAATCGCAAGCAGAAGCTATTTCTTTCGGCTTCACGTGCAGGACGCGGTGGGAAAGAACTGAGGTGGAGCTGGGTCTGCCCCCTCTTGTACCCTGACCGACGTCGGGGCGGGGCCAGCGTCAGAGGCAGTCCCTGCTGTGTACTGCTGGCAGAAGTTTCACCGGAGGGTCCTAGTGCCTGCGGCATAGTCCTGATTGTAATAGCCTGCTGCAAGAGCTCCCACTCGAAGTAAGATCTCCAAATACTGTTCGTGAACCCCACCAAGGCCGTCTCTGTATTATGTTTTTTCTTGAAACCATGTTGACAATCAGTCAATAGATCATATTCTGATTAAAAAAACTGCATCTGATCAAACACAATTCTTTCCAGAATTTTAGATAATGGTGAAAGTAACGAGATGGGTCTAAAATTAAAGACTACACTCTTACTACCTGATTTATGGATGGGTTTAAGCTGACTTCCATATTTGAGGATAAACATTATGACATAATGAATAATTAAATAGTATTGCAAGGGGAGTAGCTAATACTTCAATACCCAATTTCAACAATCTAAAGTCAAATTTATCTTGTCCAATTATTGGTCTGGGGTTACACTTCAAAACATAATCCATATCAATTTCCAGAGTCAAGATATGAACATGAAAAAGGGGATGTTTTGCATTTTGATTATCATCCAAAGCCTGATTTTTATTATTTAACGACTTTTGACTTTGAAATTTTGACAAGCCCCCAAGACATTCATTAAACATTTGAAATAACCTGATGGGATCACTGACTAATTGGTCTCCATCTTGAAGTGTGATCGCTGTTTCACTAGATTTCCTACTCATCAAATTATTAAGTGTGTTCCAAGTTTGTTCAGGGTTACCTGTTTATTTTAAAAAAATCTACTTTAGCTTTTCTAATAGCTGCCTTACATTCATTCCTAAGGATCTTGTAATTTAATAATGTACTGGAATTCTTGTCTTTTTAAAATAATTTTCATGCTCTATCCCTCTGCCTCATCAACATTATAAAATCTCTGGAGACCCATTCCTTTTTATTTGCCCTGATTCTCATCTTTTTAAGAGGAACTAAGTGATCAACAACCTGATTAAACAGTTCACTGAACCTTTCTAACATAAGATTGATATCCTGAGAATGTTCAAGGGAGGCCCAATCAATCAATCTACATGTCTTAGTCATAACTAAAGATGTCACCCGTTTTACGTTTCTGGTTTCTATATAAAGTGGGGGGCTATGTGCCTGTTTGGCTGACCACTTATAAAAAACTGGACAGTGGTCGCTGACCACATCGGCCAGAACACCAGATTCAATTATCTTTAGTGGATGGGAGACCACAACCCAATCGAGTATGGTACCCCTTCTGTCTTATAATTATATCTGGTTATCTGGGAAATTAGCTGTTGAACTCCTAGCTCTTAGAAACAGGTCAATCACATGAGAATTCTGATTGCAGCCCCAATTGATATTTAAGTCCCCCATCAGAATCCACTCCCTGTTGATCGGTAATGATTTCCTAAGGTCAGAGACAATGTCTAATCCTTGCTTGGTACAACAGGGTGGAATATAAATAGAAGTGACTGTAAGATGTTTATTTGAGCCTACAACCACATCAATAGAAAAAGAATCACACCCTGCACCTTTTAATTGGAAAATCATTTCGGTTACCATGAACTGAGCTTTAATATAACTCGCTGCCTCCCCTCCTTTCTTGCCCACTCTGTCTTGTCTATATAAATTATAATCTGAAAGATATTTCAGCATTACGGACCTTATCTGTTAACCAGGTTTCTGACAATGTTATAATATCAAATTCATGTTGCACCACCCAAGCCTCAAACGAGGTCCATTTAGCAACAAGACTCTGAACATTAAGACGAAAAAATTTTGTCGTCTAACTGGTGGCCTGGTATGTAGAATGCCCTTAAGAAACCGCTTGACCACAGGAAGTTGAGCCAGAGATATGGCGTGTACGGGCTCATGATACGCTGAAATTGCGCAGAGGTGAACCTTAACAGTTGAAAATAGCAGGCCTGTGTTTGAGAGATCTAGAAAATACTCTAGGACCTTGTTTGGTGGACAGGAAAAAGGATTCCAGGAGGATTTTGCACACCAGAAAGAGAACCACTTCCACTTAACCATGTAAGTCTTTCGGGTAGCTGGCTTGCGAGCAGCTAACAGGACATCCGAGACCCTACATGAAATGCTAAATCTGTTCACCGCTATCTCCTCAGGAGCCAGGCATGGAAGTGAAGGGACTTCACGTTGGGATGGACCACAGGGCCCTGGGTCAGCAGGTTCGTATGAAGTGGAGGCTGTCTCGAAGTTTCTGATAATCTGTTGATTAATGGAAACCAGATATGACGCGACCAGAATGGGGCAATGAGAATCATTCTGCCCCCCTGTGCCTTCCAGTTTGAGCAGCACCCTCTGAACTAGGGGAAGAGGAGGAAATGCATACAGAAAGCATTTTGTCGACCGCAGTCTGAATGCATCCTGACAAAAAACACCAGGTCTTGGATTTCTGGAGGAGAAGAGAGGCAGTTTTGCATTGAGTGGTTTGTTGATATAGTACATCACTGCCTTGTTGTCCATTTAGAGGAGAATGGTTTTGTGACAGAGTATGTCCTTCAAAGTCCAAACAGCGTAAAGGACAGTTCTCATCTCCAGAGCATTTATGGGAAGCTGAGATTCGTCCCGACACCAACAACCCTGGGCATGGAGATCCTGGCAGTGAGCTCCCCATCCCAGCAGGGACGTATCTGTGGTGATGGAGATCTGGGTATCTAGAGAGGTGAAGGGATAACCGTCCTGAAGGTTGTCCTCCTGAGTCCACTAGGTGAGCGACCGTTTCAGCGGTTCCGTCACCTTGATGTGAAAGGACTGAGGGTGTGTGATTGGTGACCACTGAGTGCTGAGCAGCCACTGAGTAGATCTCATGTAAAGGCGAGCCAGAGGCACAGTGAGCACTGAGGATGCCATGAGACCCAGCATCCGCTGCATCGAAAGAGCTCGGACTGAGCTGTTTTCTCTGGTGAAGTAGGCCATCAAGAGGATGTTGCTCCTCCTGTCCTCTGGAAGAAAGGCTTTTGTGTTGGAGGTGTCCAGAGGGACTCCTATGAAGAGGCGCCGCTGGGAGGGCTGTAGCTGTGACTTTTCCAAGTTTAGTAGGACTCCCATGGACATGAGGAATTTTGAAGCCGTAGCCATGGCTCCTTGAGACTTTTGTCTGGAGGGACTTGCGAGAAGCCAATTGTCGAGATACGGAAACACCTGAATACCGAACTTCCTCAGATGCACTGTGAGAAGTGCAAAGCACTTTGTAAAAACTCGAGGCACAGAGGATAGCTCAAAGGGCAGGACTCTGAATAGGTAGTGCTGACCCAACGCTACGAATCTGAGGTATTTGTGATGGCTTGGGTGTATGAGAACATGTTGATAAGCATCCTGCATGTCCAGGAAGGCTAGCCAATCGTGTTGATGAATCAGAGGTAAAAGTGTACCGAGTGATATCATCTTGAACTTTTCCTTGTAAAGGAACTTGTTTAACTTCCTGAAATCGAGAACAGGGCGCATGTCGCCTGTTTTCTTTGAAACTAGGAAGTAATGGGAGTAGAAACCTGTGTTCCGTTGATCCATGCGGACTGTCTCTACTGCCCTGTTGTTCAGAAGGCCTTAGATCTCGGAAGCAAGAAGGTCTGACTGAGAGAGAGACAGACAGCCTTGGCTGTCGTTTTGGGTGGATGATCCGGAGGGGTTTCTGACAGATTTAGAGAGTACCCCACGCGGATTATTCTGAGCACCCATTTTTCTGATGTGATCGACTTCCACTAGTTGTAAAACTGAGTTAGATGCCCTCCTACTGCCGAGGAAGAGTCCCGCTCGGACAGCTGAGATGGGACTTGGGCCAGAATCTCAGAGGGTGGCACTGGGCGCTTTGGGGCCCTGTGCCTTCTGCTGCATTTCCTTTTGAGGCTGAGGGTCTGCTTTCTGCTAAAGCCCCTCTGCCTTTACCATGAATGGACTGACTGTTATAAAACTGTGTAGTATGATGGTCTGCACGCCTATTGGCCCACGCTGTGGACTAACAGGGCGACAGTCATACTGTAGCCGTGGCGCTGCCGTCGGTGGGCGCTTGCAGGCGGGGAGCTGCTGTCCGCCGCTGACAGGGGAGGGGGAGCGGGTGGCGGGACTCAGTGGGTGGGTGGGGAGAGGGGTACCGCTAGACCACCAGGGTACCATTTTCATTGTAGCCCACGATCGGGCTGGATGCGGCCACTGGGCCACCAGGGATGGTATTTCTTTTATAGAGCCTGCGATCGGGTTGGGGGCAGGTCCACTGGACCACCAGGGATATTGAACCTATACATAGCCCGCAATCGGGCACTGGGTGGGGGTGACACTGGAGCTCGGGTGGCCACCCACAGCTGGCGGCTGCCGTGTTGCACCCTGCACTACGGCAGCTCCCCTATGGGTGGCCAGCACTTGCTCCTTTCTTTTGTGGCTCAACAGTGTGCGGCACAAGTAGGGGTTGTGCCTGCATATGCTCAGCACATCCCGGGCTGAATATCAGGATGTGCAGGGCAGGATGTGCAGGGTATGCATGGGCACTCCCCCTCCTTACTTGCACCGCATACATTACTGATGCGCCCCGGCGCATCGGGATTTGTGCAGCCCATAATCCCCTTTTGAATATTGCGCCGGGGCTCATCAGTGGGTTGCGCATGGCGTAACACTGTTGCGCTATGTGCAGCCCTTCTGAATATCCCGGCCCTGAAGTGCAAAACAAAAAAGACAACCACCAAGCACCATACCAAAAAGCTACAGTGAATTAATTGGAAGCTGTTTCAACCACCCGCCATAATTGCCAAACATGTTATTTAACATAACAAGGTAAGCAAAAACACATTCCCCTGCTCTCCAAAACTAACAGTCTCCTCTCTGTCCACTACTAACACTGTTCAGTGCATCAATGACATTGGGGCAAAATGGCCTATTCACAGATGACACTAAGCTCTGTGGGAGGTGGACACAGCTGAAGGGATACAGGACCTACAGGATGATCTGGAAAAGCTGGGGAGGTGGTCCAGGATCTGGCAGCTTGGCTTCAATGCCAAGAAATGCAAAGTTATGCATATTGGAGCCAAGAATCCCAGGACAGAGTGCCACCTGGTTGGAGTCCGAATATCTGAATCAGAGGAGGAAAAGGAACTGGGAGTGATGATCATTAGTGACCTGAAGCACTCCACGCAGTGCAAGAATGCAGCAGCAAAGGCAAACAAGATGCTGGGATGCATATCTAGGGGATCAGTAGTAGGAGAGAGGAGGTTACACTACCCTTGTACAGGTCCCTGGTAAGGCCTCATCTAGAGTATGGAGTTCAGTACTGGTGCCCATATCTCAAAAAGGACATTAACCTGCTGGAGAAGGTCCAAAGGAGGGCTGCAAAGATGATAGTGGGTCAGCAGGGTAAGGCATATGAGGAGAGGCTGAGGGCACTGAACATGTACTCCCTGGAAGACAGGAGAGAGAGAGAGGGGGGACATGACTGGGACCTTTAAGTACTTGAAAAGGATAAATAAGGTGGCTAAGGAGAGTCTCTTTAAGCTGAGTGGCAACCATAACACGAGGGGGCACAGTCTTAGGTTGAAGGGTGGGAGGTTTAGGAGGGAGGTCAGGAAGCACTTCTTCACAGAGAAGGTGGTGGACACTTGGAATGCGCTGCTGGAAGACGTGATCTTGTTGAAGACAGTGGGCAGCTTTAAGAGAGGCTGAGATAGGCATAGGGGAAAGTTAAGGATCATGGGTAGATAGGATGGGAGGAGTGGGGAGGGAGGGCAGGGACAGTAGCTCAAACTGTGGACCCTGCAATACGAGCAGCCTAGATAGACCAAATGGCCTTCTTCTGTTGGCTTCTTAGTATGTTCGTATGAACAAAGTACATAGACAACTCAGCCTTCTTTTTTCTCTCAATCATGGTTTGCTAAACAAAAAAAAAATACAGCAATTGTGTAAGCAAACATACATCTGTATTAAAATGGTGTCTTTTTTCCCCATGTGATGAATGTCCCGCCAAAAGCTATGCTGAATATATATGAAGTATACAAATTCTAACTCAGTTTTCCTTCCACATCGATCACCGTGGTAGCAGCAAACAATATTTAAATTTAGAAAAATACCCTAAAGATATATTTTTCCCTTTCTTGACAGACATCAGCAACCTACAAAAAAACAAAAGAAGCTCAGCGAAGGATCCATCAAGGCACTCCAACCATGACAGATATACAAAGGAAAAAACCCGACTACATACATACCAGCTAACTAATAAATGTAAAAATGTTGTTTGTTATGCCATTTGTCAAAAAATACAATTTATACAATGATCTTTCACCTGTAGGGAAAAAAAAAACATTTCTCTAAGTTTAATCTTCATTTAAACAGTAAAACCTTCTAAAGACGCTAGTGTATCACACTACTCCCTCCTTTCTGCAGTATCCTTCCAGCCTGCAGATAAAGAAAATAAAATGTTTTTCCTTTTCCCCTACACTACTACTAACACATTTACCCTTTAAAAGTTACCTTTTAAAATTACAAAAGAAGTTCAGTATCCTAGCTTAAAATGTTCAATGCATGTTCCAGTTGGCAATTAAAAACTTTATGCAGTTTCTTACCTTGTGACTGATAACTCCACACTTAAGTAATCTAAAAGGCACAAGCCCACAAACAAAAAAAAAAAAAAAAAAATCGAAACCAAGGAACGATCCCCCCCTCAAAAAAACACACATACCAACAGAGAAAATTAGATCCAACATGAACAGAAATATTCCACAAAAGTAATCCAAACATACGAGGAGAACAGCCCTCCCCCAAAAAACCCTAAAATCAAAAAATTCCAAACACGATCGACTCGTTGATGTCGTAATCCAACTGGAAAATGAAGACACTGCTTCCCAAAGAATTCATGACCAAGAAGAAAAAATTACTTACTATAGTAATCTTGTTTCTTCCAAGGGAATCTTACTGTATTCTGACTTATGCAGTATGGTCTCACCATAAGACTGCCTTGGAGCCGAAATGATTAATAGAACCTATGCTGATCATGGAATATTAGGCATGAGCTCGGTTTTCAAACCACTGCCCCTGGTAAACATTCTACAACTGTCAGATTCTGACAGAGCAAAGCTAATAACAAGTTATCTAAACTATACAAATAATTAACTTAACAATTTAACAGCACACAACACAAAACTATTTCCCTTTTATTTCGAAAAAATGTGGGCCACACCAAGACTCAAGTCACTAAGCCCAAAAAAAGAAAGACCTATAGGATTTGAACAACATGAACCTGTGTTACAGTGCCTATAGGTTCTAGCAGGGGAGGAAGAGTGGGAGCTCAGAATACAGTAAGATTCCAGTAATTTTTTCTTCAAACCCCAGGAAATCTTACTGTATTGTGACTTATGCAGACTACCCAAGCAGTAGTTTTGGAGGAGGGTAGAGAACCTATTTAGGAAACAGGATCTGCAGTACTGCTATGCCAAACCTGGCATCACTTCTGGCCTGGGTATCCAGGCTGTAGTGTTTGGTAAAGGTGTGAACAGTTTTCCAGGTAGCTGCTTTGCAGATTTCTAACAAAGGGATATCTCTCGCAGCTGCTATAGAAGCAGCTGTACCCCTTGTAAAGTGGGACCTGAGACCTACAGGAGGCCCTTTACCCATCTTGCTGTAGCAAAATTGGATACAGGCAACAAACCTGCGGGCAATAGTCCCCTTTGAGGTGGGTTTGCCCTTCCTCACTTCTCCATAGGTCAGGAAGAGTGGGGTTCTATCCTGCCTGTGTCCCTTTGTGTGATCCAAGTAGTAGCTTATAGCTCTCTTGACATTGAGACTATGCAGTCTGTGTTCCCCTGGATCGGTATGACCAGTGAAGAAAAGCTGGCAGTCATGAACTGATTAAGGTGGAAGTCTGAAACCACCTTAAGGAGAAATTTCCTGTTAGTCCCAAGGACCACCTTATCCCTGTGGACTGCTATGTAGCCTGGCTCTGTGGACACGGCCTGGAGCTCACTGATCCTCCTGGTAGTCATCACATCAGCCATCTATACCACCTACTTAAGCTCTTCTGAGGATATGGACTCAAATGGTGGTTGTATTAGCTGGCCAATGCATATATTAAAATCCCATGCAGGAGTGGGTTCCCTGTGAGGGGGGATGCAAGTGCAGTAGACCCTTGAAAAACTCCCTGAATACCTGGTTGGAGCCAGGGATGACCTTTTTTTTGCAGAGGTAAGCAGAGACAGCTGCTAAATGCGCCTTAAGAGTGGAGGGCCAAAGGCCTAGGGGATGCAAGTATGCCAGATAGTCCAAGACTACTGGTAAGCCTGCCTGGCAATGGTCTATCTGCCCCTGTCCACACCAAATCAAAAACCTCTTCCACTTAGACGAATAGGCCTTTCTGGTGGAAGGTTTGCTAGACACCCTTAGGACCTCTAGCACTCCATCCAAGAGGTGTAGGTCAGCATATTCTAAGTCTTCAAGAGCCAAGCTCTGAGTCTGAGGGATTGGAGATTAGGGTACAGAACTCTGCCCTATTAGGAGGTTAATAGGCTGTGCCTCCTGGGCAGGGAGATTGGTCTGAAGTTTGACAGGGTCGGTAGTAGTGAGTATCAAGGCTGTCTGGCCCGGTCTGGAGCAATGAAGATCATTATTGCTGCCTGAACCCTGAGCTTGTTCAGTATTCTGAGTAGCAGGGGAAAATGGGGCTAAGGTATAGTAGCAATTGGTAATTGTCTGGGGCTGCAAAGAGGTCCACCTCTGGGGTGCCCCACCTTCCGAACACCACTTGCAGGATCTGCCTATTTAGTCACCACTCGTGGTGATTCTGGTTGATCCTATTGAAAAGCATCTTCTAGGACATTGTCCTTCCCTGGAAGACGAACTGCTGAGAGCGAGATCCCCAGGGAATACACTAGATTCCACTTTCATGGCATCTGTGCACAGAGGGGCGACCTTGTGCCCCCTTGTCTGTTTATGTAATACATTGTGGTTGTATTGTTTGTTCTGACCTGAATGAACCATACTGCCTTGAAGCACTGAAACAAAGGACTGAATGCCCAGATAGACTACCCTGCTAGGAGGGAGGCATCTGTTGTCAAAACTGCTGCTGGTGGCAGCTGGAGGAAAGGTACCCCTTCACTGAGGTTGTCCTTTTCCTGCCTCCACTGCAGAACTTGCAGTAGGGATCCTGTGACAAGAACCATCTTTGACAGGGAATCTCTTTTCTGTGACTAGTGAAACCTGAGGTGAAATTGAATGTCCCTCACCTGGAATCTTGAACCTGACACTGTTACTGTTCCTGTTGATTCAGCCATGTGTCCTAACAGCTGTAGAAAATGTCTGCTGGTTTGGGGGTGTGCATCTGGAAGGAGCTTGCCAGCTGCTCCACCTTGTGGGAGGAAGGCTCTTCCTCTCAAGAGTGCCCAGTTCCACTCCTATGAACTCCAGTTGCTGAACTGGTGTCAGTACTGACCTTTTCTGATTTACCAGGAAGCCCAGCGTACGCAGGGTATCCTAAATGGTGGTCAGTGCATCCCTTGTCTGCTGAGGAGATTGGTAGGTAAAAGTTTATTTTTATACAGGTAATACATGTCATTTGGACAATAGTCCAGCTTACAAGACAGACCTGTGAAGCCCCTGTCTAAAGTGCAAGCAGTAGTTACAACAAGAAGCTAGAATTTGCCATAAAAAACATACAAACTTCCAATACGACATATACATAAAGTCATTAAGATAAAATATAAATGTTACTAATACAGCAACAAAAAAAATTTAACAAAAGTGTTACTATCACTAGCCAGTCATCAAAATATGGGAAGACTGTATCCCCTTGTCTCCTTAGGTGTGCTACCACTACTGCTAGGCACTTGGTAAATACCCTTGGAGCAGGGGTAAGACCGAAAGGCATGGCCCTGATGGCAATCTGAACCCGAGGTACTTTCTGTGAGAGGGCTTGATAGGAATGCAGGAGTAGCATCTTTTAAGTCCAAAGATGCTAGCCAATCCCCCTCCCTGAGTGTAGGAAGGATGGTAGCCAGGGTGACCATTTTGAACTTTGGCTTTGTTAAATGGCTGTTTAAAAGTCTGAGATCCAGTATGGGTCGCCACTCCCCTGTGTTCTTCAGAGTGAGGAAGTATCTTGAGTAGAGGCCCCTTCCCTTCTGGCCAAGGGAACAGGCTCTACTGCTTGTCTTGAATTAGTTTTGTAAAGTACAGTTACGTAAGAACTTACCATAACAGTAGATCTTTGAGAACAGCTCTTGCAGCAGGTTACACCATTAGGACTGAAGCTGGCAGGCGCCAGGACCCCACGGAAATTTTCTAGCTAGCAGTATCCAGCGGGGACCGCCCCCGACGTCAGGCATCATATAGCAGGTCCCCAAGAACTCAGTTCTCCGTACCGGAGACTCCCGATATTCAATGACATCAGAAGTGGAGACTGAGGATCCGCTACCAAAAGTTATTCAGAACGGTGTTAGAAACACCTAATCCTAGAAAAGAGATATCGGAACAACTCTACCTCCAGAGGGATGGTGGAGGAAACTACTGCTGCAAGAGCTGTTCCGAAGATCTACTGTTAATAAGTTCTACGTAACTGTACTATCTTACTTGAAACAGCTCTTGCAGCAGGTTACACCATTAGACTGATTCCTGCCAATACTGGAACCTCGCAGGTGGGGAGGAGGCTAGGTAGAGGTCACAGTTGGACCAAGCTCAGGATAGGAGTCCCTGAAGGACTGCTAGACCAAAACCAGCTCTTCGCCGTGATGCCACATCCAGGCTATAATGCCTGACAAAGGTGCACAGTGCTCAAGCGAAGTGCGCGCAGATGGCTGAAGTGGACACGCTCTTCATGGCCGCAAAGGAGGTAGCCACCCCTCCTTGTGGAATGACCCTTAACCGCCCTCGGTAAAGGTTTGTTACGTTTCTGGTAACAGAACGTGATACAATGGATGAGCCACCTGGACAGCGATTGTTTAGAAACCGGAGCTCCCATCATCATATGGGCAAAGGTGATGAAAAGCTGATCATATTTACGGTGTTGCCTGGTTCTGGTCAGGTAGACACCTACGCACATCTAGAGTGTGCAACAGAGCCTCTCCTCTATTAGAGTATTTAGGAAAGTACACTGGTAAGTCGATGTCCTGATTGAGGGTGACAGCTGAGACCACCTTAGGCAGAAACTTTGGATTTGTTCTTAGGGACACCCTGTCCTGGTGAAAAACCAAATAAGGTTCTTTGCACATCAGTGCGTGAAGTTCAGAAATCCTTCTGGCCGAAGTAATGGCAACTAAAAATAACGTCTTCCATGTTACGAGACGTAGCTCGCAATCCGCGGCTGGTTAAAAAGGCGGCAACAAGAGCTGCTCCAGGACAAAGGGTAAATCCCATGGAAGAACAGGATCCTTAATCGGAGGTCTAACGTGGAGAACACCTCTCAGGAAGGCTCGTGCTGTGTCCAACTGAGTTATGGGACGTCGGCCTATAGGTGTATGATAGGCTGAGATGGCACAAAGGTGTACTTTTTAATAGAGAAGTAGGCCAAACCTGCCTGGAAGAGAGAGCAGGAAGTAGTCCAGGACCGACCTTCCGGACAATCCATCGGGAAAATCTCGTGCTTGAGCCCAGAGGCAAAATCTGCACCATTTCATGGCGTATGTGGTGTGAGTGGCCGGTTTTCTAGCAGCCGCTAGAACATCTGCTACCTCTTGCGAGACCCCATACCGCATGATAGCTATGTCTCTAGGAGTCAGGCATGCAGGCTCAGGGAGCGAAGGTCCAGATGGACCAAAGAACCTGCCTCCTAGGACAATAAGTGAGAGCTGATTGGCAGAGGCAACGGAGGTTCCTGGGACAGCTGGTGCAACAGAGGGAACCATATCTGTCTGGGCCAAAAAGGCGCGATAAATATCAGCGTTGCCTGCTCTCTGCGGAGTTTCAATAGGACCCTCTGGATCAATGGGAAGGGAGGAAATCTGCCCATCCAGGAGAGGGGCAACGCGTCTCACCAGAAAACACCAGGCCCTAGATCTAGTGAGCAGAAACTGGGCAGTTTTACGTTGGATGGGGACGCAAAAAGGTCTAACTCTGGTGTGCCCCATCTGTGAAACAGATCCTCTACTACCTCTTGGAGTAGTTCCCATTCATGGACTCTGGCCTAAGAGCGGCTCAGGCTGTCTGCGATCACGTTGTCCACTCCTGGGACATGAACAGCAGTGAGGTTTGCGCGGTGTTGTAGAACCCAATCCCATACCCTCATGGCCTCCCTGCAAAGCGGGTAGGAATGGGTGCCTCCTTGTTTGTTGAGGTAATACATCACCGTGGTATTGTCTGTTTGCAACAGGAGAGTACCCGGTGGGATCTCTGACTGGAAGGCCTGCAGGGCATAAAGAACTGCTCTCATTTCCAAAATATTTATGTGGAGATCAGCTTCCTGGGGTGTCCACGAGCAATGAGACCTGACCCCATCGAGGTGTGCTCCCCAACCGAAACCTGAGGCATCCGTGGAGAGCGTCACAATCGGAGACGGCACAATGAAGGGGACCCCCGCCAACAGGTTCTTTGAATCTAGCCACCATTGCCAATCCTGGATTATGGCATTCGTGATCCGAATTGGAAGCTGCAAATGGTCTTGCTTCTGATCCCATTGAACCCATAACATCCACTGGGTCACCCGCATGTGGAGATGGGATAGCGGGACTGTTGCAATGGCCGCAGCCATGTGTCCGAGCAGGCGAAGGACTAGTCTGGCTGGGACAGTCTTCTCTGCCAAGATGTCCCTGATGAGGGATCTGATGTGTTCCGCTTGGTCCTGGGGCAGAAAAGCTCTCCCATGGACGGTGTCCAGAACTGCGCCTATGAACTGCAGATTCTGTGACGGAACCAGGCATGACTTCTCCTGATTGATAATGATGCCCAACGTCTAGAATAGGGACTGAGTACAGTGAATTGCGGACATCAGAGCCTCCCGAGAGGGTGCCATGAGGAGCCAGTCGTCCAGGTAGGGGAACACGTAGTGGCCTTGTCTCCTTAGAGCCACACGACTGCCATGCACTTCATAAACACCTGAGGTGCCAATGACAGTCTAAAAGGGAGGGCTCGGAACTGATAATGGCGACCTAGAAATTCAAAGCGCAAGAACTTCTTGTGCGCTCGAGCAATGGGTATGTGCAGGTAGGCATCCTGCATGTCCAAGGATGCTAGGAAAGTGCCCTGCTTAAGCATGGGGATCAGACCTGGAAGGGTCACCATGCGGAAGCGTTTGTAGAGGACCGAAGTGCTGAGATCGCTGAGATCCAGTATCGGATGGAGGTCCCCTATCTTTTTGGGAACCAGAAAGAAGTGGGAATAGTAACCTGCACCCCTCTGGTTCCTCTTTAAGTGCTCTATAGCTTCCTTTCCTAGAAGCGCGAACACCTCCTGCTGTATGAGCAGTGCGTGCTGACCCGAATAACGGGAAAGCAGGGGATTTCTTGACGGTGGATGGTCGAGGAATTCTATAAAGTGACCTCTCTTGACCATTTGAAGTACCCACCGGTCAGTGGTAATCGACTGCCACCATGAAAAGTAGCGAGCGATGCGACCCCTGACCTTTTCTGCCCGTTGATCCAGAGGAGGAGCGGGGGCTGGGAAGGAGTCATGCTGTGGCAGCATTGGTTCCCGAAGGCTGGGCTGGTTTGGTATACCGCTGACCTCTGCCTGGGGAAGATTTAGGTTGGGCCATACGGTGGAAGGTGCCCTTTTGTTGCTGGCCGGAACGTGGCTGCTGTCGTTGTTGCCGGCCTCAAAAACAGTTCTGGTTCCTACGAAAGGAACCAGATTTGGATCTGTACATGGCCTCTACAGACCTTACTGCTTCCCGGCGTCCTGAAGCTTGGTGATGACCTTTTCAGAGGGTTCACCAAACAGGACCTCTCCGTTGTAAGGGGCGTCAAGGATACTCTTCTGTATCTCCGGGTTAAAACTGGAGACATGGAGCCAGGAGTGTCTCCGGAGACAGATGCCTGAAGCTGCGCCCCCGGCGGACAAGTCCACAGAATCATATGCAGCTCGTAACATGTGGGTCCCCACGTCTAACCCTGTGCGGAGGAGCTTCAAGAGCTCCACCTTCTGCTCACCATCTGGTAGTTTATCAACTAAGTCCTGACCCTGTTCCCATAGGGCATTCTGAAACTGAACCATATGAGACAGATAGTTCGGGGACCTGATGGAGCATGTAGCAGCCGCATACATGCGCCTCCCCAGGGCATCCAACTGCTTGGATTTCCGGTTGGGTGGCTGTGTGCTCAGATGCTGTGGTCATTGTTATGTGTCAAGAGAGGCCGTAATGACCAGGGAATCAGCCAGAGGTTGTTGCGCCAAGTACTGGTCCTCTGTCGGGGCCCTGTACAGGCGGTCAGCTTTCTTCGGCACCACGGGGGTGGAGTGCGGACACTTCCACGCAGCCTTGGTGACGTCCATGAAGGTGTCCACCAAGGGTGGCACCACCACAGGCTTAGGAACCTTTTGCCGAAGGTAACGAGCTAGGCGCTGTCTCTTGGGTTCAAGATCTTCCGAATCCCATCCCATGTTCTCCTGGATGTGCCTCACGATCTCGGAAAAGGAGGGATCATCCGGAGGTGACCTGGGCAGATCTTGTGGGTCAGGAGATGGGATGCTGATTGGAGAAGGAGACCTGGAGGTATCCGAAGTGTCAGGTCTAGAATCATCCCCGGCGGAGTGGACTGTCGACGTCTGGGTCGCTTAGGACTGGGAGACCCTGAGGGAGATCTTGAAGGGGCCTTCCATTCTTTGATCTTCCCTAGGAGGTGGAGGGTGCTCCTTGGGGGTTGGTGGCCTTTCTGCTAGCTCCTGCAGTGCAGGAGGGGGAGTAGGAGGAGGAGGTTTGACTGGGACCACATCCTTCTTTATTGTGTCCCACCAAAAGGTAAAGAGATCTTTGACCTCTTGAATATTCATACCGGACGACGGACCTGGCGCTGGTGGTCTGTCGCCGGCATCAGGCGTCGGGTCCGAGGGCGTCTCCGGGATTGGCGAAGGCTCCTGTGGAAGCCCGACGTCCTCATTGTCGCCTGCCTGGTCATCAGGCAACATCAGGTCCTCCTCTGTAGAGTCCCGGCGACCAGTGTCCACCGGTGACGGGGAGGCAGTCTTCAGCTCTGGCGAATGTCTCACTGATGTTGGGTGCTTAGCCGACGTCTGGTCCGATGGGCGTTTGTCCGATGAAGGGTCGGAAGCCCGCTTTGGGTCCGTCGTACGTTTTAGGGATGTCAGGTCCTTAGTCTTCCTGAGAGGGGTATCCGGACCCCTGGGAGGCTGGAAGACCGATCTGGTGTTGGGGTCCTGGCATCTCTCTGAAGAAGCTTTGGAAGAAGACTTGGACTGGTGACGGTCTGAAGACTTCGATGAGGCCCGGGAAGGTGTTGAGGAAGCCGAAGGCCTGGAAGTCTTTTTTTTTTTTTTTTTTTTTATACTTTCTTTTTCTCCCTCCTGGTATTTCCTACCCTCTTGGTCCTACTCCTTCGGGCCTCTCAATGCTCTTTTGCCGTCCCCTAGATCTGCCCCTAGAGTGCCTCCTCTCCTTCCTCCTGCACAGTGGGGTCTTGTCTGGTGTGGCGGTCTGAGCGGAGGGGCCGTCATCCAGGACCGCGAGGGTGATTTTTCCCCTTGCTTCATCCCCTGGGGACGCCGGCGCTTGGGACTACGTCCCGAGAGGTAACGTGCTGACGCATAGACCTCTCATGCTCCGTGGCGACGTCCCCCTCCCCGGCACCCCCTACGAAGGAGTCGCCGCCCCTTCTAGGAATTGGTGCTTCCACCAATTCTTTATGGGAATGACGGATGCTTCTGGCCCCAGGTATCCCACCCCTGAGGGAGGAGAGCATCTCGAGGCCTCAATCCTCCCTCCCTCGTAGCTTCGCTCCCAGGTCCGCACGAACCCGGTCGCCGTGAAGCGCGGTGTGACATCCAGCAGGCCTGGAAGTCTTGATGGGATGCAGAGAAGCCGAAGTGCTGCCTGAAGACTTGACCTTTACTGGAGGGGGCTGAGAGCGAGCCCTGGAGGGAGAGCAGTCTGAGCATGTGGAGCATGAGCTGGTGCGAGAGTCCGAGGCCCGGTTAGGGGATCTGGACCTGGCCTTCTCCCGATGTTTGTCCCGGTGTTTGTGGGACTTAGAGGTAGACTCACCTCTGGAAGCAGGGCCTTTGTCCATGCTTTTTAACTTTTCTTCCAAGAGGAACCCCTGAAGTGCCTTCTGTCGGCAGATCCTGGTGCAACTATTGAACCCCTGACAAAAGGAGCAGGCCTTGGTGTCGTGTTCCGGGTCCAAGCACCGCAGGTAGGATGAATGAGGATCCTTGAAAGGGATCTGTTTGCCGCAGGCACACTTGGAAGGATGTCCTTCTGAAGGAGTTGGAGATGCTGACATTTAGTGGTAAACTGGAAAGTTCTAGTCGTCGTACGCTAGAGTGGGACCGTGAGGCCAAAGCTGGCGAGTCGATGGCGGGAAAAGAACTGATTCTGGGGAACCACCCTTTATATGATGCCGACGCCGGGCGTCCCCGCTGGATACTGTGAGCTAGAAAATTTCCGTGGGGTCCTGGTGCCTGCTGGCTTCAGTCCTAATGGTGTAACCAACTGCAAGAGCTGTTTCTCGAAGTAAGATCTTCCTGTTTCAACAGAGTTGCTTCTGATAGACTGGCAAGTCTGAAAACATTGCTCCCAGTTTGGACAGGACCTAGAAACTGAGGGCAGGCCCCCTGGCCCACTACCTCCAGGACCCACTTGTCTGTGGTGATGGTTCCCAAGCCTGGAGGTAGTAGGCCAGCCTGACCCCTACTGGATGTGGGAGGTGGCCCTGGCAGACCCTTCAGGGTTCTGCTTAGTCTCAGCACGGCCGAGCGCCGCTTGGGCTTAGCACGACTGTTGCCCTTCTGCTCTGCCTCTGAAGTACCTTTCTGAGTTAGATAGACAGGCGATGCCTGAGCCTGGAAGAAAAGTTTGTACTACCTCTGCTCACTTTGCTTTGGTACTTCTGGTTTATTTATTTATTTCAGCTTCGGATTAATACCTTTAAGCCGAGGGCTCGTTTACAAAGGCTCCAAGTCAGTGGAAGTACATGACAACACATGCTATTTACAATACACTCAAGTTGAAGACAGCATTATACAACAGATTAACATCAGCATAAAAAGTGCAGTTTACAACACAAACAGGTTTAGAAGGACAGCAAATGTGATTAAACAGGACTTTCACTTGCGGCATAGGCAATGAGAAGCAACACTTCAGGACTGTGGTACAAACTTAGGGAATAGCAGAGGTGTAACCCGCATTGGGGGGCTCCCAGATCAGTGAGGGGCAGACAGGTGCAGCCAAGTATGGCTTTGTCCAGGAGAAGGAAAGGGGTGGAGGAGGGGAGAGGAAAGGAGGACAGGGTGTGAAAGGTTGGAGGGTGTGGTGGGAGGAGTTTGCTTGGAGGGAGGGAGGAGAGATAGGTAGGGAGGGAATAGATGGGGGTGGGTGGTCAAGTAAGCAGAGGCAAGGAAGGGAGGAGCAGGGCAAATAAATGCAGGAGGGCTTTGGAAGGACTGTGGAAAGGACCTACAAGCTGGCAGTCGTAGACTAGTGGTAACATTGACAGTCATGTATGTATACAAGGTGAAATCATAGCCCTTCTTTAAATTGGCTGAGCCTTGTACAATTGACAATGGCATCAGGTAGGTCATTGTACCACTTTGGCCCACAATAGGAGAGAGATCTCTGTACAGCTGTTGGGCGCTTAAAGGGAATGATCAGTCCTCCTTTGGAGGCCCTTCTAGTATTGACAGAGGGTTGTGCTTTTTCAAAGAGTGCGGATGTTGAGCTCGGTGTTAGCCCAAATAAGGATTTTTTAGCTAGTAGGTAGGCCAGATGTTGGAGCCTGAGGTGGAGAGGGAGCCAGCCAGTTTCCTTGTAAAGTACACAGGAGTGTGTCTGCTTGTGTGCACCCAAGACCAGTCGGCAGGCTTTGTTTAGGAGTGCTTTGACCCTACTAAGCGCAGTGTCGGAGCCAGACCCATGTATGAGGAGACCGTAGTCCACAGAGGAGAGAACAGAGCAGTTTGTGACAAGTTTTAGTGCATCTGATGTCATGGCGGTTCGGTGCCGGTAGAGGATACCAAGTTTTATACTGGTGGATTTTATAAGTTGCTCAATGTGAAAGAAGGTGAGGGTGTTGTCCAGATGGATTCCCAGGTACTTAAAAGTACTGACCTGTTCCAGTATTTCTCCTTTGCGGCTAAGTATTCTCAGTGGTGACCCTCTAACCTTGCTCTGTGTTGTACTGAAAAGCATACACTTGGTCTTTTTGTAGTTGAGTAACAGTCTGTTTTGGTAGAAATTAAAATTATGTACCTACTGTAATTATTGCTCTTTCTGCGCATCTTCACCATTCATCACTACTGGATACGTGACTGGACATGACCCTGCAGGAGCCCCTTTGTTGCATAGATGGAGCGGCGGTGACGGCACCACCCTCGAGGCAGACGTACTACGTGGTGCTTGTGGGCTGGTTGTCAACTGTTGTCTGCGCTGCCCCCTCATCAGTTCTGAGTCACCGTAGATTGAGGAATAAGGGAGGAAGGGTGGGACAAGAGAGTCCAAGGGATAGATAAAAGGAAAAGATATACAAAACAAAGGAGGAATAAGCGACTGAGAGGACAGAATGAAGGAGGAAAAGGAAACTAAGGAATTGGGAGGGGCCCTAATCTCTGGGAAAGAGGAAAAGGTAGGGACAAGGAGAGGGAAAAATACTGGGAGGGAGAGGAAAGTGTCAACCGACCCTGTGGTCTGGACCCCCAAAAATGTTAAGAAACTGAACAAAGTTCAGATCATCTGTCCAAGAGGAGCAGATGTTAAGGGAAGAAATCTGGCAGGCAAGCAAGGTCAATTCACAGGAAGTGAGAAACTCCTGGCAGAGGACGATTATCCCAAAGGTATTAGTCGTAAGGCTGATGGGAGCAGTTTGAGGGGTCCAAGAGCCGAGACATGTCCTCTCCACTATCTAAAGGAAAAAGGGGGGGGGACTTCGAAGAACAGCCCCCCCAAAAAATTAAAAGAATTGGATTAGTCCCGAAGGACAGAAGAAGAAGAAGAAGGAGGGGGGAAAAAGGGGGCTCCAATTCCACCACCCCACCCCTGAGAAGGGCGGGAAGGCCGCAAGGCTATAAGGGAGAAGCCCCCTATCACCCCCACCATCTAAGCTGAAGTCCACCCTGTGTGTCTCCAGGGTCCCCCCACTCCTGGCCAAAGGTAAGGAGGAAGGGGAGGAGAGAGACACACAGTGGGAGGGGGAATCCAGAGACTGAGGTCCCAGGGGGATGGAGGGTGGGATTTAGTGATGAATGGTGAAGATACATAGAAAGATCAATACCACGTGAATGCACTTTCGTGATCTTATCTGTGTCAATTTCACCATTCATCACTACTGGGTGAGTACCGAGCCCCCCCGAAGGGGACCCACTATGACACTATGGGACTAAGCCCCTTAGGCCCCAGTAGAGGAGACACTGGAAGGGAGAACCTTACAGGCCTGGAGAGGCCCGATACTGGTCTAGGTGAGACGGGAACCCCCTGGAGGGGGAAGGAAGGTGCCCCGAAAGTTGCCATCTCACCCTATGGGAGAAAAGACGGGCTCTCCGGTAGGCGGAGGAAATCACCCTACGTCGGGCCATGGGTGACAACTGGGAAAGACAAAGCCATGCCGTCTGCCTAGTGCAGATCGCTGTCCCTACAATCCTGGAAGCTACCTCGCTGGTGTGGTAGGATGCCCTCGCTTGGTGCCTTGCTAGCTCCAGGCCTTGAGCAGAGAGGGTGATGCCCTGTCTGGTTACCTCCGAATCAGGCAGAGAGGCTAAGAGCTAACCTAGCCTGGACCACAAGAACCTGTCATAGGATGCATTGTGGGCCTGATGTGAAGCAACAGACGTCAACATCTGTGCCTAGTAAAATGTCCCCCCTCCCCCAGAAGTCAAAATCAGCGGAGTCTGAATCTGGGGGCCGGTCACAGGAAGGGGTGCAAAATCCAGAGGGAGTATCCAGCTGCATAAAGCCCGCAGTGTGAGGCTTCAGTCCTGGAGACCTGGGAACGCAATGCCACTGGCGTAGATCCCTTGGATCCCTGGGAGTTAGTCTGTTCCTTTTGAGAGACACTGGCGGTCCCTTCCACAGTCCCAACTGTGGAAAGGGACGGCGCCAGAGCCGCAGTGATGCTTCCCAAAAGGGAATAGGCAAGGCGGGAACCACCAGGTAGGCTGCACTGAACTCGCCTAGGAAGGCGCGCGTCACATGCTCGGGATTGCTTTCCAAGGCAGGGGCAATCAGGAGATCGTCCATCATCCTCGCGAGGAAGCGCTGATATAAGGAAAGATCAGACGTAGGGGAAATCTGGAGGGAGAGTTCCTCTCCCTCCAAGAAGGGGGATGAGGAAATGGACGAGTCCAGAGATTCAGGGTTCGGCTGCTCTGGGAGAGGGTGGAACGCCCTTTCGTCCATGGCCCTAACGTATGTTGGAATAGAAGAAGCCGATCCCCTGAACTGTTTCCAAGTCAGAGGTCCCTTAGGACCCGAAATACCTGGGAGAGGGGGGGGGGATGGAGGCAGAGGAATAGGGGCCAAATCCTTCACAAAAGAGGAATTTCCTCTGCCTGGGTAAGAGGGCCTAGCGGATGCTCCCAACTGGGAGGAAGACCCAGAAAGCCCATCAGCCAACAGCTGGTCATCTGTATTGGAACTGCTAAGACTGTGCCCTAGGGAAGAATCCCCCTATGAGGCGACTGGGACAGTGAGAGTCCAAAAGGATTGTCCCTGGCCTCCAAAGAAGAGGACCCTCTCCAGGAGAGGGGGGGAGGGGGGATCCACGCTACGACTCCTCCACGAACCCAGGTGGGTCCCAGGGAAAGGCTGCTGCACAGAACTCAGGCCCCTCGACCCATCAGACTCCGAAAAAGCCCTCCACCTCGAAACCACCAGCCTAGGCAACTGGCAACTCCAAGTGGACTCCGAGGAGGCCATCCAAGGTGCAGTACCTTCCCCTTCCATGGATGCTCCAGGCTGCCCCAAACTTGGACTGTCCAGGCACATCAAAGAAGGGGGTATCGCAGCTGAAGGGACAGACAACCTCCCCGACCCCAGGCTGCGCTGCAGCGGTCACCTGGGTCACTGCCGGCTGGTCAGAGCCACTGACCCCAGAGTCAGCAAGAATTGCCCGCCCCACAGAGGGAGGCCGAGTGGGGACCGAAGTGTAGGACACTTAGGGGTCAGAAGACTCCGAGGAGTCCAGGAGCCAGTCTGGATCTGACCCAGAATCCTCCTCCGAGGAGGTGGAGACCAAGGACCGATGCCAGACCACCCTCCAACCCCTGCCCATTCCTGGGCTGCGAGAGGTGCCCACATCAGCACCGGCACCGTGAATGGTGCTGCACTCCTCCCCAGTGCCGCGGCGCTGGTCATGGCACCATCCTCCACCCCAGTGCCGCAGTGCGGCCTCCTCCCTGGCACCGCAAACTGCACTGACGATGGTGCCAGCTTCCTCCCTGGTGCCAAGAATGGCGCCTGGACCAGAGACAGCACTGACCATGGCGCCATCTCCGCCATCCCCAGTCTTGGCATGGCGAACAGTGACAAGGCTAGAAACAACCCCAGAAACAGCCAGTGCACCTCCCACAGCACCGTTCCCATTGCCGACACCGCGAACGGAGTCAGCAGCAAAAACGGCTCCGGGAGATGGCCCAGCACCGACAATGGCGCCATCCAGGCCCGACACCGCAAGCGGCACCAAAGCCCCAAAACGGCACCAGTGGACGGTGTCGAGGACGGTACCTGCCGGACCCGAAAGTCCCAGGACGCAACACTGGGGAAGCCCTCGCCTGTGAAGAAGCGATTGCCAGGGCGGTGCCTCCCGCCCGACCCTTGAGAGGGATGGACTGGGCCTCCTGCACAGCGGAAGGATCCCCTGCCGCTACAAGGCTAAGAGAGGTGGGGGGCCCCCTCCTCCACGGCCCGTATAGAACCAGGAGGGGACCTGGAGGAAGGGTTGAGCGTCCTTGCCTTGGCCTGTTGACTGCGCACCGGTCCCCGAAAGCCATCAGCGTGCACCCAACTTTAAATGCGCGCAACTCAATGACTTGGCGGTCCATGGAGAAGTAGGCATTGCAGTTATCCATGTCGTGGTACAGGCCAAGGCAGGCGAGACACCGATCATGTTGGTCCGTGACGGAATAACGGAGGCCGAGGGAGGCTTTCACCTACTGGATTTACTTTTGCCTCCAGAACCAGACATGACCTGTCGGAAAATTAAACAAAAACAGTACTCAACGTAGCTGTAAATAAAGAAATAAAAGGAAAAGTCTCACCAGGACTCAGTGGCATTGAGCAGAGGCGTGGCAAAACAGAACCGAATGAATAAATCTGAACCGCGAACTAGGCCGCAAACTATGGCGCAGTTATCAACAGCTCCACACGAGGTTCCGCTCTCTATGGCGGGAGAAGAACTGACGAGGGGGTGGCGCCAATGACAGTTGACAACCAATCTGCCAGCCACGTAGCACGTTGGCTCGAGGGCGGCAACCGTCACTGCGCTAGTTCCACCTATGCTACAAAAAAAAAAAAAACACTTCCGCGGGGTCCTGGCTCTGGCCAGGTACCCAGTAGTGATGAATGGTAAAGACTGGCATAGATAAAATCCATGATTCCAGCGTACAGAGGTTACCCTGTAATTCAGAGTTGATAGCTGACACTTCTTTGCCTGGGATGGAGATGACTGCATCACCTGCATAGAGCACAATATGTGCCATGCAGGCAGTGGGCAGGGTGTTTATGAGCAGACTGAAAAGGAGAGGGCCTAAGATAGATCCCTGGGGTACACCTAGGTTCGCCTCCCTAGCAGCTGAGGTGGTACTGCCTATCTTTACAGACTGTATCCTATGAGTCAGGTAACTACTGGACCAGGCAGCAGCTCCTGTAGATAAACCAGTGGAGAGGAGACTTTGCACAAGAAGTTGGTGATTAATGGTGTCAAAAGCCTTCGTGAGGTCTATAAAGATGGACCCCACTACCAGCCCTTAGCTCAGTGCTCCATAGAGTTGGGAGGTGTATTCGATTAGGGCAGTGGTGGTGGAGTGGTTTTACCAGAAGCCGTGTTGCTGCATGCAGAGAAGATTATACTTACAAGGTATGCCATTAGTTGTTGGATACCACCCTTTCAAGGGCTTTTGGGGGTTACTGAGACAGGCCGGAAATTGGCCAGGTTAGTTCTATCCCCAGATCTGAATACAGGTGTGACGAGTGCTGCCTTCCACCTGTTAGGGAAGCCCCCCTGATCTAAGGGATGAGTTAAAGACCTTAGTGAGTGGCACAGCTATTACATTTAAGGTGAGAGCAACCATCTTCATGTCTATCTGGTCACTACCCGACCTGGTCTTATTGAGGACTCATTTGATGTATTTGGTGGCCTCATTGGTGGTAATCTGCCTGAAGTAGAATGGAGGTGGGACATTAGATGGCTGGAAGGCAGGATTCAGGTTGTGGGTCGGTCTGGGTGAAGTAGGATTCAGGTAGTCTGGTGGCAGTACATTACTTAGATCTGTAAATGCTAAATTAATGGCATTAGCAATGTCTTTAGGGTCTTACAGAGTCCCATTGGGGTTGTAATGAGGTCTGGCGGTGCCCTGGATGCTCGTCCAGTAAGTGTTTTCACTGAGTCCCAAAATTCCGTACCGTGGCCACAAGTCCAACCTAGTAGGTCTTTGTAGTGAGCTGCTTTTGCAATACAAATGAGTTTCATGTAGGTATTCCTAGCTGTCTTGTAAGCTTGGATGTCTGTCAACTGCCCTGATTCTTTGGCCCTATGCCAAAGGTGGTCTCTGAGGCACATGCGCTCAAGCAGTGGGCCTGATAGCCAGGGGTTATTGACACCTCTGGCTTTCGTTGTTTTGTAGGGGGCAAAGATGTCACATGCTTTTGTGAAGACTGTACAGAAATAGTCCAGGGCTTGGTTTCCATCCTTCGCTTTGTCCAGAGGGGACCAGTCAGCCTCCCTAAGGTAATGTCTGAAGGTGTCAAGTTGTCCAGTTCTCAAGGATCGGCTCCTGGTGGTCTTAGGCTTGCACTTGGTGAATTTGTTTGATCGTGTGAAGAGAATCGGGGAATGGTCACTGATGGAGTCCGGTAAAACTGTTACCTGGGTGATGTGTTCGGGACAGGAGGAGAGTAACCAGTCAATGAGGGAGCATGTGCCTGTACAGTAATTTTGCCTGGTGGCTTGCGTAACCAGTTGGGTAAGGCAGAGGTCAGATATTTGGTCTCTTGCTGCTGCGGCTTCCTGAGACTGCCAGTTAATGTTGAAATCCCCTAGGATAACATGCTCCCAGTTTGACTTATTTTGCTCAAGGTAACTGATGAACCGTTGGAATCCATTTGATTGTAGTCCAGGGGGCAGGTACACAGTGGAGAGCACTAATACTTTGTTTTGCTGACTGATGTTGAGTTTAAGTGTTAGGACTTGTGCCTCCTTGGTACTAAAACTACATGGCAGTATTTGCCCTTTGATGTCGTGCCTGAGGTAAACCAGGCAGTTACCCCCTCTTTTTGATGTATGATCATGCCAGAAGATGCTACAGCTGGGCTGGGCAACAGTTTAACCAGGAATCTCAGGAGATAGCCAGGTTTCTGTCAGCGATATGACATCTGGCGCCATCAGTGCCACCCAAGCCATGAATTGTGGCAGCTTTGAGAGGAGGCTACATATATTTAGGGAGACAATTTTAAGATGGCCATGGCTCTGGGAGTTGTTTGGAGGGGTAGGGCCAGGGTTGGGGTGCACATTCCCAGAGAGTAGGAGCATTAACAGTATAATCTTTCTGAGGAAGCAAGACCAGGTCACCTTGGTAGGTCCACAGAACTTCGCCTTATCACCTTTTATGGTGAGACAGGTGCAGTCAAGCAGTTGGCCAGTTAGCAAGTCAGCAACTTGTATTTTGCGAGCCTGTGTGGGTATGTGGTGCTGGGGAGGTACTACACAAGTTGCAGGTTTGTTGGGGTCTTGGGATGTCCCCCTAATATTGTGCTGCAGTGGCAGAGTGGGAACTGGGGAGGTAAAAGACACAGGCAGCTGAAACACTGAAGTTAGTGGAAACAAGCAGAGGAGCAGGGTTAATATAAGTGCAAGTTTAGTGTGTAATAGCATACTGGCTATGGTTTAGGGTGAGACGCTTGATGTGTGGAGTAAGGCAGTCGGATGGTTGGTGACTTGTTCGAGAGTCAGGGGAAAGGAGTAGTCCATAGGAGATGGGAGGAGGAGCTTATGCATATTTAATAGAGGCTGGGGCCGGGGTGGGCGGGAGGAACACAAATACAGGGCTCAGAGCATTTCAAAAAGCCGTAAAAAGGTGCAAGAGCCGTAGGTCTATGGCTTGGTTTGCTTTGTCCAATCCCTGGAGGGGCAGTTCGGCAGCAGCCAGTCATGCACTTGCTAAAAGGAGCACCAACCAATCAGGGTCCCAAGAAGTTATCCCAGCTCAGCAGGCAGGCTTACCCAGTATTGGAGCTCTTTTGGTGGGGTGAAGAGATGGAGCGGGGCCGGCTGGCTTGCCCTGTCACAGTCGCCGAAAAGAAGGAGCTGTTAGCCAGGGTCAAGGGCTCCTAGGGAAGAGACAAGAGGGAGGGAGGGAGGTTAGAATCACCTAGGGAGTTTGGGCCGAAGTCTAATCTAAATTGGTGGGTGGGAGTTAAACAAAAGGCCGGAGTTAGCGGGGAATCAGCCAGGCACAAAGTTAAATGGCTAGGCGGGCCAGACGCCACCAGCGAGGGTAGGTTGAAAAGAATAAAAAATAGCAAAAGCAAATGAAGTAAAGGGTGGGGGATGCGGTGGTGAGAGAGAAATCAGCAGTTGGGGAGATACAGGTGTCACCAGCA
The DNA here is from genome assembly GCA_016271365.2 of Neoceratodus forsteri. Classification (NCBI taxonomy): domain Eukaryota; kingdom Metazoa; phylum Chordata; order Ceratodontiformes; family Ceratodontidae; genus Neoceratodus; species Neoceratodus forsteri. The sequence continues at coordinate 1,507,749,062 of CM057450.1, forward strand.
GAGGAAATTAATCAGTCAATATATTCACAGTTCCTGTTCTAGGATCACAGTACTACAAACCAAGTTAATTTCTAGCAGATTCCCTCCCAAAATGCAGATAACATTTATAGATTCAACAAATACAGGGCTCAGAGCATTTTAAAAAGCCATAAAAAGGTACAAGAACCATAGGTCTATGGCTTGGTTTGCTGTGTCCAATCCCTGGAGGGGCAGTACGGCAGCAGCCAATTGTGCGCTTGCTAAAAGGAGCGCCCTGGTTTGTTGCTGCCCTCTCCTATGTTGCAGCACTCTTGTAAGCCACCTTGTACTCGTCCTTCTTTTTCATGTAAGCCTCTGTTTGCTCACAAAAAAGGGATGTGAGCTCATGAGGAAAGTCCAGTGCTTTTGTCTGGGTGTCCTGGGACAAATTAGTTGACCTCAGCCAGGCAAATCTCCTCCCAGACACTGAGGTAGCCATTTGCCTGTCTGCAACATCATTGGCATCGACTGCCATTCTAAACTGGTATTCAGAAGCCTTCTTGCAGCTTCAGCAAAATCTGATGCCATGGGACCAGGGCATGCTTTGGCAATCTCCAAAACTGTATCCGAGTCTTTTTTTTTTTTTTTTTTGATGCCTGGAAACAAGCCACATAAGTGGCGCGTCTAATGGCCAAACAGGCACCTAAATAGGATTGCTTGGCCCTAGAATCCATTTTTCTGGAGCCCTTATCTAGCGGGTGTGATGCCAGGGGAATCCCTGCTTTATCACAAGCCGCAGCCTGCACCACCCCTTCATGGCTGGGATGCCCAAAAAAGGAACTCTGCCCCAGACTTGGCCACCCAATACCTCCTGTCCATCCTCTTATGCAGTGGGGGAATGGAAGTGAGGATTGTAAAATCCTGGAAGCCTGTCTCTTAAGAGACTTGTGGATGGGTAGCAAACTGAAAATTACGTACCTACAGTAATTCTGCTCTTTCTGTGTATCTTCACCATTCATCACCTTTGGGTATAGTGCAGGAGGTCACGATCCCGTGGGAGCTCTTTTTATTTGTATGGGCACAGTCGACACACCATCGGTGCCGCCCTCGAGGCTGATGCACTGCATGGCGCTCGCGGGTTGGCTGCTAGGTGTCATCGACCCTGCCCTCCCACCAGTTCTGAGTCACCGTAGAGTAAGAAAGGGTTGGGAGCGAGGGACAAGGAAGTCCAAGGGACAGACAAAGGAAAAGATATACAAACTAAAAGGAGGAATAAACAACTGAGAGGACAGAATAAGCTGAAATGAAGGGATTGGGAAGGGCCCCAATCTCTGGAAGTAGAAAAGGAGGAGGGAGGAGGAGGTTAAGGAATTTAGAAGTAAGGATGTTGGGGGGAAGGAACATACCCTGGAACCTTGGCCTGTCTACAGATTGTATAGGAACTCCGAAGGAATAGCCAGAAGACTAAACTGCCAGAAATTCAAGGTACAGAATCACTGGCAATAACTCCAACATAAGCAGAATTGGCTATTCTGGAAGAAAAGAGAGGATACAGGGAATACTCCTCCTTCCCCCCCGCAAATCAAATTTTTGGAACAAGAAAACTGGTTTCTTAAATTAAATTGAGGTTGTGTCCAAAGGAAAAGGAAATCAAAGTAAAGCTGACTGGTAGAAGGGGAGAGAGAACAGAAAAGAGGGCAACTACCAACCCCCACCCACGGGGGTGGAGCCGAGGCACTGAGGAAGGAGTGCCCCCCATCCTGACCACTCTCCCCTCAGAGAAAAGCACCCCCTATGTGCCCAAGGTTACCCCACTCCTGACCAACAGAAAGGGGGGGTGAAGGAGAGGGCACACAGAGGGAGGGGGACCCAGAGACTGACGCCCAAGGGGGATGGTGGGTGGGATTGTGATGAATGGTGAAGATACACAGAAAGAAACAATTACTCACTGAAGTAATATTAGTTCTTCCAGGGTATTCTTTAGCATTATTGACACGTGCAGTATGCCAGCTGGGTTCAGCTGCCCCGGAGAGGAGGAGTCAATGCAAATGAGGACGGCATTGGCCAATCAGGATACAGATAGAGTACAGTGCTGCCTGCAGCCAGCCTGAGGGACCTCAGAATGCATTTCGGAGCTGAAAAAGAGCAAAAACTGTGCCCGCTAGGGGCAAAATAACTTAGCAATAACCCACCATATATTCTAACCCACTATAAAGAAAAAAATTTTTATTTATTTTTTAATCACAGGAAAGAATGAGAGTCATCAAATTTGGCTAAATCCCCTAACAGAGCCTTTAGACAAGGTTTCCAGGGGAGGAAGGGTGGAAGTATCAATAATGCTAAAGAATACCTCAGAAGAAGTAATATTACTTCAGTGAGTAATTGTTTCTTCTCACCCCAGGAATTCTTTAGCATCTATTGACAGGTGCAGACTTTGAAGCAGTGTAGTTGGGAGGAGGGCACAGAAACCTATTTTAAGAAGAGGCTCTGAAGTACCATCCTGCCAAATTTGGCATCCTATCAGACTATACATCCAAGAAAAGATCTTATTGAATGCGAGAAGCAAATTTCAAATAAGTGATCTGCACACTTCTAGTAAGGATATAGCCTTGAACACTGCCGAGGAGGCAGCTGTTCTCCAGGAAGTAGGCCCTAAGCCCGAGAAGGGCTGAATGTCAGCCTTGCTGTACCAGACCCGAAATATGGGAAAACAGTCCCATGGCAAAATACTCTTGGTCACTGGTTTCTCCTTTTCTGCAAAACACAGGAAAGGAAGGGATAATAATGACAGTACCTGAACTGCTAGGACCACTGACACAGACCAGCAGGACTAATTCATGCCCCATCCGAGCAGCTTGAGATAGCCTAGACAGGACTTGCCTGAGAGCAGTACAGGTAGGGAAAAAGAGCTGATGAAGGTGGAAATGGTAGACACTTGGGAAAAAGATTTCCTAGCCATCCAGAGGACTAAATTGTTCTTAAAGGCACTGAAAGGATAAGGCCTAAAAGAAAAACCTGAAACACTGAAAATCCATCTGACAGAGGAAAAGACAAGCAGAAAGGTTGTCTTCAATGTTACTCGCTTCAAGACAGAATTGTCACAGGTTCAAAGGGACACCCCATGAACTTGAATATACAAAGGTTTGTGTTCCATGGGAAAAAACTCGGGTCCTTAGAAGGGTCTGGAAGTGAAACGGCCCCTTGGGGAATTCTTTGAAATGGTCTGAGAAATTACAGATTTCTCTTGCCTGACAGAAAAAGAATCCGAGTAAGCGCTAGGTGTACTCCCAAAAAAAGAGGCCTACTGTTGATAAGAAAATAAAAACCTTTATATTTTTACAGGAAACAAGTCACAAAGACCAAACTAGTTCCGTGTACAAGACAGTAATGCCTGGATATGAACTAAATAATCCAGTCATGAGAGGAAAGAGGGTTGAAAAACTCTAGGCTCTTGTCCTTGTACCAAGGGGAAAAACCATTCCCACTAGGAAGCTGAGGTTTTCGTGGTACTAAACCCCCTTTTTGTTTTAGACGCTCCAGGCCTTGTTTGGCTACAGGGACTCTAAGAGCACTAGCCTCTCAAGAACCAGGCCTTAAGGAAAAAAGACTGGGAGCTGAGAAAACACTACTCCTGTGCAAGAAAGGAAGCAAAAGCAGCCAGAAAGCTGTTTAACTGAAACATTTTTTTATCAGAAAGTACCAAGGTTGTCCGGAGCTACTGGGATCGTGGTGGCTGATTCCTTAACTAGAAAGGTACTTAGGAAATAATGAATATATGGGAGAGAGAGAACACTTCTCCGACCAGTCTTGAGATAAGAAAGTCCGTTGGAAGGAACCCAAAACTGGGGCCTGCAACAGGAAAAGGAAAAAAAATTGAGGTTCGGTCTGAAGGCGAAAATTCAGATCTGGACCTGACGTTATCCCCTGAACGATGTGGCTAGTACTTGTGTGCTGAGGGCTCACTTGTGGTGGCCCTGACTAATGTGGCTTAGAGGATCTGCCATGGGGTCCACTTGCTGTGGCACTGACTATTCCAAAGTGCTGTCCTTGCCCGACGGATGGATAAGTGACTAAGACACCTCCAAAGAAGCCAGCTAGAGATCACAACTCATAGCTATTGAGGAGAGATTGGAAGCCTTGTGTCCCAAATGCTTGCTGGTGTTATACAGGGCAGGAATATCATCCAGTCCTCTCTGAACTAAATGACCTCTGGACTGAAATAAAGCAGGCCTGATATAAATGCTCTGAGATTCCAGGGACTGATGAAAGAAGGACTCCCTCAGAAATCAAGACCCAATGATGGAACCCCCCAGAAGGGAAGCGCCCACTGGAAAGAAGCCTCTGTACCGAAGATTTGAAGGGGAGAGGTGTGAAGTTCAGGGTTTCCTTACACCAGTCCAGCTTGAAACAGGGTTCAGGCTTCACGAAAAATTCTGTTATTTGGAATCTGACCCAGAGGTCTAGCCCCCGGGACTCTGGTGCCACAAGTATGCACCACATACAGGGAACGAACTTCCCCTGACAAGAGATGAGCACCGCCCCTTAAGAGTTGCCGAGATTTAGATGGTTAGGGAACTTTTTTCTAGTACGTATAAAAAAAAAAACAAGACTGAGGAAATAACATATCAGACTTAGGACTTGAAGACCAAAGTCAAGGAGAATTGGCTAAGGACGGCTAAGCCTCTGAGAAGGGAAACCAGGATTCCTTGTCTACAAGAGAGAACAGCCAACCTACCCAGATACCTGGAGAATATCCTGAATTTTTACTCCGTATCTGAGAACACTCTGGAGGCCTCATAGCCGCCTGAGAAAAAATCCCAAGCTAAGGAACTGAGAACATAGAATGTATCAAGGGAAAAGTACAGTTACGTAAGAACTTACCGTAACAGTAGATCTTCGAGAACAGCTCTTGCAGCAGGTTACACCATTAGGACTGAAGCTGGCAGGTGTCAGGAAACCACGGAAATTTTCTAGCTAGCAGTCTTCAGCAGGGACCGCCTCCGACGTCGGTCCCGCCCCCGACGTCAGGCGTAGTACATAAGAAGGCGGTCCCCTCCATAATCCTCAGTTGTCCCGCCGAAGACTCCCAGCCGCTGGATGACATCAGAAGAGGAGACCGAGGATCTGCCACCAGATGGCAAAAAGTACTGAATAGGAATGTCCCGTCCCATAAAATGGGTGTTTGACTACGACATACCTCCAAAAAGGGGGATGGAGGGTGGGAAGGTACCTGCTGCAAGAGCTGTTCTCGAAGATCTACTGTTACGGTAAGTTCTTACGTAACTGTACTATCTTACTTCGAGATACAGCTCTTGCAGCAGGTTACACCATTAGGACTGATTTCCAAGCAATAGTGGCAATCATGCACCACTGGGAGGAGGGAAGGTAGAGATCTAGATATTACTCGAGCCTAGGACAGAAGTCCCTGAAGGATGGCTAGACCGAACCCCGCTCTTCGCCTCGATGCAATGTCCAGACTGTAATGCCTGATAAAGGTATGCACAGAGCTCCAAGTAACTGCAGCGCAAATAGCTGAGGTGGAGAAGTTCTTTAACGCCGCAAAAGAAGTAGCCACCCCTCTAGTGGAATGACCCTTGACTGCGCCTGGTAAGGGTTTATTGCGCTTGTCATAACAGAAAGTGATGCACTGGATGAGCCACCTCGAGAATGACTGTTTGGAGACAGGGCTCCTTTCATCCTGTGAGCAAAGGAAGCGAAAGTTGGTCCGCCTTTCAAACTGTTTGGTTCTGGTCAGATAGTATCTGAGGCACCGATGCACGTCGGGTGTGCAGAAGGGCTTCTCCTCAATTAGTGTACCTTGGGAAATACACTGGTAGATCAATATCCTGGTTAGGTGAGGGCTGAAACTACCTTGGCAAAAACTTTGGGTTTGTCCTTAGGGATACCCTGTCCTGATGGAAAACCAAATAAGGCTCTTTGCACACAAGAGCATGCAACTCTGAGATCCTTCTCGCGGAAGTAACAGCAACTAAAAATAACGTTTTCCAAGAGAGAAAATGTAGCTTGCAATCTGCAGCTGGTTCAAAAGGTGGCAGCGTAAGCTGCTCCAGGACGAAAGGTAAGTCGCAAGGAGGAACTGGATCTTTGATGGGCGGCCTAAGGTGGAGGACTCCCCTGAAGAAGGCACGAGTAGTGTCCAGCTGGGCCACCGTCCGATGGCCTACTGGGGCATGGTAAGCAAGAAATTGCACAAGGTGCACCTTAATCGAGAGTAAGCCAGTCTGGGTGGAAGAGAAGCAGGTGAGTCCAGAACTAGCTTCTCGGGACAGTCTAATGTCAAAAACCATGGCAGGCCTAACACAGAATCTCGCCATTTCATGGCGTGGTTGTGGGTTGCGGTTTCTGGTGGCAAGAAAGTACGTCTGCCACTTTTACTGAAGACCCCGTGATCGCATCATGGCTATGTCTCTAGGAGCCAAGCATGCAGGTTTAATGAGCGTGAAGTCTGGGTGGACCAATGAACCCGCCTCCTGAGACAACAGATGGGAGCTGATTGGCAAAGGAAAGTACAGTTACGTAAGAACTTACTGTAACAGTAGATCTTCGAGAGAGGCTCTTGCAGTAGGTAATTACATATAGGACTGGCCTTGACGAGTAACAGGACCCTGAAAGAATCTCTAGTTAGCAGTCCCTGGCGAGGACCGTCCCGTCAGGTGACGGCGTCAGGAGGCGTCAGTATAAAGGCGGTCCCAGACACACCTTCCAGTTCTTTCCATACAGGCCAAAACAGGCGGACGAGAAGGAGCAGATATTCCTAAATGGAAAGGGCTGAAAAAGCCTTGGGGATGGAGGGCAGGTAGTACTACTGCAAAACCTCTCTCGAAGATCTACTGTTACGGTAGGATTCTTACGTAACTGTACTATCTTACTTGAGAGGGGCTCTTGCAGTAAGTAATGCTATATAGGACTGAATCGTAAGCAGTCTGGAACAAAGAAAGAGCACCAGGAGGAGAGCTACTCCAAGAAGTAGTTCTAACGTGCAAGCCTCAAGATAGGAGCCTTGCAAAACAGCTACCTGAAGCCTGCTCTCAGGCGAGGCAATATCAAACTGTAGTGTTTAAATGAGGTATGACACGGAAGTCAGGTGGTGGCTAGCGCACATGTCCGCCGCAGACACATTCTTGAAAGAAGCCACATGAGAGACAGCTACTGGCCTCTGACTTGACCGGGAGGGTCTTGTGGTATTGTCATAACAGAAAGTGATGCAATGAGCCAACCACTTAGACAGGCATTGCTTGGAAACAGCACCGCCTTCCCTTTTGTGAGCAAAAGAGACGAACAACTGATCAGTCTTTCTGAGATCCTTCGTCCTGTTGGTGTAGTATCTCAGAATCCGGTGAACATCCATAGTATGGAGTAAATATTCCCCTTGAGTAGAGTACTGCGTAAAAAAGGCAGGTAGCTCTATGGACTGATTTAAAGTAGACTCTGCTACTACTTTAGGTAGAAACTTAGGATTCATCGAAGGGCAACTCGTTCCTTGTGAAAATCAAGTGAGAGTTTTACATCAGGGCCTGGAGCTCGGAGATTCTAGGGCCAGTAATGGCCACCAAGAGCATCTTCCACGAAAGAAACTTCAAATCTGCAGAAGCTGCGGGTTGAGAGGAGGAAGATGAAGTTTCTGAGAACAAATTCAGAGTCCCAAGGGGGCAGGAGTCTGGATGAGGGGCCTCAGATGGAGAACCCCTCAGAAAGGTCTTGGAGACCTCCAGTTGAGCAAGCCTTGTTTGCGAGAAGGAACATGATAGGCAGAATGGCGCCATGTGTACCTTCAAGAGAGGAATAGCTGAGACCCACGTCAGAACAGATGGCGTGAATGCTCCAGCAGAAGCCCGCTGAACAAGAAAGGTTCCACGTTCTTGGAAGTGGCCCAAATAGTAGAATCTTTCCACTTCATGGCATAAAGTGGGTCTGGTGGAGGGTTTCTGGCCTCCCTAAAATCTCCACCACTTTGGGAGACACTCCAAAGCAGGATTGGGCTAGGTCTGCAGGAGCCATGCATGCAGTTGAAGGTTTGAGGCCTGGATGGACCAGGGTCCCCGATCCTGGTCAACAAACCTCGAGATAAGGAAGAGGAGGATCCTCTGAATATTGTAGAAGAAGAACCAGATTTGCCTGGGCCAGAAAGGAGCAATCAGAATCATTCTCGCTCCTTCTGAAGCTAGTTTCTGCAAGACTAAGGGGATAAGAGGAATTGGGGAAAGGCATAGGCAGATCTGTCCTTCCAGTCTAGAGACAGGCATCGCTCCAGGCGCCTCGGCTGGGCGAGCTAGCAGAAGGTGGGAAGTTTTGCGTTTAGGGGGGATGTGAACAGGTCGACCTGTGGTGTTCCCCAAAGTTGGAAGATATTGTCAAGGACCCCTTGGTCCAGTTCCCACTCGTGAGCTAGAGCAGAAGAGCGACTTAGCTTGTCTGCCAGGGTGTTGTCGACTCCTGAAACGTGAATCGCCGTGAGGTGAAGGTCGTGTTGTGTTGCTCAATCCCAAACCTCATTGCCTCCCTGCATAGAGGGTAGGACCGATCCCCTCCTGCTTGTTGATGTACCACACCATGCACATGTTTGTCCATCTGGACTGCTAGGTGGCGGGAAGGATGTATTGGTGAAGGGGCTTGAAGGCGTATAACTGCTCGAAGCTCGAGGCACATTGATGTGGAGGCTGTTCTGAAAGCCTGGACCAGGGCCCTGGGTCGATGAGGGCCTAGATGGGCTCCCCAACCTTTATCTGGAGGCGTCTGTGGTTAGAGTCTGGGAGGAGGAGGAGGAAGAAAGGAACCCCGAAACAGGTTCTCTCAGAACCATCCACCACTATAAGTCTCGCATCATCGGCGAGGACATCAGAACTGAGTGATCAGGTCATCCACTGGCTGATCCACTGAGGCGTAGAGTCCCACTGAGATCCTCATGTGAGTCGGCCTTGAGGGACCATGGGATAGCATACCATGGGCCCGATAAGGCGAAGGACCGACCTCGCGAGACCATCTTGTGGTGGGACACAGATTTATCTCTGGGTCTGAAGGAGGCCGCCCTGTCCGGAGACAGGAAGGCCTTGCCCATGGTCGTATAGGATCGCCCCAATAAACTGTAGCCTCTAGGATGGGTCAGATGAGACTTGGAATGGTTGGCCAGTGTGCAGGCAGCCAAAACCTGCTGGAGCAAGGAGAGGAATGTGGGTTCACTCCTGGGCGAGGCCATGAGGAGCCAGGTGATCAGGTAAGGGAAAACAGTGCACACCTTGATGCAGCAGGTGGGCAGCCACCACTGCCCAGGCATTTGGTAAATACTCGGGGCCGAGATGGAGAAAACCAAGCGGGCATATGAACTGGTAGTGGTCCCCTGGACATAAAAGCGAAGGTATTTGCGCGATGAGATGGGCGAATGGGAATGTGCAGATAAGCATCCTGCTTATCCAGACACAAAGCCATTAACCCGGCGGAGGAGGGCAGAAGGCTCTGCAAAGAGCATCCTGAACCTTTTGTACTCTACATAAGATTCAGGAACTGATATCTAAAATTGGTCTGAGATCTCCGTTTTCTTTGGGACCAGGAAGAAATGGAATAATAGCCATCCCTGAAGATGAAGGGGCGGGCTCTGTCGCTTCTTCAGCAGAAGAGCAGATTTCCTCCTGGACAAAGGAAGATGTTCCCGTGAATCCGATGACTTCAGAGGGGGGCGGGGTGATTTCTGAAGAAACTCTATGGAGTGTCCTTCTGCTATGAGCTGGAGCACCCAAGAATCCGTGGTTATGCTCTCCCATCCTGGAAGGTGGAGGGAAAACCTCCCTCCTACCGGTTCCTCCGGGGAGACTGGAGGCAGTGGGAGAGGAAAGGAGTCAGGTGGTGTGGGGCAGCACCGCAGCTGAAGCACCCGCTGCTTTTCTGGGTGGGTGGGGGGCTTAGCAGCTTCGGGGGCCCGACGTTTTGTGGCCCGCCTTCCCTGGGGTTTCGCCTTTGGCCGATTCAGTCTGCGAAGGGGCGGCTGCTGCTGATGGGGATGGTACATGGAATCAGCTGACTTGGGCCGTCCTTCTCTACAAATCGGTAATGATGTCATGACATCACCCCAGAAAAACACCGACCCGGAAGGGTGCTTCCTAGATAACAGATTGCACCTCGGGACCAGACCTGACCATGCATGAGCCAAGCATGATGCCATGAGCCTCATGGCGAAACCTGAGCTCCAGCCCCAGTGTCCACTGCATCGTATGTCGCCACTGGCGTATGTCGACTGGCCGAGCAAGCAGAGGCGGACGAGATCGGCCAACTCCTGTTGACTTGCAGGGTCAGGCAAGGAGTCCAACAGCTTCCGCCGAGTGAGGATGGCCTTCTGGTAGTCCCCATGTGGCGACACAGTTCAGGGCCCTAATCCCAGTGTGGAGGAGGCGTAAATCTTTCTCATACTGGTCCAGAAGAAGCGAGATTCCTTATCAGGAGGTGACAAGCTAAGATGTTTTGGGTTCGCTGACCGGCGGCCGGGCGCTAATCACGACCGAGTAGGCACGCAGGGTGAGAATCCAGGAAATCAACACCCTCTGGAGCCTGATATAGCCTATTCGACTTCCTAGGAAGTGGAGCTAAGGCCGACGGCTGTTTCCATATCGTGGTAACAAGGTCATCATGAGGCTCTATCCAGGGTGACACCAATGTAGGAGCTGTGACGGGCAGATCCAGATGTTCAGCAAGTTTCAGACACTGAGGATCTGGTTCCAGGGAGCGCCACTGATGAACCTCCTGGATTTTTCTAAGTAACTCCGTAAAAGAAGGATCCTCCGGAGGAGACTTCGGAGGAGTCATGGCAGGGGCTTGACGGAGGCAGGCTCATCATCTCTCTCGGAGCAGCCATCCGGAGAGTCGACGAGTCAAGTGAGAGGAGGATGAAGAAAGACTCCTTTCCTGACCGGGAGGAGAAACCGGCCCTTGGGGAGTCCCGAGAAGCGTGTCCTGCCCCTCTCTGGAACCAGGCGGAAAAACCCTGAGTCGGTGGTGAGTGAAGTGTGCCGCCTGGGGCTCACGAGGAACCTGGGATGGCACCATCGCTGGGCGGCTCTGACCTCTTTGGTGAGCTGAGCCTTGGCCTCAGCCAGCCAGGAGCCAGAAGTCTCCCTGTAGGTCCACCGGCGGCCGTGAGGGCAGTGGAGGAGGAGGAGGTGGGGGATAAGAATCGGGTTATACCCATATGGAGGCGTATCAAAATCCAGCTCTTGGGTAGCCCAATCGGGTATTGAGCGTCGGTACTGCCAGGCGTCAAGCCGGCGTCGGGTACTGTAGCGCCAGATACTGCGTTCCCAGGTACACGGCGTTGAATAAGGCGGAGGTACCCGGAAGCAGGGGGCCTGCCTGAGCAGGCGGCCCAGCCGGAAGCGTCACTAGGCGGGTCCGTAGTGGAGAGTCCGGAGGCAGAGGGCCCATGGGAGCAGAATATCTCCTGAGTTGGTAAGGCCTGACGGGCCCTGGCGCCAGAGGTACCGGCGTCAGGGCCAGCGTCCGGAGCGATGTCAGGTCGCGCGCTCCAGATGGAGGAAGGACTGGCGGAGGCAAGATCCCCAGCCTAGCCCGGGGCGGAGGGAAAAGCCCGGGTTCAGGTTGGGGACTCTAGTTCCAAGACGGCAGTGAGCTGCGGTGAACACAGGAATGACTGATGTTAGGGGTCCATCGTCGGTTCCTTCGGTGGCGGACGTTGGAGCCAGGCGAAAGTGAGGTGTAGGCGAGATCTTAGCGGGTGCCAGAGGAGCCGGCGTCCGGCGCTGAGGCGGTCACGGAGACAGGGTCGATGGAGGGGTCAGCCTGGTCTGGTGGGGAAGAGGCCGCGCGTCCCGGAGGGTGGACGTCTTACCAGCCCTCTCCGGGCGGACGTCAGAAGGCCGACACCCGGCTTACGGAGTTGCCCACGGTGGTGACGCGAGCTGCGGCGAACCAGGGCTGAGGCCTCAATTGCCGGAGGGTGCCCACAAGGCCCGTGTAGCGAGCCAGACAGGCGGGGGCGACGCCTCGAAACCTCTGAGGCGGCCGTCGAGCAATCCCCGAGGGGATGTCACCTGCATCCCAGCGACTCCCGAGGGAGACGTGGTGGAGGAGCCTTTTTTTCACGGTGCCTCTCCTTGCCTTCTTCTTCGATGGCCTTCGGGGGAAGTGGACTCCTGCCTCAGATTTTAAGCTCCTTCTCCATAGAGCTCATTTTTTCTTTAGAATATGGGCTTCCAGGATTGCTGCGCGCCTTTTCACGTAGCCGCGTGTTAAAGCTGAGGCAATGCTAGCACTTCACCGACCAGATGATGGGGCCTAGGCAGAACAGGCACAGGGGTGGTGCGTCCTTGTCATGATGATTTGGCTGCCGCGATCGCACTTATGTTGTGCTTGGAGGGTGTGAGGGGCGACATACACGATGTTAGTACTAGCGTTAGTCGAAAAATTAAAAGTTTTTCGGTAAAAAAGCGGCGAAGGAAAGGGCTGTGAAACCGCAACTTTTCATGAGGTGCTGCACGAGCTAGCAGCGGAAGAACTGGAAAGTGAGTCGGGACCGCCTTTATGTAGCGTCTCCTGACACGGTCACCTGACAGAGGCGGTCCCTAGCCAGGGACTGCTAGCTAGAGATTTTCCGTGGGGTCCTGCTGCCTGCGGCGTCAGTCCTATATGTAATTACCTGCAAGAGCCCCTCGAGTAAGATCTGGAGGTTCCCAGGATAGCTGGTGCAGAAGAGAACCAAATCTGTCTGGGCCAGAAAGGCGCGATCAAAATGACGTTACGTGCTCCCTACGAAGTTTTAAGAGAACTCTCTGGATCAGCGGGAAAGGAGGAGCATAGAGGAATCTGCCCACCCAGGAGGAGGGACAGCGGCGTCAGCCAGAAACACCAGGCCCTGGATCTAGCGGGCAAATTGGGCAGTTTCGTTGGATGGGGACGCGAAAGGTCCTAACTCTAGAGTGCCCCCATCTGGAAACAGATCCTCTGCCACCTCCTGTAAGTTCACTCATGGACTCTGGCCTGAGGCAGCTCAGACTGTCTCTGACAGTGTTGTCCCACCACGGCGTGTGCTGCAATTAGAGTTTCGCCCGTGTTATAGCCATTCCACCTCATCATGGCCTCCTGCAAAGTGGGTAAGATGGAGTGCCTCCTTGTTTGTTGAGTATTATTACATCACCCGCGGTATTGTCTGTTTGTAACAGGAATTGTGCCTGGTGGAATCTCCATTGGAAAACGCAGAGCGTGAGGACTGCCTCATTTCCCAAAATGTTGATGTGGATATGGAACTCCTGGGCTGTCCACAGGCCCTGAAAACCGAACACCGTCCAGGTGTACTCCCCACCAACCCTGAGGCATCTGTGGAGTCGCGCCACGGTGAGGAGGCAGGCGCTGTGAAGGAACCCCACGGAGAGGTTCCCAGTTGTACCATTTACCAATCCCGAGGGTCGCCATTAAGTGATTTGAATCGGCTACTGCAGATGGTCTTGCCTTTGGTTCATTGCACATAGCATCACTGGGTTACACCATGTGGGCGTGCCAGCGGGACTGTTGCAATGGCCACAGCCATATGTTCGAACAAGCGAAGGACCGATCTGGCAGGATGGTCTTCTTCACCGACAGAGTCCTGATGAGGGATCTGAGCCATTCTGCTCTGTCCGAGGAAGAAAGCTTTCCCTCTGGCGGTGTCCAAACTGCTCCTATAAACTACAGTTTCTGGGATGGCACCAGGAGTGACTTCTTGTAGTTGATGAGAATACAGTGATTGAAAAGGGACTGGGTGCAGTGAATATGCCGATCATCAGTGCCTCCCTGGAGGCGCCATGAGAAGCCAGTCGTCAGGTATAGAACAACGTGGTGGCCTTGTCTCCTCAGAGGCAGCACGACTGCTATGCCTTAAGCAAATCATGAGGTGCTGATGACAGCCGAAGGAAGGCTCAGAACTGATAATGTGGCTCAAGCTCGGGCGCGAAACCTCGATCGTGTGAGCAATCGGAATATGCAGGTAGGCGTCCTGCATGTCAAAAGGCACAGAAGGCGTTTTGCTTCAACATGAATTAAGCCGGAAGGGTCACCATCAGAGAGCGTTTATAACGACCGACAGGTTAAGTCGCTGAGGTCAGTATTGGGCCAGGTTCCCCTGTTTTCTTTGGAACCAGGAAGAGTGAGAATAGTACCCTAGTCTCTCTGGTTCTCCCGAGCGTTAACTCTAGGTTTCTTTTTCAGAAGCGCGAGCACTTCCTGCTGTATGAGCAGGGCATGCTGACCCAAATATCGGGAAAGCAGGGAGGTCTTCATGGGTGGACTGCCTACAAATTCTATATAGTGGCCTTTTTGACCAGTTGCAGAACCCACCTATCAGTGGTAATCGATTGCCACCCTGGCAAGTGGTGTGCGATGCGACCCCTGACTTTCTTTTCCCGTTGATCCTGAGGAGGGGTGGGGGCCGGGAAGGAGTCATGCTGTGACAGCGTTTGATCCGGCAGGCTGTGCCAACTTTGCAAATCGTTGACTTCTGCCTGGGGATGACTTGGCCTGGGCTTTGTGGGTGAAAGTGCCCCTCTGCTGTTGGCCGGAACGTGGCTGTTGCCTTTGTAGCCGTACGGAAGTAGCTCTGGTTCCTGAGAAAGGTTGGGCGAGACCTATACATGGCCTGTACAGATCAGACTGCCTTCCCTGCGTCCACAAGTTTGGTGATTACTTTCTGGAAGCTTCACCAAATAGGACCTCGCCCGTTATAAAGGGCGTCAAGATGTTCTTCTGGATGTCGAGGTAAAACCCGGAACACGGGCCAAGAGTGTCTCCGAGAGACACGCCTGAGGCTGCAGCTCTGGCTGAAGGTCCACAGAATCATATGCGGCTCTGAGCACCTGGTCCCATCCGAACCCGTGCTGGAGGAGGTTCAAAACTCCTCCTTTTAGTAGCTCATCGGGCATCTTCTCGATCAGGTCCTGTCCCTGTTCCCACAGTCGTTCTGGAATTGAACCATGTGGGTGAGGGTTATTCAGTGACCTGATGGCGCAAATCGCAGCCGCACTCGCGTCGCCTACCAGGACATCAATTGCTTGGATTCCTGGTCAGTGCTAATGCTCAAATGCTGAGTCTCGAGACCGGTCATGCGAGGCAGTGATGACCAAGAGTCAGCCAGAGATGATTACGCCAGATACTGGTCCTCCTAGGGGCCTTGTATGAGCAGTAGGCCTTCTTCAGTACTGCTGGAGTGGAATGCGGACGTTTCAGGCAGTGGTGGCGTCCCAAGGTATCCACCAAGGCGGCACTACAGGAGCAGATCTTTCTGCGGTAGTGGGCAAAGCGTTGGCTCTCGGGGTCAAGCTCTTCAGCATCCCACCCATATTCTCTGGATGGCCTCATAATCTCCCACGAAAGAGGATCATCCGGAGAGACCTGGGTAGGTCGTGTGGAGTCGAGGGGATGCTGATGGGAGAAGGAGATCTGGAGCAACGGAAGTGTCAGATCTAGAATCCTCCCCAGGCAAGGAGTACAAGCGTCGTCTGGGTCTCTTGGGACTAGGTGACCTGAGGTGGATCTGGAGGAGGTCTTCTCCTTTCTGAGGATCTCCCGAGGAGGTAGTTTGCTCCTTGGGGGCGGCTGTCTAAAGGGCCTGGGTGGAGGAGGGATGGGCGGTGAGGAAAAGGAGGAGGCGGAGTAGGAGGAGGGCGTGTGGCGACCACATCTTTTCTGATGGTGTCCCACCAGAAGGTAAAGAGCTCTACCTCTGCTGAAGTTCATGCCCGATGGCAGACTGGCGTAGTGGCCTGTGGCGGGGTCCCGGGGTCCCCCTGGGGTCTCGATCTGGGAAGGTTCCCATGGGAGCCTGGCGTCTCAGTGTCGCCCGCTGGTCCTGGGCTGTGATATCCTCCTCCGATGGAGTCCCCTCCGACTGGCGTCAGCAGTAATGATGGTCACGATCCTCTTCTCTGGGGTAGCCGACGCCAGTCCCCTGGCGGCGCCCTCGAGGCAGAGCGCCTGGCGGCCGGGTGTTTAGTGTCACCGGCTCCTGGGAGCACGGTGATGTAGCCCGGCGTCGGGTCCAACGTCCGTTGAGGATGTCAGGTCCTTGGTCTTACCCAGGGCCGGATCCGACCCGCGGGCTGGGAAACACGACCTGGGCGTCGGAGTCCGGCGGCGGAGGAAACTTCTGGTGCTCCCGGTTCGGCGAGGCCTTAGGCAGGTGGAAGAGGCGATGGCCTGGAAGTCTTCAGGGGCTGCAAGAAGAGAACGCTGGAGGATCTGACCTGAACCGGGAGGTTGCAATTGAGCCTGGAAGGAGGCGGTCGATCGCGAGCCAGAGCTTGAGTCTGAGGCCTCACAGGGACCTGGGCCGCTCCTTCTCAGTGTTATCCGGTGCCCATGGGTTTACCTGGCGACTCCCCCTGGAGGAAGGTTCTTTATCCATAGTCGCCAGTTCTCCTCTAAGAAGCGGAAGAAACCTTCTGGCGGATCTGTGCGACAGCACAGCCCAGGAGCAGGCCTTGGTGTCGTTCCAGTCCTAGGCAGCTTATTACAGGCCGAATGTGGATCCTTGAAGGACTGCCACGAGGCACACTTCGATGGGTGACCCTCCAGAGAGGGAGTGGAGAGGACATCAGTTGAATCCAAGTCGTGAAGAAGACAAAATCATTGTAGCTCTAAGGTGCGTTGCACACTAGAAAAGGACCGAGAGCCCGATACTAGCGATATCATGGAAAGAACTGAGGATTATGTGGGGAATCGGGCCTCATGTACTACGCTTGATGTCGGGGCGAACCATGTCGAGGCGGGTCCCTGTGAAGACTGCTAGTTAGAAATTTCAGTAGGTCCCTGGCGCCTGCCGGCTTCAGTCATGGTGTAACCTGCTGCAAGAGCTATATCTCAAAGTAAGATCAAAGAAATCCCTTGCGCAAAGGACCTGAGTCAAACACTGACCCAGGTTGAGGAAGCCATAACACCTGCTGTTCCTAATTTCTTCAAAATTCAGGTAACAGCCCGAAAAAAGGTCAACTCCCAAGAAGAAGGAACCCATTCGACTCTGAACCTCACAAGGTTCTAGTGTTCTGTTCCTGTGACACTGGGAAAAACAAAGAATGCAGCACTTGGAGATAAAACACAGTCGTTGTTATCACGTACATATATATATATATATATATATATATATATGTCATACACACATATATAATATATAGATATATATAGATAAACAGATAGATATTTACATCAATATCTAGCCATCTATCTCTTTATTTATTTATTTACCAACTAAAAAAGTAAAACTTGAAACAAGAAGAAAGTAACTGAAGAAAGGTTACCAGGAATGAAAAGAGCATTCCTCAAACCCTGGAAGCTTCATTTGGAAATTTCCAAATATGTGGTGTAAGGAAAAAAGGTTAAAGGAAAATAATTCCTACCAGTCCCCCATGTCATGGACTACAGGGAAAGAATGCCCAAGACTTCTGGGAAGGTGCCCATCTTAACTGGTACAGGAAGTTAAACTCATCCACGCGTGCCAGTCAGCTTTGGTTGCCATAGACAAACCAAATTTTCTCCAAAGCATACCAAAGGCCAGAACTTTCAGACAGGCAAGCCTGGAAATGACCTGAGCAAGACTCCAGAAGCTGTAACATTATGACAAAAGGCTAGAGAACTAAGCTATCACATGCCATGGATTTTCAACAAACCTCTGTGAATAGCACTCAGAGCTGTACGCACTATGGCAAGGATAGGAAACGTCAAAAACTCTTGATATATAATATGCTACAAAGTAGGAGGCATTACGTAAAATTTCACATGGTATATGATTATCTAGAGTCATATCTGGAGAAAGCAGACAGTGGCAGGGAAAGCAGGCCTCATTTGTACTAACTCTCTTTAATTTGAAAATTACAGATAAAACAGCAGAACACTTGCAGGCTGGTATTTCCTCGGAATGTTTCTGTCAACGAAAAAAAGGAGGGTTTCAGAACCTACCTGTAAGTGTCTTCAGAGAGTTAACTACTTTCGAGGAGAGCAACCTGAATCTACAAATCGTCATCCTCCACCTCTTTAGGTGGTGTGGTCCTGGAAGGAAAAGTCCAGGAGTCCACGGTTTAATGAAATGCCTCATTACAGATAACCTGAAATCAGCCTCAGGGTGACCGACTGAAATAATTGGCCAGAGAGGAGTTCATGAAGAAAATCCTCTTCTAAATTACTAATAGTAATAATACAATAATATCCTTAGACGTGAGATTATGGAGGAATACTCAGACCTGAAGGAGCAGAGAACGCCACGAAATAAAGTCTGGAATAATTGCCAAGCTCCACAAAAATTCAGTTGCAGAGCATAATTTGTCAACCTGATGACTCCTAAGTCCTTCAGGAGGGAGGATCAAGAATTAATCTCTAATTTGTGCAGGAAAGACACCTGCCTATTTTCCGTTAAAGGCTTGGACAGAGAAACAACTACTGAGAGCAGACTTGTATATTAAATTCAAAGGGACGTCATATCTTTTGTGTTAACTTGAGGTACCCTCTCGGCGCTTTTAGGAGGGAGGTGAACTAAGCCCAGATAATAATAGTTGAGACAAAGCTAAACAAATCAAATCAATTTTAAAGTTTTATTGCATTTTTATTTTATTTTTTTTTTTCACACAAGAGGAAAAAACGAACCACCTCACACCTCTTGTCAACAAGCCCACTGCACAGCAACAGAGTCAAACCAAAGAGAATTACCTTCAAATATCAATCATTTGAAATTTAACTAGAGAAAAAGGGTTCCAGAATTCGCTGAAACAGCATAGAACGGAAAAACTGTGCCAGCACAAAAAAATAAATCAATGATTTTAAGCATAAAACATTAAAAACCGCAATAAATACTAAAAACTAACGAATTAAATAAAAGACACAATTTGTATCCGATGAGGTGAATTTTATCAGAAAAAACACCGAAAGAAGAAGAACGGAAAAATCCATAGCTACTGCAAGGACCCAGTACGGATGTGGTAAAAAGAGATAAAATGAAAAAATATACAAAATACCTTAAAAGCAGCACTCAAAAAAAGAAAATGCACAGGAAGATCTCTGAAGAGAGCTCCAGAACATGAAGAAAAAGGATGAGGTCCCTCAGGCTGACAGGCAGCACTCTGCTCTAACTATTGTCCTGATTGGCCAATACCTTCCTCATTTGCATTGACTCTATCTCTCCGGGGCAGCTGAACAGCTGGCATACTGCACCTGTCAATAGATGCTAAAAAAAGAATTCCTGGGGTGAGAGATCAGAATTATGGTAGGTCGCACGTAATTTCATATCTTATCTATGTCCAGTCTTCACCATTCATCACCTTTGGGTGAGTGCCAAGCCTCCTGAGGCGGCCAACATAGGACTCAGTCTCTTAGCTCTCAGTGGGTGGCACACGAGAGAAGAACCTTCATGGGTCGGAGGAGGCCGAGGAGTGGGAAGAGTGAGGCAGGGGACCCCGGAGAAAGGAGAGTAGCCCGACAGTCATACGTCTCACCCTATGGGAGAAAAGGTGGGTTCTCTGATAAGAAGAGTAATCACCTCGCCAAGACACAGGGTGACACCCAGGAGAGATAGCAATGCATAACTATGAGTGTACAGATAAAACAGCAGAACACTTACCGAGCTGGTATTTCCTCGGAATGTTTCTGTCAACCCCGGAAAAAAGGAGGGGTTTCCAGAACCTACCTGTAGGTGTCTTCAGAGAGTTGTTAACTTCTTTGGAGGAGAGCAACCACCAGATCTACAAAGTCGTCATCCTCCACCTCTTTATTGGTGTGGTCCTGGAAGGAAAAGTCCAGGGAGTCCACCGGTTTAATAGAAATGCCTCATTACAGGATAACCTGAATCAACCTCAGGGTGACCGACTGGAAATAGTTGGCCCCGAGAGGAGTTCATGAAGGAAAATCCTCTTCTAAATTACTAATAGTAATAATAACAATAATATCCTTGGGCGTAAGGATTAACATGGAGAGGAATACTCAGACCTGAAGGAGCCGAGAACACGCCCAGAAATATAAAGTCTGGAATAATTGCCAAGCTCACAAAAAATTCAGTTGCAGAGGGCATAATTTTGTCAACCCCTGATGACTCCCTAAGTCCTTCAGGAGGGAGGATCAGAGGAGATTAATCTCTAATTTTGTGCAGGGAAGAGGACACCCTGCCTATTTTCAAATTAAAGGCTTGGACAGAGAAACAACTACTACAGAACCAGACTTGTAATAATAGAAATTCCAAGGGGACTTGTCATATCTTTTGTGTTAACTTGAGGTACCCTCCTCGGCGCTTTTAGAGGAGGGGGAGGTAGACTGAAAGCCCAGATAATAATAGTTGAGCTAAAGCTTAAACAAATCAAAATCAATTTTAAGAGATTTTATTGCATTTTTTATTTTTATTTTTTTTTTCACAAAGAGGAAAAAACAGAACCACCTCCACACCTCTTGTCAACAAAGCCCACTGCACAGCAAACGAGAGTCTCAACCCAAAAGAGAGGGAATTACCCTTCAAATATCAATCATTTGAAATTTAACTAGAGAAAAAGGGTTCCAAGAATTCAGGCTGAAAGCAAGAACGGAAAAAATCAGCACGCAAGACAAAATAAATCAATGATTTTAGCGCAACATTAAAACCACCAATAAAACACTAAAAACTAAGAATTAAATAAAAAGACACAATTTATCACGCATGAGGGTGAATTTTACTTCCGAAAAAAACACCGAAGCAGGAAGAACACGGAAAAATCCCGCAACTGCACGGAACCCAGCACGGATGTGGTAAAAATAGATAAAATGAAAAAAATATACAAAATACCTTAAAAGCAGCACTCAAAAAGAAAGAAAATGCACAGGAAGATCTCTGAAGAGGAGAGCTCCAGGGCAGCGAAGAAAAAGTTCTGAGGTCCCTCAGGCTGACTGCAGGCAGCACTCTGCTCTAACTGTATCCTGATTGGCCAATGCCTTCCTCATTTGCATTGACTCCTCCTCTCCGGGGCAGCTGAACCCAGCTGGCATACTGCACCTGTCAATAGATGCTAAAGAATTCCTGGGGTGAGAAGATCAGAATTATGGTAGGTACGTAATTTTCATATCTTATCTGTGTCAGTCTTCACCATTCATCACCTTTGGGTGAGTGCCAAGCCTCCCCTGAAGGCGGCCTTAACCCTTAGGGACTCAGTCTCTTAGCTCTCAGTGGGTGGCACACCGAGAGAGAGAGAACCTTCATGGGTCCGGAGAGGCCCGAGAGTGGGAAGAGTGAGACGGGGACCCCCCGGAGGGGGTAGGAAGTAGCCCCGACAGTCATCGTCTCACCCTATGGGAGAAAAGGTGGGTTCTCTGATAAGAAGAGGTAATCACCCTACGCCGGGCCATGGGTGACACCCAGGAGAGATGCAGCCATGCCGTCTGCCTAGTGCAGACCGCTGTCCCTATGACCCTGGCAGCTACCTCACTGGTGTCGTAAGATGCCCTTGCTTGGTGCCTTGCTAGCTCCAGGCCACGTTGCAGTGGCTTGTCTGGTTTCCACCATGTCAGCCATCGAGGCTAGGAGTTGACCTAGCCTGGACCACAGGAACCTGTCATAGGTAGCATAGTGGGCCTGATGTGCAGATATGGAGAGAAGCAACTGTGCCGAGTAGAAAGTCCTCCTACCCCACAAGTCAAAATCCATGGAGTCTGCATCTGAGGGTCGGTCACGGCGAAGGGCGTGAAGCCCATCGGGAGTATCCAATTGCGTCAGTCCTAAGCTAGGATGAGGCAGACTACCTGGAGACTCCGGGGGGGGGAGGCACAATACCTCTGGCAGAGATCCCTAGGGGCTGGGACTCTGGAAAAGGGTCTCTGACAGAACTGCATCGATGCCTCCCGAAAGGGAGCTGGCCGGTGGGGCACTACAAGAGTGTCCGCACTGAAATCGCCCAAAATGGCGCACGTCAGATGCTCCAGATTGTGCTGAGTGGGTGGGGTGACATGCAGGTCCTCCAACATCCTCACGAGAAAACGCTGATACTCAGTAAGATCAGCAGCTGTGGAGATGTGGATAGACAGTTCCTCACCTCCTGAAGAGGAGGATGAGGAGTCAGAGGACCTCAAAGGTTCAGAGGTTGGCTGCTTGGGGGGAGGTTAAAAAACCTGTCTGTTCATGGCCCTAACATAAGAGGGAAATCAAGCAGCACAGCTCTGAACTGCTCCCACGAGAGAGGGCCACTTGGACCAAGAATACCTGGAAGAGCAGGAGAAGGTGGCAGAGGAGAGGGGGCAGAGCCGACAACAGGAATCGACTGTCCTCTGCTTGGGCTAGAGGGCGCACCTGGAGCCCCAAGGGAAGAGGAAGGTCTGGAAAACTCAACAGCCAACAACTGGTCAACCATACTGGAACTGCCTAGGCTGCACCCTGAAGAATCCCCCCTGTGAGAAGTGCGGGGCCATGAAAGTCCAAAAGGACGGTCCTCTACCTCCAAAGAATGGGGCCCTCTTGAGGAAAACGAAAGGGAAGGGCGGAGATCCGCACTACGACTCCTTCCGGAACCCAGGTGGATCCCAGAAAAGGGTTGCCATGTCGAACCCATACCCCCCGACCCCTCGGAGTCTGAAAGAGCCCTCCTCCTTGAAATAGTCAGCCTAGGCAGCTGGCAGTCCTGGTCAGTCCCTGAAGGGACTATTCCAGGGAGCAGTACCCTCCCCTCCTGTGGGTGCTCCAATCGGCCCCAAAGTTGGGCGATCCAGGCAAATTACCTGAGGGGGTACCACCACTGAGGGATCAGAACCCCCCCCTCCAGGCTTCAGGGCAATGGTGGCCTGCACCACTGCCTGCTTGTGAGAACCCCTGACCCTGGACCCGGGAGCCACTCTCCGCTCCTCAGAGGAGGGCTGGCTCTGGTCTGTCGAGGACACTACCAAGGTGTCCACGTGAGCAGCCAACTCCAAAGAGTTAGACTGCCTATCTGACTTAGAGTCCGATTCCACCTCCGAGGAGGTGGAGATCGAAGTCCTGTGCCAGATGGTACATGGATGCCTGCTGCCATCCCGACTGAATAGGGCACCAGATTGAGAGACTGCACCAGAGTCGGTGCCGAGGACCTCAGCCGCACCGCGAATGGCGCAGGAAGAAGACACGGCGCCAAGGACGGCAGCAGTATTGAAGCTGGGGTCCGTCACAGCGCCATCCCGACCCATGGCACCGCAAGCGGCACCGAGGCCAGAGACGACGCCGACGATGGCTTCGACCACGCTCTTGGTGCCGCAATCAGAAACCCCCTCGCTGCCGTCCCGGCTGACAACGCAGAGGCCAGAGACGATGCCAACATCTCTGACCGTGCTCTCAGTGCCGCAAATGGCACCGAGATCAGAACCCCCTATGGTGCCGCATTCTTGCTCGGCCCCACGAGTGGTACCAGAGCTGGACATGGCGCCGTGCTCAACCAAGGTGCCGGAGGCGAGAAACAGTCAAGGATGGCGCCGTAGTGCCTCCTACGATACTGTCAGCACCACTGGTGTGACGGACTGGTGCCAACGATGGCGCCAACAGGGCCCACGGAGCCAAGGTTCAAGACGGTGCCGAAAGACGGCGTCGAGGACGGTGCCGACCCAGGCTTCTCAGCCTGAGGAGACGACACCAGAGGAGCCTTCATCCCCGAAGGGGTGATTGCCAAGGCGGTGCCTCCCGCCCGCAACCCAGGAGGGACAGATTGGGCCTCCTGCACCGCAGAAAGGGCTTCTGCAACGGCGAGGCTACAAGAAGCAGGAGCCCCCTTCCCTGCGGTCTGTATAGAACCAGGAGGGGACCCGGAGGAAAGGCAGAGAGATGATGGCTTGACTCGACGAGTGCTCGCCCATCCCCCGAAAGTCAGCGGAGCTCGTCCCACTTTCCATGTGCATTGTTCGATGACACGACGGTCCATGGAGAAGTAGGCGTTGCATGAATCCATGTCGTAGCGGGCTAAGATATCGCGAGGCAACAGTCATGCTGGTCGGTGGACGAGTACCACCGTGACGGGCACCGATGCATAGGGGCCATCCCATCTTCAAAGTTTTCTTGCCCCCCAACCGAAACATGACCTACGGAAAAAACAACCAAAAACAAGACTCGACGTCGATAATAAAAGAAAAGGAACAGTCTTACCAGGCGACGTCGAGTGGTGGCGGACAGCAGAACCAGCAGGAAAGTTTTCAATAAGCGGCGTCAACAAACTCGGTGTCGAGAAGGAGATAACGGAGCCGAAGGCTTCGGTGTAGCAGCAGGCCTCTTGCGAGTAGAGCTTCCACAAGGTGTGACCCCTACGGCTGGAGATGAAGGACTGAAGGGAGGGCGGGGTCGACGACACCTAACGGCCAACCTGCGAGCACCACGCAGCGCGTCGGCCTCGAGGGCAGTGCCAATGGTCGGCCGACCTACCCATACAAAAAAAAAAAAGTGCTCCCGCAGGGTCGTGACCTCCAGCACTATACCCAAAGGTGATGAATGATGAAGACTGACACAGATAAGATCAATTTTTTTGTAGCTGGCACATCCATCCTCTCCATATGGTCTGGATCCTCTTCCTCCTCTGTGGACTCCTGGGAGGAGAGGTCCAGTGTCTGTGCCACTTACTTCATGAAGGCAAAGTGGGAGGAAAAAAAAATCTCCCACTCCCTTCTCAGGAGAATCAGGATGTTGAGGGTTATCAGGTTCAACCAGTTCCCAAAATCCTCATGAACTTCATCATCATCCTCCCTTTCCACGTAAACCTCGGCAAAGTGTTCAAGTGAACCGGGAACCAAGAAGGAACCCAAGTCCTGAACCGACGTTTGCGAACTGAGCCACTGAACTGATACTGCGGTACTGGTTCGCAGCTACTGTAAAATTCTTACAGTACTCACTATTTCATCTGCAGTTGGAACTGATTTTTTTTTTTGGTTGCAGTTCCTGATTGAGTATTTTCCTCCCTCTTTTTCTCCGCAGAACTTGCCGGTTCAGTGGCAGTATCTGTGGTTCTTTTCTTAACTAAGGAACTATCACTCTGGTTAGAGGGTTGTGCAATCGGTTCCTTCAGTTTCTCCTTATGACAGGAGAAAGTTTTGTCCGCAGCTGGATCAGCAGCCTTCTTGGACATTTTTCTTTCAGTTGGTTCAAACACTTATTAAGCGTCGACTTAGGAAAAAATGTTTGTTTTTACAGATTTCACAATCTGCCTTCAGGTGGTCAAACCCTAGGCAAAAAAAAACACAAATTAAATGAGGATCCATTTTCAAACCATTCCCCCACACTCTGTACAATGCTGAAAACCCACTGGGCCGGTTCTTTTCATGGGTTGGTGAAAAAAACAGTAAAACCCCCAAGAAATGGGTCTCTGAGAATCAGAAACCCACACAAATGAATAAGGCTTAAACCTTTATTATTATTATTACTTTGTGGTTGGTTCAGCAACCGCTGAGAGAACAGAGAGTTACCCCGGTTTCCCTCAAAAATAACCAAATTAAGCAAGTGGCCCAAGGAAAGAATAAAATACAGATGTAATCCCCCTCCGGCCACTTATTTAACTAGTAGGCACACCTCCCATACTTTTTCTGTCTTGAAGAAAAGAGAGGGGTGGGGGTACAAAGCAATTGCAACAGAAACACAAAGTGTGTACAAGACACAACGAGACCTATACCAAAACTCAGGTCCTGAGGAGAGAACGTTTGCTGAGGGCTATGCTAGGTTTGCACTTCTGGATAGGGGTACCCAGTAAATCCACACAGGAAAGAGTAACTAGATTGCCCATACCAGGCTGGGATTCTAGAGTGTGGCTTTAATCCAAAACAAAGTTGGAACATAAAAGCAAAGATGTACCCCCAAGGGTTTATACTTCATGGCACAAAGCAATGCAAAACACATCTGTAGAAAACAGAAACTTGAACCGCCCATATAGCATAGGATTAAACATCTGGAAATGTTGTACTAGCCACAGTGAAAACACACAAAATTCTCCTGGAAGTGGCACTAGGCCATGACTTAGAACAGTTCCCAAATGACATAGGATTTACAGAAGGAATGTGGCACACTGGCCACGACGGAGTACACTAGGGCTCAAGACTAGCAAAACCCACATACAAGGGGTAAACTTCTTCAGGCACTGGCCACATGCACTGACAGAAAACAGGCACCCTTAAAGAACCTGAAGTGCTGAACTGGTCACTCCAGATTGGGGGGGGGGTCTCCCACCTTTTCCTTCCTCGTCCATACCCAGCCATTCTTTCAGAGTTACACCTCAAACAGATAATGAACAGTAGAAAGTATGTTTTCTTCAAATGTTTAGCACATTTTAGCATCAGAAAACACCACAAAGGGTGTAAAATTAAAGTTCTGAACAAAGGGCATAGTCGCATATGGGACATCCACTGTTGTCAGCAAACTTTAAAACAAACTTCTTGAGACAATCTCACAGAAATGGGTGAATGGGTCCCTTTATCTGAGTGTCACCCCACAGAAATCAAGGCAGGTACATATCCTGGGTAACTCTCAGGCAGAATCTGCTCACAGTTTGTACACCAAAGACAGCTTCAAAAAGAGCTAGGCTGGATTAGGGGATTGCCCCTCAAATCCTCTGCAGTCCCCCTCATCCCACTAGTAACGAGGGCATCAGGAAATCCTGAAGACGGTTTCCACCACTTCACAAGTCAGGCAAAGATGTCCTTAGACTAGGGTGAGAAAAACTGGCACTGTTCACTCCCTGAGCTTTGGACCAAGACTAACTGAAAATTCTAAAGCTCCCCATGCTCACAGCAAGCTATGTGGCTTATGAGGCTGCAAGAGTTCTAAATGACATCATCGCTCTGCTCTCAGCTGAGACCAAGTGGCAGAGAGGGACTAGGTGAAAATCCATTTAACTAGATATTCACCAGCTGCCTTTCCTAACACCGACACTGATGGGATTCTAGTAACCCCAGGGAACAGGGGGGTTACACAGAAATTTACTTTTTAAAATGTAAATAAAAGTTTGGTTCCCTCCCAGTTAAATGAACCAAAAAGAAACCAAAAAACTTACCAGAAAAACACTAAATCTAGACTAATTTACCTGTAAACTCAAAGACAGTGCTTTAAAAACCGAATAGAAATAAAATTTACTTCAAAAAACAGAAAAATAAAATCTTCAAGAAAGATGATGAAGTTCTCTCCGAGGCACCTGTACTAGGCAAGCGGAGTAAAGAATCTGACAGTTGTAGAATGTTTATCAGGGACAGTGGTTTGAAAACCAAGCTCATGCCTAACATTCCATGATTAGCATAGGTTCTATTAACCGTTTCAGCTCCAGGGCAGTCTTATGGTGAGACCATACTGCATAAGTCAGAATACAGTAAGATTTCCTGGTGTTTGAACAAGAAGACCAGAACTGGGCCAAACTCAAACAAGAACACTGGTGACCAGCTCCACTCCACTTCCGACTCCATCATGGCTCCCCTCGGGAAACTGAAAAATGAAGACCGATGACCAGGTGCACTCCAACAACTAATGCCATCTTCCTCCTCCAATAAAACAAATCCATGACTCAGATCCGAAGACGACACCACCATGGAACAACACGCTGCTGCTAACGATCGATGACGCCACCTCGGCTACACTGTCCAAATGCCGCATTCGCACTTTTGACCATCCAGCTATGGCCCTGACACTACAGTGATCAACCCCAGACTTCCTGCACCATCTCTCTATTGTTCTGAGGCCTGCTCATGCTGTCCAGGAACTCCACACCACACTGTACTCACCAACTGTCCTTGTACCGCACAAATGATCCACCTCCCAACATGGCAAACGCCCAACTTAAAATGGAACTGCGCCACATATGTCAGCCACACCTCTCACACAACTAACCACATCCCCAACCAATCAGACATTTTCTCATGGTCTCTCATCCAATCAGTACTCAGTGACATGGCCCATTCATTTTGACAAGCCAATCATGCACCACAACTCACATCCCATTCACTACAACACCGTTACACCATGGCAACAAAAGTAAAATAACAAGAAGTCCCATAAAACAAAGTAAAAATGATTAAATCTACAAAAGATGAAAAAAACTAAACTTCGCAAAAGAAAAAAGGGGGAGGCCCTACTGCATAAATTGAATATGCAATGGGGGCTGCTATTGTGTAAATGATTTATTTCTACTCATTCCTTGTGACCTCTGGTAAACCACTCATGAGGCTACCTGATGTCACCGGGACCTCATGAAAATAAATAGTTTATACAACAGCCCCCCATTGCATATCGCTTATTTACAGTGCTTGTCTGTGCATGCACAACTGAAATTAAAGACGGCTAAGTTCAAAACTGTGAGGAAGACTGTAGTATACATCAGCACATTGGGGCTGGTTCGCCATCGCAGGGGTAGCAGTACAGCTTGTAATGCTGACAAACCGGTTCATGGAGCAAGCCCAAAGCAACAGAGAGCCAGCCAGGGAAAAGAAGTTTGCGCTTCCGACACACAGCTCACCTCCTTCGGAGTGACTGAATGAAGGCACCCAGCAACAGTGACTCCTGGCGGTGGCTAAGGTTTAGTGAGCTGGTACCCTCCGTTTGTGCTGGGATTGGAAGACGCACCAGATATTGGCATGTCACATATGGAAACATGCCTGACATTGCCTGGAAGTCACTGTACATCCACTTCCTCAGTTAATGTAACCAGACTTGAAAACTCTTGAGGCTGTGCTCCATGCCTGGGCCCTGACTGAATCTGCGGCTGCTGAACTGGGGCTGACCAGCCAGCCCAGATAACAATACTAGGCTCTCCTCCCAATCCATCCCTGGGAGCACAGTTCTGTGTGTGTGTGTGCAGGGGGGCATGTTCTGCTGGGATGACTGCAGGTAGGACCTGAGAAAGTGATCTGACAGAGGGTGGAAGGGGGCTCTATGACAAAAGAGCATATATGGGGTATACCATGCCAACAGCAGGAGCATTAAAAAAAAATACACCAGTACGTCAATTCTCCATAACCTGAGTGGGCCACACTTTTGTTTTGTTTTTCTGAGGGCGAGGATATTGCACCATTGGAAAGGAAAAGACCAGGGCTCAAAGCTTGTTATTTGCCTCGTACAAGTCACTGGCTACCACAACTCCATTTAGAGCCAGATGTACAATGACAAATACATGTGATGGGATACATGCTATTTCAACGGTTAAGTGAAGAACATAATGTAAAATAGTAATTAAAAAAAAAAATTAAGTTCCTACCCAACTACAGCATATGCGTGTCCTTCCACAATCAAGTAGTCATTTGGCTTCCTATCTTCAGCAGCTGAAATGACAGAAAATGTTTTCACTGCTTAGAATGTTTCTGGAAGAAGTATACATTGGCAATTCAAATTAAAAACTGTGCTGTAGCATTAACTTAAATATATGACAAGCAAAGTCTCACTGAACAAGATCAGAGATAGGCAAATGCCTAATTTTGACTGTAAATTCTCAACATTTCATGCAGACATGTCTGTAACCAAAATAGTATCAGAGAGTCCTTCTGAGCCTCAGGCATGAGATATTACATAGGGTCATTAATTTTGTTTCATAGTGATAACTGTAATTCTAGAACCTATTTATTTCTTATCTGCTCTCTTTGCCCAGTCAGTAGGCACTGAATAATGCAATTCACTACAGATTAAAGCTTCACAATGTACAAGATTGAACAAAGCTGGCCAGACACACTTCACTGTCACCTGAGAGACTCTGAGTTGAACAACAGGTGGCCTCTCGGGTCCTGGCTCTGCTTGATGGGGGGATGGTACAACATAATTCACCAACAGTCTAAGGGCAGGCCATGTGGTCTGATCCCATTTAGCCATACAGTAGATGCAGTCAATTCCTCAAGTTATCTCACGAGATTCTCTGGAGATAACGTGAGAAAAATATCTCTGGGACTGCCTGTGCTGCAAGAGATGTCACAAAAATCTCCTCAGATATCTCAAGCCATGTTAACTCACCAAATCAACTGCTACTGCTGTATATGACTGATAGTTTGGTACACAATCCAGCTCCTTAGGTGAGTGGTACATGTGATCGATCCTGGCTGGTGCTGAAGAAAGCATCAAGGCTCACTTCCAATTTTCTGCTGTAGCCACCAACAAAACCGGCTGCAAAGGAGAACAGCCAGCTCAGGAGAAGGGAGCCTGAAATATTCCAGCAATTCTTGTCCGAAAGCCCCCAAAGTAATTTTAGAGAACCCAAGACCCTCTGCATATCTTCAATGAAACTGTGGAATACAGCATCTGATGCTGCAGGCTCAGACAGGTGACTAGAAGAACTAGAGCAATTAGATGAGAAAGGACCCTCAAGAAACACTTTTCTTTCTGAAATTCCCAAAGGTGACACAGTAGAAAACTGCAGGAGTTCAGAAAAAACAGGCACCTCCAATTAAGCACAGTGAGAAGGAACTAGAAGAGTCCTGTCTGGGGGACTTACCCTGCACTTTGTTCATCTAAACTAAGAAATGTTGAGTCTCAAAGAACACCTGCTGGTACAGACAGTGGAACAAGACTACAAGATGTACCACCCTGGGTGTGGAACAGGCATTACCATTGGGGCCTTTGTAATTGTTAATACAGTTTCAGTCATTGCTTTTGGCCGCACTGCCTGTGTGAGGCCCATATAACTAACTGAGTGTGGGACTGTGATTAGCCTTCAGCACAGTACACTGGCTGGTATCGCACATGACTCAGAGGCTGGCACCGAGCAAGGAACCCTGCACAACACAGAGAAAGGAACTGTGCATTTGACTTCATCCGAGGTCAAGCCTGGCCTTGAATCTGATGCCAGAGACACAGAGAAAAGCACTAGCTCAGAAACACATGAGTGTTAGTGACAACCTTGACTGAAGGCAAAATCTGTTCAGACTCTGCGATTTGCTCCACATCACAAGGAGATTCGCCCCTTGAAAGCACTGCCAGCTTTTTGTGAAGACGGAGAAGATAAGTGTCTGTACCTTTTCTTTTCTATGAGTGGGAAGGAAAGGACAATGAGGGCATGGTCCGTCAGTGCTGGTGAGAACAGGACTGTGTCGACAAGCACTAGAGGTATTGATAATCCCAGTTTTCATAGTCCTAAATTGCTGGGTCTACATACTATGGCAAAACAATCCAAACAGTGGGATGTCATGCACTGGGCCTGGACAATCAAAATACACTTTATGTGAATCAGTTTTAGAAATGTTGTTTACTGCATGAGCAAACTAAAAAAAACAGGTAACTCACTTGTAACAGTAGTTCTAGGAGTGGTACATGTTGTTAAGCCACACTTCTTGGCATGTCCCTTTCCCTTTAAGGATCACCGGAAGGTCTTCAAGCTGGCTCCTCCCACCCAACCAGGAGGTATATTCCACGGTTCCACCCAATGACGACATTTCTTAGCCTGCTGGAAGCCAGGTTTTGTGCATCCGCAGCCAGAGAGGTCAGGTGGGTCCGTGTGTATGACAACATATACCACTCCTAGAAAGATCAGTTATGCAAAGACTTTTGTCGTAACAGTAGATCTTCTGGGAATGTCTCTTGCAGTAAGTCATTACTTCTGGGAGTTCCCGAAAGGTGGCGCCTAACGGCAGTTTCTTCTAGTAGTTCCATACCAGGGACCACCACACAACCTCACTTCCTGGGCTGTGCCTATAAAAGTGGTGGTCTCTGGTGGATTTCAATTCCAGCCGGTTCTACGAGGACTGAGGAAACCAGGTGCCAAAGCTCTCAACCCCATCATTTTCCTGTTACAGAATGGCAGGGGTTGAGGGAGGGAAGTTACTTACTGCAAGAGACATTCCTAGAAGATCTACTGTTATGACAAAAGTCTTTGCATAACTGATCTATCTTCCATGGAATGGTCTCTTGCAGTAAGAGACCCAATCTCCGCAAAGACATAGACAGGATGGAAGCTGTCCAGAGAAGGGCAACTAAAATGGTGCAGGGTCTGCACCGGAAGACATATGAAGAGAGACTTAAGGAGCTTAATATGTATAGCCTCAAGGAAAGGAGGGAGAGGGGGAACATGATAGAAACTTTCAAGTACCTCAAGGGAATCAACAAAGTCCAAGAGGGTAGCATCTTTCAAAAAGAGGTGTGCAAGAACAAGGGGTACAATTTGAAGATGGAAGTGCCTTAGGGGAGGTAATTTAAGGAAGTATTTTTTCACAGAGAAGGTTGTGGATGCGTGGAACGCCTTCAGAGAGGTTATGGAGTCAAAAACTGGTGGAATTCAAGCATGCATGGGACGGTCATAAGGCAATTCTAGGGGGTGGAGGCAGGAAGAAGTAGGCTGCTGGTTAACTAGGATCTGCAGCTTATCCATTAGGTAGGGAAATGGGCAGACTGGGTGGGCCAAGCGGTCCTTATCTGCCGTAAAATTCTATGTTTCTATGTCATTACTTCTGGGAGATTCCCAAGCAGTTATATGGCAGTGGGGTAGCCAGATATGGCATTCTGCCGTACATATAGTGTGGTCTTAGGACCGATAGGTGCTGAGAGCAGTATATCAGCATATAAAGAGAATTTTGTATTCTATCTGTAAGTACTCCATTATAATATTCGTTATAGGGCTATGGCTGAAAGGCAAGCCAGAGTGGCTATTATTGGGTATCGTCAGATGAGTTAAGCAGATGTTAACCCGATCAGGGATGGCATATCAGATACTGTGATAAATCAGTAGGATTTCAGCAATATAATGGAGTGATTGGTCGGTCTCAGTGGCATACACTGGAAAAGACAGTATATGTCAAAGCCCATTGGTTCTGAGTTTTGAATAGTAACCCAAATAATACAATGTTATTATTTTTAGTGTCACAATGTAGCAAGTTAATAGTTTTTTTCATGTCTGTCAAGTCATTAGAAAAATGTATCCATTTTGGCATAAATAGGCTACATAAGTAACAAACAATGATGTGAAATTAAACAATGTATCTATTCCATAATGGAATCCAGTGGCTCTTAAGGGTCAGTAGTATTGTTGTAATCAATATTGTACTTGTTTTAAGGTAAAGACATGGAATGCAACAGGGTGATGTCAGTTCCATTGTGCATTAGTAATCTCATTTGCAAGGGGGTCCCAAGTATGCCAGGGCCTGCAGCCTTGATAGATGTAAACCTGACATTTTAGTGTGTTTATAATATATACGTACTCACCATTGTTTCTGTGGCCTTTATCTATGGCCAGGTGAAGACTGCATGTAACAGTAGAAGTTTGGTAAGAATATTGTGATCCATATAATATTATTAGGATATATCGATTGTTTCTAAGCATGTGAGTAGTAACAGGCCTTGTTCGTGGGAGGGACACAAGGGTCCGGCGCACAACAGGCCGAGAGGCATCCCGATGGAATAACCGTAATGGCCTGGAATAAGTGATACCTCAGAAAGGGGCTAGATGTATAAAGCCTCATGGGAAAGGCCTCAGTATAATGTCGAATCGAAGCCCCAGAAAACAGTCTCCGAGACCTAGAAGAGGAGGCCGGGGCGTAGTCTGAAGTTTTTTTACTGAGAGCGCATGAGCCTTCATTCTCTGTTGGGGACACTGTTTATTTGTACCGACCTGTTCTTGTTCCGGGCGCCACCAAGAAACTGCTTTGCCCCTGTACTGGTCCCTTCTACACTGTAGAAAAGCTTCCTCCGGTCCACGTTCGTCTGCGACGCAAGTCGGATGGCAAGGTGGTACAAAACAAAGTCCATATAAACTGACTAAAGCATCGATACCTGAATAACAACCTTCCAGATGACCCCAGTCCTCCCAGAAATTAAGCTGCCCTTGAATCTGCCATCCTCTCTGAAGCTGAGATCCCTCAGAACAACTTGCAACTAGTTCCTACAGCTCTTCCCACTCCTGACACTCTCCAGCCAGATTCAGTTTTACCAGATGATTTGCCTGGGACTTCCTCTTCGTCTCAACCTTCTTCTCGGGAGTCTCTTCTACACACCACAGTGTACCAGATCGAGAAGATCTTAAGAAAGAAGTTTGTCAATGGATCCTGGACTTACATAGTAAAGTGGTGTGGATTTGACAGTGGGCAGAACTCCTGGGTCGCTTTTAACGACCTGACCCCCTCCTGTCAGGAACTAGTGCAATCCATGCATGCCTCCATTCCCACTGACCGGAAAAGTCGACGGAGATCTTGAACTTTTGTTACCAGACTCAGTGAAATGTGTTGGGACTAATTCATTTTCTGATTTAACTGTTTGCAGTAAATATCTTGTTGTACTTGTCTCTTATGCACCTGTTGCCATGGTACTATTTACCTGCGTTAACGCTTTATCCCCTTAGGAATGTCTTACCTGCATTAATGCTTTTTCCCTTTTAGGAATGTCTCTTTACATGGACAGTCCACCTGTTGATTTTACAACTGTTATTAAAGTGTGAGCCTGCATTCTGGGTATCCTCCTGCTGCTACCCTTCCCTCTCTTCCCTTTTCCTTCCCCCGCACTTTAGCGATTGTGGCATGACCAAGTCTCAAGTACTACTGTATCTCCCTCCTCTCTGGTGGTACTCTGACTGGTCCCCAGTGTAGTCCAGGTTCTTTCCTCCCCCGCCCCCCGCAGCGGAGTACTGTTCTGTTTTGTGAAATCTAATGCCTTGTAATGCATGAAAATGTTTTTTTTTGCTTTAAAACCTTTACTTAAAATATTTCTTAGAAACTGTTATAGATTTATTGCTTGTTCGAGTAGTGCTTACATTCACTGTTCCGGCAGTGATGTGAAGCATACGTTAAGCCTGGGGCTTAATGTTACGCTGCCGCCCCTTTAAGAGCACTTAGAACCTGCATGTATCCATTTGTTGCACTGCCTGGCAGTGCCATGTAAGCCTGTCAGTCAGTATTAGTCAGTCTGGGTCTTGTCCTCATGAAGAGAACATCTGCTGTACAGCAAATAAACCTGCCTAATTCTTTATTGTATGCGTCCGACTAGTTATTCGCACGGTCCAGATGGGGTCCTCGCCAGCAGCAACCAAAGGGTCTGGCAGACGACAGAGAAGGCAAGAGGTCTTTTAGTGGTGGACCATACAAAAAAAAACGCCACCATTCCTCAGAATATTCATGAGGAGGCAGAAATGGCGAGTGTTCTGGCTCTGTGCGTGCCTGTTTTGATGGAGGCGGAGAAACTGTCTGTGATTGAGGATTTTTTACTGGAGTGGCTGTATAGTCAAATCCCACAGAATTCAACACTTTATTTATGATTTCTTCTATGTTTGGCACTTGTGAGGATGGAATTGCCATGTAAGCGGGTTCTGAGCCCTGCGTGCCTGGCGTCGGGGGATCAATTTGTGCCTCCCAATAAAGTGATCCAGTACGTCTTTGAATTTTTTGTTCATCATGGACTGGTGTCTGAGCACCATGCATGAGTGCAAATGAGGCTGGTTTGCTTCTGCGTTCCGTAGTATATGATCCTTTATGTTGTGGTGATGCAGCCCCATAAGTATCTTTTGATACTTTTTTATAAGAAATTTCATGGTTTTTCATGGTTATATTTTTATAAGGATCTTCCATGAATGTATTATATGTTGTTAAAGGTGCTGTTCTATGATGCAGGGACTGCTCTGTCGACGGTGGGATCAGGCTCGTCGACAGAGGAGGAATAAAAGCATGCCCTGTCAACGTTGTAATGTGTCTTATTGATGATGGATAAGTAAATGCATGCTCAGTT
Organism: Neoceratodus forsteri; assembly: GCA_016271365.2. Classification (NCBI taxonomy): domain Eukaryota; kingdom Metazoa; phylum Chordata; order Ceratodontiformes; family Ceratodontidae; genus Neoceratodus; species Neoceratodus forsteri. The sequence continues at coordinate 1,507,784,604 of CM057450.1, forward strand.
GATGGTGGAATACACCTCATCGACAATGGGGAAGTCAGTGCATGCTCCGTCGACAGTGGGATGCTCTTTGTCGACGATGGAAAGTGTGTCATCAACGATGAGAAGGCAAATGCATGCGCTGTCGATGGTGGCAGACTTCTCGTCGATGATGAAGAAAGCAGAGTGTGCTCCGTTGATGGAGGAGGTGTTTTCATCAACGAGGATGTCTTGTGGAGTCCCCTCGTTGATGGGGGAGTGTTCCCTGTCGACGATGAATGCAGCAGAACCTCCGTCATCGACGGTGAAGCTGAGGAATGACGTCCCATCGACAATGAACGTTCCTTTCTATGTGAAGTTGAATTTCTGTGTTCTTTTGATGAAGAAGTGCCTGCTGTCAACGGGGGGACATGGCCCTTTGACGAGGAATGCTTTCTTGATGATACATGTTTAGGAAATATGACTGTTGAATGGCGGTCAGGCAGGACTTTAGGTGAAGGTATTTCCTTCCCTATTTTGCTTCTTGAAGAGGACTCTGATGTTTTAGAGCCCTTTGATCGAGTACCCTGAGTCTGTAACAGGGAAACGTCCATTGTAACTCTTGGTCGAGCACTGGAATATGGTGCCATGTATGAAGCCCAGGCACCCCAAGCTATGGGTTAAATCCACGTCGTAGACTGCTGGCAGAAGAATAAGTTGCTGTCAGAGCTGAAGCCGGCAGGAAAATGAATGGAAACTACCAGGGGTCACCCACTTTTATAGGCACAGCCCAGAAAGTGTGGGTGGTCCCTGGTATGGAGACTGCTAGAAGAAACTGCCGTGTTAGAGCGCCACTTATCGGGAACTCCCAGAAGTAATGACTTACTGCAAGAGACCATTCTGTGGAAGATCTACTGTTACAGGTCAGTACCCTGTTTTTCTAGGATCTTGGATATGTTGTTCATCCACACTTCTTGGCAGACTCCTAGCAGTTCTCCGGTAGGAGGGAGGCAAAGCGCACACCCTCACTGATACTCACTTGGGGAAAAGAGATTGGAGAACTGAGGCCCAAAAACCAGCATCCTGGCATGACTCCAGGTCGATGTGGTAATGGGTAATGAAGGTGTTTGCTGACTTCCAGGTAGCAGCCCGACAGATTTCCTAGATAGGGATGTAATTGGAAGCAGCCACCGATGCAGCGGTATGGCAGGTAGAATGAGCTCTTATCTCTCTGGGAGGCTCCATGTCCGCCAACTCGTATTATGAAAGATGTAATCCACCTTGCAATAGTCTGTTTTGCTGCAGGTCTGCCAGAAGCGGCTTCAGCGTAGGTGACAAACAGTTGGCGAACCTATCCCCGGATTTCCGCTGTCCTCTCCTTATAATAGGAGAGGGCTCGTCTCAGGTCCAGGGTATGGAGCCTGTATTCGGGCTATGAGTTGTAATTGGGGTAGAATACTAGCAGAGTTAACACCTGGTTAAGGTGAAACTCGGACACCACCTTTCAGAAGGAATTTCGGGTGGGGGCGTAGGACAACCTTGTCCCTGTGGAAGACCAGATAAGGGGAGTCCACTGAAAGCGCCTGGAGTGCCCCGTCCTTCTGGCAGATGTGATAGCCACCAGGAAGGCAGTCCTCCACGACAAATGTGATAACGCACACTTGTGCATTGGTTCAAATGGCTTGCCCATGAGCTTTGCCAGTACCAGCAGTAGATCTCCTGGAGTTGGAGGTTCATGCACCAGAGGGGGATATGTGATCCAGGCCTTTGAAAAAGTGCCCGACCACTGTCTCCTGTGCCAACGTCGGCTGACTGGCCCACACCCGGTAAACAGAGATGGCTGCCAGGTGCACCCTAAGGGTTGATGACTGAAGACCCCCTTTGGACAGAGACCAAAGTTAGTCGAGAATGTTAGCCACTGGACAGGACAGAAGAGAGGGTCCAGGCCCTTGCCCTGACACCAAATGGAAAATCTTAGCACTTTGCCTTGTTCATGTCTACCTTCTGTTAAACTGTCCACCTCTCTCCCGCTTGTTCTGTCCATACTTGTAATCATACTCTTACCCCCCCCTTTTGTTTTCTCCTCCACCCATAGGACCTTCTTTGTGTTGTACCCTCTCTCACCCTTCTTGTTTTCTTTAAATTTTCTTGTAACAATGTGGTAACAGTTTTTTAAAGCCCCTTCCATTGTTGAAGCCTTGTATACCCAGTTATATATTTATTTGCTGATAGTTGTGCTTTGTATGTATTCTGCAACTCTGTTAGTTCTCAGTAGCTGTATATGTCCTAATTGTCCAGGACCATCTTGTAAATGAGCTTGCTCAAGGGTGATTTTGTCTGGTTAAATAAAGTCTGATTTATTTGAAGGCATAACATTTCCTGGTCGATTCCTTTCTCGATGCCTCCACCACAGTGAGGACATCCTCGGAAAGAACCAAAGCCTGGAACTCTAGCCACTCAGGAACCAGGCTGTGAGGTGCAGGGATTGAAGGTCCAAATGGTATATCTTCCCCGATTGAGAGAGATCATATCCGGGCATGCTGGAAGCCGCTCCGGGGGCCTGCAGCTGAGGCTGAGATCTGGATACCAGAACTGGCACGCGGCCAGTCTGGGGCTACCAGAATCACCTTCCCCATGTCCCTCCTTACCTTGAGGAGCACCTTGTGGATCAAGGGAAATGGAGGGAAGACGTAGAAGAGGCCTGGGGTCCCCGGCCTCGAGAAGGCATCCCCCTGCAGTGAGCCCTGCTGAGGGGGGCAGGCATGAAACAACCTCAGCTTGGTGTTGTCCCTGGAGGCAAACAGGTTCACCACTGGTTTGCACCAGTGGGAGAACAGGCTATAAACTACATCTGGATGGAAAGACCCTCGTGGGATGTCTCACCTAAGTGGCTGAGAGCATCCGCCAGATGGTTTGAGGCTCCTGCCACATGAATGGCTAGAAGATCTGCCTCCAGACGGCTGACGAGGGTCCAGATGTGGAGCGCTTCCCTGTAAAGCAGACAGGAATGCATGCCGCCTTGTTTGTTGAGGTAGTACATGGTCATGGTATTGTCCATCTGGACTTGAACCACTTGACCCCGGAGCTGAGGAGCGAAAGTTGACAGTGCCAGTCTGACTGCTGTGAGCTCCAAACAGGACTCCTCAGGGGTCCAGAACCCATGGGCCCTTTTGTCTCTGATCTGGCTCTCCAGCCCATAAGAGAGGCACTGGTCATGAAGACGACCACTGGCTCAGGGCAGACAAACCGGATCCCTTCCTGCAACCGGTCTGGGGCGGTCCACCACTGGAGAGCATCCCACATCTTCTGGGTTACAGTGATCAGCTGGTCAAAATGACTGTGGCGCTGAGTACACTGGGCAGCCAGCTCCCATTGGAGGGGGCGCATGCGCCACCGGGCCCAATGGACCATGGAGGTGCACACCGCCATGTAACCCAGAAGGTGCAGAAAGTCCCAGGCAGGGCGCAGTTTCCCAACCAGAAATGACTGGGCAAAGGAGGAGAGAACCTCCGCCCTGTCCGCTGGAAGCCGAGCTCTAGCTTGACGAGAGTTGAGCTCTGCCCCGATGAAGCATATCACCTGGGAAGGCAAAGGTTCCAACTTGGCCTTGTTGATCAGGAGGCCGAGTTGGAAGCAAGTCTGAAGGGCCAGGTCCCTGGACCTCTCCACCTCCTGATGGATGGGACCTGCTAAAAGCCAACCGTCGAGGTGGGGTAAATTCTGACGCCCGATGCCTGAGGTGGGCTGCCACCACTGCGATGCATTTGGAGAAGACCCGTGGGGCCGATGACAGACCGAACAGCATGGCTCGGAACTTGTACAGGGTCTCTTCAGCTCTGAAGCAGAGGAACCGCCAGTGAGACGGATGGATTGGGATGTGAAAGAACGTGTCCTGCAGATCCAGTGAACAGACATGAAAATTAAGCACCTACTGTAATTCTGATCTTTCTGTGTATCTTCACCATTGGGTACTGGCCGAGGTCGCGATTGCTGTATCTTTTTTGGGGAGATGGGCGAGTCGACATCATCGGCGCCGACCTCGAGGCCGATGCACTGTGTGGCGCTTGCGGATTGGCCGTTAGGTGTTGTCGACTCCGCCCTCCCGCCGTGACAAGGAAGTCCAAGGGACAGAGAAAAGAAAAGATATATAAACTAAAAAGAGAAATAAATGACAGAGAACAGAATAAGTTTTGAAATTCTAAGGGGATTTGGTAGCGGCCCCAATCTCTGGAAGTAGAAAAAGGAGGGAGGGAGGGTTAAGAAATTTCGGGATGAGGATGTTGGTGGGAGGGAACACACCCTGGAACCTTGACCTGTCTCCAGACTGTATAATGAACCTGCGTATGAGTAGTCAGAGCTAACTGCCAGAATTCAAGGCACAGAATCACTGGCAATAATCGGCTATTCTGGAAGAAAAGACAGGATACAGGGATTATCCTACCCTCTAAAAAAGAAATTCTTGGTGTAAGAAACCTAGTTTCTTAAATTAAATTGAGGTTGTGTCCAAAGGACAAGGAAAATAAAAGCAAGGTGACGGTGAGAAGGGGAGAGGGAACAGAAAATAGGGCAACTACCAACCTCCACCCCACAGGGGTGTAACCAACGCACTGAAGGAGTGCCCCCCATCCTGATCACTCTACCCCCAGAGAACATTATCCCCCTATATGCCCCAAGTCACCCCACTCCTGACTAACAGAAAGGAGGGGGGCGAGGGAGAGGGCCAGAGAGGGAGGGGGCCCAGAGACTGAGGCCCCAGGGGATGGAGGGTGGATTAGATGAATGGTGAAGATACACAGAAAGATCAGAATTACAGTAGGCATGCATTTTCCCATTCTTATCTGTGTCAATCTTCACCATTTATCACCTTTGGGGGTTTCAACCCTAAGGGACTGTGTCCCTTAGCTCTCAGTGGGAGACACACTAAAAGGGAGAACCTTCACAGGTCTGGAGAGGCCAGAGAGTGGGGAGTGAGATGGGAACCACCCGGAGGGGGTAGGAAGTTGCCCCGTCAGACGCCGTCTCACCTTGCAGGAGAAAAGATAGGTTCTCTGGCGAGCACAGTTAATCACCCTATGCTGGGCCAAGGGTGACAACCAGGAGACACGCAGCCATGCCATCCGCCTAGTGCAGATCGCTGTCCCTACGACCCTGGTAACTACTTCACTGGTGTCATACGATGCCCTTGCTTAGTGTCTTGCTAGCTCCAGGCCATGTGCAGAGAGTGCAATAGCTTGTCTGGTTTCTTCCGTGTCAGGCATCGAGGCTAGGAGTTGACCTAGCCTAGACCACAGGAACCTATCATAGGTAGCATAGTGTGCCTGATGAGCAGATATTGAGAGAAGCAACCATGCTGAGTAAAAGGTCCTCCTACCCCAGAAGTCAAAATTCAAGGAATCTTGATCTGGGGCCAGAGACGGTGCAGGGCGCGAAGCTCATCAGAAGTATTCAATTGCATCAATCCTGAGCTAGGATGAGGCAGGTTACCTGGAGACTCGGGGGAGGACAATACTTCGGGCGGAGACCCCTAGGGGCTGGGACTCCGGAAAAGGGTCTCTGCCAGAAGCGCATCGATGCCTCCCTAAAGGGAGCAGGACAGGGGGGCACTACAAGAGTGTCCGTACTGAAATTGCCCCAAAAGGCACATGCCGGATGCTCCGGATTGTGCTGAGTGGGAGGGGTGACATGCAGGTCCTCCAACATCCTCACGAGAAAACGCTGATACTCAGTGAGATCAGCAACTGGGGAGGTGTGGACAGACAGTTCCTCACCTCCTGAAGAGGAGGATGAGGAGTCAGAGGACCTCAGAGGTTGGCTGCTCAGGGAGAGGTTGAAAAACCTGTCTGTCCTTGGCCCCAACATAAGAGGGAAATTGAGCAGCCGCAGCTCTGAACTGCTGCCAGGAGAAAGGGCCGCTAGGACCAACTATACCTGGGAGAGCAGGAGAATGTGGCAGAGGAGAGGCGACAGAGCCGACAACAGGAATCAGCTGTCCTCCACCTGGGCTAGAGAGCGCACCTGGAGCTCCAAGAGAAGAGGAACTTTGGAAAACTCAACAGCCAACAGCTGGTCAACCACACTGGAACTACCTAGGCTGCGCCCTGAAGAATCCCCCCCCGTGAGGTGACCGGGGCCGTGAAAGTCCAGAAAGATGGTCCCCTACCTCCAAAGAATGGGGCCCCTCTCGAGGAAACCGAAAGGGAAGGGCAAAGGTCCATGTTACGACTTCTCCCAGAGCCTGGGTGGGCTCCAGAAAAAGGTCGCCACATGGAACCCAAACCCCTCAACCCCTCGGAATCCAAAAGTGCCCTCCTCCTTGAAAGAGCCAGCCTAGGCATCTAGCAATCCTGGTCAGCCCCCGAAGGGGCTATCCAGGGAGCAGCACCCTCCCCTCCTGTGGGTGCTTCGATCGGCCACAATGTTGGGCATTCCAGGTACACCACATGAGGCGGTACCACCAGTGAGGGGTCAGAAAACCCTCCGAGTCCAGGCTGCAGAGCAATGGTGGCCTGCACCACTGCCTGCTAGTCAGCACCCCTGACCCTGGTCCCGGGAGCCACTGTCCTCGCCTCTCTTCTCCTCAGAGGGGGTCTGGTTCCGGCCTGTCGAGGACACTACCAAGCTGTCCACGCCAGCAGCCAACTCCAAAGAGTCAGCGACTGCCTATCTGACTCAGAGTCTGATTCCTCCTCTGAAGAAGTGGAGTTCGAAGTTCTGTGCCAAACAGTGCATTGACGCCCACTGCCATGCCGACTGAAAGGGACACCAGACCCAGAGACTGCACCAGAGTCGGTGATGAACATCCCCAGCCACACTGCGAACGATGTGGGAAGAAGACACAGCTCCAACGACGGCAGCAGCATTGGAGCCGGAGACTGTCACAGCGCCGTCCCGACCCATGGCACCAAGGCCAGAGACAGCACCGACGATGACTCTGACCGCACTCTCGACGCTGAGGTCAGAACCCCCCACGGCGCCATCCCAAGCCGTGGTGCCGAGGCCAGAGACGACACCAATGACGGCCCCGACCGCGCTCTCGGCGCCGAGTTCGGAAACCCCAATGGCACCGTGTCCTCGCTCGGAGCCGTGAGCAGCTCCAGAGCTAGACATGGCACTGTGCTCAACCATGGCGCCGCAGATGGCGCTGGGGTGAGACACAGTCAAGGGCGGTACCATAGAGCCTCCCACAGTGCCATGAGCACCATTGGCGCCGTGAACAGAGCCAATGGCAGCAACAGTGCTAAGCGATGGACCGGCGCCAATCACAGCGCCATCAGGGCCCACAGCACCATGAACGGCACTGACCTAGGCCTTCCGAGCCGAGGGTATGACACCGTGGGAGCCTTCACTCCTGAAGTGGAGATTGCCTAGGCGGTGCCTCCCGCCTGTCCCCCAGGGGGGACAGTCTGGGCCTCCTGCACCGCGGAAGGGGCTTCTGCCATGGCTAGGCTACAAGAAACAGAAGCCCCCTCCTCCCTCCTTGGTCTGTATAGAACCGGGAAGGGACCCGGAGGAAAGGCTGAGAGAACGTGGCTTGGCCTGACGAGTGCGCGCCTGTCCCCCGAAAGTCATCCAACTTTCCACGCATGTTGTTCGATGACACGACGGTCCATGGAGAAGCAGGCGTCGCACGAATCCATGTCATATAGTGGGCCAAGACACGCGAGGCAATGGTCATGTTGGTCGGTGATGGAGTACTTACGGCCGCACAGACACCGACGCATAGGGGGCTGTCCTCTCTTCATTGTTTTCTTGCCCCCCGACTGAGACATGACCTATGGAAAAAATAACACCAAACAAGACCCGACATCGCAAAATAAAGAAAGGAACAGTCTTACTTTTTAAACCTCAGGCAACATCGAGTGGAGCGAAACAGAACCGGCAGGAGCAAAGAGAATGGAGTCGACGGACTCATATCGGAGACGAAGGCTTCAACAATTACAACAGGCCTCTCACGCAGTAGAGCTTCCACGAGGTGACCTCGACGGTAGGAGACAAAGAACCGGCGGGAGGGCGGAGTCCACAACACCTAACAGCCAACCTGCGAGCGCCACGCAGTGAGCTGGCCTCGAGGGCGGCGCTCGAGTGGCATCAACTCCGCCCATCCCCCACCCCCACCCCCAAAAGAGCTCCCACGGGTCATGCCCTCCGCAGTACCCAAAGGTGATGAATGGTGAAGACTGACACAGATAAGATCCACATGTTTCGCTTCAAGGGTGGAATGTTCTGGGACAAAGTGACCATCCGAAAGGTGCGTGACCTGAGATACTGATTCAGGTCATGGAGATCTAGAATGGGGCACCAGCCCCCCATCCGCTTGGGCGCCAGGAAATACCTGGAGACAAAGCCTGGGTCTGCTGGAGAATCCACCACTGGAGCTACTGCCTCCTTGAGGAGGAGCTGAGCGATGTCGTCTCGGAGAGCTGAATGGGTATGGATGAATACTCTTTCCTCTCATGGGGTGTGGGCTCGACTTGGCGGGTACTGCTCAAATTCCAGAAGCAGTCACTGACCACCATCTCCAAGACCCAGCTGTCTGTGGTGATAGCGGACCAGGCATAAAGGAAGTGGCGGAGCCGGCACCCCATGGGAGGACCCAGAGCTGGTATGACAAGAAAGGGGCTGTTTACCCAACATCTCAGTGTTGTACATTGCCTAAAAACTACAGTAAACTGTAAAAAACACCTTAAATAAATAACTCGGTGCCGACAAAAATCCTTTGTGTCAAGACAGTTCCAGCTTCAAAGCAGCTGCACTGCTACTATGGTGGAAATAAATGAACAGAAGCAGTTGGGACAGATGTCTCTATTTATAGAAGGGGCATGCACATGATAGCACTGTATGCCAGTCTCAAAGCTTTCTAGCTCCTGTGGGTTCCAAGTGTCTCCAGCACAGAGACCAAAGAGTGTGGATCTATGAAGGAGGTCACTTCTAAAATGTTGTGGTGGTTCAGCACATGGATGAAACTGGGCTTTTCTGTGGTGTAACTACACTGGTGAACATACAAAAGTTTATCAGTACTGAGGTATACCTCGAGGTACCCTGAGGTACCAGTGAGGCACTCAAGTTCAATGCATGGTTTCATGACAGGTAGATCGTGCCAAACCAACATTATAGCATTCCTTGAGGAAGTAACAAAGGACGTGGATAGGGGTCGGGTGGTGGAAGCACTGCAGACTATCAGCACCTTTTATAAGGCCTTTGACACTATACTGAAAAACTCAAGGAGAAAGCAGCACAACGTGGAATCTGCAAACAGGAAGTGGCTAACAAATTTTTTGACAGAAGCCAGGAATTGCGGTGGGTGCTGAGTGGAACACCTCTGGGGTCCGTGCAGGATCTGTTGCTCTTTAACGTATTTATTAATGACCTGAAGGTGAGGGACAGCTGCAGGTTGCTGAAGTTTGCTGATGGCATTAAACCAACAGTTCTTAGACTTTGTCACAATGAGCCTCCCCAAATCCATAGAAAAGATTTTGAGCCTCCCCCAAAAATTTAAATAATCTTGGGCCTCCCCCAAAGAAAAATAACATACTGTACTTTGCGCAGTACACCATGAATAAATTGAAACCCCTTTTGAGTACTTGGCTCACATTCAGTTCTTTGTCTTATACTGACGTGGAATCTTTGAAAAGTGCTCCCTGTGCTCAAAGGTGTTATCTGAATAACAAAATAAATAAAATAAACAAATATTATTCAGCTTATTGTAACCCCCAAAACAGGCCAACCCACGCATTTGCTATTTTAATTTTGAACCATTGTTGCTCCTTTGTTGCAGTACCTTCATGGGTCAGACTACTTCTCTGTTTCCTCTCTATCTGAAATAACCTTCCTATATACTTTGCCTCTCCCTCCCTCCCTGCTCCTAAGAAACTTCTCTGGGATTACTTTTCTTTCTGCTATTGTTTTGGTGCACTCCCTTTACTACTAACCCTTTGTATTTGGGTTGTTCTGCCATCAGGTTACAAACTGATCAATCACCACCACTCATTATTCGTTTATTGTTCAGATTTGTTTGCACTATTGTTCATTGTGTATTTCTTGACTGTTTTGCAGTTACCTTTTGAAATGTATCCACTCCCTACCCTTCCCTGGGTACACCTGAAATTAACTTTGGCACATTCACCTTCCCTTGTCACCTATTAGTAAATAAATATATTAAATTCGCCTACTATTATCCTCTTTCAGTTTGCATCATCGCTTCACACAAAATACATAAAACTTTAAAAACAGTACTTTTTTAGACTTGCTTGAGCCTCTCCTGGAACAGGTTGGGGCCTCCCCAAGGAGGCTGGCCTCACCATTTGAGAACCCCTGCATTAAACTAACAAGAAGTGTGGACAGAGGAAGAGGATACACTAAAGTGACACCTGCACACACTGGGTGCATGAGCTGCAAAATGGGGGATTAGATTTAATGTGGGGGACTGCAAGGTACTACACCTAGGGGTGAGGAATCTGGGTTGCATATACACTGTGTGGGGCAACAGTTGACAGCAGAACTAAGAAAGTAACTGGGGACCATAAGTGGAAACCAGGCAGGTAGAGGGCTACCATAGTGAAGAAAGCAAATGCAATGATGCAATGTATTAGGAGGGGACTAAGGAGCAGGTCAAAGGAGATGATCCTCCCCTGTATTAAGTCTTGATTCAACCACACATCTGTGTACATGCGAGGACAAATGTTGGTAGTACTAGGCCTCGCGTGGGGGGGGGGGAGACAAAAAAGTGGTGTAATAAATGAAAATTACACACTTACCATAATTGTTGAACTTCCACAATATCTTCACCACTGATGCACACTGGTAGGCCTGGGATCAGAGGCATTAGGACCCCGCAGCAACAATTGTTTTTGCAGGGAGGGAGCCCATGTTGGCAACTGATGGCACCTGGGCACCTTATGTTGTGCTACACATGCCAGCCAATAACTGATGCTGGTTCCCTCATGAAAGTCAGTTCTGTTCACCAGGAGAGACAAAGGGTGGAAAAAATAGAGAAGGCTACAGATTTCCTAACCTAAAGGGATAGAGAACAGATACAGGAATAAAGTAAATAAAACAGAACCCAACTACCAACTTAAGATAAAAGGGTTGGGCACACTAAGTGGCGCAACGTTAGTTGGGTCTATAAAGAGCCAGAGCCTCAGACCATTACCCAGATAGAAGGTGGGTAGTAGTAAAGCAAATAAGGCAGCAGTCCTGAGCATGTGGCTCTGGCAGACACAAGAAGAACTAAGTCCAAGAATGGGAACCCTTTCAAATGAGATGGCACAATGTGTCCAAAGAGAAAAACATGATACCTGGACTCTGGAAGGGGTAATTCTATGCTACCAGATACAGAATTTAGTAAATTGGTTAGTAAAACGTGTCCTCCTGCCTTTGCATTACAGAGAAGAAAGGTGGAACTTTGGTGCATCTGGAGCTGCAGGACTGGACGGTCCCAGAGAGCTGAGATGTGTTCACTCTTCCCAGGCATCCCTAAGGGTAATGGGATAAGGCCCAGAAGCACAGTGGAAAGAAACAAAGGGGTATATCAACCAAAAAATTCTAACATGGTTAAAGAGATTATAGTAACATAACCTGCTTCTCCTGCAACTACAGGGATGTACCCTGTGTAAAAGCTAATGTATTGATTCAAAAAGAAGCACTGCACCCCCCCCCCCAATGCAAAGAACAACTGCTCAGTGGCATTACAGTGGACAGTGCCCAGGGCACATACTGCATTTAGAAACTAATAGGGATATACCCATACAGGGGATATACCCCGAGCAGGAAGGAGTACAAGGAAAAGAAAGAGGGAAGGGGCTGCCTTCCCCACCAAAAAATCCATCCACTTTTTTTAGCTGGTGAGAGGGCCACTAAGGACTCTCAACCCATTTTTTTTTATTGGCGAGAGCAGGGCACCAGAGTGCACAACTTTTCTGTTGTTGTTTTGTTTTTTGTTTTTTTTGGGGGGGGGGTGGTGTTTTATAACAGGGAAAAAACAAACCCCCTAGGAGGGATATTATTAGGGAGATGTCCACCAAGAAAAAAAACATGATGTTGCCGGCACTAACAGGGTGAGCTGCCCAGAAGCCCTGGCCCTGACTGAGTGGGGGACTGAGGGCAGACCGTGTAAATTAATGGTGAAGATATTCTGGAAGATCAATAGTTATGGTGTAATTTTCATATCTTCCAGGAATCAGTATTCATCACTGATTCCTACTGATGGGTCCTACCACCAAGCTTTCCTTTTCTATGAGGAAGGAGCTGGCTCACCCTGAAGGGAACAAATCCCTTAGCCCTCTGCATGGGAGAGAGAGCACCCGAGGGAAGGGACTCCTTACGGGTCTCATCAGGGTCAGGTGGAGGCTCCTGTGACACAGAAGCAGGACCTTGGAAATGTGAGTTGAACATCTTACACAAAGAAAAGGTGCCAGTTTGGAAAGGTGAAGGCAAGCTGTCTACCTCATGCAGACAACAGTTCATTCAAGCCTTTACACTGGCATAGTACAATGTCTTTGATTGATGCCTTGCAAATTCCAGACCTTCAGCAGAAGGGTAGCTAGCTTGCCCAACTAACTCACTAGGTGGCAATGCATCCAGGAGCTGAACTAGCCACAACCACAGGTGCCTGCTGAAGGTTGCCTGGTCTGCCTGATGTGCAGCAATGCACATCATGATGCATGCCGAGGAGAACACTTTCCTCCCGAAGGCATCTGCCTGAGCAGAGCCAGCCTCCGAAGGTCGGTCATGCATATGGTGTCTGGGCCCTGTCAGGGTCTGCAAGACCTCAAGCCCCGAAGTGGGGTGAGGTACTGTCCCTGCAGAACCCATGATCCAGTGGGTGTGCAGTACCACAGCTGAAGGTCCCTGGGAGCTGGAGGGCAAGAGAAGGGATGTCTCCAAACCATCCTTAATGACTCCTCAAAGGCCCTAGGCCAAGGAGGGATGACTAAAGTGCCATCACTGAATGCTACAATGAGTCCCAGCACCAAGGATACCAGACTACAATTGGTGAAGGAGCCTACTTCCAGTATCTCTATTATGTCTGCCAAGAATCTCAGACAGTGTACTCAGAGGGTGAAAACAAATGGAGGGCAGATTCACTATGCTCTTAGGAGGATGTTGACAAAGAGGAGGTGCTAAAAAGAGAGAGGTGGTGGTACCGGCGAAATAGGTATAAACTGGACCCTGCCAGTATTCCTGTAGTACTTGTGCAAGGCACCAGCCGCCCCTCTGGGCTGAGACCAGGTGACTGGCCCCAGAGGGCCAACGATCCCTGGTACAGTAGCTATGGTAAAGGCATCAGATGTCCACGAGGGAAAGGAGACTCGGGGACTCCAGGACCTCTGTCTGGACTGCGGGGATGCTCAGAGGTCCTCGCCTGAGGGGATGGCCTGGCAGGACAACTCAAACGGTGTTGACCTACATCTGAGGAACGACCCGGTCAGTGGCCATAGGAAAATTCCCCAAGGTGGGGAAAGCAGAGCCATACAGTCCCCTGTAGGGCAACCTCAATCCCCACTGATAACGGTTTCAGTACACGGCTCCAGGGAGAAAACCATCTCCCTGCCATTGTCTTGCTCCAAGATGATGCTGCCTCCAGCACCAGACTCAGGGCTGACAACTGGCCTAGAGACTGGTTCACCCCATCATCGCAGCTGATGCCATCCTTGGTAGCGGGCCTAACTTTAGGTTCAGTGCTAACCCCTGGAGCCATCCCTGTCCCCAGTGCCATAAGTGGCACCAAGAACCCTCTCAGTGGCACCTGGAGCACCAGGATCAGGAGGGACCTTAGGCACGACACTATCACCGGCATCGCGCTTGGTGTTGGGCCTGGAACCAACACCATGTTCGTCATTGGGGTATTGTCTTCCCCTTGGCATCACTGGAGGAAAGAAGTACTACCACCTCAGCATCTGGACACCGCACAGCTCAAAGTCTTACTCCCTCTTGCGACACCACGAATGGTGTCAGAAGGGGACCCAGAGTCATGACTGATACCACCACGCTCACTGACACCATGAATGGCATCAAGAGCCAGGGTGGTACATGACAGACTGGAGGGGGTTCACAACTGGCCACCCAGAAGAGGCTGGCTAACCACAAGACCCACTCCCATACCTCTGACATCTCGGCAAGGCAAGGCAAAGGCGGATCCTGTGCTTTCTCAACACTAGAAGTGCAGGGAAGGGGCCCAGGGACCATACCTTGACGTCACAAGCGTGACACTTGCCTCTGAAGGTAGGAGTTGGCTGACCCCACTTCATCGCTCAGATCTCAAGGGTGCTGCGGTCCATGGAGAAGCAGGCATTGTATTCATCCATGTTGTGATCCTGGCCAAGGAAGGCCATGCATGGCGAATGCGTGTCAGTCATCATCATTTGCAGCTGGGGCCCAGTGACCACCACATGGTGTGGCTCAGCATGGCAACATGGACTCAAGTATGACACACAAGGACAAAATTATTAGGTTTTAGGAGGGCAGCGTTCACTGAAATGGGTAGATGCATACAAGCTGTCCTGGTGAAGGGAGAGGTAATAGAGGGGTGGAGGAACAATGGGAGAAACTGAAAGGAGCCATAGTAGGGATAACCAATCAATGCGTTAGGATAGTGGCCAAAGGGAAAAGGAGGAGGAAACCACTATGATTCTCTAAGGATGTGGGGGACAAAGTCAGGGCTAAAAGACTAAGTTTTAGGAAATATAAGGGGACCCAAAGGGAGGAGGACAGGAAGGTGTACCTTGAATGTCTAAGGGTAGCAGGGAAGGCTGTTAGGAGAGCTAAGGCACAGACAGAGGAGGGTTTAGCACAGTCTGTGAAAAAAGAGGATGAGGCATTTTATAGGTACATCAGTGAAAGAAGAAACACTGGGGATTCTGAGGAGTTCAAAGGGGAAGAGGGAGAGTGTAAGGAGGGAGATCTGGACAAGGAAGAAATACTTCATAAATACTTCTGCTCAGTATTCACTAGGGAGGAGGGGGGTCAAGGACCACAGATGGGTAGCAGAGGCAATGGGGGAGAAGTGGACACCAGTCCATTCACAGTGTAGAGTTCTGGAAGAACTCACAAAGCTGAAGGTGGACAAGGCTATGGGGCCAGATGGCATCACCCGAGGATATTAAGGGAGCTGCGAAGGGAACTAGCAGAACGTCTGGCAGCCCTGTTCACGGAGTCACTCAACACAGGACTGGAGGAGGGCACACGTAGTCCCACTGCACAAAAGCAGCAATAGGGAGGAGACAGAGAACTACAAGCCAGTCAGCCTCACCTCAGTGGTGGGAAATATCTTGGAGACACTGCTGAAAGAAAGAATAGTGGCACACCTGGAATCCAGGAGTGCCCAGGATCTGCGGCAACACGGATTCACAGCAGGTCAGGTCATGTCAAACGAATCTGATAGATTTTTTTGATTGGATGACTAGAGAAGTAAATCAGGGTGGGGCAGCAGACATCACCTACCTCGATTTCAGCAAAGCCTTCGACACCGTCCCACAGAGAAGGCTGGTTAACAAGATGGGTAGTCTGGGCATGGAAAACACGGTGGTGTACTGGGTTAGGAACTGGTTAACATACAGGAGACAGAGAGTGGTGGTAAATGGGGTACAATCTGGGGAGAGGGAAGTGACCAGTGGAGTACCACAGGGATCAGTACTGGGACCAGTCCTGTTCAATGTCTTCATTAGTGACATTGCAGAGGGGCTCAAAGGAAAGTCTGCTTGTTTTCAGAAGACACCAAGATCTGCAACAGGGTGGATACTCCAGAAGAAGTGCAGAAAATGAAGAGGGACCTGTAGAAATCTGAAAGTTGGTCAGAGATGTGGCAACTAAGGTTCAATGCAAAAAAAGTGCAAAATAATGCACCTGCGTACAGAGAACCCTGGTGAGAGCTACAGGTTTGGGGGGGGAGCTGACTGTCACCAAGGAGGAAAAGGACCTAGGGGTTATCATCTCTAATGGCCTTAAGGTATCAAAGCAGTGTGCAAAGATGGCGGGGAGGGCCAGTGACATGCTGGGGTGTATAGGCAGGTGTATCACTAGCAGGAGGCGGGAGATGGTGATGCCACTGTATAAAACACTGGTAAGGCCTCACCTGGAGTACTGCGTACAGTTCTGGCGGCCACACCTGCACAAGGATATAAACAAGGTGAAGACTATCCAGAGAAGGGCGACAAAGATGGTGCAGTGCTTGCACTACAAAACACATGAGGAGAGACTAACAGACCTCAATATGTACTCACTGGGGGAGAGGAGAGAGCGAGGGGACATGATTGAAACTTTCAAGTACCTCAAGGGCATAAATAAAGTGCAGGTGGGGGACCTTTTCCAATGTAGAAGAAGTACTAGAACAAGGGAGCACAATATGAAATTGGAGGGGGGTAGATTAAGAGGTAATGTGAGGAAGTTTTTCTACACAGAAAGGATAGCTGACACTTGGAACAGTCTGCCACAGGAGGTAGTGGGGGCAAGCATAGTGGAGGGGTTTAAGCATGCCTGGAACGGGCACAAGGGAACCTTGAGACGGGAGAGAGTGATGAAAACTCAGTGATCACAAAGGGTCAGTGGCCACATGCAATGTATAGAGCCTACGGGCAGACTGGATGGGCCTGGCAGTCCTTATCTGCCGACAATTTCTATGTTTCTATTTGTTTCCAACAGGGGCACCAATGAATAATGGGAGACTGATGATGTTTCTTAGCCCCCTTACTTTTGTCTGGTTTTAGTATCAGGTTGAAAAACAAAAATAATAAAGCAAGAAACGCAACAGAAGAAGATGATGAAGATGAAGAAGAAGAAAGAAGAACGAAGAAGAAGAATCAGCTTTTATATAGTGCTTTTCATCCACACTGTATCCCAAAGCACTTTACAAGCAATGCTAGACTGGTAGCGAAGTGACTGAAATGAAAATGACGCAATCATCGTAATTCTTGATCTTCTTGGACAAGTCTTGACCATTTATTCTTACTTCTGGGTTACACACCAGAGGCACTGGGATGCTGAGGGAGCCAAAAATCTTTAGGAGGGCCAGCACCGAGGTAGGACCGTGCATGGATAGAAGGGACCTCGGTATAACGTCTCATCTGAAAGACGACACACCCGACAGTACAGCACCGCCCCCCCGGTACTGCACTCCGGTGCACCATTTAGGCATGAGCCCAATCCCAGTGTGGACTAGAAACCATGCCCTTCTGGCCCCAGAGGCAGATAGGCTACCAAATGAGCCACACTGATACCTTAGGGACTGCAGGCCAGTGACTTAGTTAAAAAAAGAGGAGCTAGTGCTCCCACAGTGTGTACTAGACAGTGGGAAGAACAGAACTGAGGTGCATAAGAGGGAACTGGCATCGGTTACTGGCTGGCACGTAGCACCATGTGAGGTGTGCAGGCACAGTCAGTAGCTGATGTCAACTTCTTCCCTACAAAAAAATTTGCTCCCATGGGGTCCTATTGCCTCCGGTCCCAGACCCATCAATGCGAA
Organism: Neoceratodus forsteri; assembly: GCA_016271365.2. Taxonomy (NCBI): domain Eukaryota; kingdom Metazoa; phylum Chordata; order Ceratodontiformes; family Ceratodontidae; genus Neoceratodus; species Neoceratodus forsteri. The sequence goes on from CM057450.1 coordinate 1,507,802,014, forward strand.
TCAATGGTGAAGAGTAATTCCTGGAAGATCAATGGTGTCACTGAGATGAAGGACATGCGAAGCTCTTGGGCCCTACACTATGAATCCGCATCAATGTGCACGGATGGACTAGTTGAAGACAGGACTGGGGAGCTAAAACATGGGTGTACATCCCCCAGACCTGTGAGCAAGTTTCTGTGATGATGTCACTGCTCTGTTTGTACAGCCAAGCCAGTCACAATGCAACACAGTGACTTGCAGTAAGTGACTTATCACAAAATACTGCTTGACAGAAGTGCTTAATTAAAACTTCCCGTGATGTCACCAATCTCGATGGAGTGACTTGGCAGGAGCTCTGAGAACATCCTTTACCAAATGTCTCTGTTTAAGAGTTTATCTTTACTAAGCTCAGATTTAGACAACTGGAGGCAGCAGCTAGGCATGGGGGAGGTGTGGCAAAAGATCCAAGAACAAAACCAATCTGCTGCTTAGTGTTAAGGATTTTCTCGTTCATCTCCAGCAGCCCCAGGTCCCACACGACTCTTCAGACCAACTGGTCACAAATGAAAGCATCTTGATGGAACTGCAGACGCTCAAAGCTGGTGGCCTCTTTCCTACAAGCAGTGAAATCCAAGGTTGCTACCTTACAAGCAAAGGATAAGGATATGAAAGGGGTTCTCATTGATCGCTAACAGACACCATCAGTGACGTGATTTTGCACAGACACCATAGACAGGTACAGCTTGAAGCTAAATGTAGTGACTTGGAGGGGAGGATCAGACAGAAATATCTCAGACTTCATGGCTTTGTGGAGGGCCAGTACAGTTCTGATTTTGTTGAAAAGCTCATCAAAGAATTACTGGACTTTCTTGCCAAACAGCCTCTCCATGTAGAGAGAACCCACCGATCTCATGGCCCCAAGTCAGCTCTAGTAGCTCAGCTATGCTCCTTAATTATGCATTTCTTAACTTTCCAGACTAAAGAATAGGTGCTATCAATGGCCTGGCAAAGGTCATACAATGCAGAGAACACAGACTGTATTTCGACCAAGCTTATGCCCCGGGGATCCAGGCCCAAAGGATGGAATATTCCTCTGCCTAGAAGAATTATGGGCTGCAGGCCTCAAGTATCAGACATCGTATCCAGTTAAGTTACAAGTCCACTATCTGGAAGGTGCCATACTGCATCATACAGTGCAAGAGGTACAGATGGATCTCCAATGGTGGGACACTAAACTCCCTCAACGGCAAAGTCAGTCCTTTCATAGATGGGGTGGATGCAACCTAGGGGATGGTTCGGGTGAGTCCTTCCTCCTAAGGCGAATTGGATGGGAACCTCACCATACTGGCGCAGCCCAGTGACAAGCCCAGACACTTTAAAAACTATCAAGGACATTTGAAAATACAAAGGACCACATGATAACTGCAATGAAACTAGCACTGTCCCTGTTTTCCTGACCTGTTGAACTGCGTGTATCTGGATTCTTGAATTGTTCTGTGAATATTTTTTACATTTTCGGGACATTGTTTCTTTTGGAACAGCACTCAGGTGCCCTTGGTTTCCTAACTCTGAACTCATTGCCCTGGACTATCCTGGTCATTGTTGTGCTGACCTTACTTTTTTGAACCAGCCCTGGCACTACAGTACGAATTTTCATCTGGTTGCTCATCACCCCTTTTTTTCACTGGTCCTTGATCCCTTACTACTACGTGGCTGAGTATGATATGATGTGAAATCTTTCCCTGCACGTTCAAGTACATGGGGGAGGAGGGTCCTCCGGCCTTCACCTCAACTTTCATTTAAAAAAAAAATTATGACATCGTGACCCGGGGTTCGTTGGCTGTGGGGTTGGGTACGGATCCATCTCGGCTTGGGCTCTGCAGCATTACCGCACGTATATTATCCCCAGATGGATTATCAGCTGAGTGTGACAATATGCCAGATGTGCTTCACCTCCATGTTTTCTATGCCACCAGTGGAATGCCGGACACATTATTAAGGTGGATGGGCAGTTGGGGGGGGCAGCTCTGAGGTACAGACCACTCCCTCAGGGGAGGGGGGGTTGGCCACCGCGGGCCCCCTCAGGTTACCCTGGGCCCATTCTAGGTAAATACCAATATGGTGGCACTTCCTCTGTGCTTGTGGGGTTCACCTGCTGATGGGGGGGGGGTCGTGGCACTTCTCAGGGCAGTCCCAAGTAGGTAGGGTGGTCCCTGGAATGAGGAATGAACATTTTAGAGTAGACTGAGTCCAAAGAAAGAAAGAAAGCTAAACACACAAGAACCTCAGCCCACAAGCAAGTGAGTTGACAACATCAAGCTGACACACTGAACAATAAAAGCTTGTAATACCAAACTTACGCACACCACTGCCAACCAATCTGTCACAAACCCACTCAGCAGGTCAGGCCCTCTGCTCCCACAGTGCCAACCTCTAAGCGCAGTCTTGTGAACAGGAACAGAAACAGGGTAACCCTCCTGTCTGTTTTGTGGGTTCGAATCAACCTTTGGTCTCAAGTTCTGGAGGGATTCAAACTGTGAACCTCTTTCTAGCGTACCCAATGTACAGGCTCAGATAATTCTGCTCTTGGGGGGTGCAGATATCATTCGCCTATGGGCACCTAACCAGGTGTACAAAATGAACCGTTAAAACTCTATGAAAAGACCTCAGATAAACTTACCTTTTCCCAGTTTAGTATTACCAGTAAGCTATGCACAATGTAAGCTTTAACCATATATGCTTCACTTGTCAAAGAAAGAATTTCAAAGGAACACCAAGTAGTCTCTTAAAATAGAGGTTTACTTTAAAATAGATAAAAAATGGAAATTACGTACCTACCGTAATTCTTGATCTTCTTGGATGAGTTTCCACCACTCATTCACACTAATGGGATCTGCGCCGGAGGCACTAGGACCCAGCAGGAGCAAACTTTTTTGCTAGAGGGTCGGCGCCGGAGATGGAGCCGCGAGGAGCGGCACAGCGAGCCTCAGCTCGTGCGGTAATAACTGTCTCGGCATCGACCCTCTAATAGCCTCAGTACCTTTTTTTCCGAGGAGGTGCAGCATAACTAACCTAAAAGGATAGCCTAACTAAAAGCCGGACATAAGATAGTCCAGAAGACCCATATAAGAAGGGTCAACGAAGAAGTCTTCACAGCCTAAAATTGAGGGAGTGAAGACCAACAACAGAGGTGAGCTCGGGGGATGGTGGGTGGGCGCGTGAATGAGTGGTGGAGACTCGTCAAAGAAGTTCAAGAATTACGGTAGGTACGTAATTTCCATATCTTTCTGGACATAAAGACTCCACCACTCATTCACACTAATGGGAGAGTACCGAGCTAATAATCCCCTGAGAGGGCGGCAACAGAGACCAAGAGCTCATAATTTTAGGACAGAAGTCCATTAAGGATGGTCCTGCCAAATGAAAGATGTCGTCTGGCATGGACATCCAGGGCACAGTGTTTGACGAAAGTATGCACTGAGTTCCAGGTGGCCGCATTGCAAATATCTGCAATGGGCACGTTGCGGACTTCTGCTAGGGATGCTGAGACCGCTCTGGTAGAGTGAGTGTACACTCTGCCCTCCAGCTTAACCTGCGCCATGGAATAACAGTGGCGAAGGCATGCCACCAGCCATGCTGAAATACATCTGATAGTGACAGGCTGACCCAGCCGGGTCTCGCTGAAGGAAACAAACAGTTGTTAAGCTTTGCAAAAATCTTTTGTTCTCTCTAGATAGAAACGAAAAGCTCTTTTGATATCCAAGGAATGACGAGAACGCTCTCCTTCATTTTGGAAGTTCGCAAAGTAAGTAGGAAGGACCAAAGGTTGGTTTAGATGGAATTCTGAAACAACCTTAGGGAGAAACTTAGGATGGGTCTTAAGACCTACTTTGTCTTTATGAAACACAGTATACGGAGGGTCTGTGACCAAGGCGTGTATCTCAGAGACCCTACGGGCCGGGATAATGGCCACTAGGGAGGCCGTTTTCCAAGTGAGAAATTTTAACTCACAGGTAGCTAGAGGCTCGAAAGGTTTTTGAGTGAGCATGTCTAGCACAAGATTAATGTCCCAGGCTGCATCTGATAGGAGGTCTGGTATGTAGAATTCCCTTAAGAAACCTCTTAACTACAGGTAACTGAGCCAGTGACAAGGAAAGTACTGGCTCATGATAAGCTGAAATGGCACAAAGGTGAACTTTGACAGTAGAGTATTGCAGACCTGAATTTGAGAGGTCCAAAAGGTACTCTAGAACTTTATCTGGTGGGCAGAAAAAAAGGATTCAAAGAGGATTCTGCATACCAGAGCGAAAAACACTTTCATTTGGCTGTGTAAGTTTTCCTAGTGGGTGGCTTGCGTGCAGTCAAAAGAATATCTGAAACTCTGCGAGAGACATTGAACCTGTTCACTTCTATCTCTTCAGAAGCCAAGCGTGAAGGTGAAGCGATCTCAGATTGGGATGGACCACAAGCCCCTGATTCAGAAGATTCATCTGAAGGGGAAGCGGTTTTGGAGGGGTTTCCGAAATACTGTTGAGTAATGGAAACCATATCTGTCGAGGCCAGAAGGGAGCAATGAGGATCATTTTGTCCCCCTGGGACTCGAACTTCAGAAGTACTCTCTGAATTAGAGGAAGAGGCAGAAAGGTGTATAGAAAGCATTTTGTCCACTGCAGCCTGAATGCATCCTGACAGAAAATGCCAGGCCCTGGATTTCTGGAGCAGAAGAGAGGCAGTTTTGTGTTGAGTGGGGATGCAAAAGGGTGCAGGTCTGGAGTTCCCCACTCTGCAAATAGTGACTGAACTATGGCTGAGTTGAGAGACCATTCGTGAGGATCTGTCTCTGTTCTGCTGAGACGGTCTGCCAGTTCGTTGTGCACCCCTGGCAGGTAGACCGCATGCATTAGAGCCTTGTGCTCCAAGCTCCATTCCCACACCCTCATCGCTTCTCTGCATAAGGGGTAAGAGTGAGCACCGCCTTGCTTGTTGATGTAATACATCACTGCTTTGTTGTCCATCTGAAGGAGACTGTTCTTGTGACAGAGAATGTCCTTCAAAGCCCGGACTGCATAAAGGATGGCTCTCATGTCTAAGACATTTATGTGAAGCTGGGACTTACGCTGAGTCCACGTACCCTGAGTGTGGAGAGTCTGAAAGTGAGCTCCCCACCCCATCAGAGACGCGTCTGTGGTAATGGAAATCTGATGATCCAGAGCAGCAAAGGGATACCCTTCCAGAAGATTGTCCTCTTGCGACCACCAGGTGAGTGATCTCTTCAGAGGTTCTGTCACCTTGATGAGAAAGGACTGAGGGTGAGTGGTCGGGGACCACTGAGTACTGAGCATCCACTGAAAGGTTCTCATGTGAAGGTGTACAAGGGGAACAGTGAACACCGAGGATGCCATGAGACCTAGCATCCGTTGCATCGAGATAGCTGAAACCGAGCTGTTCTCTCCGATATATCGGGCCATCTGAAGGATATCGCTCCTCCTGTCCTCTGGAAGAAATGCTTTTGCACAGGAGGTGTCCATAAGAGTTCCTATGAAAAGGAGCCTCTGGGAGGGCTGCAGCTGTGATTTTTTGAGGTTTAACAAGACTCCCATGGACGTGAGAAAGTGCGAGGCCGTGGCTACGGCGTCTAGAGTTCCCTGCCTGGAAGGACTTGCTAGAAGCCAATCGTCCAGATATGGGAACACTTGTATTCCGATTTTTCTGAGATGCGCTGCAAGAATTGCATAACACTTTGTAAAAACTTGTGGCGCCGAGGATAGCCCAAAGGGCAGGACTCTGAACTGATAATGCTGTCCCAATGTCACGAACCTTAGGTATTTGTGATGCTTTGGGTGAATAGAAATATGCTGGTAAGCATCCTGCATGTCCAGGGAGGTTAACCAGTTGTGTTGATGAAGCAAAGGTAACAGGGTTCCTAGCGATATCATTTTGAATTTCTCTTTGGGAAGAAATTTGTTTAATTTTCTGAGGTCCAAAATGGGGTGCATGCCCCCGGTTTTCTTTGGAACCAGAAAGTAATGGGTGTAAAACCCTGTGTTCCGTTGATCCAGCAGAACTACTTCCACTGCCCTGTTGTTCAGAAGGCCTTGTATCTCGGAGGCGAGAAGTTCTGACTGAAGTACTGACAGCCTGGGCTGTCGTTTGAGGGGACGATCCGGAGGGGTCTCTAAAAGTTTGGGGGAATACCCCTCGCAGATTATCCGGAGGACCCATTTGTCTGATGTTATGGACTTCCACTGATTGTAGAATTGAGTCAGACAACCTCCCACCACTGAGGAAGAGTCCCCCTCAGGCAGCAGAGGTGGGACTTGGGCCAACAACTCAGAAGGCGGCACTGGGCGCTATGGGTCCTTGTGCCTTCTGTTGCATTTTCTTTTGAGGCTGAGGGGCTTGGTTTTTATTAAAACCTCCTCTGCCTTTGCCCTGAAAGGACTGACGTTTATGAAACTGGCATTTGTTAACAACCCCTCGAGAGGAGGTCGAGCCAATTTAATGGCTGACCTAGTCTTTTGTGTGGCCTCTAGAGCCTGTTCTACTTGAGGGCCGAAGAGATACACACCATCGAAGGGCAATGCCATGACCTGTTGCTGGGCATCATTTGTGAAACCTGAAGTGCGCTGCCAGGAATGACGGTGGGTACAAATGCCCGCCGACGCCGCTCGGTAGGCAGTATTGAAGGCATCCATAGCTGTTTTAACCTGCTGGTTGTTGGACTCGATACTCCTGGTTATGGTTTGAAGCAGCTCTGAATTAGTGTTCAACTCCGGTAGAGCTTCAACCATTTGTTTAAGCGAATGCCAAAGAATATACTCAAATTGAGAGAAATAGCCCTGGTAGCTGGCAATACGCATAACAAGGGTGGAAGCAGCAAAGACTCTCTTACCTAAAGTATCTATCTTATGAGATTCTTTGTTTATAGGTCGAGTTATAGTAGTCTGAGGAAAGACAACCTCCTCATTCTCTGCCAAGACTACAATAGGATCCGCAAAGGCTTGGGATGCCAAAATGGGTTGATCCTTGGGAATAACATATTTCCTATCTATGGACTTAGACACAGAAGGAATAAGAGTAGAATTATTCCATACCATTTGAGAAAGCGTCTCAAAGGAGGGTTGTACCAGGGGGGTTAAATCCATAGGGATGTCCAGAACATGAAGGTACTGGAGTCTCAAAAGCTTCCCAGGATCGATGTCCATAGTCTGGAGAGAATGAGTGGCATTCAAATTTTTCAGCAGAGACTTAAATGACAGGTCTTCGACCACAGGCTCTGCAGCAGGATCAGAACCTGCTCCTTCCACATCATCACCCAGTCTAAGATCTGGGTCAGGCTCAATATCATCTCCTGACAGTACAGAAGGGACTGTATGGACAGGAAAGGAATGAAAATCAGCAGGAAAAGAATTCGGAGAGGAGAGGCCCTGAGGATTGGCAGTCCTCGGCGCCGAAGGCTACCCAGCACCGAGTAAGCCAATGGTGCCGAAAACCCACACAGCACAGAGCGACTCACCGGCGCTGATGGCGCTGAAACCAACCCAGGACCCCGAAAACCAGGATTTGAGGGAAAAAGAGGAAGAATATCAGGAGGTCGAGGCATCGGTGTGGCCCCCTGCGCTGCAGCCATGTGAGGGGGGAAAAGAACTAAGCGCAGAGTCGACGGCACCGAAGAGGGCGCAGCGTGACTAGGGAGGCCCCATCGCCCTGCTCGATCGCCCGAAGAGCCGGAGAGCCCCAGGGGGACCGGGTCAGGCAACTGGACCAACCTCTGAGCCCAGTGCTTCATCAGAGTGGCCCACTGAGGAAACTGTTCATTGAAAGCCCTACCAGAAGGCGGGGAAGGGCTCTGATGTCGAAGAGGTCGGCGACCAGAACCAGAAACCGGCAACTCTGAAAGAGGAGACCGGCAACTGGCCCACAAATCAATCGGCCGACACGCAGATATACAGAGGGCGGCCTCGAAAGTGATGCTCTTCTTCGACTCCACGGGCAAGAAGAGCTCTCGAGGCCGAACGGTGCAGAGAATGCGACCATTTTCGCTTATGCTTCCAGGGGAACGCCCCATCGGGGCACTGGACCGTCGCTGTCAGACCCCCTTCCGGAGAAGGTGGCGACAGACCCAGCCTGGCTGACTGAACAGCTTTCATACGAAGTCTCCCTACCATCACCTGACCCGTCCATGGTCGACGCCGTCAATGTAGGCTGAGACTTCTTTCTTAAGAATAAATTACTGTAACCGTACTTTATTTGAAAAAAATGCTATAAAATAATAAACTGAAAACTATGCTGCTAGTTTGAAGTTTGACTCCTGGCAGGCGAGCGACGTTGTCACTGAAGCGCACTCGATGGCGGGAAAAAAGGAACTGAGGCGGTTGGAGGGTTGACGCCGAGATAGTCATTACCGCACAGCTGAGGGTTGCTCAGTGCCTCGCGGCCCATCTCCGGGCGCACCCTCTAGCAAAAGTTTGCTCCCGCTGGGTCCTAGTGCCTCCGGCGCAGATCCCATTGGTGTGAACGAGTGGTGGAGACTTCATGTCCAGGAAGATTATGAAAAATCTAAATACAGAACAATATATCACAAAAACATACAATCACTTAAAAAGAACAAGGTTTAAAAAGTGCAAATGAATTCCTACTACCAGACAATTAGACTTATCTATCTAGAGTAGATGTTTCTTCTTCAGAGTCCAAACAAGAATGTCATGAACATGAACATGAAAGTGGAAAAAAAATACTGTTTAAAACTAGCTTTGCCAACCTCTTTGCAAGAGGTCACCTAGCTCCTCCCTGTCAGAATATAACAATTATACAAAACAGGATGTCTTATCATTCAGAAGGTAAATTAAATAGGTGACAACAGCAAAAACTCACTTACCCATAACCCTTTGATCTAGTTTGTCTTTTTCCCATTCACAGACATCAAAGGAGCGTTTATGACTTAGCACCTAAGTGACAACCTGGTTTCTTCCTCTAAACATCATAAAAGTTAATGATTTTCATCCTAGCAGCTGGCAGCTCCAATTAAGCCAGATAAAAAGGAAATCCTTAATTTGTGTCTCTTCTAGCCTGTAATTTTCTCCTGGCTTTTAGGTTAACAGCTTGTAGTTGAAACCTTTGGGGGGGGCGGGTCATCCCACAGGCTGTCTCAGCATGTCTCATGAGAGACACTCAATAAATGAAAATTACGTACCTACCGTAATTATGATCTTTCTGTATATCTTTACCATTGATCACATTTTGGTTAATGTCTGGAGGTCATGACCCCGCAGGAGCCCTTTTTTTTTTGGTAGGGCTAAGCCGACGCACCATTGGCGCCGCCTTAGAGGCCGACACATCATGCGTGGCGCCGTGGGTTAGCCAGTTAGGCACTGTAGACGCCACCTGCCTGCCAGTTCTGAGTCGCCGGAGAGGTAAGAGGAAGGGAGTGGAGGGTGGAACAAGGAAGTCCAAGGGACAGGAAAAAGGAAAAGATATAAAAGTATAAGGAGAAATAACGACTGATAGGACAGAAAATAGAGAAGTCGGGAACTAAAGGGATTGGGAGGGGCCCCAATCTCTGGAAACAGAGGAGGGAGGTAGGGTGGGGTAAAGAATTTAGAAGGTGGGAAGAGAGGGGAAGGGTAAACATATCCCAGACCCTGGTCCGCCTGCAGATTGTATAGGAACTGCAAGGAGTAGCCAAAGGCTTCTTGCCAGAATTCAAGGCACAGAATAGCTGGCAAAAACTCCATATAAGCAGAGTTGGCTATTTTAGAAGAAGGACAGGGCACAGAGAATGAACACCTTCTCAAGGAACACCCTCTCAAGGAAAGATTTTTGGTGAAAAAATAAAGGATTTTTTTTTTTTTTTTAAGGGTAGTCCAAAGGACAAGAAAAAATAAGATGGACGGGAAAAAGGGGGAGGAGAGAATGGAGGGCAACTGCCAACTCCCACCCCACAGGGGTGGAGCTAACGCACTGGAGAAGGAGTGTCCCCCATGTTGACCACTCTCCAAGGAACCTTATCCCCCTGTGTGCTCCTGTTCACCCCACTCCTAAGAAAGGAGGGGGGAGGTTGGGTACAGAGAGGGAGGTGGACCCAGAGAATGGGGCCCCAGGGGGATGGAGGGTGGGATTGTGATGAATGGTGAGGATACGCAGAAAGATAATTACGGTAGGTACGTAATTTTCATATCTTATCTGTGTTAATCTTCACCATTCATCACATTTGAGTGAGTGCAGAGCCCCCCCCCAAGGGGGTTTTCTTTACCCCCTAGGGGACAAAGTCCCTTAGCTCTCAGTGGGTGACACACTAAAAGGGAGAACCTTCAGGGCCTGGGGAGGCCCGAGAGTGGGGAGAGTGAGACGGGGAAGCCCTGGAGGGGGAAGGAAGTTGCCCCGACAAATGCTGTCTCGCTGTACGGGAGAAGAGATTGTTTCTCTGGTGAGCGGAGTTGATCACCCTATGCCGGGCCAAGGGTAACAATCGGGAAAGATGTAGCCATGCCATCCGCCTAGTGCAGATCGCTGTCCTCACGACCTTGGTAGCTACCTTGTTGGCATCATAGGATGCCCTCGCTTGGTGCCTTGCTAGCTCCAGGCCACATGCAGAGAGTGCAATGGCTTGTCTGGTTTGCTCCATGTCAGGCAACGAGGCTAGGAGTTGACCTAGCCTGAACCACAAGAACCTGTCATAGGCTGCATAGTGGGCCTGTGTACAGAAATGGAAAGCAACAACCGTGCCGAGTAGAAAGCCCTCCTACACCAGAAGTCAAAATCCGAGGAATCTTGATCTGGGGGCTGGTCACAGTGAAGGGCGCAAAGCCCATCAGGAGTGTCCAACTGTGTCAATCTGGACTGCGGATGAGGCATGGAACCTGGAGACTGGGGCGCAATACCGCTGGCATAGATCCCTAGGGCAGGAACTCCAGAGAAGGGTTTCTGCCAGGCGCGTAACCACGCCTCCCGAAAGGGAGCAGGCCAGGGGGGCACCACAAGGGTGGCCTCGCTGAAATCGCCTAGAAAGGCATGCACCGAGTGCTCTGGATTGCTTACAGTGGAAAGGGTGAGGTGTAAGTCCTCCAACATCCTCATGAGGAAACGCTGATACTCAGCGAGATCAGCGGCTAGAGAGATGTGGACAGAAGGCTCTTTTCCCCCAGAAGAGGGGGATGAAGAGTTGGAGGGCATAGACTGCTCAGAGGGCAGCTGCTCGGGGGGCGGTTGAAAAACCTGTCTGTCCACTGCCCTAACGTAAGCTGGGAACCGAGCAGCCACAGCCCTGAACTGCTCACAGGAGAGAGGCCCGCTAGGACCAAGGATGCCTGGGAGCGCAGGAAAATGTGGCAGAGGGATGGGGAAAGAGCTGAGAAGAGATGTCGGCTGACCTCCGCCTGGGCTAAGGAGCGGACCAAGAGCACTTGAAGTGCTCCGGAAGACTCCACAGTCGAACAACCATTTTGGTACTGCCTTGGCTACACCCGGAAGAATCCCCCCTGTGAGGCGACCAGGGCCGTATAGGTCCAGAAGGACGGTCCCCTACCTCAAAAAAATGGGGCTCTCTTAAAGAGACCGAGGAGGAAGAGCAGAGATCCATACTACGGCTCCTTCCAGAGCCCGGGTGGGTCCCAGAAAAAGGTCGCTCTGCAGCCCCCATGCCCCTCAACCCCTCGAAGTCCGAAAGTGCCCTCCTCCTCGAGAGGGCCAGCCTAGGTAGCTGACAGTCCTGGCCAGCCCCCGAGGGAGCTATCCAGGGTGCAGCACCCTCCCATCCTGTAGGAGCCCTGATCGGCCCCAAAGTTGGGTGATCTAGGCACACCACAGGCGGGGGTACCACTGCTGAGGGGTCAATGAACCCACCAAGACTGGGCTGCAGAGCAATGGTGGCCTGCACCACTGCCTGCTGGTCAGCATCCCTGACCCCAGTCTCGGCAGCCACCGACCCCACCTAAGAAGGGGGCTGACTTTGGCTTGTCGAGGACAATACAGGGTTGCCCACCCCAACAGTCAACCCCAAGGAGTCAGTCTGCTCGTCTGACTCAGAGCCCGACTCCACCTCCGAAGAGGTAGAGGCCGAGGCCCTGTGCCAGACCGTAGGAGGGCGCCTGGTGCCATCCCTGCCAAATGGGGTGCCGGATTCCGAGACCACCCCAGAGTCAGTGCCAGTGCCCCCTACAGCACCACAAGTGGTAACCACGGGGGACACAGCTCCGGCCCGAACAGCAGCCCCAGAGTCAGAAACAGTCACGGTGCCATTCAGCTCCACGACGCCGCGAGCGGCGCCAAGGATGGGGACAGCACCGAGGATGGCTCCGACGGTGCCATCGGTGCCGCCTGGCTCCACGGCACCACCAACGGCACCAAGGGCAGGGGCGGTGCCGACAGCAGAATCCGACACCCCCATGGCGCCGAGTCCCATGGCGGACACGGCACCGTGGTCAACCTCGGCGCCGAGGCGAGAAGAAGACAAAGACAGTGCCGTAGAGACTCCCACGACGCCACTAGCAGTATTGGCAGTCAGCAGCCATGGCACTGAGAGACAATACAGCGCTGCTGACGGCTCCGTCAGAGCCCACGACACCGTGAACGGCGCCAAGGCCAACAACGGCACCAACCGACAGCGTCGAGGACGGCCCTGACCCGGGCCTTGTGAACCACGGTCCGACACCTGGGAGCCTCACCGGCGAGCGACATTGCCATGGTGGTGCCTCCCGCCTCCCCGGAAGGAGGACAGGCCTCCTGCACCGGAAGGAGCCTCAGCAACGCACTAGGCTACTTGTAGCTCCAGGCCCTCTCCTGCTTGGTCCGTGTAGAACTGGGAGGACCCGCTAAGGAAAGGCCGAGAGTACGTGGTTTGGCCCAACGCTGCGATACACTCGACCCCCCGAAGTCGTGGTGAGCTCACCCCATTTTCCAAGTTGCGTTGTTTGATGACCCGGCGGTCCATGGAGAAACAGGCATCGCACAAATCCATGTCGTGAAGCGGGCCAAGACACGTAAGGCAACGGTCGTGCTGGTCGGTGACGGAAAACTTATGGCCGCAAGGGCACCGTCGCATGGGGGGCCATCCCATCTTCGAAGTCTTCTTGCCCTCTGACCCAGACATGATCTACGAGGAAAAAAACACCAAAACCAGACTCGACGTAGCCAAGAATAAAAATAAATGGAAAGATCTTACCAAGCGACATCGAGTATGGCAACTAGAACCAGCAGGGAAGGAGCCGACGGACTGCGGCAAGAAGGAGTAAAGGCAGGACGAAACGGCGGTAGGCCTCAAATTCTTTCAGAGCTTCCACACGAGGTGACCTCGATGGCGGGAGATGAAGAACTGGCAGGCAGGCGGAGTCGACAGTGCCTAACGACCAACCCGCGAGTGCCATGCATGCGAGTGCCATGCAATGCGTCGGCCTCGAGGGCGGTGCCGATGGTGCATCGGCTCCGCCTACCAAAAAAAAAAAAAACCAGCTCCCACGGGGTCATGACCTCCGGCCATGAACCCAAATGTGACGAATGGTGAAGACTGACACAGATAAGATCACTTTTTTATATTATAAAAATCATAAGAGTAATCAAAACCAGCTGTACAAGCGTCACACAGGGTACACTATTTTTGCACTCCTGCTATCCAGGCTACATATGTGGGCCTGCAAATGATTGTTTGTTGGAGAGGGTGCGGGGAGGGTAAGATGAATCACACTCATATTTCTCTGGTCATACTCCCATCTGATAGAATTCTGGAATCATGTTAACTTGGATTTAAATAATATTTTAACAACAGGATCTGCTGAACCCATCATTGGTACTTTTGGCTATCCCAGTGGCAGGAGTGTGGGAAGCTACCTTGAAATGGTTATTACCATCAACAGTGGCAGCTCAGCAAGTTATCACTTGTCTCTGTTTTTCAGATAAGGTTCTGACAAGGGGGACCTGGCATACAACAGTTAACACCATATACAGAATGGAGTTACCCACTTCTATAATGCATGGACGCCAGAAAAAAGGGAGAAACTCTGGTATAGATGGGTCTTTTTTCAATCAGAGGTCAATCCAGACTTTGTACCATGAATGCATACTATATTTGCTATTATATCACTGCTGTCCTTCTATATTGCTGGTATTAGTTGACCTGTAGTGTATTTAAACTACTATCCAGGTATATGTACGCTCCATGTCATGAATGGTTACATCTCCGTTCTTGTTGTTTTTTTTGTTTTTTTTTATTTTGTTTATACTCCTGGTCCCTGGCGGTGGTACATCTTTGTCAGATCCCCCAGCCCCGTCCCCCACGCACAGCCTACCTTTCCAGCTGCCCCACAGCTTGCCCCCCGTGGTGGGGCGGCGGGGATTCCTCAACCCGCCTAACTCATGATATCCGGTGCTGGAAGATTACTGCCCATCACGGGGGTGGCGCCTGAGGGGATCGACTTTCATTCTTATTGTGCCACGAACCCTTTTTCTTCCTATTTTCTTTGTGCCCAAGCCAAGGCGTGCAATGGCCGCCGCAAAGGGCCAATGCATGCTTCGTGTGTGCCTCACCAAGTGTCTGCTTTGACTCCCTTCCATAGCACTGCATGCAAGCCCCTAGCCTCCGCTTAAGGGCCAGTCATGCACCGAGTGCTGGTGTCCCCCCCAGAGGAGAGCAGTTTTATGGATGCTCGATCCTTCTCCTCCCCTGTCGACTCCCAGCGGCCCGTGCTCTTTTCAAACATGGGTCGCCAGTGTAGTGTGAGCTAAGGCATCCAGCGCCTCAACCCTCAGTGTCACCAGGCAAGCGCACATCTCTGTTCTCGTTACTGAAAATTCCTTCCATAAAAACTGATGTAAAAGAAGGGATTAACTGCTGTTGAATTGCACCACTACCTGCAGCATTTTCTTATATATTGCAGTATTACTGTGCTGCATCCTGGTTGGTGCCGCTGTCAGCCTCCCTAGTTAGATGACATAACTACAAGCAGTTATGAGTGACTAATCCCAGTGTCAACGTGGAATGAAATAAAAACAAGTTTAAAGTAAAAAAAAAAAATTCAACATTATAAAAAAAAATTCTGTCTGAACTCAAAAGAACAGGTTACTCACCTGTAACAGTAGTTCTAGGAGTGGAATATGTTGTTCATCCATACTTACTGGCATGTCCCTTTCCCTTTTAAATCTTGCCGGAAGTCTTCAAGCTGGCTCCTCCCACACACCCGGGTGGTATATATCTCAGCTCCGCCCCGCGATGCCAGATCTTAGCCCACTGGAAGCCAGGTTGTGTGCGTCCACAGCTGGGAGGTCGGGTGGGTCAGTGTGGATGAACAACATATACCACTCCTAGAACTACTGTTACAGGTGAGTAACCTGTTCTTCTAGGATCATGGCTATGTTGTTCATCCACACTTATTGGTAGACTCCTAGCAGTTCTCCGGGAGGAGGGAGGCAAGCGCACACACCCTACTTAGAGAACAGAGATTGAAGAACTGAGGTCCCAAAACCAGCATCCCGGCATGACTCAAGGTTGATGTGGTAGTGGGTGATGAAGGTGTTTGCAAACTTCCAGGTAGCAGCCCGGCAGATTTCTTGGATAGGGATGTCTCCGGAAGCAGCCACCGATGCAGCAGTATGGCGGGTAGAATGAGCTCTTATCCATCTGGGAGGCTCCTTGCCCGTCAACTCATAGGACAGCCCTATGCATGATGTAATCCATCTTGCAATGGTCCGTTTGGCTGCAGGTCTGCCAGAAGCGGCTTCAGCGTAGGTGACAAACAGCTGGCGAACCTCTCCACGAATTTCCGCCGTCCTCTCCTTCTAATAGGAGAGAGCACATTTCAGATCCAAAGTATGGAGCCTGTACTCGGCCTCCGAGGTGTAATTAGGGTAGTATACTGGCAGAGTCAACACCTGGTTAAGGTGAAACTCTTGACACCACCTTCGGAAGGAATTTCGGGCGGGGGTGCAGGACAACTTTGTCCTGTGGAAGACCAGATAAGGGGAGTCCACCGAGAGCGCCTGGATCTCCCCTGTCTTTCTGGCAGACGTGATAGCCACCAGGAAAGCCGTCTTCCACGACAAGTGTGACAATTCACACTTGTGCATTGGTTCAAATGGCTTGCCCATGAGCTTCGCCAATACCAGCTGTAGATCCCACAGAGGTGGAGGTTCAGGGGACATGTGATCCAGGTCTTTGAAAAAGCACCTGACCATTATCTCCTGCGCCAATGTCGGCTGATGGGCCCGCGCCCGGTAAGCAGAAATGGCTACCAGGTGCACCCTAAGGGTTGATGACCGCAGACCCCCTTTGGAGAGAGACCAAAGGTAGTCGAGAATGTCAGCCAGAGAACAGGATAAGGGGTCCAGACCCTTACCCTGACACCAAATGGAAAACCTTTTCCATTTGAAGGCATAACATTTCCTGGTTAATTCCTTTCTAGATGCCGCCTCCACCATGGTGTAGACATCTTTGGAAAGACCCAAAGCCTGGAACTCTAGCCGCTCAGGTACCAGGTTGTGAGGTGCAGGGATTGAAGGTCTGGATGGAATACCTTCCCCTGATTCAGAGAAATAAGGTCCGGGCATGTACAAAGCCTCTCCGGGGGCCTGCAGCTGAGGCTGAGGAGATCTGGATACCAGAACTAGCGTGGCCACTCTGGGGCTACCAGAATCACCTTCACCCTGTCCCTCCTCACCTTGAGTAACACCTTGTCAATCAAGGGACATGGAGGGAAGGCGTAAAGGACGCCTGGGGTCCATGACCTTGAGAAGGCATCCCCCTGCAGCGAGCCGGGGGGGGGGGGCAGGCATGAAACAGCCTCAGCTTGGTGTCTTCCCTGGAGGCAAACAGGTCCACCATCGGTTTGCCCCAATGGGAGAACAGCTACCTCTGGATGGAGAGACCACTCGTGGGATGTCTGGCCTATGCATCAGAGCATCCGCCAGCTGGTTCGTGGCTCCTGCCACATGGATGGCTAGGAGATCAGTCTCCAACCGGCTCACAAGAGTCCAGATGCGGAGCGCCTCCTTGCACAGTAGATGGGCGTGCGTGCCACCCTGTTTGTTGAGGTAGTACAAGGTCGTGGTATTGTCCATCTGGACTTGAACCACTTGACTCCAGAGCTGAGGAGAGAAAGCTGACAGTGCCAGTCTGACTGCTCTGAGCTCCAACAGGTTGATGTGGCATCGGGACTCCTGAGGGGTCCAGAGCCCGTGGGCCCTGTTGTCCCCAGTGTGGGCTCCCCAGCCTATGAGAGAGGCATTGGTCATGAGGACGACCATCGGCTCGGGACGGACAAAAACGGGACCCCTTCCTGCAACCAGTTTGGGGTGGTGCACCATTGGAGAGCATCCCACATCTTCTGGGTTACAGTGATCAGCTGGTCGAAATGACCGTGGCACTGAGTCCACTGTGTGGCCAGCTTCCATTAGAGGGGGCGCATGTGAACCAGGACCAATGGACCACTGAGGTGCATGCCACCATGTAACCCAGAAGGCGCAGAAAGTCCCGGGCAGGGCGCAAGTGCCCAACCAGAAATGATTGGGCAAAGGAGGAGAGAACCTCCGCCCTGTCCACCGGGAGCCAAACTCTGGCTTGACGAGAGTCAAGCTCTGCCCCGATGAAGCCCATCACCTGAGAAGGCATGAGTTCTGACTTGGTCTCGTTGATCAGGAGACCAAGTCGGGAGCAGGTTTGGAGGGCCAGATCCCTTGACCTCTTCCCCTCCTGTTGGGTGCAACCTGCAAGGAGCCAATCGTCGAGGTAGGGGTAAAATCTGACCCCCAACGCCGGAGATGGGCTGCCACCACTACAATGCAATTGGTGAAGACCCATGGAGCCGATGACAGACTGAACGGCATGGCTCGGAACTCGTACAGGGTCCCTTCGACCCTGAAGCGGAGGAACCGCTGACAGGATGGACGGATTGGGACATGAAAGAACGCGTCTTGCAGATCCAGTGAACAGAACCACATGTTTCGTTCCAAGGATGGTATGATCTGGGACAGAGTGACCATCTGAAAGGTGCATGACCTGAGATATTGATTCAGGCCGTGGAGATCTAGAATGAGGCATCAGCCCCCCTCCACTTGGGCACCAGGAAGTACCTGGAGACAAAGCCTGGGTCTGCTGAAGGATCTGCCCCATGAGAGCCACTGCATCCTTGAGGAGTAGCTGAGTGATGTCGTCTCGAAGAGCCGACTGGGTGTGTGCGGAAATCCATTCTTCCCAAGGGGCGCAGGCTTGACTGGGAGGGTACTGCTCGAATTCTAGAGGCAGTCCCTGATCGACCACTTCGAGAACCCACCTGTCCGTGGTAATAGCGGACCAGGTGGAAAGAAAGTGGCGGAGTCGGCCCCCCATGGGAAAACCCAGAGATGGCTTGACGGGAATAGGGGTGGCAACACCCACCCCGTCACTGAGCAGGCTTGGAGGAGGAGGAAGCTCCAGGACCTGAGTTTTGGCCTACTCTACGGGCCTGTTGGGGTCCAGGCTTGGGCCGAGGGCGGCAAGCTTGAGCCTGCTGCTGATGCTGCTGTCCCCCTTGGAAGGAGGACTGCTGAACCGCAGGGGAAGAGTGACAAAAAGGCTTCTTTTTTTTCTGCTGGTTCTCGCCCGAAGAACTCTTAGCAAAAGTGGCATCCAAGGTGGCACTGGACTGCTCTATACGCTGTAGGTGACCGGCCACTCCTGGGCCAAACAAGTCGGTGCTAAGGAAGGGCACATCAGCTAACTTGTGCTTGGTATCCGCCGGGAAGGAGGAGATCCTCAGCCAAGCCCTGCGGCGAGAGGCAACTGCAGTAGCCATCGAGCGGGCACAAGAGTCCCCAATGTCCAGGGCCGTCTGGAGATGCTGTTTGGCAACAGCTCGGCCCTGCTTAACCATGGTCTGCATGTCCACAGGGAGATGTAGGAGGACTTTGTCTAATGACCCAAGGAGGGCATGAGAGAAGTGTGCCATGATGACAGCTGAACTTGCCTGATGAAGGCCCAAGGAGGAAGCAGCATAGACCTTCCTCGCCAAATGATCCAAGAGCTTGGACTCTATGTCTGGAGGTCGATCAGTGTCGGCAGAACTGCCAGTACGCCTGAATACAGAGGCAGTCACCAGGCTCTTGGCCGAAGAGTGCTCTGTGAACCCCACTAGGGATCTCATGGGCACCGCGTACTTGTGGGCCATGCGGGCAAACGGTGCTGGACATGAGGCAGGACGCTGCCAAAGTTCAAGTGCCGGACCAACAATGGCCTCGGCCACAGGAAAGGCCTCCATTGCGGTATCCTCTCTCTTGAGGATGTCTATGAGAAGGTACTCCGCCTTTTTTTGGATGGGTTCCAGGGGCATCCCTGTGGAATCAGAGATGAGGCGAAGGATCCCTTGGGAGGAAGGACCTTCTTCCATCCCTGTGCCAACGGACGACTCATCATCCCCAGGATGAGAGTGAAGTCCGGTGACATCTGAGTCCGAAGTGTCGGGGTATAGCGCACCTGCCACGCCATTATCCACTCTCGATCAGCCGAGGGCGGTCCGGGGTGACCGTGACCGACAGACGTTGGGGAAGCCCGGTATCTGGTCAGTCCTCTTTGGAAAGAACCCCTCCTACAGGCTGCTTAGGCAGCGGCTCCACCACTATCGGTGGAGAGACTGGTATAGGCCGAACAGGCAGTCGCGCTGGCCCTCCGGGCAGAGGAACCAAAGACTTGGTTCCAAGGGGGTTGGCTTCGGCCTAGGAGGCAAAAGCCAAGTAATGGCTGGGGTAGGAGTCGAAGTCGGCTTGTGCCTGGACAATATCAGCTATTGCCACATGAAGGCCTCGTAGCGCCGGAGTTTCCGATGGAGCCTCAGCTTATCCGGGAGGAGGACGAGACCACCAGTGCGCCGCTTCTTTGGAGTGCTTATGGCTCTTCCTCGACCGTCCGACCAAGGAGTTTCGACCTCGACCGAGACCAGTGAGGCTGACTCTGCTGCTTGGGAGACATTGTGGACCGTGAAACCCGGGGTCCGAACTGGGTCCCCTAGCGGGCTGGGTCTCCTCATCGGGGAAGACAAGGACTGGAGTTCTTTTCAAAGAATTGTCAACCGGAGCCGGCAACAGCGGGTCAATAGGATTGAGAACAATCTCAACCTCATCGGCCGCATCCTCAGTCGGCTGGCCCGACGGAAGGTCCGTGAAGCCTGCGGCCTAGGAAACTATCTCGACCGTGGTCGAGACCGCATGCTCCTGGGACTGAGACCTCTCCCGGTCCCAAGAGCGCCTTCGCGGAGACAAAGACGTGCTCGGTTTCTTATACTGCTTACGGGACCGGGAGGAGTGCAAGCCTGCGGGCACCTCTCCCTGAGTGGGGAGAGACTGACACAACTCCCTGAAAGAGCCCAAGAATGTGAAGCCCAGGTTGAGCGGAATGAAGAAGCTTCAAGTGTCCAAAGCGCAGGCGGCTTCTTCCTTGAATGCCTTCATGCGTTCCAATTGTTCGACGGAACCCGCAGCCACGGAAACCGCCCACCTAGCCTCCTTGGACTTCACCGGAGGGTTCCTGTTCTCCGGTCTCCCCAGTTTCAGATGTGCCAGGCGGTCATCCAGGACGTTGGGATGGAAGGCCAGACAAAAACTGCAGGACGAGGTGTCATGGCCGACATGGTGAGGACAGTGAGCGACATTTTTGGCCTGCAAAGACCAGCGAAATTCAGGGGAAGATTTCTCCTCCATGATCGAGACGCGAAGATGTGATCATCAATTGAACATTTTTAATCTCGGTTAAACCGAAGGTTTGAAAGCCAGGGCCTACGAAATGCATGAGCACGAAGGAGGCAACCTGTATCTTCCAGTGGAAAGGAAGATCTGGTGTCACGGGGCAGAGCCGAGGTATATACCACCCAGGTGGGTTGGAGAAGCCAGCTTGAAGACTTCTGGCAAGATTTAAAGGGGAAAGGGACATGCCAATAAGTGTGGATAAACAACATATCCATGATCCTAGAAGTGGAATTATGTGTAGAAAGAATATATTTTATATAAGTTATACCTGCTGCTTTTTTCTCGGGTAATACAATCTTCCCATCACTTATGGAATCAACAAGGTCTTGGAACTCTGCTGGGACATCTGCCTGCTTCCAGCGCTCATTATCCAGCAGCAAGCTATTAACGAAAAACAAAGGTCCGTTATAGAGGCCAAGTGCACTTCAAGCTGTACCAGCTGAAGTCAGCGTCATTATCATAAGAACTAAAGCACACTGTACAGAACTGTACTGCACAATACCTCAGTTTGGTCTTCCTCTCCTCATGGAACCTGTGTACAAATCTATTGGCTTGGCTCTGAAGGGCTCCCCGCAGTGACATACTTCTTCGGCCACATACCTGTTCTGTTTCCTGAACAAACTCTTCCACTGCTCGAGAGAGAGCTAAGAACTCTGAGGAACTCAACTTTTCCAGAAAACCATCCTAAATTATAAAAGCAGAGAAACTAATAACAAATAGTAAAACACAGCAAGCAGTATTTGTCAGCATTGTATGATCAAAATCACACCAGCAACCAAATGCTGTTTACTCAGTGGATCAGGCTCTCGTTCAGCCCATCTACAAGCCCAGCATACCACACCTACTACAGCAGTTGCCCCAGGCCCCAGATATCTAATATTTGTCACTTCAGCCACTGTCCTGGATTTACTCTGCTGGGTGAAGCAGAACGGCTAAGAGGAAACTTGCCTGGAAAGGCTGAGAGGAAACCCGCCTGAACTTTTGCAATCTGGAAGGGGATAGAAGACCAGAGTTCTGGGCACCATCATTTGCATCAGCACCACTATCATTTCCACCAGTTTCTCATCCCATGTCCCACCCCAAGATGGGACAATGGACTGGGACCAGGCCCATTCATCCCACTCTCACAGACTCTCGCTGCACAGAACTGAAGTTATGATGCCAGACTATCATAAACCAGCATTCTTTATCAAGCCACCTGTAGGATTTCACCACCCTGTCTTGAAACCTGTATTCATCTCCAGGCAGCTCCTTCCTGTTGAGCTACCAGAGTGCGGGGCTTCCCAGACAGATATTTATTAATTCCTTTGCTGTCTGATTTGTGACAATACTGGCTCGTGTCTCAAACCCAGGTCACTGGCACTTTTTCAATTTAATTCTGTTCATGTCGCCTCCTCACACTGACTGGAACCACCTTGGCTGACACCTGCACCCAAATCCCGTCCTCATGTGGCTCCTTGCCTAGATCACCCCGGTCCCCTGCAACTCATAATTGGTATGTTCCCCCAAAGTGCAGTTACCTACACTCAAAAGTAAGTCCCCACTCCATCCAGCTGACTGATGGGAGAAGTAATGGCTGGGAGAGTGTTCAGGGTCCAGGCAAGAAAGGCATGGCAGTGGATGTGATGGACAGGGTGTGGAATGACCCTTTTCCCTGTGTTTCTGGCGCCCAGAGGAGAGAATATGCAATGAAGTCACGGAAGATGTCATCCATGCTCCTATGCATGAGTGGTCAACATCTGCTGCTCCTCCACTCCCTGATCTCTTGATTTCCAGGCTCACACACTCCCAGCCATTGCTAGAGGTCAGCCTATTGCCAGGCTCCACATCACTACCATCCCAGAGGAGGAGGAGGAGAGCTATCCCATGGATGCCTGATCTTCATCCTCCAACAGCCGACCCTTGGATGCTCCAGGCTCTTTCTCAAAACCAGGTCATTAGTGCCACAAGCAATGGTGCTACCGCTGAAGAAATGACCATTGTTATTTATAATCTTAAATGAGAAAAATCTATATCACATGAAATGATCCCCTTTCCAAGAGTGTCTTGGGACAGACTGAAGATAGTACAGTTACGTAAGAACTTACCGTAACAGTAGATCTTCGAGAGGAGTTCTTGCAGCAGGCCAACAGCGGTAGGACTTAGTCATCTGGTGCCAGGACCACATGGAAACGTTCTAGCCAGCAGTCTACCGCAGGGGGCTGCTGATGTCACCCTCTGACGCTGACCTATCCTATAAAAGCGGTCGATCCCCCATGCGCTCCTCAGTTCTCCCACTCGAGACCCAAAGCTGCCAGCAGAAGAAGAAACCAAGGAGGTTCCTGAGAGCCACGAAAGAAAAAGGGAAAGCAGAAAACCCATGGAAATGGAAGAAGAAACAGCAGATAAAAAGAAGGAGAATGGAGGGAGGGAAAATTATGGCCTGCTGCAACAGCTCCTCTCGAAGATTTACTTTAAGTTCTTACGTAACAGTACTATCTTACTTCAAGGAAGCTCTTGCAGCAGGCCAACACTTGTAGGACTGAGTCCCAACCAGTTCCGTCAGTATACCGTAAGCAGCAGCCAATGGCCTAAGAAAGAAGGCCCTGCAGAATGCTGCGGACGAAGTTGGCCCTACGCCTAGATGCAATGTCCAGACTGTAATGCCTGGTGAAGGTGTGGACAGAACTCCAGGTGGCGGCTGCAGAGATGTCTGTAGCAGACACATTTCTGAAAAAAGCCATGGAGATGGCCATACCCCCTGGTGGTGTGACCTTTAACCACTCCCAGAAGGCCCTTATTGTACTTAACGGTAGCAATAAACAATACAATTAGCTAACCACTTAGACAAACACTGTTTGGAAGCCAGAGAGCCTCTTTCTCTTGGGGGTGAACGAAACCAACAACTGATGAGACTTCCTAGAAGTCTTGGTCCAGTGTGTATCGTAGAATTCTATGTACATCCAAGGTACAGTATGGAGCAAAGCCTCCCACAGACTATAATGCTCAGGATAGTAGATCAGTAGGTGAATGGATTGGTTCAAAGTAAACTCCGAAACCACCTTAAGGAGAAACTTATTACACAAAGACTAACTTGTGAAGAAACAAATAAGGCTCTTTACACATAAGAGTCTGTAGCTCTGAAATCCTTTGAGCCTAAGTAACAGCAACTAAAAAGAGCACTTTCTATGACAGAAAATGCAGCTCGCACCTCAAGGTCAGTTCAAAGGGAGGTAATGCGAGTTTCTCCAACATAAAATTAAGGTCCCATGGACGGACTGGGTTCTGAATGGGAGGGTTCAGATTCAAAATGCCCTCACAGAAAAATGCAAGATTGCAGACACCTCAAGCTGAGCCACAGCCCTGCCCTTGATAGGTGCATGGTACGCAGAGATGGCAGAAAGATGCACCTTGAGGGAGGAGTACACCAAGCCTGAGTTTGAAAGGGGAAGAAGGTACTCCAACACTTGATTCACTGGGCAGGTGAAGGGATCCAGCTGACGCGAAGCAGCCCAAAGGATGAAGCGCTTCCATTTCATAGCATAAGTGGCCTTTGTGCAGGGCTTTCTGGCAGCCACCAGTATATCCTTGACCCTAGAGGAAACCCTAAAGTGGGTAATAGCTAAGTCCTCAGAAGCCACACATGGAGATGTACAGATTTTAAATCCAGATGGACCTGGGTGCCCTGGGCCTGGGAAAGCAAGCCGGTGCACAGGGGCAGGGGCAAGGGCACTGAGGGGTTTCACCGTTAGCTGCTGCATCAAAGGGAACCAGATCTGACATGGCCAGAAGGGGGCTATAATGATAATCTCAGCCCCCTCCAACTGGACTTTGAACAGCACTCTCTGGAAGAGCAGGAAGGGAGGCAAGGCATGCAGAACCCTCCCCTTCCAAGACAGGGTCACTGCATCTCGCCAGAAAAAAACTGGCCTAGGACAGAAGGAGCAAAAAGGCAGCAGTTTTGCATTGAGTGGGGATGCATAAAAGTCAACTCTGGATGACGCCACCCGACAAAGAGATCTTCAACCACTGGAGTCAGAAGTTCCCACTCATGAGCCCTGGACCAGGAACGGCTTAGACTGTCCGCCACAATGTTTTGAATGCCTGGAACATGGACAGCTGAGAGCTCCAGACCATGCTCGATGGCCCAATACCAAACCCTCATTGATTCCTGCACAGGAGGTGAGTCCCCCTGCTTGTTGATATAATACACTATGCACATGTTGTCCATCTGTACCAAGAGTGGGCCAGGGAGGAGAGGAGTCTGAAAGGCCTGCAGAGCGTACAGAACCGTGCGCATATGCAGAACATTGATGTGGAGATCCTGTTCCAAATCCCTTTTGAAAACCTTTTCCCCACCCTCCATCTTGTTTTTCACAAACTGCCCTCCCAAATCCAGGAAGACCATCATATCCTAGCTGTACTGTCCCCTTACTGTGAATAAAGAACTTTGATGTTAGTCTTATCAAATGTATAATCATCCTGTATTGTTTCTTCATTGTGAATACTAAGTACAATTGTTCCTGTATTATTAAAAATGTATTGTCCTTGTATAAAATGCTGTTTTGTATCATCCTTTATGTTGCGTCCTCCCAGGAACACCTTGTAAATGAGCCTGCTCAATGGTGTCTTTTTCTGGTAAAAATAAAACTAAACTGAACTGAACTGAAACTGTTCCACTTCTGACCAGGTGCCCTTAGTCTGGTGAGCATCCAAGTGAGCTTCCCAGCACAGACCTGAGGCGCCCGTCGTGAGAATCTGACAAGGGAGCGACATTTGAAAGGAGAATCCCCCCCCCCCCCAAAGCAGGTTGGTCAGCTCTAGCCACCACAGCAGGACTCTTTTGACGGGATCGGAGACCATGACTATCTGGTCCAGGTCATCCATGCGTTAGTCCCACTGGACTCTCAATGTCCACTGAGGGATCACATGTGAAGGCGGGTGAGGAAGACCATGGCAATAGCTGCTGCCATGCTGCCCAGGAGTCATACGAAGACCCTGGCGGGGACCCGGTGACTGGAGGAGACACGACGAGGCGAGCCTGGGCCATCAGGTGCTCCACCCCATCCATGGACAAGAAGGCCATGTCCTGGACAGTATCCAGAAATGAAAATGATGTATCTACCCGTAAGTCTTGATCTTCCGGTATATCTTCATCATTCATTACTGGTGGGGTCTAGCCGGAGGCACTAGGATCCTGCGGGAAGCTTACAGCTTTAAGCTTTTTTAGCTTCCTAAGGAGGAGGGGCCGATGTCAGGGACGGCGCCACCCTCAAGGTTGATGTACTGCGTGGCGCTCACGGGTTGGCCAGTAACCAATGTCGGCCCTTCCACCACCTCAGTTCTGCTTGCCGGAGAGGAAATTAGAGAGAGAGGAAAAAGA
Source organism: Neoceratodus forsteri (assembly GCA_016271365.2). NCBI lineage: Eukaryota > Metazoa > Chordata > Ceratodontiformes > Ceratodontidae > Neoceratodus > Neoceratodus forsteri. The sequence goes on from CM057450.1 coordinate 1,507,828,052, forward strand.
GGGGAGGGTGGGGCAAGGGAGCCCAAGGGATAAGAAAAGGAAAGGATATAAACTGAAAAAGGAATAAGCCAGCCACAGGAGGAGGGGTATGACTCTAAGAGGTGTGGGAGGGGAACCCCAATCACTGGGCAGGCCAAGGGGGGTATTAAAGAGGATGGAGGGGAGAAAGGAGGAAGCAAAGAGAATAGAGAAAAGGAAAAAGATTAGGGGGGAGAAACCTTATCCCAGAAAGGAGGACCAAGTGGAAGTTCTCCTTGTGGACCAAGAGGGACCCACCTTTTCTTTTTTTTTTTTTTCTTCTTAATGGGGAGGACCCCAGAGACAAATGCAGAAGGATGCCGGAGAGGACAAGAAGCTTAGCAGGCTGAAAAGTCATTTAGAAGCACCACAGGATGCCAGGCAAGATGTAGCTGATCTCTGCCACTACCATTCAAGGTACTACCCTTCTGGTCCACATGAGAAAACGTGAGATGGGGCCACTGGTTCTCTCACCCTCCCTTCCCTATTGCAGAGTGGGTGGGGAAAGGACCCACCCCTGGGCAAGATCCCCCGGATAAGAGGCCACCTAATTAGGAGAACCCCTGGTCCCTGAGAAAGATTTTGATCTCCCTTGTACCACAGCCACCGGAAAAGCGGTGGAAGTGAAGGACCCAAGCCCTTTCAGGGGGAGTAAGGGATAGGGGTCAAGGGGATCTTGCTCCATGGGAACCCAGGAGTTGGTTACCAGAGAAGAGGAGCAAGCTAAGGCTCCAAGAAGGAGAGGGTCACTGGAGCCCCTGTGACCAAGACAGGACCTAAGGGTGAGGGCAACCTTGGACATTAGGCATAAGGATGCATGGCGACAAGAAGCCCAGGAAAAAAAAATCAGGGAACTCCTGGCCCATGGTGCCATCCACAGAGAGTCCTCTGTCAAGGTCATGTGGGGCCCCAAGGAGCCCTAGTACAATGAGGGCAAGAGCCCCTGCTTGCCCTCTCCCCAGAGGTGGCTCCCTGGTGTTTCAGACGAAGAGTCAGGGAACCCAGAGGTGTCAGCGGGATTATACCCGGAACTGGTCTCAATTAGGGAGAAGGTAAACAGGGAGGAGGCACTGCACAGAAGACGGGGACCCAAGAGGGGATGGTGGGCGGGAAGCAGTGATGAATGGTGAAGATATACAGGAAGATCAAGAATTATGGTAGGTATGTAATTTTCTTATCTAACCTGTATTTATCTTCACCATTCATAACTGGTGGGTGAGTACCAAGCACCACAATTGTGGTGCTGGCACCTCCCTGTGAGCTGAATCTTCCCTCAGCCTCCTGTGGGGAAAAACACAGAGAGAAAGGGGCAGTCAAGGTAAGGCGGAGACTCACGCTGCCTGGGAGCACGAAGTTGCCCCGATGACTCGCGCCTCACCCTATGAGAGAAGTGGGCCCCTTAGAAGGGGCCAGGGGTGATAATCTGGAAAGGCAAAGCCACACCGTCAGCCTAATGCAGACTGCAGGTCCTGCCAGTCTGGAAGTCACCTCACTGGTGTCATAAGGTGCCCTTGCTTGGTGTCTCGCTAGCTCCAGACCATGTGCAGAAAGGCTAATGGCCTGCCTGGTCATCTCTGTGTCAGGCAAGGATGCCAGAAGTTGTCCTAGCACCATCTACAGGTACCTAGCATAGGCAGCCTTGTGTGCCTGGTGCACTGCGATGCAAAAAAGGAGGCACGCCACCAAGAAAACCCTTCTACCCCGCAGTCAAACTCAGATGAGTCAGAGTCCTGGTGGTGGTGGGGGGGGGGGGTCGTGCCTTGGGTGATGATCCCGGAAGGGGTATCCAGGAGCTCTGCTCCCAAAGAGGGGTGGGGCATAGCACCTGGAGACCCCAGGGGTGTGCAATACCTGTGTTGACCGTCCCTTGGGGCTGAAGAGGGGGAAGAGGGACGTTGCCAGACCCGATGCAACACCTCTGTGAAAGGGTGAGGTCACAGAGGGATGACAAGGCTTTCGGCTCTAAACTCCCCAAGGAAAGCGCGTGTTGCATGGTCAGACAATAGCTTGCAAAATGAGAGATGTGGAGCTTCCCTAGTATCCCCGACAGGAATCACTGATAGCTGGTGTTATCAGCGTCTGAGGACAGGTGGACAGAGGGATCCTCTTCCTCGGGGGGAAGAAAACGAGAAGGATGAGGAGCCCGGTTCAGAGTCAGAGATGGCTGGAGTTTCAGGTCTAAAGATGACCTCGTCCAAGGCTCTAAGGTACAGTCGTGGCCAAAAATATTGGCGCCCTTGCACTTTTTCAAATAACTCACAATTGCCTCTAAACATAAGTTGAAATTAACAACAGTACAGTATTTGGTCTCCACAATTCTTTATTTCTCTGTTAATATTACAGAACCTTTGTTTTTGTTCAGAATTTAATATATCCTTTTAAATCAGAAAATGAAAAGAAATGGCATTGACAAAATTATTGACACCCTAGACTTAATATTTGGTAGCATAGCCTTTGGTCAAAATAACTGCAATCAACCGCTTCCTATAGCCATGGATGAGCTTCCTGCACCTCTCTACAGGCAGTTTGGCCCACTCTTCTTGTGCAAACTGCTCCAGTTCTCCCAGATTTGAAGGGTGCCTTCTCCCAACTGCTGTTTTCAGATCTCTCCACAGGCTTTCAATGGGATTTAGATCTGGACTCATTGCTGGCCACTTCAGAACAGTCCAGCGTCTTGTCTTGAACCATTCCTGGGTGCTTTTGAAGTGTGTTTGGGGTCATTGTCCTGCTGGAAGACCCATGACCTTCGACGGAGACCCAGCTTTCTGACACTGGGTTCAACATTGCACTCCAAAATGGCCTGGTAATCTCCAGATTTCATGATGCCATGCACGCGTTCAAGGCACCCAGTGCCAGAGGCAGCACAGCAACCCCAAAACATCACTGAACCTCCTCCATGTTTGACTGTAGGGAAGATGTTCTTTTCTTTGAAGGCTTCATTTTGTTTTCTGTAAACATAGAGATGATGTGCTTTACCAAAAAGCTCTAATTTGGTCTCATCTGTCCACAGGACATTCTCCCAGAAGGATTTTGGCCTGTTCAGGTGTGTTTTGGCAAACCCCAGTCGGGCTTTCTTATGTCTCTCTCTCAGCAGTGGGGTCCTCCTGGGCCTCCTACCATATAACCCCCTTTCATTGAGTTGGTGACGGATGGTGCGAGTTGAAACTGTCGTACCTTGTGTCTGAAGGTCAGCTTGAATCTGTTTGACAGTTGATCAAGGTGCTTTCTCCACCATTCGAACAATCCTGTGCTGCAATCTTCGATCAAGTTTTCTCTTGCGGCCACGTCCAGGGAGGTTGGCTACAGTGCCATGGGCCTTAAACATCCTGATAACATTACGTACGGTGGAAATACGAACATCAAGGTCTCTGGAGATTGATTTGTAGCCTTGAGATTGTCCATGCTTAGCTACAATCTTCTGTCTGACCTCCTCAGACAATTCTCTGGCTGTCTTTCTTTTCTCCATGCTCACTGCAGTACACGCAGTGACACAAAACAGGAGAATGAGTCCTTTTCTCTATTCAAACTGGTTGAATGAGTGATTTTTATATTGCAGGCACCTGCAACTCACCACAGGTGAGTTCACTTCCAAAGTGAAGGAGAATCACCTGCTTGAAATCTAATTATTTCTAACTACTTCTAAAAGGTGCCAATAATTTTGTCCGGGCCATTTAATGATTTCTGTGTGGAATAAGCTAAGACTTACTAAATTTTTCTGCTTTTTGTGTTTTATTCCACTGCAAACAAAAGAAATACATATATGGATACCAAAATATTTTTTAATTTCAACAATTTTCTGGAAGGAATGGTGCATTATTAGAAAAAACTGCAAGGGCGCCAATATTTTTGGCCATGACTGTATAAAGGGAAAGCAGCCCCCAATGCCCTGAACTGTTCTCAGGTCATTGGCCCTGAAGGGCCCCAGAGGCTTGAGAGTGAAGGAGTAGGAGGCACAGGATCCAATGATGGGGAAGCGGTCTAGCGAGTCAGAGCAGGACCTCTGCTAGGGCTAGGAGAACGTGCAGGGGACCTCTCCCGAGGGGGAGGAGCTGCACAACTCATCTACTGCAGGATGCCCAACCATACAGGGGTGGCTAAAATGGTGCCCATAGGCAAGGATCCCACGATGGGGTGATCGGAACCGGTTTGTCCATTGTGGACAGCCCCTGGCCCCATCTGGTGCAGACCCTACCTGGTCTGGTGAGGAGAGGAGAGAAAGGTCTGCACTGCAGCTCCTCCCAGAGCCACCAGCTGCTCTGGAAGAATGCCTGTGTGCCAACTTCAACCACCCCATCCTCACCTCCTCCAGATAGGGATCTGCTCCTTGGCTGTCCCCTAGTACCAGAGAGAAGGGGCTGTGAAATAACTCCAGCACCAGAAACAGTGCCAGAATCCATCTCAGAACCCACCCTGGTGCCGGACTCCAACTCGGCATCATGGAACTAGACCCAGCACGGGGGTTGGGGCTGGACTCTAACCCGGCGCCACCTTCAATGCCGTAATCGGCACCAGAGGCATCCCTGGCGCCGCAAGCGGCACTGGAGGACATGGAGGAGTCGGCCCCAAGGACAGGGCCAGAAAGAGTAGCGGTCGATCCCGTTGACCTGGAGACTGAACAGCTAGGTGTAGGAGAGCATCTGGACTCCTGAGAGTCGGGTAGCCAATCTGGGTCATCCCGATCTTCCTCCTCCGAAGGGGAGGAAATCAGGGAGATGGCCAAAGAGGCCTCCCCCAAAACTCTCCCTCTTCCTGTACCGCAGAAGGCACCGGAAGGTGACCTTGGACAGATAGCGGCACCACATCACTCCTGGCACAAAGCGAGGTGTTGGGAGCTGAAGTGGTACCCATCGGAGGTACGGAGGACTCCACCGGCTCGGGTTGAGCGTATAGCTGTGACTGCAACACCAGGGGCGTCCACACCTCCAAGGAGGCAATGGACTGTGAGGGGTGCTCAGTCGACCCCCCAGAGGCCGACTGTCCACCTGACCCCTCACGCAGGTCACCCACCTCAGTGAGACCAGAATCAGTGGAGGCCTGCTCCCCCTCGATACATACAGTACCAGAGGGAGACCCAGCGGAAGGGGTCAAAGTCTTGGCCTTGGTGTCCCAGGACCGACGACGCCCTCCGCAGGTGGGAGGATCTTTACTCACCTTCAACACATGCAACTCGTGGACCCGACGGTCCATGGAGAAGCAGGCACTGCAGTTGACCATGTCACGAACTAGGCCCCGAACCAGACATAATCGCGCGGACACAAAAAAAAAACAAATGCAGAATAGACTAGACTCGGCACTGTATAAACAGTTAAATCAAATAAAGAAATAAAAGAAATGTTTTTACCAGATTGTACAGGTCTATAGCGTCGAGTACCAGCGGCGGCGGCATAACTTTGGCAACTACGCAGATACAATATGGCTTCAGCTCCCACAGGGTGATACACTCTTGACAGCAGGAAAAAAATGGTTACTCACCTGTAACAGTAGTTCTAGAAGTGTTATATGTTGTTCATCCACACTTGTTGGCAATATCTTTTCCCTTTAAGATGTGCCGTAAAGTCTTCAAGCTGGCTCCTCCCACCCACCCGGGTGTTATATCCCTCAGCCCCTCCACGACACCAGATCTTGCCTGCTTGAAGCAAAGGTTGTGCACGCCTGAGCCATGGGAGGTCAGGTGAGTCTGTGTGGATGAACAACATATACCATTCCTAGAAAGTACAGTTGTGTACTTACCCTAATGGTAGATCTTCGAGGGGGCATCTCTTGCAGCAGGTAATACACTTGGTCATCACCAGAGGGCACTGTAGTGCACAGCATCTCTCTTCTAGCAGTCTTTTTCCAGGGGCCACCCACACATGACATCATCACTCTGTTCCAATATAAGAGTGGGCAGTCCCTGGTATCCTCTGTTCCTCGCCAGATTCAGCTTGCTAAGCGAGGACTGAGGGAGATCCAAGGTACAACAGGTATCCCTACCCATATGTGTTTGGATCAGAAGCTGTTCCCTTAGAGAAGAAGGGGGATGGAGAGAGGGATTGTACCTGCTGCAAGAGCTACCCCTTGAAGATCTACCGTTACAGTAAGTACACAACTGTACTATCTTCCATGGGGATGATCTCTTGCAGCAGGTAATACACTTGGGATGACTCCCAAGCAGTAAACCCAGGAAGGGTGGAAGTTATGACAGAAGTCCTTGTAGGACAGCTTGGCCACAGTCCGACCTACAGCGCGAAGCAATGTCTAAGTTGTAATGCTTCATGAAAGTATGTGTTGTGGACCATGGGGCTGCATTGCAGATATCTGTGATAGAAGCCACTTTGAAGCAGGCCACTGTAGTGGCCACGGCTCTGGGTAGAATGAGCCTGGACAGGTCCCGGTAATGGCTTGTTACATTTCGTATGACAAAAGGTTATACAACGTGCCAGCCAATTGGAGAGGGTCTGTTTAGTGACTGGGAAACCTTCCCTAGTTGAGGCGAAGGTAACAAAAAGCTGAGGAGTTTTTCTAACAGATTTTGTACGATTTATATAGTATTTCCATATACGATTGACATCTAAGGTGTGTAAGAGGTATTCTCCCTGATTGGAATGCTCAGGGTAGTAAACCGGCAATTCTATGGACTGATTTAAGGTGTGTTCTGAGACCACCTTAGGTAAAAAGGAAGGAATGATTTAGAGAGCCACTCTGTCTTTGTGAAAGATTAGGTAAGGCTCTTTGCACATTAGGGCATGAAGCTCGGATATACGCCGAGCAGAAGTGAGAGCCACTAAAAATACTGTCTTCCAGGAAAGGAAGCGAAGGTCGCAAGTGGCCGCTGGTTCGAAAGGCTCAGGGGTCAGTTTTTCCAAAAGGAAAGTCAAATCCCACCAGGAAAAAATTACTCACCATAGTAATGTTGTTTCTTCTAATGGAGTCTTGCTGTATTCAGACATAATGCAGTTAGCCCCAGCAGTTGAACTGCCCCAGAGAGGAAAGAGTTAATTCCATGCAGAAGCATGGAACATTGAGCTTGAGCTCGGTTTTCAAACCTCTATCTGTGGTACTTATCAGTGCAACCATCAGATTCTTACAAGCAACTAACTAACTTAACACTAAAATGTGGAAATTGTTTGAACACATAGCCAAAAGGCAAAATACTTTTTGGGGTACAAAAAAGACTCAAGTCGAGAACCCAAGAAGAAATAAGGTAGTGACAATTCAAACTATGCAACACAAGAAGGAAAACCATAACAGTTACCCCACCAAGAGGGAGGGTACAAGGTACACCCCTGAGGTGCAACAACGTGTCTGCCAACCCACTTCCCAAAAACAGGTTCTGAGAGGGGAGGTGGGGGCGGGGGAGGTCTGAATACAGCAAGACTCCATTAGAAGAAACAAAATTACTATGGTGAGTAATTTTTTCTTCAAACAACATGAAGTCTTGCTGTATTCAGACATAATGCAGACTACCAAGCAGTTCCCTATGGAGGAGGGAATGCAGAACATACTTTGGGAACAGGCTCTGCAGTACTGCTGTGCCAAACCTAGCATCACTCCTAGCCTGGATATCCAGACAGTAATGCTTGGTGAATATGTACTGTTTTCCAGGTGGCTGCTTTACATATCTCTAACAAGGGTATATCTCTGGCCGCAGCTAGAGTAGCAGCTGTACCCCTAGTCGAGTGAGCCCTCAGGCCTGAAGGGGGTGTTTTACCCAATTTGTCATAGCAAAATTGTGTACAGGAAACAATCCACCTGGCAACAGTTCTCCTAGTGGCAGGCTTACCTTTCCCCACTTCACCATAAGTGAGGAACAATTGAAGACAGTCATTTCTGTGTGCCTTAGTATGCTCTATGTAGTAGCTAAGTGCCCTTTTAACATCCAAACTGTGTAATCTTCTTTCCCCTGGGGAAGAACGGTCAATGAAAAATACAGGAAGAGACACAGACTGGTTTAGGTGAAAATCCGATACCACTTTAGGCAAGAACCTCCTATTAGTTCTCAGGACCACTTTATCCCTATGGAAGGATATGAAGTCAGATTCAACTGACAGGGCCTGTAATTCGCTAATCTGCGTGGCAGAAGTAATAGCTATCAGGAACACAGTTTTCCAGGTCAAGTACTTCAATTCGGCCGAAGCCATAGGCTCAAAGGGTGGCTGCATAAGCTGAACAATGCAGACATGAAGATCCCAAGGCGGAGTAGGCTCCCTAAAGGGAGGGTTAATGTGAACCAGGCCTTTGAAAAACTTCCTGAAAACAGGATGAGATGCCAGGGAAGAGCCCTTCCCTGCTGAAAGGAATGCAGAGACAGCTGCTAGATGAACCTTCAAAGTGGCAGGCCTAAGGCCTAGACTATACAGATAAGCTAGATAATCTAAGGTTGTGGAAATGCCTGCAGAATCAGGCACAATACCTTTCTGAGAGCACCAAATACTGAACCTCTTCCATTTGAAATTATAAGTTTTTCTAGTGGAAGGTTTCCTGGAGACCTTCAGAATATCCAGAACTCCCTGAGAGAGATGTAGAGCTGCATACTCTAACTCTTCAAGAGCCAGGCCTTGAGGTCGAGAGACTGGAGATTGGGGTACCATATCCACCCATGGGAGGAGGAGAGAAGACTGTATCTCCTGGGAAGAGACAGGGGACGTGAGACAGCCAAGGACAGCAGTAGAGGATACCAGGGTTGTCTGGCCCAATCTGGAGCCACCAGTATCACTGTGCAGGGTTGAGTTCTTATCTTGATCAGAACTCTGAACAGGAGAGGGAAAGGAGGGAAGGCATAGAGAAACCTGCCCTTCCACTTCAGAATGAGGGTATCCTGGGGAACTGTCCCCAGGACTGGAGGTCTGCAGCAAAACAGAGGAAGTTGATGATTGTCTGGTGCTGCAAATAGATCTATTTCTGGAATGCCCCACTTGGAGAAAATGATCCTCAGAATATGAGGATTCAAGGACCATTCGTGATGCCCCTGTGAAATCCTGCTCAGGGCATTTGCCAGCACATTGTCCTTCCCTGGATGATGAACTGCTACCAGGGAAGTATGAAGGGAAGGGAATAGGCCAGAGACCAAATCTTCATGGCCTCTGTGCACAAGGCCGTGGACAGAGTGCCTCCCTGCTTGTTGATATACCACATTGTGGTAGTGTTGTCCGTCCTGACTTGGACCACCTTGCCTTTGAATGAATCTGAAAAGGTCTGAAGGGCTAGAAAAACTGCCCTGAGTTCTGGGAGGTTGACATGAAGAAGAGACTCCTGCGAGGAGCAGATCCCCTGACCTGTTAGGGCTCCCAGGTGGGCTCCCCAGCCTAAAAGAGAAGCATCCGTAGTCAGTACTACTGATGGAAGTTGAGGGAGAAATGGAACCCCTTGTCTGAGGTTGTCCTGGTCCAGCCACTACTGAATAGCCTGGACCAGAGTATGGGTCACTGGAATCAGTTTGGTGAGAGAATCTGTTCTCTGTGACCAAAAGAACCTTAGATGGAACTGAATGTCCCGCATCTGAAATCTGGCTCCCTGAACCACTGCAGTGGAGGCTGCCGTGTGGCCCAGGAGTTGGAGGAACTGTCTCGCTGGAAGAGAAACGTGAGGCTGAAAGGAGGAAGCGAGGTCTACTAAGGCCTTCACCCTTGCCAGTGGAAGGAAAGCTTTTGCTTGGGTAGTATCCAATTCCACCCCTATGAAGGTGAGAAGCTGTACTTGTTCGAGGACAGATTTTGGCAGATTGAGAAGAAACCCCAGGGAACTGAGCAAGTCCTGAGTGGTTTGCAGAGCTGACCTGACCTGGTCTGAAGACTGCCCTACTAGGAGCCAGTCGTCCAGATATGGAAAAGTGGTGATACCCTGTCTTCTGAGGTAAGCCACCACTACTGCAAGGCACTTTGTGAACACCCTTGGAGCTGATGTTAGGCCAGAAGACATAGCCTTGAACTGATAATGGCCTGAAGGCAGCTCGAACCTGAGGTATTTTCTGTGGGAGCACCTTATAGGGATATGGAAGTAGGCATCCTTGAGGTCCAATGATGCTAGCCAATCTCCTGGCCTTAAAGAGGAAAGGATTATTCCCAGAGTTACCATTTTGAATCTGGATTTTGAAATATGTTTGTTCAGATACCTTAGATCCAGGATGGGTCGCCACTCCCCTGTTTTCTTTGGGGTGAGGATGTACCTGGAGTACAGGCCTTTTCCCCTGTGTTGAGTAGGAACCTTCTCTATGGCTCTGAGAGCCAGGAGAGAGGAAACCTCTGCCTCTAGGGCAAGGGTTTCTGAAACTGATGCAGGTGGAAAAGACTTGGCCCTCCTTTTTGGGTACCTTTTGGAGCTGAGGGTTGTCCCTGGCTTACTACTTCCAGGACCCACTTGTCTGAGGTAACACACTCAGGTCTGAAAGTAGTAAGCCAGCCTGCCTCCTACTGGGATTGTAGAGTTGATCTGGGCTGACACCTCAGGGTGTCTGTTTGGCAGGAGCCTAGACTGGGAGGAAGAAGCAGCCCTGCTCATCCCCTTCTACCTCCTCGAAAAACCCTTTGTGGGTAAGATGAGGAGGCCTGGCTTAGTAAAAAGGCCTGTGAAAAGGCCTGCCCCTGGACTGTTGCTTCTGAGGAGTGGCTTGCCCTTCCTCGGCCTGTGCACTCCTGTAAGTGGTTCTATAGTCATCCATTTTCTTCATGTAAGCCTCTGTCTGCTCCCCAAACAGAGAGCTACCAACTACAGGAAAATCCTTAGCCTTAGACTTGTTGTCCTGTGATAGGCTAGTACATCTGAGCCAAGCATGCCTTCTGAGAGACACAGATGTACCCATGACTCTGGATGCCATATCGTTGGAGTCGACAGCAGCATGAAATTGTAATTTGGATGCCTCAATTCCATCCGCAGCCACCTCCTCCAGCTCTTTAAGTAGCTGGGGGAGGCCTTTTTAGCCAGTTCCAGAACCGTATCCCACCTGGACTTCTGGTACCTGGCTGTGTAGGCCATATAATTTGCCTGCCTGAGTCCCAAAGAGGATGCCAAGTATAGTTTCTTAGCCATGGCATCGACTTTCCTGGAGTCCTTGTCTGGGGGGTGGGGTGAAGCCAAAGGAATGTTTGCCCTGTCACAGGCTGCAGCCTGCACTACCCCAACATGGCTGCTATGTGAATAAAGGAACTCCACAGCTGAGCCTGATAACATGTATCTCCTGTCCATTCTTTTATCTACAGAAGGTAAAGAGTTAGGAGTCTGTAGAATCTTTTGTGTCTGTTTCCCCAAGGACTTGTGAAGAGGAATAGACAACCTTTTGGACTCTGTGATGTCCATCATCTCCACAAAATCAGGCTCTTCTTCCTCCTCAGCAGCTTCAACCAAAGGGAGCTGGAGGGCTTTAGCCACCTTCTTGTAAAACAAGAAGTGAGAAGGGGACTCAGAAAGCCTGGGAGGGGAGATATCAGAGGGTCTGTCTGGGGAGATGTCCGGTTCAATGGGCACATCCAGACCCCTACCGTCGTAGTCATCGTCATCACTGTCAGGACAGTCTTCGTCTCCCTCCCACTCTTCATAGAAAGCATCCAGATCATAATCCGAAGGAGCCGGTTCCGACCGAACTGACCACCTAACCGGCGGCACCGGTTCAGATGGAACCGACGGCCGATTGGACAATACTAATCGCTTGGCTATCTCTGTCCACGGTTGCAGTAAGAGGTACTGGATCTGAACCGGCAGACTTTCGTTTCTTTTTTGACGGAACCGATCCCTCAGAGTCGGCTCTCCTTTTACCCGAGGAGGTATCGCCTAGGTCAGCAGGCACTTCTTCAGGTTCGGCCGTAACTGAACCGGGCTGGCCATCCGGGTCTACGGACTTCTTGGCCCCCCTTTCCTTCAACCTACTCAGTCTTTTTTCTAGAGTGGTTTTAGGAAATTTTTTGCAAATTTGGCAGTCTGACTGGAGGTGGGTCAAACCCCAGACAATAAAAACAGATTGGGGGGGGGTCGGCCTTGCAAAGGCCTCCCTACACTCAGTACAGTGTTGAAACCCAGTGGGACCGGTTTTCTCTTTGGGTTTCTCAGACATGGCCAACCTACCAAAATTACCCTATAGAAGTGTTCAAGCCAGGTAATACCAACCGATCGGTAACAACCGTGTCACGGGTTTGGAAAAGAACCGAGAAAAAGCCCAGTTCTTTTGAAACCGATCGGTACCGGAACACCACTCTAAAATAATAAATTTAAAATTAGAAGGAAGAAACCAACAATTTCCACAAGTTATTTAAAATAAAATACAGTCACTACCTATCTACCACCCTACCTGTACCGTAGACAGAGGCTGGAAATCCGAAAAAACAATAAAGAACAAGTTTTAAACTGAACGCTTTACTTTTACCGAACCAAGCAGAGGAATCTCCGGAGCGACTTCACTGTTAGGTGGAGTAAAGAATATGATGGTTGCACTGGTAAGTACCACAAACAGAGGTTTGAAAACCGAGCTCGAGCTCAACGTTCCATGCTTCTGCATGGAGTTAACTCTTTCCTCTCCGGGGCAGTTCAAGTGCTGGGGCTAACTGCATTATGTCTGAATACAGCAAGACTTCATGTTGTTTGAAGGGTGGGTTGTCTAATGGGAGGTTTGATGTGTAACATTCCTTTTAAGAACATTTTGGCTAGATGATATTGATACAGTAATCTCCCTTCTAAGGGCTCATGGAAGGCCGAGATAGAGGCCAAATGAACTTTAATAGAGAAGTAGTTCAAACCTGTCTTGGCAAGCGAGGCCATGTAGTCCAATTCTTCAGTCAGTGGACACGAATAAGGGTCCAACGACTGGGAAGCAGCCCATATGGAGAAGCGTTTTCCATTTAGCATTATATTTTCCCCAGGTAGACGGTCTACGTGAAGCCAACAAAATACTGGCCACTGATGAGGAGACTTGCAGACAGGCTATGAAAGCGTTCTCAGGAGCCAAACATGAAGGTGCAGTGACTTCAGGTTGAAATGAAGAAAGAGCCATTGATCTTGAGTCAACAGATCTGACCTGATCGGCAATGGAATGGGGTCTGCTACTGTGAACTGTTGAAGTAGGGGAAACCACACTTGCCGAGGCCACAGAGGGGCTATGAGGATCATAGTGGCAGGTTCGAGTTGTAGTTTCAGTAGAGTCCATTACAGGAGTGGGACGGGGGAGGGGGGAGCATATAAGAAGAGACCTGTCCACGGCTGGGACTGGGCATCTATAGACTGTCCCTTTTCTGTTTGGGATAATGAAATAGTATCTGGGGAGGAGATGATTGTTGGGGAGGCAAAAAAAGGTCAAGGTATGGGGTCCCCTCACAATCGAAAGATCATCTGAAGAACTTTGTGATGAAGTGTCCACCCATGCATTGAGGACTGGCGACTGAGAATGTCGGCCAGGGTTTTATGGTCTCCCGATAGATGGACAGCTATCAATGATAGATGTTGGAGTATGGCTTCCTGCCAAACCCGCCATTGTCTCCCAGCAAACAGTGCGGGACTTGGTACCTCCTTGTTTGTTCAGGTAGTACACCACTGAGGTGTTGTCTGACTGGATCAGTAGAGGCCCCGGGGAAAGGTGGGGGCGAAAAGCCTGTAGGGCGAGGCAGACTGCTCTCATTTCTAGTAGATTTATATGGGAAGATATGGAGAATCAGGGCCACCTGTCCTGTGTCCTGTAGGGACCCAGGTGTGCACCCCAGCCTTCGAGGGAAGCATCCGTGGTCAATGTCTGCTGGGGAGGAGGGGAGTGGAAGGACATGTCTTGAGATAGGTTGGTAGGATGGATCCACCAATTCAGGGACGAGCGTAGAATGGGAGTAACTCTGATTTTGTCTTCGAAACCCCCTGTCTTTTGCTGCCACTGATTCTGAAGAGTCCATTGGGCTGGTCTTCTATATAGATGGGCAAAGGCCACCATGGGGATGGCTGCGGCCATATGCCCCAGAAGGCATAAGAGACATCTGGCTGTGATAAATTGTTGGGTTTGTATCTGGGAAGCCAGAGACAGAAGTTTGTCTTGACTGTTGGCAGGGAGGTAAGCCCTGGTGGAGGTGGAATCCAGGACAGCTCCTATATACTGGAGTGACTGGGTAGGGGTCGGATTGGACTTGGACCAGTTGACCGTAATTCCTAGGGACTGGAACAGAGTTAGGGTTGCCTGGAGTGATGAAAGCAGAAAGGTTTCGGAGTCCAGGTACGGGAAGATGAAATGTCTGTCCCTTCTCAGGGCCACCACCACTACCACTAGGCACTTGGTAAAGACTCTCGGGGCAGAGGAGAGTCCGAACGGGAGTGCCCGAAATTAGTAATGTTGTCCTAGCAGGTAAAAGCGAAGGAATCAGTGGTGGGCGGGGTGGATGGGGATATGTAGGTAGGCATCTTTTATGTCTAATGCGCATAGCCAATCTCGTTTTAAAATTTGACATGATGGATGTTAAGGTGACCACCCGGAACCTTTTGTACTGAATGTGTAGATTCAGTTGTCTGAGGTGTAGTATAGGTCTAAGATCGTCAGTGCATTTCGGTACCAGAAAAAAATGGGAGTAAAATCTGGTGGCACTCCAATGGAGGGACTGGATGAAACGACTTTCTTGTGAAGAGTGCCTGAGCTCCTGCTGGAGAATCAGAATATGGTGACTCATGAATGGACAGAATGGGGGCGGAATGAGGGGAGGCACTGAGGTGAGTTCCAGTGCCCCATCCTTATGATCTGAAGTACTCACTGTCCGATGTTATCCCCTGCCAGGCCTCTAAATGAAGGGCAAAGTGACTCCCCACAGCTTCCGAGGCCTGGTGGAGGAAGCCCAAGCAATGCCCCAGTTGGTCACTGGGAAGTGAGCTGACCGGCTCCACCCGAGTGGGAGCGGGAACCCTTGGAGGTAGGAGTGGTGGTCCTGGAAGAAGGCTGGGAATGACCATGGAATCCGCCTCTGTAGGTACCTCTATGTTTATCGCTTCTCTTTGATTGAAAAGAGGACTGGGAGCGGTAGTGGTAAGATGGCTATGAGGTAGAATACATGCCATGTACAGTACGTTAGGTCCACCCTGAAGCCTGGAGCTTATCCAAACGTATTTGGGTACCTGGACCAAAAAGCTTAGATCCATTAAAAGGGGCATTTACCACGTTATGTTGTATATCTGGTGTAAATCCTGATACACGTAGCCAAGCGTGGTGTCACTGGGTAATCCCCGTGGCTGACATGCAGGCTGAAGCATATACTGCATCATATCCTAAGCAGAACATATGTTGAGAGATAGAATCGCCAATGGAAACTGTAGCCAATAATTGGTCCTTCTCCTGAGATGGAGGGAGTTTACTGACTAGTTCTATTGCAGAGAACCAGAGGGTATGTTGGTATTTGATCATGCGTCCCATATAATTTAGAATTCTAAGATTCATGGAACCTGCCTGGAATACCTTCTTCCTGAGGTAGTCAAGTTGGCAGGACTCTTTATCAGGGGGTAATGAGCTCATGTGTTTGGTCATTTGGTACGATCATGAGCTGCTCTGATCACTACCGAGTCTGTTTTGGGGCTAGTGGAAAGAAAAGAATGATCAAGAGGAGCCTGGTAAAGGTGATCCGCCTTTCTAGAAATGGCTGGAACTATTGAGGGTTGGTTCCAAGCCTCCAGTATGGCGTTTTGATAAGTTTGTATAAGTAGGGGTACACTACTAAAGGCTCTTCAGGCAGTTCTAGATAATCTGCAATATACTTTCTTTGTTTATCATGTTCGGTAGTTGAAAATTCCATGATGTTTTGAATTTGGACCATCATCTCGTAAAAGGATGGGTATTCAGGAGGAGAGGCAGCCACATGGCGGGAGGCATCCTCATGTAAGAAGACAACAGTAGAAAGAGAGGACGGGGAATGGGAGTCCAAGTCCTGTAGGTCAACATCCTCCAGGTCTCCGGGAAAACCTTCCGGAAACTCTGCCTCTTTTGAAAAGTACTCTTCCTCATAGGAGGGAAGAGGACAAGGGCGGAGAGGTTCCCTGTCTCCCTGGAAGCGCTTAGTTGGGGGGGTAGGAGAACGGGAAGGGCAACTCACCTACCCTGGAGTGGGAGATTGAGAGTTCCTAATTACTTGTAGAACCTGTTGTACCACTGTGGCTACGTCCAATGAGGTAGAGGTAGGGGGTTTCTGAGAAACCAGGGTGATTGTGGAGGAATTAGGAAGTGAGGTATAAACAGGTCTAGCCCCTTGGTGGTAAAGTCCAGGGTCCCGATCCCTGTTCGACTGGCCCCTGTGGGAGAATGGTTGTGAAGGAGGAGAGGCAGTGGAAACTGCAAAACCAGTAGTTCTTCCCACAGAAGCATAACCCATTGTTGATGGGGCAGCAAGGGAAGAGGCAGTAGAATGCTTAAAAGAAGACGTCGATCGGAAACGAGTCACCGTCGATGGAACCAACATAGAGTTCCACAGAAACTGCTGAAAGGACACCAGAAAGCGCCGTCGACAAGAGGGTGTAAACCCTTGTCGACGAGTAAGCAGACCTGGAGAGCATAGTCGACGGTGGAGCACCTGTGATGGTGGCCGTCGACGAGTGTCTGCCTGATGAAGATGAGGATGATTTATCCTTGTCATGTTTATGCTTCTCATGTGAAGCAGTAGTAGGGGGCTCCTTGGGATGGGCCCCCTTCTCCAAGAGAGACAATTTTTGCTCCACAAGGTGAGCGTCGATCTCCTGTAGCTGTCGTTGACGGGTTGCCTGGTTGAAGTCCAGGCAATGAACGCAGGAGATGGTGTCGTGTGTGGGACCCAGACACCTAACACAAACGGTGTGATTGTCATAACGGTAGATCTTCCTACCGCAATGACATGACCGAAATAATGCTGACTTGCTTGTAGATTCTTTGGACATTCATCAATGAAAGAAGGGAAAAAGAGAAAAATCCATGTCCAGCTCAAGTTCTCATCGATGACTGCTGTTCTATGCACTAGCTGCTGCATGCGAGCTGAAGACGGCAGGAAAATGAACTAAGGATACCAGGAACCGCCCACTCTTATATAGGAGCAGAGTGATAATGTCATGTATGGGTGGCCCCTGGAAAAAGACTGCTAGAAGAGAGCTGCTGTGTACCACAGCGCCCTCTGGCGATGACCAAGTATATTACCTGTTGCAAGAGATTATCCACGTGGAAGATCTACTGTTACAGGTGAGTAAAGTACAATTATGTAAGAACTTACCGTCACAGTAGATCTTCGAGAGGAGCTCTTGCAGCAGGCTACATCATAAGGACTATGCTGCCAGACACTAGGACTCCACGGAAAAATTCTTACCTAGCAGTACCCAGCGGGGACCTCCCCCTGAAGTCAGACCGCCTCAGACGTCTGCCAATGGTATAAAGGCGATCCCGACCAATACCCCAATTCCCCCAACAGAGACCCGGCTGACATAATAAGAGAACCAAGGTTAGTGGAATACCCCACCTAGGGTAAGGAAAAAACAGGAGAAAAGGACCAGGGGGAAGGAGGGAAGGAAATAATACCTGCTGCAAGAGCGCCTCTTGAAGATCTACTGTTGTGGTACGTTCTTACGTAACTGTACTATCTTACTTTGAGTGGGAGCTCTTGCAGCAGGCTACACCATAAGGACTGAGTACCAAGCAGTACTACAAGGATCCCGGGCAGACTGGGAGGTGGAAACCTTAGAAACGGGTAGCTTCAAGACAGCAGGCCCTGAAGTACCACTAAACTAAACCCAGCTCTCTGATGGGAAGCGACGTCCAGGCTGTAGTGCTTCACAAAAGTGTGCACTGAGCCCCAAGTAGCTGCTGTGCAGATGTCTCCCGCAGAAACGTTCTGAGGTGTCACAAAGGAGGCAGAAACACCCCTGGTGGAATGACCCTTAACTGAGCCCGGTAAGGGTTTGTTGTACTTATGTAGCAGAAGGTGATTCAATGGACTAGTCATCTGGACAGAGTCTGCTTTGCCACAGGCACTCCCAGGGTTCTTGGGGCAAAGGAAACAAAAAGTTGGTCAGGTCTTCTGAAAGTTTGAGTGCGGTTAATGTAGTACCTAAGCACCCTATGTACGTCCAGCGTGTGAAGGAGAGCCTTCCCTCGAATAGTATACTCCGGGGTAATAAACCAGAAGGTTGATATCCTGATTAAGGGTAAACTGGGACACCACCTTAGGAAGGAATTTAGGATTGGTCCTCAAGGACACCCTGTCCTTGTGGAAAATCAAATACGGCTCTTTAGCCATCAGAGTCTGAAGCTCGGAAATCCTCCAAGCAGAAGTAACGCCAACTAAAAACAATGCTTACCACGACAGAAAATGTAGCTCGCAATCCGCGGCTGGTTCGAAGTGAGGCAGCGTAAGTTTTTTTTAACAAAAGCAAAAGCTCCCAAGGAGGGATGGGGTCCCTAATAGGGGGTTTAAGATGAAGGATTCCCCTCAAAAATGTTTGGGCCAGATCCATCTGGGAAACATATTCCCATCCACTGGTGCATGATAAACAGGGATAGCAGAAAGGTGCACCTTGATGGAGGAATATCGGAGGCCCAAGTCTGACACGGAGAGGAGGTGCTCGAGGACAGCATTCAGAGGGCACAGGAGAGGGTCTAGATCCCGACTGGAGGCCCATAAGCAAAAGTGCTCCCACTTCATGGCGTAGGTAGCCCTAGTGGAAGGTTTCCTGGCTGCCACCAAGACCTCAACCACTCTGGGAGATACTCCAAAATGAGAAGTGGCCATGTCTGCAGGTGCCAGGCATGCAGATGTAGAGACTGGAGGTCCGGGTGAATCAGCCTGCCCTGCTCTTGCAACAGTAAGTGGGAGGACAAGGGCAGGGGAATCGGAGGTTCCACTGTCAGCTGCTGCAGCAGCGGGAACCATATCGGGTGAGGCCAAAAGTGGAGCTATGAGAATCATCTCTGCTCCTTTCGCTTAGAGTTTGAACAGGACTCTTTGCAGAAAAGGAAAGGGAAGGAAGGCATACAGAAACCTCCCTGTCCAACAGAGGGACTATGCATCTCACCAGAAAACACCAGGCCCATGACTGAGCAAGCAGAAACTGGGCAGTTTTCTGTTGCACAGGGACACGAACAGGTTCAGCTCTGGACGAATCCATCTTTGGAAGAGGTCGTCCGCTACAGACTGCAGGAGTTCCCATTCATGAGTCCTCAACCGAGACCGGCTTAAGGCGTTGGACAAGACATTTTGTATCCCTGGAACATGCACTGTGGTAAGCCATAGGCCATGGTCTACATCCCAGAACCACATTCTCATAGCCTCCCGACAAAGAGGATAGAAGTGAGTTCCCCCCTGCTTGTTGATGTAGTAAACGACTGACATGTTGTCCGTCTGCACCAACAGGGGACCTGGATGGAGGTCCACGAGAAACGCCTGTAGAGCGCACAGAACTACCCTCATCTCGAGAATATTGATGAGGGGGGTCAGTTCCAACAAGACCATGCAGCCTGACGATTCTGAAAATGAGCTCCCCAACCTAGGCCCGAGGCATCAGTTCTGAGAACCTGTAAAGGGGGATCTCTCTGAAAGGAGACTTCAAACTCTAGATTCTGGATAGAGCGCTACCAAAAGAGAGTCTGTACCACTACTTTGGACATCAAGACTGGCTGGTCGAGATTGTCCTCCCTCTGATCCCATTGCACTCTGAGGGCCCACTGAGGGACTCTCATAAACAGGCGTGCTGAGAGAATGGTCACTATGGCTATGGCCATAAGACCCAGGAGCTGGAGCATGGTCCGAGCTGGGACCTAGCAAGCAGCTGAAACTTTGTGGGCCAAAGAGCGAAGGCGTACCGCCCTGTTTGGTGGCAGGAAGGTCTTCCCTTGCTCCATGTCTAGGATTGCCCCTACAGTATGTATTGTAAACTCTGATAAGGTTTTGGGAATGACTTGGCCATGTTTAGGGTGATTCCAGGGAGCTGAACAGGCTGAAGGTGTCCTCTAAAGCTGCCAGAAGCCAATCGTCGAGGTAGGGATAAACAAAGTGCCCCTGCCCTCCTTAGGGCTGCTGCCACCACCGCTAGGCACTTCATGAACACATATGGTGCCCAGGAAATGCCGAAGGGCAAGGCCCGAAACTGGAAATACCTTCACTGAAAGGAGAACCTCAGGAACCTCCTGTGAGCGGAAAGCATCAGAGTATGGAGGTAGGCGTCTTGCATGTCCAAGGAGCAAAGCCAGTCACCTTGATGCAATATGGGAAGAATGCCCGGCAAGGTGATCATCCTGAACCTCTTGTACTCTATGTAACTGTTCTAAGAGACTCAGGACCAGAATCAGGTGCAGGTCCCCTGTCTTCTTGGGAACCAAGAAGAAGCGGGAGTAGAACCCTTTCCCCCACTGTGGGGCTGGAACAGGTTCTATTGCCTTCTTGTCTAGCAGGGACTGTACCTCCTCCCAAATGAGCTCAGCATGGGAGGGGGGAGTAGGTCATTTGGATCAGGGGATTGTCCGGGGGAAATCTGCAGAAATTCCAGTGTGTGACCCCGCTCTACCAGCTGGAGGACCCACGCATTGGTGGTTATGGCGGTCCACCCGTCGAGGTAAAGCAAGAACCGACTCCCTACTACCTCTGCCCTGGACTCGACAAGGGGTGGGGAGTTGAGCAATGAGTCAGGTGTGGGAGCCCGGGGTGGGCAGGGAAACCTGGGAGGGTTTGGTGTTCCGAGGTCCCTGTGCTCCACCGGGTTGAGAGGGAGCTTTACGGCAAAAGTTGCCTCTCTGTTGCTGTCCTTTAGGCTTCTGCCCTCCCTGGCGATGAAATTGCCGACATCTGCCAGGAGTCTGATCAGATCTGTACAACTGATGCACGGACTGGATAGCCTTACACGAGTCCTGGATGTCTGAGATCATTTTCTCAATGTCCGGACCAAAAAGCATGGACCCATGGAACGAAGCATCAATGATGGCATCCTGAAGGTCCTGCCGAAATCCAGAAACCCACAGCCAAGAGTACCTCCGCATGCAAACCCCTGTGGCAGCTGTCCTGGCTGCCATGTCCACCGAATCACAGGATGACCTCAAGACGTGCTTCCCCATGTCCAGACTGGACTGGAGCATGTCTAGGAGCTCCATTTTGTGATCAGAATTGGGCTCTTTTTGCAAGCTCTATGACCTTGTTCCAGAGAGATTTCTGGTACTGTACCATGTGTGTCAAGAAGTAGAGCGAACGAATGGTGCAGGTGGCCGATGAGTAGACCTTCCTGCCAAACTGGTCCAGACATTTGGATTCCTTGTCCGGCAGCTGGGAGCTCATGTGCCAGGGCTGTTTGGTCCTGCCGTGGGCAGCAGTCAGCACGACCAAATCCGCCTTGGGATGTTCACCAAGGAACAGCTCATTTGTCAGGGTACGATACACCCTGTCCGCTTTCTTAAGAATAGTGGAGACTGTCGAAGGGTGACTCCAGGCTAGCCTGGTAGCGTCCTGAAAGGGAGCTACCAAGGGTGGAATGACCAATGGTTTGGGCTCATTCATACCCAAGAAATGAGCCAGCCTCTTTCTCTCTGGATCGAGACCCTCAGTTTCCCACTGATTCAAAAAGTGGATGTGACGCATCACATCCAAGAATGTGGGATCATCCGGGGGGGGGGGGCGAATCTCCTGGAGGGTCAGGGTGGTTGGAAGGAGAGGAAAACTCCCATGAGGATCTGGAAAAGGCAGAAGAATTTGAGTTGGATGACATCGAGGAAGATCTGGAGCGGAATGCTGGTGCCTTCTCCTGTAACGCTTGGAGGACAATCTTGAAAGATGACTGCGCCGTTCGGAAGACCTGTCATCCGACTGAGCAGGAGATCTGTCCCTGGGGGGAGGTGGTGACCACAGGGGCCACTGTGAAGAGTCTACAGGAAGTGACTGCGGTGTGGGAACCTGGGGTTCCTTGGGGATGATGTCTTTCCTGACTGTGCCCCACCAGGAGCTGAAAAGGTCCTTGACTTCGGCAAGAGAGACCATGGCTGGGGCTGATGGGCCTGGCGTCTCAGACCTGTCGTCAGGCTTCTCGGGCGGTGGACCTGACAGCTTGTTGGGAGGTTGGGGGAGGTATCTCTTTGGCCGCCGGCTGTGCACCTTCTGACGGTAGCTTTGGCGTGTGGGCGGCAGGAAGGACCCCGAAGGCGAAGACATCGGGGTGGAGTGCCAGGAGTCTGACATTTCGGAGAGCTGGCATCAGGAAGAGACTCTGGTTCCAAATGCCGCTTCCTGTCGTCGGGTCCAGCTGGATGATCCAACGAGGAGGAGGAAGCCTTCACCAGGTGGGGGGCAGCAGGGTGGCAGTCAGCCGCCCCTTTAACGGCGGAATCCCTGGACTTGGATCTGGAGGCCCTTGCCCCAAAGAAACACCACATGACGTCCGCACCTACGCCAGGGGTTTCAAGGCTGGCAGCCCGGAGGAAACTTGGGCTGTTGCTAGCCTTGCTTGTAGAGCAGAAAGCAGCTAACTAAAAGAAGCTACATTTTCTTATTAATTTAAAACTTATATCTCAGCAGGAGTCAGTGTCTGTTAAGATTAAGAAGACAGATAACTTTATTAGAAGTAGAAGGGGTCTTATTTAGGGTAAGAAAGAAAAGAAAGTCAGTGTGTGTTCTGTGCAGGGAAGGGCACTGTATCAGCTGACTTTGCTAAACCAGTAGGAGGAAAGAGAGCTTACCTGGGGGTGTGGTTTAGACACTATAAAAGCAGGTGAGTCAAATTACAACTTCCTGTTGCTAGCCTTTTTTCTTACTAATTGCCCTCCATCCCACCCACCCAAAGCCAGTTCTACTTTTATAGCCACTGGATTTGACTGTCAACAGGAACTTCCTGTTTGGCAGTAGAAAGGAAAGGATCATAGAGAAACATTGGTTTTGTCAACCCTAAAGGAAAAAAGTAGCTCATTCTCCCCCCCAGCTGCTGATGGACTGATATTGAGCAAGGAAAAAGGAGGCTACTGAAGAAGATAGGAAGTTGCTGTCCCAGAACAGGAAGGGTGAGAGTTGTAAGGAGAGGAGAGAATAAGCATCCAGAGAAACAGTAGAGAGGACACAAAATAAGACATGATAGAGTGGTGCAGTGCAATGGCCAGGGGCTAGCAGTGTTCCGGAGACATTCTGGAGGCTGTGATGTTGCCCCATTTGCAGCACCTCTCTGGTCTGAGACAGGAGGCTGCCTGCCTCCAGGCTGACCTGGCTAGGATTCAGAAACCTCCTCCCCACCCAGGGACCACCAGGCCAATGCCACTACCTCAGAGGTTGCCAAGAAAGAGGAGAGGCTGGATCAGGGTGGGCTCAAGGAGGAGAGGGTGGTGGAACAGAGTTGCATCCTCCAGCTGTACCTCTCCACAATTCATTCACTCTTCTGGTGGATAGTGGTTCCTCTATGGAGGCACCTGCAGTGGAGACCAAGGAGGATGCTCGGAACCTTCACAAAGGAGACCCACAGGAGGGTGGCATGGGACCCCACAGGGGAAGGAAACAACTCCTGGTGGGGGACTCAATCATTAGGGGGTAGAAATGGGGAGGAAGGGGAGAGGGAGGTAAGGTGCCTTCCTGGCGCCATGGCTTGGAGGGAAAGGAAGCGAATCCTCAGGATCGTGGGAGGAGCTGCACGAGGGAGGGAGCTGGATGTCATTGTCCACCTAGGGACAAATGACCTGGCTAGGAATGGGATCAGAGCAGTGCAAGAGGAGTTTGTAGAGTTGGGAAGGGCCTTAGACAAGTAGCGCATACGGTAACCTTCTCGGAGGTGCTGCCTGTCTATGGCAAGGGAGATGCTAGGGCATTTCTCATCAGGGAATTCAATGAGTGGTTGAAAAACTGGTGTGGAGCCCAGGGTTTTGGCTCATTGGGGACTGGGAGCCATTTGGAGGGATGCAGACCTATAATGGTGCGATGGTCTGCATCTGTCCAAGGGGGAACCAGGATCCCAGGTGAGAGGTTTAATGCCTACCAAGCATTTAAACTAGCCAAGGGGGGAGGCACTGAAAAGGAGCAGGGAAATCCGAGCCTCCTCCCACAAAACATGGTGATTAGTGAGGTAAACACCAAGGTACAGAAGTTATTAGGGAGCAGAACAGATTTAAATGTAAAAAAAGGCAAAGGCAGTAAGGACAGAAATGGGGCTAAAAGGGGTAAGGCTATCAAAAAGTGGAGGGTGATGAGTACCAATGCCCGTAGTCTGTGTAACAAGCTCCCTGAACTAGTGGCCTTGATGGAAGAGGGTTGCCTGGATATTGTGGCAGTCACAGAAACATGGTACACAGAGAACCATGACTGGGATGTCAACATACCAGGATACACAATCTACAGGAGGGACAGGGAGGGTAAAAGAGGAGGAGGAGTAGCTCTATGTAAAGGAAGGGATCAAAGCAACAGAACTAAAGAGTAAACAGGGAGCAGATGAGGCACTTTGGGTCACCCTGGAGACAGGAAATGGCACCACAATCCGCATGGGGGTTGTATACAGACCCCCATCTCAGGGGAGGAATGGACAAGGAAATGATAGAAGGTTTTTAGAATGGCAGAAAAGGAGAGATATTGTTGATGGGGACCTGAATATGCCAGATGTTAACTGGAGCACCTTTGCTGCAGGCACATCCAAGAGCAGGGTCATTCTTGATGCCCTACAGGGGCATGCCTCAGACAGCTATTATTGGAACCCACTGGGAGGGAGCAATCTTAGACCTGGTACTCTCAAATGGGATGGATAAAGAATCTCAGATTTAGAAGTGGGTAGCCATCTGGGAAACAAGTGACCACCAAACTGTGGTTCATTTATAAACACAGCCATACAAAAGCAAGAGTACTGGACTTTAGGAGGGCTAACTTTGGGAAATGAGAGAGCCTCAGAAAAGCACTAGCAAAAACAGGCAAGAAGGAGGGGTGGAGGAACAATGGGGAGTGATCAAACAGCCATCACAGAGGCAACAAGCCTTTGTGTAAAGCAAATCAATAAAACACAACGAAGGAAAACCACTATGGTTCTCAAAAGGGGTGGCAGGAAGATTAAGGAGAAAAGGACAGCATTCAGGAAATATAAGGAAACACAGAAGGAGCAGGACAGAGAACTTTATCAGTTAAAGCAGAAAGAGGCTGGGAAGGCAGTCAGAATAGCAAAGGCCCAAACCGAGGAAAGGATAGCCAATTCTGTTAAGAAGGGGATAAGACCTTTACAGGTACATTAGGGAGTGAAGAAAGACCAAAGGAGGGATACTGAAGCTTAATAAAGGGAGGGAATGTGGGTGAGGGTGTCAGTGAAAAGCAGGGATACTGAATGAATATTTTGCTCAGTATTCACAAAGGAAGAGGAGGGAGTTACCTAAACCAAACAAGAGAAACACTCTGAAGACGGGTCAATACCAGTCCATTTACAGAAGAAAGGGTTCTGAAAGAACTAATAAAATTGAAGGTGGACAAAGCAATGGGGCCTGATGGGATTCACCCAAGAATTCTAAAAGAACTAAGGGTAGAACTAGTGACACCGCTGACTACTCTCTTTAAGAAATCATGGGAGGATGGGGTGGTACCGAGGACTGGAGGAGGGCAGATGTGATTCCTCTTCACAAAAGTGGGAGCAGGACAGAGGCAGGAAACTACAGACCAGTTAGTTTGACCTCAGTGGTAGGGAAAATGATGGAATCACTTCTGAAGGAAAGAACTGTTGAGTACCTAGAGGCCAGTGGGGCACAGGACCAAAGGCAGCATGGATTCACGATGGGAAGGTCATGTCAGGCAGAATCTAATAGATTTCTTTGACTGGGTGACCAAAGTAGTAGACCAGGGAGGGGCTGTGGACATGGCCTACCTAGATTTTAGCAAGGCATTTGATACAGTCCCACACAAAAGATTAACACACAAGATAGCCAGCCTTGGAGTGGGTCCCAAGGTGGTAGCCTGGATGAAAATTGGCTAGACAACAGGACGCAAAGGGTAGTAGTAAATGGAGTACACAGTGAAGAAAGGAGGGTTACTAGCGGGGTACCGCAGGGTTCAGTACTGGGACCAGTCCTTTTTAATGTCTTTATAAGTGACATTGCAGAGGAAGTGGAAGGAAAAGTATGTCTCTTTGCAGATGACACAAAGATCTGCAACAGGGTTGATACACAAGATGGAGTGGAAAAGGATGAGAAGGGATTTGGCAAGGTTGGAGGAATGGTCAAATGTAAGGCAGCTCAGATTCAATGCAAAGAAGTGCAAGGTAATGCACATGGGAAACAAAAACCCAGGGGAAGCATACACAATGCGGGGTGAGATACTGACAACAGTAAAAATAGAAAGGGACCTGGGGTAATTATATCAGATGACCTAAAGGTGGGCAAGCAATGGAGAAGGCAGTAAGGAAGGCTGGGGGGATACTGGGATGCATAGGAAGAGGCATCAATAGTAGAAAACAGGAAGTTGTTATCCCTCTGTACAGACAGTTGGTGAGACCCCATCTGGAGTACTGTGTGCAGTTCTGGAGACCCCATCTCCGCAAAGACATAGACAGAGTGGAGGCTGTCCAGAGGAGGGCAACCAAAATGGTGCAGGGTCTGCACCAGAAAACATACAAAGAAAGACTAAAGGAGCTTAATATGTATACCCTTGAGGAAAGAAGGGAGAGAGGGGACATGATAGAAACTTTCAAGTACCTCAAGGGAATTAACAAAGTCCAAGAGGGTAGCATCTTCCAGAAAAAGAGATGTGCAAGAACAAGGGGGCACAATCTGAAGACAGAGGGGACGGCTCAGAGGTAATGTGAGGAAGTATTTTTTCACTGAGAGGGTTGTGGATGCATGGAACAGCCTCCCTGAGGAGGTTGTGGAGTCAAGAACAGTGGGGGACTTCAAGAATGCATGGGACAGGCATAAGGCAGTCCTAGTGGGGGGTAGGAGGAAGTAAGCTGTTGGTTAACTAGGATCTGCAGCTTATCTATTAGGTAGGAAAATGGGCAGACTAGGCGGGCCAAGCGGTTCTTATCTGCCGTCAAATTCTATGTTTCTATGGTTGGTGGGCAGAGTCCGACCTCCCGTGGGAGGAAGGACTGGAGCTGGCCGTTTTCTTATGCAGAGACCAGGATCAGGAGTCCGAGTGGGTCCTGTCCTTCTCGTGATGATGGTGTTTTCCACCAGACTTTTTCTCCTTAGATTTGTGAGAAGTCCCAGACCCAGAAGAAGAATGGAATCCTAGGCCTGATGGGGTCTTTTGCATGGTGGCCAGCTGCTGTTCTAGAAGGTAGGTCTTCAACATCTTCAGTCAACAGATGCGAGTTCAGCGGTTGAAACTTTTGCAGTGCGGGCAGGAATCGGCGTCGTGGTCAGGTCCCAGGCAGATGAGGCAGGCCAAGTGACCGTCTTGGGCCAAGATTTGCTTCCCGCATGCGCACTTACATTTCAGTTGCTGACTGGAGGACGATGAAGAAGATATGCACCGATAATGTGGTAAAACTATAACAAAACTTTTGTAGAAAAGTTAGCGAAAATGGCAGTCGACTGTTAGCAGTAGGTGTCCGTGGAGCCGATGTAAAAGGGCCAAAGGCGGGAAAAGAACCAGAGTGTGGCTGGGGACCGCCCCCTTTATACCACTGGCAGACGTCGCAGGCAGTCTGACGTCAGGGGGAAGTCCCCGCTGAGTACTGCTAGTCTTTATGGTGTAGCCTGCTGCAAGAGCTCCCACTCGAAATAAGATCCTGTGTTTCTAGTGACGTGGATATGTTTTTCTATCCACAATTGTTGGCACTCCTAGCAGTTGTCCGGGAGAAGGGAGGCAAGGCGCACACCCCCTACTTAGGAAACAGAGAATGGAGAACAGAGGCCCACAGCCAGCATCCCGGCGTGACTCGAAGTCAATGTGGTAATGGGAAATGAAGGTGTGTGCTGATTTCCAGGTATCAGCCCTGCAAATTTCCTGGATAGGGACATCCCTAGAAGCAGCCACCGATGCAGTGGTATGGCAGGTGGAATGAGCCCTTAGTCCTCCAGGAGGCTCTCTACATGCCAACTTACAACAGAAATCAATGCAGGATGTGATCCACCTGCCAATCATCCACTTGGCTGTAGGTCTGCCAGGTGTGGCTTAAGTGTAGGTGACAAACAGCCGGCGAACCTCTCCCCAAACTCCAGCCATGTGCTCTTTGTAGTAAGCGAGCGCTCGCCTCAGGTCCAGAGTATGGAGCCTGTGTGCGGCCTCCGAGGTGTGATTCGGGAAGAACACTGGAAGAGTCACCTGATTCAGGTGAAATTCTGATGCAACCTTCGGGAGTAACTTCGGTTTGGGGCGCAGGACAACCTAGTCCTTATGGAAGACCAGGTAAGGAGACTACACTGAAATAGCCTGGGAGCTCACCGATCCTTCTGGCTGATGTGATAGCCACCAGGAAGGCGATCTTCCAAGACAGGCGAGACATGTCACATTTATGCATCGGTTCGAATGGCTTGCCCATGAGCTTTGCCAAAACCAGCAACAAGTCCCGTGGTGGTGGTGATTCATGCACCAGAGGGGAAATGTAGTCTAAGCCTTTGAAAAAGTACCAGACCACCTTCTCTTGCACCACCAACTGCTGACCAGCCTGCACCTAGTAGGCAGAGATAGTTGCCAGGTGCACCTTAAGGGTCGTCGACCAAAGTCCCCCTTTGGAGATGGACCATAGGTAGTCCAAAACCACTGGACCGGACAAGATAAAGGATACAGCCCCTTGCCCTGACACCAAATGCAGAATCTCTTCCATTTGAAGGCACAGCATTTTCTGGTCAATTCCTTTCTAGATGCCTCCACCACAGTGAGGACATCTTCAGAGAGACCCAAAGCCTGGAACTCTAGCTGCTCAGGAACCAGGCTGTCAGGTGCAGGGACTGAAGGTCCAGGTGGAGTACCTTCCCCTAATTGATGGACAGCAGGTCCAGGCGGAGTGGAAGACACCTTGGGAGCCTGTTGCTGAGGTTGAGGAGATCGGGGTTCCAAAACTGGCATGGCCAGTCTGGAGCCACCAGGGTCACCTGCACCTTGTCCCTCCTGACCTCGAGCAGCACCTTGTGGATTAAGGGACGTGGAGGGAAGGAACAGAAGAGGCCTAGCGTCCAAGGCCTCGAGAAGGCATCCCCCTGCAGCAAGCCCTGCTGAGGGGGGTGGGCACAGAACAGCCTCAGCTTTGTGTTCTCCCTGGAGGCAAACAGGTCCACCTGAGGGGTGCTCCACTGTGACAGCACACTGTGAATTACCTCCGGATGGAGAGACCACTCATGCGACACTTCGCCTACCCGGCTGAGGGCATCTGCCAGCTGACTGGAGGCTCCTGCCACATGGATGGCTAGGAGATCCGCCTCCAGGCTGCATACACAAGTCCATACATGGAGAATTTCCTTGCACAAAGTCAGGGAGTGCGTCCCGCCCTGCTTATTGATTTAGTACTTGGTGGTGGTGCCATCCATCTGGACCTGGACCACCTGACCTCGAACATACGGAGTGAATGCAGTTAGCGCCAACCAAAGTTCTCTGAGCTTCGGCAGGCTGATGTGCCATCGGTACTCCTCGGGGGTTCAGAGCCCGTGGACTGTGTGTTCCCCCAGATGGGCAACCCAGCCCGTGAGAGAGGCGTCAGTAATCAGGATGACCGTTGGCTCAGAGTGGACAAATGGGATGACTTCCTGCAGATACACTGGGACTAGCCACCACTGGAGGACGTCCCACATCATCTGGGTCACAGTGACAAGCTGGTTGAAGTGACATCTGCGCTGAGACCACTGGCTGGCCAGCTCCCATTGCAGGGAGCACATATTCCAATGGGCCCAACAAACCAAGCTGGTGCAGGCCACCATGTAACCCAGAAGGCATAGGAAGTCCAGGGCAGGGCACAATTGCCCAACCCGAAATGATCAGGCAAAGGAGAGGAGAACCTCTGCCCTGTCCACCAGAAGCCGGGCTCTGGCTCGGATGAAGCTGATTACCTATGAGGGCATGAGTTTCGAATTGGCCTCGTAGACCATGAGACCAATGGAGGTGCAGATTTGGAGAGCCAGGTCTCTGGACTGC
The DNA here is from genome assembly GCA_016271365.2 of Neoceratodus forsteri. Taxonomy (NCBI): domain Eukaryota; kingdom Metazoa; phylum Chordata; order Ceratodontiformes; family Ceratodontidae; genus Neoceratodus; species Neoceratodus forsteri. The sequence continues at coordinate 1,507,857,985 of CM057450.1, forward strand.
TCCACCTCCTGCCTGGAGGGACCTGCAATCTGCCAGTCATCCAGGTAGGGGTACACCTGGACCTCTCGGCTCCTAAGGCTAGCTGCCACCACTGCTATGCATTTGGTGAAGACCCTGGGGGCCAAGGAATGGCTAAATGGCATGGCCTGGAACTCTTAGAGGGTTCCCTCAGCTCGAATGCGGAGGAACCTTTGGTGGGAAACTGGGACATGAAAGAACATGTTCTGAAGACCCAGGGAGCAAAATCACATCTTGCTCTAGGGATGGTATAATCTGAGACAGAGTTACCATCCTGAAGGTGCGTGACCTGAGGAACTTGTTCAGGTTGTGCAGATCTTGAATGGGGCACCAGCCCCCCCACTTTGGCACCAGGAAGTACCTGGAGACAAACCCTGGGTGTTCCGGAGGATCCGCTACTCTGACCATGACCTCCTTGTGGAGGAGCTGGGCTATGTCTTCTCTAAGAGCTGACTGACTGTCTGTGGACACCAAGCCCTCCCATGGGGCTTTAACTTGGAGGGTGCTGCCCGAATTCCAGAGGCAGACCCTGACCGACCACATCCAGAACCCACCTATCCGTGGTGACAGCAGACCAGGTGGAAAGGAAGTGGCAGAGCCAGCCCTCCACAGGAGGACCCAGGGGAGGCATGAAGGGCATGAGGGTGGCACCCCCAATCCCGTCACCGAGCATGCTTGGAGGAGGAGGACCCAGCTGAGGAACCACCAGGTCCCTTCCCTCCAGGCTTATAGACCATCAAGGCCACTGACTTGTGCCTGGGTTGCCAGGACCGAGCCTGCTGGCCCGGCTGATGCTGGGGTGGTTTTGCCACAGGAGTGGAGGACCGAAAGGACTTTTGCTTCTGCTACCTGGAGCCCTTGGGATCCTTCTGCATGGCTGTTAAAGTCCAAGGTGGCATTGGACTTCTTCATAGGCTGGAGGTGACCCTCCACATCGGGCCCAAACAGGTCGGTGCCCAGGAATGGAACATCTGCCAGCTTGTGCTGAGTGTCTGCCATAAAGGTCAAGATCTGCAGCCAAGCCCAACGGTGCATGGCAACTGTAGCTGCCACTGAGCAAGCATAGGAATCCCCCAGATTAAGAGCTATCTGAAGTTGCTGCTTGGCCACAGCCCGGCCCTGATCTCGGACCTGCTTGACCGTGGTCTGGAGGTCCGCAGGTAGGTGAGGAATCACCTCATCCACAGAACCCAAAAGAGCATGGGAGAAGTGTGGCATCAAGACAGCCGAGCTCACCTGACAAGAGACCAAACGGGGAGGCAGCATACACTTTTTTCGACGAATGGTCTATTTTCTTGGACTCCTTATCTGGCAGCATGTTGACGTCCCCGATATTGCCTGAGCACTGAAAAACACGGAGTCGGCCACCAGCCCCTTGGCCGAGGGGTGCTCTGTGAAACCTGAGAGGGTACCAATGGACACCACATACTTGCAGGCCATGTGGGCCAAAGGCGCCAGGCAAGACGCGGGGCAATATCAAAGCTCCATGGCTGGATCAACAATGGCCTCGGCCACTGAAAAAGCCTCCATCAGAGAGTCCCCTTTGTCCAGAATCTCTGTAAGGGGATGCGAGCCCGCTTCATTTTCATCAGTGTGGACTCGAGGATGAGGAGGAGGATGCCCAGGAAGGAACTGGACCCTTCTTCCTTCGAGAGATCCCCCACAGACTTGTCGATCAGATGGGAATGCAGTGAGGAATCCTTGGACTTGGAGGAGTCCACAAAAAGTGGCCGACTGCCCGAGTCACCTTCAACCCTCCGCGAGCGGTCAGGTGTGAAGATGACCAACAACTGATGGTGAAGCCCCTTGGCCGGCCGAGACTCCTTAGTTGGAGCGCCAGTCGGTGGCTGCTTGGACGGTGGCTCCACCATGATTGGTGGAGAGGCCAGCTCCAGCCGAACCAAGACAGTCTTGATGGGCTCCACTGGGGGAAGGATGGTCTCAACCAGTCCCGCAAGAGGAATCGGTGGCGGCCTCTTGGGTGACGGCCAAGCAATGGCCTGTGTGGGAGCCAGGCTCGGCTTTGGACTGGCCAGTACCAACTGTTGCCACATGAGGTCTTTATAGTGTCGATGCAACTTGCGCCGAAGCCTCTCCTCACCCAACGAAGACGAGGAACAGCGGCGGCACAGTGAGTGTGAGCGCCGATGATGGCAGGAGCTGCTCTGCTCGACCCACTGGAGGAGGACAGAGATCTCGACTTCAGCCGCTGGGGGTGCTGATGGGGATCTCGGAGGAAGCTGAGGAGTGCCGCAGCTGCTCCTGGTCTTGGTCGGTGACCGGAGGGTTCTGCTCAGTGAGCTAGGCAGCCCCTTCTGAGGTCACAGGAAGGACCAGAGTCCTGAAAAGAAAACTGCTGGCCTCTTTGGATGACAACCGGTTGACAGAGTTGAGAAAAATCTCGACCACATTGGCCGGTGTCTCAACCAACTGACCCAGATGGGGTATCTGTGAAGCCAGCAACCAAGACTGTGGCTTTAATCGTGGTCAAAACCTGGGAGTCCTGAGATTGAGAACATTTCCGATCCCAAGAATGTCAAGAGTGAGTCTTCTCCTTCTTTGACTCCTTCTTGTCTTTGCAAGAATGGGAGCTGTGAGATCCAGAAGGGCCCTACCCCTTAGTCTGGCGGGACTGGCACAGCTCCTTGAAGGAGCACGAAAAAGTGGAGCCCAATTGGACCAGAACAAAGGCAAACGCTGAGGAGAACTGCTTGGCGGACCCCGCAGCTGCAGAGACCAACCAATGGGTATCTTTAGATTTGACCAGCGGATGTCGTGTTTCCTGGCGACCCAACTTAAGGCAGGAGAGGCCCTCGGTTCTTGAGGATCATCACATGAAATGACCAACAAATGTCGCAGGCCTGGGTATCGTGAGCGTGGTCCAGGCAGTAGACGCACATGACGTGTGGGTCGGTACATGACATCTTCTGCCCACATGGGCACCAGTGAAATCCGGGCGCGGACTTATCATCCATCGGGGTCGGGAGCTCGAAGACGATTACTGAAACGGCAACAAAGTTTTAGAAAGCAATCCAAATGGATTAAAAGCGCTAGGGCCTACAACGCAGGAGCACAAAGGAGGTAACCTGCTTCTTTTAGGAGACAGGAAGATCATCAGGCATCATGGGGTGAAGCCACAGGATACACCACCTGAGTGAGTGGGAGGAGCCGGCTTGAAGACTTTCTGGCACATCTTAAAGGAGAAAGGACACTGCCAACAAGTGTGGATAGAACAACATATCCATGTCCTTGGAAAGAGGAAATGAGGTGGTGAAGGAGCCAGCATCAGTTACTGGCCAACCCGAAAGCACCACTCAATACGTCAGCTTCGAGGGCGGCGCAATCCCCGATGTTGGCCCCTCCTCCTTAGGAAGCTAAGAAAGCTTAAACCTATAAGCTTCCTGCAGGGTCCTAGTGCCTCCGGCTAGACCCCACCAGTAATGAATGGTGAAGATAAATATAGATAAGATCTGTCCCTATATACTATATTGGGCTGTTTCTGGCAGAAGAGAACTTTGGTTGCACAGCAAGAAACAGAAGTCTAGAACTACATTTTTTACTAATTAATCACGTCTATCTCAGCAGGAGTAGTACCTGTTTGGATTAAGTAAACAGATACTTTATTAGAAGAAGGGGGTCTCATTTAAGTAAAAAAAAAAAAAAGAAGTCACTGTGTGTTTCTCTGAGGCAGGGGGCTGTATCAGCTTAATTTACTGAGTCAGAGCAGAGGGTGAATCTAATTGGGGATGTGGCTTAGCAGCTTAGGTGTACAAAAGCAGCTGTCTCCAACTACAGTTTCCGTCTGTTTCTGGCAGAAGAGAACTTTGGTTGCAGAGCAAGTAACAGAAGTCTAGAACTACAGATTTTTTACTAATTGCTCTCATTCCCACCCAAAGCCAGTTCTACATTTATAGCCACTGGATTTGACTGACAACAGGAACTTCCTGTTTGGCAGTAGAAAGGGAAGGATCACTTAGACACATTAGTTTCATCAACCTTGAAGGAACCTAAAAAAAAAATAACCCCCGCTGCTGGAGGTCTGAATCCAAGCACAGAAGAAGGAGACTACTGAAGACTACAGGAAGTTCCTGTGCCAGAACAGGAAGGGCAAGAGATGTAAGGGCACATAGGCAGTAAGAAAGTAAGTCTATAAATACATAGAGGGAGGAGGCAATAAGCATACAAAGCAACAGGAGAGGGGACACAAAATAATTCAAGATGGGAGTGGTTCACTGCAATGGCTGTGGGGCAGCAGTGTTCCGGGACACATTCTGGAGGCTGTGATGCTGCCCTGTTTGCAGGCACCTCTCTGGTCTGAGGGAGGAGGTTGCCCGTCTCCAGGCTGACCTGGCTAGGATTCATGAAACCTCTTCCCCCACCCAGGGACCATCAGGGCCACCACTGCTACCGCAGAGGTTGCCAAGAAAGAGGAGCGGTTGGACCAAGGTAGGCTCAGGGAGGGAGAGGGTGGTGGAACAGAAGTGCATCCCTCCAGTTGTACCTCTCCACAATTCTTATGCTGTTCTGGCAAACAGTGGTTCCTCTATGGAGGCACCTGCAGTGGAGACCAAGGAGGATGCTGGGAACCTCCACAAAGGAGACCCATAGGAGGGTGGCACGAAACCCCACAGGGGAAGGAAACAACTCCTGGTGGGGGACTCTATCATTAGGGGGGTTGAAGTGGGGGAGGAAGGGGATAGAGAGGTAAGGTGCCTGCCTGGCGCCACGGCTCGGAGGGACAGGAAGCGAATCCTCAGGATCGCGGGAGCAGCTGCACGAGGGAGAGAGGGAGCTGGATGTCATTATCCACCTAGGGACAAATGACCTGGCTGTGTATGGGATCAGAGTGGTGCAAGAGGAGTTTGTGGAGTTGGGGAGGGGCCTTAGACAATAAGCATGTATGGTAACCTTCTCGGAGGTGCTGCCTGTCAATGGCAAGGATAGTGCTAGGGTATTCTGCACCATGGGATTCAATGAATGGTTGAAAAACTGCTGTGGAGCTCAGGGATTTGGCTTCATTGAGGATTGGGGAGCCACCTGGAAGGATGCAGGCTTATACTGGCACGATGGTCTGCATCTGTCCAGGGGGAGAACCAGGATCCTAGGTGACAGGTTTAAATGCTTCATTGACAAGCATTTAAACTAGCCAAGGGGGGAGGCACTGAAAAGGAGCAGGGAAATCCCAGCCTCCCCCCACAAAACACAGTAGTTAGAGAGGTAAACACCAAGGTAGAGAAGTCGGTAGGGAGCAGGACAGGGATTGGGCTAAAAGGGGTAAGGCCATAAAAAATAAATGGAAGTTGATGAATACCAATGCCCGCAGTCTGTGCAACAAGCTCCCTGAACTAGTGGCCTTGATGGAAGAGGGATGCCTGGATATTGTGGCAGTCACTGAAACATGGTACACAGAGAAACATGACTGGGATGTCAACATACCAGGATACACAGTCTACAGGAGCGACAGGGTGGGTAAAAGAGGAGAAGGAGTAGCTCTCTATATAAGGGAAGGGATTAAAGCAACAGAACTAAAGAGTAAACAGGAAGTTGATGAGTCACTATGGGTCACCCTGGAGACAGGAAATGGCACCACAGTCCGCATGGGGGTTGTGTACAGACCCCAATCTCAGAGGGAGGAAATGGACAAGGAAATGATAGAAGGCATCCTTAAAATGGCAGAAAAAGGGGAGATACTGTTAATGGGGGACCTGAATATGCCAGATGTTAACTGGAGTACCTTTGCTGCAGGCACATCCAAGAGCAGGGTCATTCTTGATGCCCTACAGGGGGCATGCCTCAGACAGCTAGTATTGGAACCCACTCGGGAAGGAGCAATCTTAGACCTGGTACTCTCAAATGGGGAAGGAAAAAGGATCTCAGATTTAGAAGTGGGTAGCCATCTGGTAACAAGTGACCACCAAACAGTGTGGTTCACAATAAACACAGCCATAGAGTCAAGCCATACAAAAACAAGGGTACTGGACTTTAGGAAGGCTGACTTTGGGAAAATGAGAGAGTGCCTCAGAAAAGCACTAGCAAATGGGCAAGAAGGAGGGTGGAGGAACAATGGGGAATAATCAAAACAGCAATCGCAGAGGCAACAAGCCTTTGTGTGACGCAAATCAACAAAACAAAACGAAGGAAAAAACCACTGTGGTTCTCAAAAGAGGTGGCAGGGATGGTTAAGGAGAAAAGGATAGCATTCAGGAAATATAAGGAAACACAGAAGGAGCAGGACAGAGAACTTTATCAGCTAAAGCAGAAGGAGGCAGGGAAGGCAGTCAGAATAGCAAAGAGACAAACTGAAGAAAAGATAGCCAACTCTGTTAAGAACGGGGATAAAACCTTTTATAGGTACATTAGGGGGTGAAGAAAGAACAAGGGAGGGATATAGAGACTTAATAAAGGGGAGGGAATGTGGGCAGAGGGTGACAGTGAAAAAGCAGGGATACTGAACGAATATTTCTGCTCAGTATTCACAACGGAAGAGGAGGGGGAGGTACCTAAACCAAACAAAGGAGAAACTCTGAATAGGGGGGTTGATACCAGTCCATTCACAGAAGAAAGGGTTTTGAAAGAACTCTTGAAACTGAGGGTGGACAAAGCAATGGGGCCTGATGGGATTCACCCAAGAATTCTAAAAGAACTAAGGGTACAACTAGTAACACCACTGACTGCTCTCTTTAACAAATCATGGAAGGATGGGGTGATACCTGAGGACTGGAGGAGGGCAAATGTGATTCCACTTCACAAAAGTGGGAGCAGGGCAGAGGCAGGAAACTACAGACCAGTTAGTTTGACTTCAGTGGTAGGGTAAATGATGGAATCACTTCTGAAGGAAAGAATTGTTGAGTACCTGGAGGCCAGTGGGGCACATGACCCAAGACAGCATGGTTTCACAGCAGAAAGGTCATGTCAGATGAACCTAATAGATTTCTTTGACTGGGTGACCAAAGTAGTAGACCAGGGAGGGGCTGTGGATATGGCTTACCTAGCTTTTAGCAAGGCATTTGACACAGTCTCACACAAAAGATTAATACACAAGTTAGCCAGCCTTGGAGTGGGTCCCAAGGTGGTAGCCTGGATAACAAACTGGCTGAACAACAGGACGCAAAGGGTAATAGTAAACGGAGTCCTGAGTGAAGAAAGGAGGGTAACTGGCGGGGTACCGCAGGGTTCGGTACTGGGAGCGATCCTCTTTAATGTCTTTATAAGTGACATTGGAGAGCACCTGGAAGGAAAGGTATGTCTCTTTGCAGATGACACAAAGATCTGCAACAGGGTTGATACACAAGGTAGGGTGGAAAGAATGAGAAGGAACTTGGCAAGGTTGGAGGAATGGTCAAATATGTGGCAGCTCAGATTCAGTGCAAAGAAGTGCAAGGTAATGCATCTGGGTAACAAAAACCCAGGGGAAGCGTACACAATGGGGGGTGAGTTAATAACAACAACAAAAATCGAAAGAGACCTAGGAGTATTTATATCAGATGACCTAAAGGTGGGCAAGCAATGTGAGAAGGCAGTAAGGAGGGCTGGGGGGGATACTGGGATGCACAGGGAGAGGCATCAACAGTAGAAAACAGGAAGTTGTTATCCCTCTGTACAGACAGTGAGACCCCATCTGGAGTACTGCGTGCAATTCTGGAGACCCCATCTCCACAAAGACATAGACAGAGTGGAGGCTGTTCAGAGGAGGGCAACCAAAATGGTGCAGGGTCTGCACCAGAAGACATACTAAGAGAGACTAAAGCAGCTTAATATGTATACCCTTGAAGAAAGAAGGGAGAAGGGGGACATGATAGAAACTTTCAAGTATCTCAAAGGGAATTAACAAAGTACAAGAGGGTAGTATCTTTCAGAAGAAGAGATATGCAAGAACAAGGGGGCACAATTTGAAGATAGAGTGGGGGATGGCTCAGAGGTAATGTTAGAAAGTATTTTTCCACAGAGAGGGTTGTGGATGCATGGAGCAGCCTTCCTGTGGAGGTTGTGGAGTCAGGAACAGTGGGAGAATTCAAGAATGCATGGGACAGGCATAAGGCAATTCTAGGGGGGGGTAGGAGGAAGTAAGCTGTTGATTAACTAGAACCTGCAGCTTATCCATCAGGTAGGGAAATGGGCAGACTAGGTGGGCCAAGCGGTCCTTATCTGCCGTAAAATTCTATGTTTCTAAGCACTGGCAAGGAGACAGGCAGGACTTCGACAGATTGAAGGTGATACCAAAGATCCGGATAAGGCGGAAGGTATACTCCAAGGTCTGGACAAGACAGTTCCTGGAGGGCACCACTAACAGCCAATTCTCCAGGTAGGGAAACATATAAAAGCCTTGCCTCCTCAAGAAAGCCACCACCACCGCCAGGCACTTGGTAAAGACACTAGAGGCTGAAGACAGGCCAATGGGGAGGGACCTGAATTGAAAATGGGCTCCCTGGAAATGGAGGTGGTGGAAGTGCCGAATTCTGATATCCAGATATGCATCATGCATGTCTAGAGAACAGAGCCAGTATCTCTAGTGCAGAAGGGGCAACAACCCCCGAAGAGTGACCATCCTGAAGCATCTGTACTCTATGTACAGGTTGAGATTACTCTAATCCATGATGTGCCGGAGATCCCTGGTCTTTTTGGGTCCAGGAAGAAGTGGGAGTAGAATCCCCTTCCTCACTGCTTCAGAGGGATGGGCCCTTTTTTGCAGAAGAGCCTGAATTTCCTCCCCGAAAAGGGACAAATGAGCTGAGGGGTAAGATGAGCTTCCCGGAGGCCTCTCGAGAAGCTCTAGCATGTGGCCATGTTCTATGAGTTGCAGAACCTAGTTGTCTAAGATGATGCCTCCCAACCCGTCAAAGTGAAGGGGGGAGGGGCGCGGCTAAGGAGTCGGGAGATGGGAGCGAGGGCTTAAGGGGCTCTGGCGGCTGCTGCTGACAGGGCTGATACTGCTTTGCATTTGCCCTGACCTGTGACGGGAGGGTGGGCCCATCTACGGGAGGAGCGGTGAAAGGGCGGTCGCTGGCCCATCTTAGGCTGGGTATGGTATGACGAGTAAGAGGGTGCGGCCCAACTCCTGAAGACAGCAAATTATAATTTGCACATTCCCTCCAAAGATGATGGAACCCCAGAAGGGGGCGTCCAAAATGCTGGTCTGAATGTCAGAGGCAAATCTGGATACTTAGAGCTAGGAATGGCGCTGGAGGCAGATGCCTGCGGCCGCTCCTCTGCCCAAGGCATCCACGCCATGACAGGCAGCCTGAAGGATGTGGGTCCCAATGTCCAAGCCCACCTTGAGGACCTGTGCAAGCTGAGTTTTTGGAGGGGTTGTCGGACAATTCCTGGACTAGCTCCCTGGCCTAGTCTTAGAGGACGTTCTTGTATTGGACTATGTGGGCTAAATAATTAATGGACTGAATGGTCAGAGTGGAAGGCGTGAAGACTTGCTTAGCCAGGTGGTCCAGCTGCCTGGATTCCCTGTCGGGAGGGAAGGACGATGAGGTGCTTAGTTTCTTGAGATGCGGTCATGCGCGTTGTGACTCCCCAGTCTCTGCTTTGGGGTTGACCCCTCAAAAAGTTTATCAGCTGGAGCATGGTAGAGCCTGTCTGCTTTCTTAAACACTGCCGAAGTTGTGGAGGGCTGAATCCAGGCCACCCTTGTGACATCTTCATAAGAGTCAACAGGGGGGAAGGGGGACTATGGGGAGGGCATCAGGCTGCCTCAAATAAATGGCCTGGGGATGCCGCTTCACGTCCTGCTCCTCTGTTTCCCAACCCACGGTGGCCTGGATGTGTCACATGATATCCATGAATGATAGATCATCAGGGGGTACTTAGGAACCATTTTAACGGGTTCTTCATCCTCAGAGGAATCCCTTGAGGTGGAGGAAGACTCGAGAGTCATCCTCATCCGGCTCATCTTGCGCACTTTCAGCTGGCGGGCCAGAGTTGGTGTTGGGCCTGGATTCACTGGATACCGACATACAGGGGGTACTGGGACCTGGCCATGCCTGGTCCGGGGGCGGAAGATCCCCAAGAGAGCTGCTACGGGGAAGCCAGAGGTGGGCCCTGAGGAGTGGTAGGGTCTGCTTTTGGGACCACCATGCAGAAAACGGCATTGTAATACACCGGTGGAGGATAACTATACATAGGTGGATAAGGGTAGGCCAACGCTGGGTATGGAAAGGCTGGCATTGGGGCTTGCAAAGCTGGCGTAGAGTAACCGGTGGAGGGCCAGCAGGCACAGGCTGTGGGACCCGCATCGGGCCTGCAGGCTGTGGCAGGGTTATATTAGCAGTGGACCTGCAAGCTTTGGCAGCAGCAAGATTGGCGGTGACCTAGCAGGTTGTGGTTGAGGACACCTGGGAGAGGAGTCCAGCAGCACTGGGAGAGCTGAGACGGGTGCCATGGGGAGAAGGAGACCTTCACAGCGAAAGCAGAGGCCACACCAGACTACAGGCAATGCAGATAGCCTGCTGCGAGCGTTGCCGAGAAGGGCTGGCGTTGAACCCCTTGGAGGGGACTGACGTAGGCAGTGCTGTGGCCGGGGAGTGGTGACAGCAGAGGAGCTGAAAGCCTGTGGAAGTGATGGGCCTGAGTGTCAGGGGCTGAGGAGCAGAAGACAAAGTCTCCTGCCCCGAGGAGCTGCCACCCATGACAGAGATAAGTAAGTATTGTCTATGTATACTAAGCATTATCTATGTATTTTTTTGTGTGTGCATTCACATGCATCACTTTATTGTATGTAATTTGTACTTGTGTGTATTACATGTGTCATCTTCATGGCCTGGGTCGTGCCTGAAAATGGTCCACTGGATCAGTGCACCAACCTGATCAACAAACAAACAAACAAATTCATTAATGAATAAAGGGTAGGCAGTGGGGCCACCAGCATCCCTGTGGAAGTAAGGGCAGTCAGGGCCGACCCCCCGCTGGAGGACGACCCCAACGCGGTTGAAGGTTTATGTGGAGACTACGAGCGGTAAGCAGACCAGTCCGAGTCCCAGTGTTTGTCCCGGTGCTTATGCCTTCTGCCTGATTTGGCTTGGGACTGAGAAGAGGAGGAAGCCTCCGAAGACTGGGCCGGTGAAGCTGAAGAGCTCCTGGCATGCAGCTCCTTTTCTATCGCGATGAGTTTCTGTTTGATGAGATGGTTCTGCAGGATCTTAAGATGACACCTCCGAGTGGCCTGGTTGAATTTCTGGCAGATCTGGCAGACTTCAGTGTTGTGGCTGGGGCCCAGGCACAGGATATAAGCATTGTGGCTGTCTTCTTCAGGAATTTGTTTGCTACGGACACACTTTGTGGAGCAGTTGGGAGACAAGGCAGGTGGAGAAGACAAACTCTATGTCAGAAGCACTGAAAAAAATCGATGCTAATACTAAGGAAAATAAGAAAATAGAAAAACACAGCCAGTGCAGGTAATGGCAGTCAACTGAAGCTGCAGTATCCACTAAGGTCTGATGTGCATGGGTTGATGGTGGGAAAAAACTGAGGAGGGTGTGTGGAACCACCGCCTTTATGGGATAGGCCGACGTCAGAGGGTGATGTCGGTGGTGGGTGGTCCCCCATGGTAGACTTCTAGCTAGAAAGTGCCCGTGTGGTCCTGGCGCCTCGCGGCTAAGTCCTACTGGTTAACCTGCTGCAACAGCTTCCTCGAAGTAAGATTAGCCTTTTCCTTTATACTCTCGAATCCCTGATCTTACATCCTTTACTCTTGTACTAGTACTCATATTGGCACCATATAATGGATGAGCCTAACTGTAAAATTGTTGCAAGCTGCCAGTGTCTGCAAAGCCTCCAAATGTCTGGCTCAATATAGAAGGACCAGACGAAAAAATTACTTACCACAGTAATGTTGTTCCTTCTAATGGAGTCTTGCTGTATTCTGACAACATGCAGTTAGACTGACCGGTTCAACTGCCCCAGAGAACCAAGAGTTAAACTCTATGCAAATGCATAGAACGTTGAGCTCGAGCTCAGTTTTCAAACCACTGTCCTCGGTATGCTCTAGTAACTGATCAGATTCTATGAAGCAAACTAAATAAAAATGTGTATAATGGCCAGAACTAAGCCTAAACAGGACCCCAACAGGAGCAATGTAAGGAAAAAAAAACAAAGGGCATATAAAGAATCAAGTCACAAATGCCCACAGAAAAAACATTACCCACTAATGGTTTATACCATAAGGTGCTGCAGGATAGCCACCCTTCCCCAGGTTCTGAAGGGGAGGTAGAGTGGGAGTTCAGAATACAGCAAGACTCCATTAGAAGAAACAACATTAATGTGGTAAGTAATTTTTTCTTCAAACAACATGAAGTCTTGCTGTATTCTGACAATATGCAGACTATAAAGCAGTGCCCCCAGGAGGCGGGCCCAGAACTTGTTTGGGGAATAGGCTCTGCTGTGCCAAACCTGGCATCACTCCTTGCCTGGATATCCAGGCTGTAATGCTTAGTGAATGCATGGACAGACTTCCAAGTGGCAGCCTTAAATATCTCAAGCAGAGGGACTTCCCTGGCAGCCACCAAGGAAGCCACAGTGCCTCCAGTGGAATGGGCCGAAGACCTGCTGGTGGGTCCTCACCCAACTTACTGTAGCAAAACTGGATACAGGCCACAATGCATCTGGCTATAGTTCTTTTTGCAGCTGGCCTGCCTTGACCAACTTCCCCATAAATAAGAAAAAGCTGAGAGGACTCCTTCCATGGCTCTTTTGTCCTGTCCATATAATGGCTAAATAGCTCTTTTTACATCCAGGCTGTGCAGCCTGCGTTCACCTGTGCTAGAGTGATCTGAGAAAAATACAGGCAGCGTAATGTATTGGTTCAGATGAAAATCAGAAACCACCTTAGGGAGAAATTTCCTGTTAGTTTGGAGCACAATTTTATCCCTGTGAGATGAAATATAGTTGGGCTCTACAGACAAGGCCTGAAGCTCACTGATTCTTCTAGCAGAAGTGATAGCTACTAGAAAAACAGTTTTCCAAGTGAGAAACTTGAGTTCTGAAGAAAACATAGGTTCGAAAGGAGGCTGCATAAGTTGTCCTATACATATGTTCAGGTCCCATGCAGGAGGTAGGTTCCCTATGTGGGGGATAAGGATGCAACAACCCTTTGAAAAACTTTTTTGAAAATTTGGTGTGTAGCCAGAGAAGGTGCCTTCCCTGCTGAAAGATAAACAGAGGCAGCAGAAAGGTGCACTTTCAGAGTAGATGGCTGTAAATGCAGAGACTGAAGATGGACCAGGTAGCCCAAAAGTTCTGGTACTGCAGCTTGCTGTGGATTCAAATCCTTCTACGCACACCAGATGAAAATCTTTTCCATTTAGAGAAATAGGTTTTTCTGGTAGCAGGCTTTCTGGCACCTTTCAGAATACCCAAGACAGATTGAGACAGTTGTAAATCGGCATATTCTAGGTCTTCAAGAACCAAGCCCTGAGGTGAAGATTGGGGTACATTATCCTGCCCTGAAAGGATGTCAGCAGGTTGTATCTCCTGGGTAGAGAAATCGGCTTGGACACTGACAGTGCCAAGAGCATCGAGTACCATGGCTGTCTGGCCTAGTCTGCGGCTATGAGAATCATTGTGGCAGAGTGAGACCTCAGCTTGACCAGGACTCTGGCTATCAGAGGAAAAGGTGGGAAAGCATAAAGGAACCTGTTTGACCAGTCCAGAAGGAGAGCACCCAGTGCCACTGAGCCCTGGAGTGGAGGTCTACAACAATACAGCAAAGAGATATATCTCTGGAACTCCCCCAACTCCTGAATACTGAGAGAAGGACCTGCCTGTTCAAGGTCCATTCGTGATGGCCCTGGCTGATTCTGCTGAGAGCATCTGCCAGTACATTGTCCTTGCCTGGCAAGTGAACTGCTAACAGTGACACGTTGAGAGAATATGCCAGCTTCCAAATCTTCATGGATTCCATGCACAGCAGGGAGGATCCTGTTCCCCCATTTGTTGATGTAGTACATGGTGGTGGTGTTGTCTGTCTTGACCTGTACCACCTTGCCCTGTAAGAGACTGACAAACTCCTGAATAGCCAGGAGTACTGCCCTGAGCTCCAGAAGATTGATGTGCAAGAGAGACTCTTGAGGGAGCCATGTACCTTGTGCTGTGTGATCCCCCAGGTGGGCACCCCCAGCCCAAGAGAGAAGCATCCGTTGTCAGCACCAGAGAGGGTACCTGAGGGAGAAAGGGAACCCCCACTCTGAGATTGTACATCTCCTTCCACCACTGAAGAGCTAACAGAAGGGTGGGAGACACTGGAATCAGTTTGGACGGAGAATCCTTTCTCTGAGACCAAAAGGATCTGAGGTGGAACTGAATGTACCTCATCTGGAACCTGGCTCACAGGACCACAGCTGTGGTAGAGGCCATGTGTCCTAGGAGCTGTAAGAAGTACCTTGCTGGATGAGGAACTCGAACCTGAAAGGATTTTGCCAATTCTATGAGGGTCTGTGTCCTTGCAATGGGCAAGAAGGCCCTTGCCTGAATGGTATTTAGTTCTGCCCCTATAAAGTCTAATACTTGTACAGGGGTTAAGACAGACTTTTGAAGATTTACCAAAAACCCCAGGGAGCGGAGAGTATCCTGGGTGAGTTCTAGGGCTTCTGTGACTTGCTGGGGGGATTGACCCACCAGCAGCCAGTCGTGCAGATAGGGGTAAATTGAAACCCCTTGCCTTCTGAGGAATGGCACCACTACTGCCAGACATTTTGTAAACACCTTGCTGCAGATGTCAGGCCGAAGGGCATAGCCCTGAATTGGTAGTGGCCTGAGGGCAGTCGAAATCTGAGATATTTTCTGTGAGACTGTCTGACTGGGATGTGGAAGTAAGCATCCTTTAGGTCTAGGGATGCTAGCCAGTCCCCCTGCTTGAGAGTAGGTAGAATGGTAGCCAGGGTTGTCATTTTGAATTTTGGCTTCATAAGATGTCTGTTTAGTAATCTGAGACCCAGAATGGGCCACCACTCCCCATTTTTCTTTGCTGCCAGGAAGTACCTTGACTACAGTCCTTTTCCCCTGTGCTGATGTGGCACAGGTTCCACTGCTCTTGACTGAAGAAGTGTGGAAACCTCTGTCTCCAGCTGAGCTGTTTCTGTAGTGCTGGAAGGTCTTAAAATTCTTGCTGACAGTTTTGGGGGCACCTTGAAAGTGAGAGCAAGCCCCTGACCTACTATCTCCAGGACCCATTTGTCTGAAGTGATGGAATGCCAAGTCCAGAGATAGTAGGTCAGCCTGCCCCCAACAGTGTAAGGGGAGGCAGCCTGAACAGAGCTTTCAGGGTGTATGTTTCGCTGGGGTAGCAGACTTGGGGGTGGAGACGGCCCTGCCAGCACCCCCCTGCCCCTCCCTCTGAAGAGCCCCCTGGGTTGCGGATAAGAGGGAAAAGCTTGGGCCTGGTGGAAAGGCCTGTGGTAAGGTCTGCCCCTGGCTTGCTGCTTCTGAGGAGTGGCAGCTTTCTCTTTTGCTGAGGCACTCCTGTATGCCACTCTGTACTCATTCATCTTCTTCATATATGCCTCAGTCTGTTCCCCAGACAGAGCGTTCTGGACAAGGGGAAAATCCATGGCATTATTCTGTGTATCCTGGGACAGGTTAGTACACCTGAGCCAGGAAAAAAGTCTGAGGGATACAGCAGAGGCCATAGCCCTGGAAGCTGCATCACTGGAGTCCACAGCCATGTGGAACTGGGACTTAGATGCTTGCACCCCCTTGTTGACCAGCTCCTGAAGGTCAGCAGAAAGTTCAGGAGGGGCCTTTTTAGCCAGCTGTTCGACAGCTTCCCAAAGGGACTTCTGATACCTGGAGGCATAAGCCATATACGAGGCATGCCTGATACCCAAGGAAGATGCCAGGTACCCTTTCTTGGCAAGAGAATCCACCTTCCTGGAATCCTTGTTCGGGGGGGGGGGGTGAGAGGCCAGAGGAATGCCAGCCTTCTCACAGGCTGCAGTTTTAACTACCCCCACATGGCTACAATGGCTAGATAAAAAGTCAGTACCACTGCCAGCCAGAAAATACTTCCTGTCCATCTTCTTATCTAAAGGAGGGACAGAACTAGGGGCTGCTTCTTAAGGGACTTATGAATGGGAATCGAAAGTCGCTGGGATACAGGAATATCCATCTTATCCCTGTAATCCTCATCTCCCTGTAATCCTCTTCCTCTTCATCCTCCTGCCTGGCCTCTTGTACAGTGAGCTGCAGGGTCTCAGCTACCTGCCTCAAAAGCAAAATGTGAGATAGCCTCAGAGACAGGCCTAGGAGGGGATTCGTACTGGTGATGGTCAGGGGAGGCCTCAGGATCAATGAGCTCCCCTTCATCCTATTCCTCATCATCCTCCTCATACTCAGAAAAATAATACTCCTCAGGATCAAAGTGTCCTGAAGGAGCTGAACCGGTATCCGGAACCGTTGGCTGCCCAGATGGTACCTGCGACGGTTCACCAAACCCAGCTTGCAAAGACTGCACTATTCGAATGGCTTTTGCAATCTCATCCACGGTTGGAACCGAAACCGATTGCTTACATGGTTTCGAACCAGAGCGTTTGACTTTCTTCGACGATGCGGGTTCTGAAACTGACTCCGAGTGTCGTTTATCTGTCGACGGTTCACCCTGGCTTGAAAGATCGGTTGTCAGATCCGAAGGTTAGGTTGAACCGGAACCGGCCTCCGCAGTCTTGTCCATTTTTTCCTTCAGTTTACTGAGGCGCCTGTCTAAAGTAGATTGAGGGAAATTTTTACAAATATCACAGTCTGTTTGTAAGTGGATAAAACCCAAACAGTACAGACAAACCAAATGTGGATCAGCTTTTGCAAATTGTTCCCCACACTCAGTACAACGCTGAAACCCAGTGGGACCGGTTTTTCTCTTGGGTTTCTGTGACATAACCCTAAAATTTGGAGCTTAACCCAGTGGCTTAGTTAGGCTGGTTAAGCAAGAATCAAATATGTACTTTATCCACAGTGCCTTAGTTAGACCAGGATAAAGAAATGAAGAAATCAACAATTTACCCCTGAAGGCTTAGTTAGGCAGGGTAAAGAGAGAAGACAAAGTCCGAACCCGCCGACGGTTTAGCGCCAGACAAAAATGAACCGAGAGCCCTTGGTTCTGGTCAGGACTTTGCACCGGTACCCAAATACAATGAAAACTTGAAGAAAAATGGAAATTTAGAAGTTCGGTCCCCTCATGGTCACGGAACTGATCGGTAACTGAACACTTACCCAACCTAGGAACGTACACTATACCGAAGACAGCGGTTTGAGAACGTACTAAAATAAAAACAACAAAGCGGTTTGAATAAACTGACGAAACTCAGCTTTGGACTGAAGAAAGCGAGGCGAAATCTCAGAGGCATCTTCAGTGGTGAGCAGAGTAAAGAATCTGATCAGTTACTAGAGGGTACCGAGGACAGTGGTTTAAAAACCGAGCTCAAGCTCAACATTCTGTGCATTTGCATAGAGTTTAACTCTTGGTTCTCCGGAGCAGTTGAACCAGTCAGTCTAACTGCATATTGTCAGAATACAGCAAGACTTCATGTTGTTTGAAACACACACATGTACTACTGTACTACTAAAATACTTGACACTAAAGAACAGTTACGTATTTACCATAACAGTAGATCTTCGAGAGAATCTCTTTCATCAGGCCACATCTTTGGGACATTTAGCTGCCAGGCACTAGGACCACACAGAAACTTTTGCAAGTAGTCAGCCAGGGGTTGCCCATGCCGATGTAAGGCATCAGCATATAGATAAATGTGGGCAGCCCCCTCCTCTCCTCAGTGCACCACCGGAGATCATGCTCAGAGGACCTCCCTTTAGGGAACCGGGAGAGACCCCAGCCCTCCACATACCAGGCAAGACAGAGGGCTGGAAAAATTAATAATTGAGAGAGCAGCACAAGAATCTTTTGTTGCAGACCCAAAAACAAGGGGAAGGAGGATGGCATGGCCTGATGAAAGGAATTCTCTCGAAGATCTACTGTTACGGTAAGTACATAACTGCTCTATCTAAGCTAGATCAACTCAGATTGTCTACAAGATGTAATGTCCGGGCTGTAATGTTTAGTGAAAGTGTGGACAGTGCTCCATGCGGCAGCTGCACAGAGTTCTGCAGCAGAAACATTTCAAAAACAAGCCACAGAAGTGCCGTATCTCTAGTGGAATGACTACAAACCATAACAGGAAGTTTCCTACCATACATCCTGTAACAGAATGTAATACAGTGTGCAAGCCAGTTGAATAAACACTGTTTAGAAACTGAGATACCCTCTTTCCCAGGGCGAACAAAACAAAAAGCTGCAAGGACTTTTTGCAGTCCTTTATGGTGTGTATAGTACCTCAGTACCTCTATGCACATCTAAGGTATGGAGCAATGCTTCCGCTGGACTGGCATGCTCTGGATAACACACTGGCAGATGAATAGTTTGCTTTCAAGTAAACTCAGACACCACCTTTGGTAGATACTTAGGATTAATATGCAAAGACACTAAGAGAGCAACCATTAGACTAATCTGGGATACAAAACAGGGCAGATGTGGTGGGCCTGTGGCCCTAATCTGCCATCAACTTCTATTTTTCTATGTCTATGTAAAAAATCAAATGAGAAGGCGCATACATTGGAGCCTGAAGCTCTCAGACACTTTGAGCATAAGTGACTACAACTAACAATAGCACTTTCTAAGAAAGAAAGTGTAAGCCACAAATCATGGCTGGCTCAAAAGGAGCCAAAGACAGCTTTTCTAAAATAAAATTCAGATCCAAGCGCAGATCCCAAGCTGGGACAGGATTCCGAATGGGAGGCTTTATGTGTAAAATGCCTCTCAAGAATGTACGGGCTACCTTTAGCTCAGCAACCGTATGGCTCTCCACAGGCAAGTGGAAAGCTGATATAGCAGCCAAATACATTCTGATTGTGGAATACTGTGAACAGCAGGTACTCTAGAACCTGATTAACTGGGCAGGTAAACAGATCCAGGTTATGTGAAGTGGCCCACAAAGCAAACCGCTTCTATTTCATGGAGTGAGTGTGTCTGGTGGACAGTTTTCTAGCAGCCACTAGAACATCCGCTACTTTCTGTGATATCCCAAAGTGAGTTATGGCTCTGTGTTCAGGAGCCAATGTGCAGATGTAGGGACTTCAGGTCTGGACGGACTTGGGTTCCCTGTTCCTTTGACAGTAGATGCTTGCACAGGTGAAGATGTACTGGGAGTTCCATGGCCAGCAGTTGCAGCAGGGGGATACCATATCTGCCAAGGCTATAGAGGAACAATGAATATCATCGTTGCACCCTCCATCTTCAGCTTGAGAAGTACTCTCTGAATTAGTGGAAAGGGAGGGAAGGCATACAGTAACCTCCCTTTCCAAGACGGGGACAAAGCTTCTCATCAGAAAATTCCAAGCCCTGGAGCGAGTGAGCAGATACATGGCAGTTTTGCATTGTGTGGGGATGCAAAAAGGTCCAATTTCTGAATGACTCTATCTTTCAAACAGGTCGACCACCAAGGTCAGTAGTTCCCATTCTTGTATCCTGGACTGTAACCTGCTTAGTTTGTTTGCCCAGACGTTTTGGGTGCCTGGAACATGTACTGCTAATAGTTTTAGACTGTTGCACAGCCCAGTACCAAACTCTCATTTCTTCCCTTCAGAGTGGGTAGAAATGAGTCCCCCTTGTTTCTTGTTGTAATGCATCACACTGAAATTGTCCATCTGTACTGACAGAGGATAAATGGTTCTGGAAGGCCTGGAGTCCAAACAGGACTGCTCTCATTTCCACAACACTTACATGCAAAGCGTGCTCCACCTAATTACATGTGCCTTATGTCTGAAGAGGTCCCAGGTGGGCTCCCCAGCCAGATCCCGAAGCATCTATAGTGAGGATCTGATGTGAGGTAGGAATCAAGAATGGGATGCCCTTAAGCAAGCTGTTGCATTCTATCCACCACTTGAGCGCTCTGCATAAGGGACATGTTACTAGAACCCTTTATTCTAGATCATCTGTCAGTTGGTCCCACTGGACTCTCAGGGTCTGCTGTGGGATCTGCATGTACAGCTTGGCCAGTAGTACTGTGACAATGGCTGCCACCATTAGTTCTAAAAGTCACTGAAAAGTCCTTGCTGCAACACAACAGCTGTCATGTACCAACTGTGCTTGGGCAAACAGGTGGTCTGTCCTGTCCAGTGGCACAAATGTAGAACCCTGGGCCGTATCCAGAACTGCCCCATGTACTGTAGTCATTGGCAAGGTGTCCGTACAGACTTCAGTATGTTGACTGTCACCCCCATAGCATGAAACATCTGTCTAGTTCGAGCTAAGGTCCGCAGAAGTGAGTCCCTGAAATGGGCCTTTAACAGCCAGTCATCCAGGTAAGGAAAGACATACAGTCCTTCCCTGCAAAGAGCTGCTGCTGCCACCACTGCCAAGCATTGGTAAAGACTTGTGGAACAGAAGATAAGCCAAAGGGCAACACTGTGAACTGGTAATGCTCTCCCTAAAACAGGAACCTCAGATATTTCCTGTGAGGTTTCTGGATTTTAATATGAAGGTAGGCATCCTTTATATCCCGGGAGCAAATCCAGTCCCCTGTTTGCAAGAGGGGAAGGAGACCTGCAGTGAGACCATCTGAAACGTCTTGTATTCTATGAAGAAGTTGAGGTCCCTCAGATACAGAATAGGCCTCGGATCCCCTGTCCACTTTGGGGTAAGGAAGCACCTGGAGTTAAAGCCTTTGTGACTCTGCTTTGGAGGTACAGGTTCTATAGCCCATTTCTGAAGCAGGATCTGCTCCTCCTCTAGCAATAGGGACATGAGCCCTGGTGGTGGTGATGTCACAACCGGTGGGTGATCTGGGGGGTTGTCCAGAAGTTTCAGAGTACGACCCTTCTTTATAATATCCAGAACCTATTCATCTGCAGTCACTGCCCTCCACTGCTCCAAGTGGCGGGACAGGCGATCCCCTACAACCACTCCTGGAGGTAATGGTGGTTGGGGAGTATACAAGGAATCATGCTGAGCCGGGGTGGGGGGGCAGAGGCACGGCTCCACTACCCTTAAGTACTTTTGTATGGGTACCTGGGGTTGGAAGAGGGACTGACAAGGCCCCCACACCTCTGCCTCTATCCTGCTGTTGGAAGGCCTGACATCGCCTTCTGACAGCAGAGGGACAAAAGTTGCCCCTGCTCCTACCCTTGTTCTGGGTATGGTAGAGGGATTTCACTGACTTTAGAGTCTTGCCAGATGTTTGACGATTTCTCAAGCCTTCTACATCATGGCTAAACAGTTTCTGCCTTCGAAAAGGGGGCACTGAGAACAGTCTGCTATGCATCGGTGGCAAAACCTGCTACCCTGAGCCATGAATAGCTCCTGAGACAAATGCCAGAAGCTGCAACGCTGGTAGAGGCATCTGAAATATCACGTTGTGCAGCTCAAATGTTTTCCCACATCAGCACCAGCACTAAGAGTTCTGACTTACTCCTGTTTAGCTGAACCCTCAGGCAAGGCCTGTACTGCAGCCTTGGCCTTTCTCCAGAGGGTGTTTGATATTTTATCATATGGGCTTTGTAACTGGCAATACGCAAGCCCAGCAAGGCAGCGGCTAAGTACGTTTGCCTAGGACACCCATCCTGAATTCTCTATCAGAAGGAAGGGAGCTCAGGTGCCTAGGTGCCCTAGATATATCATGGGCAGCTGTAATTATGCACAATGTTATCTGTAAACAGGGACTGACGATTATGTTACTGTCTGTCATAGTATACTTTGTGGTATTGTTATCTATACTAGTGGTTCTTAACTATAGTAATTATGTTCTCTGCACATTTTTTTATGCTAGTTGTGAATGTTTGTATGACATAATTGTGTTGTATTATGACATGTTCCTGTAACTATATTAGCTGGTCTTGTTACTATAATTGTCATACCTGTATGGTTTCCTGTGTCAACTATTGCACTATCAATGTACTGCACTTACCGGGTCACCATTGAAAAAGGGACTGTCTTGTCTCAGTGGGGTGGGCCTACCCAGTTACCAAAATTCAATAAATAAGTAAATTATCACTGAGTCTGTCTCAGGCTGGGTAGCATAGAAGGGTTTTCCAGAAGGGACAGAATACATTTTGTCTGCCCTTCTAGGCAGAGCTGGTATGTTGTTAGACCTAATATCAGGCTGCATAGGTAGCATCCGCCAAAGCTGGAACAGGTGAGGGAAATTCTGGCATTTCCAGAAATTCTAACAAGTTCTTCTTGGTAGAATCCTACTCCTCCAAGGTGAAGTCCATGGCAGCCTGCATTTGCTGTATCATGGTAAAAAATGAGAGATCCTCTGGAGGTGATTTTGGTGTATTCATTACAGAGTCCTCCCTGCAAGGGGAGATTGTGGAACTGGTGCCATGTCCATACTGGCTCTCCTCTGCATGGTCTTCCTCCTTCTCTTCATCCTCAACCATTATAAAGTCAGGATTATATTCATATTTGTTGTTCAGTCTTTCATCTATGGGAATGAAAGATCATGACAGCAATGTCTGCGGTGGCTAACAAGGTCTAGTCTGCAAATATTAGCTTGCGACATCATTGGAATGGTTGTAGGAGACTCCATTGACGTCCCCTGCAGTAGGAAGACCTGGCAGCAGTTGCTGCATCTTGTCAGAAAATGACAGGAGTACAACCTGTGCGTCGGCACCACTTTGGGTAGTGGGCACTACTGCAGGAAGTCGATGGCAGAGGTTGAGTCACAGTCGACAGTGACGAACCAGCCATAAATGGTCAGGTAGTGCCTACACCATGCCCTGACCTTTGTGTCTGGTCGACGGTCGGGGGGCACTGTTGCCGGAGCGGAAGGCAACATAGTACAGGTTGTATCTGACATCCACAGGGCAACCTGGATCTCGCCAGGGAGGCCTCGTCCTTGTTCTGGTGCGTGTATTTGTGGCTCCCTGATGAGGGTTTTTCCCACCACGACAACCGTGATTTTGGTCTATGGGCCAGAAAAGTTTGGATAGAAACATAGAATTTGAGGGCAGATAAGGACGCTTGGCCCACCCAGTCTGCCCATTTCCCTACCTAATGGATAAGCTGCAGATCCTAGTTAACCAACAGCCTACTTCCTCCTACCCCCAACCCCTAGAATTTGCCTTATGTCTGTCCCATGCATTCTTGAATCCTCCCACTGTTTTTGACTCCAATACCTCCTCAGGTAGGCCGTTCCATGCATCCACAACCCTCTCCATGAAAAAATACTTCCTGACATTACCTCTGAGCAGTCCCCCTGTGATCTTCAAATTGTGCCCCCTTGTTCTTGTGCACCTCTTTTTCTGAAAGATGCTATCCTCTTGGACTTTGTTGATTCCCTTGTGGTACTTGAAAGTTTCTATCATGTCCCCCCTCACTCTCCTTTCCTCGAGGGTATACATATTAAGCTCCTTAAGTCTCTCTTCATATGTCTTCTGGTGCAGACCCTGCACCATTTTAGTTGCCCTCCTCTGGACTGCCTCCATCCTGTCTATGTCCTTGCAGAGACTGGGTCTCCAGAACTGCACGCAGTGCTCCCAGATGGGGTCTCACCAGCTGTCTATACAGAGGGATAACAACTTCCTGTTTTCTACTGGTGATGCCTCTCCCTATACATCCCAGTATCCCCCCCACCCTCCTTACTGCCCTTTCACATTGCTTGTCCACCTTTAGGTCATCTGATATGACTACTCCCAGGTCCCTTTCCATTTTTGTTTTTAGTATCTCACTAACAACAACAAAAATGGAAAGGGACATGGGATGGTTCTTTAGGCGGCATACAGTTTACCAAAAATCACTCTGAAAGTGATTACTTAATTTAGTAGACAAAAAATGAAATGGTGACTTTGTACAGCAATATTTACGATGGTGGGTCCAAAGAGTCTAATCGACAATGGGAAAAGAACTGAGGAAAGGAGTGGCCGTTCACGTTTATGTAGATGCTGACACATGGCGTCATCATGGGCAGCTCCTGGCTGGTTGCTTACAAAAATTTCCATGCGGTCCTAGCGCTGATAAGGGTATAGTTTGAAAGACATGGCCTGACGAAAGAGATATCCTCAAAGAAGATCTCCCCCTAACAATAAATGTCCCTGAAGAGTGGGTAACAATTTATTAAAAAACTTTTGCATCAGTTGTTTACTGGGCCCAGGGTATACGTAAAGATTTGCTAAATTAACTGGCCTCCCGTAAAGGGTAGCCAATATTATAACTAGGCTTGGCAGTTTTCGATTTTTATTTTTAACAAATTTCGACGGCTAAAATCTATGTTTATTTTAAGGTTTTTATTTCGATAAAAATCGATCTTTAATGTAAAAAACACACGGAGACACACAGAGTTATACAAAGACAATACAACATACGGAGACACACAGAGTTATACAAAGACAATACAACATGCCCCCCAAAAGTGCAATCTATGCTGGATTCAGCTGTGCATTTTTCTTATATCTGTGTCGCTAAATGCATCAAAACTTCCTGTTATGTCCTTGTTGTGGTACAAAATGTTTAGCATCCCTAGTCTCTCCTCTGAAAGGTGCATTCTGAGTTTATCTTGAACTGTTCTGTAAAGACTAAACGAACACTCTACAGCAGTAGATGTAACTGGCATAGCCAGTGCCCTCAACGCAACATTGGAAAGTACAGGAAGGTTTAGCATCTCACTCTCCCAGTACTCCACTGGAGAGATCGTGCGGTCTGAAGGAACCTCAAGTTTCATATATAAATAAAAGTCCCACTCAAAGTCTTCTTTTTGGCAGTGAAAGGTGTTGCTTATGGAAACATATTTAGAGACATCAGCAGAGAGCTGTTTCTTTACAAAGGGATCAAACATCCTGCAATTGTCAAACAACGATCCAGAACCATAAAGTCCTTCAGAGACATTTCGTGCAAGTGTTGAGCTTAGCTTTGAATGAAAATTTCTTGAGAAAGAATGCATTACTGCAGACAGGGACTGTCTTTTAGATCCCATTGACTTTAAATCAACATCTTTTAGTGAACTTTTGACATCGCTTGCCACGCTCAGATCGAAGTTCAGTAGTCTGTCAATTTTGTTAATTAGTGGTGCTTTGGTTTCCATCTGTACATGTATCACATGGATTTTTCCTTAAAAATTGTACAAAAATGTAAGCTTGCAGTAAAGATCTCTTTGACTTGAATCATCCGTTACAAGTCTCTGTAATTTGGAGGCTTTTTTAGACTGACGCTCTACCTCCTCATTAATTAAAAAGTCACACACACTATCCCAATGCGCATGAATGTACTGTGCTGCTTCTAACCAGGAAAACCAACGACATGGGACAACTCTGGGGGAGTTTCGTACTGGATAGTGGAACACCATTGTTTGCACAGACTTTAAAAAATGCTCTCCTTCGTTTATTTGCACTCTTAAATAGAGCTGGAAAATGTACCACAATTTCATTCACATCACAAAATTAGTCTGATTTAATAGCGTGGTCGATAGCTATGTGTAATACATGTGCGATGCAGGGTATGTGCAGCAAATGTGGGTAAATGTCTCTAAGGGCTTTAATCGTTCTCTGCATGTACATTGCCGAATCAGTGTTTATTGAGATACAATCAGACCAAGACAAGCAACAGTCTCTCATCTTGTCATGGAGTAAGTTCAAGATTACACCCGCACTGCACTGCATAACAACTGTAGATTTCAGTAGCAGACAGTTTATGGATCTATTTTTAGACGAGTAAAAAACTTACAGAACATTGATAGCAGGTAAACCTGCCAACTCAGGTGTTTCATCGACAACAATAGAGAATTGCTCACCAGATAGCAGCTCATTTATTCTTGATTTGTGATGCATGAAGACCTCTGGAATATATTTCTCCTCCAGCTGACGTCTTTTTGGACATGTTCTCCCAGCAGGTGCATATTTTCTTAGAACACACATCAGATAGCTGGAGCCCCGGGCTGCGTTCATCAGAATTGCTTCAAAACACAAAGCCTTAACAAGATCATGTGGGAAGGCGGCAGCTTATTCTTTTTTCTGCTTCATGCACCCATAAAGGATTCCATTGAGGGCCTGCGAGATAATGTCGAACTTTGCTTTAGCCTCAGGTGGGTCTTGCTGTTAAAATGCTCAGAAATGCAGTTTACCTGACCAGATGCCGGTTTTACAAATCTTGCATCGTAAAATGTCAACGCTTTCCCCATCACCAGTCTTTCTGACAGTTTTTAATTCCAGTTCAGGGAATTCAGAGCAATACTCGTCTGCACATTTTCTTTTTCGACCCATGCTGTTTGGATGTGTAGCTAGATCTGAGATCTGAGGTCTGATTAAAACACTACTAATTTTATTATTAGCTCAGAGGATACGGGAAACCACACAACTATGCAGCAACTAGTAACTAGGTGTTAATGGAATAGACTACATCATTGCCTGGTGATTTACATCATAAACTGCCCTGCCTCTCGGTACTTTACTTTAGCTTGTGATTCCCTATTCCGAATAGGTAATCACAAGCTAAAGTAAAGTAATGAGAGGCAGGGCAGTTTATGATGTAAATCACCAGGCAATTAAAACATTACAGAGATTACTGAACTTTAATCAGAACGTGGCAAGTGATGCATGAAATAAAAGCATTTCGGTTGAAATTGACGAGAAAAGATTTCCATCGAAATTGACAAAATAGCACATCTCGATGTAAATCGACAGAAACCGATATAAATCGCAAACTGCCAAGCCTAATTATAACATAGCAGCCTTCTGTATCCCGAACAATTGATTCAATCTGCATAGGAAATGCCCTGCAAACAAGTGTAAATACCCCACGTCTTCTCCCCAGTGGATGAGAGGAGATGCCAAGCACGCAACACTCGTATATCTTTAATTTGAGAGGTTGGGGCAGAAATACAAGCTCTGCTCTCTTCCTGCAAAGTATTTGTGTAATTCTGAACCTCTTGAAGGGACTGTGAATGCCATTTACATTAAAAGGAATAACTTTAGTCATGGAAGCCATAATTAATGATAAGTTTTGATAATGGGGGTTATTTTATAATGTATAAGACAACTTGAGCCTATTTTCCCAACACATACTTCTTGCAAATTAAGAATGTTTGGATTCCAATGTTTTGGATGACTTTACAACTGTAATGGGTGCTTGCTTCTTAAGTGGCCAATTCTAAATTGGCGTGCGATGCTGATAGCTGTCTGTGACTGCTCTGCTTGCACTTCTGAGATCAGAATGGGTGATCGCTATTTTCATTGGAAGATGGATGAAACCTTGTTCGTCATGTTCCAAAATATTAAGAACAACAGGTTCTACATTTCAAAATGTGAAGAACAAGATTTCAAAAACTCAGGGAAAACAGGCTTAGAATCGTAGAACTTGACATCAGAAAAGGACCTATTGGTCCATCTAGTCTGCCCCTTATTCCCAGCCCCCACTAATCTTCCCTCCCCCCTCTTAAAGCACCCACCCCACCTCCCTGTAACCCCATGTGCCTGTACCATGTCTCTGAAACCGACACAGTCTCGGAGCCCACCACCTCCTCTGGAAGCCTGTTCCAGGCCTCCACCATCCTCTCAGTGAAGAACCATCCTCTCACGTTGCCCCGTAGTTTCCCCCTGCAGTCTCAGACCATGCCCCCTTGTTATGGTGCCTTTCTTCTTGTGAAATAATCACCCTGGGTCCATTTTGTTTATCCCTCTGATGTATTTAAAGGTCTCTATCATGTCCCCTCTATCCCTTCTAGTCTCCAATGCGTACAGACCCAGTTTCCTACATCTCTGTTCGTATGATTTGCCCTTCATCCCTTGCACCATCTTGGTCACTCTTCTCTGAACCCTTTCAATCAACTCTATGTCTTTGTGCAGGTACAGCCTCCAAAACTGGACTCCGTACTTGAGGTGCGGTCTCACCATGGCTTGATACAGGGACATCAGGTCCTCCCTCCTTCTGCTAGCAATCCCCCTGCCTATACTTGCCAGCAACCCATACTCCCTCCCTACCACTCTGGTACACTGCTTCTCCACCCTGAGGTCACTGGAGACTACTATCCCCAGATCTCTCTCTTGCTCCATAACCTAACATCCCCCCCCCCCCAACTGTGTAGCCTGCCCTCGGGTTTCTGTGCCCCAGGTGCATAACTGCACACTTCTTGATACTGAATTTTAGTTGCCAGGTCCCGCCCAGCTCTCCAGTGTCCTCAGATCCTGTCTTCAACACCCCCTGCAGAGTCTACCCTACTGCAGAGTTTTGTATAATCTGTAAAAAGGGCCAAATGACCCTTCAGTCTGTCCACTATATCACTTACGTAGATACTGAAAAGTAGTGGTCCCAGCACTGGCCCCTGGGGGAACCCGCTCGTCACCCGCCCTGTCCTGGAGTGCACCCCGTTCACCACCACCCTCTAGCTTCTCTCTGCCAACCAGTTTTCTTCCCACTCCCATACTTTCCAGCTTGTTGACCAGCCTTCCATGGGGTATGGTGTCTAAGGCTTTGCTGAAATCCAGATAGACCACGTCCATCGCTTCCCCCTGGCCAATTACCTGCATCACCCAAAGAACTCAATTAAATTGGACTGGCATGACTTCCCTTTTGTGAACCCATGTTGTCTGTCATCCAGCAGCCATTTACCTCCAGATATTCCGTCACCCTTTCCCTGATGAGCGCTTCCATGACTTTCACCACCACTGCAGTAAGGCTGACGGGCAGTGATTCTCCTCGCGCTCTGCTTTCCCCCGTTATGTGCATGATGCCTCGGTCACCCTCCTCAGTAATCCGGCACCCTTCCGGAATCCAGAGACAGGTTGAACAGCCTCACCACTGGGGTAGCTAACTCTCTCTCAGTTCCCAGATCACTCTCGGATGCAGCCCATCCAGCCCCATAACCTTGCCCACCTTCAACCTGCTTAGTTCCTCCCTAACTCTCTCTGCGCTGAAGGGTCTCGTATCCACCCCTTGCTCCCCCCCCTCCTTAAATCTGGTCCCCTGCCCTCCCCCTCCCTCGTAAATACCGAGCAAAAGTACCTATTTAGTTCTTCTGCTTTATCCCAGTCCTCCTCTAATGGCTCCCCTCCTGCCCCCCACAGTCTTGTGATCCCTTGGCCAGTCTTCCTCCTATCTCCCACATATCTAAAAAAATGTCTTGTCACCTCTCTTGGCCTGTTTTGCTATCACTTCCTCCGTGTTGACCTTAGCCTTCCTAATTACCTTCCCTGTTAGCCTCCTCATTTCCCTATAAGCCTCCCTGTCGTCATCCTTCTGTGTTCTCTTGTATTTCCTGAATGCCCTCCTCCTGTCCCGACCACCCTTGCCACATACCTATTAAACCAGAGTGGCCTCTTGCTTCTTGTTCCCTTCCTAACCCACGTTTGTGTGGCCTCCCTCACCCAGTCTCTAACAGCTCCCTATAACTCTTCCACATCATTTATTTTTCCCATGCCTTCCATCGCCTCCCTCACTATCCTTGTCAAAGTCTGCACACCTGAAGTCCAGCACCATTGTGTTGGTTTGGTTCACCTCCCTACCTGCTCTCACCTTGAACCTGATGGTCCTATGGGCGTGGTTTCCCAGCTTCTCCTCCACCAACACCTCCTCCACATTCTCCCCATTCATTACGACCACATCCAGCAGATTGTCCCCTCTAGTTGGATCTCTGACTAACTGTTGAAGGAACACCCCCGCAGTGCCTCCAGAATCCTCCTGCTTCTGGCCAAAAGCTGCATCTGGGATGGTCCAGTCTACGTCTGGGAGGTTTAGGTCCCCTACCAGAAGTGTTTCCCCTTTGACAGCCATACTCACGATGGCCTGTGACATCACCCTCTCCTGTTCTTCCCAATATGTAGGTGGTCTGTAAACAAAGTACAGTTACGTAAGAACTTACAGTAACAGTAGATCTTCCAGAGAAGTTCTTGCAGCAGGTAACACAAACATAGGACTGACGTCACCTGGCGGCAGATCTCGGCATTTCTTTTTCTCTAGCAGCACCGATGTGGTACCGCCTACCCGGCGTCGGCCCCGACGTCACATAGTATAAAGGGTGTAGACGGTCCTCACATGCTCCAGTTCTTTCCCACCGCGGCAACTCACTAGTCAGCTCTCAGCTTGCCTACGGGTTCCTCAGCCTCTACAACAGTTCCGTTCGTAGTTTTCTTTCGATTTCAATGACGTATGTCCTCCATCTCGACCGGGCACCGTAACAAGTGCTCTTGTGGACGGCAGATCCCTGCCAAGGACGGCCATTTTTCCCTGCCTCTTTTGCCTGGGCCCAGACCACGACACCAACGCCTGTACTCAATGCCAGGCCTTCAACAGTCACATCAAGATCCGCAGACAGAAATCGCTCCAGGCCCATCTAGCGCAGCAGCAACTGTCCCAGATGCAGCAGGATTCGTCCTCTGGGAGGGAGTCTTGCTCCCTGACTCCCCAAAAAGGAAAGGAGAAGCACCGCCATCGGAAGCGTGACTGCTCGCCGTCCAGGCCTAGGTCTTCCAGTTCCGCTGGTCGTTCCGGCTCCTCTGGACCATGAGGCCCGGCTTACTTCCCTCAAGCCTCCCACCTCTCTTGCCAAGGCGCCCGCCTTGCAGCCCATCTGGATCGGGACGTCCAAGTCCAGTTCCGTCGCGGCTTCTAAGCCCTTGGATGTGGGTTCTTCTTCCAAGAAGCCGTCCAGCTCAGGCTCCTCTGGTCACAAGAGGCACTCTGACTCCAGTTCCGTGCCTCCCTCAGGTAAGAAATCTTCCCGCTTGGCTTCAGTCGATCACTGGGAAGCCAAGCTTTCCTCAGGCTCTGCTTCTTGGGCCTCTTCTTTGCCGCCAAAACATAAGCATGACCGGAGTCCGTCCATGGAGTCGGAACGATGCCACCCCGATAAGCATAAGGCTGACCGGCCTTCTAAGCCCTATTCCTCCAACTGCCCTCGACTGCCTCTGGCTAAAGGGTGTCCGTCAGAGGTGACTTCAGTACCGCCACCGGTCGCTGCCCCGGCTACACTGGTGCCGGACAAGGCTGCCCTGCAGCCGCCTGGTCTCTCCAACGTCCTCTAGACTGTTAGCCGTCCACCGATGCCGGACTTGCCCGACATCACCGGTCGTACCGACGCCGGTCCTAACTGATGCCAGAAACCCCTGCCGGCCAACCGACATCGCCTCTTAGGCCAGAATCCCCAAAACTGGGGATGTCCCAGGTCAAAGAGCTTTTTGCTCATTGGTGGGAGACAATAAAACAGGATGTTGTTGGCCCTGCTCCCCCTGTACCTCAGCCTGATGGGAAGACCACTCCGGTCCCTTCAGGAAATGAGGGTGACAAATCACCAACCAGCCCCAGGAAGCGCAAGGACAAGCGCTCCTTCCTACTCTCGCTCTCCTTCACTGTCACGGCCCAGGCACAAGAGGAGACATCAACTTGTTTCGTCCTCCTCCTCTTCCTCTGCCTATGGCAATTTGAACTCCTACCTGGATTCAGACCTCAGCTCGCTCCCTGGCGACACTGAGGACCAGCCTAAGTCTCCTCCCAATGACCACTGTTTTTTGGAGGTTATGCGGCACACTCAGGAGAACATGGGATGGAATATGGAGGCCCTGGACTCCAAACGTTTACGCCTGGCAAAATACCTACACCAGAAGGATCCTAAGCCGGTGGTCATCCCGTCCCTAGTCGACACTTTCCAGGACATTACCCTAGCTACCTGGAGGCATCCACATGTGTCCTCGGCGGTGCCCAAAAAGACTAACCGCTTGTACCGAGCCCCCAGGGATCATTCTTACCTGGCTGAACACCCCACGGCTGATTCCATGGTAATTTCGGCCAAGCATGATTGTTCGCAGAAGCCGAAGCACCTAAGTACCCAGCCGCCAGACAGGGAGTCTAAGCAGCTGGACTCGTTAGGTCGCAGGGTGTACTCATCTGCCACATGCAGTATTCGAAGTCTAAATTTCTTGACTCATATGGTCCTTTTCCAGAACGCCCTTTGGGACCAGGGATTGGACATTCTGCAAGGTTTGCCTGACTGTCCTCAAAGGACAGAGCTTGCGAAACTGTTTCAGATGGGCTCGGATGTGGGTACCCATTCTTGAGCTGCCAATGTCGACTCAGGGGACACTTGTTGGTGACCACTACTGAAATTTGCCTGGGCGCCACTCCTGGCTCCGGGTTCGACCCAGAGGTTCAGACTACACTTCTGAATGCCCCTTTCAAGGGCTCTGTACTCTTCAGTGAAGACACAGAGGGTGTTATTGTTAGACTGCAGGACTCTGGCAAAGCAGTCTGTATGGTGCAGTCAAGTCCACAGAAAGAAGAAGTGCGCAAACAAGTTACCACACCAGCTTTTCATCCGTTTTTAGTTAGTGGAAATGAAGAACACAGTCCGAAATATATTCCCAACAGTGCAGGGGACTGCAATTTATTCAAATACCATTTCCACACAAAAAACAATAAAGTATAAGGTGTGTGGCAAGAAACCTCTGCAACAAACAAACAACCCTATAGCGGCGAGGTGGGGTGCTGGGGTTGTTTGTTGTTACCAGGCTCTGCGCACTGCTATGCTGTGTTTTGTGGAAATGATGTTGAATGGGGCAGTCCACACTGAGGACTAACACAGGCAATGCCAACTCGCAACAAAGATAACTGGTGTGCTGTTCTTGCCTCTGTGGACTTAGGCGTTCAATGAGGTTAACCACCTTCTTGGAAGTATTGCATGCTTTCTCTGGTTCGTGAGTTCGTGGTATCATTTTGGATTGTGCATACGGTGCAGTCTATGTATCGCCTGAAATGGGAGCGTTTTCGTCGGCCCCATTTTCGTGGCAGAGGGGGACACCAGCCTCAGCAACCCTGTGCTCAGCATCATGCACAGCGGGGTGGTTTTGGTCGATGAGAGCGTTAGTGAGGCGCTGCCTCCGCCCCTTCTAGACAGGCTACACCTCCAGCAGCCGCCCTCCCGCTGCCTCCTTCCACCTGACTATGCAAATGACCTTCCCCTCACAGACATGTCATCAGGAGAGCAGGTAGGAGGTCGGTTCTCTCTTCGCCTTCTGGCTTGGAGAGAAGTGACCTCCGAAAGATGAGTCCTCGACCTCGTAGAGTTCGGGCACTCCATAGAGTTTGAGTCTCTGCCACCGGACAGACCTCCACCCCCTGCTTACTACCCGAGAGACCACAGGCCTCCCATCAGATGGGAGATCCAGTCTCTCCTAGACAAGGATGCCATAGAGTGCGTCCCGAAGGCAGAGGGGGACTCTGGGTTTTACTCCCGCATCTTCTTGGTTCCCAAGAAGTCCGGTGACTTTCAGCCGATCTTGGACCTCAGCAACCTCAACCAATGGGTCGCTTACCGCAGATTCCGAATGGTGTCACTTCCTCACTTCCGAGTCTCCTTCCCTTCCTATCGGTCGGGGATTGACAGGCGACTCTGGACATGCAGGATGCCTATCTTCACATTCCTATTTGCCACAGTCATCGGAGATTCCTGAGGTTCAAGTTCAAGCCTATCAGTTCAAGGTTCTTCCCTTCAGCCTTTCATCCGCTCCCAGAGTCTTTACCAAGTGCCTCACCGTCGTTGCAGTGGCCCTGTACTGAGAGGGTCACTTTTTGTTCCCTTATCTCGACGATTGGCTCCTCCTTGCCCTGTCCAGGTCTCGCCTTTGGGAGACCATCCTGACCACGCTCTCCCTTTGTCAGCATCTGGGGATCACTGTCAATCAGGAAAAATCTCAGCTTTTCCCCCCTCAGCGTCTTCAGTTTATAGGCACTCTGTTGGATACCACTTTGGGGAAAGCCTTTCTCCTGGCAGACAGGGCAGAGCACATCCAGGCTCTGGCGTCCCAAGGTTTTTCAGCCTCCGTGGTTCCAGCCAGGTCAGTTCTCCGGCTTCTGGGGCACATGGCTGCTGCCATAGTCTCAGTCCCCTTCGCCAGACTACGCATGTGCACCATTCAGTGGGCACTTCGGATCCAATGGGACCAGACCAGGGACGATCTGGACTTGCCAGTCAGAATCTTGGAGCCAGTTCGTCGTGAACTCCGCTGGTGGGCATCTCCCCAGCATCTTTGCCGAGGACTCCCCATTCAGCCAGAAAGTCCTGTCCAGACGCTCACCACAGACCCGTCTGGGACGGGATGGGGGGCTCACCTGGGGACCAACAGGACTCAAGGGCTGTGGTCTCCATTAGAAGAGAATCTGCATATCAAAGTGCTCAAACTCAGGGCAGTCCTGTACACCCTACAGGTTCTGGCTCTGTTTCTCGAACCCGGCCACCTCCTTATTCAGACGGACAACACATCGGTGGTATTTTACATCAACAAGCAAGGAGGCACACACTCTTACCCCCTCTGTCGGGAAGCCATGAGGGTGTGGGACTGGGTGGTGGAGCAACATCTCCATCTTTTGGCAGTCCACATTCCGGGCTCCTTGAACGTAGTCGCAGATACCCTCAGCAGGGCAAAACCGCTCTGTCACGAGTGGTCCCTGGGTCAGTCTGTGGCAGATGAGCTATTTGCATGATGGGGAATGCCGGATTTGGACCTCTTTGCATCTCGCTACAACACAAAACTGCCCAGTTTTTGCTCGCTCGATCCTGAGCCTGGAGCTTTTTGGCAAGACACATTGTCCCTTTCTTGGAGCGGGAGGTTTCTTTACGCCTTCCCTCCCTTTCCCCTTTTGCAGTGGGTTCTCCTCAAAGCACAATCGGAGAGGGTCTCCATGATCCTGATTGCCCCTCTGCGGCCCAGACAGATCCGGTTCCCACTTCTCAGGCATCTGTCGGTGCAAGCTCCGAGGCCCCTTTCCATTTCCAGTCACTTACTTTCCCAGCAGCAGGGGACTTTGGTTCATCCCAACCTATGATCCCTGGACCTGCATGCTTCGTTCCTCAGGACCTATCAAAGCTGCATTTTGGAGCTTCTGATGACAGTGCCTGGATTTTGGTGGAGGCTCAGAAGCCCACTACCAGGGCCACTTATGTCATGAAGTGGAAACGCTTTTGTTTATGGGCTGCAGCCAAGGGGCTTGACCCTCTGGTCTGTCCGGTTAATGCAATTTAACAGTACCTACTATCCCTGTCAGAGTCAGGTCTCAGTTACTCCTCTGCCAAAGTACACCTGGCTGCAGTTTCTGATTATCATCACTGTATTCAAGACAGGACAGTAGCTCAATTGGAGGTGGTGACAACTTTTCTGAAGGGGAATTTACATCTCCATCCTCTGGCCCGTGACCCTGTTCCTCCGTGGAACTTGTTGTTTGTTCTGGAGAAGCTTACTCTCCCCCTTTTGGACCGGCCATGTCTTGTGAGCTCCGCTATCTCTCATGGAAGACTTTGCTTCTGGTGGCGGTCACTTCAGCTCAACGCATCTTGGAGCTTCATGCTTTTATGTGTCGGGAGCCCTACCTTATTTTCCATAAGGATAGAGTGGACCTCCACACTAATCTTAAATTTCTTCCTAAGGTAGTCTCAGAGCTCATGCTTAATCAATCGATTCAGCTCCCGGTTTATTTTCCGGAGCATTCTAATAGGGGAGAAGCTCTCTTGCACACCCTTGATGTGCACGAACAACTTCTAGTTACAAGGATTCCTGTCCTTCTGCCCGGTGTCACCCAAAGGAGTTCAGTTTCCCTGTCCCCCTCCATAACCTTCCCTGATATATAAGGCCACCCCCCTTGTCTCTCTTGAACAATCTAAAGCCAGGAATAGCAGTCTCCCGCGTAAGATATCCTGTCCACCAAGTTTCTGTGATCGCAATTATGTCCAGTCTGTCATGCACAATGATGGCTATCAATTAATCCATCTTATTTGCCAGGCTCCTAACATTAACCACCAAACCCCTCCATCATTGTTCCCCCACCTCTGCTCTCCCCAAGGGCATGCCAGAACCTAACTCTTCATCCCTTCCTGGGGGCATCTCAGCCATAGTATGGTGTGGTTTTATTCCAGCCCTCCCATTTAGTTTAAATGAAATACTCTTTCAAAGAACTCCCCAGCCTGCATTTCAGTAAAGCTGCACTCTCTCTGTTGAGGTGTAGCCGTCAGGGGAGCAAGAGGCTCTCATCATCCCATGTCTCCCCACCCCCGATTCTATTTCTGGCCCTCCAGCCTGGAACTCTCTCAGGCCACTGCACTCGCCCGTGTAGCTCTAACACCCACTGTGTTCCCACCATCTTTAAGTCTGTTATGGTGCACTGGTCGGGGACTACAACCCGGGAGACCAAAGGGGCAGTGGCAGGGAACCAGCGTAGGGCATATGGCAATTGCACTGGCAGGGCCGTCGCCCATCCGGGCTGGAGGGGTATTCCTGAATGTAACCCTGAAGCCCCTCCATGTGTGGTGCACGTCTGACGCTGTGGCACACGGCAACCCTGCCTGAGTCAACCACGCTCCTTGCGTGAAGCTCCGCATTTCATGGTGCCCCTTGGTCTCCACCAGGGGTCGCCAGAGCACCGGACAACTCATGACCACCCACCCTGGAGAGAAGAGCAGCCCAGTGGGTGCTCGATCCTTCTCCCTCCCCTGCCGACCCCTGACTCCCGAGCTCGCTCCTGAGCTCGGGTCGTCGGTGTGGCATCTTGCCCTCAACCCTCAGCGCCACCAGGCTGGCATCATCCCTTGTTAACCCCAGTCCCCTACCAGCCCGTATCCCATCTGCTTACAGCATCTCGCTAGCCAACTACTGAACTCCTTTATCCTTTGCTTTCTCTCTGTACTAGCTCTGGGTACTGGCAAAACCTCTGAAAAGGCTAGAGATTTGAAGCATAGACCACTGCAAAACCTAGCCAAGTCCTTAAATCTCACCTGTACCTCCAGGAGACTGTTACCTTTCAGGCCGTTTGTTCCCAAGTGGAACAC
Organism: Neoceratodus forsteri; assembly: GCA_016271365.2. Classification (NCBI taxonomy): domain Eukaryota; kingdom Metazoa; phylum Chordata; order Ceratodontiformes; family Ceratodontidae; genus Neoceratodus; species Neoceratodus forsteri. The sequence goes on from CM057450.1 coordinate 1,507,894,779, forward strand.
CAGATGCGATTCCCTAACCTGTTATTTACCCTATGAGGAAATATGGTGGATTATCTCCAGCGCCATCATCCCCGGCATGCACTCCACCAAAAGTGCATTATTTCTGCCCCACCACTTGATACCCTTTATGATAGAATCACCAATCAGTAGCACCTTGTCCCCTTTTTTTCTTCTGGATCACCTATGTCACTGTTCTCCTTCCCTGAGATGCTGCTATCTGTTCTGCCTTCCTTTCCCTCATTGCTCCCATCCCGAATCCATGCCTTGATCCCTAACCCCCCTCAACCATGGTAGCTTCTCAGGCTTACAGTGCATTATAGCCACATAATGGACAGGTGGAATGGACTACTTTTTTTTTATTTAAAAAGGAGGCATTTATTGGTTTAAGATTTTAGCTTCCCCATTTTATAAGCACGATGAGACACATTTGGGTGTAAGCAGTAATGTGACATTCACACTTCCAGGTAATGAAGGCACGTGCCATAAACGCCTCATGCCACAGTGCACCTGGGCATGCATTTCTCAGATTTACTGATTACTGAACACACATCCCCTAGATACAAGTGAGGCATGTGACCTAGCAAATCCCTTGAGTGTGTTGCTTTGCTTATAAAATGCCCCACAAAAATCGTTAGACATTCTAACTGACTTGTCCTGTTATGCTGTATTAACTGCATATTCATATGATTTGATTTAACCAGTAACAGTACAGAACTTTCCATTCCCATTTTATAAACTACCCTGTAAAATGATGCTTTCCTTTAGAATGAGCTTTACCTTAGATCTAGCCAAGAGGAACTTGACACAACGATCATGGCAGACATCAGAGGCACTATAAAGCAGTTCCTGGATGTTGTTGGCAACCTTCCCTAGTTCCAAATCTGTCAATTTCATATCTTCATTAATCCTGGGAAAAAAGAGAGAAATTAAGTTTATTCTCTACCCTTCTACTTAAATATTTGAAAAATTCACATTTACCAAACCATTTGGATAAAGAAAACATTCTTCATATTGTTTGAATGGACAGTGAGAGTCCAAATCTTTCTGTACTAGGCAGCAGCTTCCATATGCAGTGTTAACCTTTAGGGGATGGGGGAACTAGAGGAAAGAATAATTAATGCCTCAGTAATGTTTAGCAAGGTCATGTAGATGGAGTCATGGCTAGCATCTGAAAGGTAATCCTATGAAAAAACATGCAGCAGTACAAGTGCCCTGCATCATCTTTCAGGTTTCATAATACTGTGCTGGTGTGGGGTGAAGTAAACAATAAGATACAACAAGGTGTGCATCAGACAGTTCTAATGCATGGCCAGGGGCATACATGACACAAGGCCGTAGGCTAAGTGCCTTCAGTCCCTGGTCCTGCATTACAACTGTCTAATGCACATTCTTGTATATTCCTGAAATGTAGCATGTAAGGATAGCTGTTGAGGGTGTGTATGGTGCAGGAAGATCGGGATCGGTGACAGTTAAGTGAGGGAATTAGCAGCTGTCGGGGGAAGGGTCCAATCAGTCAAAGTAAGTAGCAACAAATAACAGAAAAATCAAAAACTTCTCAGGTCTAAACAATGTATCCAATAGTAAATCAAAACACTTCATAAAAACATAGATCAAATTGTTTACTTAATCCAAGAGACTGTAAAGTTTAGACTAAAAATCCATTTGTATTCTCTTTGTGCTAGTAATGTCAGAATGCTCCACTAAATTAACTAAAATCCAGATAAAGGAGGATAAGGGGAGTTACGAAAAGATCCAATATGAAATTAAAGACATATAGACTGAGCCAGCTAAATATAAAGAAATATCAGAATTTGTTAAAAAAGCAAAATAACTAAATTCAGTTCTTCAAAAAAATCAAGTAGAAACAGCAGAAAGGAAAAATAATAAAGCCAGCCGGGAGGAGCGAGATTACGTGAGTGGCCAGGTGTTCAACCGGGAGAGGACCTCCAGGTCAAGCAGCAGGTGGAGTCAACAGAATTTCAGTCACTCCCATTCAAGAACTTATAATAGACAAAAGTGCATTATCAAAAACAAAAATTCACTGAGGGAAAGAGAAAGCAACTCAGAGGATTCCAAAAGTGGCTCTGAATCAAGTTCCGATAATAAGGGGTGGGTTTTTTTTTGTTAGAGGGAACTTTGGGAAAAATATAACTAAGAACAAATCCAAAAAAAGCACAAAAAAACAAGACGAGGAGGCAGGAAGCTCAGGAATTCAATCAACAAACTCATTGAAAGACAGAGAGAAAATGAACAAAGCAGGCAATAAATCATCTATGTAACATCCAATTAACAATGCATCAAGAAACTGCTCCGTAAAGGTCTATGTTTTATTCCTTCACCTTAGAAATGGAACTTTTCAAGATTTTCAGGAAGATAAACTTTAAGTATCACTTTAATGCCATCATAATGGGGGCAGATTTGTTATTGGACAATAATCTGTCAAAGACAGTTTCCACATTTAGTACACCACAACCTACTAAGGAGGTCATTAGTTTCTTGATATTGGCACTAGAAAATGAAAATGTTTCAAATGACACTGAACATTATGATGTGAATGTCATTCAACAAACCACACAATGACAACAAAACTGTGAATGACTCCGATTTTCCACCAGGATTATTCGCGAAGATATCTCCATTGAACTTGATTTTTTTACAAATGTTGATAGAAGTGCAATGTTTACTGCTGTCACTGGTGTGGACGGAGCAGAGAGGGACGTAGAGGGCAGATTTGTGGTGCCAATATCCTAAGGGGGAGCCACTTACTGAAAGAGCAATGTGAGAAACTATTCAGACGTACGCCAGTTTTCTGCCCCGTCGCCTCTAATCCTGCTATCAAAACACATCAGGCATTACTAAGGGGGGGGGACACTGATGAACTGTTGAATCAAGATTGGAAACTAGGTAAAAAAAAATAAAACTTTATTAATGAAGAAATATCTACAACTGACAAATGGAGAAAGAATAATGAAATAATTATATGGAATGCAGACAAGGGGGGCAACACAGTTGCAGAAGCTCACCGCTTGTTAAGTGATAAAAATACATATAAACTGCTCCAAAAAAATCCCACCAAAAGGTTTAGCAATACTGTTTTCACCATGTTAGAGCTTACCATACTCAGAGGTGACATGACACAGCAAGAAAACGAGTACTTAAACGTGAAAAATCCCAAAACAACCACATTTTACTATTTGCCCAAGGTCCACAAAAACTGAAAGAAACCACCTGGCAGACCTATAGTCTTCGGCATAGGATCGCTAGCAGAAAATCTTAACAAGTTTGTTGATTTTTTTTTCAACCCACTGTGGTAAAACTGCGACCTATGTCCAAGACTCCATGAACCCATTGGGTAGAACAGAAAGTGTGGAATGGAAATCAAACCGCAGGTGGGTGGGAATTGATACTTGTTCCCTCTACACCTGTACCTCTCTTACGGGTTTACATGCACTTTTGTGTTACCTGGAAAATAATACTCGTACTAGTATACTTTCACCAGTTTCTTTTTGGATTCAGCTGAGTTTATTCTAACACATTTTTTTTTATGTTTGATTAAAAACATGTTTTTTTTTTTGTTTTGTTTTTTACAAAAATGAAGAACTGCAACCATTATTTTTTATTTATTTATTTAGATACTTGGAAAAAAACTTTGAGCATAATCTCTTTTACAAAGGTTCCACATTATATAATAGTTAACAGACACAATTCAATACAGATATACAGTAATACATAAAAGAGTAGGTTTACAAATAAAAAACAGTTTAAACAGTTGACCTCCTACATATGTCGGAAGGGGCAAAAAAAAAACAAAAAAAAACAGTGCAGAGTTCAGAAATAGCACTCCTCTGGCTGCTCCATAAACTACCAGGCCGTAATCAATGGTTGATAGTATGGACCGAGAGGCAGAGAGCAGCCGGTGTGAGGTATTTTCTGTGCCTATAGAGCACTCCCAGTTTGGAATTAACTGCCTTGACCACCAGATCTATGTGTTGAACAAAGGAGAGGGTAACCGCCAAGTACTTGAAGGGGTGCACTTGCTCCAGTGGTGCATGGACTTTGTTGGAGATGGAGAGGGTTGGGAACCTTTTCTTGAGCTGGGGCCGGATAGGAGCATGGTCTTGGTCCTTTTATAACTGAGTAATAACTTGTGTTCACACAATCATTCCTCGAACGATGGAAGGAGGACTGCAGTTCAGACTGGAGAGACTCGATTCGTGGATTGCTCTTGAGAATGACCGCATCATCAGCATAAAGGATAATTTTGGCATCACAGGCCTTAGGAAAATCATTTAAAAAAGGCTGAAAAGCAAGGGTCCCAAGACTGACCCTTGGGGAACACCCAGCAAAACTTCTCTGGACCTCGACACAGTCTGTCCAACTTTAACTTGCTGAGACACTGGACTTAAGATTTGCAAGAAAGTGAGTAGTGCTCACAACAGAGGGAGGTGAACTTTACAATTTACAATTGTCTTTGGTTGGAAGCAGATTCCTTAGGAAAGTTAATATTCTTCAGGTGGAGGATACTTCTAACTGAAGGGTGAAATAAGCAACTTAGAATTATCAGAAAAGGCAGTCTTTCAATCAACAGAGGGAGGTGGAGTTTGCTTTACTTGTGTTACAAGTGTTAAGGTTTTCAGTGCAGGAAGAGTTTAAACCCACATAGGCTAAATACTGTTTTCTGTGTCTGCCCTTCTGCACAGCTGACGTGTTTTGGGGCTGACTGTTTTCAGAGCACAAGTCACCAGCTCTTTTGGGACTGGGGAGGTTTACCTGTGTCCGACTTGGATGTTTGGATTTTTCTCTGTTTGATTAGCAGGGTATTTTCTCTGTCAAATTGGTTTGAAGCAGTATTACAAATTGTCGTGTATGGCATCTTGCTGACAGGAAGGCACTCATCGCATCGGTAGGTCAGAGCATTTAGCTGATTGTTTTGTGAGGGCACAGTTTAGGCCCAACCCCACCCACCCCTTGAAATAGTTCATTTATACCTGGGGTTCTGACATCATTTCCTCAAGAGGGCAAGGTACACATCACTGTCATAACCTGTCTAGCACACTGCACTGACAATATAAGCATACACATTATATAAATACATATATTTCTATATAACGCACCAATCACACACACAAAAAATAAATAAATAAACAAACTAAACAAGGTAGACAGTTATGTGGGGAGTAGTGCAATGTAATGGCTGTGGGGCAGCAGTCTTCCGGGAGTCTTTCTGGAGGCTGAGATGCTGCCCTGTTTGCAGACAACTATCCACCCGGAGGGAGGAAGTTGCCCATCTTCAGGCCGCACTGGACAGTGGCAAGGGAACCTCCCCCATCCAGGGAGCACCACAGCCACCACCACTACCTCAGAGGTTGCGAAGAAAGCACAGCAGTTGGACCACAGTGAGCTCAGGGAGGGTAAGGGTGGTGGAACAGAGGCACACCCAGTCAGTTGTTACTGGTTCCGAGATGCCGGACTGCACAGGGACATAGATCTTTCGCATACATGGTTCAATGCGCTTAGTCCACCTACTCTATCCTCAACCTCGCTTGAAGCTTTCAAATCCATGCTCTATGCCCACCTCACCACCACTAGCAACTGTGATTGCGCTAGATAAAGACTACTACTCCTCATGTCCATCCTCACATCTGAGGCCTCTTCCTCTCTGACTAATGAACCCTCTGGTACCTCTACTACTTCCTGTCTCCCACCCAAACTCACTCCCCCCCTTTTTTCCTGTCCCCTCTCACTTACTCTCCCGCTCACCCTTTCCTCCTCTCTAGCCTCCTTTTGGCGCCCTAATGATCACCCTCTCCCTGGAAGTTTCCTTAACCTCGAAATTGTCTACTCGCTTGAACCTGTTATAGCTTGTTTTTCTATGAAACTTAAAACGTTACTGCCTTAAACTGTTAATAGCAAATTTATGATGTAACTTTCCTGTCTGGTTTTACCTGTAATGTGTATCGTGCTTTGTTAAATGTTCTTTGTGACGTGGAACCTTTGTAAAAGAGCCCTGGCTCAAAGGTATTAATTCCTAGACTAATAAACTAAACTAAACACTCCACAATCCATACACCATTCTGGGGGAGCATAGTTCCCCTATGGATGCACCCGCAGAGGAGACTAAGGAGGGTGCAGACAACTGTCACAAGGGAGGCCCTCAGGAAGGAGGCAGAGGGCACCACAGGGAAAGAAAGCAGCTCCTGGTGGGGGACTCAATTATTAGGGGGATAGAACTGGGGGGAGCAGGGAAAACTGAAGTAAGGTGCCTGCCTGGTGCCATGGCTTGGAGGGACAGGAAGCGCACCCTTAGGATCACGAGAACAGTTGCACAGGAGTCTGAGCTGGACATCATTGTCCACCTAGGGACAAATGACTTGGCTCATCATGAGATTAGAGCAGTGCAAAAGGACTTTGTAGAGTTGGGGAGGGGCTTAAGACAGTAGCACACACAGTATCCTTCTCAGAGGTGCTGCCTGTCAGTGGCATGAGTGAGGCGGTGCTTTGCACCATGCAGTTTAACAAATGGTTGAAAAAATGGTGTGGAGCACAGGGTTTGGCTTCATTGGGGACTGGGGTTCCACCTGGAGGACACCAGCCTATACTGGCGGATGGTCTGCACCTGTCCAGGAAGGGAACAAGTCTTGGAGCAATCGGTTTAAATGCTTCATTGGCAAGCCTTTAAACTAGTCAAAGGGGAGGCACTGATAAGCAGAAGGAAAATCCCAGCCTCCCTACAAAACAGGGTACTAAATGAGAAAAATACCAGGTAGAAAGGTCAGTGGGGTTGCCACTACAGAAGGTAAAGCCATCAAAAATGGAGAGCAATGAGTACCAATGCCCGTAGTCTGGGTAACAAGCTTCCTGAATTAGTGGCCTTGATGGAGGAGGAAGATCTGGATATTGTGGCAGTCATGAAACATGGTACACACAGAACCATGACTGGGGCGTAAACATACCAGGATACACTATCTACAGGAGGGACAGGGAGGGTAAAGAGGAGGAGTAGCTCTCTACATAAGAGAAGAAATCAAAGCAACAGAGCGAAAAGGTAAACAGGGAGGAGAAGAAGCACTGTGGGTCAATTTGGAGGCAGGCAATGGCACCACAATCCGCACAGGGGTTGTATACAGACCCCCCTCTCAGGGGGAGGAAATGGACAAGGAAATGATAGAAAGTATACTTAGAATGGCAGATAAAGGGGAGATATTGCTGATGGGTGATCTGAATATGCCAGATGTTAACTGGAGTGCAGTTGCAGCAGCCACTTCTAAGAGTGGGATTATTCTAGATGCCCTACAGGGGGCATGCCTTAGACAACTAGTATTGGAGCCCACTCGAGAGGGAGCAATCTTAGACCTGGTTCTCTCAAACGGAGATGAAGAGAGGATCACAGATGTAGAAGTGGGTAGCCATCTGGGAACTAGCGACCATCGAACACTATGGTTCACAATAAACACAGCAATAGAGGCAAGCCATACATTCAAGCCTAAGAGCCAAGTAGTCCTGGAAGGACTATGGACCCTCTTATGCAAATTTATTTTTGGGAGTTAATGCACATTTTTTTTCTGACAACCCTTTTTGTGTTGCATATTTTGGTGCACTGGTACAGGTATATAGACAATGTGCTTATTATATGGGATGGACCAGGAGAAACATCAGCACAATTTAAATCTGTCATTTACATACAGTGTACAACAACGAAACACTGAATTTCTAGATCTGGAACTGTATATTGGGGGAAGACAAAAAGGTGGCAGCAAGGGTGTTTAGGAAACCAACAGCTGGGAATGCTACCAGTGTGCACACCCCCACCCCCACCCCTAGCAAGCATCCCCCCTATGAACAATATCTAAGGTTAAAATGCAATTGCACCTAAAATACAGATTTTGCCAGCTAACTGAAAGATTCTTGCTAAGGGGTTACAGCCCTCAAACAACCCCTTGATAAAGCAAGATCCATTAACAGGGATACACTGCTTAAAGTGAGAAACAGATTGCAGGACTCACCTTCCCTCATTTTTGTACTGTAGCACAACAAACTCGCTTCCAAGAATAAAACAAATTCTTCTTAAAATTGGCATCTGCTTCAGCATGGTGGAGACACCAACACATTCAGAGTGCGTCTACATATTACATACCGGAGTGAAAACCTAGGAAATGTATTCACTACTAGCCATCTCAGACTGCTACCAGCCACTGGACCAACTTGGCTACCCCAAAGGCCAACTGGCTTCCATGTGTGCAGATGGTGCTCTGTCTGTAAAATGACCATCACTGGTAATGTTTTTAAACATCCTACTTGCGACATGACAGTAACCTTACAGCATTTTGTACAATGCTTCTCAACACACATCCTGATTTGCCCCTGCCAAAAACTGTTTGTAGGTAGGACTAAATGTGAAATAAAAGTACGGGTCCAAGAACATCTTCGGGACACACAACAAGGCAGAACAGAGTCTTCAGTGGGTGCACATTTTCTGGAACATCATGCAAGAAAAACTAATGAGTTAAGATAGTACAGTTGTGTAAGAACTTACCGTAACAGTAGATCTTCGAGAGGAGCTCTTGTAGCAGGCTATTGCCATAAGGACTATGCCACCAAGCACTAGAACCCCACGGAAATCTTCTAGCTAGCAGTCTTCAGCTGGGACTGCCCGATGTCGGCCATATATATATAAAGAGCCAGCCCAGTTCAATTTCGATGGAGACCCATGGGTAAGGCCGCATGGACCAGGCAGAAGCTTGCCATAAAAAAGAAGCAGAGACTCACCAGGGAGAAGGAGGGAGAGAAAGTAGCGCCTGCTACAACAGCTCCTCTTGAATATCTACTGTTACAGTAAATTCTTACGTAACTGTACGATCTTACTTTGAGAGGAAGCTCTTGCAGCAGGCTATTACCATGAGGACTGAGTTCCAAGCAGTCCCAGAAAAAAGGAATGAGATAGGTCTGGAACGAAGTTGAAGTGCAAATGCCAAAAGAAGGCATCAGGCTAGGAAGCCTTAAAGGACAGCCAGGCCAAAACCTTCCCTACACCTCGAGGCAATGTCCAAGCTGTAGTGCTTGACGAAGGTATGCACTGAGCTACAGGAGCCTCTGTGCAAATGTCCCCTGTAGAGACATTACACATAGAAGCGAAAGAAGTAGCCACTCCCCTGGTGTAATAACCCTGTACTGAGCCCAGAAGGGGTTTGTTGTACTTGTCGTAGCAGAAGATGAATCAGTTTCCCAGCCATTTAGATAAGGTCTGTTTAGATAACGGAGCACCTTGACAATGAGGAGCGAAGGCCACAAATAACTGATCCGTCTTAGGGTATGGAGCAGCACAGTTGAGATAGTACTGTAGCATCCTGTGGACATCCAAAGTTTGCAGGATCACCTCCTCTCGGTTCGAGTGGTTGGGGTAATACACTGGCAGGTTAATGTCCTGATTAAGCAGTAACTCGGGACACCATCCTAGGTAAAAATTTAGAGTTAGTACATAAGGACACCCTGTCCTTATGGAAAACTAAATAAGGCTCCATACACCATCAAGGATGGAAGCTTGGAAATCCTCTCAGCAGAAGTGACAGCAACTAAAAATAATGCTTTCCAAGAAAGGAAGTGAAGCTCGCAGTCTGCAGCAGGTTCGAACAGAGGGAGAGTAAGTTTTTCAAGCATAAAAAGCAGATCCCAGGGTGGTACAGGATCTCTGATGGGAGGTTTAATGTGCAGTATGCCTTGGAAAAAAGTGTGGGGCACGTCCAGCTGGGCAAGGGTCCCCCCCCCTCATAGGTACATGGTAAGCAGAAACCGCAGAAAGATGCACCTTAATGGAGGAGTAGCTCAAGCCTTGGTTTGATAAGGAGAGGAGATGCTCTAAGACAGAGTTCACTGGACAGGTAAATGGCTCCAAGTGACGAGGGGAAGCCCACAGACAAAATCTTTTCCACTTCATGGCGTAAATGGATCTAGTCGAGGACTTTCTCACCGCGACGAGAATGTCCGCCACCCCCTGGGAGACCCCATACCTGGACTTAACTAAGTCTACAGGAGCCACGCATGAAGATGCAGAGATTTGAGGTTTGGATGGATCAGGGTGCCCTGATCCTGCGATAGCAAGTGTGAGCTCAGTGGTAGCCGTACTAAAGGCTCCAATGCCAGCTTTCGAAGTAGTGGGAACCAAATCTGCTGAAGCCAATAGGAGGCGATGAGGATCCTCTCCACTCCCTCAGCCTGCAACTTCAGGAGGACCCTCTGGAGAGTGGGAAAGGGAGGGAAGGCATACAGAAGTCTCGCTGTCCAACAGAGGGACAAAGCGTCTGTCCAGAAAACACCAGGCCCAGGCTCCAGCGAGCAGAAACTGGGCAGTTTGGTGTTCAGTGGAGACGCAAAGAGGTCCAACTCTGGATGGCTCCATCAGTTGAATAGCTGGTCTGCTACTGACTGAAGGAGCTCCCACTCGTGAGCCTTGGACCGAGACTAGCATAGCTGTCTGCTAAGATGTTTTTGATGCCTGGAACATGAACAGCAGTGAGGTCTAAGTGTGTTCTAGGGTCCAATACCAGACCCTCATTGCCTCCTGGCAAAGTGGGTAAGAATGTGTGCCCCGTTGCTTGTTGACGTAAAACACTACTGAAATGTTGTCCATCTGGATGAGAAGAGGGCATGGCGAAGGGTCCGACTGAGACGCCTGCAGAGAGTTCAGGACCACTCGCATCTCTAGGACACTGATGTGGAGCGCCTGTTTGTCTCGAGACCAAACCCCCTGGGTCCATCTGTTCTCCAGGTGAGCACCCCAACTGAGACCGGAAACATCTGTAGTCAGAACCCATCTCGGGGCTCCTGACGGAAACCGCTCGTCCCAGGTTAGAGGGGTCTAGCCACCAAGACAGAGTCCTTCGGACTGGGTCAGAGATCCTGACCGGCTGATCTAGGTCATTTGACCACTGGTCCTACTGTACCATAAGCATCCACTGGGGAACCCTCATGTGGAGGGCAGGCCATGGGAACTGTAGGAATGGCCATTACCAAATGCCCCAGAACCCTGAGGAAAGTCCTGGCTGGGACCTGGGGAGCCATCGATACTGCTCGGGCTAAGCTCCTTAGGCAATCTCCCCTTTCTTCTGGGAGAAAAGCCATGCCCTGAACTGTGTCCAGGACCGCTCCGATGAACTGGAGTCATTGACTGGGCCATGGGGAGGACTTTGGAAGGTTCAGGGTGATCCCCAACTCTTGGAACAATGTCAAGGTGTCTTGAGAGTGTGACGTAGTTGAGCTCTGGAAGGAGCTGCCAGGAGCCAATCGTTCAGGTAAGGGAAGACATGATGGCCCTGGAGTCGTAAAGCCGCAGTCACCACCACTAGACACTTGGGGAAGACTCAAGGAGTGGAGGAGAGGCCGAACGGTAAGGCTTGGAACTGGTAATGTCTCCCCTGGAAGTGGAACCTCAGAAACTTCTGATGGGGAGGAAAGACTCATATGTGCAGGTAGGCATCCTGCACGTCCAGGGAGCAAAGCCAGTCCCCTTGGTGCAAGAGGGGGATGAGGCCTGGAAGAGTGACCATTCTGAACCGCTTGTACTTGATAAAGAGGTTTAGAGAGCCGAGATCCAGAATGGGCTGAAGGTCTCCAGTCTTTTTTGGGACCAGGAAGAAATGTGAGTAATAGCCCCACCGCTGTTATTCCAGGGGGACCATCTCTATTGCCCACTTCCGAAGAAGGGCCTGGATCTCTCCTTCTATAAGGAGTATGTGAGAAGGAGGATAATGGGAGGACCCTGGTGGTTGGTCCGGAGGGATGTGTAGGAACCCTGAAGTATGTCCTCTCCTTATCAGATCTAACACCCAGAGGTCTGTGGTGATGTTGTTCCATCCCTCTTGGTAGAGGGAGAAGCGACCCCTTACTGCCTCCCCCATGGCCTCCGCTGGAGGAGGGGTGGGTGGGTGGGTGGAAGTCACTGGGCAGATCGGGGAACAGGCAGAGAGGGCTGGGAGGGCTTGGGGTCTCTAGAGGTAGAGCTCCCAGGGGTTTGGGTTGATGCCTTCCTCTTGAAGCCTCCTCTCTCCTGGAACTGGTTGCGGGAATTTTGCCCTGAGGACTTCTGAAAGGGCTGTTTTTGGAAAGGCTTCTGGTCCACCTTGTACATTTTACGGATGGACCAGATGGATTTCCCAGACTTCTGGAAATGGGAGATCTCCATCTCCTCCCCAAAAAGTACGGAACCCTGGAAAGGAAGGTCTAGGATACTGGACTGCAGATCCTGGGAGAACCCAGAGACTCTTAGCCAGGCGTGGCGCTGAAGACAAACGCTGGATGCCACTGCCCTAGAGGCCATGTCTGCAGTATTGTCCGAGGCCCTCAGGACATGAGTACCTATGTCGGATCCCGATTTGAGGATATCCAGGAGCTCGGTCTTCTGAGCAGAGTCTGGCAAAGCCTGAGCAACCTCTAGTCCTTTCTCCCACATCACATTCTGGTACTGGATCATGAGTGTAAGAACATTTAAAGAATTGACAGAGCAGGTGGAGGCAGAATATATTTTCTTGCCCACCTGGTCTAGAAATCTGGACTCTGTTGGGAGGCTGTGAGCTGAGGTGTTTCAGCTTCTTTGACTTATTGTGAGCAGCCGTGATAACCATTGAGCCCGCCTGAGGGTGTTCTGCCAGGAAAGGCTCGACCCTCTGTGTCCGATACAGCCTGTACAACTTTTTTAGAGACTACTGGAGTGGTACAGGGATGCTTCCAGGTAATCCTGGAAAGGTCCTGGAATGTATCCACTATAGGAGGAATGACCAAGGACATTGGCTCCATCTGCCTCAGGTACTTGGCCAACCTCTGGCGCTCTGGATCTAGATCCCCTGTCTCCTATCCATTGGAGGTCAGGATATGCCTCATGATGTCCATAAAGGTAAGATCATCAAGAGGTGATCTAGGGGTGTCCTTCCTCTCTGGCGAGGTATGCCTATCCCTAGAAAGAGATCGGTCAGAAGCTGAGGTGTTACAGAGTCCGATTCGGTATCTCTAGAAGAGAGGGAAGCAGATCTCAATCTGGAGGAAGACCTGTGCCCTTTGTCCAAACGCTGCCCACTAGGGAACCGGCGATGGCTATCCGACCGTCGTCGGCTGTCAGACCACCTACGGCTGGAGGAGCAACGTTGGCCTGTACTCGGTGAATGAGAGCGACGTCAGTGGCACTGTTCCTGGTGTAAAGTCCTGCCACGGAAGTCGGTGGGACTGTGAAAATGGAACTTTGATTTTGGAGCAGGTGAGGACAGTTTGTGTCCCTGGTCCCGGTCCTTGCCCGTATCCGGATCTGGGGTAACATCTTGCTTCCGGGGGAACGACATTCTGTTTATTCTGGCCACACCAGAACTGAAAGATCTCCATTAGTTCTGCCTTGGAAAACTGGGGAGCCATGGTGCCCACCAGGGAACGAGGTGTTTGGTCTCCCGGTGTGGGTGGGTCAACAGGAGTAGAAGGGTGATCCGGCTGATCCCTGTGTGAAGGGGTAGACCAGTTCCCTTGGTCATCAGGGGGCAGAGGGCTCTTGGACCGGCGAACCAGTGAGGTCCGGAGAGGCCGCACCCGATGTACATCCCTTGGCCTGGGCCGATTACCGTCTGGAGTGGTCGACTTTGTGGACTGACGTTGGCTTGGACACAGTCTTTTGAAAGGCCGAGGTGCGGTGAGCTGAGGCCAGTTTGGAGACGGACTCCTGACCCCGGTGCTCTTTGGTCTTACCTGGAGCCCCAGAAGAGACCAACGTCGGGACCTTGCACAAAGGGACAGAGGTCCCCGTGCCAGAAGAAAAGACGGTCCCGATCCCTGAGGCAGAGGGTGACCGCAAGGGTGTGGCCTTCGCCTGCAGGGTAACCAAGGCTGGGGTAGAGGAGCCCGAGCCTTATTTTCCACTCCCTGACGCAGGGGTTTTGGCGGGAGTGGAGGAGTCCTGCCACCCAGAGGAATGGTGAGAGTGGTGGGAGGAGGGATCTGAGCCCCCAGAGTTAGAGCCCGAGGAGGTCTTTTTGTGGTGTGGGGACCGGGAGTGCAAACGCTCCTCGACCTACCCCAGTCCGTCTCACGGGAATTGCGCCCATCCTAATCCTTTTTCTTCTCTTTATGCTTGGAAGAATGGGAAGAAGAGGCAGACTTCTTGACTGGTGAGCTCTGCATGACGGCCAACTGCTGCTCCAGGATGTGTGCCTTCAGTTCCTTATGGTGGCGGATGCGATTCTGGACAGTAAAGCCACAACAGATGGGACAGGCCTTGTTGTTGTGGTCAGGCCCCAGGCAGTAGACACAGGCCTCATGCTTGTCCTTGGCTGGAATCTGTCAATCGCAGGCACACTTGGTCCTCTTTTTTTCTGTAGAGGAGATCGATGACGGCGAAGCAGACATGCAGGAGAGACAAATTCTTAAGAAAAGCAGACTTTTCTTCCGAGTAAAATAAGAAAAAGTTAACTGAAAATGCTAGTGGAGTTCTAGAATGCACCTGAATAGCCGAAGCAGACCAGTCGATAGCGGGGTAAGAACTGAGGTGGGGCTGGGGACCGCCCTCTTATATACCATGGCCGATGGGGCGGAGCCGACGTCGGGGGCGGTCCCAGCTGAAGATTGTTAGCTAGGTTTCTGTGGGGCCCTAGTGCCTGGCTGCATAGTCCTTATGGTGACAGCCTGCTGCAAGAGCTCCTACTCTAAGTAAGATCAGCAGTACTGGAATGGAATGCACCCCATTAGAGGAGGTGATAGGCTGACATTATTAGCACAAGGAGAATTTGAATGGATTTTTAGGCCAACAACTTTACAGCCCCTTTGATTAAATTAACAATTTGATCTACTTATGTTTTATGATGTTCTATTGACTACAATGTTTGGACCTGAGACGTTAAGTTAATGAGGTATACACATGTGCTCATATATTTATTCTCTTTACCTTTTAGATATTAACATAGAACTACGAATTAGTATCTCATTGTGCATTTCCTCAAACTGAGACATCACCTGTTTTGTACCACAGTTTTGAAATTTGTAATTATGATGATCTTATTACATATTGTCTGCTTGCACCGCTCGAGGCCTTTAAAACATAAGTCATTTTATATTGGCATATCTATTTTCAATCTGCTGTATACTTAAATAATTGGGTCAGCACAGTCTGTTTAGACTTATCATCTGGCCTGAAAATAAATATGATTTATTTGTATTGTGTACGCATGTGTATATATTGGATTTAAATCGGTACTTCATTATTTGTACTACTTCATTATCTTACCTGTATCAATAATTCCATTTATTTTCTTCTAGTTTCTGCGCCCCCCCCCCAGTTTTTCAGTTCACCTCTTTCGTCTCTCTTTATCAACTGTACACCTCCTATCTTTTCCTTTGTTTTTCATTTATATTGTGTTTATTATGTTTTCATGCTAGCCTTTGTTTCCTTTTCATTTTCTTTCCTCCTATTTCCTTGTTGTGATAAGTTGTTTGCATCACATACTGGGCTGTTTAATTTTTATTTTATTCTATTTCTAGATACTATCTCTTCTTTCAGTTTCCACATTTTAGTTTGTTGGCATTAAAGTGCTTTTTTTGCACTGAATAAGCACAGTTATTGCACCTTTACACAAGAACACAGGCACAAAATATACATTGTACTAGCTGCTCTATTGTCAATCTTAAAACATTATTAATGTATCTAAAAAAAAACTGCTGATTTTAACCAAATGCAAAACTAATTACTCCTGAACAGTTTTATAAGTTGTTCTTTAAATTAAATACTAAAATGTTAATATGATGTAAAGTCGTAATCATGTGATGCTGGTACTGGTGTATTTAAACAGCATGTGAATAATGCATTTTAATATGGCTCCCTGAGAAGCGGTAGGGCACCCTGAGGTGCTAGGAGTATTTTGCACTTCTGTTCTAATAAATATTCGCACAACCTACTTCTTTTGCTTTGCACTGTTCTTTGTTTAGTGAGAGAACTGTTAGTACACTAATAGTATACCAAACTCAAATATAGCCCAAACAGGGGAAGATTGGGGTAGGAGTGTGACTGTGGATGAATACCTCTAGCAAGAAACACAGTAACATGTAAGTAACCTTTTCTTCTTGCAATGAGGATTCATCGCTAGCCACACAAATTGAATACTAGCAGTAACAATGGGAGAAGAGAAATACTGGAGCCATTTGGGAAACAGGCCCTTCAGTGCAGAAGAACCAATGTCTGCAACCCTACGGGACTGAAGGTCTATACTGTAGTGGGAAGCGAAAGTGTGGGTGGAGGGCCAGATGACCACCTTGCAGATTTCTGCAAACAGACCTAGAGGCTGCCACAGAAAGGTGAAATTCCTTCATTCTTACCGTAATTTATTTTTCTGTTGGCTCCAATGCTATTAGTGGGGATTTACTACATAGAGAATACTGGATGGGCAACTACTCACAACCAGTGTGTTCTGCCACAGAGGGGTTCTGATTCCCTCTGAACTCGAAGCGGCCGAGAGGTCCATGGAATCAGAACCCCGAGGTGACAGAACACACAGGTTGTGCATAAAGTTGCTCATCCTGTATTTTTTATAGTGTATAGTAGCACTATGTGAAATATGTGCATTGTGTTTTTTCTCTCTCTTTTTCATAATGAAACTGACTTGAAGAGTTTCTAGAATACTATCACCACACAATTAAATGGGGGAAAGCAACAATGTGCAAGATTCCAAGTGGTTCTGCTGCAGCAGAACAAGCATATAATGTATGGCGGAACGTTATTCAGCATGAAAATCCATGCCTGCAATAATGTTATAGTGTATAGTGGAACGTCGTTGTTCACTGAAATCTAGTGCTCTCAAAATGTTATTCTGCTGCACTAGTGACGTCCTTAGTGCAGCAGAACCAAAAAGTGACGTCCGCAGGACAGCAGAACGACTTTTCATTCTGCTGCAGTGCAGACGTCACACATGGTGTCCTCCAGCAGCAATCTAACAGTTAGTCTTATTTTTAAAAGAAAGATGTAGTCATTTTTTTTTTTTGAGGCAACGACATTCCACTATACAGAACAGTGCATGTGTACCATTTAATGGCAGGGCTGTTCTTTCTCCTCGTTGGTACTATGACGACTGATTACCTCTCAAGCTGTGCTCTCGAGGTAATCTGTCATCATAGTACCAACTCGGTGAAAGAATAGCCCTGTTGTTAACTGGTACTCATGCACTATCTTATATGTTGTGCTGCACTCACTCAATCATACCGGCTGCTGTGCTGCACTCAGTACATCAGTAGTGCAGCACAACAAAATGGAATGCTGTCTCGCGCCTCAAAGCCCTCGAGTAGCAGTTGCCGTTGCTTGCCTTGACGCCTCATGGTTTTGAGTTGGTATACGACAGAGACAACAGCAGCGATCAACAGCATTATGCCCCCCCAAAAAAAAGCAGCAGTAAACTAACTAAATCCGAAAAGCGACAAATAAAAAATGTCATCCGCATCCACCAATCAGCCTTGATTTGACTGCAGTGAGATCCGTGAAGGGGAAAATCACACAGCAGGATAGTGGCAGACAAGGAAACTCTCTATTTCTTTCATTCTGGACATTTTTTTTTCATCTGAATCGTAACCATGACTGCCCATACACTATAAAAGATTGTGTATGAGAAGTCATACACATACCAGGTTATTCTTGAATCTCGCCATTTCCCTGTTAACAGGAGACCTCTCGAGCGACTCTCGAGGTCTACTGTTAACAGGGAAACGGCTCGAGTCAAGAATAACCTGGTTGTGTATGACTGCTCATACACAATCCTCTATATTCTAGGCATAGAATTTCATGCATAACAGCATTCCACTGCACACTATGTAGAGGATTGTGTATGAGCAATCATACATGACAAGAATATTCTTGTATCAAGAGGTTTCCTTGGTAACAGATGACCTCGAGAGCGCAGCTCGAGAGGTACTCTGTTACCAAGGGAACCTCAAGATACAAGAATTTCCTTGTTTGTGTATGACTGCTCATACGCAATCTTTTATAGTGTATGGGCAGTCACAGCATAGAAAAATCACACAAAACCAGCTGGAAAAGACAAAAGAATAGAAATGTTAAAATGTTCTTTTTTTTTTTAACTGACACAGTGTTCTGCAGATGTTTCTGGAAGTTCAAGTTTAAAAATACAGCAACTTCAAGCTTAACAGGATTGAGGAAAGCAACTATGTGGCAGCATTCCAAGTTGTTATGCTGCAGTAGTGACATAGCTAGTGCAGCATAACAGCTGTGATGACATAGCTACTGCAGCATAACAACTCCATTCTAGTTATGGATTTCTATCCATAATAACATTCTACCATACACTATATATAGGTAATGAGACCTCCTACTGAGGTAGTGGCACAGCCCAAAGCTGTCAATCAGCACAGAACCCTAGGCACATGAGCATTCTGAGAACACAGATTCTCCAGTCATCTTTGTCCATGCAGCACCTAGGCAGTCCTATGTAACTAAAACATCTGCAAAATGCCCAGCTCAATTAATTCTCTCCTTAACCTAACACCAATAATGCACATGTAACAAGATCTGACCTTATAAGGAGAATAAATGGAAATTACATACCTACCATCATTTTTGATTTTCTTGGATGAAGTCTCCACCACTCATTCACACTAATGGGGAGTATGCCAGAAGAGCTAGGACTCAGCGGGAGCAAACTTTTTAGGCGGGCCAGCACCCAAGATGGAGCCACGAGGAGGTGGCACCACAAGCCCGGCGCGTGCGGTGATGACTATCTCGGTGTCGACCCTCCAACCACCTCAGTACCTTTTTTTCCGAGGAGGTGCAGCATAACTAACCTAGAAAGGACTAACCTAAAAATCGGACATAAGAAGTCCAAGTGACCCATGTAAGAAGGGTCAACAACAAAGTCTTCACAGCTCAGCCATTGAGCGAGTGAAGACCATAAACAGAGAAGTGAGCTCGGGGGATGGTGGGTGGGCATGTGAATGAGTGGTGGAGACTTCGTCCAAGAAGATCAAGAATTACGGTAGGTACGTAATTTCCATATCTTCCTGGACATAAAGTCTCCACCACTCTTTCACACTAATGGGAGAATACCGAGCTAAATAATCCCCCAAGATGGGGCGGCAGGAGATAAAGAGCTTGAGTGCTTAGGACAGAAGTCTGTTAAGAATGGTCCTGCCAAATGACAGATGTCGTCTGGCAGGGACATCCAAGGCGTTAGTGCATAACAAATGTATGCATGGAGCTCCAGGTAGCTGCATTGCAAATATCTGCAATGGGCACGTTACGGATTTCCGTCAGAGATGCCGCGACTGCTCTGGTAGAATGAGCATACACTCTGCCTTCCAGCTTGACCTGTGCCATAGAATAGCAGTGATGAAGGCATGCCACCAGCCACGCTGAAATACACCTGACAGCAAGAGGTTGACCCAGCTGGGTCGCGCTGAAGGAAACAAACAGTTGCTGAGCCATGCGAATTTCCTTCGTTTCTATCTAGATAGAACCGCAATGCTCTCTTAACATCCAGCGAATGAAGGGTATGCTCCCCTTCATTCTGGAAGTTCGCAAAGTTTGTAGGAAGGACTAAAGGTTGGTTTAGATGGGATTCTGAGACAACCTTAGGGAAAAACTAAGGATGAGTTCTAAGAACTACTTTGTCCTTGTGAAATACAGTGTGTGTGTGTGTGTGGGGGGGGGGGGTCTGTGACCAGTGCATGTATTTCAGAAAGAAAACTCTATGTGCTGAAGTAATGGCCATCAGGGAAGGCCATTTCCCAAGTGAGGAACTTCAACTCGCAAGTAGCTCAAAAGGTTTATGAGTGTGCATGTCTTGCACAATGTTAATGTCCAAGGCTGCAACTGGACGTCTAATAAGAGGTCTAGTATGCAGAATACCTCTAAGAAACCTCTTAACTATGAGCAACTGAGCCAGCGACATGGAAGTACTGGCTCATGATATGCCGAAATGGCACAAAGATGAACTTAGACTGTGGAGTACTGCAGACCTGTGTTTGAGAGGTCTAAGAGATACTCCAAGACCTTATTCGGTGGGCAGGAAAAAGGATTCCAAGAGGATTTTGCACAACAGATAGAGAAACGCTTCCATTTAGCTGCAAGTTTTTCTACTGGCTGGCTTACACGCAGCCAAAAGAATATCTGAAACTCTATGAGAAACATTGAACCTACTCACCTCTATCTCTTCAGGAGCCAAGTGTGAAGGTGAAGCGACCTCAGGTTGGGATGGACCACAGGACACTGGGTCAGAAGGTTCATCTGAAGGGGAAGCGTTTTTGGGGGGGCAGGGGTTCCGACAGCCTGTTGAGTAGCGGGAACCATATCTGTCGAGGCCAGAAGGGGGCAATGAGACTCATTCTGTCCCCGGGACTCCAATTTGAGCAGTATCCTCTGAATTATGGGAAGAGGAGGAAATGTGTATAAAAAGCATTTTGTCCACCACAGCCTGAATGCATCCTGACAAAAAAAGCCAGGTCCTGGATTTCTGGAGCAGAAGAGAGGCAGCTTTGCATTGAGAGGGGATGCAAAAAGGTCCAGGTCTGGAGTTCCCCACTCTTTGAAGAGTCACTGAACGACGGTTAAGTTGAGCGACCACTCGTGAGGATCCTCCTCCGTTCTGCTGAGACGGTCTGCATGCTCGTTTTGTACTCCTGGCAGGTAAACCACCTGAATTAGAGCCTTGTGCTCCAGGCACCATTCTCACACTCTTATTGTTTCCCTGCATAATGGGTAAGAGTGTGCACCACCCTGTTTGTTGATGTGGTACATCACTGCCTTGTTGTCCACTTGAAAGAGAAGAAAAAATTACTTACCATAGTCATGCTTTTCTTCTAATGGAGTCTTGCTGTATTCTGACAGTTAGCCCGACCGGTTCAACTGCCCCGGAGAACAAAGGGTTAACTCTATGCAAATGCACAGAACGTTGAGCTCGAGCTTGCTTTTCAAACCACTGTCCTCGGTACATTCTAGTAACTGATCAGATTCTATGAAGCAAACTAGATATATACATATATATATATATATATATATATATATATATATATGTATATGTAAAAAAAAATATATATATATATATGTATATATGTAATGGCCAAAACTAAGCCTAAACAGGTCCCCCACAGGGGCAACATAAGCAAAAAAAATAAAAGAAAAAATTACTCACCTTAGTAATTATGTTTCTTCTAATGGAGTCTTGCTGTATTCTGACTATTGCAGTTAGCTCCAGCACTTGAACTGCCCTGGAGAGAGAAGGGTTAAAATTCTATGCAAGGCATAGAACGTTGAGCTCGAGCTCGGTTGAAAACTCTGTCTGCAGCCTTTGAAACCCAACCGTCAGATTCTTACAAGCTAAAACTCACTGACTTTAAGAAATGTGGAAATTGTAAAATTTCAACCAGCCAACTGACAACAAACGTTTTTGATTCCTAAAGACTCAAGTCAGGAAACCCAAAAACCAAAAACCAGGTTAACTAATCAAACACAAAGCACCCAAACAACAGAAAGTGGGCTGAAGACACCGCTGGGGTGCAACACTGCACCTGCCTACCTACTTCCCAAAAACAGGTTCTGGGAGGGGAGGCAGGGAGGGAGGTCAGAATACAGCAAGACTCCATTAGAAGAAACATAATTACTAAAGTGAGTAATTCTTTCTTCATACAACATGAAGTCTTGCTGTATTCTGACTATTGCAGACTACCAAGCAGTACCTCCATGGAGGAGGGACAGAACCTACTTTGGGAATAGGCTCTGAAGTACTGCTGTGCCAGACCTAGCATCACTCCTAGCCTGGATATCCAGAGAGTAATGCTTGGTGAAGGTATGAACTGTTTTCCAGGTGGCTGCTTGACAAATTTCTAACAAAGAAATATCCCTAGCCGCAGCCAAAGATGCAGCTGTACCTCTAGTGGAATGAGCCCTCAGACCTGAGGGTGGACATTTTCCCAGTTTCTCATAGCAGAATTGGATACAGGACCCAATCCACCTGACAGTAGTTCTCTTGGTGGCAGGTTTCCCCTTACCTACTTCCCCATAAGTGAGAAACAACTGGTGGGAGTCAAACCTGTGACCCTTTGTATATTCTATGTAATAGCTAAGTGCTCTTCTAACATCTAAACTGTGCAACCTCCCCTCTCCTGAGGAAGAATGCTCAGTGAAGAACACAGGAAGAGACACAGACTGATTTAAATGGACATCAGAAACCACTTTGGGTAAGAACCTTCTATTGGTTCTAATGACCACCTTATCTCTATGGAATGAAATGA
The DNA here is from genome assembly GCA_016271365.2 of Neoceratodus forsteri. Taxonomy (NCBI): domain Eukaryota; kingdom Metazoa; phylum Chordata; order Ceratodontiformes; family Ceratodontidae; genus Neoceratodus; species Neoceratodus forsteri. The sequence continues at coordinate 1,507,917,024 of CM057450.1, forward strand.
AGTCAGGTTCAACTGACAGGGCTTGCAATTCACAGATACGTCTGGCAGAGGTAACAGCAACCAAAAACACAGTTTTCCAAGTCAAGTACTTGAGCTCTGCTGAGGACATGGGCTCAAAAGGGGGTTGCATAAGCTGAGCAATGCAAATATTCAAATCCCAGGCAGGAACAGGATCCCTAAAGGGGGGATTGGTATGAAGCAATCCTTTAAAAAAATTTACAGAATACAGGGTGAGATGACAAGAGAGGAAGTCTCTCCCACTGACAAGAAAGCAGAAACAGCTGACAAATGTACTTTGAAAGTAGCTGGTCTGAGGCCTAGGCCATTAAGATGAACCATATAATCCAGAACTGTAGACAACTCAGCAGTGTCTGGAGATATATGCTTCTTGGAACACCAAATGCTGAATCTTTTCCATTTGGAGTTGTAAGTCTTTCTGGTGGCAGGCTTTTGAGAAGCTTTGAGAATGTCCAGAACCCCTTGGGACAGATGCAAATCTGCATACTCTAACTCTTCAAGAGCCATGCCTTGAGATTGAGAGACTGAAGACTGGGGTACCAAATCCTCTCTGAGAGGAGGTTAACAGGTTGTAATTCCTGGGAAGAAGGGGAAGATGAACTGCTAGAGACAGCAACAGGGGGTACCAAGGCTGCCTGGCCCAGTCTGGAGCAAGCAGAATCATTTTGCAAGGTTGTGACCTTACCTTGATTAGAACCTTGAAGAGCAGAGGAAAGGGAAGGAAGGCATATAGAAATGTCCTTTCCCAGTTCAAAATCAGAGCATCCAGAGGGACTGAGCCCAAGACTGGGAGTATGCAACAAAACAGAGGAAGTTGGTGATTGTCTGGGGCTGCAAAGAGATCTATCTCTAGAGTCCCCACCTTGAAAAAATCGCTTTCAACACCAGAGGGTTCAGGGACCATTCGTGATGGCCCTGGGAAATCCTGCTCAATGCATCTGCTAGCACACTGTCCTTTCCTGGAAGGTGGACTGCTACCAGAGAGGTCTGTAGAGAATAAGCCAGGGAGCATATTTTCATGGCGTCCGTGCACAAGGCCGTAGACCGAGTGCCTCCCTGCTTGTTGATATACCACATGTTGGTGGTGTTGTCTGTCCTGACCTGAACCATCTTATTCTGTACTGACTGAGAAAAACTTTGCAGGGCCAGAAACACTGCCCTGAGCTCCAGGAGGTTGATATGAAGAAGGGGATTCCTGAGGGGACCACAATCCCTGGGCTGTGAGAGCCCCCAGATGGGCTCCCCCCAAGAGGGAAGCGTCTGTGGTAAGGACCACAGAGTGAATCTGAGAGATGAATGGAACTCCCTGCCTCAGATTGTCCAGATTCCGCCACCACTGAATGGCCTAGATAAGGGTCTGAGTAACTGGGACTAGTTTGGTAACAGGATCTTTCCTTTGGGACCAAAAAAGCCCTCAGATGGAACTGAATGTCCCTCATCTGAAACCTGGCCCCTTGGACCACTGCTGTGGAAGCTGCCATATGGCCCAAAAGCTGAAGAAAATGCCTCGCTGGTCGAGAGACCAGAGGGAGGAAGGAAGAGGCCAGCTGTGAGATGGCTGTTGCCCTTTCCAGAGGAAGGAAAGCTCTTGCCTTGACCATGTCCAGCTCTGCTCCTATAAAAGTGAGAAGCTGTACAGGCTCGAGAACTGACTTGGGAAGATTGAGGAGGAACCCCAGAGAGGTGAGAACTTGTTGGGTCACCTGCAGATCTGACTTGACTTGGTCTGGGGACTGGCCCACAAGGAGCCAATCGTCCAGATATGTAAAAAGACTGAAACTCTCTTTCTTCTTAAGAAGGTCAACACTAATGCCAGGCACTTTGTGAACACCCTTGGGGCTGAAGTTAGGCCAAAGGGCATTGCTCTGAACTGGTAATGGCCTGAGGGCAATTCAAACCTGAGGTACTTTCTGTGGGAACACCTGATGTGATCTGAAAATAGGCATCCTTGAGGTCCAGGGAGGCTAGCCAGTCTCCTGGCCTTAGAGAGGGAAGAACTGTTCCCAGAGTCACCATTTTGAACTTTAGTGTCAGTGGCTCAGTAGGTAGCACACTCGCCTCTGAGGCCAGGACATCAGAGGGCTGTGGGTTCAGTTCCTACATCTGGCACTTGGGTTAATATCCCAATACTGTCACTGTAGTGCAGCATGAGAGGGGTGCTGCACTTCTGAGGTGCAGTCTTTCGGATGAGACGTTAAAAAACTGAGGTCCCATCTGCCTGGATTGGTGGTAGTTCAAGTGGATGTTAAAGATCCCATGGCACTTATCGAAAAAAGAGTAGGGGAATTTTCCCGGTGTCCTGGCCAAATTTCCCTCATTCACTGAAAATACCACCAAAAGCATAATCTGGTTCAAATTCAGTTGCTTACCATCTGTATCCCCCCTCCACCCGGTCGCCCCTGAAAAAGGGACTTCTAGGCCCAGTGGGCTTACCGGGTCAACAAAATTCAACAACAACAACTTTGGCTTTAAAAGATGCTTGTTCAGGTATCTCAAGTCTAGGATGGGTTGCCACTCCCTTGTCTTTTCGGGGGTAAGGAAGTACCTGGAGTACAGACCTTTGCCCCTGTATGGGGTAGGAACTCTCTCTATGGCTCTTAAAGCCAGTAGAGACGAAACTTCTGCCTCCAGAGCAAGGGTTTCTGATGTATTTGCAGGTGGAAAGGATCTGGCTCTCATTTTCGGAAAATTTTTGAAACTGAGAACCAGTCCCTGGCTTACTACCTCCAGAACCCACTTGTCTGAGGTATCAGACATCCAGTCCTGGACAAAGTAAGCCAGCCTGCCTCCTACCGGAATGGGGGAGTCGACCCGGGCGGACACATCAGGGTGCCTGCTTGGCAGAAGCCGTAGGCTGAGGGTGGATGCAGCCCTACTCATCCCCCTTCTACCTCTCCCTCTAAATAACCCCCTCTGAGAAAAGGGAGAAGAGGCCTGTGCTTGGTAGAAAGGCCTGTGAAAAGGCCTGCTCCTGCCCCTAGAATGCTGCCTTTGAGGAGCTGCCTGCCTCTTCTTGGCCTGAGCACTCCTATAAGTGATCCTGTACTCATCCATTTTCTTCATGCAATTCTCTGTCTGCTCCCCAAACCGAGAATTACCCACCACAGGGAAATGTGAAAGGCCAGTACATCTGAGCCAAGCCATTCTCCGAAGAGCCACAGATGTAGCCACGACTCTTGACGACACATCATTGAAGTCCACAGCAGCATGAAATTGTACCTTTGATGCCTCAGTCCCATCAGCAGCCACTTCCTCCAGCTCCTTGGCTAGCAGGGGCGAAGCCTGTTTAGCCAGTGCCAGTACAGTGTCCCACCTGGACTTCTGGTACTTGGCTGTATAGGCCATATAGTTAGCCTGCCTGAGTCCCAAAGATGATGACATGTACTGTTTCTTTGCCATAGCATCTATCTTCCTGGAGTCTTTGTCTGGGGGAGCCAAGGGAATGTTTGCCTTGTCACAGGCTGCAGCCTGCACAACCCCAACATGGCTGCATTGCTGACAGAAAAACTCTGTATCCGAGCCTGACAAGGTGTACCTCTTGTCCATTCTTCTGTCAACAGGAGGTACAGAGTTAGGAGACTTTAGAATTTTTTGTCTCTGTTTCCCAAAGAACTTATGGAGGGGAATAGACAGTCTCTTAGACTCTGAGATGTCCGTCATCTCAACAAAATCAGGCTCCTCTTGATCCTCCACAGCCTCCTCCATGGGAAGCTGGAGAGTTTCAGCCACCTTTCTGTAAAACAGATAGTGGGGCGGGGACTCAGAAAGCCTAGGAGGGGAAACACCAGAAGGTCTGTCTGGGGAGATATCCGGTTCCACAGGCACATCCACACTTTCACCATTATCACCATCCTCTTCAAAATCTCCCTCCTCATCAAACTCCAGTTCGTAAAAGTCTTCAGGAGAATAATCTTGAACCGGGGGAACCGACCGAACCGAGCCCCTGCTAGAAGGCGCCGGATCAGTCGGAACCGGACGAAGTGATTCAACAATCAGAATCGCTCTGGCTATCTCTTCGGCAGTCGGAACATGAAGGTCTGGGTCTGAACCGGCCGATCTATCTTTGTGCTTTCTTTTTGTAGGAGCCAATCCCTCAGGATCGACTCTCCTCTTTCCCAAAGAAGTATTGCCGTGGTCAGAGGGCACTCCTTCTGGTTCAGTAGGAACTGAACCGGGCTGGCCTTCCGGGTCAGCGGATTTTTCGACCTCCTTATCCCCAAGTCTACCTAACCTTTTTTATAGGGTAGACTTAGGGAAATTCTTGCAAATTTGGCAGTCTGAATTGAGTTGGTCAAACCCCAGACAGTAAACACAGGTGGTGTGGGGATCGGCCTTAGCAAAGACCTCCCCACACACACTGCAGTGTTGAAACCAAGTGGGCCCGTTTTTTTTCTTGGGTTTCTCAGACATGGCCAACCTAACAAACTTACCCTTTATTCAGCAACCGCCAGGCAAGACTCCCCTATCGGTTTCTCACCGTGTTACGGGTGATGGAAAAAAAACGCTCAAATCACATTTTTTTTTTTTTTTTTTAACCGATATGGACCGGTAACCACACACTAAATTTTTCCACACAAGACTACTAAAGGGTCGGTTCAGCTGAACCGACCGAAAAATTCAGTTCCCTTTTACAATTTCCACAAGAACTAGCCTAAGTACTTACGGTACCGTAGACAAGAGTCCTGAACTGACAAAACGGAACTAATTTCGGACTAACCGACAACTTTAACCGACTTTTTGAACCAAGCAAAGGAGGAAATCTCCGGAGCGACTGTTCAAGTGAGGCAGAGTAAAGAATCTGACGGTTGGGTTTCAACATGCTGCAGACAGAGTTTTCAACTAAGCTCGAGCTCAACGTTCTATGCCTTGCATAGAATTTTAACCCTTCTCTCTCCAGGGCAGTTCAAGTGCTGGAGCTAACTGCAATAGTCAGAATACAGCAAGACTTCATGTTGTTTAAAAGGCATGTATAAGACTCAAGTCACAGATGCCCAAAGAAAACCAATACCTACTAATGGTTTAAGTCATAAAGTTGCTGCAGAAGAGCCACCCTTCCCCAGGTTCTGAAGGGTAAGTAGGGTGGGAGGTCAGAATACAGCAAGACTCCATTAGAAGAAACAACATTACTAAGGTAAGTAATGTTTTCTTCAAACAACATGAAGTCTTGCACTTGCAGTATTCTGACAATATGCAGACTACCAAGCAGTGCCCCTTAGAAGTGGGCACAGAACTTATTTGGGGAATAGGCTCTGCAGTACTGCTGTGCCAAACCTGGCATCACTCCTAGCCTGAATATACAGGCTGTAGTGTTTAGTGAATGTATGGACAGACTTCCGGGTGGCAGCCTTACATATCTCAAGCAAAGGGACTTCCCTGGCAGCCGCCAGGAAGGCAGCAGTGCCTCTGGTAGAGTGGGCCCTAAGACCTGCTGGTGGGTCCTTACCCAACTTACTGTAGCAGAACTGGATACAGGCCACAATCCATCTGGCTATAGTCCTCTTTGCAGCTGGCCTGTCCTGACCAACTTCACCATAGGTAAGAAAAAGTTCGAAACAATCCTTCCTTAGCTCCTCTCTTCTGTCCATGTTTATAGCTAATAGTTCTTTTTACGTCCAGGTTATGCAGCCTGCGTTCACCTGAACTAGAGTGATCTGAGAAGAATACAGGCAAGGTAATGGATTGGTTAAGATGAAAATCAGAACCACCTTAGGGAGGAACTTCCTATTAGTTCGGAGCACAATTTTATCCTTGTGGGGTGTGATATAGTTAGGCTCCACAGACAAGGTCTGAAGCTCACTGATTCTTCTAGCAGAGGTGATAGCCACTAGAAAAAAAACAGTTTTCCAAGTGAGAAACTTGAGTTCTGAAGAAAACGCAGGTTCAAAAAGAGGCTGCATAAGTTGACCTATGCATATATTCAGGTCCCATGCAGGGGTAGGTTCCCTATATGGGGGATGAAGATGCAACAACCCTTTGAAAAACTTTTTGAAAATTAGGTGTGAAGCCAGAGAAGAGGCCTTCCCTGCTGAAAGATAAGCAGAGACAGTAGACAGGTGTACCTTCAGGATAGATGGCTGTAAATGCAGAGACTGAAGGTGGACCAGATAGTCCAAATGTTCTGGTAATCCAGCTTGCTGTGGATCCAAATCTTTCTGGGCACACCAGATAGAAAATCGTTTCCATTTGGAGGAATAGGTTTTTCTGGTAGCAGGTTTTCTGGAATCCTTCAGAATATCCAAGACAGATTGAGACAGTTGTAAATCTGCATATTCTAAGTCTTCAAGAGCCAAGCCCTGAGGTGAAGAGACTGAAGACTGGAGGTACATCATCCTGCACTGAGAGGATGTCAGCAGGTTGTACCTCCTGGGTAGAGAAATTGGCTTGGTCACTGACAGTGACAGCAGCATCGAGTACCACGGCTGTCTGGCCCACTCTGGGGCTATGAGAATCATTGTGGCAGATTGAGACTTCAGCTTGACCAAGACTCTGGCTATCACAGGAAACGGGGGGAAAGCATAAAGGAACCTGTCTGACCAGTCCAGGAGGAGAGCATCCAGTGGCACTGGGCTCTGGAGTGGGGGCCTGCAACAATACAGTGGTAACTGGTGATTGTCTGGGGCTGCAAAGAGATCTATCTCTGGAATCCCCCCATCTCCTGAATACTGAGAGAAGGACCTGCCTGTTTAGGGTCCATTTGTGATGGCCCTGGCTGATACTGCTGAGAGCACTGCCAGTACATTGTCCTTGCCTGGCAAGTGAACTGCTAACAGTGACATGTTGAGAGAATATGCCAGTCTCCAAATCTTCATGGCCTCTGTGCACAGAAGAGAGGACCTTGTTCCCCCCGATTGCTGATGTAGTACATGGTGGTGGTATTGTCTGTCCTGACCTGCACCACCTTGCCCTGTAAGACATTGGAAAACTCCTGAATAGCCAGAAACACTGCCCTGAGCTCCAGAAGACTGATGTGCAAGAAAGATTCCTGAGGGAGCCACGTACCGTGTGCTGTGCAATCCCCTAGGTGGGCACCCGAGCCCAGAAGAGAAGAATCCATTGTCAGCACCAGAGAGGGTACCTGAGGGAGAAAGAGAACCCCCACTCTGAGGTTGTCCATCTTCTGCCACCACTGAAGAGCTAACAGAAGGGTGGGAGATACTGGAATCAGTTTGGACAGAGGATCCTTTATCTGAGACCAAAAGGATCTCAGATGGAACTGAATGTCCCTTATCTGGAACCTGGCTCCCAGAACCACAGCTGTGGTGGACGCCATGTGTCCTAACAGCTGTAGGAAGTACCTTGCTGGTCAAGGAACTCGAACATGGAAAGACTTCACTAAATCTATGAGAGTCTGTGCCCTTGCAGAGGGCAAGAAGGCCCTTGCCTAAATGGTGTTCGGCTCTGCCCCTATGAAGTCTAGTATTTGTACTGGGGTCAAAACAGAGACTGAAGAGTATCCTGAGTGAGCTTTAGGGCTTCTGTGACCTGTTGGGGGACTGACCAACCAACAGCCAGTCATCCAGATGGGGGTAAACTGAAACCCCTTGCCTTCTGAGGAATGCCACCACTACTGCAAGATATTTTGTAAACACTCTTGGTGCAGATGTCAGGCCAAAGAGAATAACCTCGAATTGGTAGTGACCTGAAGGGAGTTGAAATCTGAAATATTTTCTGTGAGACTGTCTGATGGGGATATGGACGTAAGCATCCTTTTGGTATAGGGATGTCAACCAGTCCTCTTACTTGAGAGTAGGTAGAAAGGTAGTCAGGGTTGTCATCTTGAATTTTGGCTTTGTAAGATGATTGTTTAGAAATCTGAGATCCAGAATGGGCCGCCACTCCCCATTTTTCCTTTGGTGCCAGGAAGTTCCTTGAGTATAGTCCTTTGCCTCTGTGTTGATAGGGCACAGGCTCCACTGCTTTTGAATGAATAAGAGTGGAAACCTCTGCCTCCAGCAGGGCTGTTTCTGCAGTGCTGGAAGGTCTGAAAACTCTTGCTAACAGTTTTGGGGGACCTTGAAAGTGAGGGCAAGACCCTGACCTACTATCTCCAAGACCCATTTGTCTAAAGTGATGGAATGCAAGCCTGGAGATAGTAGGTCAGCCTGTCCCCAACAGGGGAAGGGGAGGCATCATGAAAAGAGCTCTCAGGGTGTCTGTTTTGCTGGGGTAGCAGACTGGGGGTGGAAGCGGCCCTGCCGGTACCCCTCCTGCCCCTCCATCTAAAGAATCCCCTGGGTTGCTGGTAAGAGGGAAAAGCCTGGGCCTGATGGAAAGGCCTAGGGTAGGGTCTACCCCTGCCCCTGACCTGCTGCTTCTGAGGAGTGGCAGGTTTCTGTTTTGCTGAAGCACTCCTGTATGCCACTCTGTACTCATTCATTTTCTTCATGTATGCCTCAGTCTGTTCCCCAAACAGAGAGTTCTGGATGAGGGGAAAATCCATGGCATTCTTCTGCGTGTCCTGGGACAGGGTAGTACACCTGAGCCAGGAGAAATGCCTGAGGGATACAGCAGAGGCCACAGCCCTGGAAGCTGCATCACTGGAGTCTCCAGCCATGTGGAACTGGGACTTTGATGCTTGTACCCCCTTGTTGACCAGCTCCTGAATATCAGCAGACAGCTCAGGAGGTGCCCTTTTAGCAAGCTGTTCCACAGCTTCCCAAAGGGGCTTCTGATACCTGGAGGCATAAGACATATAGGAGGCTTGCCTGATACCCAAAGAAGATGCCAGACACCCTTTTGTGGCAAGATAATCCACCTTTCTGGAATCCTTGTCAGGGGGATGAGAGGCCAGGGGAATGCCAGCCTTCTCACAGGCTGCAGTTTGAACCACCCCTACATGGCTACAATGGCTGGTTAAGAAGTCAGTACCATTGCCAGCCAGAAAGTACTTTCTGTCCATCTTCTTAGCTACAGGAGGGACAGAACTAGGGGTTCGGAGGATCTTTAAAGTCTGCTTCTTAAGGGACTTATGAATAGGAATCGAAAGTCCGTGGGATACAGGAAGTTCCATCATCTCCCTGTAATCCTCTTCCCCATCGTCCTCCCGCTTGGCCTCTTGTACAGAGAGCTGCAGGGTCTCAGCCACCTGCCTCATAAAAGCAGAATGGGAGGTAGCCTCAGAGACAGGCCTGGGAGTGGATTCATACTGGGGATGGTCAGGGGAGACCTCAGGGTCAATGAGTTCCCCTTCATCCTGTTCCTCATCATCATCATCATAGTCAGAAAAATTATACTCCTCAGGGTCAATGTGTCCTGAAGGAGTTGAACTGGCATCCGGAACCATTGGCTGCCCAGACGGTACCTGCGATGGTTCACCAAACTTAGATTGCAAGGACTGCACTATTCGGATGGCCTTTGCAATTTCTTCTGTGGTTGGAACAGAGATCAATTGTTTGTGCGGTTCCGAACCGAAGCGTTTGGCTTTCTTTGACGATGCAGGTTCAGAAGCCAACTCCGAATGTCATTTACCCACTGACAGTTCACTCTGGCTTGAGAGGTCTGTTGTCAGATCCGATGGTTCGGTTAAACTAGAACTGCCCTAAGCAGTCTTATCCATTTTTTCCTTCAGTTTACTGAGGCGCCTGTCTAAAGTAGACTGAGGGAAATTTTTACAAATATCACAGTCTGTTTATAAGTGGTTAAAACCCAAACAGCACAGACAAACCAAGTGTGAATCAGCTTTTGCAAATTGCTCCCCACACTCAGTACAACGCTGAAACCCAGTGGGACTGGTTTTTCTCTCTTGGGTTTCTGTGACATAACCCTAAAATTGGGAGCTTAGCCCAGTGGCTTAGTTAGGCCAGTTAAGCAAGAATCAAATATCTACTTTATCCGGAGTGGCTTAGTTAGGCCAGGATAAAGAAATAATCAAGAAAATTACCTCTGAAGGCTTAGTTAGGCCGGGTAATAAAGAAAACAAAGTCCAAACCGGCCAACGGTTTAGCACCAGCCAAAAAGGAACCGAGATCCCCCGGTTCTGGTCAGGAATTTGCACCAGATCCCAATACAAGTGCAAATTTAACAGAAAAAAGGGGAAAAATAGAAGTTCGTTCCCCTCATGGTTGCGGAACCAACTGGAAACCAAACACTTACCCAACCTAGTAACGTACACTATACCGAAGATGGCGGTTTGAGAACGTTTTTTAAAATAACATAACAAAGCGGTTGAAATTGAACCAACGAATCTCAGCTTGACCGAAGGCAGCGAGGAGAAAACTCCAAGGCATCTTCACTGGTGAGCAGAGTAAAGAATCTGATCAGTTACTAGAACGTACCGAGGACAGTGGTTTGAAAACTGAGCTCGAGCTCAACATTCTATGCATTTGCATAGAGTTAACTCTTTGTTCTCCGGGGCAGTTGAACCGGTCGGTCTAACTGCATATTGTCAGAATATAGCAAGACTTCACGTTGTTTAAATGTTCTTGTGACAGAGTATGTCCTTCAAAGCTCGGACTGCATAGAGGACGGCTCTCATTTCCAAGACGTTTATGTGAAGTTGAGACTCATCCTGAGTCCACGTACAGTGGGTGTGGAGATCCCAGCAGTAAGCTCCCCAACCCATCAGGGATGCATTCATGGTAATGGAGATCTGATGATCCAGAGCGGCTAAGGGATATCCTTCCAGAAGGTTGTCCTCCTGAGAATACCAGGTGAGCGACCTCTTCATAGGTTTCATCACCTTAATGAGAAAAGACTGAGGGTGAGTGGCTGGGGACCACTGAGCATCCAGTGAGAGGTTCTCATGTGAAGACGAGCCAAGGGTACAGTGAACACCGAGGATGCCACGAGGCCCAGCATTTGTTGCATCATGATAGCTCGAACCGAGCCGTGTTCTCTGATGTATCGGGCCACCTGTAAGATATTGCTCCTTCTGTCCTCTGGAAGAAAAGCCTTCGCACAGGAGGTGTCCAGAAGAGTTCCTATGAAGAGAAGCTTCTGGGAGGGCTGCAACTGCAACTTGTTGAGGTTCAGCAGAACTCCCATGGATGTGAGGAAGTCTGAGGCCATGGCCGCGGCCTCCAGAGTCTCTTGCCTGGAGGGACTTGCTAGAAGCCAGTCATCCACATATGGGAACACTTGTATTCCAATTTTCCTGAGGTGCGCCATGAGAATTGCACAACACTTTGTAAAAACTCAGGGCGATGAGGATAGCCCAAAGGGTAGGACTCTGAACTGATAGTGCTGACCCAACGCCATAAACCTTAGGCATCTGTGGTGCTTTGGGTGTATGAGAATGTGCTGGTAGGCATCCTGCATGTCCAAGGAGGCTAGCCAATTGTGCCGATAAATCAAAGGTGGCAGGGTACAGAGTGATATCATATTGAACTTTTCTTTGTGTAGGAACTTGTTTAACTTTCTGAGATCCAGAATGGGGTGCATGCCGCTGGTTTTCTTTGGGACCAGAAAGTAATGGGAGTAGAAACCTGTGGTTTGTTGATCCAGTGGAACTACTTCTACTGCCCTGCTGTTTAGAAGGCCTTGAACTGTGAAAGCAAGAAGGCTGGACTGTGCCGCCGACAGTCTGGGCTGTCGTTTGGGAGGATGATCCGGAGGGGTTTTCGAAAGATTGAGAGAGTACCCCTCGCGGATTATCCTGAGGACCCATTTGTCTGATGTTATAGATTTCCACTGGTTGTAGAACTGAGTCAGACGTCCTCCCACTGTTGAGGAGGAGTCCCCCTCGGGCAGTTGAGGTGGGACCTGGGCTGGAAACTCAGAAGGTGACACTGGGCCCTTTTGTGCCTTGCACCTTCTGTTGCACCTTCTTTTGCAGCTGAGGGTTCTGGTTTCTGTTAAAACCTCCTCTGCCTTTGCCCCGAAAGGACTGACAGTTGTGAAACTGGTGCTTGTTCCCACCCCCTCAGGAGGGGGCAGGTGTAGGTCTGGTTGTCTTAATGGCAGTCCTAGTCTTCCATGTGGCCTCTAGTGCTTACTCCACCTGAGGTCTGAACAGATACATACCGTCAAAAGGTAAGGCCATGACTTGCTGCTGGACATTATTCGTGAAGCCCGGAGTACATAACCAAGAGTGGCGACGGGTGCAAATGCCAGCCACCGCCCGGGAAGTGGTGTCGAAGGCATCCATTGCAGCTTTAACCTGTTGGTTATTGGACTCGATACCCCTAGTTATGGTTTGAAGTAGCTCTGAGGTAACCTCCGATTCAGGCAGAGCTTCTACCATTGCTCTGAGTGAATGCCAAAGAACATACTCATATTGAGAAAAATAGCCCTGGTAGCTGGCAATGCGCATGCTCAGGGTTGAGGCAGCAAAAGACTCTCTTACCTAAGGCGTCTATCTTGCAAGATTCTTTGTTTATAGGACGGGCTGTAGATTCCTGAGGGAGGACAGCCTTATCATTCTTGGCCAGGACCACTATGGCATCAGCAAAGGCTTGTGAAGCCAAGATGGGGCGATCCTTGGGAGGAGCATATTTCCTGTCTATGGACTTGGCCACAGAAGGAATAAGAGTCGGATTCTTCCACACCCACACCATCTTGTGAAAGGGTCTCAAAAGTGGGCTGTACCGGAGGGGTTAAATCCATAGGGATTTCCAAGACAAGAAGATATTGGAGACACAGAAGCTTCCCAGAATCGACTTCTGTGGTCTGGAGAGAAAGGGCAGAATTTAAATTCTTAAGCAGAGACTTAAAGGAAAGGTCCTCAATAACAGGCTCTGCAGGAGGATTGATCTCTGCACCCAGGGCAGTGTCAGCATCAAAATCATCACCCTGTCTAAGATCTGGATCGCGCTCAAAATCATCTTCTGACAGTCCTGAAGGGACTGCACAGACAGGAACAGAGTGAAAACCAGGAGGAAGGAGAAAAGGAGAAAGAATCTGAGTCAAAAACCTCTGGAAACTAGACGGTGCCACACCCATCCCAGGCGCTGCCAAACAAAATGGCACAGAGAACAAACAAGGAGCCATCATAGAAAACTGCGCTGCATACGGCGCCGACAAAGAGCACGACACCGCACCCAGTGCTGACGCCACCCCCGATGCCAGAGGCACCAACGGACAGCATGACGCTGCGCCCAGCTCTGACATCAGCCATGACGCCAAGGACGGCGCTGACAGAGCCCGTGGCGCCGCAGACAGTGCCGACAGCACTCGCAGTGCCACAAGGGGCCTCAGCACCAGAGAAGTCAGCACCACAGACGACGGCAATGTCTCAGAAGTTTGAGAACTGCAATTTGAAGTTACAGGATGAAAAATGGCAGGAGATAAGGGCATCGGTGTAGACCCCTGCACCACAGCTGTGTGAAGGGGACAGACTCCAGAGTGCGGAGTCAACGGCACCGAAGAAGGCGCCGTGCGACTAGGAAGACCCAACCCCTCCACCTGCCGTTCTAGAACTGAACAGCCCGAAGGCCCCGGTGTCAGACTGGCCAGTTCGGGCAGTCGGGTCAACCTCCGAGCCCACTGCTCCATAAAAGCAGCCCACTGGTGAAACTGCTCATCAGAAGCTCTTCCAATAGGAAGAGAAGAGCTCCAGTGTCGAAGAGGTTGGCCATCAGAGACAGAAACCGGTGACTCCGACAGAGGTGGAGACCAGCGCCTGACCCTAATAACTGACCGTCTATGCACAGACGTAGCAGAGGGCGACCTCGAGTAATGCAGTTTCCTCTTCGACCGGTGGGCCGAAGAAGAACTCGAGGTCGAACGGTGCCATGAATGGGACTGTTTCTTTTTATGCTTTCAAGGGGACCGCCCATCCCCCCCAAGCACTGGACCATCTGTTGTCAGACCCCCCCTCCAGAGAGGGCGGCGGACTAGAGCCAGTCCGACTGACTGAACAGTTTTCATACAAAGTCTCCCTACTGTCACCGGCCCCACTCATGGTCGACTCTGTCAAAGGAGGGCTGAAGACTTTTTTCTTGTACAAGTAAAAAATTTATTGAAATATAATCAGTACTTATCGTGATTAAAATACAAAATAATAAAACTGAAAACTAAACTGCTAGTTTGAAGTTTGACTCCCGGCGGACGAGTGACATCGTCACTGAAGCACAGTCAATGGCGGGAAAGAAAAAATTACTCACCTTAGTAATGTTGTTTCTTCTAATGGAGTCTTGCTATATTATGACAGATGCAGTTTGTCCCACCATTAGAGCTGCTCCGGAGGTGAAAGAGTTAACTTCCATGCAGTGCATGGAACTTAGAGCGCGAGCTCGGTTAGAGAAGCTCTGTTAGGGTGGCTTCAAACCGAAACCGTCAGATCTTTACGAGCAAAACTCACTAAGGCTCTGTGTGGAAGCTGTAACCTACACTAGCCAACTGGCTACTAAAATATTCACACATTTTCCTGGTCCCAACACCAAGACTCAAGTCAGGGACAAGAAAAATAAGATAAAATAACTAAATAAAACACAACACCCAAACATAAAAGGGGCATCAATAAGTGCCAACAGTGGACTGCCCACCCATACCCAAAGTAGAAGTTCTGAGAGGGGCAGGCTGGGGGGGCATAATATAGCAAGACTCCATTAGAAGAAACAACATTACTAAGGTGAGTAATTTTTTCTTCAAACAACATGAAGTCTTGCTATATTATGACAAATCTGAACTTCTAGCAGTACCACCTCATGGAGGAGGGACAGAACCTGCTTAGGGAATGAGCTCTGAAGTACGGCTGTGTGCCAGGCGAAGCATCCCTCCTGGCCTGGATATCCAGGGGTAATGCTTGGTGAAAGTGTGTACTGTTTTCCAAGTAGCTGCTTGACATATCTCCAAGATAGGGATGGCTCTAGCAGCAGCTAGAGATGCAGCTGTACCTCTGGTAGAGTGAGCCCTCAGGCCTGAGGGGGGAACCTTACCCAGTTTTTGATAGCAAAACTGGATACAAGAGACGATCCACCTAGCAATGGATCTCTTAGTGGCAGGTCTCCCTTTCCCAACCTCACCATAAGTGAGAAATACTTGGAGGGAGTCAAACCTGTGACCCTTGGTACGCTCTATGTAGTAACTTAGGGCCCTCTTAACATCTAAGCTGTGCAGCCTCCTCTCACCAGAGGAGGAATGGTCAGTGAAGAACACTGGAAGTGAAAAGATTGGTTAAGGTGGAAATCCGAAACCACCTTAGGCAAAAACTTCCTGTTAGTCCTGAGGACTACCTTATCCCTGTGAAAGGAAATAAAGTCAGTCTCCACTGATAAAGCCTGTAACTCACTTATGCGCCTGGCAGAAGTGATGGCTACTAGAAATACAGTTTTCCAAGTCAAATACTTAAGCTCTGCCGAAGACAGAGGCTCAAAGGGGGGTTGCATCAGCTGAGCAATGCAAACATTAAGATCCCAAGCAGGGGCAGGATCCCTGAATGGAGGATTGGTATGAAGCAATCCCTTAAAAAACTTGGAAAATACAGGGTGAGCAGAAAGAGAAGAGGGCTTCCCTGCTGAAATGAAAGCAGAGACAGCTGCCAAATGCACTTTCAGGGTAGCTGGTCTCAGTCCCAAAGAATTAAGATGGACCATATAATCCAATACAGTGGGTAAATCAGCAGATTCCGGGGAAATATGCCTCCCAGAACACCATATGGAAAACCTTTTCCACTTGGAGTTATAGGTAGCCCTGGTGGAAGGCTTCCTAGCAGCTTTCAAGATTTCAAGAACACTTTGAGAAAGTTGAAGATCAGCAAACTCTAACTGCTCAAGAGCCAGGCCTTGAGGTTGAGGGATTTGAGATTCGGATACCAAACTCTCCCCTGAGCACAGATTAACAGATTGTGGTTCCTGGGGAGACAGGGGAAGATGGACTGCTAAGGACAGAAGGAGTGGGTACCAGGGCTGCCTGGCCCAGTCTGGAGCAATCAGGATCATCTTGCAGGGCTGAGACCTGATTTTGACTAGCACCTTGAACAGGAGAGGGAAGGGGGGAAAGGCATAGAGAAACTTCCCTTCCCAATCGAGGAGAAAGGCATCCAGGGGGACTGAGCCCAACACTGGGGGCCTGCAACAAAAAAGTGGAAGTTGATGATTGTCTGGGGCTGCAAAAGATCTACCTGAGGAGTGCCCCATCTGGCAAAACTATCCCCAGTACTAGGGATCCAGTGACCGATCGTGATGGCCTTGGAAATCCTGCTGAGAGCATCTGCCAGGACATTGTCCTTGCCTGGGAGGTGAACTGCTATGAGGGAAGTGTTCAGGGAATAAGCCAGAGACCACAACTTTATCGCCTTGGTGCACAAGGTCGAAGACCGAGTGCCCTTTGTTTGTTGATGTACCACATTGTAGTGGTGTTGTCTGTTCTGACCTGTACCACCTTGTTCTGAACAGATGCAGAAAAACCTGAAGTGCTAGAAAAACAGCTCTGAGTTCCAACAGGTTGATGTGGGCAGAGATTCCTGAGGGGACCATAACCCCTGGGTGGAGAGGTCGCCATGTGAGCTCCCATCCCAAGAGGGACGCATCTGTAGTAAGGGTCAAGGAGTGGGACAGAGGGATGAAAGGCACCCCTTGTCTCAGATTGCTCTGATCCTGCCACCACTGAAGGGCCTGGATCAGGGTTCGAGTCACTGGGATTAACTTGGATAGGGGATCTCTTCTTTGAGACCAGAGAGCTCTCAAATGGAACTGAATGTCCCTCATCTGAAATCTTGCTCCTTGCACTACAGCTGTGGAAGCAGCCATGTGTCCTAGGAGCTGCAGGAAATGCCTTGCTGGTCGAGAGACCTGCAGAGTGAAGAACGAGGCCAGGGCCACCAAGGTCCTTACCCTTTCCAGGGAAGGAAGGCTCTGGCCTGCTTTGTGTCCAGTTCTGCGCCTATAAAGGTGAGTACCTGGACAGGTTCCAAAACTGACTTTGGAAGATTGAGAAGAAAGCCCAGAGAGGTAAGCAGCTGCTGGGTAACTAGCAGGTGTGATCTGACCTGAGTCTGAGACTGACCCACAATGAGTCAGTCGTCCAGGTAGGAAAAATGGCAATCTTTGCCTTCTTAGATGAGCAACTGCTACTGCCAGACATTTTGTGAACACCCTTGGGGGCAGAGGTAAGGCGGCATTGCTCTGAACTGATAATGGCCTGAGGGCAGTTCAATCTGAGGTACTTCGATGGGAGCTCTGATAAGAACATGGGTAGGCATCCTTGAGGTCCAGGGAAGCTAGCCAGTCCCCT
Source organism: Neoceratodus forsteri (assembly GCA_016271365.2). NCBI lineage: Eukaryota > Metazoa > Chordata > Ceratodontiformes > Ceratodontidae > Neoceratodus > Neoceratodus forsteri. The sequence continues at coordinate 1,507,934,154 of CM057450.1, forward strand.
GGCCTTAGGGAGGGTAAAATCATTCCCAGAGTCACCATTTTGAATTTTGGTTTTAAAAGGTGCTTGTTCAGATATCTTAGATCCAGGATAGGCCGCCACTCTCCTGTCTTTTGGGGTAAGGAAGTACCTGGAGTACAGACCCTTGCCCTGGTGTAGGGGAGAAACCCTTTCTACAGCTCTGAGAGCCAGGAGCGTTGACACTTCTGTTTCCAAAGCAAGAGTCTCTGAAGGGTTTGCAGGTGGAAAAGATCTGGCTCTCATCTTTGGAAATTTTTTGAAGCTGAGAACCAGACCCTGGCTCACTACTTCCAGGACCCACCTGTCTGATGTTAAAGACTCCCAGTCCTGGACAAAGTAAGCCAGCCTGCCCCCAACAGGTAATGGAGAGCCGACCCTGGGCATCCCATCAGGGTGCCTGTTTGGCAGGGGCTTTAGGCTGAGGGGTGGGAGCAGGCCTGTTCGTACCCCGTCCGCCTCTCCCTCTGAAGAACCCCCTCTGAGCATAGGCTGAAGAGGAGGCCTGGGTCTGGTAAAAAGGCCTGTGAAAAGGCCTGCCCCTACCCCTGGGGGGCTGCCTCTGAGGAGTGGCTTGCCGTTCCTTGGCTTGTTCACTCCTATAAGTGGTTCTATATTCATCCATTTTCTTCATATAATTCTCTGTCTGCTCCCCAAACAGAGAATTTCCCACCACAGGAAAATCCATAGCCTTAGACTGGGTATCCCAGACAAAGTAGTACACCTGAGCCAGGCCAATCTACTAAAAGCCACAGATGTAGCCATGACTCTAGAGGATACATCATTAGAATCCACTGCAGCATGGAATTGCACCTTAGATGCCTCAATACCATCAACAGCCACCTGCTCCAGCTCCTTTGCAAGCTGGCCAGGGACCTGTTTGGCTAAAGGCCATGACAGTATCCCATCTAGATTTCTGGTATCTCGAACATAAGCCATATAGTTTGCTTGTCTGAGTCCCAAAGATGCTGCCATGTATTGTTTTGGCCATGGCATCAATCTTCCTGGAGTCCTTGTCAGGAGGATGTGAAGCCAGGGAATATTAGCTTTATCACAGGCTGTAGCCTGAACTACCCAACATGACTGCATTGCTGTGAAAGAAAATCTGTATCAGGACCTGACAAAGTGTACCTCCTGTCCATCTTTTTATCTACAGAAGGCACAGAATTAGGAGCTTTTAAAATTTTGTTTGTTTCCTAAAAGATTTATGTAAAGGGATGGACAATCTCCTGGACTCTGGGATATCCATCATCTCTACATAGTCAGGCTCCTCTTGCTCATCCAAAGCCTCCTCTAAAGGAAGCTGGAGGGTCTCAGCAACTTTTATAAAACAAAATGAGAAGGGACTCAGCAAGCCTAGGGGAGATTCACCTAAAGGTCTGTCTGGGGAGATGTCCGTTCAATGGGCACATCCAGACTTTCAAAGTCACATTCACACTGATCATAATCATCCTCCCCTCCTCTGGTTCATAAAACTCTTCTATATCATATTCTTGTACCGTGGAACCGACCAACCGACCTTTTGCCAGATAGTGGCGGTTCGGAGGGAACCGGGACAGTGACTGGACAATCTGTATTGCCCTGGCTATCTCTGCAGCAGTTGGAGAAGGATTTTGGACTCCACACCTGCTGACTTTCTAGTTCTCTTTGCTGGAACTGGCTCCTCAGAGTCAGCTTACGTTTCTTGAGGAAGTCTGGCCCTGGTCAAGGGCACTCCCTCCGTTGGCTGGCACCGAACTAGGCTGGCCATCCGGGTCAGCGGACTTTTGGCCTCTCGTTCCCTGAGCCTACCAACTCTCTTATCTAGGGTGGCTGCAGGAAATTCTTGCAAATCTGGCAGTCTGCATTGAGGTGGTCAAACCCCAGACAATAAACACATGTGGTGTGTGGGTCAGCCTTGGCAAAGGCTTCCCCACAGACACTACAGTGTTGAAACCCAGTGGGCCCGGTTTTTCTTTTGGGTTTCTCAGACATAATGCCAGCCTAACCAAAAACCTGCCCTTTTGATGGCAGTGCCAGGCAAGACACCCTTATTGGTTCCCAACCGTGTCACGGGTCGTGGAAAAAACCGTAATGAAATCCGTTTTTTTTAGAACCGATAAGAACCGTGAACCGCACTCTAACAAGCCTTAAAAGGCTTCAAAACAAAGTTTAAATACAATTCGATCGGTTCAAACCGAACCGATAAACATTTACAAGTTCCACACAGAAACCTATCTATTACTTACAATACCATAGACAGAGCTTGAACCGATCGGTTTGTGGTTAAAATAAATAATATCGCGGTTGAATTTAACCGAGAAAAGACGCTTTAAACCGAGGAAATGAACCGAGCAGCAGGAGGAATCTCCGGAGCGACTGTTCAGTGAGGCGGAGTAAAGAATCTGACGGTTTCGGTTTGAAACCACCCTAACAGAGCTTTCTAACCGAAGCTTCATGCTTCTAAATTCCATGCACTGCATGGAAGTTAACTTTTCACCTCCGAGCAGTTCTAATGTGGGACAAACTGCATCTGTCATAATATAGCAAGACTTCATGTTGTTTGAAAAAGGAACTGAGGCAGTTGGAGAGTCGGCGCGGAAGACAGTCATTCGCACGCTGGCTCGCCCAGTGTCAGCCTCGCTGCTCCATCTCAGGCGCCCGGCCCTCCTGAAAAAGTGTGCTCCCGCTGGGTCCTACCGCCTCCAGTGTACTCCCCATTAGTGTGAATGAGTGGTGGAGATTTTATGTCCAGGAAGATCTTGATGCCCTACCTTACTCGGGAGAACTTGTTGGCATAGTCTTACCAACCAAAAGTGCTGTCCTTGGCTTAGGGTGTCCCACCACTTGTCTCTTAACAGGATTGGCAGGTTGCTGATAACACTTGTAACATAAAGTTGTATAAATAGCAATACCAGTAATAACAGTAAGCATGACAGCAGAAATGAGATAAACAGTGACCTATAACAGAAAGGCACCATACCATATTTGAAAAACTCAACCTGCTAATGCAATAAACTGCAGATGTTTTCACTGTTGGCAGATAAACCTGTATAAGTGGTTACAATTACACAAAAACCAATCTTGCTGAATGTAAAGTCTTTAGATATATCAGACTATATTCTCCAAGAGGAGCCAAGGGCTCCTGGGAGAGGCCCCATTGACAAAGTTTGAGCTAACAGAAAAGGAAATTACAGTAAGAATGAAGGTATTTCACCTTTCTGTATTGCTTCATGTTGTCAAGGATGATTTAATACACAAGGGGTCTAAGAAACAGCACCCATTTCCCAACTGGGTGGGTGGAGAGTACTGTTCCATATATAACCCATACGGGCGATAACTAATAATTATCTGCCAACCACCACATACAAAACTCCAAGAACAAAGGCCACATCAGTGGAATTTTGAACATCCAATCTGCAGTGCTTAGTGAATGTATGGACAGAGGACCACAGTACCACTTTACACAGCTCTAACATAGATGCCCTCTCTCCACCCAAGAAGTCGCCAGAGCCCTGGTGGAATGGAAAACACAGGTTACTCACCTGTAACAGGAGTTCTAGGAATGGTATATGTTGTTCATCCACACTTATTGGCAGGTTCCTTGCCACTTTAAATGTTGTCGGAAGGTCTTCAAGCTGGCTCCTCCCACCCACCCGCCTGGTAAAACTCTCGGCTCCACCCCTTGACTACAGATCTAGCCTGGAGCCAAGTTCTGTGAAGCAGGGAGAATGGAGGTGTGGTGGTTAGGTGGATGAACAGTATACCATTCCTAGAACTCCTGTTACAGGTGAGTAATCTGTATTTCTAGGGACATGGATATGTTGTTCAATCCACACTTATTGGCAGACTCCTAGCAGTTCTCCGGGAGGAGGGAGGCAAGGCGAGCACCCCCTACTTAGGGAATAAGGACTGGAGAACCGAGGTCCCAAAACCAGCATCCCGTCATGACTCTAGGTCAACGTGGTAATGGGTAATGAAGGAGTGTGCTGACTTTCAGGTAGCAGCCCTGCAGATTTCCTGGATAGGGATGTCCCTGGAAGCAGCCACCGAAGCAGCGGTATGGCAGGTAGAATGAGCTCTTATCCCTTTGGGAGGCTCCATGCCCACCAACCTACAGCAGAGATCTATGCAGGAGGTGACCCACCTGCCTATCATCCGCTTGGCTGCAGGGCTGCCAGGTGCGGCTTCAGCGTAGGTGACAAACAGCTGGCGAACTTCTCCCCAAACTTCAGCTGTCCGCTCCTTGTAATAAGAGAGCGCTCTTCTAGGGTCCAAAGTATGGAGCCTATATTCGGACTCCGAGGTGTGAATGGGGTAGAACACCGTCAGAGTCAACACCTGGTTAAAGTGAAACTCCGACACCACCTTCGGAAGGAATTTCGGGTGGGGGCACAGGACAACCTTGTCCCTGTGGAAGACCAGATAAGGAGACTCGATGGAAAGCACCTGGAGCTCCCCCATCCTTCTGGCTGATGTTATAGCCACCAAGAAGGCAGTCTTCCACGACAGGTAAGAGATGTCACACCTGTACATCGGTTCGAATGGCTTGCCTATGAGCTTAGCCAATACCAGCAGTAGATCCCACGGAGGTGGAGGTTCTCGCACCGGCCGGGAAATATGATCAAGGCCTTTGAAAAAGCACCCAACCACCTTCTCCTGCACCACTGACTGCTTTCCGGCCCACGCCCAGTAAGCAGAGATGGCTGCCAGGTGCACCTTAAGGGTCGTCGACCGAAGCCCTAGCTGAGAAAGGGACCATAGGTAGTCCAGAATGCTGGCCAAGGAACAGAAGGAAGGGTCCAATCCCTTATCCTGACACCAAATGGAGAATTTCTTCCATTTGAAGGCATAACATATTCTGGTTGACTCCTTACAGGATGCCTCAACAACGCTGAGGACCTCTTCGGAAAGATCCAAGGCCTGGAACTCCAGCCACTCAGGATCCAGGCCATCAGGTGCAGGGATTGAAGGTCTGGGTGGAATACCTTCACCTGGTTGACTGACATCAGGTCCGGGCGGGCTGGAAGCCATCTCGGGAGCCTGGAGCTGAGGCTGAGGAGATCTGGATACCAAAACTGAAGGGCCCAGTCTGGGGCTACCAGAATCACCTGCACCTTGTCCCTCCTCGCCTTGAGAAGCACCTTGTGGATCAAGGGAAATGGGGGAAAGGCGTAAAAGAGACCCGGGGTCCACGGCCTCGAGAAGGCATCCCCCTGCAGTGAGCCCTGCTGAGGGGGGCGTGCATGAAACAGCCTCAGCTTCGCATTCCCCCTGGAGGCAAACAGGTCCACCTGAGGTGTGCCCCAGTGGGAGAATAGATTGTGTACTACCTCCGGCAGGAGAGACCACTCGTGAGAAGCAGCACCTATCCGGCTTAGGGCATCGGCCAGAGTGTTGGAGGCTCCTGCCACATGAATGGCTAAGAGATCCGCCTTCAGTCTGCCCACGAGAGACCAAGTGCGGACAGCTTCCTTGCACAAAGGTAAGGAGTTCGTCCCGCCCTGGCGGTTTAGGTAGTACATGGTCGTGGTGTTGTCCATCTGGACCTGGACCACTTGACCCCGTACAAACGGAGCAAAGGTGGTGGGGGCTAGTCGGACCGCTCGAAGCTCCAGCCGGTTGATGTGGCATCGAGACTCCTAGGGGACCAGAGGCCGTGCACTCTCAGCTCCCCCAGATGGGCACCCCAACCCATCAGAGAGGCGTCGGTCGTTAGAGTGACCGTCAGCTCTGGGCGGACAAACGGGATACCCTCCTGCAGATGAGCGGGAATGATCCACCACTGGAGAGCGTTCCCCATCTCCTGGGTCACTATCACTGGCAGGTCCAGAGGACTGGAGCGCTGTGACCATTGACAGGCCAGTCCCCACTGTAGGGGACGCATGTGCCAGCGGGCCCAATGGACCACGCTGGTGCAGATCGCCATGAGGCGCAGGAAGTCCCGGGCAGGGCGCAACTGCCCAACCAGAAATGATTGCGCAAAGGAGGAAAGAACCTCGGCCCTGTCTGCCGGGAGCCGTGCTCTGGCCTGAAGAGAGTCGAGCTCTGCCCCAATGAATTGAATCACCTGCGTTGGCATGAGTTCCGATTTGGCTTTGTTGATGAGGATGCCAATCTGAGAGCAGACCTGGAGGGTCAGATCCCTGGACCGCTCTACCTCCGACTTGGAGGAAGCTGCAATCAGTCAGTCATCCAGGTAAGGGTACAACCGGACCATTTGGCGCCGCAGGAATGCTGTCACCACTGCCATGCATTTGGTGAAGACCCTGGGAGCTGGAGAGAGGCCGAAGGGCATGGCCCAGAACTCGTAAAGGGATCCTTCCGCTCTGAAGTGGAGGAATCGCTGGTGGGATGGACGGATTGGGACGTGAAAGAACGTGTCCTGAAGGTCCAGAGAACAGAACCTCGTTCCAAGGATGGGATGATCTGAGCCAGAGTGACCATCCTGAAGGTTCGAGACCTTAGGAACTTATTTATTTAGCTTTTGTTAACCAGGTAAGTACACTAGACAAGACAATTTGCCTATTTTCAGGTACGGCCCAGGAGAGTACAGGAAATTACATACTTACACACTTGGGACAACATGGTACATAATTAGGAAAAGATTACACGTCATGAGACAACAAGGTACAAGTTAGAAAAAACTTGTTCAGGTCGTGGAGGTCTATAATGGGGCGCCAGCCCCCCCCCCGTCCGTTTTGGGACCAGGAAGTACCTGGACACAAACCCTGGGTCTGAAGGAGGGTCTGCCACCTCCCTGATCACCTCATTCTGGAGGAGCAGGGCAATGTCGGCTCGACGGGCCAACAGAGAGGCTGTGGACACCGTAGCCCCCCGTGGGGCGACGGCTCGATAGAGTGGGGACTGCTCGAATTCCAGTGGCAGATCCTTTCCTACCACTTCCAACACCCAGCGGTCCATCGAGATATCGGACCATGTGGAAATGAAGTGGTGGAGCCGTCCCCCCATGGGGGGAACCTGGGGAGGAATGACGAGGTTGGGGGGGGCGACACCCCTCAACCGGTCACTGGGCAGGCTTGGAGGAAGACCGGCCGAGGAGTCTCCCGGACCTTTCCCTCCTGGCTTCCTGTTGGAGGAAATGGCAGGCTTGGCTTTGGGGTGCCAAGTGCAAGCCTGCTGGCCCTGATGCCGGTGTTGCTGGGCCGGATGTGCCACAGAGGCTGAAGGACGAAAGGGGTTACACTGCTGCTGGCAGCCTTTGTCCTTCTGGGCAGACGTCACCGAGTCCAAGGTGGCGCTGGACTTCTCGATCCGTTGGAGATGACCTTCCACCCTGGGTCCGAACAAGTCGGTACCCAGGAAGGGGACGTCTGCCAGCTTGTGCTGGGTATCCGCCGTAAAGGTGGAGATCCACAGCCACAGCATGGCCACTGCGGCTGCTACTGAACGGGCACACGAATCAGCGATGTCCAGGGAGGTCTGGAGCTGCGTTTTGGCCACCGCAATTCCCTGATCCCGCACCTGCTTGACCGTAGTTTGGAGATCAGCTGGGAGATGAGGAATCACCTCATCCAGAGAGTCCAAAAGGGCATGTGAAAAGTGTGCCATCAGGACGGCCGAGCTGGCCTGACGAAGGCCTAGAGAGGAAGCGGCGTAAACTTTCCACCCAGAGTAGTCCAGCTTCTTGGACTCCTTGTCGGTAGGTTTTTCCACATTCCGAGGGTTCCCGGAACACCGGAAAACACTATCGGTCACGGGCCCCTCCGCAGAGGGGTGCTCCGAGAAACCGGAGAGTGAACCGGTGGGGACAGCATACTTCCGAGCCATCCTGGCCTAAGGTGCTGGACAAGAAGCTGGCCGCTGCCATAGCTCCAGGGCTGGGCCAACAATGGCTTCAGCCACCGAGAAGGCCTCCGTGGGGGAATCCCCTCGGTCCAGTATCTCCATGAGGGGATACTTGGCCCATTTTGAAACGGGTTCGAGCTTCATCCCAGTGGATTCTGAGATGAGCCGAAGCATTCCCAAAAACGAGGAGGGACTCTCGTCCACTGACTGACCCCTGGTGGACTCCAAGTCAAGCCGCCTGGAGAACAAGGAGGAGTCATCATCAGACTCCGAGGAGTCTGCGAACAGCTGCCGAGCGCCTGAGCCACCCTCCACCTGCCGAGGTCAATTGGGAGTGAGGGGTGACTGACAACCGATGGGGCAAGCCCTGACCCGACCGAGAATCCTTAGTCGGGGCCCCAAATTTAGGTTGTGGAGGCGGGGGTTCCACCACGATGGGTGGCGCAGCCGGTTTCGGCTGAAAAACCGGTGCCGGCTTCGGCTCCTTGACCACTGCAAAGGGTTGTTTCGGCCGCTCTGGTGACAGCCACTTAATGACCGGGGAAGACGACGAAGTCGGCCTATTCCGGGTCAAAAGGAGCTGCTGCCACATTAGCTCCTCGTAGCGCAGACGCAATTTCCGCTGGAGCCTATCCTCCAAAAAGGACGAAGATGAGAATGAGCGGTGCCGCCGCTTTCCACGGTGCCGAGACCGCCGATGTCGGCGGGATTGGCTGAACCGAGAAGAGGTCCGAGACCGAGACCTTCGGTGTTTCCGAGGGTGGGTCTGAGAGGGGGCGGGGGAAACCCGCTCCTCCCTCAGTTCAGGGACCTTAACCCGGGACTCCGGCACAGGAGGCATAGGCAAGTCCTCAGTTTCCACCAGGGGGAACCGGTGAAGAAGGGTTGTCGGCTTCTCCAGTTGACAGACCATCCGACGTGTCGAGAAAAATCTTGACCGTGTCGACGGGTGTCTCGGCTGGCTGACCTAACGGGGACGCCGTGAAGCCAGCGGCCTTAGCCGCAACCTCGACCGAGGTCGAGTGTCGACTCTCCGGGGAAGGGGACTTCTCCCGCTCCCACGAACGTCGACGGTGGGACTTACCCTTGGGGTCCTTTTATTTTGCACCGAGAGGAATGTCCCGAAGGGCCTTCTCCCTTGGTGGAGAGGGATCGGCAAAGCTCTTTGAAAGAAGCTGTGTAGGAGGATTCCAAGGAGAGCGGGATAAATGCCGCGACCGAGGATGATGATGATGCGGTCTGGGCCGCCTCCTCCTCGAGGGCGATCATTTGCTCCAGCTGTTCTGCCAAGCCCGCAGCCATGGACACCGCCCAACGGGACTCCTTAGACTTAACCGGAGGATAATGTTTCTTGGGTCACCCCAACAGTAACCGGGCAGCGCAGTCCTCCAAGACCGAGGCCGGAAAGGATTTGCACAACTCACAAGCCTGTGAGTCATGGCCGAGTCCAAGGCAATAAATGCACGTGGCGTGCGAATCGGTCCGGGACATCTTCTGCCCACAGGGGTACTGACGAAATCCAGGAGTCGATTTGTCCATCACAGCCACGAGGGAAGATACAACCGAAGTCTTGTAAATCGTAAAATAAGTTTCGGATTAACCGAAGAGTGTGAATCCAGCCTAAAACGCACAGCGCTAAGGAGGGAACCTCAGCTTCCAAGCGGTAAGGAAGATCTGGAGTCATGGGGCGAAGCCAAGAGTTTTACCACTTGGGTGGGTGGGAGGAGCCAGCTTGAAGACCTTCCGGCAACATTTAAAGTGGCAAGGAACCTGCCAATAAGTGTGGATTAAACAACATATCCATGTCCCTAGAAATGCTCTTTCACATGCGGCAACCACCCGCTTATCATGGGTATTGGTTGGGGTCAACAACCCTGTAACAGGTATGACTGTGTGCTTAACTGAATTATGTGAAGCCTTATCTGCCAAAGGAGGGACCTCCCACTTCTGGATGCTTTCTTTCAGAAAAGGATAACATCTCACTCTCGGCCCAGGTGCATGTTTGCACCTATCTATGCCATCCCATTCCTGCTCAATAATCTGGCTGAGTGCACAAAGTTTGGAAAACACTTCAGCATAGAGGAGGAAGCGGACAGAATCATATTCACGTCCAGAGATTCCATGATTTTCACCTCCTTCGACTGCAATGTCCAATAAGCTTCCATTATAAGATATTAGAGACTTTGTATCAAACAGGGGAGGGATTGGAATCTTCTTCTTAGGCTCTGTGCATTCCCCCTCCTCCTCAGAGCAGTCCTCCCTCCTTATCAAATAGTACAGTCAGGTTAGGATTTTCCCCTTGGCCCCCTGAATCCTTGTCTTGACTCTCCACACTGACAAGGTCAGGCGGTGCCTGAGGATCTGGGTCAGCCGCATCGCTCTGTTCTGGTACACCTGAATGTGCCTGTATGCCCCCCAAAACCAGAAAGGCCCGCCTTGGGTTTAGCTGTGTTGTTGAGGATGTCCTGTGGAAGAGCCAAACACCAAACATGCCTGATCGTAAAAAAAAGTGCAACTAGGCCTCATGCCAGGATCCATAAGCAGTCTGTTCAAGAAGGCTGTGCACACTAAACAAACAAGAAATGCGACAAAAGGAGGACTACAACTCCCTTTCAAGCGCACATCACTGGCCCAAAAATCCATTACTTTTAAGGGCCCCAAATGGTTTAATGAGCTGCCCGAAACACTGACAGGAAACACAAAACTGAGTCTGTTCAAAAGGGGGCTATGGTCCCACCTTAAGAATGTAACCACCTGTAAATGTGCAAGAAAATAATTCGACATATTCCTCCTGCCTTATCCCCGCCTCCTCACTCCCCTTAGTCTTACAACCCTCCTACACCACCTTTCCCCTTTACTCCTGTCCACACCACCTCTAGCTACTCTGACAATGCCAATCTGGCTACACCTTCCCCAATCATCCCCAAAGCTTAACACGGACCTATTTGACATGTCTCACTATTCCTAGTGTATCCCTACCCTGCAACAACTTGATGTAATGTAATTTACTCTACTTTTAAGATGTACCTGAAACTAGCAAGTCTTGTACCTCACGTGCCATTTTAATGATGTTCAGGATGCCTACAGTGTTTTTCTTTTTTCACGGTTATCTTAATTTGTACTTACTGTATTGTATTTGTATTGCTCTGTTTTGTCCCTGACTTGGAACCTTTGAATATGAGTTTTTGACTCAAAGGTATTAATCCCAATCAAAATAAATAAATAAAAAACATCGGAACTTAGTAGCTCATTTAAGAGCAGCAAAAAGGACACTGTTTCACATAGCAGACTATTATGCAAGCTGAGCAGCTTAGGAGTGGGTGAAAAGGTGGTAAACAGGATAAGAAACTGCGGGAGCACGTCAATTCGCTCCCGTCAATTCATCCCCCGAAAACTCGCTCCCGACCGTTCGCCCCCGTTAATTTCGCTCCCTGTCAATTCACTCCTACAATAACATTTAGAGCACACAGTGTGTTACTACCTGCTTTTCTTAATTGGAGTCCCCACCCAAAATACAGTGACTGCAGCAGCAATACCTGGACATCATCAAGGCACTCAGGACACGGCAAATGCCAGAGGATGCAGCATCAGCCTTGACAACCTATGAAATACCCCCGGAACAGTGCAACTGAACTCAACCGCACTCTCAAGCTTGGACTGCGGCAGGAGAGTGGCAGTCCATTTCCTGATGGAATATATCAGAGCAATGTTTCAAGGATCTGCAACCAGGGCTATAATAGACATTTGTGCCTTGCTTCAGAAAATGGCACAGCCCTCTACTTTGTTAGCAGCTTGCAGTACTGCTCCTTGAACTGAGATCAGGCAAAGTACTGTAATTAGCCTACATCCATTTTAAGGCTCCTGTGACTGGAGGGTAACTCCACTAATTTCAGTGACACCTTCAGTATTATGAACAGAGTTTAAGCTACGGTCCTCCATGCTGGAGGAGTCTGCATCTCTATGTAACCGTAATACAGCCCCTTTCTCTTTTACTCTTACTGTAATTTTTGCCTTCTGAGCGGGTGCTTTGCAATGGTGTGCTAAGTTTTCTGCCTGAGTAAGCATTGCTTCATGCCTCAGTGTACTGAACAACAGTTCTCATTACTACTGTTCTGAGCAGGGTTTCTGTGTTTGTTGTTTTCTGTGAGGGTGGTTGTCAGCATAGCGGTTTCTACTGAGAGATATAATGGGGCATTTTTTTATCCAACATTGAACAGCTGTTCTGTGCTGGGAGTGAAATCTACATCGGTACAGGGAGCGGGAATGACAGGAGTGAAATGACAAGGGAGCTAATCGTCAGGAGCGTATTATCGCGGAGCGAGTTGATGGGAGCGAACTGTCGTAGACCCAGAAATTGCTTAGGGGATAGTAGACAGAGGGTGGTGGTAAGCTGAGTTCACTCTGAGAAAGGGTGGGTGGTAAATGGGGTGCCTCAGGGATCAGTGCTGGGATCGGCCCTCTTTAATATGTTTATACATGACATTGTATACGAGCTGGGGGAGGGGGTCTGCCTCTTTATGGATGACTCCAGAATGGTAGAGAAGATGAGAAGAGACCTGAGAAAACTTGAGGAGAGATAGAGAATATGGCAGCTAGGTTTCAATGCAAAAAGAATTATAAAATGTGGGAAATGTAGTTGGGGTGCACAGGGAGAGGCATCACCAGCAGAAAGAGGGAGGTGGTGCTGCCCCTGTATAGACTGCTGGGAAGACCTCACAGAATACAGAGTACAGTTCTGGAGATCACATCTGCGTAAGGATGTAGACAGAGTGAAGGTGGTCCAGAGGAGGGAGATTCATGAATCATGATGATCTGGCCTCCAAGAGTCTGATATTGCTAGCGGGCAAGGTCCGCTACATTGGACTCATTTATTTAATGTTATACGGTATCCAGCATCTGGAAGGGCAAACTGACCACTATAACCAATCATCTGGCATAGCAGTGTCCACACTAAGTGATGCATGCTGTACTTGTGGAGCAAAGGTAGAAATTATGGTCACATACCACGCTACAAATGAAGACAAATGCAGTCCAGGATTTCAGGTGCACAAAGTATTATTCAAAATGCAGGTACACAGACACACGGAGGAAGGGCAGTCCAACATTTGCGCAGACCCTCTGTGCTGTGTTAAGATGTCTGCCTCCTATCAGCAGCTGCTCTTTATACAAATAAAAAAAGCAGTTCAAATTTCAAATGTGCAAGGAGACAAACAGTGCAAACAATAAACTGTGCAAACACGATAAACACATTCAACTAGTGATAAAAATTAGTGTATTTCTTTTTTTAATTATTCTTTTTCCACCTGGAGCCTTGGCAGATGGCTATGGCCCTCCTGATGGAGGGATTCACTCTCCGGTCCCGCTGCTCCTGCCATCCCTGGGAATTCCAAATAGGTGCAAAGAATTCCCCTACAGCTACCCCCAGCCGGGGCCGGGAGGAAGGGTGGTTCCCACCCCCACCCTGCAACCCAATCCAGAAGCCAGGGGCGGCCCTTGGGATGCGGCGGACCATCACAAAGCCTGCCAGGCGCCTTTTTCCAACATTTTTCTCTTCTCTGCTACGTAAGGATGTCGGTACATGCCTCCCAACCCATACTGCCCTCCAGCCATCGCCAGAGGGCAGTCAACGAGTGGGACAAGTCCCCCACGCCGAGAGAGGAGAGCAGTCCTCCGGATGCTCAATCCTCTCTCCGCCTGCTGACACCCGGCAGCCTGGGCTCGTTCCCGAACCCAGGTCACCAGCATGGCACGCGGTGTAACGACCAGCGCCTCAACCTCCAGCGTCACCGAGCCAGCAAGAAATAGTATTTCTAACGAACTGGACTCTTGGCTAGCAGTATAGCCTAGAGGTTAGAGGAACAAGGTGTGAATGAGCTTGGTACATCCAGCAGCCCAGACCCCAGTTTGATTCTCACTACCTCCACTTGCATACTGTGCGACTCTGAGCAAGTCACTTAACCACCCAGTGCTCCCAGGTCACCCCTGAAAACAGGCACTTGTACCTAGTGGGCCTTATCTGGTTACCAAAGACTAAAAACATTCATGAAAAGCAGTAAAGTGTGCCTCCTTCTTTGTTTGTAGTGGCTGCTTGTCTGTGTCTGTAGCTTAGTTTTTGTGGATTTACATGGTTTTCTGTTTGGAGTAACTACACCATTCTTGCTCACTACATCCGTGAAAGTCTCCTGAACTGGATTTCTGCAAAACATCACAACCAGGTAACTGCATTTTTCATTTAAAAATCAACTTTTTGGACGCTATCCCAAGCAAAACATAAGTCAAGCAATTAAGTCTGACAAACTCTCTAGGTCTGCTTAAATCCACATTTTCGTCTGACCTGCTCCACGATCTGTAAGTGGGCTTTTCAACAACCTCTTTGAATGACAAAGAAGCATGCAGACAAAAGGATTTCACATCCTGCATATGTGCAGGCACAGTTCATCACCTTCAGGAATTCTAACACATTCTGTGACTCTGGACCTCAGCTGTTGATAATTTATTTTGGCTTATCTACAAGATGCTGAAATCCTTTCTCCTACAAATTCTCCTTATGCTGCTCCTGCTCTCAGGAAATGTTCACCCCAACCCAGGACCACCTGGGCAGCCAGCAGTGGCACCAAGCAGAAGGACAGGGACACTCACCATGGCATCCATCAATGCCTGCAGCATCCTCAACAAACTTGACTCCCTCCAAACATGGACCCTACAGCACAACCCTGATGTCCTCTCAGTTGTGGAAACATGGCTAAACCCTAAAATCCCTGATACCTCAGTCTCTATCCCTGGCTACTGCATTTCAGGCAAGACAGGATTGCTAAACTGGGCGGGGGCTGCGCTATCTTTCTTAAGGATACCCTTATGGGTCACATCATCCCATCCCCTAGCCTGAGCAACTCCTCTCAGGTTCTCACAATCAAAATCCTCCTTGGTGCACATAACAAGGAACTCACTGTCATCTCAGTTTACCTACCCACAAGAGACCAGGCTGCTGGCTTCCATAGCATCATGGAATATCTAAGGGTCCAGCAACATAATTCTGAAACCATAATCATGGGTGATTTTAATATTAACTGGCTCTCCGCTGAGGCCGCTACCTATAAGGATACAGCTGCGGCGCATCACCTCACTCAACTGGTTAATGCTCCCACTAGGTGTAACTATAGGACAGGCTCCCTTACGCTTCTAGACTGGATTCTATCTAACCGCCCTGAACGCATCTCCAATGTTTCTGTACTCCCGGATACAATAAGTGACCACTCACCTGTCATCTGCTCCTGGTCAAACAAATACCACAAGCCCCCTCCCAAGCTTATCTATGCCAAGGTTATCAAACAAGGGCACCTCCAGCTGTTAAAATCCCATCTAACCAGGCTGAACTGGACAGTACTTGACTCCCTCAATGACACCAGCAAAGCTCTGGACCTATTTATCAAACGTTTCAACGAAGCCTGTGACATCTATGCACCAGTGAAAAGATGAAGGTCAAGGACAGACCAACCCTGGTTACTACTGACCTTTAACTCTGCTCCAGCACAGAGACCACCTTTGGCATTGTGCTCGTGTAACCCGATGCAAGTAAACATACAATTATACAAAGCAGCCAGAAATGATTGCACTTCGAAGAATACGGAATGCTAACGCAGCTATTACAAAGAGGCTCTGACCAACTCTTGGAGGGAAACAAATTCTGGAACAACATGAAAGAACTCACAGGCAAGGATCCTAAAGCACCACCCACTATGCTCAACCTTCATGGCACTCCTACACTTGGCCTAGGTATCATCACCAGCACTTTTAATAATGCATTTACAAACCTGGACAGTGTCCTTCCACCAAATTTTTTCGACGACCTCCCCTCCAGCTCCTCCCAAGTTACCCCCCAACTAGAACGTACAACCCCAAAGTATTTTTTTAAGGAGGTCCCACCACAAGTAGCTAGAAAATACATTCAAAAGGACATTGGCAAACAAGGGTGCAGTGGTGACTCCCTTGACCTGAAACTGCTGGCACAAGTCCTCGATGAAATCTTAGAACCACTTACAAAGATCTTTAATCTCTCACTTAGATTGGGCCATTTCCCCTCTCTCTGGAAGAAACCCACTGTCACACCGGTTCACAAAAGCAGAGATAGGACACTGCACACCAATTACAGACCTATCTCACTCCTCCCCCCACTATCCAAAGCACTGGAGCGAATAGTGTCGGACCAACTAGTTGAATTCCTGGATAACTACAATGTACAGTGCCCAGAGCAGCATGGCTTCAGAAAAGGGCACAGCACCACCACTGCACTACTGGAATTTACAACCTTCATCCATTCCACGCTTGACAAAGGGAATTGTGGAGGGGCAGTATTTATAGACCTTACCAAGGCATTTGACACAGTTAACCACCCCCTACTGCTCAAACAACTGTCCTCCATTGGGATCTCCAGCGATGCCCTTCCATGGTTCACCAGCTACCTTGATAATCAGATCCAACGTGTAAGGATTGCAGGGATCTCTTTGGATGAGAAACCGGTCCACTCCGGAGTCCCCCAAGGGCCTATTCTGGGCCCTCTACTCTTCTCCCTCTTCATCAACAATCTCCCCAGTGCCTGCCACCAAAAAATATTACTATACACAGACGATGCAGTCCTGTTTTTCAGCCACCATGACATTACAGTCCTTGAATCCCAGCTGCAGCTCGACTTCAATCGCATCGAAGACTGGTTCAATTCTCATAAACTTGTCCTGAACCACAGCAAGACTAAAGCCATGTCCTTCTGTAACCGACACAGCAGGCACAACTCTCTGTCCCTCACCATCAAGAACCACGCTGGGAACTCACTCGAACATGTCAAGGAGTTCAAGTACCTTGGTATTACCCTGGATAGTACCCTCTCCTACACTCGGCATATTGACACTGTTGCCAAGACCCTTGTCATCCACTGGATTGGACTACTACAAACACAAGCACTGTATGCCTGAGGATGCCCTTAAACTAGACATCTACAGCTCTGTCACCTCTATCATTGACTCACGGCCTTGCCATCTATGGCTCTGCCTCAACAAGTGCCCTCCATGGGATCTCAGTTACTCTTAACAAAGCCTGTAGACTACTGGCAGGTGCAGCCCACAAACTCACACCTGTGACCTCTATGCACAGGCCAGCTGGCTACCCCTCGCGAGCAGAATACAATACCAGACCTGCTTACTTAAAAGATTCTCCTTGGTCTCATGCCACCTGGTGTTAGCTCACTCCTTACTACCTACAGTGGCACTCAAACACGTGGTGCCCAATCTCTAACCTTTCAGGTTCCCAGATGTCGTACCTCCATGGGTCAGCGGTTCTTTATCTATAGAGCCGCTCAATGGTTCAATTCCCTCGATAAAGAAGCACTTTCCTCTACTACACTTGGACCCTTCAAAAGGAATCTCAAACTTTACATCACCTCTACCACTCAATGTGACTGCTTCTCTGAACAGAGATCTCTCTAAACACCTCCCAGCTCACTCATGTCTCACAGCCCGCCCTTTCCCAGTCTCATTCCCTCTGGCACCGGGCCTTCCTTGTGACTCCTTTCCTGCTTCGCATCTCCACTGGTACAAGACATTTTCCACCACCATCGGACAGTGGCCCATTAGCCTGCCAACTTCCTTTCCCGATCGCATGCCTGCAATACTAACTGCCTATGGTGCCCTCTATCTCGTTATTGTTACACGCAGCCAGCTGCCTACTCAAGCTGCTTTCGTTTTATGAATGTTATCTCAAAGTATGTTATAACTGAGTATCTTTATTTTTTCTTTTAGTTGTTTTGGTTGTTTATTGTGCATTCTTTTACTACCTCTGTATGTATGTTGACCCTCATCCTTTGACGTGGAACCTTTGTAAACGAGCAGTTTCTGCTCAAAGGTATTTGTAATCCCGAGAATTTAATTAATAAATAAATAAATAAAAAATGTTTCAAGTTCAAATGCAATTCAAATACTATGGAGTACGATTTGATACGATATCGGACAGCATGACCAAAGATGGGAAACACAGAATTTGATGGCAAATAAGGACCGCTTGGCCCACCTAGTCTGCCCATTTCCCTACCTAATGGATAAGCTGCAGATCCTAGTTAACCAACAGCCAACAAGACAAGGACAGAAGAGGGGGTGGGGGGACTGTCCTAAGTATACAGGTATACAGTTAAAATGTCAAACAGTGTATTGCTGTAACAGATGATGGCTATGCAAGTTGCTTAGGTACATAACTGACTAATAAGATACTGGTTGCTAGACCCACCATTAACTGCAACAACTGTGACTTAAATGAGAAAGTGAGGCAGTTCCATATGATCATTTAGAGCTGGGGGTGTACAGGCATTTAATTTAAACAACAAAAAACCCTCCTTCTTCATGAGAAAGATATCCAAGTTTCACCCTCTTCTGCCAATGTATACCTTTTCAATGCCCAAGAATGTGACCAAATGTTGGTCCCTTGGTTGGTCACTGCAGACAATATGCAGTGACACAGCACTGCTTTCAGTGCCATTCTCTATGACCCGGAGATGTTCTCCAATGCGGCGTGTTTGAAGGCACCGACAGTTTTACCTATATAAAAACTACCACATGAGCAGCTGACCATATACACAACAGCAGTATTACAGCAATTAACGAAGATATTGATAGTCTGCACCCAAGTTTCCTTTGGATGTTTGAAGGTAGTAGTCTTCTGGACCACACCACAGAAAGAGCACTTACTGCACTGGTGGCAGCCCTTTGCGGGGGTGGGATTTGTCTGTGGAAACCAATGTCTCGGTTTTGGCATCAGTTGTAATGAATGGAAAATGCAGTCAATGATGTTATCGGCCCCACAATAGACTATTCGGGGGTTGGGGGCAGGGTTAAGTCACATATTTTTCAAGAAGCCGCTTTGACTGTAACACATGCCATTTCAGTGTTCCCCACTGACCAGAAATATAGAGTGGTGGTAAATGGGGGACGAGCCACTGTTGGGGCAGAGTCAACATGGGCAGAGTCACCCATGTGAAGCATGAAATGCAAGAAAAAACTGGACAAAAAAATAGAACTGTAATGTGACTGAGAGGCCTTGGGGGGGGAGGCAGTAGCAAATGAAGCTGTGTAACGTGTGACATTCTTGAGCACCTCAGCATTCTCTTTGAAGGTCAGGCTGCAGCTGTAGTCTTGACATTACTGTGGGTAACATTATCTAGTGGACAATCTCTTGTGAGTCTTCATTAGTGCCTGCGAGGCAAAAATCTAATCTACGGTTTCGCAGTCCTGCTCAATGAGCAGCAGCTTCCAAGTAAGGAAAGTTGTCAACCTCAGGACCCTCAATGGTGATAACAGATTAGCACACTGGCATAGAATCTTTTTCTTTCCTGGATGTTTATATGATTTAGTGCTAAGAAACCCCTCCTGCAATCTGTGGTTGACACTGGTATTATCACTGCCAGTTCTGCCAAAGCAGATGTGTTTGGATACAGAACATAGAAACATAGAATTTGAAGGCAGATAAGGACCACTTGGCCCACCCAGTCTGCCCATTTCCCGACCTAATGGATAAGCTGCAGATCCTAGTCAACCAGCGGCCTACTTCTTTCTACCCCCCACCCCTAGAATTGCCTTAAGACTGTCCCATGCATGCTTGAATTCAACCACCGTTTTTGACTCCAGTAGGCTGTTCCATGCATCCACAACCCTCTCTGTGAAAAAATACTTCCATACATTACCTCTGATCCACCCCCATCTTTAAATTGTGCCCTTGTTCTTGCACACCTCTTTTTTTGAAAGATGCTACCCTCTTGGACTTTGTTGATTCCCTTGAGGTACTTGAAAGTTTCTATCATGTCCCCTCTCCCTCCTTTCCTCGAGGCTATACATATTAAGTTCCTTTAGTCTCTCTTCATATGTCTTCTGGTGCAGACCCTGCACCATTTTAGTTGCCCTCCTCTGGACAGCTTCCATCTTGTCTATGTCCTTGCGGAGATTGGGTCTCCAGAACTGCACACAGTACTCCAGATGGGGTCTCACCAGCTATCTGTACAGAGGGATAACAACTTCCTGTTTTCTACTGGTGATGCCTCTCCCTATGCATCCCAGTATCCCCCCAGCCCTCCTTACTGCCCTCTCACATTGCTTGCCCACACCTTTAAATCATCTGATATGACTACCCCCAAGTCCCTTTCCATTTTTGTTGTTGTTAGTATCTCAGCCCCCATTGTGTACTCTTCCCCAGGGCTTTTGTTTCCCAGGTGCATTACCTTGCACTTCTTAGCACTGAATCTAAGTTGCCATACATTTGACCATTCTTCTAACCTTGCCTTGTCCCTTCTCATCCTTTCCACCCCACCTTGAGCATAAACTCTGTTGCAGATCTTTGTGTCATCTGCAAAGAAACATACTTTTCCTTCCAGTCCCTCTGCAATGTCGCTTATAAAGACACTGAAGAGGACTGGTCTAAGCATTTAGTAGTTAGACAATGCAAGACATCCGAAAGGGTCTTAAAAGTTCCCTTTCCAGTGTGCATGAGATTATGCAGAGAAGCCCATTACAGCCTAGAAGCATCTTTATCCACAACTGTAGCATAATGACCCAAAATTATGTGAAGAATGTGACTGCCATAGCCTTCCAGCTCCTCAATATCACCATCTGGTACCATGCTGGTATCAAAGATATTAAAAGCAACCAAAAGTTCTGTGCTGGGAAACCTTTGAACAGTTTGAGCAATTAAAGCCCTTATAAATGTGTCATGCACAGCGGTTCTGAACCTATCCAGCTGTGTTTCTCTGAACGGCATGTTAAGCCCACTGTCATTCAGGAGCAGTAGTTCAGCCGATGCAGAGAAGTACTGACCAAGTACAAGCAGTCATGACCGAAGAATCTCTACAGCTGCATTAATATGCTTCTTTTCATCTGTGAAATTCAAAGCGAAGGTTTGAAAGCATTTAGATAAAATGCTGAGGTGCAGAAATATGATACACATCATGTAAAAAATAGAAAAAAATCCCTGTTTTCTACCATTTTTATGTTTGCTTGCACGCATGTGCAAGAAACATAGTGCCACCATACAGGTTTTCGTAGGTGTGCCTCTCTCATTTCCAATGCCCTGCTCCCTTTTGCAGGTGCGGCTGCACCATGCCAATGAATGTCCAAGCTGTCTATGACAGCCGTTCAGATGCAGTGGCATATAGTTCTGAGGAAAACACCACCACAGTCAGCGGTGGTAACATGTAGGCAATTTGCATACTACCAAGCAGTACCTCCATGGGGAAGGAGAGAACCTACTTTGGGAATAGGCTCTGAAGTACTGCTGTGCCAAACCGAGCATGACTCCTAGCCTGGATATCCAGAGAGTAATGCTTGGTAAAGGTATGGACTGATTTCCAGGTGGCTGCTTGATAAATTTCTAACAGAGGGGTATCCCTGGCAGGAGCCAAGGAAGCAGCTGTACCTCTTATAGAGTGAGCCTTCAGGCCTGAGGGTGGAATCTTTCCCTTTTCTCATAGCAGAATTGTATACAAGACACAATCCACCTGGCAATAGTTCTCTTGGTGGTGGGTTTGCCCTTTCCCACTTCACCATAAGTGAGAAACAACTGGAGGGGGTCAAACCTGTTACCCTTGGTACGCTCTATGTAGTAGCTAAGGGCTCTTTTAACATCTAAACTGTGTAGCCTCCTGTCTCCTGAGGAAGAATTATCAGTGAAGAAGACAGGAAGAGACACAGACTGATTCAAGTGGAAATCTGAAACCACTTTGGGCAAGAACCTCCTACTGGTTCTAAGGACCACTTTATCTCTATGAAAGGAGATAAAATCAGATACCACAGACAGGGCTTGCAATTCACTGATACGTCTGGCAGAGTTAATGGCTACCAAAAACACAGTTTTCCAAGTCAAGTACTTGAGCTCTGCTGAGGACATAGGCTCAAAAGGAGGTTGCATAAGTTGAGCAATGCAACATTTAAATCCCAGGCAGGGGCAGGATCCCTAAAGGGGGGATTGGTATGAAGCAATCCCTTGAAAAATTTACAGAACACAGGATGAGATGATAGTGAGGAAGACTTCCTCACTGACAGAAAAGCAGAAACAGCTGACAAGTGTACCTTGAGAGTAGCTGGTCTGAGGCCTAGGCCATTAAGATGGACCATATAATCCAGAACTGTAGACAATTCAGCTGTGTCTGGAGAAATATGCTTCTTGGAACACCAAATGCTGAATCTTTTCCATTTGGAGTTATAAGTCTTTCTGGTGGAGGGCTTTCGAGAAGCTTTGAGAATATCCAGAACCCCCTGAGACAGATGCAAATCTGCATACTCTAACTCTTCAAGAGCCATGCCTTGAGATTAAGAGACTGAAGATTAGGGTACCAAATCCTCCCCCAAGAGGAGGTTAACAGGTTGTAATTCCTGGGAAGAGACAGGGGAAGTGGACTGCTAGAGACAGCAACAGGGGATACCAAAGAGGTCTATCTGGCCCAGTCTGGAGTAATCAGAATCACTTTGCAAGGTTGTGACCTTATCTTGACTAGAACTTTGAACAGCAGAGGAAAGGGAGGGAAAGCATACAGAAATGTCCCTTCCCAATTCAAAATCAGAGCATCCAGAGGGACTGAACCCAAGACTGGGGGTCTGCAACAAAACAGAGGAAGCTGATGATTATCTGGGGCTGCAAAGAGGTCTATCTCTGGAGTGCCCCACCTTGAAAAGATCACTTTCAACACTAGGAGGTCCAGGGACCATTTGTGATGGCCCTGGGAGATCCTGCTCAGTGCATCTGCTAGCACATTGTCTTTTCCTGGAAGGTGGACTGCAATCAGAGAGGTCTGCAGGGAATAAGCCAGGAACCACAATTTCTTGGCCTCTCTGCGCAAGGCCGTAGACGAGTGCCTCCCTGCTTGTTGATGTACCACATGGTGGTGGTGGTGTTGTCTGTTCTGACCTGAACCACCTTGTTCTGCACAGACTGAGAGAAAGCTTGCAGGGCCAGAAAAACTGCGCTGAGTTCCAGGAGCCTGATATGAAGAAGGGACTCCTGAGGGGACCACAGTCCCTGGGCTGTGAGAGCCCCCAGATGAGCTCCCCACCCCAAAAGGGAAGCATCCGTGGTAAGGACCACCGAATGAGACTGAGTGACAAATGGGACCCCTTGCCTTAAATTGTCCTGATCCTGTCACCATTGAAAAGCTTGGATCAGTGTCCGAGTCACTGGAATCTGCTTGGTTTAAATGCTTCATTGGCAAGCTTTTAAACTAGTCAAGGGGGAAGGCACTGATAAGCAGCAGGAAATTCCCAGCCTCCTCCTATAAAAGAGGGTACTAAATAAGAAAAAGACCAAGGTAGAAAGGACAGTGGGGGATGCTGCTACAAAAGGTAAAGCCATCAGAAAATGGAGAGCAATGAGTACCAATGCCCGTAGTCTGGGTAACAAGCTTCCTGAATTAGCAGCCTTGATGGAGGAGGAACATTTGGATATCGTAGCAGTCACAGAAACATGGTACACACAGAACCATGACTGGGACATAAACATACCAGGACACACTATCTACAGGAGGGACAGGGAGGGTAAAAGAGGAGGAGGAGTAGCTCTCTACATAAGGGAAGGAATCAAAGCAACAGAACAAAAGGTTAAACAGGGAGGAGAAGAAGCACTGTGGGTCAACCTGGAGACAGGCAATGGCACCACAATACGCACAGGGGTTGTATACAGACCCCCTCTCAGGGGGAGGAAATGGACAAGGAAATGATCGAAAGTATACTTAGAATGGCAGAAAAAGGGGAGATATTGCTGATGGGTGATCTGAATATGTCAGACGTTAACTGGAGTGCAGTTGCAGCAGCCACTTCTAAGAGTGGGGTTATTCTAGATGCCCTACAGGTGGCATGCCTTAGACAACTAGTATTGGAACCCACTCGAGAGGGAGCAATCTTAGACCTGGTTCTCTTAAATGGAGATGGAGAGAGGATCACAGATGTAGAAGTGGGTAGCCATGTGGGAACTAGTGACCATCGAACAGTATGGTTCACAATAAACACAGCTGTAGAGTCAAGCCATACAAAGGCAAAAGTACTGGACTTTAGGAGGGCTGACACTGCCAAAATGAGTGAGTGCCTAAGGAATACACTAGCAAATGGGCAGGAAGGAGGGGTGGAAGAACAATGGGGAATAATAAAAACTGCCATCACAGAGGTAACAAGCCTTTGCGTGAAGCAAATAAACAAAACAAAACAATGTAAGAAACCACTATGGTTCTCAAAGGAGGTGGCAGTGAAGGTTCAAGAGAAAAAGAAAGAATTCAGGAAGTACAAGGAATCACAGAAGGAGCAGGACAGGGAATTGTATCAGTTTAAAGCAAAGGAAGCTGGGGAAGGCAGTCAGAATAGCAAAAGCCCAAACCGAGGAAAAGATAGCCAACTCAGTTAAGAAGGGGATAAAACCCTTTATAGGTACATCGGGAGCATAGGGAAGACCAAGGGAGGGATAGTGAGGCTTAATAAAGGGAGGTGGGTGGGCAGAGGGTGACGGTGAAAAGGCAGAGATACTAAACAAATATTTTTGCTCAGTATTTACAAATGAAGAGGAGGTACCTAAACAAACAACAGAAACACTCTGGATACAGAAGTCGATACCAGCCCATTTACAGAAGAAAGGGTTCTGAAAGAACTCTTAAAACTGAAGGTGGACAAAGCAATGGGGCCTGATGGGATTCATCCCAGAATTCTAAAAGAACTAAGGGTAGAACTAGTGACACCACTGACTACCCTCTTTAACAAATCATGGGAGGATGGGGTGGTACCTGAGGACTGGAGGAGGGCAGATGTGATTCCACTTCACAAAATTGGGAGCAGGGCAGAAGCGGGAAAATACAGACCTGTTAGTTTAACCTCAGTGATAGGGAAAATGATGGAATCACTTCTGAAGGAAAGAACTGTCGAGTACCTAGAGGCCAGAGGGGCACAGGACCAAAGGCAGCATGGATTCACAGTGGGAAGGTCATGCCAGACGAATCTAATAGATTTCTTTGACTGGGTGACCAAAGTAGCAGATCAGGGAGGGGCTGTGGACATGACCTACCTAGACTCTAGCAAGGTAATTGACACAGTCCCACACAAAAGATTAATATACAACTTAGCCAGCCTGGGAGTGGGTCCTAAGATGATAGCCTGGGTTAAGAATTGGCTGGAGAATAGGACACAGAGGGTAATAGTAAATGGAGTCCACTCTGAAGAAAGGGGGGTTCATAGTGGGGTACTGCAGGGTTCAGTATTAGGACCGGTCCTCTTCAATGTCTTTATAAGCGACATTGCAGGGGGACTGGAAGGAAAAGTAGGTCTCTTTGCAGATGACACTAAGATCTGCAACAGAGTTGATGCACAAGGTGGGGTGGAAAGGATGAGAAGGGACTTGGCAAGGTTAGAGGAATGGTCAAATGTATGGCAGCTTAGATTCAATGCTAAAAGTGCAAGGTAATGCACCTGGGAAACAAAAACCCAGGGGAAGAGTACACAATGGGGGTGAGATACTAACAACAATAAAAATGGAAAGGGACCTGGGGGTAGTCATATCAGATGACCTAAAGGTGGGCAAGCAACGTGAGAGGGCAGTAAGGAGGGCTGGGGGGATACTGGGATGCATAGGGAGAGGCATCACCAGTAGAAAACAGGAAGTTGTTATCTCTCTGTACAAACAGCTGGTGAGACCACATCTGGAGTACTGTGTGCAGTTCTGGAGACCCAATCTCCGAAAAGACACAGACAGGATGGAAGCTGTCCAGAGGAGGGCAACTAAAATGGTGCAGGGTCTGCACCGGAAGACATATGAAGAGTGACTTAAGGAGCTTAATATGTATAGCCTTGAGGAAAAGAGGAGAGGGGGACATGATAGAAACTTTCAAGTACCTCAAGAGAATCAACAAAGTCCAAGAGGTAGGCATCTTTCAGAAAAGAGGTAGTGCAAGAACAAGGGGCACAATTTAAAGATAGAGGAGGCGGCTCAGAGGTAATGTAAGAAGTATTTTTCACAGAGAGGGTTGTGGATGCATGGAACGGCCTTCCAGAGGAGGTTGTGGAGTCAAAAACAGTGGTGAAATTCAAGCATGCATGGGACAGTCATAAGGCAATTCTAGGGGGTGGCGGTAGGAAAATGTAGGCTGCTGGTTAACTAGGATCTGCAGCTTATCCATTAGGTAGGGAAATAAGCAGACTGGGTGGGCCAAGTGGTCCTTATCTGCCGTCAAATTCTATGTTTCTATGGTAAGAGGGTCCTTCTTTTGGGACCAGTAGGCCCTCAGATGGAACTGAATGTCCCTCATCTGGAATCTTGCCTCTTGGACCACTGCTGTAGAAGCTGCCATGTGGCCCAAGAGCTGAAGGAAGTGCCTGAAAGCTGAAAGAAGAAGCCAGTTTTATAAGAACTCTCGCCCTTTCCAGGGGAAGAAAGGCTCTTGCTTTGACAGTATCTAGCTCTGTCCCTATAAAGGTAAGAAGTTGCACTGGTTCGAGGAATGACTTGGGGAGGTTGAGAAGAAGCCCCAGGTAAGAGAGCACTTGCTGGGTCACTTGCAGGTCTGACTTGACTTGGCCTGGAGACTGACCCACTATGAGCCAGTCGTCCAGATATGGAAAAATGGAAATCTTCTGCCTTCTTACAAAGGCCATTACTACTGCCAGGCACTTTGTAAAAACCCTTGGAGCTGATGTTAGGCCAAAGGGCATTGCTTTGAACTGGTAATGGCCTGAGGGCAACTTGATCCTGAGGTACTTTCTGTGGGAGCACCTGATGGGGATGTGAAAGTAGGCATCTTTGAGGTCCAGGGAGGCTAGCCAGTCCGCTGGCTTTAGAGAGGGAAGAATTATTCCCAGAGTCACCATCTTGAACCTTGGTTTTAAAAGATGTCTGTTCAGGTATCTGAGATCTAGGATGGGTCGCCACTCCAGTCTTTTTTGGGGTAAGCAAACACCTGGAGCACAGGCCTTTGCCCCAGTGTAGGGCAGGAACTCTCTCTATGGCTTCTAAGGCCAGAAGAGATGAAACCTCTGCCTCTAGGGCACAGGTTTCAGAGAGACTTGCAGGTGGAAAAGATCTGGCTCTCATCTTCGGAAATTTTTTGAAGCTGAGAACCAGTCCCTGACTTTACTACTTCCAGGACCCACTTGTCTGAAGTAACAGACACAGTCCTGGACAAAGTGACAGCCTGCTCTGAGATGGGAGAGTCAACGAGCAGACCCCATCGAGTGTCTGCTTTGCAGGGGCCTTAGGCTGAGGGTGGATGCAGCCTTGCTCATCCCCCTTCTGCCGCTTCCTCTGAAGAACCCCCTCTGTGAAAAGGGAGAAGAGGCCTGTGCTTGGTAGAAAGGCCTATGAAAAGGCCTGCCCCTAGAATGCTGCCTTTGAGGAGTTGCCTGCCTCTCCTTGACCTGTGCACTCCTATAAGTGGTCCTATATTCCTCCATTTTCTTCATGAAATTCTCTGTCTGCTCCCCAAACAGAGAATTACCTTCCACAGGGAAATCCATGGCCTTAGCCTGGGTGTCCTGTGAGAGGCTAGTACATCTGAGCCAAGCCATTCTCCGAAGAGCCACAGATGTAGCCATGACTCTTGATGACACATCACTGGAGTCCACAGCAGCATGGAACTGTACCTTAGATGCCTCAAACCCATCCGCAGCCACCTCCTCTAGCTCCTTGGCCAGCTGGGGAGAGGCCTGTTTAGCCAGTGCCAGTACAGTGTCCCACCTGGACTTCTGGTACCTGGCTGTATAGGCCATATAATTAGCTTGCCTGAGTCCCAAAGAGGATGCCACGTATTGCTTCTTTGCCAAGGCATCCATCCTCCTGGAGTCTTTATCTGGGGGGTGTGAAGCCAATGGAACATTAGCCCTGCCACAGGCTGCAGCCTGCACGACCCCAACATGGCTGCATTGCTGGTAGAAAAACTCCGTGTCTGAGCCTGATAAAGTGTACCTCTTATCCATTCTTCTATCAACAGGAGGTACAGAATTAGGAGACTTTAAAATTTTTTGCGTCTGTATCCCAAATGATTTGTGCAAAGGAACAGACAGTCTCCTGGACTCTGGGATGTCCATCATCTCTATAAAATAAGGCTCATCTTGATCCTCTGTAGCTTCCTCCATAGGGAGCTGAATAGTTTCAGCCACTTTCCTGTAAAACGTATAGTGGGGAGGGGACTCAGAAAGCCTAGGAGGGGAAACACCAGAACGTCTGTCTGGGGAGATGTCCGGTTCAATGGGCACATCCAGACTTTCTGCTCCATCATAGTCGTCATCTTCATAATCCCCCTTCTCCTCAAATTCCGGTTCATAAAAATCTTCAGGGGCATACTCCTGAACCGGAGGAACTGACCGAACCGAGCCCCTAGCCAACGGAGCCAGATCGGACGGAACCAGGCAAAGCGATTCAACAATCTGAATCGCTCGGGCAATCTCATCAGCGGTTGGAACGTGAACCTCTGGATCCGAACCGGCCGATTTGTCTTTCCTTTTTGTAAGAACCAATCCCTCAGGATTGGCTCTCCTCTTGCCCGAAGAAGTATCGCCCTGATCAGAGGGCACTCCTTCTGGTTCGGTCGGAACTGAACCGGGCTGGCCATCCGGATCAGCGGACTTCTCAGCCTCCTTTTCCCTAAGTCTACCTAATCTCTTTTCCAGGGTAGACTTAGGAAAATTTACAAATTGGCAGTCTGTATCGAGGTGTTCAAACCCCAGACAATAAACACAGGTGGTGTGGGGATCGGCCTTAGCAAGACTTCCCACACTCACTGCAGTGTTGAAACCCAGTGGGCCCGGATTTTTTCTTGGGTTTCTCAGACATGGCCAACCTAACCAACCTTACCCTTTTTTCGGCAACCGCCAGGCAAGAATCCCTTATCGGTTCCTAACCATGTCACGGGTATTGGAAAAAACGTTTAAAACACGTTTTTTTAGAACCGATAAGGACCGGTAACCACACACTAAAGCAAAGTAAGAAAATTCAATATATGGGATCGGTTCAGCCAAGCCAATCGAAAAAGCTTACAATTTCCACAAAGTATATCAGAAAACTATCTAGTACTCACGGTACCGCAGACAGAGCCTGACACGACAGTGCAAAATAATTTCGGCTTAAAACAGACACTTTAATTGACTTTTGAACCCGAGCTGAAGGAAGAATCTCCGGAGCGACTGTTCAGTGAGGCGGAGTAAAGAATCTGATGGTTGGGTTTCAAAGGGCTGCAGACAGAGACCTCAACTGAGCTCGAGCTCAACGTTCTATGCACTGCATAGAAAATTAACCCTATACTCTCCGAGGCAGTTTAAAGGCTGGAGCTAACTGCAGATTGTCAGAATACAGCAAGACTTCATGTTGTTTGAAGGGGTGGTACCCCAGTCTTACCTCAGTTCTCCCTCTGGAGACCCCGGCAAACTCAGAAATGGAGAACTGAAGAGGTTCCTCCGAAACAAGGAATGCAAACAAGTCAATGGAGAAACAGATACCGTGGGGAGGGGGGGGGATGAGAGGGAAAGCAGCACCTGCTGCAAGAGCTCCTCTGAAAGATCTACTGTTACGGTAAGTTCTTATGCAACTGTACTATCTCACTTCCAAGGGGAGCTCTTGTACAGGTAGCAGGTTATACCATAAGGACTGAGTCCCAAGCAGTAAAAGGACTAACCCCCAAGGCCAGAAAGAGGTGAAAGTTGGCTGGAAAACTCATGACAGCAGGCATTGTAGGACAGCAAGGCTGAAGCCTGTCCTACGACGAGAGGCAATATCCAATCTGTAATGCTCAATGAAAGTGTGTACAGTACTCCATGTGGCAGCTGCAGACACGTTCTTCATGGTTGCAAAGGAAGCAGTCATACCCCTGGTAGAATGACCTTTGACTGGTCCCAGCAAAGGCTTGTTATACTTTCTATAACAGTAAACAATGCAGTTAACTAACCATTTGGACAAAATCTGCTTAGATACTGGAGCCCCTTGAGTCCTCAGGGTGAGACAAACAAACAACTGTTCAGACTTTTGGATATCACAGGTGCGATCCAAGTAGTAATGAAGCACCTGATGGACATCCAGAGTATGAAAAAGAGCCTCCCCTCAATTAGAATACTCTGGATAGTAAACAGGCAGATAAATGTCCTGATTCAGTGTAAACCCGGACACCACTTTGGGCAGAAACTTAGGACTCATCCGCAAGGACACCCGGTCCTTGTGGAAAACTAAATAAAAAGGCTATCTGCACATCAGAGCATGAGGCTCGGAAATTCTTCGAGCAGAGGTAACAGCAACTAAAAGAACAGGTTACTCACCTGTAACAGTAGTTCTAGGAGTGGTATATGTTGTTCATCCACATTTATTGTTATGTCCCTTTCCCCTCTAAATCTTGCCGCAAGTCTTCAAGCTGGCTCCTCCCACCCACCCGGGTGGTATATACCTCGTCTCCGACCCATGACACCAGATCTTAACCCACTGGAAGCCAGGTTATGTGCATCCACAGCCGGGGAGGTCGGGTGGGTCTGTGTGGATGAACAACATATACCACTCCTAGAACTACTGTAATAGGTAAGTAACCTGTTCTTCTAGGATTGTGGATATGTTGTTCATCCACACTTGTTGGCAGACTCCTAGCAGTTCTATGGGAGGAGGGAGGCAAGGCGCACACCTCCTACTTAGGGAACAGAGATTGGAGAACTGAGGTCCCAAAACCAGCATCCCAGAGTGACCCAAGGTCGATGTGGTAGTGGGTAATGAGGGTGTTTGCTGACTTCCAGTTAGCAGCCTGACAGATTTCCTGTATAGGGATGTCCCTGGAAGCAGCCAATGATGCAGCATTATGGTGGGTAGAATGAGCTCTTATCCATCTGGGAGGCTCCATGCCCACCAACTTTTAGCATAGATCTATGCATGATGTAATCCATCTTGCTAAGGTCCATTTGGCTGCAGGTCTGCCAGAAGAGGCTTCAGCATAGGTGACAAACAGCTGGCGAACCTCTCCATGAATTTCCGCCGTCCTCTCCTTGTAATAGGAGAGAGCACGTCTCAGATCCAAAGTATGGAGCCTGTACTCGGCCTCCAAGGTGTAATTAGGGTAGTATACCGGCAGAGTCAACACCTGGTTAACGTGAAACTCTGACACCACCTTCGAAAGGAATTTCGGTGGGGGGTGCAGGACAACTCTGTCCCTGTGAAAGACCAGATAAGGGGAGTCCACCGAAAGCGCCTGGAGCTCCCCTGTCCTTCTGGCAGACGTGACAGCCACCAGGAAGGACATTTTCCACAACAAGTGTGACAGCTCACACTTGTGCACTGTTTCGAATGGCTTGCCCATGAGCTTTGCCAATACCAGCAGTAGATCCCACGGAGGTGGAGGTTCACGCACCGGAGGGGATATGTGATCCAGGCCTTTGAAAAAGCACCCAACCACTGTCTCCTGCGCCAATGTCGGCTGACCGGCCTGCGCCCGGTAAGCAGAAATGGCTGCCAGGTACACCTAAGAGTCGATGACCGCAGACCCCTTTGGAAAGAGATCAAGGTAGTCGAGAATGTTAGCCACAGAACAGGATAAGGGTCCAGACCCTTGCCTGACACCAAATGGAAAATCTTTTCCATTTGAAGGCATAACATTTCCTGGTGGATTCCTTTCTAGATGCCTCCACCACAGTGTAGACATCCTCGGAAAGACCCAAAGCCTGGAACTCTAGCCGCTCAGGTATCAGGCTGTGAGGTGCAGGGATTGAAGGTCCAGATGAAAGACCTTCCCCTGGTTCAGAGATATCAGGTCTGGGTGCGTACAAAGCCGTTCCGGGGGCCCGCAGCTGAGGCTGAGGAGATCTCGCCTTGTCCCTCCTCACCTTGAGTAACACCTTGTGGATTAAGGGAAATGGAGGGAAGGTGTAGAGGAGCCCTGAGGTCCACGGCCTCGAGAAGGCATCCCCCTGCAACAAGCCCTGCTGAGGAAGGCGGGCATGAAACGGCCTCAGCTTGGAGTTTTCCCTGGAGGCAAACAGGTTCACCATCGGCTTGCCCCAACGGGAGAACAGGCTATAAGCTACCTCTGGATGAAGAGACCACTTGTGGGATGTCTGGCCTAAACGGCTGAGAGCATCCGCCAGCTGGTTCGAGGCTCCTGCCACATGGATGGCTAGATCTGCCTCCAACCGGCTTACGAGGGTCCAGATGCAGAGCACCTCCTTGCACAGCAGACAGGAGTGCATGCCGCCCTGTTTGTTGAGGTAGTACATGGTCATGGTATTGTCCGCCTGGACTTGAACCACTTGATCCCAGAGCTGAGGAGCGAAAGCTGACAATGCCAGTCTGACTGCATTGAGCTGCAACAGGTTGATATGGCATCGGGACTCCTCGGGGGTCCAGAGCCCGTGGGCCCTGTTGTCCCCCATATGGGCTCCCCAGCCCATGAGAGAGGCATCGGTCATGAGGACAACCATTGGCTTGGGGCAGAGAAACAGGATCCCTTCCTGCAACTGGTCTCGACCTATTCACCACTGGAGAGTGTCCCACATCTTCTGGGTTACCGTGATCAGCTGGTCAAAATGACCATGGCGCTGAGTCCACTGGGTGGCCAGCTCTCATTGGAGGGGGTACATGTGCAACCAGGCCCAACGGACCACTGAGGTGCACGTCGCCATGTAGTCCAGAAGGTGCAGAAAGTCCCGGGCAGGGGGCAAGTGCCCAACCAGAAATGATTGGGCAAAGGAGGAGAGGACCGCCGCCCTGTCTGCCGAGAGCCGAGCTCTGGCTTGACAAGAGTCGAGCTCTGCCCCATTGAAGCCCATCACCTAAGAAGGCACGAGTTCCGACTTGGCCTCGTTGATCAGGAGGCTGAGTTGGGAGCAGGTTTGGAGGGCCAGATCCCTGGACCACTCCACCTCCTGTTGGGTGCTACCTGCAAGGAGCCAATCATCGAGGTAGGGGTAAATTCTGACCCCGCCCTCCCGACGCAGGAGATGGGCCGCCACCACTGCAATGCATTTGACGAAGACCTGTGGGGCCAATGACACACCGAACGGCATGGCACAGAACTCGTACAGGGTCCCCTCAACCCTGAAGTGGAGGAACTGATGGTGGGATGGACAGATTGGGATGTGAAAGAATGCTTCCTGCAGATTCAGTGAACAGAACCACATGTTTCACTCCAAGGATGGTATGATCTGGGACAGAGTGACCATCCAAAAGGTGCGTGACCTGAGATATTGATTCAGGTCATGGAGATCTGCTTGTGCACCAGGAAGTACCTGGAGACAAAGCCTGGGTCTGCAGACGGATCCACCACGAGAGCTACTGCCTCCTTGAGGAGGAGCTGAGCGATGTCATCTCGAAGAGCCGACTGGGTGCATGCAGAAATCCGTTCTTCCCGAGGGGTCCGGGCTCGGCTGGGAGGGTACTGCTCGAATTCTAGAGGCAGTCCCTGACCGACCACTTCAAGAACCCACCCGTCTATAGCGATAGCAGACCAGGCGGAAAGAAAGTGGTGGAGCCGGCCCCCCATGGGAAGACCCAGAGCTGGTGTGACAGAAATAGGGGTGGCAACCCCCACCCCATCACTGAGCAGGCTTGGAGGAGGAGGAAGCTCCAGTACCTGAGCCTCGGCCTCCTCTGCTGGCCTGTTGGGGTCCAGTCTTGGGTCGGGGGTGCCAAGCTTGAGCCTGCTGCTGATGCTGCTGTCCTCCCTGGAAGGAGGACTGCTGAACGGCAGGAGAAGAGTGCCGAAAGGGCTTCATCTTTTTCTTCTGCTGGTTCTTGCCTGAAGAACTCTTGGCAGAAGTGGCATCCAAGGTGGCACTGGACTGCTCTATGCGCTGTAGGTGACTGGCCACTCCTGGGACGAACAAGTCGGTCCCAAGGAAAGGCACATCAGCTGCCTTGTGCTGAGTATCAGCTGGGAAGGAGGACAGCCTCAGCCAAGCCCTGCGGCGAGAGGCAACTGCGGTGACCATCAAGCGGGCACAGGAGTCCCCGATGTCCAGAGCTGTCTGGAGCTGCTGTTTGGCGACAGCACAGCCCTGATCTCGGACCTGCTTGACCGTGGTCTGTATGTCTGCGGGGAGATGTGGGAGGACTTCATCCGATGACCCAAGAAGGGCATGGGAGAAGTGTGCCATGATGACGGCCAAACTTGCCTGACGAAGGCCCAAAGAGGACGCTGCATAGACCTTCTGTCCCGAGTGGTCCAAATACTTGGACTCCTTGTCAGGAGGTCGGTCAGTGTCAGCAGAACTGCTAGTATGCCCGAACACAGAGGTGGTCACCAGGCTCTCAGCCAAAGGATGCTCTGTGAACCCCGCAAGGGACCCCATGGGCACTGCATACTTGCGGGACATGCGGGCAGACGGTGCTGGACATGAGGCAGGATGCTGCCACAGCTCGAGCGCTGGATCAACAATGGCCTCGGCCACAGGAAAGGCCTCTGTCGGGGCATCCCCTCTCTTGAGGTTGTCTGTGAGAGGGTACTCCGCCTTTTTCTGGATGGGTTCCAGGGGCATCCCTGTTGAGTCAGAGATGAGACGAAGGATCCCTTGGAAGGAGGAAGGACCTTCCTCCGTCCCTGTGCCAACAGACAACTCATCATCCCCAGGATGAGAGTGCAGCCCGGTGACATTCGAATCCGAAGAGTCATGGTACAGTGGTCTGCCGGCCAAATCACCCTCGACCCGACAAGGGCGGCACGGGGTGACCGTGACCGACAGACATTGGGGAAGCCCAGTATCTGGTTGGTCCTCTCTGGAAGAAGCCCCTCCCACAGGCTGCTTAGGCGACTCCACCACTATCGGTGGAAAGACCGGTATAGGCCAAACCTGAAGACGGGCCAGCCACAGGTGGAGGAACCAAGGCTTTGGTTCGAGGTGGGCTTCGGCCAGAGGTGAAAACCAATTAATGGCGGAGTAGGAGTCAAGTCGTTTGTGCCTGGACAAAATCAGCCGTTGCCACATGAGGTCCTCGTAGCGCCGACAGAGTTTCTGCCGGAGCCTCTCCTCATCCGAGGAGGATGAGGACGATCAGTGGCTTTGCATCTTTTTCCAGCGCTTGTGGCTCTTCCTCGGCCATCCAGTCGAGGGGGTTCTAGACCTCGACCGAGATCGGACAGGCCGACTCAGTCGCTCGGGAGACACCGGCGGGACCGGTGATCGAGAACCGGGTCCTCGATTGGGAGACCAGCAGGCTGGGTCTCCTCATCGGAGAAGACAAGGACCGGAGTCCTTTCCAAGGAGTCGTCGACAGGAGCTGGCAACGGCAGACCAATGGGGTTGAGGACAATCTCGACCTCATCAGCCACATCCTCGGTCGGCAGGCCCGACAGAAGGTCCGTGAAGCCTGCGGCCGAGGAAGCGATCTCGACCGAGGTTGAGACCACATGCTCCTGGGACTGAGACCTCTCTAGGTCCCTAGAGCATCTTCACCGAGACGAAGATGTACTCGGTTCCTTATCTCTTTTACGAGATCGGGAGGAGTGCGAGCCCTCGGGCGCCTCTCCTTGGTTGGGGAGAGACTGGCACAACTCCTTGAAGGAACCTGAGAAGGTGGAGCCATTTTGAGTGGAACGAAAAAGCCTTGATTGTCCGAAGCATGGGCAGCTTCTTCTTCGAATGCCTTCATGCATTCCAGCTGCTTGGCGGAACCCACGGCCACAGAAACCGCCCACCTAGCCTCCTTGGACTTCACCGGAGGATTCCTTTTCTCCGGTCTCCCCAACTTTAAACATGCCAGACGGTTGTCCAGAACGTTGGGGTGGAAGGCCAAGCAAAAGCTGCAGGACGAGGTGTCATGGCTAACACCTAGGCAGTAGACGCACCTTAAATGGGGATCAGTGCGCGACATCTTCTGGCCGCAAGGACACTGACGAAATCCTGGAGAAGATTTCTCTTCCATGATCGAGTATGCAAAGCCGCGATCGCTAACTCGGACGACTTTAAATTTTGGTAAAACTGTAGTAGTGAAAGCCAGGGCCTACGAAATGCGTGAGCACGAGGGAGGCAACCTGTATCTTCCAGCGGAAAGGAAGATCTGACGTCATGGGGCGGAGCCGAGGTATATACCACCTGGGTGGGTGGGAGGAGACAGGTGAAGACTTCCGGCAATATTTAAGGGGGAAAAGGACATGCCAATAAGTGTGGATGAACAACATATCTATGATCCTAGAAATAACGCTTTCCATGACAGAAAGCGTATCTTGCAACTTGTGGCCAGTTTGAAGGGAGGTAGTGTAAGTTTTCCCAAAAGAAATAAAAGATCCCAAGGGAGGACAGGGTCCTTGATGGGAGGTTTGAAATGCAGGACACCTGCAAAAAAATGGGGGAAGATCCAGCTGGGCAAGAGTTTTGCCCTCGACAAGTACATGATATGCAAAAATGGCCAATAAGTGCACCTTAATGGAAGAGTAGCTCAGCCCTGAGTCTGATAGAGAAAAGAGATGCTTCAAAACAGAGTTCATCGGACACGTAACCGGATCAATATGGCGAGCAGAAGACCAAAGGCAGAACTGTTTCTATTTCATAGAGTAAGTAGCTGTGGTGGAAGGCTTTCTAGCAGCCACCAAGACTTCTGCCACTCTGGGGAGACCCCAAACCGAGCAACTGCTAGGTCTGCAAGAGCCATGCATGCCAGTGCAATGATTTGAGGTCCGGGTGGACCAGGGTACCCTGCTCCTGGGAAAGCAAGCCTAAGCTCAGGGGCAGGGGATTGGGTGTTCCACTGCCAGCTGCTGAAGTAGAAGAAACCAAATTTGGCGTGGCCAATAGGGAGCTACTAGAATCATCCCTGCTCCTTCCATCTGCAACTTGAGGAGGACCCTCTGCAGTAAGGGGAAGAAGGGAAAACTGTAAAGAAACCTCCCTGCCCAAGAGAGGGACAATGCGTCTCACCAGAAAATACCAGGCCCTGGATCTAGCGAGCAAAAACTGGGCAGTTTGGCATTGAGTGGGGACACGAAGAGGTTCAACTTGGGTCAGCCCCACCTGTCGAATAGCTCTTCGGCCACAGATTGAAGGAGTTCCCATTCGTGAACCTCTAGACTGAGACTGGCTTAAGCTGTCAGCCAAGGTGTTCTGTACGCCTGGGATGTGTACGGCAATGAGTCCAGACGATGCTCGATGGCCCAATATCATACTCTCATTGCCTCCCTGCAGAGGGGGTAAGAGTGAGTCCCCCCTTGCTTGTTGCTATAGAAGACCACTGACATGTTGTCTGTTTGGATAAGTAGAAAGCCTGGGAGCAGATTTGTCTGGAAGGTCTGAAGGGCATAAAGAATCGTTTGCATCTCCAAAATGTTGATATGGAGATGTTGCTCCTGGGGAGAGCAAGTGCCTTGTGTCTGATGGTCCGACAAATGAGCACCCCAGCCCAGGCCAGATGTGTCCGTCGTCAAGATCTGGGAAGGAGACTCCTGCTGAAAGTGGAACCCTGTAGAGAGAATGAAGGGGTTTAACCACCAAGGCAGGGTTTGGCGCACTGGAGTGGAGACCGCCACCAGCTGCTCCAACTCATCCATGCATTGATCCCACTGGACTCACAGGGTCCACTGGGGTACCCTCATGCACAGGCGTGCAAGACTGACCATCTCGATGGCTGCTGCCATGTGTCCTAGCAGTCGTAAGAATACTCGGGCAGGAACCTGGTGTGTCGTGGAAACTAGGCGAGCCTGTTTCTGCAGGCGTTCTGCTCTGTCTGAGGGCAGGAAGGCCTTGGTGGTGTCCAGAACTGCCCTAATGTACTGAGGTCTTTACCTGGGCTACAGAGAGGACTTCAGGAGGCTGAGGATTATACCAAAGTCCCGAAACAAGGTAAAGGTGTCGGCCATGATACTGACCAGTCAATACCTGGACAGAGCTGCCAAGAGCCAATTGTCCAGGCAGGGAAATCCATAATGACCCTTCCATCTGAGGGCCACCACCACTACTACTAGGCACTCTGTAAAGACTCGGTGAGCTGAGGACAGGCCAAATGGGAGGGCGCGAAATTGATAATGCTCACCCAGAAAGCGGAAGCCAAGGAACCTCCTGTGGGGTGAAAAAACCAAAATGTGGAAGAACGAATCCTGCATGTCCAGGGAGCACAGCCAGTCCCCTTGATGAAATAAGGGGAGCAGGCCTGGAAGGGTGAGCATCCTGAACCGTTTGTACTCTATGTACTTGTTCATGTGGCTGAAGCCCAGGATGGGCCATAAGTCTCCTGTCTTCTTCAGGACCAGGAAAAAGTGGGAATAAAATCCCTGGCCCCTTTGAGCTGGTGGAACTGGCTCTATGACCCATTTCGGCAAAAGCACTTGGATCTCTTCCTGGATAAGGGAGAGGTGTGACAGAGGGTAGTGGAAGTTTACGGGAGGGTGGTCTGGGGGCATCTCGGTGAACTCCAGGATATGTCCTTTCTCTATCAGATGAAGAACCCACTGATCCATCCTGATTATTTTGTCATCCCTCTAGATAGAGAGAAAAGCGACATCCAACTGCTTCCCCCAGGGATTCTGCTGGGGGGGGGGGTCAGGTAAGAAGTCAAGCAGTGGAACCTGGGACAGATAGGCCTGGGAAACTTTGGGGGCTCTGGGACCCAAGCCTCCTGAG
Source organism: Neoceratodus forsteri (assembly GCA_016271365.2). Classification (NCBI taxonomy): domain Eukaryota; kingdom Metazoa; phylum Chordata; order Ceratodontiformes; family Ceratodontidae; genus Neoceratodus; species Neoceratodus forsteri. The sequence continues at coordinate 1,507,972,508 of CM057450.1, forward strand.
ATATGCGAAGTAGCTTTACGTTTAAAGGCGTCTCTATTCTGTTGGTCTCGGGGCTGTTGTTTGGACGACCAATGAAATGCCTGGAGACAGTTCTGTTTTTGATTGGATATGTACATAGTATGTACAGATGTTACAGCATTGGCAGACTCCTGGAGGAGAATTACGATTTTCTCAGAATCCTCACCGAAAAGGACCAAGCCCTTAATGGAGGAGTCCATAATCTTTGCTTGGATGTCTGGGGTGAAACCGGAGACCGGAGCCAAGAGTAGCGCCAAAGGCAAACGACCAAGGCAGCTGCCCTGGCCGCAGCATCTGCTGTGTCACAGGAAGAACGTAGACCGTGACTGCCTACATCTGAACCGGATTTTTGAATGTGGAGCAGCTCAGCATTTTGGGAACCATCCTGCTGAGTCCGGACCAGTTCCATGGCCTTTTCCCACAGGGCGTTCTGGTACTGGACCATGTGGGCCAAAAAATTCAGAGAGTGGATGGCGCAGGTGGCCGAGGCATAAACCTTTCTGCCAACCTGGTCCATCTGTTTGGAGTCCTTGTCCAGAGGCTGAGTGCTTAGATGGTGCAGCCTCTTGGACTGATCATGAGCTGCCATGATGACCACAGAGTCCGAAATCGGTTGCTCCCCAAAACAGGGTTCATTTTTGGGAGCATTTCTTGGAAACAGCAGGGGTAGAGGATGGGCATTTCCATGCTGATTTAGTGACATCCATAAAGAGTGTCCACCAGAGGAGGAACAACAATAGGCTTTGGATCTTTCTGAAGGAGAAAGACTGTCAGCTGGCGTCTCTCTGGGTCTAAATCTGTTGTATCCCAGCCCATGTTAGACTGGATATGCCGCATTATCTCCATAAAAGCTGGATCATCCGGAGGTGACCCGGGGTGTCCTTGGGGTCTGCAGGAGAGGGGGACAACCCAAATTCAGAAGACCCTAAAGAAGAGGAAGAAGACCTGTGACTAGACTCCCCGGAGGAAGAAGACCTAGAGTTCGAACGTCTGTACCCATCTAAAGACTAGGAAGAGGAGTGGTGGTGCTTTCTCCCGTGATGTTTGCAGTGACCGCCAGGAGTGTCATCTAGTTACGAGTAGGCTCCTTGGGCTGTGGAGAAGGCTTCTGATGAGAAGCCTGAGGCTGAACCCCAGAAGTAGGAGGATCCTTGGGAGGGGGATCTGGCTTTGAAAGCAAGTCACCCTTAATTGTATTCCACCAGGAAGTAAAAAGGGCTGTCAGGTCTGGCAGAGGAGTCTGTGGATTGGAAGGATTAACCGGCGTCAGTTGGGTGATAGTAGACAGTCCTGGCATTGGTTCCCTCGGAGGAGGCAACCCAGGAGTTGGATCTTCAGGGGTTGGGTTGACCAGCGTCGGCCCAGTGGACGTCAGGATATCTGGCGTTGGCCCTATAGGTGTCACTGGGTCCGACTGCAGGCCCTCTGATGTTGGTTGGACAAAAATGTTGAGACCAATAGGTGATGCAGGGTGATTGGGCAATGATGGAATAAGTGTAACCGGGTTCTAATTTTGGATGGCCGGCATCAACCAGACAGGCATGGATTGATGCTGGTTGGGAGATGCTACCAGTGTTGGTCCGGAGGGAACCTGTCTAGGGTAGCTGACTCCTGAAAGGGGTAGAAGCATCACTCTGCCAGGGGAGGCAGACATGCAGGTAGACTGGAGCAAGAAGGCATTCGAGAAGCCGATGTGCGCAGGACGACGGCGGGAAAAGGACTGAGGTAGGGCTGGGGGACCACCCCTTATATACCTGTACCAATGGCCGATGTCGGGGGCGGGCCGATGTCAGGGGGTGGTCCCCCACTGTATACTGCTAGCTAGAAGTTTTCCATGGGGTCCTGGTGCCTTCTGGCTTCAGTCCTTATGGTGTAGCCTACTACAAGAGCTCCCCCTCAAAGTGAGATCTTTGGCTTTCCCTTCTTTGCAGTACATGCTACATAAGATGAGCTGCTTCAGACAGCAATGTCGGTTGTTTGTCCACCAACTAAGAGAAGAATTTTGCAGATTTCAAATCTGTAGGAGTTTATCTCTTGACCACCTCACCCAGTGAGAGGACCATTTTTCTGACTGTTCATTAGAATGATATTTTACGTCAGCAATATACACATTGTCCAAATATTTGCAACCCAACAACCTGGCAACATTCAGCAGTGAGCCATACTCCATTGTGTGAAGCAGCTCATCTTTATTAGCCAGTAAATGCAACAATAGGATGCTACAAAACTTTCTTGTTCCAGGGTCAGGGCCTGATGCACTGCCTGCTGTATGCTACCTTTTTCAGCAGAAATCCTGCTATTAACTTCTAGATCTGCAGCAATTACATGAACAGTACTGCTCTGATGCCTCTTTACAGCATCTTCTCCGAATGTCTCCCACTCAGTCATTACCCATACTGTTCCTGATTAGGCACCTTTTCTCGTTTTATGCAAAATGCACAAAACATGCAATAGTTCTTTATACTGTGGCAAACTGTATTTGTTAAGCCAGCCAGTATAAAAACCAATCGCTCTGTGCTTAGAAGCGTTTATATCTTTAATATCCCAGAAGGTGCTGGGAGTCTTGGACAACGATATCTGGTGTGGCTGATGTTGCAATCTCTGATGTAGCATCTTGACCATCAGGATTTTTCCACTTCTGAGTCAATCTGAAACCGAAGCTTGTTAGTTTCTGCATTGTAGTGTACCGCAATAAAGATTTTTTTTGTAAGTTTGTTATTTTTCATGCTAACAAGTGGCTTGGTAATGCTGGTTGGCTGAATCAGAGAGCTGGACAGTGATGGAGACTATGAAAGTTAGTTAAATAGAAATTAGCCTTCACTGGCAAATTATGTGGTGGCACACAACAATTAGGCCCCTAATTAAGCAATAAACCATGACAGGGTGTGGGTTATGCTGGGATTTACCCACGGCTGGCATAGTTTGGCCACGAGACTGCAGGCAGAGTGGTCAAACCAGGTCAGCCATGTGTAAATCCCAGCATAACCCACACCCTGGAGTGGTTTACTGCGATTATACAATGGTCCTCTTCACTTTTTTGTATTATAAAATAAAGAAAAACATTTTGGCGGGGTATTTAAATGATTTTTATTGAATTTATTATTACGCCTGAAAAAATAGTCTGGTTGTCTCACTGTCTGCTTTTCATGAGTAGTCATTTTTAATTGTTTCCTGAGTAGTCATTTTAAATTGTTCCCTCTCTCCTGTGTGTTACAATCCATGGTGCAGGCATAGTGGATCAGGAACATGATAGTACTTGTGCCAGTGGGGGGTGAAGGATTGTCCTCTGTCCAGCCACAACTGCTGTCCCCCCAAAAGTTAATTTATTTAGAACTGTAACACAGCGGAATAGCCTTATAGGTATGACCCCGATTTTACTTTTGAAAAAATTAAATTATGCCAGAATAAAAATGCCTGCATAAAAGATAATTTTCTTACAATGTGCTACACAGCATTGAAATTTAACAGATACTACGCTGACAGAAAATCCACTTTTTTTTCCCCTCCAAAACAGATTTCTGATGTCTGCAAGGAAAGTAAAAGACACATGTTTCTGAGCTTCAGGGTGCACTTTGCGATCCTGGGGGAATATTGAAACATCAGCGGGACTCGGGGGAATAGTATATTGCTGTGATGTTTGCTGTGGTTGCAGATGCAGTGACCGATTGGTGCTGACCTGTGGCAGTGGCATCTGTGACAAGACGGGTCAGAGGCTTCGTGTCTGACAGTGGTGAAGGTCCTGCTGTGACTGCCCTACCGGTCCCCATCTTCGCCAGTCCTGAGACGGAACGTGAAGATATCGGTAAGAGGTCTGTTTTAAATGTTTGGTAGAAACTTTATGAGCTGTAATGCACTGATGGTGTATTAACAGAAGAGCAAATTTTAAAATCCATACTTTCGCGTCGCGGCTTACCGGCAGTTTAGCGGAAAGTCAAGTAGGCATTTTTTTTTTAAATGTGGGTCCTGCTGTGACTGCCCTATCGGTCCTCGTGTTTGCCAGACCTGAGACGGAGGGCGAAGATAACGGAAGGAGTTTTTTTTTTTTAAATGTTTGGTGGGAACTTTATGAGATGTAATGCACTGACGGTGTATTAACTGAAAAGTGCATTTTTAAATCCACACTTTAGCATTGCGGCTTACAGTCTGTTTAGCAGGAGTCATGATGGTGGTTCGCCTGTCATCTTGTGGGTTGGATTGGTTTGAGAAAGTGGGGATACTAGATGTGGCAGACTGGCACCTTTTGTGTGGGCTATGCCAGGATTTATCACAGCACAAAGGTGCCAGTGAAAATGCAGCTAGCTACACAACTGTATAGGCAGCCCCTTCCAACATAAACTGACACCTTCACTAGCAGGTGGCTTACAAGGACCCTACATTTTTTTTAAATAAGTGAAAATACAGCTAGCTACACAATTGTGTACAAAATAAACTGATGCCTTCACTGGTGGGTGGTACACAAGGTATGCTGTCACTATGGCAACAATTTTACCATGACCGACACTACAGCGACAACAGCACCAGGTCACTGTAGTGTCGACGCGGAACACCGGCACTGCTTTCTGGGGGTATTGCACCCCCTCCCAAGCACTCAGAGTTGATTACTTTAGTAGCGAGGGGTGCGGGGGCAGAGTCCCCCACATGGGGGTTCAGGGGCAAAGCCCCCCGAAGAAAACACAGTCTGAAGTGACTCCCTTTATGCCGACTGCAAATGCAGCCGACATAAATGAGTCGCTGTAATGTCAGTCGACAATGAAATTGTAGACTGACTATCACGGATCCGGTACATAAGGCCCTGATTTTTTTTGTTACAGATGCACGAAATGCAGCTCTGCTACAAGTGAGGGCTGGCCCTTAAAAAATATCCTGACGCCCACTGGCAGAGGAGGTGGCACACAAGACCCACTTAATTTTCTCACAGAGAAATTATTGTTTATCTAACAGGAGAGTGACAAGAGAGCTGCTGGGAGGAAACAATATTTAGTTCACATTAGGAAGGAACATGCCTGTACTGGCAGGCCCCGGTGTGGCACACACGTCGAGCCCTGGGTGGTCTTTCCTCACAAAGAAATATTTTTTTTAAAAAACTGTAACAATAGGAGAGGGATAGCACAGTAGCTGGGAGGAAAGCAATACTTCACACTAGGAAGGAACAAGGCCGCCTTTACAGGCAGGTCCAGGGGTGGCACTGCGTTGAGCCCTGGGTTTTCTTTTATCACACACAAATAATTTTTTAAATTACATCAGGAGAGTGATAGCACAGTAGCTGGGACTCAAGAAAGCAACACTTCACACTAGGAAGGAGGGGTGACACACATGTTGAGCCCTGGGTTTTCTCTTCTCACAAAGAATTTTTTTGCATAACAGAATTTATTCAAACTCCAATGCACACATACAAACATGCCCACATAAAAATTCACCTATTACAATACATATGAACTAAGGTTTCATTTTTTTCAAACACATGTCTAATGTCAGATTTTTTGATACCCAATCACTACATATCCTTGTACACACATGTGGTACATTACAAAACCTTTCGATTCTTATACAAGTTAATTAATTAATTAATATGGTGCTCAGGTACCCTCCGATACAATGCCCTTATTGCCTATATTTCCAGTCCATCCCAAAGAACCATACCCTCATGCTGAGTCAGGTCCGCCAGGAGAGGGGTCCACTCTCCAGTAAATTGTTCCAACCTATCTTTCACCAGGAGGGTCAGCTTCTTCAAAACTAAGGTGTTCAAGACAAACGTAAGCCAGCTATGTACTGTGGAAGTTATACAAGACACCCAGGTGTTTTGGATACAATGTCTGGCTAGAATCAGTAAGATTCTTACCCATCTTGGGAGTGCATCCAGTTCCACTCCAAAAAGAATCACTCTACCCCACATCCTCCCCACCTCCATAGTCATCGAACTCCAGAACTGCTGTAGAAGTCAGCAGGCCCAAAAGCAGTGCATATAAGTGCTTGTCTCTTGCCCACAATGTCCACAATAGGGTGACATAGCAGGGTGGTATTTATGCACAATAACTGGAGGATTATATACCCTGTGTATAAATTTATAGAAAGCCTCCTTAAATTTATTACACAGCAAAAGCCCCATGTGCACAGGCAACAGCTCTGCCCAATTTCTGATCACTTATCTGGATACCCATATCCCTTTCCCAGAGTCTCTGGGTTTTACCCGAAAAGTCTAGCAAACCCGGTCTGGAATCTCTCACCGCTTTCCCTATAAAACCTTTAGGATCTCGTCTGGACAACTGAATAAGCGTTCCAATTTTCCCAAGTTCCCCTATTCCAGGCACTTCGCTACTTAACCCTGCCACATAGGCCCGAATCTGAAAGTACCAAAACAAAAGTCCTCTCTCCAAATTTAATCTTTGGCACAGGTCCCCAAAAGGACCAATCCCTGTCCCACTACTCAGATCCTCCAAATTCCTTACGCCCCTTCTCTCCCATATCTTAAAACCTGGGGTCTTCCCATCCCGGTAGAAAGTATGGGTTTCCAGCTATTGGCACGAGATATGGGTCTATCTCCTTCACCCCCCTCCGCTTCAGCAGTCTACCTCAACTATCCAAAGTTGCTTCCAAGAATGGGTTCCGAATCTCCTGCCTATGATATGCCTCCCTGCCCCATCTTTCAAGGTATGCTGATAGTCTTGCCACACTGCCCCATTGCTCAAGGTCAAGCCACCGTGCTGACGGAGGCAAATCTATCCAGTCACTGACATACTTCAGCTGAGCTGCTAAATGATAGGATTCTGTATCCAGGAAGTTTAATCCCCCTCTCCCTGTATCTGTCTTGAGATGTTGTAAACTCACCCTGGAGCACTTCTCTTTCCAGGTAAATGAGGGAAACAAGCCCTCAAACCTCTTAGTGTCCTTCCTGGTCAGCCCCCAAATGCAACATCTGTGGGATATATACCAGCCTGGGAAGGATGTTCATTTTAATTAAATTTATCCTCCCAAGCCAGGAGATCGGGAGAGACGCCCACCGCCTCAAATCAGTCTCAATTGTCTTCAGAATTGGACTGTAATTCGGGCCATAGAGGGAACCTAGGGACCACGAAATCTTAATTTCCAAGTATGTAAAATGCCCTCCTACTCTCTTAAAACCCCATCCCTGATTCCACCCCTTACCTTTAGGAAGCCTCAATATTTCAGATTTATCTAAGTTAAGTTTATACCCTGAGAACTGCACAACCCTCTCAACCAACTGCAGGAGAGTAGTCATGTAACTCTCGGGTTCTGTGACAAAAAGAAACATGTCATCCATGTACATCGCAAGTTTACGTTGTTCTCCCCGAGAACCCCCTCACTCCTTGGATGTGCTCATTCTTCCAACTGGCTATCGCAAGTGGCTCTACCACCAAGGCAAAAAGCAGCAGGGATAATGGACACCCCTGCCTTGTGCCCCTACCCAAGCCAAAGCCCCCAGAAAGAGTGCCATTTACCAACAACTTTCCACGTGGAGACCTATACATTGCTCGTACCCATCCCACAAATGTGTCCCCCAGATCAAACCGAGTTAACACCTCAAACAGATAGTCCCATTCCACCCAGTCAAAGGCCTTTTCGGCATCCATAGAAATAACACAGGTGTCTTCCCTCCGCTTTTCTATCCCCAGATCACATCCAGGAGTCTTCACATATTATGGTAAGAGAGATGTCCCTTAATAAACCTGGTCTGGTCTGGGTGGACAACATCAGGCAATACCACTTCCAAATGACCTGCCAGTACCTTCGCAAATATCTTGGCATCGCAATTCAAAAGCGAAACTGGACGAAAAGAGGAGTACTCCAAGACATCCTTCCCCACCTTGGGAATTAGGCAAATCACTGCATCCGAAAAAGTGTCCAGAAGTCTCAGAGCCTCCCCCTCCCGCTGTTGAAAAGTATCACACAGCAGCCCAGCCAACTGCCCCACCAAGCATGTATAATACTCCACTAGGTAGCCATCCGGCCCACTTGTCTTACCACTCCGAAGCTTCTGTATGGCCCCCAGCACTTCCACCCTCGTAATAGGGCCATTTAAGGCTTCTTTCTGCTCGCTCGTCAGCTCGGGCAGCCGCAGGGCATCTAAAAAGGCTTCCCCATTCCCTTCACTCCATCCATCATGTACAGTGTTTCATAAAATCTTTGGAAACATTCCCTTATCTGTTGAGGGGACCTATGCAACACCCCCTCCTATCCTTGATTGCTGAAATACAGGTTGTGCCCTTTCCACCCTTCATCAGTCGAACCAGTAAAGGGCCGGGCTTGTTTCCCCATTCACATAACTTTTTCTTACCGAACATCCAAGCTGTTCGAGCCTCTCCACTAAGTAAAGCATTCAGGGCCTGCCTAGCCGCCACTAACCCACCTCGTACTACTTCATCCTCCCCATTCACAGCCCGCCTCTCTAGCTCCCGTACTCTGGTTTCTAGCTCCATTCTCCTGGCTTGCTTTTGCTTTTTTACTTTACCTATATATTTTATGATTATCCCCCTCACACACGCCTTTCCCACATCCCAGATAATTACCCTACTAGTGGGGGAATTTACATTGGCTGTTATGTATGTTTCTCACTGCTCCCTTAAGTATTCTTTAAAACGGTCACCCAACAAATCACGTCAGGAACTTCCGGGCCCTCTCTCTGTTTATTCAGTGTCACCGTAACAATCACCATGGCGTGGTCCAAAATATGTATAAGACTATGTCAAATCGCCTGCCCCTTCTGTACCATGCCTGAGGTAGAAACACATAGTCAATCCGTGACCAAGTGCCATGCGGGTAAGAGTAAAATGTATACTCTCTTGCGCCAGAATTCGCTTCCCTCCAGCCATCCACCATCTCCAGCTCTACCATTCTTTTACACCACCGGCAAATTGCCTCATGTTGTCGGCCTCTACCTTGGGAGTGGTCTAGGTGAGGATCCAGGGTACAGTTTAAATCGCCGTCTAACAGCAAACCCAGAAATTGTTCCTTTATTAAGAGCAAAAGAATAGTATGGTTAAAAGTGGCCTCAAATATTACTGGAGCATACACAGAGCCAAATGTTACTTGCTCCCCCCATAATTCACCCACTACAAAAATATACCTTCCCCAGTTTGATCTCTAACCACTCGCTGCACCTGAAAAGAAAGATGTTTATGCAGAAGGACACCTTAAATAAGGCTGCGAAGCATTTCTCCACCCAACCCCATGCCAATTTTGCATGTTCTGCCACTTGAACCCCCTGTCTCCGTATAGCCGTGAGGAGGCTGGTTCATTTTACCGGGGTCACTATCCCTCTAACATTCCAAGAACATATATTGAGATCTTTTTATTAGCCATTATAAAGCAGCAATCTTGTCACAATATCCCCCCAACATCCATAAGGTCCCTCCTCCCCACTCTAATACATTGGGTAAATGCCCCCATCCAATTGATCATAGCTCCCCAACACACCTGAAGCACCATAAACTTGTGATCGTATCTCTGTGTGCAAAAACATGTAAACAGTAAAACAATAACAACAATCCAACTATTTGAAAAACATTCAAACACACCCCCCAACATCTCTAGTAACCAAATTTATCAAACCTCTCCCCCCTTATGTCCCTCTTCCATTGTGATTTGCCAATCCTCTCCCCTGATCCCTTGCTTTGAAAACAATCCCCAGCATCCCATCTCCGACACTATCTGCCAACAATGCTTGAGTGCAATTAATGTCACTCTATGTAGGTGTGCCCTGTCCTCTGCCCCCAAGGTTTATATTATAATCGCCCATCCATATTCCACTCCCATCTGATCCTCCCCGGTGTCAGACTCTGAGTTTAAGCCCAATATCAAAAAGTACCCAGGGCCTTCTGTTTGGTTTCTTTTTTCTCTCCTCCCCCACTTTCCTTCCTTTCCCTTTTTCCTTTTTGTTTATTATGCGGAGAGCCGCTCAGATGCTGTCACCAAAACACGCCATATGAACAGGAGTGTATACAAGCCAGACTCTCCCAAACTGGTGCCCCTTCAAGCCACCTTAAGATCGCCAGCAGAGACTCTCCTGGGTGACAATAGTCCAGCACTACGAGGATATCACCCTCCTTTTCTGACATCAAATCCCAGTACAGGGAAAAAGGCCCAGTTCCCAGAGTTCCAACACACAGCCATCAAAACAGGCCTTCTTACATGTTTTCCATCCCTCCAGTATCATTGTGCGTCATTCCCCTGCCCCCGCAGCTCTCTCTGAATGTTCTTTCAACTAGTAGTCCCCTAGATTTGTCTGTGATTAAAAGATGACAAGCAAAAGAACAGTCACATAACATTTCGCAGTAGGCTGCAGAAGAAGCATGCCGAAATCATCTCCTCACGAGGACCCTGCTCCTCCTAACATCGGAGAACGGGAGAGGTACAAAGGAGTCCATCCCAACATGAAGAAACAAAAGGAAACAATCCTCGCCATGTTGAAGAGAGAGCACATTTCTCCTGAACATATTAACGTCATGTGCTTAATCTGTTAACAAAACAGAGCTATTTATATCAATTAGCCCCTCATATGCCTGCAGGCCCAGAATTTTCAACACTGTTCAGGGCTTAGACTTCACCCATTCTTTTTACGCATGTCCTCCACGAACTTCGCCGTCTTGTCTGCTTCCCAGAATGAGTATGTTGCACCCTCGTATTTGATCTTAAGAGTTGCTGGATAAATCAGAAAGTTCTCCACTTTAAGAGCGAAGAATAGCCATCGACTCGCTGAACTTTTTACGTCAATTCAAAAGCCTTGCAGAGTTATCCTGGGACAGAAAGATAAGATGACCCTCTATTGAAAGCTGGCCTTTCTCCTGGTAAGCACGTAGTACCGTTTCACAGTCTTGGTAGTGGTGGAACCGCATGATGACTTGACGAGACTGGTTGCCCGTGGGAGGCTTGGGCATAACAGCCTGATGTGCACGCTCCAGCTTCAGCCTTCCATTTTTTACTGTAAGGCCCAACAATTTGTGTAAGGTTTCCGCACAAAAGTCCAACATACTCCCTCCTTCTCCCTTCTGGCAGACAACGCAGTCTGAGATTAAGTCATCGATGGTAGTTTTCTTGGTAATCCGCCACTTCTTTCATGTCCTCTAGCTCTTTTTGCAGGGCTAGGATCTGCCCCGGTACTCCCTGCAGCTTGTCCTCCATTCTGGATATGCGTTCCTCTGACTCCGTTAAGCGTGTCCCTTGGGCTGCCTGCTGAGTTAAAACTTCCTGGAGCCTATCGTCAATTCCGGTTTCTAATTTACACAGTCGTGGCTCCAAGGCCACCAGGATCTAGCCCGTCAGCTCTCGACCCAGTGCGCTCACCTCTGTGGCTGAAAGGGAGACTACTTGGGGGCTCTCAGCCTGCGACTAGGCAGTACTTTTCTTTGAGGCTTTGCCGGTTGCGCGCTGACTTTTACCAGCCCCCGACGTCAGATATTCATCTATACCGAGGTAAGAAAAAATTACTCACCTTAGTAATGTTGTTTCTTCTAAACAGAGTCTTGCTATATTATGACATATGCAATGAGTCCCAACCTTAGAACTGCTCCGGAGGTGAAAGAGTTAACTTTTCCATGCCAGGCATGGAACGCTGGGCTCGAGCTTGGTTGAAACTCTGTCTGTTATTCTTCAAACTCAAACCGTCAGATCTTTACGAGCTAAACTCACTGAGGTCCTGTGTGGAAGCTGTAAACCTACACTAGCCAACTGGCTACTAAACATAAGAACACATTTTTTTTGGTCCCAAAACAAAGACTCAAGTCAGGAGACCCAAAAAATGAAAAACACAACACCAAGTCACCCCAAAAAAGGAGGGGTGAAACAACAAGGTGGGCATCTACTAAGTGCCAACACTGCACTGCCCACCCACATCCCAAAAACAAAGGTTCTGAGAGGAGCAGGCAGGGGGGAGGTCATAATATAGCAAGACTCCATTAGAAGAAACAACATTACTAAGGTGAGTAATTTTTTTCTTCAAACAACATGAAGTCTTGCTATATTATGACATATGCAGACTACACAGCAGAACCTCCATGGAGGAGGGACAGAACCTACTTAGGAAAAGGCTCTGCAGCACAGCTGTGCCAAACCGAGCATCACTCCTAGCCTGGATGTCCAGGGAGTAATGCTTGGTAAAAGTGTGAACTGTTTTCCAGGTAGCTGCTTGACATATCTCTAGAATAGGGATGTCCCTGGCAGCAGCCAGGGAAGCAGCTGTACCTCTGGTAGAGTGAGACCTCAGGCCTGAGGGAGGAACCTTACCCAGTTTTTCATAATAAATTGGATACAAGAGACAATCCACCTGGCAATGGATCTTTTAGTGGCAGGTTTCCCTTTGCCAACCTCACCATAAGTGAGGAACAGTTGGAGGGAGTCAAACCTGTGACCCTTGGTACGGTCTATGTAGTAGCTAAGGGCTCTCTTCACATCCAAGCTGTGCAGCCTCCTCTTGCCAGAGGAGGAATGGTCAGTGAAGTACACTGGAAGAGACATCGATTGATTAAGGTGGAAATCTGAAACCACTTTAGGCAAGAACTTCCTGTTAGTCCTGAGGACCACCTTATCTCTATGAAAGGAGATAAAATCAGGCTCCACTGATTAAGCTTGTAATTCACTTATGCGTCTGGCAGAAGTGATGGCTACCAGAAACACAGTCTTCCAAGTCAAGTACTTAAGCTCTGCTGAAGACAAAGGCTCAAAGGGGGGTTGCATAAGCTGAGCAATGCAAACATTAAGATCCCAGGCAGGGCAGGGTCCCTGAATGGAGGGCTGGGTGAAGCAATCCCTAAAAACTTGGAGAATACAGGATGAGCTGAAAGAGAAGATGGTTTACCTGTTGAAATAACTGCAGACACAGCTGCCAAATGTACTTTTAGGGTAGCTGGTCTCAGCCCCAAGGTATTTAAATGGACCATATAATCCAGGACTGTGGGTAAATCAACAGATTCTGGGGAAATATGCTTCCCAGAGCACCATATGGAAAACCTCTTCCATTTGGAATTATAGGTAGCCCTAGTGGAAGGCTTCCTAGAAGCCTTTAGTATATCTATTACACCTTGGGAGAGGTGTAGATCAGCAAACTCTAACTCTTCAAGAACCACGCCTTGAGATTGAGAGATTTGAGGTTCGGGTACCAAACCCTTCCCTGAGCACAGGTTAACAGGTTGTGATTCCTGGGAAGACACAGGGGAAGATGGACTGCTAAGGACAGTAGGAGTGGATACCAGGGTTATCTGGCCCAATCTGGAGCAATCAGGATCATCTTGCAGGACTGAGATCTGATTTTGACTAACACTTTGAACAGGAGAGGGAAGGGGGGAAAAGCATGAAGAAACTTCCTTCCCAATTGAGAACTAAGGCATCCAGAGGGACTGAGCCCAACACTGGGGGCCTGCAGCAAAAAAGGGGAAGTTGGTGATTGTCTGGGGCTGCAAAAAGATCTATCTGCGGGGTGCCCCATCTGGCAAATATCACCTCCAGGACCAGGGGATCCAGTGACCATTCGTGATGGCCCTGGGAAATCCTGCTGAGAGCATCTGCCAGGACATTGTCCTTGCCTGGGAGGTGAACTGCTGTAAGGGAGGTGTTCAGGGAGTAAGCCAGAGACCACAACTTCATTGCTTCGGTGCACAAGGCCGTAGACCGAGTGCCCCTTGCTTGTTGATGTACCACATTGTGGTGGTGTTGTCTGTTCTGACCTGTACAACTCTGTTCTGAACAGATTTGGAAAAACTTAAAGTGCTAGAAAAACTGCTCTGAGTTCCAACAGATTGATGTGGAGCACAGATTCCTGAGGGGACCACAATCCCTGGGTAGTGAGGTTGCCCATGTGAGCTCCCCACCCCAAGAGGGATGCATCTGTAGTAAGGATTAAGGAGTGAGACTGAGTGACAAAGGGGACCCCTTGTCTCAGATTGCTCTGATCCTGCCACCACTGTAGGGACTGGATCAGGGTTCGAGTTACTGGGATCAATTTGATTAGAGGGTCTTTCCTTTGAGACCAAAAGGCTCTCAAATGGAACTGGATGTCCCTCATCTGAAATCTTGCTCCCTGCACCACTGCTATAGAAGCAGACATGTGCCCCAGGAGCTGTAGAAAATGCCTTGCTGGTCGAGAGACCTGCAGGGTGAATGAGGAGGCCAGAGAGACCAGGGTCCTTGCACTGTCCAAAGGAAGGAAGGCTCTGGCTTTCTGTGTTCAGCTCTCGCCTATGAAGGTGAGGAGCTGGACAGGCTCTAGAACTGACTTTGAAAGATGCAGAAGAAACCTAGAGAGGTGAGCAGTTGCTGAGTTACCTGTAGATGTACTTGACTTGGTCTGGAGACTGGCCTACTATGAGCCAGTCATCCAGATAAGGGAAGATGGCAATTTTGCCTTCTTAGGGAAGCAACTGCTACTGCCAGGCATTTTGTAAATACCCTTGGAGCAGAGGTGAGGCAAAAGGGCATTGCTCTGAACTGGTAATGGCCTGAGGGCAGCTCGAACCTGAGGTACTTTTGATGGGAGCTTCTGATGAGAATATGGAAGTAGGCATCCTTGAGGTCCAGGGACGCCAGCCAGTCCCCTGGCCTTAGAGAGGGTAGAATAATTCCCAGAGTCACCATTTTGAATTTTGGTTCTAAAAGGTGCTTGTTTAAATATCTGAGATCCAGGATGGGCCGCCATTCTCCTGTCTTTTTGGGGTAAGGAAGTACCTGGAGTACAACCCTTTGCCCTGGTGTAGGGGTGGAACCCTTTCCACAGCTCTGAGAGCCAGGAGGGAAGAGACCTCTGCCTCTAGGGCAAGTGCCTCTGGTGGATTTGAGGTGGAAAGGATCTGGTTCTCATCTTTGGAAATTTTTTGAAGCTGAGAACCAGTCCCTGGCTTACTACTTCCAGGACCCACTTGTCTGATGTCAGAGACTTCCAGTCCTGGACAAAGTAAGCCAGCCTGCCCCCTACAGGTAGCTGAGAATCGGCCCTGGCAACCCCATCAGGGTGCCTGCTTGGCAGGGGCTTTGGGCTGAGGGGTGGAAGCAGGCCTGCTTGTACCCCGTCCGCCTCTCCCTCTAAAGAACCCCCTCTGGGCATAAGCAGAAGAGGAGGCCTGGGCTTGGTAAAAATGCCTATGAAAAGGCCTGCCCCTGGGAAGCTGCCTTTGAGGAGTGGCCTGCCTTTCCTTGGCCTGTGCACTCCTATA
Source organism: Neoceratodus forsteri (assembly GCA_016271365.2). Classification (NCBI taxonomy): domain Eukaryota; kingdom Metazoa; phylum Chordata; order Ceratodontiformes; family Ceratodontidae; genus Neoceratodus; species Neoceratodus forsteri. The sequence goes on from CM057450.1 coordinate 1,507,987,681, forward strand.
GGTGGTCCTATACTCATCCATTTTCTTCATCTAATTATCTGTCTGCTCCCCCAAACAAAGAATTACCCACAACAGGAAAATCCATGGCCTTAGTCTGGGTATCCTGTGACAGGCTAGTACATCTGAGCCAAGCCATTCTGCGAAGTGCCACAGATGTAGCCATGACTCTTGATGACACATCATTAGAGTCCACTGCAGCATGGAATTGCACCTTGGATGCCTCAATACCATCAGCAGCCACCTGCTCCAGCTCCTTGGCAAGCTGGCCAGGGATCTGTTTTGCTAGAGCCATAACAGTATCCCATCTGGATTTCTGATATCTATCAACATAAGCCATATAATTTTCCTGTCTGAGTCCCAAGGATGCTGCCATGTACTGTTTCTTTGCCATGGCATCAATCCTCCTGGAGTCCTTGTCAGGGGGGTGTGGAAGCCAAGGGAATATTTGCCTTGTCACAGGCTGCAGCCTGCACTACCCCAACATGGCTGCATTGTTGTGTAAGGAACTCCGTATCAGAGCCTGACAATGTGTACCTCTTGTCCATTCTCTTATCGACAGGAGGTATAGTGTGAGGAGTTTTTAGAATTTTTACTGTCTGTTTCCCAAAAGATTTATGCAAAGGAATAGACAGCCTCCTTGACTCTGGGATATCCATCATTTCCACATAGTCAGGCTCCTCTTGATCATCCACAGCTTCCTCCATAGGGAGCTGGAGGGTTTCAGCCACTTTCTTATAAAACATAAAATGAGAAGGGGACTCAGAAAGCCTAGGAGGAGACACTCCTGAAGGTCTGTCTGGGGTGATGTCGGGTCAATGGGCACATCCAGACTTTCAAATCCACATTCACTCTCCTCATACTCCTCCTCCCCCTCCTCCGGTTCATAATATTCCTCTACATCATACTCCTGAACCGGTGGAACCGCCGAACGGACGCTTATTTGATGGTGCCGTTCGGTCGGAACCGGGAAAGCGACTGACAATTTAATCGCTTTTATTTCTTCAGCGTGTTGGAAAGTTTGGCTCCACACCAGCTGATTTCCTAGTCCTTTTGTGGAACTGACTCTCGGAGTCGGATCTCCTTTTGGCCGAGGAAGTCTCGCCCTGGTCAGAGGGCACTCCCTCTGGTTCGGTTGGAACCGAACCGGGCTGGCCATCTGGTTCAGCTGACTTTTTGGCCTCCCTTTCCCTGAGCCTACCAACTCTCTTTTCCAGGGTAGCTGCAGGAAAATTTTTACAAATCTGGCAGTCTGCATTGAGGTGGTCAAACCCCAGACAATAAACACAGGTGGTGTGGGGGTCAGCCTTGGCAAAGACTTCCCCACAGACACTGCAGTGTTGAAACCCAGTGGGCCCGGTTTTTCTTTTGGGTTTCTCAGACATAGTGCCAGTCCTAACCAAACTTACCCATTTATGGCAATCCACCAGGTAAGACCCTCTTATCGGTTCCCAACCGTGTCACGGGTCGTGGAAAAAACCATAATAAAATCCGTCTTTTTTAGAACTGATAAGAACCGGTAACCACACTCTAAGTGACAGATTAATATATTTTAAACAACCTGATCGGTTCAAACTGAACCGATAAACCGTTTACAAGTTCCACACAGAATAGAAATCAATGTAAAACCTATCTAGTACTCACAAATACCACAGACAGAGTCTGAACCAACGATTCGTGTTTAATTTCAGTCGAAACCGAGAAAACAATACTTTAACCGACAAAATGAACCAAGCAGAAGGAGAAATCTCCAGAGCGACTGTTCAGTGAGGCAGAGTAAAGAATCTGACAGTTTGAGTTTGAAGAACAACAGACAGAGTTTCAACCGAGCTCGAGCTCAGCGTTCCATGCCTGGCATGGAAAGTTAACTCTTTCACCTCCGGAGCAGTTCGAAGGTTGGGACTCACTGCATATGTCATAATATAGCAAGACTTCATGTTGTTTGAATGCATGGTCTTGTAACAAAATAAACCGTTAAAAAGGATGATCTGACACTTTTTTAATTTTAAATTGCCTCGGCGAGTAGGAGCGAGGTACACACATATCTGTTCTCTTCAAGTGTTCATTAGAGCCACCCAGAATTTGTTTTTAATTAAAACAGGAGAGTGACAGCACAGTAGCTGGGAGGAAAGCAACAATTTACTCTAGGAAGGAACACGGACACCTTTACTGGCAGGTCCAGGGGTGGCATTGCGAGCCCTGGGTTTTCTTTTCTCACACACACACTATTTTTAAATTACACCAGGAAAGTGTAGCACACTACCTGGAAGGACAGCAAAACTTCACACCTGGCAGGAAAACACCAGTTTTACTAGCTGGTCCAAGAGTGGCACACATCTCGAGCCTTGGGTTTTCTTTTCTCACAAGGAAATTATTTTTTAAATTATAACTGGGGAGTGATAGCACAGTAGCGGGAAGGAAGGAACATGTCCACCTTTACTGGCAGGTCCAGGGATGGCACAGCGTTGAGCCCTGGGTTTTCTTTTCTCACATACACAGACTATTTTTTTTAATTATACAATTAGAATAATAGCATAGCAGCTGTGAGGAAAGCTACAATTCATACTAGAAAGGAACATACCAGTTTTACTGGCAGGTCCAGGGGTGGTACATACGTCGATCCCTGGATTTTCTTTTCTCACACAGAAATTACTTGTTTTTTAAATTATAAGAGGAGGGTGATAGCACAGTAGCTGGGAGGAAAGCAACACTTTCCCACTAGGAAGGAACATGACCACCTTTACTTGCATGTCCAGGGGTGGCACTGCGTTGAGCCCTGGGCTTTCTTTTCTCATACACAAATTATTTTTTAAATGATACCATTAGAATGATAGCATAGTAGCTGTGAGGAAAGCTACAATTCATACTAGGAAGGAACACACCAGTTTTACTGGCAGGTTCAGGGGTGGCACTGCGTTGAACCCTGGATTTTCTTTTCTCACACACAAATGATTTTTTACATTATAACAGAAAACTGAAAGGACATTTGCAGAGAGAAAAGCAACACTTCACACTAGGAAGAAATATGGTTGCCTGTACTGGCAGGTCCAGGGGTGGCACTGCGTCCAGCTCCAGGGTTTCTTTTTTACTCTCACACAAATTATTTTTTTTTAATTAAGAATAATTAGGAGAGGAAGTGGCACAGCTAAGATCAGTGGCTCCTAGTGCCTTAATTTCTGCTTCTACATTAAAACTTAACAGAGTATGGTAGTTTTTTTTCACCTAGGCATGATCATGATCCCCTGTGAGAGTGTCTCCTCTCCATCACAGCAAATAGCTGTACATTGAATTTTTTTTCACAGATTAGGATGCAAGAATGGATGCAGGTAACATTTTTAACAGACAGTCACTACAATAAATGGATTGGCCTCCAGGTTTTTGCTCAAAGAATCAGACACCAAAGACACTGAGATGCAGCTTCCCCCTCTCCCTCAGTAGAAAACATTGACAGGCAAGGCAGAGTCTGTTTGCTTTTATTAATTTCTTTCGCTGCAGTCTCTCTGCAAGTGACTGATCAGAACTGCCTTGGTGGCCTAGGCTGAGATCCTGAAATCCCCCTCTCCTCCAACACACACACAGAAAATCTAACTGCAGGGTCAGGTTTAAAAAAAATTCCCACTGAAGTTAAACTACTGAAGCATTTCAGTGATTTCAAATAGTCTAGTCTTCGTGTAGTTAGTCACTACTGATAACAGACACTAAGAATCTATACACAGCACACAACCACACTGTTTGAAGCAGACCCTTGAGCAGCAGCAGACTACAGAAGAAGGGCTTACCAGTACAGTAGCTGCACCACTCACAGGGCTGCTGGACTGTTCATTTAATTGTCTCCACAGTCACTGGCTCCTTGTTAATTCCTGCTGAATGTACTGCCCACCTCAAAGCTCCAGCACGTGATAACCAACCACAATCCTACCAACAGCGGGTGCATGAACACACTGCAAGCCAGCATCTGTCTGCTTCCTTTGCTACTACCTGGTCACCCGACGCTCTGGCTTGCCTGTACAGACTGAATTTTTTTTTGTAGTCTGATGCACGTGCGAACTCCCAGCGTGAATCCAGAAGCCTATTTAAAGGCATAATGCGCTATGAAGTGCAGTGACTTAATTACAAGGGGTGGTGGCCAACCAAAATGAGAAGTGGCAGTGAACTATAGTGTGGCTGCCTGCCACACCAATTTAATGAATGGGGAACACTGCCATTTTTAAGAAGAATAAACTGTATATCATTCGAGTTCACTGTGTAAGTGCTGATAAAGTTCCCCTATTGAAATACTGTAAAGTTCCTCCCATGTTTCTTTGATTGGCCTTTTGTTTTGCATTTTCAATAATCATTGTGGAATAACCCCCAGAACGAAATTTGTTGGTCAGCTCCTGTTCCCTCTCTGTTAATCTATGTGTGTCAATGCATTCATTTAATTTTACAGAATGGACCCATGGGGATATCACTGACCAAATGCCTGGGATGGCAGCTGATGTTTAAAAGCAATGAGCTACAGTCAAACATACATATGTATGCATACATGCAAAGAGCATACCTCAGTAAAAACAGAAATCAGTGCCCCCCCCCCACACACACACACCGTTATCAGCCAAGTACTTACGTTATCTCCACACCTCCTGGTGTAACCGAAGAGGAGCTCCGCTCTTTGCTAGAAGACGAGTCTGTAGTACACTCTGGCTCTGATATAGAATCACTGCCACAGGGCTCACTACTAGGGTATGTGACCTTTTGAAAGCCACTCTCAGATGACAGCAAGGGTTGTTCTCCCTCCCAGAATGCATCACTTATAAACATGCCTTCATGAGTTAAGTAGGCCAGACCTCCCTCAGTAACCTGACCTCTGTTAGGGATCCTTGGAATGGAGGCCTCCTCAAAGACTCTGGTCTTCTGAGACTTGTCCAAGACTAGCAAAACAACACTACGGATAACACTAACTGTTGCCTGGAAGAATAAACAGAGAAACAATTCATCATTTCCACAGGAAAATATGGAAGGTACTGCAATGAATAACGTGTTTTCAATAGACAGGATATCATTGTGTGTCAGTTTTTAGTACAGTATACTGATCATGATAATTTGTATAATTTAACATTTTAGGAAAAGGTCAAAGTCTGATTAGGGGGGAGCAAGAATTTTGTTTGCACCGTGAGTAGAATACACTGCCAGGATAGTGGAAGTGAGAAAGCCAGAACAGTTTAACACTGCAGATCCTGGTCACATCATGCTGCACGATAATCATGATATAATAACGGGGGCACTTTTTTTTCCCATAGGGAAACCTGGTTATAATTTGCTGTTATAACTTGCCTGCTATAACGGCAAAAATTTGCCGGGCTTCCCTCACTCCACACATGCGTCCACCGTGTTCTTACTTTCCTCGTGCACACATTTCATTGGTTCCTTCAAACTGACTGCAGCTACTAGCACAGAGATTGACTTCTATTTATATAATTGCCATGGTGAAAAAAAAAAAACACTCCATAGCAATTATATAAAACAACACATAGGGTAGTGTGTATAACGAGAATTTTACACACACCCAATGCTTGTATAAAGCTCTTGAGCATTTATGTAGCATCTAACACCTCAGGTGTGTGTAAAGTTCTCGATACACACACTACCCCAAATATTATTCTATGTACTGTTTTCTTATAATGATAAAAAGGGCTGTACTTCTGATACAGAAATCATGGAAGTCAGGAGTTCCATAGTTTTCCCATGTATATGAAAACTCCATGTTTTTTTGTCATTTTCCATTACAGCACCATGATTTTTAAATTTCCTATGACAAATTCATGATTTTTAGAAATTTCAATGAAAACACCATAGTTTGTAGTGTTTATAAACAACAGCCCATAATTTTGTGCCTAACCTCCATAATGCACTTGGTCACCAGTTGGCCCCAGTATGGGTGGGATTCTGGGGTTTGAATGCAAGCCCTGGCCTCCCAGATGGCAGCACAATGCGCTGCCTCCTGCCACCAGGCCAGCCTAAAAATGTCATTTTTAAAACATTTCAGTCTTTGCTAACATGCTTGTATAACAAATATGCCAAAATAGAGGTAATTTGTTTAACATACTGTATTAGCTTTCGTGACTTTTACTTTGATTTCCACAAGTTCTGTCATTTTGACCATGACAGTACCATGATGCCGGACTACACAAGGGCAATGATCATTTGCATATAGAGCACCACTATGGTTTAATGAGCTGCCCAGTGATATCTCTTCCTTACCAAAATTGCACCATTTAAAGGCACTCTGTCAGCATCTTACAGCTAACAGTTCCTGTGACTGTTTCAAATTACATGGTACTTACTACCTTAGCAGTACTGACACATCCTTGTGTACCTACTTCTTCCCCTTTCCTCGATGAATGACCACTTTCACCCTCACTGCTCTGCCCTATTTTCTGCCTACTTCCCCGATCCTTCTTTCACCTCACCCCTCGCACCCTCCACCTTCTTTTCACAGTTTATCTTCACTTACAGCACCTGAACTTTTGTTCACCCAAATCTACCTATATCTATTTGATAAAGCACCTTGGGCTGCCTCCTTTTATTAGGTTATTTTTGATTTCCTACCGATTCATAGTTTTAATTTTAGTTACAATATTAATGTCATATTGTCATTTTAAATACTTTCTTGTCAAAATGTTATGTAATACCATCCGATGCATGTCTGTCACCCTTTCCATTGACATGGAACCCTTGTAAAAAGGCTGTTATGTGCTTAAAGGTATTGTAATCCGAGAATGAATAAATAAATAAAATGATTTTCTCAAAAGAACTATGACAAATGTATAGCCCTAATGACAAATTATCATCAGTGGGGAATATCATGCTATAGACTCATACCTTAGTCAAGAAATGTAAATTACGTACCTACCGTAATTCTTGATTTTCTTGGACAAAGTCTCCACCATTCATTCACACTAATGGGATCTACGCCGGAGGTGCTAGGACCCAGCGGGAACAAACGTTTTTGCAAGAGGGACGGCGCCAGAGATGGAGCCGCGAGGAAGCGGCACCGCGAGCCCTGGCTCATGCAGTAACTACTATCTCGGCGTCGACAGTCCAACCACCTCAGTACCTTTTTTCCGAGGAGGTGCAGCGTAATCAACTTAGATGGACTAACCTAACGAAATCGGATATAAGATAGACTGAACGACCCATATAAGAAGGGTCAACAATGAAGTCTTCACAGTCCAGCCACTGACTGAGTGAAGACCAAAAACAGAGACATCAGCTCGGGGCATGGAGCCATGAGGAAGCGGCACTGCAAGCCAGGTGCGTGCGGTATAGACTATCTTGGCGTCAAACCTCCAACTGCTTCAGTACCTTTTTTTCCGAGCAGGTGCAGCATAACTAATCTAAAGAGGACTAACCTTAAAACCGGACATAAGATAGTCCTAATGACTGGTATAAGAAGGGTCGACAACAAAGTCTTCACAGCCCAACCATTGAGGGGAGTGAAGACCAGAAACAGAGAAGTGAGCCCAAGGGATGGTGGGTGGGCGTGTGAATGAGTGGTGGAGACTTTGTCCAAGAAGATCAAGAATTACAGTAGGTACGTAATTTCCATATCTTTCTGGACATAAAGTCTCCACCACTCACAAACATTAATGGGAGAGTACTGAGCTAAAAATTCCCCGAGATGGGCAGCAGGAAAAACTAAAAGCTCACAATTTAGGACAGAAGTCCATTAAGGATGGTCCTGCCAAACGAAAGATGTCATCTGGCATGGACATCCAAGGCACAGTGCTTAACAAAAGTATGCACTGAGCTCCAGGTAGCCGCATCGCAAATGTCTGCAATGGGCACGTTGCGGATTTCCGCCAGAGATGCCGTGACTGATCTAGTAGAGTGAGCGTACACTCTGCCTTCCAGCTTAACCTGTGCCATAGAATAGCAGTGGCAAAGGCATGCCACCAGTCATGCTGAAATGCACCCAACAGTGACAGGCTGACCCAGCCGGATCTCGCTGAAGGAAACACAGTTGTTGAGCCTTGAAAATTTCTTTTGTTCTATCTAGATAGAATCGCAGAGCTCTTTTAACATCCAAAGAGTAAAGGTTATGCTCTCCTTCATTCTGGAAGTTCGCAAAGTAGGTAGGCAGGACCAAAGATTGGTTTAAATGGAATTCTGAGACAACCTTAGGGAGAAACTTGGGATAAGTCCTAAGAACTACTCTGTCCTTATAAATACAGTGTACAGGGGGTCTGTGACCAATGCATGTATCTCAGAAACTCTACGGGCTGAGGTGATGGCCACCAGGAAGGCCATTTTCCAAGAGAGAAATTTCAATTTGCAGGTAGCTAGAGGCTCGAAGAGCTTTCGAGTGAGCATGTCTAGCATGAGATTAATGTCCCAGGCTTCGACTGGACGTCTGATAGGAGGTCTGGTATGCAGAATGCCCTTAAGAAACCTCTTAACTACAGGTAACTGAGCCAGTGACATGGAAAGTACCGGCTCATGATAAGCTGAAATAGCACAAAGGTGAACTTTGACTGTAGAGTATTGCAGACCTGAATTTGAGAGATCTAAAAGGTACTCCAAGACTTTATTTGGTGGGCAGGAAAAAGGGTTCGAAAAGGATTTTGCACACCAGAGAAAAACGCTTCCATTTGGCTGTGTAGGTTTTTCTGGTGGCTGGCTTACGTGCAGCTAAAAGAATATCTGAAACCCTATGAGAGACATTGAACCTATTCACCTCTATCTCTTCAGAAGCTGAAGGTGAAGCGACCTCAGATTGGGATGGACCACAGGACCCTGGGTCAGACGGTTCGTCTGAAGGGGAAGCGCCTTCGGAGGGGTTTCCGACAGACTGTTGAGCAGCGGTAAACCATATCTGTCGAAGCCAGAAGGGCCTGCAACCTTGTTAGGTGTAAATCTGAAATGTTCGTATGATGAGTCCATTATGTTTAATGTTTGGAAAAACAGAAGCTAGAATAATGAACAATATAATCGAAACCATAAGGCAGTGGATCTCATTCTTGAGATATATATATATATTTTTTTTTTGACCAAGCAAAAAGGACATGGAGTTTTCAAGACTTATAATCTCTGTATATGTACTCACCCTTATTCACGTGATCTTTGTTCTATGATCAAGTGAAAGCCACTTATAGCAGCAGCAGCAGACGGTTGACAGAATAATATAATCCATACCAGGATATATTGATTGTGTCTCAGCATGTAAGTAGTAGTAGGAGGAGGTGGACCTGTTTGTGGGAGGGACCTGGAGTCCGGCGCACGACAGGCCGAGAGGCATCCCGATGGAATGGCCATGATGGTCTGTAACAGCTATACCTCAGAAAAGTGGCTAGATGTATAGAGCCATTTGTAAAAAGGCCTTAGTCTGATCTTTAGTTGAAGCTCCAAGAGGTCTTCGAGGCCTAGAAGAAGTGACTGGGGTGAAGCCCGAAGTCTTTAATGATAGGAAGAAGCGCCGGGCCGGCCTGAGGGGCGGCCACGGGTCGGCTTCGGTGTGTTCCTTGTCACTTGTTCTCTGCCCTAAAAGGTTTCTCATTGGGTATAATTAGTTCCAGTCTTGTATGAAGAATTATACTGAGGGTGTGTTTTGTAGTACATGTTTTGTACTGTCTTTAGTTGTCTGCCTGAGGCTTGTAGGTTATCCAGTATCCTTTGAGCCCCTGGGCCAAAAAGATGGTCGCCTGAAAAGGGGGCATTAGCCACTTTCTGCTGAATATCAGGTGCTAGCTCTGAGAGTTGGAGTCATGCCTGACAGCGTATAAGAATACCGACTGTAGAGGCTCTAGCTGAAGCATCGGCAATTTCGTATCCTGATCTTAATAAATGTCGAGAAAGGGAAGTGAAGGTATTTATTATTGATGTGAGTTGTTCTTTTTCAAGGGATGCAGCTAGCCTATTTATAATGTCCCCAGCAGAGGTGCTCACCGTACACTGGTATTTCAGCATATGTCCCAGATAATTAAGTATTCTGATATTTAGTGTGTTTAGAGCAAACTTTCTTCCCCATATAATCAAAACCTTTAGAGTCTCTCTCTGAAGGCATTGTACTTGTATTTTTAGGCTTGCCAAAGAGGTTGTGAGCAGCTGCAATAACCACCGAATCCGAATTGGGCAAATTTGTTAAATACTGATAATCAAGAGAGGCCTGATACAGCCTGTTCACTTTTCTAGGTAACTCCTGTGCCAGTATAGGTTGATTCCATGCTTCAGTGATTGCATTTCTGAATGTTGGTATAAAAGGAGGGACTGCCCGGATAGCTTCTTTCGGAAGGTCCAGATATTCTGCCATATCTTTACTTAATCTGTCCTGTTCCGTCGTGGTAAACCCCATTGTTTTTTTGTATTTGTAACATCTTTTCAGGAAATGAGGGGTCATCTGGTGGAGAAATTACCTTTAGTGGTTGTAGTAGCCCTTCGTCCCAGTAAGATGATACATCATAAGGGGACTCATACCCTCTTGTATTAGGGGAATCGTCATAGTTTGTGGGATGTTCTGAATTTGTATGATAATCTGAAAAATATTCTTCTGAATATTCAGGAGGAGGCAGGACTGGTGAGCGTTCTAGCTCTGTGTGTGCCTATTTTGATAGAGGCGGAGACATAGTTTGTGATTGAGGATTATGTCTCGGAGTGTGTTTATCATCAAAACCCATAGAATCTAACACTCTGTTTACTATTTCTTCAATATTTGACACTTGTGTGGATGGAATTGCCATGTAAGCTGGTTCTGAGTCCAGTGTATGTGGCGATGGGGGGACCAATTTGTGCCTCCCAGTAGAGTGATCCAGTGCTTCTTTGGCATCTTTGTTCACCACTGACTGGTGTGTGGGTACCATGCATGAGTGCAAATGAGGCTGGTTTGCCTCTGCATTCCGTAATATATAATTCTTTATTTTGTGGTAATGCAGCCCCATGTGTATCTTTTGATATATGTTTCTGAGAATATTCAGAGCTTTTCATGGTATACTTTCTATAAGGATCCTGCATAGTTGTATTATATGCAGGTAAAGGGTGCTGTTCTATGGTGCAGAGGCTGCTCCGTCGACGGTGGTATCATCCTCGTCGACGGAAGAGAAAGAGAAGCATGCCTCATCGACGATGTACTGTGTCTTATAGATGAAGGGTAAGTAAAAGCATGCTCCGTCAATGGTGGAATACACTCTGTCGATGATGCGGGAGGCAGTATATGTGCCGTTGACGGTGGAATGCTCTCCATCGACGATGGGATATTGAGTACATGCTCCATCAATGATGGAAATGCTATCAACGGCGATAAGGTATATCCCGTCAATGGTGGAAGGCTTCTCATCGACGACGGAGCATAGGAAGCATGTACCGTCAACAGGGGAGGCAGCCTCGTCGACGATGAAGCATGTAGCGTGTGCTCCGTCGATGGAGGAGGTGTTCTCATCGATGAGGATGTCTTGTAGAGTCCTCTCGTTGACGGGGAAGTATGCCCCGTCAATGGGGAAAGTAGCAGGACCTCTGTTGTCAACAGTGTATGAGGCCTCATCGATGGGGGAGCTGAGGAATGCTGACCCGTCGATGAGGAACATTCCTTTCTGTGAGAGGTTGTACCTCTGTGCTCTTTAGATGAAGAAGTGCCTGCCATCGACCGGGGTGTATTGCCCATCAACAATGAATGTTTTCTTGATGATCCATGTTTCGGAGGTATGACCATTGAAAGCGGTCAGGCAGGACTTTAGGCGAAGGTGTTTCCTTCCCTATTTTATCTCTTGAAGAGGACTCTGAGTTTTTTGAGCCCTTTGATTAAGTACCCTGCATGTATGACAAGGAAACATCCATCGTAGCACTCTTATCAAGTATAGGAATATGGTGCCTGTATGAAGCCCAGGCACCCCAAGGTTATGGGTTCAATCCACGTCATAGACTGCTGCTAAAAGAGCTGCTGCCAGAGCTGAAGCAAGCGGGAAAATGAACGGAGATTACCAGGGATCACCCACTTTTATAGGTACAGCCCAGGAAGTGAGTTTGTGTGGTGGTTCCTGGTGTGGAGACTGCTGGAAGAAACTTCCGTGCTGGAGTGTCACCTATTGGGAACTCCCAGAAGTAATGACTTATTGCAAGAGACCATTCCGTGGAAGAGCTACTGTTACAGGTAAGTAACCTGTTTTTCTAGGATCATGGATATGTTGTTCATCCACACTTATTGGCAGACTCCTAGCATTTCTCCAGGAGGAGGGAGGGAGGGAGGCAAGGCGCACACCCCCCTACTTTGGGAACAGAGACTGGAGAACTGAGGCCCCAAAACCAGCATCCTGGTGTGACTCAAGGTCGATGTGGTAATGGGTGATGAAGGTATCTGCTGTCTTCCAGATGGCAGCCCGACAGATTTCCTGGATAGGGATGTCCCTGGAAGCAACCACCGACGCAGCGGTATGGCAGATAGAATGAGCTCTTATCCCTCTGGGAGGCTCCTCGCCCGCCAACCTATAGAAGAGATCAATGCAAGATGTAATCCCATCTTGTGATCGAAAGCTTTGCTGCAGGTCTGCCAAAGGTGGTTTCACCGTTGGTGACAAACAGCTGGTGAACCTCGCCCCAAATTTCCGCCGTCCTCTCCTTATAATTGGAGAGAGCTCATCTCAGGTCCAGAATATGGAGCCTGTACTTGGCATCCGAGGTGTAGTTCGGGTAGAACTCGGGCAGAGTCGACACCTGGTTAAGATGAAACTCTGACACCACCTTCAGGAGGAATTTCTGGTGGGAGCGCAGGACAACCATGTCCCTGTGGAAGACCAGATAAGCGGAGTGCACCAAGAGTGCCTGGAGCTCCCCTGTCCTTTTGGCAGATGTGACAGCCACCAGGAAGGCCTTCCTCCACAAGTGTGACATCTCACACTTGTGCACTGGTTCGAATGGCTTGCCCATGAGCTTTGCCAAGACCAGCAGTAAATCCCACAGAGGCGGAGGTTCACGCACTAGAGGTGATATGTGATCAAGGCCTTTGAAAAAGCGCCACACCACCTTCTACTGTGCCAGCATCTGCTGACCGGCCTGAGCCCGGTAAGAAGAGATGGCTGCCAGGTGCATCTTAATAGTCAAAGACCCCCTTTGGAGAGAGAGAGAGAGAGAGAGAGAGAGACCAAAGGTAGCCTAAAATGCTAGCCATGGTACAGAACAGAGGGTCCAGGCCCTTGCCCTGACACTAAATGGAAAATCTTTTCCATCTGAAAGCACAGCACTTTCTGTTCGACTCCTTTCTGGATGCTTCCACTACTGTGAGTACATCCTCGAAGAGACTCAAAGCCTAGTCGCTCAGGTACCAGGCTTTCAGGTGCAAGGATTGAAGGTCCAGATGAAGGACCTTCCCCTGATTGAGAGAGATCAGGTCCAGGCATGCTGGAAGATGTCTTGGGAGCCTGTTGCTGAGACTAAGGAGATCTGGATACCAGAACTGGCATGGCCAGTCTGGAGCTACCAGGATAACCTGCGCCTTGTCCCTCCTCACCTTGAGGAGGGCCCTGTGAATCAAGGGAAATGGAAGGAGGACACAGAAGAGGCCTGGGGTCCATGGCCTCAAGAAGGCATCCCCCTGCAGCGATCTCTGCTGGGGGGGGGGGGCATGAAAGAGCCTCAGCTTGGTGTTCTCCTTGGAGGCAAACAGGTCCACCATCGGTTTGCCCCAGTGGGAGAACAGGCTGTAAGCTACCTCTGGATGGAGAGGTCACTTGTGGGATGTCTCACCTATGCGGCTGAGGGCATCCACCAGTTGATTTGAGGCTCCCACCACATGGATGGCTAGGAGATCTGCCTCCAGTCAGCTCATGAGTGTCCAGATGCGGAGCACTTCCCTGCACAGCAGCCGGAAGTGCGTGCCACCCAGCTTGTTGAGGTAGTACATGGTTGTGGCATTGTCCATCTGGACTTGAACCACTTGACCCCACAGCGGCTGAGCGAATGCTGTCAATGCCAGTCTGACCGCTCTGAAATTTAACAGACTGATGTGGTAACGGGACTTCGGGGGGGGGGTTCAGAACCCACTGGCCCTGCTGTCACCCTTGTGGACTCCCCAGCCCATGAGAGAGGCACCAGTCATGAGGATGACCGTTGGCTCAGGCGGACAAATGGCATCCCTTCCTGCAACCAGTCTAGGATGGTCCACCACTGGAGAGTGTCCCACATCTTCTGGGTCACAGTGATCAGCTGGTCGAAATTACCTAGGCGCTGAGTCCACTGGGAGGCCAGCTTCCATTGAAGGGGGCGCATATGCCACCTGGCCCAACAGAACACAGTGGTGCAGGCCGCCATGTAACCCAGAAGACGCAGAAAGTCCTGGGCAGGGCGCAATTGCCCAACCAGAAATGATTGGGCAAAGGAGGAGAGATCCTCCACCCTGTCCCCCGGAAGCTGAGCTCTGGCTTGGCGAGAGTCAAGCTCTGCCCCGATGAAGCACATCACCTGAGAAGGCACGAACTCCGACTTGGTCTCGTTGATCGGGAGGCCAAGTTGAGAGCAGGTCTGGAGGGCCAGGTCCCTGGACTTCTCCACCTCTTGCTGGGTGGAACCTAAGAGTCAATCGTCAAGGTAAGGGTACACCCTGACCCCTCGATGCCTGAGGTGGGCTGCCACCTGCAGTGCATTTGGTTAAGACTCATGGGGCCGGTAACTGGCCGAATGGCATGGCTTGGAACTCGTAAAGGATTCCCTCTGTTCTGAAGTGGAGGAACCACTGGTGAGATGGACAGACTGGGACATGAAAGAACGTGTTCTGAAGATCCAGTGAGCAGAACCACATGTTTTGCTCCAGGGATGGTATGATCTGGTACAGTTACCATCCGAAAAGTGCATGGTCTGAGATACTGATTCAGGTCGTGCAGATCTAGAATGGGGTGCCAGACCCCCTCCCCCATCTGTTTTGGGACCAGGAAGTACCTGGAAATGAACCCTTGGTTGACTGGAGCATCTGCCACTCTGATCACTGCCTCCCTGAGGAGGAGCTGGGCTATGTCGTCTCTCAGAGGTGACTGAATGTTGGCTGATACTCTCTCCTTCTGTGGGGTGTGGACTCAGCTGGGTGGGTATTGCTCGAATTCTAGAGGCAGACCCTGGCTAGCCACTTCTAAGACCCACCTGTCCATGGTAACAGTGGACCAGGCTGAAAGGATGTGGTGGAGCCGACACCCCATGGGAGGACCCAGAGCTGGCATGACAGGAATAGGGATGGCCACCCCCTATCCTGTCACTGGGCAGGCTTGGAGGAAGAGGGTCCAGGGCCTGAACCCCGACCTCCTGTGTGGGCCTGGGAGGTCCGGGCTTGGGCCGGGGGCATCAAGCCTGTGCCTGCTGATGCTGTGCTCCCTGAAAGGAGGACTGCTGGGCCACAGCAGGAGAGTGCCGGAAAGGCTTCTTCTGCTGCTGCTGCTTCTTAGAACCAGAAACGCTTTGAGCAGAAGTAGCCGAGTCCAAGGTGGCATTGGACTGTTCGATTCGCTGAAGGTGATCATCCACACCTGGACCAAAGAGATCGGTGCCCAGGAAAGGAACATCAGCAAGTTTGTGCTGGGTATCTGCTGTAAAGGTGGAAAGCCTCAGCCAAGCCCTGCGCCGTGAGCAACCACGGCTGCCACTGAATGGGTGCATGAGTCCCCAATGTCCAGAGCCATCTGAAGCTGCTGACTGGCAATGGCACGGCCTTGGTCCCGGACCTTACTTGACCGTAGCCTGAAGGTCCACGGGGAGATGTGGGAGAACTTCTTCCAAGGACCCCAGAAGAGCATGGGAGAAGTGCGCCATGATGACAACCAAGCTTGCCAGACAGAGGCCTAAAGAGGACGCCGCACAGACCTTCCTGGCAGAGTGGTCCAGTTTCTTGAACTCCTTGTCCAGGGGTCTATCGGTGTTGGCAGAACTTTGTTGTATGTCTGAACACAGAGGCGGTCACAAGGCTCTCGGCTGAGGGATGTTCTGTGAACCCTGAGAAGGACCCCATGGGCACCACATACTTGCGGGCCATCCGGCCAGATGGCACTGGACAGGAGGCAGGATGCTGCCAAAGCTCCAAGGCAGACCAACAATGGCTTCGGCCACAGGAAAGGCTTCCGTTAGGGTATCCCCTCTCTTGAAAATGTCAGTGAGAGGGTACTCTGTCCATTTCTGGATTGGTTCCAGGGGCATCCCCGTGGATTCAGAGATAAGGTGGAGAATCCCTTGAAAGGACAAAGGGCCTTCCTCCATCGACAGATCACCAGCCGACTAGTTATCCTGCAGGTGAACGTGAAGGCTGGTGTCGTCTGAATCTGAGGTATCCAGATATAACGGTCGGTCGCCAAGGTTGCCCTCAACGTGCCTGGGGTGATCAGGCATGAGGGCGACCGAGATCCTGTGAGGAAGACCCGGGGTTGACTGAGCTTCCTACGTAGGAGCCCCTCCCAAAGGCTGTTAAAGCGGTGGCTCCACCACAATCGGTGGAGAGCCCGATATCGGCCAAACCGGAACAGGTTTAGCCGGCCTCATGGGGGAACCAATTTCACCAGTTTCAAACGAGTCGGCTTTGGCCTAGGAGGTGAAAGCCAAGTAATGTCCGGAGTAGAGACTGTGGTCGGTTTCTGCCCGGACAGGATCAGCTGCTGCCACATCAGATCCTTGTAGCAGCGGCGGAGTTTCTGCCGAAGCCTCTCCTCATCTGAGGATGACTGATGGCATCACCTCTTTTTTTTGAGTGCTTGTAGATCTCGACCTCAATTGGACTGGCCAAGTCAGTCATTCGGGAGACACCAGTGGGAACGGTGACTTCCCGGGATCAAGGACTGGTTCCTCGACTGGATCCCTAGCTGGCTGGGTCACCTCGTTGGGAAAAGACAGGACCGGGGTCCTACTGAGAGAGTTGTCAACCAGAACAGGCAACAATGGATCGATGGGATTAAGAATGACCTCAACCTTGTCGATCGAGACCTCAGTCAACTGGCCATATGGCAAGGCCAAGAAGCGGGTCGCGAAGGCACTGGATGACCTGCTCTCCCCCTAAGCCTCCACGAGGTCGCGAGAGCCTGCAGCGCTCTCCCAGCACGGATCGGCGGAACCCCACCCCACCCCCCGAAGCGGGTCGCGAGGGCACTGGATGACCTGCTCTCCCCCTAAGCCTCCACGAGGTCGTGAGAGCCTGCAGCGCTCTCCCAGCACGGATCAGCGGAACCCCCACCCCACCTCCCGAAGCCAGAAGGTACGAGGTTCGCAGGGAGCCTGGAATCAGCTCCTTTGTCCCAGCATTTGAATTTTAGCACCTTCCTCGGCCTAAGCTTAGCCCCTGCGATGCGCGTTGTACTGCTGTGTCGTGGCTCTTAAAGGCAGGGCAGTCAGCGTAGCACTTTAGATAGTTTTTTTATTTCCTTTTTTCATTTTAAGCCTGATAGTACTCTGCTTTGTGAAACAGCTTCAAGCAATATATGTACAGGATTAGAGCGGGGTCCTCCCCTTTAATGCTCACTTGCATGAATGGTAGTTACACTGGACTGTATAAGCGACTAAATGTAATCCATAGTAAAGCAGGCACAGAATATTGGCATAGACCTTAGGCACTAAATTCGGAACAAAGCGCTGAGCGCGTTCACTCCATTGAAACCAGACTCCTTACAGAACTGCCCGAGCAACCCCCAATCGCTGCTAGATTTTGTAACCTGAAGCACATTGGTCTTACCTGCAAAGCCCCTCCTGCTGCTCCACTGTATATCTAACCTTTCGTCTTTCTTTCTCCTCCACAGCCAGAAGCGGGTCGCGAGGGCACTGGATGACCTGTTTCCCTAAGCTTCCACGAGGTCGCGAGAGCCTGCAGCCTCCCAGCACGGATCGGGCGGAACCCCACCCCACTTCAAGCCAGAAGGTACGAGGTCTGTAGGGAGCGTGGAATCAGTCCCAGCATTTGAATTTTGGCACCTTCCTCGGCCTAAGCTTAGCCCCTGCGGTGCACGCTGTACTGCTGTGTCGTGGCTCTTGCCCCATCGGCCACCACCCCCACCACCACCCTTGGTCGGCTCTTACATTTATAGGCAGTTGGAAGGTCAGGTGACGCAGCCAAAACCTATCAGCCTAGTTTCAGGTTTGCAAGTTATCACCGCTCATCAGCAGAGGCCGCTAACACAATCCTGCCATTCTGCAAAGCATACCTCTACTTTCAAACATGTACTTTCTTCTAATAGCAGTGCTTGCCACGGTTATGCCCCTCACCTCACTTCCCCCTACAAACCTGCCTTTATACAACCCTGCTCCTTGCTTTAGTCTCTCGCCCTCACCCCCCCCCTGCCAACTCCCAAGGACTGCCAATTCCACAAATCTACCACTTCGTGGATCATAAGTGCCTCAATCATTCCCTGTCCTTCTCCATGGGATTACCAGCCCTAATTGAGCTAGGTGCTGGCACCCTTACCAAGCCACACACCCCAGATCCCGCCTCAAACCAAGTCCATGGCGCAATGCTACTAGATTTCTCACCCTGCTGCTTCTCTTGTCAGGGGACATTGAAGCTAACCCTGGCCCTCTATCAAATCACAACCATGCGCTTCCTCCGAAGGGACTTAGCCTACTCCATCTGAACATCCGCAGCCTCCTAAAAAAAATATCTGAGCTGCAAGTCACCATTCAAACTCTCAAGCCTGACATCTGCATCATATCCGAGACCTGGCTTAAACCTCACCATGTGGATGCCGCAATAGCTATCCCGGGGTATACTGTAATCAGGCAGGACCGCCTAGGCCCTAAGAAAGGAGGAGGCATAGCTATGTATATGTCATCCAGCCTTAATTACACCCCTGTCCATATCAATGGCCCGCCCCCCCAAATTGAAACTAAGCTGATTAAACTTCTGCTGCCACACTCCTCCCCGGTATATGTGGCTGGCATCTATTCCGCCCAGCTACTCCTGGCGACACCATCATCAATCATCTAGCTGCCCTAAAAACCCTGGCTGCCTCAGGCGAACTCCACATCCTAGGCGATGTAAACCACAACTGGCTTGCACCCGCTTGCGTGAAAATACGTAGTAGTGTCAAAGCCCTCAACCTTTCCCAACTAATTGATCAGCCCACGCGTCTAAACCCCGCAACAAGTAACCACTCCCTCCTGGACTGGGCTCTCACCTCACACCCTCACAGAATAATCTCGGCGGGCATCCTTCCAGACTCCCTGAGCGATCACCACATGATCTATATATCTAGAAAAGTGCACAGACCTACAAACCACCTCCCTCCTAGGCAGATCCTTACGACAGCTTACAAATCTCTCTGCCTCCAATCACTCTTAAACGATATAGCGCTTGCTGACTGGTCCTTTATCAATCTAGCGCCCTCAATCGACCCGTCTTTGATAAGTTCAGTAAGCAACTCCTTCACATATGGCACTATCACGCCCACTAAGGAAAAAAGAGTTAGGGCTTACCACCTCCCCTGGATATCTGCCGATATAATTAGCAAATGCATAGCTAGGGATCAGGCCTGGAAAAGTCACAGGAAACTACAATCCCCCCTCATCTCTGCAGCACTACCGGACCCTCCGAAACAATTGCACCAAAGCCATAAGACAGGCAAAAAACCACTATTTCCGTGACGCCCTCACCAAAAATCTTAATCATCTCACCAAATTCTGGAAAACCGTCAAAACCTTGTTCTCTCTGCCGACCCAACCCCCTACCCCTACCCTAAACCTCCTGGGCAATGTCTTATCAACCCCTAGCGAAGTTGCATCAGCATTCAACTCCTTTTTCTCGACTAGTGCCAAATCTCTCATAGACAACCAGCAACCTTGCGCACCCGCCAACAACCTCCGTGCCATTCCCTCGACGTCCTCAAACACACCCACTCTCTCTGCCACATCCCCGCCATCCTCAAGCACGCCCACTTTCTCCTTCCGGCCGGTCTCCCCAGCAGAAGTTCTTTCTGCACTATGCTTCCCTTGACCCTAACAAAGGCAAGTGCCCGCAAGGCCTGGACACCAAACTCCTCTTCCTATCAGCCCCTGCGATAGTCTCCCCCCTAGCTGACCTACTAAACTGCTCTTTCCCCACGGCACAAATTCCAGCCACCTGGAAGGAAGCTGTAATCATCCCCTACCTAAAGGGGGTGACCTATCAGTGCCGGGCAACTACCGCCTATCTCTCTCCTACGGCACTGGCCAAGCTGCAAGAGCAGCTCGTACTCACCCAACTAACACAATTCCTCGACTCCACCTCCTTCTTCACTCCATTCCAGTCGGGCTTTCGCAAAAATCATTCCACCATCACAGCTCTGCTAAGGCTCACTAACGATATCTCTTTGGGCATGGACAAGGGCCTTGTCACCTCTGCTATTTTTACTGACTTGGCCAAAGCCTTTGACACTGTGTCCCATTCTAATCTCCTCTCAAAACTGCAACAAGCAGGCCTCTCCCCGCCCGCCTTGAACTGGTTCCAAGCCTATCTGTCAGGCAGAACGCAGGCTGTAAAAATTGGCCCACACGTCTCATCCCCGCTCCCAGTGAACATGGGGGTACCCCAGGGCTCGGTCCTGGGCCCCCTGCTCTTCTCTATTCTCTTAAATGATCTGCCACTAGTCTGCGCCAACTCAGCGTTGCAAATGTACGTGGATGACACAGTGCTGTACACCTCTGGCCCCTCTATCACTGACACAATGCTATCTCTCCAACGTGATTTCGATGCCGTTCAAACTTGGCTCCAGGTCCAACCAGCTGGTCCTAAGCGCCAAAACCGTCTCCATAACCTGGCACCATCCCAAGCTATCCCGGCTGGCTGCCCCCCCTGTCTTCCACACCCTGGATGGCTCCAACCTTGACTCCTGCACCTCCTTCGGGTACCTCGGGGTTTGGCTCAATCAACACCTTAATTTCCATGCCCACATCGAATCTCTACAGAAAAAACTCCACCCTAAATTAGGTGCACTGCACCGACACAAAGGTTCCCTTCCCACCTCTATTAGGAGGGAGCTAGTCCTCAAAATGATCCTCCCCATTTTTGACTATGGCGACGTGGTCTACAGCGCTGCCCCTCCATCTACCCTGGCCAGACTGGACCCCCTATCATTGCTCTGTCGCCACGCACTTGACTGCCCTCCTCCACCCATCACTGTGACCTATACAGAGCCCTCTCCTTCCCATCTTTAGAATCGCGTAAATTACACTGTACTAATCTTATTTACAAATACTGGTCGAATACCCTCCCCCTGTACCTCAGATGTGCCCTATCAACCCAACCACCCCCCGTCTACCCCCTCAGAGCTTCTGATCCTAAACAACTCCATGTACCCTTCATGCGCACCTCTAAGGGCCAAATGGCCTTTATGCATCGACTGCCGAAACTATGGAATGAGCTACCTGCAGACATCAGGCTCTCAGACTCCCACTGGGCCCTCAAACCACGTCTGAGGTCCCACTATTCTGTTGCATGTAACTGCCACCCGAAGATTTAGCTTACATATATAATAAGGGCTTATACCTGATGCCGGGCGTCTAATCACACTGTGTACTGTGACTACTGCTAACTACTCTAGACCTATGTAACACTACTGTACTGTGACTTTACTGTATCTGTTCTTTGACCTATGTAACCCCAGGTTGCAGTTGGAAATGAGCGGGCCCCGCTCAGAATGCTTATCTGGTAAATCTCTTAAATAAATAAATAAATAAATAAATAAATAAGAAGCCAGCGGCTGAGGAGGCAATTTCAACCAAAGTCGATACTGCTGTCTCCTGGGATCGAGATCGCTCATGATCCCAAGAGCATCTTCGCCAAGATGAAGACTGATTTGGATCCTTATCCCTCTTACCGGACCGAGAGGAGTGAGGCCACGGGTCCCTTGCCCTTAGTGGGGAGAGATTGGCACAACTCTCGGAAGGAACCTGAAAAGGTGGAGTCCAAGTTGAAAGGAACGAAAAATGACTGAGAGGAAGACTTAGCGGCCCACGCCGCTTTGTCTTTGAAGGCCTGCATTCATCACAGCTGTATAGTGGATCTTGCAGCCATGGAGACTGCCCACCAGGCCTCTTTAGATTTCACTGGAGTATTCTGTTTTTCTGGCCTGCCCAACTTGAAGCATGCGAGATGATCGTCGAGCACATTCGGGTCAAAAGCGAGACACATCTCACAAGTCTTGGTGTCATGGCTGACACCCAGACAGTAAACGCATGCGGTATGTGGATCAGTGCATGACATTTTTTGGCCAGATGGGCACAGGCACCAGTGAAATCCGGGGGAAGATTTATCTTCCATGATGAAATAATGAGAATCACCGTTGCTAACTCGAATGAGTCGAAGTTTCGGAATAGAAACATAGACTTTGATGGCAGATAAGGACCCCTTGGCCCACCTAGTCTGCCCATTTCCCTACCTAGAGGATAAGCTGCAGATCCTATTTAACCAACAGCCTATTTCTTCCTACACCCCCCACAAAAAAATGCCTTATGTCTGTCCCATGCATTCTTGAATTTTCCCAGTTTTACACCCCACAACCTCCTCAGGAAGGCTGTTCCATGCGTCCACCACCCTCTCTGTGAAAAAACACTTCCTCACATTGCCCGAGCCGTCTCCCCCCCTCCCCATCTTCAGATTGTGTCCCCTTGTTCTTGCACATCTCTTTTTCTGAAAGATGCTACCCTCTTGGACTTTGCTGATTCCACTGAGGTACTTAAAAGTTTCTATCATGTCCCTCCCTCCCTCCTTTCCTCAAGGGTATACATATTAAGCTCCTTTAGTCTCTCCTCGTATGGCTTCTCTTGCAGACCCTGCATCATTTTAGTTGCCCTCCTCTGAACTGCCTCCATCCTGCCTATGTCCTTGCGGAAATGGGGTCTCCAGAACTGGACGCGGTATTCCAGATGGGGTCTCACCAACTGTCTGTACAGGGGGATAACAACTTCCTATTTTCTGCTGGTGATACCTCTCCTATACATCCCAGTATCCCCCAGCCCTCCCTACTTTCTCACATTGCTTGCCAACCTTAAAAGTCATCTGCCATTACCCCAGATCCCTTCTTCCATTTTTGTTGTTGTTACTACCTCCCCCCATTGTGTAATCTTCCCCTGGGTTTTTGTTTCCCAGGTGCATTACTTTGCACTTCTTTGCATTGAATCCAAGCTGCCATACTTCTGACCATTTCTCCAACCTTGCCAAGTCCCTTCTCATCCTTTCCATGCCTCCTTGTGTACCAACCCTGTTGCAGATCTTTGTGTCATCTGCAAAGAGGCATACTTTTCCTTCCGGTCCCTCTGCAATGTCACTTATAAAGACATTAAAAGGACTGGACCTAGTACTGAACCTGCAGTACCCCACTAGTAACCCCTCTTTCTTCAGAGTGGACTCCATTTACAATTACCTTCTGTGTTCTGTTGTTCAGCCAATGTTTACCCAGGCTACCACCCTGGGACCCACTCCCAGGCTAGTTAATTTGACTACTAATCTTTTGTGTGGACTGTGTCAAATGCCTTGCTAAAGTCTAGGTAGGCCATGACCATACCCCTGGTCTACTACTTTGGTCACCCAGTCAAACAAATCAATTAGATTCATCTGACATGACCTTCCTGCTGTGAACCCATGCTGCCTTGGGTCCTGTGCCCCACTGGCCTCTAGGTACTCAACAATTATTTCCTTCAGAAGTGATTCCATCACTTTCCCTACCACCGAGGTCAAACTGACAGGTCTGTAGTTTCCTGCCTCTGTCTCGGTCCCACTTTTGTGAAGAGGAATCACATCCACCTTCTTCCAGTCCTCAGGTACCACACCATCCTCCCAGGATTTGTTAAAAAGGGTAGTCAGTGGTGTCACTAGTTCTCTGTGTAATTCTTTTAGAATTCTGGGGTGAATTCCATCTGGCCCCATCGCTTTGTCCACCGTCAGTTTTAGGAGTTCTTTCAGAACCCTTTCTTCTGTGAAAGGACTGGGATCGACCCCCCTATACAGAGTGCTTCTGTTAATTGGATTTGGCACCTCCCCCACTTCCTCTTTTGTGAATACTGAACAGAAGTATTCATTTAGTATCCCTGCTTTTTCACTGTCACTCTCTGCCCACCCACCTCCCATTTTATTCAGCCTCACTATCCCTCCCTGAGGTTTTGAAGCCAGGGCCTACAAAAAGCGAAAGCAAAGAGGAGGCAACCTGAATCTTCCAGCGGAAAGGAAGATCTGGCATCACGGGATGGAGCCGAGCGCTACACCACTCGGGTGGGTGGGAGGAGCCAGCTTGAAGACCTTCCAGCGATTCTTAAAGGGGAAAGGGACTTGCCGGTAAGTCTGGATGAACAACATATCCACGACCATAGAAAAATTGTTATTTATACATTTCCTGGTGTGTGCCCAATTCCTTTCCATTGTCTTATGCTTGAAACCTTCAAGTACCTTAAAGGCATAATAAAGGTGGATCTCAGGAACCACTTTAACTTGAATAAGAACAAGAAGAGAATATGGCACAGTTACAAATGGAGGGCACCTCAATTTTTATGGAGCAGTGATGTCAAGGTTAAATGAATTTCTGGCAGAGATCATCAACCAGAAGATGGTCAGTGGATTCAAGAGGGGGTGGGACAAAGTCAAGGGGAAGGTTAGCAATATGTGGGAGGAGGGGCAGGATGCTCTATAAACAATGGTAATGGGGACCCGCAATGAACTGATTTGATAGACTGTATGGCCTGCTCCTAATGGTAGATTCATATATCAAAATGTAACCTTTTCGTATTTACCCTTGAGACACTATCATGATCTATAGAGCACTGCCATTACTGCCATCACTTATAGCCGTTCACCTCAAACATATACTGTATAGATAACAACTTGATGCCTCTAAGTCAGTATTCCACTCAACAGTATCAATGCTGAAGCATCATGAATCTATAGTTAGGCTGGGATAGCCAGCTACCTGGCTGGCTTGGAGTGTAGTTCTGTTACTGTTTTGGAGCACAGACAGAAGGGGATCAACTCCCTCCAGCAGTGCACCCAATGCTAGTGGGGAACTGGGTGCCAAATCATTTGTGAATAACCCAAGTCTGAGTCAGGGTCTCATACGTTGCAGAGCAGCGACACAATGCTATCCACGGAAAGTCAGCCCTTGAGCCAAGCTTTTATCTCTGTCAATTTCTGCCTTGGCAGACCCAGCTCCCCTCAGAGTGTTTGCTCATCATTCTCATGAGAAAATAGGCCCTGTACAATGGATTTTCTGAGGAGCTGAATAAGACTTACCTTGACCCTTTTAAGGAAGATGGTAAACTTGACAAAGATGTCCTTCAACAGATCAAACCACTGCAGAAAGTTCATCATTCTCATTTGATCTGCAAGCCTAGAGAAGTAAAAGTTATAGATTACCATTCATGGGATGTAGTAATGACTAGTATTCTTTGAAATACTCCATGCTTATAATACTTGACAGAACAAGGTATAAGTTATTTTTCATTATGTGCTCCATTTCCAAAAGGCAGAAGACAAGATGAATTGACATCTGCTGACAAAGAATATTAAAATATTCTTTCTGAACTAATATGGTTTACCACAGATGTGAAGATACACATACCAAGTTGCCTTTAGAAAAGTTACTATGTTAGCAACCCAGTGGCGGAGCTAGAGGGGGGCGGTCGGCCCTCATGGTTGCCCCAGTGTGAGTAGTGGAGCCCTGCCACCAACTTTATTCATTGTTTAGTGCCCATTGTGGGCCCATGATTGACTGAATGGTCCCCTGGCTCCCAGACGTTCCTAAATCTGGCTCCACCACTGAACCCAGCATCACTTTATAACATACAATACAAAAGGGGTTACCTAAAATCTAATAATTAAGGAAAATTCCATGGCCTGGGTAATGCCTTGTGACAGATGAACTGTATGAAGGTATGCCCAAAGCCCGGCTGTATTGACAGCATTATATATCTGGAGAGTCATGTGATCAGATGGTGTTCAAAAATACCACCTATGAAAACTTGGTATATTTTTTTATTTATTGATGTGTGTTATTGGTAGGACCTTCTGTATGTGTTACTTAGTTTTTATATATTGATATATCAAAATTGTGTCAACATTATATACTGATAAAAAGAATATACAATAATAAAATAGAATATAATAAACTATACTGACATATGTTGATAGAGTAAGAAATGATACAGTATAGAAGAGTCAAGCCAGGATGCAGTGCAGTACCTTAATACTAATACCAAGATGGGTGAGGAGCAAGAGGCAGTGAGCCCATATGAAGCTCCCATCCCAACATCCATAATAATATGAACTTGGTGTGTATCAAAGATCCAATCGAGTCTTTTCTTAAAGAGGGATTTAGAACTGCTTATTATTATGTGATACAGAAGGCATTTCAAAGATTTACAATTCATTGAGAAAAAAAGAGCTTCTTTATAATACTATTAAATTTCATACCATGCAATTGCAATGGGTGCCCCCGTATGTCCAACATGTTTTATTTAAAAACAAAACCAATTCTGGTGAAAAGGTAAGGATCCTGAATAATGTCCCACAAGAAGAGCAGGTTGCCCCTTATCCTTCTCTGCTCTAAGGCCATCGAGTTTAATTTTTTTTCTGTTTTCATAATCAAGGTCCTTTACCCTAGACATGAGCCTGGTCACTCTTCTTTGCACTTTCTCGAGTTGATCACAATCATGTTTTTTGACAGGATACCAAAACTGGGAGCAGTATTCAAAATAGGACTGCACATACGATCTATGTAAGGGACCCAGAGTAGCTGGATCTCTAGATTTAATATTCTGGCAAATTGCCCAAAGGGCTTTACTGGCCTTTCAGATAGCCTCGTTTACCTGTTTAAAGGTGTCTAAATCATTAGATATATAAACCACAAGATCCTTTTCCAAGGTTGCTTCTGCCAGTTTATTGCCACATAAAAAGTATTTGTGCTTCTTGTTGTTAAAACCAAAATGTATAACTCTACATTTAACTAGATTTAGTTTCATCCCCCATGTATTAATCCCATAAGTAATCTTATTGAGGTCATCTTGAATTCTGTCAATTTCATCAGTTTCACATGTACCCCCAATTTTGAAGTCGCCAGCATTTTTAATTGATCAGCTGCTAAAACTGTGTCTAAGATCTGAGATGAAAATTTGGAAGATCAGAGGCCCAAGAACGGACCCCATGGCACTAAAGTAGACACACGTCCCTGTTGAGAGGAGACACCATTAATTACCGCCCCCTGATCTTGGTTGCTCAACCAGCTAGATAACCATTTGATGTAAATTTTGTATACCCCGCTCTATTGTAATTTCTCAATTATCGCCCAATGCGAAATGACGTCAAATGCCCTCCTAAAATCGAGGAAAACCACATTACAGGGTGTTCCCTTATCCAGATAATGACCAATTTTCTCATAAAAACATAGCAGATTTGTGAATCATGACCTTCCAGCAGTGAACCAGTGTTGTACACTGTCAATATAATGCAGTAATGACTGGATACTTTCTTTTACAATTCATTCTAATAATTTACAAACTATAGAGGTGAGACTTATAGGTCAGTAGTTTTCAGTGTTGTTCTGGTTACCCTTTTTAAATATGGGAACAACATTTGCTGCTCACCAGTCTTTACACACTACACTGCTGTTTAAACTACTTTCAAAAAGCATCTTAAGGAGATACAATAAGTGATCTGCCATTAATTTGATCATTTTGGCAGTAATATTGTCAGGGCCGGGGAACAATCCGCTTTCATTTTCTTAATTCTTGACATTATCTCTTCCTCCGAGATCAAAACTGCATTCCGCTGCTTAAATGATGATAAGGGAGTCTTATCTGACACCATAAATATTAGTATTTCTGCAAAGTGCTGCAGTATGCTGCAAGGAACAGTGCAATTCAATTGCAATTAAGTGCTTTTGTCATGCAGTGTTTTGTGACGTCTTTTATTGTATTGCATCCTGGCTTACTCCACTGCATATTAATATTACTTCAAAAACCTAAAACTAATATACATTGATACATACCGCATTACCATATATTGATACATAACAACTGCATCAACAGATCCATTCCGTATCAACATGTTTCCAAGTTTTCATTTAACAAAAGTACAGTTACGCAAGAACTTACCGTAACAGTAGATCTTCGAGAGGAGCTCTTGCAGCAGGTAACACCGTTAGGACTAAGCCACCAGATGCCAGGACCCTACAGAAAAATTCTAACTGGCAGTCTATAGTGGGGGACCGCCCCTTACATCACCTATGGTATAAAAGGGGTTGTCCCCCAGCCCGTCCTCGGTTCTCCCGCCAGAGACCCCAGCACAGATACAGAACATGGAGAACCGAGGAGGTTCCTCCTAAAGGGGGAAGGTGGGAGGGAAACAGCACCTGCTGCAAGAGCTCCTCTTGAAGAGCTACTGTTATGATACGTAATGATGTAACTATACCATCTTACCTCGAGGAGGCGCTCTTGCAGCAGGTGACCGTGTTAGGACCGAGTCCCAAGCAGTAAAGGAGACCCCCTCCATCAGCAGGGTGGGGGTAGCATAAAATTCCTTAAGAGTCTTAAGAGAGGAGGCCCTGAAGGACAGAGGGTCCGAAGCCTGCTCTGTCTTGAGCCATGCCCCTGATAGAGCGGCCTTTTCCCGAACCCGGTAAAGGCTTGTCATACTTATTGTAGCAGAAAACAATGCAGTAAGCCAATCATTTGGATAAACACTGCCTAGAAACAGGTGCCCTTTCCATTGTGGGGGCGAAAGACACAAACAACTGGTCGGGCTTTCTAGTAGCTCGGGAGCAGTCCAAGTAATGATGAAGCACCCTATGAATATCCAGAGTATGAAGTAGTACCTCCCCTCAGTTCAAGTATTCTAGATAGTAGACGGAAAGGTGGATGTCTTGATTCAGTGTAAACTCTGACACCACCTTTGGCAGAAACTCAGGATGAGTACTCAAGGATACCATGTCCTTGGGGAAAACCGAACAAGACTCTATACACATCAGTGCCCAAAGCTCGGAACCTTTGAGTGTAGGTAATGGCAACTACAAATAACTCTTTCCAGGACAGAAAGCATAGTTCGCAACTTGTGGCAGGTTCAAAGGGAGGAAAAGTGAGAATATCTAACCCAAATAACAGATCCCATTGCGGGATTGGGTCCCTAATGAGAGGTTTTAGATGCAAAATGCCCCACAAGAATGTGCGGGGAAGGTCAGCCTTGGCAAGAGTTTTGCCCCTTATGGGTGCAAGATAGGAAAAGGAGGCAGACAGGTGCACCTTTAAAGAGAAGTAGCTCTGGTCTGAATCTGACAGGAAGAAAAGGTACTCCAGTACAGATTTCACCAGACAGTTGAACTCCTAGCGGTGGCCCAGAAGCAGAACTGCTTCCATTTCATAGCACAAGTGGCCCTAGTGGAAGGTTTCCTAGCGGACACAAAAAACATCCACTACTGTG
The DNA here is from genome assembly GCA_016271365.2 of Neoceratodus forsteri. Classification (NCBI taxonomy): domain Eukaryota; kingdom Metazoa; phylum Chordata; order Ceratodontiformes; family Ceratodontidae; genus Neoceratodus; species Neoceratodus forsteri. The sequence continues at coordinate 1,508,017,025 of CM057450.1, forward strand.
GTGGAAACCCCAAATAGGGAGACATCTACGTCTGCCAGAACCATGCAAGGCGATGCAGAGATTGGAGATCTGGATGAACCAGGGTGTCCTGCTCCTGGGAGAGCAAGACGAACTGCCAAAGGCAGGATAATCAAAGGTTCCACTGCTTGATGGAAAAGAAATGGAAACCAAATCTGGTGGTGCCAGTAGGGCACCACTAAAATTATCACTGCTCCTTCCAAATGCAGTGATAGAAGAACTTTCTGTTGTAGGGGAGAGGTAGGTAAGAGGTATAGGAGCCCCCAGTCCAGGAGAGGAACAATGCATCTCACCAGAAAACGCCAGGCGACTGTAGCAAGAAACTGGGAAGTGCTGCGTTGGATGGGGAAACAAACAGATGCAATATAGGGCATCCTTCTCTGAGGAAGGGACCTTCGACCACTGAGGGAAGAAGTTCCCACTCGTGAGCCCTGGGTCGAAACCAACGTAGGTTGTCTGGGGTGTTCTGAATGCCTGGAATTGGTTGTAGTGAGGTCCAGGCGAAGATCCTCAGACTGTGACCAGACTCGTTTGGCGGAGGAGTAGGCCTTGAAAAGGGTCTACCCAGCCTCGAAAGAACCTCAAATAAAACCTGTTGAGGAATAAGTGGCAGAGCTGGTGGGGTTGACATCAGGATTTTAGCTTAGGAAGTCCCGGTGTCAGGCCATCAGGCCAAATTAACCCAAAATCAGTGGGTTGTACCGGTGTACCTGGCATCGGACCCTTAGGGACGGAGTCGTCAGGCATCTGATCAGGAAGCCCCGGCATCAGGCCAAGGTAACCCAGAGTCAGTGGGTTGTCCTGGGGTACCTGGCATTGGTCCCTGAGTCTGATCAGGAAGCCTCAGCATCAGGCTGGCGAAAGGCCATCCCTCAGAGCTTATTTTGGAAGCTGCCACCTGGAAGAGGATGGAGAAGAAATCCTGTAAGAATCGCTGAAAAGAAAATGATTTAATGTTTTAAATGAAAAATAAGAAAACCCAATTAAATGTGAAGAAAGGCAGTCGACTGAAGCAGAAGGCATCCAGGAGCCGATGTGCGCAGTTCAACAGTGGAAAAAGAAGAGTGGATGGGCTGGGGGACCACCCTTTTATACCACAGGTGACGTCGGGGGTGGTCCCCCACTATAGACTGCTAACTAGAATTTTTTTGTGGGGTCCTGGTGCCTGGCAGCTTAGTCCTAAGGGTGTTACCTGCTGCATGACCTCCCCCTCAAAGTAAGATCACAAGTTCCTAGCTCTAACAGTTCCAACAGTAACCCTTTCTAAACAAGATTTCTTTGAAAAGGACTAATTTTGGACTATTAGGACTAAGGACTAAGATTAGTTTTTAATGAAAGCTTAAACTCCCATTGATATGGAATTGATCTGTTGGTACGGTTTCCATCTATGGATACCTAACTATACACATCAACATACATTAATAAAATTGCAACCATAACATAACACTGTTGATAGCATTAATTTTTCCTGTTACTTCTTCCCTGGCTTTTTCTTAACAGAATTTTTTGGGGACCTGGTTTTCTCAAAACTATCTTTTACACACACACACACACACACACACACACACACGATTATATACTGTATATTAATATGAGATATAGTATGGGTGAGTGTGAGATAGAAGAAATATCTCCACCAGCTGTCTCTGAACTTTTGATATCCCAGTAACAGTGAGTGGAGATATTGCTGCTATTGCACTGTCACCCATGGCATATTTGATTTGTACAACTGGTACGAATTTCCCTGTGCCAGTTACTGACAAGAACTCTATGTCAAACTCCCACAAACTGTGCTGTAGTGGCTGATGTAGAACCTCCAGAGCTCTGTACTGTACTGGCTGACCTGCAACCAGCATACATCCTCATCATCAAATTGCATCCTAAGCAACTGAATTTACCTCACTGGTGTTACTGCTAAGTCGCTCACAGTTGCAGATATTGGAAATTATCCTGTACAGCAACACTGGTTCAATATAGAGTCCTAGCTGAGCTGGGAAATGCAAACAGCATAGACGATGTGTCTTTATCTTTCACTAGGGTTCACGCTGCTGCCAGGGTAAGGAGGATCAGGGGACAGTAAAAAAGTAACACGCTCCCAGACCCAGTCATGCACATCACGTCTAGTCTCTAAATCTCGGCGATGGGATCAGGCGCTCAGTCCATTAATACACACAACAAGCTTTGGTTTTGAAGAACGGCGGCATTCACCATCTCACGACTAGAAAAGGACAATGCTCAGTTTTCAGCAAATGCAACATCCTTGAAGGAGATGAAAAATGCCTCTATTTCCCCAGATTAGCGAACCTTACAGTATCGCCCATTTCTTGTAACAACATTTTTTGCTGAGAACATGTTTCCTTATGTTTCTTCTAACTGTACTTCACAAATTCAGGCACAGATCAGTTTTGCTTTTCTAAAACAGGATGAACAATTTACACTAGACTTTGGTGTTATTTTAATGAAATCACAAGGATGTCTACTGCCCATAGCAGAGACGGCAGAACTATAAGGTTCACAGCTTTTTTTAATGTGCTAACTCCGTGAGATGCGTTGAAAAGAAAGTTGTCCTGCACTATGGCAGCTAAAGAGGGACACGCTCGCTCCCTTTAACACCGCTACTGTCGAAACAAATTCTCTGTGTGTCTGATGGGGTAGGGGTATTTATTTAATGTACCAGTACCTAGACAGCAGTCCAACTTCACGTTGACAGCTTTCTATTTAAAATGAGACAAAAAATATGTTCGGCATAAAGTGCCTGCATTCTCAAGCTGGGACGCACTTGCAGAGCAGTAGCGGCACGTATAGTAATTGTGATGTACCCAGCTTGAGAAAACAGTAGCTACGATGCACCCAGCATGAAGATATCACTACTATCTCACTAGTGGCCCATGAGATAATAGCTGTATCTTGGCAAAGGGAAACCTACATCTGTTGTATACAGGGAGAGAAATATATATAGATATGTATAAGGGATATGCAATGGAAACGACTGGAATAAATGATTTATCTGCATAACAGCAGTTTGACCTCAGATAAATTCATGAGTGGCATAAGCCATGAGTGAAGTGTCCGAAGTCAAACTGCTCAAGTGCAGGAAAATACAGCAGTTACGTAAGAACTTACTGTAACAGTAGATCTTCAAGAGAGGTTCCTGCAGTAGGTCTTTATAAGTAGGACTGCGCCCCCTGGCATCAGGATCACGTGGCAAAATTGTAGCTAGCAATCATCAGCGGGGACCGCCACCTGGTGTCAGGTAACGGATGTCAGCATGACTATAAATAGGGGTGGGCCATCCCCCGCCCTCCAGTTCTTCCGCTGGAGACCTCTAAAGAGGAAGCAGAAAAAAGGAGTGGAAACTCCTGGGACCCTGAGCCCTGGATAAAACAAGTCCTGGGAAGGGAACAGAGAGGAAAAAACACAGGAGCTGAGGGAAGGTGGGTTGGAAATCTAGACCTACTGCAGGAACCTCCCTTGAAGATCTACTGTTACGGTAAGTTCTTATGTAACTCCTATATCTTACTTCGAGAGGGTCCTGCAGTAGGTCTTCACAAGTAGGACTGAATAACAAGCAGTCAACTAAAAATGGAGGAGTCGGAGACAAGGTTCCGTGAGGAGAAAAATGTCTGCCAACTACAGGTCACTCAGGACAAAAGTCCTTGTAGGACTGCTAGACCAAAGCCAGCCCTGCACCTAGAAGCAATGTCCAGACAGTAATGTTTTGTGAAAGTGTGGATGAAAGACCAAGTGGCCACTGCACATATGTCCACAGTGGACACATTCCTGAAAATGGCAGTGGAAGTGGCCACACCCCTAGTTGAGTGGCCCTTAACCATCCCCGGAAGGAGCTTTTCGTACTTCTGGTAAATGTAATATATACAATTTGCCAGTCACCTAGATAGAGTGTTTTGAAATAGCCTTGCCCTGGCTCTGGGGAGCAAAGGCTACAAAAAGTTGGTTTGACTTGTGAACCTCCTTAGTCCTTGAGACGTAATATCTCAAAATCCTGTGCATGTCAAGGGTGTGCAGGAGATACTCCCCCACTGGAATGATCTTGGTAAAACACCGGCAGTTCAACATTCTGGTTTAGTGTGAGTTCCGACACCATCTTCGGAAGAAAAGAGGGATTAGTCCTCAGAGCCACCCAGTCTCTCTGGAAAATCGAGTAAGGCTCTCTACAAACTAGGGCCTGAACCTATGAAATTCTTCGAGCTGAAGTGATAGCAACTAAAAGGAGCATTTTCCATGCCAAGAAATACATATCACTACTTGCTGCTGGCTCAGAAGGGGGCAAATTAAGTTTTTCTAAAACTAAATTAAGATCCCGGAGGGGAACAGTATTTCAGACTGGAGGTTTGAGGTGAAGGATCCCCTTCAAAAATGTTCTGTAAACCTCTAGCTGAGCCAGGGTTTTGCCTTCCACTGGAAGGTGGTAGGCTGAAACCACAGAGAGATGGACCTTCAGAGAGAAATAACTGAGGCCCAACTCTGACAGGTGCAAGAGGTACTCTAAAGACCTGGGAAGCCAAGCAAGAAAAAGGGTCTAGACCTTTAGCTGTGGCCCAGCTGGAAAATCTTTTCCACTTCATAGCATACATGGATCTAGTGGAGGGTTTTCTGGCCTCCACTATGACTTAAGCGACTCAAGAGGAGATGCCATAGCGAGAAACCACTATGTCCACAGATGCCACGCATGAAGGTAGAGCAATTTGAGGCTTGGGTGTACCAGAGTACCCTGCTCTTCGGACAGAAGGTCGTGAGAGAGAGGAAGAGGCACTGGGGGTTCCAGTGCTAACTGCTGTAGTAGAGGGAACCGTATCTGCAGAGGCCATAGGGGGACAATAAGGATCATGTGTGCCCCCTCTCCTTATAGCTTCAGCAAAACCTTCTGAAGGACAGGAAAGGAAGGAAAGCATATAAAAATCTCCCTGTCCAAGATTGAGACAGTGCGTCTCGCCAAAAACATACCCGGCAACAAGCGAGCAAAAGCTGGGTAGTTTTGCGTTGGATGGGGAGGCAAAGAGGTCCATGTCTGGCTGGCCCCACTGAAGAAAAAGATCTTCTGCTACTGCCTGCTTTAATTCCCACTCATGGGCTCCGGCGACTGATCAGCTAAGACTGCCCGCCAGAATGTTGTGAACACCTGGCACGTGGACTGCTGTCAAGGCTTGGCAGTGTTGAACAGTCCAGTACCACATCTGCATCGCCTCCCTGTAAAGGGGATACGAACGGGTGCCTCCCTGTTTGTTGATTTACCATACTGTTGCCATGTTGTCGGTCTGTATAAGAAGTGTTCCCGGAACTAAGAGGGACTGAAAGACTTGGAGATCATAGAGCACTGCTCGTTTCCAAGATATTGATGTGAAGGTTCTTCTCCATGGGGGAACCAAGTGCCTTGTGTCCGATGCTCTCCCAGGTGAGTCCACCATCCGAGGTTCGATGCATCTGATGTGAGAGTCATGATGCGGGGTTGAGAGTGGAAAGAGACCCCCACCGAGAGGTTGGATAGGTCCTGCCACCAAAGTAGATCTCTCTGAAGACTGTTGGAGACTAGAACCATCTGGTCCATGTCATCCAATCGTTGATCCCATTGGACTCGTAGAGACCATTGGGTCACCCTCATTTGCAGTTTGGCCAACGGGACTGTGGGTATGGCAGCCACCATCAGGCCCAGCAGTCGTAAGACCGAGGGTGCTGTGGTCCAACGAGAGGAGGCCACCAGTGCTGCTTGGAAGATAGAGTTTTTGCTCTGTCAGCCGGAAGGAAGGCCCTGCTCTGGACCGTGTCCAGTACTGCTCCAATGAATTGGAGGTGCTGGGAGGGTGACAACCGAGACTTGGAGTAACTGACAGTAATCCCAAGTCTGGAGAAAAGGTCCAGGGTGAGGGAAAGGGAATCCTTCAGACCCTCCTGGGATGGAGCTGCAAGCAGCCAGTCGTCCAGGTACGGGAACACATAAATGCCCTTGCGATGCAGGGCCGTCACTACCACTGCTAGGCCCTTGGTGAAAACCCAAGGTGCTGAAGAGAGGCTGAAGGGAAGGGCTCTGAACTGAAAATGCTCCTCCTGGAAGGAGACTCTCAGGAAGCGGCTGTGGGCCGGAAGAATGGGGATATGTAGGCAGGCATTCTGCATATCCAAGGAACATAGCCAATTGTTTGGTTGGAGCAGGGGCAAGAGTCCCTGGAGTGTCAGCATGGGAAACCTCTTGTATTCCACGAAGAGGCTGAGCATGCTGAGATCTAGGATTGGTCCGAGATCTCCCATCTTTTTTGGTAGTAGAGAGAAGTGGGAGTAAAATCCCCTTCCTATCCACTCTGGTGGAACGCGCTCTATGGTTGATTTTTGCAGTAGAGCTTGGATTTCCTGCAGGACCAATTTTTGTTGGCCTGATGGGTAATAAGACATGCCGGAGGATTGGTGGGTGGTCTCTCCAGAAACTCTATGGAGTGACCTCTTGCAATTAGCTGTAGGACCCACACATCTGCAGTTATGGCTTTCCACCCTTCCAACTGGAGGCCGAATCTTCCCCTCACTGGTTCCTCCACGAGAAGGGGAGGCAACGGGGGTTTGTGAGTCAGGACGCTGAGGGTAAGGGTGCCTTGCGCCCAGCAGCTGTCTTTGGGAACTTAGCCTGGGGGGTTTGGGCGCCAGAACCAGAGGTGCAACACTTGTTCTGATGTCTGCCCTGGTTCTGCTTGTTCCATTTCTGTTGGTGACAAAAATTCTGCTTGGGTTTCTGACCCGAGCGGTACAAAGAGTGGACATCTTTCAAACATTTGCTGCCTTCTTGCAGCTCTGTGATAATATCTTTATCGTCGCTACCAAACAGAACTGGACCCCTGAAAAGAGCGTCCAGAAGAGTGCTCTGTACATCTTGAGCCAATCCTACAAGGCGAAGCCATGCAAGGCGCCTCAGGCAGACAGACACCTGTAGCCATAAAACATGCTACTGAGTCGACAGAGTCGTAGGCTGCCTGAAGGGCATGGTGTGACAGGATGATTTATTCAACCTGATTTTGTCGATAAGTTTTTTCCTGAGTTGCTTGTCAGGGACTTCTTGGATGTCCTCTTCCAGGTCGGACAAAGCCAGCTTCTGGAAAGCCACTATGTGGGCTACATAGTTCAATGAATGTATGGTGCAAGTAGAAGAGGAGTAGACTTTGTGGCCATATTAGTCCATTTGCTTCGCCTCCTTGTCAGGAGGAGAGGCACTAAGATGTTTGGGTTGTGCAGACCTCTCGTGCACTGCAGTGATGACAACATAGTCAGCTTTGGGTTGAGCTGTAAGGTGGAAAATCCCTTCCGGGGTGGTAGGTTCTGTCTGCTTTCTTAGAAACCGCAGAGATCGAAGATGGCTGTTGTCAAATCGTAGATGTAAGATCTTCTTGTGGCCCCGTCCAAGTAGGGATGGGGAGGGGGGCCGCATTGACCATGTCCAGATGCTCCGCAAGTCTTCTGCATTTGGGGTGCAATCCCTGGGACCCCCACCTGCATGATCTCTGGATGGACCAGAAGAGTTCTGTGAAGGATGGATCCTCCAGTGGAGATTTAGGGGACTCCTTTGGCTGAGGCTCTATGGGAGAGTGGGGTTCTGACTGGATCCCCATGTTTGAGTCTTCGTCAGAGGATTTCAGCCTGCTGGGCAAAGACATGGCATCTGGAACCGCCTCCGTGACTTTGTGCCCTAAAGAGATTCTTGATGGCAGAGCTGTATCTCTGTCAGAAACTCTGCTGGAAGGAGCCGGACTTCCTGGAGGAACTTTGTGGGGCGGGATAGCCCTGACTACCAGTTGGAGCTGGCCCAACTCCTGTAAGAGCTTGGACTTGGGATCCTCCCACCAAGCCGGTATGGACTCTTGCTCCAGCTGATGAGGTGGCGGAGGAGGTGGTGGAGGGTATCCTGGGTACGCCATAAGGTAGGAGGGTTAGCTATGTGGCTGGTACCAGTAAGGGTACTAGTAGCCTTGGAACTGATCCGGTGTCTGGTAACCTGGCATCAGAGGCAGGTAGCCCAGCTTTGTACCCCCCAGTGTCGGGTACTGGGGAAATTGTGGTGTGCAGCCAGGACAGTAACCCGTTGGGCCCGATAGAGGAGGAGCATCAGGTCCGGAGGGAGGTGGTGCCGAGGGATCACTGGGGTTTGGGGGTCCGTCAGCAGATGCGGGGATGGAAGCCCTGAAGGTCCAGGAATATTTTGTTCCATTCTGCCCCTAAAAGGGTCCAGCGAGGGATCTGGTATCGGGAGCCTATCCAATGGCGGGACCGAGACAGGCGAGGGTGTAAGTCCAGAAGGGCCCCGTCAACAGGTCAGCTGGTGAGGCAAGCGTCTCATGGATGTCCAACGTTAGGGGCCCCTGGGAATAGGGCCCAAAGACATTGGGTAAGGTTAGTGATTCCCTAGAGGGAGAACCCTGGAGGGAAGAAGGGGAACCTACAAGCCCGCTCTGCTGGGCGTCGGGGACCACAATGAAGTCCAACTGGAGAGCAGTCACCATGCGGTCGTCAGGTAATCCAGCAACCGACTTAGAGGAGATGGTCTGGTTCGCGTCGGAGGAGCCAATAGTCGACTTAGAGACCATGGCCGGGCTGACGGAAGCCGGTAAGCTAGAGTCAGGCTGATTGGCCTGGGCCGGGCGCCAGTCAGTGGAGCCGGAGGGTGGCTTGTCTGCTGAGCTAGAAGCAGGAACCACAACTGTTTCCTCAGAAGAGGAGACGCCCGACTGCCCATTGACCTCGGCGGGGGGGGGGGAGGTGTCTTGTCTGCTGGAGCAGACGAAGGTCCAGGAGGTGGAGTACTGCTGCTTTTCCTCTGGGGAGAACGGCTCCGCTCCCAGCGTTTCATCTTCTCCTTCTTTTTCCTTTCCAGGGCAGGTGACAATGATCATTCCCTCAGCTCCTGGAGCTCTCTTTCCATCAATGCCAGTAGTTGTTTCAATAAATGGGCAATGAGGGTCCTCTGGCAACAGGTGCGTGTGGCCTGGTTAAAGACCTGGCAGATAGCACACTCTGTGGTGTTATGCTTCGGTCTCAGGCAGAGGATACAGTGGGAGCGGTTGTCCCCGTGCAGGATCTGCACGCCGTACTTGGAGCACTTTTGTTTGGGCCGACGTGATGACATGCAATGCTGTGAGGAAGGAAAAATGTGAATGCAACTACGCGAAAAAATGGCAGGTGACTGAAGCTGTTTTAGCCGTGAGGTCGGATGATACAGGTTGACAGCGGGGAAGAACTGGAGGGCGGGTGGGTGACCGTCCCTATTTATAGTCTCGCTGACGTCCATCACCGACGCCGTGGACGGTCCCTGCTGATGGATGCTAGCTACAATTTTGCTGTGCAGTCCTGACGCTAGTGGGGGCGCATTCCTACTTGTGAAGACCTACTGCAAGAACCCTCTCAAAGTAAGATCATTTATTCCATGAGTTTTCCATTGCATATCCCATTTATGCAATAGGAATGGAGTTTGAAGAAATGGTTTTCATTTTTTTTTCCTCCTTTTTAAATTGTGGGTTTTTTACTCAAATAAATTGGATTATTTTGTGTATCCTTACCTAATTACAGGTGGTTGCTAGGGAAGCCAGATCCGCACATTAATATCGGAGTTTCAGCTGGCTGTTAGTCAGCATGCGGTTGGGCTAGAGAGTTTAACAAACATGGCAGCTCATTTTCTCGCTAGTTGCTATGTTACATTAATGTACTGTGTTCGTCTTTTGGTATTCTTTGTTTAAAAAAAAATAAAAGATTTTCTTTTTAATTACAATCTAGCTGGTCCTACCTTTTATGTGTAGCATTTTAATACCATTACCTTCTGATTATATGCCCAGCGAGGGAATGGGGAAAGTGCAGGCACTTGTACTTTCAATGTGTGTTTAGGGAGTTTGGGCATTCGGTTTCCAACAAGTCTTGTCCTAGATTTGTATGGCCACTCTTCTAAAGTTTTGCATTAAAAAAAGGAAAAAGTGTCTCGCTGCAGAGCTGGGAGTAGGTGGCCATGACAAGCAGTGAGAGAGGGAGCTGGCAGGATGAATTCTGAAACAGCAGACACCACAGAAGAAGGCACCTGGAAGAAGGAGTGAGCACTGCTGGGCAGCCAGGTTCTGGAGAGAAGCGTCAGTGCTGCAAGATGAAGCTGCGACAGTGTGATCTGGAGTATCTGTGGCAAAATTTTGTAAATAAAGGTACTGTTTAATTGGCTGGGAGGGTATTGCAGTGAACTGTGGAGTACAGGTAAAGGAGGTGTGGGTGATGAGAACGAGCAAAGTGGAAGTCATTTTTTGACTGAGCAGTTTGCATGCATTTGGCATGTGGAAAGGCGAGAAATTGAACGGTGAAAGAATGGGGGGGGAGTAATAAAGGCTGTGGTGCTAGGAAAAAATAGATGAAACAAAGTGTGTTTTTTGGGGGTCAGCTGGTAGTAAAAATGTGTACTGTGTGTGATGTAAAGAGCAGTGGAGTTGTGGGCTGCAGTACTGGTTTTGAGACAGTAGCATGGATGCTTTACTCAGGGAGGTTTTGTGAGGAGCACCGGTGGAAAAGTAGTGCCGGCCGGGGGGTTGTTTGACAACATTTATACAATATATGTTGTTTAAATTCTATTTATACAACATATGTGAAAATAAATGGATCTATACAATGGCTTCTGTGTCCATGCCTATTACATAAATATAAATATATTATAATAGGGGCTAGGGTTGAGTGCCTGTTCAATGTTAAACCCCTAACTCTACACATTAATGGCTTTGGCACCGTTTTACTAAATCAGCTTAAATTTTGTATGTGTTTTCTCGTAGGCAAGGTCTTGATCTGTGGAAAGTTTTGTGACGGCAGTTTGCGTGGTTTCTGAGATCTACATATGTAAGTTTCTGAAAATATAAACTTTTTCCCCTATACTTAACATGTTTTTTTTGCTCTCATCTACAGCCTATATGGAATGGAATTCTTTCCACAAACTTAAGGGGCACATGTGGTATGTCCTAAGGTAGTGCCTTTGAAAGGTCTGGTGAAAAAATATTTAATGGTTACAGAGAAATAAGGCTTTAAAGTTTTATGTTTTCCATATCTGAGCATGCACTGTAGGGTTTCTGAGTTAATGTGCTGGCGCGAAATAAAAAACGGATGTCGCACGATCCTTTATTGGTTACTTGCCACTTGCTTAGCTCAGCACCAAGCATTTTTTTGTACCGTGAGAATTGCCATTTTGTTGCCTTTTTTCCACGAACCAACAAGCATGGAAAATGCATAAAAATGCTGCCATTTTAAAAAAACAAACACCAGAACCTAGTTAAACGGACCCCATTTATCTACATTCTGGTGTTTGTTTTTAAAGTTGCCAGAAATACCTTTTCTGGGCATCAAAAATCAAAAGTGCTTAGCTTAGCGAAAGGAGCCATTCACCCGTGTTCTCTGTACGAGAACAGCGGGACTTTCTTGACTTCTGCAGCTGCAGCTTGAACTGGTGCTGTGGACTGCAGTGAGAGCAGTGAGCTGTTTTTCCCGGGATCTAGTGGCATCCCCCACCCTCCAATCGTTGTCCCCCATTCCCTGTAAATAATTAATCTTTCCCTGGTGTCTAGAGGCACACCCCACCCTCCAATCGTTGTCCCCGTGTATAATGATTCATTCCCTGGTGTCAAGTGGCAATCCCCACCCTTCAATCATCATTCCTGTCTTTCTATGAAATAGAAAACCTTCCCTCAAAGTGATAATTTTTTTTGTTTTAAACATGCGAGAAAGAAAATGATCCCTTGCCCATCTGACCCCCACTCCACCTCCCACTCAGCACCCACCACTCCACACACACCAGTACACCCTCACTCACCTGAACAGGTCCACTCTCCAATCGAAGACACGTCTGACTACTGGAACCACTGTCTGCATATGAGAAACTAAGGTAAGTGCGGTTCAATGTATTTCAATAGGATTTTCAACTTTAATGCATAACTTTGCCAGTTTTTGCATATTTTGACACCAAATTTTCAACATGTTCTTTTGGGGACCTCACCTCATCAACAATGGAAATGGAACTATGCTAATCCATCCCTGAAGGTGATTTCACAGTCACTTGGTGAAATCGCCTTTCAGGTGAGATATGAACATTTTCATCACTGTTGTTCATGATGTGGGGTTATAAGAAGGCTATTTTGAACATCTGGGGTCAAAATATGTAAAAATGGTAAAGTTATGCGCATGTGTTGAAATTTTAGTATGCTGGCTCGTAACTCTGGTAATTTTAAATATTTTGACCCCAAATTTTCAACATGGCCATTTTTTTTTACACCACCTCATGAATGTGACAGCTGTCATTTTTCAGATCCTGGCCAAAATGTGTTTTCGCACCCGTGGAGCGGAATGCTGTTGCAGTGGTGTGGAATGTTTGGTCAGGGATGTAAAAATTCTCAGCATAGTTTTTATGAGGTAGGGTAATAACAAGGCTATGCTGAAAATTTGGTTGCTGTTCTGGCTGAAATGCAACTGCAGGGCCTTCGGCCTTAAAAGCCCCCTTGTGTTTCTCCTTTCACTAACTTACCTATAAAAAGTCTTGTCCCCTTACTTTACTGTCTGGGCTATTTTTTCCTCCAATTGTGCCTTTGCACTCCTGACTGCCTTCCCTGCCTCACTCTAATAGCGGTGAAAATTTTGAGCTATACTTTTTTATCCTCTTTTGGATTGTCCCTCATCTCCTGACTTGTATGATACCCTTATTTCCCTCATTTTTAGTCTGCTTTAGTAATTCTTTTCACAATTGAATTAGGAGTGCTCATTTTGATATGGCTTGGAACAGGTTTTTATCAATATTCTCAGTTGTTTTTGCAACACCTATTGTCCCATAATGCCAGGAAGCACTGCCTGCTGCATGATAGTTCATTTTTATCACAAAAGAAGTGATTTTAACCAACTGACTCACCTAAAATAGGATAACAGATGTAAATAAACCTACAATATAAGAAAGGAAAAAAAGAACTAGAAAGCCTGAACAGGACCCCTCTAATACAACAGACTGGGAAACAGTCCAACCCAAGAAATGTAAAAAAGGAAGAAAGACTGATGTGCACAACCCCCCATGCAAGGGCTGTGTTATCGAATCTTCCTAAACCAGTCCCAAACTCTACTAGAGGGCCCCGCTCTTGACCACAGTAGTAGAACAGAAAACGAAGCCTCAAGTAACAAATTTTGCAAAATAATTGGCAATGCTGTAATTCGTTATATTGATTCACAACTTTGCCATGGAAATAAGCACCATAGCAATGTCACCTGTTTACCGGGAGCAAAAAATGAAGACATTTCTGCCAGAACTGACAAACTTGTAGTAGAAAAAATTCAAATATCATTTTATATGCTGGTTTAAACAACGTGGGGCATACACATAAAAAGGACATATGATATGAATTAATTGAACTTGGAAATAAAATCAGAGAAAAAGGTTGTAAAGCGGCAATTTCCGGAATTTTACTCATCCCCCGAGCACTCTCAGACAATAATTCCACCATAGCAAGGATAAATGCTCGACTAAAGAACTGGTGCACTGAGGAGGGGTTTTTGTTTATTGACCACTGGGACACATTTTTCCATAACAAAAGATTATTTTCCAAAGATGGATTACATTTAAATAAGAAAGGGGCTTCGCAACTCAGCACCTATTTTAAATCAGCTCTCTCCAACCTTGATTTAAACTAGTTTCAGGGGAGGGAAAAAAAAAACAGTCAACCCAGTCCTGACCCTTTTATTAAACCTTTGAAAAGAAATCCTACCACCACCAGTAAAAAGAGAAGCAACACACCAAAAGGTTTGTTATTAAATGCACGGAGCCTTAACAACAAATTTGATGAATTATTAGTCCACTGCAACACAGACAATCCAGATATTGTGGCTATAACAGAAACTTGGTGGCCCAACTCAGAATCATGGGGTAGATCCATCCCTGGTTATGACTTATTTCCCTGCAGTAAAAATGAAAGAAAAGGGGGCGGACTTGCACTCTATATTAGCTCTGGTCTCTGCCCAATTGATGCCACAAATAAAATTAAATCTTCCTGATTGATGGAGTCCATTTGGACAAGAACAGAAATTCCTGAAAGACCTTCTTAATTTTGGGTTATCGCCTTCTGGATTCCTGTCCATTAATTACTGAAGAAATCATAAAAGAAACAGAATATGCTGCAGACTTGGGAGAAACACTGTATATGGGGGACATAAACATTAGGGATGTAGAATGGGCCAACAGGACAGTAACCAGTAGTTTATCTATGCAATTTATTAGCCTATGTGATGAACTCTCTTTGAGGCAACATGTCCATACCCCCACTTTTTGTTTTTATCGATTATATTTCTGGCACCCGCCGGTCAGGGCATCTCTCAAAGGTGCCCTCTTGGCTCGACTCCTCCACTCCATGCCTGAAGCCACTCCCGTCCAGCCCCCACCGCACCCAGACATTCCAGCCCCCTGGATCACCCCCAGTGGAGGGCTCGCCTCTCCTACCTGGTGGCCTCTCTGTAATTAGATGGTCCATCTGCTGGGGGGGGTCGGCCGTGCTGTTGGGGAGATGGCCCAGCACTGTGGATGTGAGGGTCGACCATTGGGGCCCACGTCACCTCCCTGGTCTGCGGGGGATTTTTCTGTTGCTCGAGTTCACCCTGCAGAACTTGGATGCATGATGATGTCAACTGGCACAGAGTGCCGCGTCTTCTTGCGCAGTTCCACCTCACACTCTGCGAGCGAAGAGCACCGCCGCCCTGTGCTGCTCCCTTAACGACGCTAGGGGGCCACCCAAGAGCTGCCATCCACTGATCCTCCCTGGGAAAGGAGAGCAATCATCTGGATGCTCAATCCCTTTCCTTCCTCCCTGCCAACCCCTGATGGCTCGTGCTTGTTCCTGAACCCGGGTCGCCAGTGTGGTGCGAGGTGTAGTGTCCAGTGCCTCAACCCCCAGTGCCACTGGACCGGCTCCACACCCCCACTTGAGGTAAAAATATTCTTGATGTAATTTTAGGTTCTGAAAATATTAAAATTATCAACTGTTCAGTCACAGCCCCACTTGTAAACAGGGACCATAATATTGTTAATTTCGAACTGGTCACAGACTACTCAATATCTAAGAGAGTCACTAAAGTCTTTGCTTATAATAGAGCGGATGTTAGCAACATTGACAAAGTTCTCTCTGGGATAGACTGGAACAAACTTTTTAAGGATACCTCTGTCAAAGATATGTGGTCCATCCTAAACACTAAAATTTTAGAAACGGCGAATCAATATATACCAACCATTACCAAACAAAACAACTTCAAATTAAAACTGAAATGTTAAATCGTAAAATGTCCAAGCTTATCATCCAAAAGCAAAAAAAAAAAAGAAATTATACAAGAAAAATTTGTTATATAAATCCACCATACGTTGGAAGGCCTTCAGAAAATACAGAAATTAAGTAAGCTTAAGATTAAAAAAAGCTAAAATAGATACAGAATGAATATTAGCAGATCTGGCCTCCAAATGGAATAATAAACTCTTTTACAGCTATACAAGTTCCTTAAAGAAACACAAATGTGAAGTTGGCCCACTTACAACACAAGACTATTCTATTAATGATACCAAAGACAATGCAAATTTATTAAATGATCATTTCTGTAAGGTTTTTAGCACCAATAACCCAGTGCAACTTCCAGCAAATATCCAGGCAACTAAAGGGATTACTTTTAATCTTGAGGAAAACAACAAATTTAAAATCTGGCTCTTCCCCTGGACCTGATGGAATAACCAAATATATGATTAAAATCATGCATAAACATCTTATACTCCCATTGAAGCTAATTTTTGACTGTAGCATAGTCAGGGCATATACCAACTGACTGGCGAAGAGAATATGTGATGCCACTTTTCAAAAAGGGAGATAAGGGGGGAATGGATAATTATAGGCCCATCAGTCTCACTCATGTGCTGTGCAAAATAATGGAAGGGGTTATTAAAGACAGACTGACAGCTATACTCGGTAATTTTGAGAAAATCAGCATGTTTTTTCTAAGGGCTGACCATGCGTCACTAATCTACTTTGCTTCTATGAACAAGTCAGTCGAAGCATAGATAAAAAAGTGCCTTGTGACACAGTATTTTTGGATTTTAAAAAGGCTTTCAACTCTGTGCTTCACTGGGCCTTCATCCAAAAACCACATGCCCTGGATATCTACCCTGGATGTATTACCTGGATTCAAAACTGGCTAGCAGATCGCATGCAACAAGTAATTATTGATGGTTATTCCTCTGCCTGAAGTCTTGTATCAAGCGGTGTCCCTCGAGGGTCAGTATTAGCCACTTTAATCTTTCATATTTTTAAAGCTGATCTGTCTTCAAACTCAGATAGATCAAATATGCAGACAACAGTAAAATTGGTGGCCTTTACAGCAATCAAGAAGAAATTTATCGACTACAGATGGATCTGGAGAAACTGTCAACTTGGTCAAACAACTGGGCATGTTTTCTAATATAAATAAATGCTGTGTTGTGCATTTCGGCTCCCATAATCCTGAACACAGTTACATCCTAAAAGGCCACCTGCTAAATAAATCTCAGTATGAGAAAAATCTAGGGATTATAATATACAGTGATTTCTCTTTTGATAAACAAATAATCAAAAATCTTAGTAAAGCAAGAAACAATTACTCACCTTAGTAATTGTGTTTCTTCTAATGGAGTCTTGCTGTATTCTGACATATGCAGTTAGCCCCAGCACTTGAACTGCCCCGGAGACGAAAGAGTTAACTCTATGCAGAAGCACAGAACGTTGAGCTTGAGCTCGGATTTCAAACCTCTGTCTGTGGTGCTTCCGAGTGTAACCACCCGATTCTTTACTCCGCCTAGTTGTGTAGTCGCTCCGGAGATTGCTCCTTCGCTCAGTTTGGTAAAGTTTCCTGAAAGTGCCGGTTTTCAATGATTTATTATTTTTTCGGTTTTCAAGTCTCTGTCTACGGTACAGTAAGTGTGTAGATAGGTAGTGAACTATTTTGTTATTTTATTCTGTGGAAATTGTAATTTCTTCGGTTCCCTAGTGGTCAGTCCGGTTGGGAACTGACTGTTTCTGTTTGAATCTTTCCTTTTCAATTTGTAGTGGTGTGCCGGTTCCGATCGGTTCCAACAAAAACGGACTTTTACCGGTTTCTTTCCACAACCCGTAACATGGTTGGTTACAGATCAGAGAGTATTACCTGGCATAAAAGCTGTTGCGGGAAATTTTGTTAGTCTGGCCATGTCTGAGAAACCCAAGAAGAAAACCAGGCCCACTGGGTTTCAACACTGGGGTGAGTGTGGGGAGGCTTTTGCTAAAGCTGATCCTCACCTAAAACTGTGTTTACTGTCTGGGGTTTGATCACCTCAAAACAGACTGCCAAATCTGTAAACCATTTTCCCAAAACCACTATGGATAAAAGATTGAGTAGGCTAAAGGAAAGGGAGGCTGAGAAGTCCGCTGACCCGGATCTCCAGCCCGGTTCGGTTGCGGCCGAACCTGAGGAGGTGCCCACTGACTTTTCCTCACAACTCTGGTGCCCTTACAAAATAAAAAAGATATTACACGTATAGAAAAAATTCAAAAAAAAGTAACTAAACAGAGGAAGGTATCTGGGCAACCATTCCCAAGACAATGACAAGAAGAAGAGGGGGCCAGACCTTTAATAGTACTCCATTATTACCACTGCACAACTCTTTTGAACACTTACCATTGATTAATTATGAGGTAATTAACACTAACCCAAACCAATGTTTAAGTTCCGCAACCACCAAAAACTTAAACCTCACAATATCTAACAGGGACAAAGCCATCCCGCTTCCTAGTTGTTCCAATTCCAACAATCAGACCTGTATGCCTACTTCCCCCCTTCCCACTACACAACAGTTGGAATCTCCCTCTAAAACAAAACCTGTCAACAAGCAGGTCTACGTCTTGGTGATTCCATAACAAAATACACTGATCGGGCTGTCTGTAACCCAGACAAGGAAAACTGAACATGTTCAAGCCATAGAGGGGCCAGGGTTTCGAACGTAACCTCTATGGCAAAAACAATCCTGTCACCAGCGAGGGATAACTCCCTTGTGGTCATACGCATAGGGACCAATGACATCAACAGACCCCGCTTCAACAACTTAAAAAGGACTACGTGTCCCTCTGCAACATACTGGAAGAAAGGGGGTGCAGTATATGCCTGTCCGAGATACTGCCAGTCCCTAGAGCCACGTACCAAATTACAGACAAAACCAAAGCCCTTAACGAATGGCTCCGTAAATGGTGCTATAGGCAAAATATTACCTGCCTAACTCACTGAGAAGAATTTCATGACAATCCGTCCCTCTTCTGCTGGGATGGTTTGCATCTCAGCAGAAGAGAGGGTACTCTGCTGGGGCGTAAGATCTCTACTTTTATCAATGGCTATTTAAACGGAACACTAGGGGGGAGAGTGGGACAAAACCCAAATCTCTTATTACAAACATTCACTTACTGAACCTTAAACATCTGAATGTTGTATCACTTAATGCCTGGTCATTAAATATTTCCAAACCAGCTGAACTAGAAATAAAGTCACAGATTCTCCACAAGGACATGGACAAGATGGAAGCTGTCCAGAAGAGGGCAACTAAAATGGTGCAGGGTCTGCACCGGAAGACATATGAAGAGAAACTAAAGGAGCTTAATATGTATAGCCTCGAGGAAAGGAGGGAGAGGGGGACATGACAGAAACGTTAAAGTACCTCAAGGGAATCAACAAAGTCCAAGAGGGTAGCATCTTTCAAAAAAAGAGGTGTGCAAGAACAAGGGGGCACAATTTGAAGATGGGGGGGCGGCTCAGAGGTAATGTAAGGAAGTATTTTTTCACAGAGAGGGTTGTGGATGCGTGGAATGGCCTTCTGGAGGAGGTTGTGGAGTCAAAAACAGTGACTAAATTCAAGCATGCATGGGACAGCCATAAGGCAATTCTAGGGGGTGGGGGTAGAAAGAAGTAGGCTGCTGGTTAACTAGAATCTACAGCTTATCCATTAGGTAGGGAAATGGGCAGACTGGGTGGGCCAAGCGGTCCTTATCTGCCGTCAAATTCTATGTTTCTATGTTAATGGCTATTACAGAAATCTGGGGTCACTCAGATAAACAGTGGACAGTCAAAATACCTGGATTTAAACACTACCTCAAAAATAGAATAGACGAGAGAAAGGGAGTGGCGTCAGCTTATATGTTAGAAATGATATCCCCTCATTTGAGTCTATAGTTACCCAATTTGTCCCTGGGACAATTCTTGTGGAGGGGCACCACATGAGCCGCCCTCCAGTCCCTGGGCATGCACCCCGTCTCCAAAGAGGTGTTAAATAGGTCCACCAGTGGGCCTGCCAAGACCTCTGCCAACCCCTTCAGGACTCTTGGATGAACTCGATTTGGTCCCAGGGCCTTGTCCAACCACAGGGCTTTCAGGCCTTTTAGGACCGTATCCACATGGATGACCCCATCAGTTACCTACCTCTCTCTCTCTCTCCCTCCCTCCCTCTCTCTCTTTCTCTTCCTTGCCTGTTCCTTCTTTCCCACGTAATATAGGCTTGTCCTTTTCTTTAGTGAACATCAAACAGAAGTACTCGTTGAGTGCCTCTGCCTGGTCTTCCTCCCTTTTCCACCCAACCCCCATCCCTCTTGATCTGGACAATCTCATCCTTACAGCTCCTCTTCTCTCTTATGTACCTGAAGAAATCCTTTTCCCCTCTCTCTAATCCCCTGAGCCAATCTTAACTCTCTTGCAGCTTTAGCCACCTGACTGCTCTACTCACTTCTCTGGATTTCTTCAAATATTCCTCATTGTCCTCCCCACACCCAGTTTTCCTGTACCTGTTGATGGCCACTCTCTTTTCCCTCACTTTCCCTGCCACTTGCCTGCTGAGCCAGCTTGGTTTTTAAGATCTGGTCAGCTTACTCTGGCACACGAGTGAGTGGTCTCCGTCAAGCCCCCCTTTATGATTGACAATTTCTCTTCTGCATCCATTCCTGGGCAGACTGCAGCAAGATGCCCCTCCAGGATGCTACCCATCCTGGCAAAATCTGCCTTACTGAAGTCTACCATGCTCGTTCTGGTCCTGGCTGCCTCCTTGACCTTCTGAAGGAAAAGAAAACACTGTTTGGTGATCACTGCCCATTACAAGGTCCTGCATGACTACATCTTGGACTTAGTTCCATTAGCCAACACAAGATCCAGTATGTTACCCTCCCTGGTGGGCTCTGTCACCCCTTGCACTAGGCAGCTGTCCTGGATAGCCTCCAACAGGGACAGGGCAAAAAGGGAAAAAGTTGCAGCTTGCCCAGAAATGACTCACTTTCCACAAGACAGTGGGTCCAAAGTGGTGCATCTGTCTGTAACAATAGCTGCACAATGGAAACATAAACAATAGAAAAGTATTTTCACTCAACAAATTTAAGCTTCTGTACTTGTGAAATCTGTACTCCTCAGATTTTCACCCAGTTGTTTCTCATTTTGTCCCCCCCCCACTCCTTTCCCATTAACCCGAACCACTCTCCCATTGTTTCGTCTCGGTGCCCATGTGTCAAAACCTAGACCCCCCCCCCCCAACTATTCTCCTTTCAGCTTTCTGCCCACCCCCACCGCACTCACTCAAGCACTCCTACTTTTCACACTCACTCCCCTGACTACTGTGACCAGCCTAGTCACTCCCACCAATTTAGCCCCGACTGTGTCTGCAGGCATTTATCCCTAACCTCTCGCTCTCTCTCCCTCCCTTCCTTTCCAGGATATCGCTCTGCCCCGATCAGGCTCACAATGGACCAGACATTGAGGCTATCTCCAAGCCGGCTATGTGCTCACCCAGCTGCAGGTATGGCAAACTTTCTCCCAAAAAAGCCTGGCTTGAAAGCCGCTAATGTGATTGGCCAGCAAGATTTGGACTTCGGCTCACCATTGGTGCCCGCTGTCTGCTCTGCTTGTTCTGCTTTTTTAAAATAGTGAGATGAGCCTATGTTTAATTTAATTAATTGTAATTTCTGCCTCACGAACTTCTGTGTTGGGACAGTAATTTGTCCTGCCCACCCTCCCAGGCCTAGGCCACCCTCCCATGCCCCGACCTCTATTAAATACTCTTCCTCCCCCCATTTAGCTACGCCCCCCTCATCCCTCACTAAGGATGTTGCCTGGCATTGACTAAATCTCCCTTAAAGTGTCAGTCCCAATTTTTTAAGGCACACTACCACACTAGTTTACTCTGCTATCTCAGTGAACAACATCAGCAGGGTACAAGGGAACTAGAGTGTCAGGAGTGTGTTGACTGGCTTAGGACCTGCCACACTGTACGGCTTTGGGCCAGCTTCATCTACTAATATACAGCCCAGTACAGTACTGCCTCTGTAGACCTTCACCCCTCCGAGTGTTTGCCTCCACTTAGCCCCTAACATGTTACTATACACACCCAGGCTCCTCCTCCTACTCCTCTCTGCCCTCGCTCAACCCCTCCCTTCCCATACTCCTCTACATCCCTCCCCTGCACCAGTACGGCTCTGCTAAACCTCCCTCCATCCCCCTGCCTTCATCCATGCCATCACCCCCTCGACCCCTATCCAGACTTGGGCACACTACCCTTTCCGCCCTAGTGCCTCACTCTTAGCATTGCCTGTGTACTGCACTCTAATACTCATGCTTAGCTTCCAGCCCCCCTCTGCTTACCCCACTACCCTTCTCTCCAGTCGTTCATCCACTTTGTCTTGGTTCAAGAGTGCCAATCTCCTCTTTATTATTATTATTGCTCTTCTGCTCATATCTGCAGGGGACATAAACCCTACCCCTGGTCCATGCCCTATAAGTGCCGCTTCGTCCCCATCTCCTTCTACAGGAAATTCCCCCTCGAGCCTAATCGCACTTCCCCATGGCCTAAAATTCCTACACCTGAATATACGCAGCCTCCTCCCTAAAGTGGACCTACTCCAGCCTCTGGTTGCCTCGCTCGGCCCTGATATAATCATCCTATCAGAAACCTGGCTTAACAAAAATATAGGCTACTCCTCCCTCTTCATCCCGGGTTATATTATATCCTACCAAGACTGGTCAGGGAGAGGAGGAGGCGTGGCAATCTACGTCTCCTCGTCCACCCAGTTCACCACCACTTTTTCTGTCTCAGTCCCTAAAGCTTACAAGCTGCTGATATTACAGCTCTCCTTCCCCTTTTCTATTCCCATTTTTGTAGCAAGTGCCTACTGCTGCCACAGGATCCACTTCTCAATTACTACTGACCTAATCAGCTCCATAACGTCCCATACCACTTCAGGTGAAGTATACATTATGGGTGACTTTAATCTAAACTGGTCAACCCCCACAATAAACAAAGTGCTAAATGACATAAATGCACTCAACTTAACCCAGCTTATCCTGGAACTGACACAGATGAACCAAAAAACGGGCAACTACTCCTTAACTGATTGGGCCCTCACCTCGCACCCCCACAGGGTCATCAAATCTGGAGTATTATCTGACGCACTCAGCAACCACTGCATGACCTTCCTGATACATAAAGTTCATAAAATCAAAGCCCCGCAAAAAAAACTTACTAATCCATTCATACAAATCCCTGAATCTTGCCCCCCTCCTTCGTGACCTGGTGCACATTAACTGGGCCCCCACAGCAACTGCGAACTCATTAGACGAAGCTACTGATTATTTCAGAGACAAATTCCTCAACATCTGGAACCAGCACACCCCAGTTCGCCAGGTCAGGGTCTGTGCGAACTACCTTCCTTGGATCTCGCCTGTACTCACAGCTTGCCAAAATGCACGCAACCAAGTGTGGAAGCTTTATAAAGGCTCCAAGCTTCTTAAAGACTATGAAACCTACCGCTCCCTTAGAAATAAGTGTACGAAAGCCACACAATTGGCCAAAGCCGAGTACTTCAATTCCACCTTTCATGCCAACATAAATGATCCCTCCAAATTTTGGAAAGTGATTCTCTCTCTCTCTCTCTTCTCCACTCCGTCTACCCTGCCTGCTCCCCTTCTCAACATAAACAACTCCTTCATCACCGACCACTCTAGTGTTGTTGCTGCTTTCAACACATATTTCACTTCATGTGCCTCGGCTTTTCTAGCCACATTACTGGTTACGAGCCTGGTCGCACCTGTCACCTACTCTTGTTCATCCACACAAAAAAACAACTTCTCCTTCTCCAAAATTACTCCTACTGAAATGCTGGAGGCTTTACAGCCTAAATCCTACTAAATGCTGCTCACTTGATGGCTTGGACCTCAAGCTATTATACTTTCAGCCTTGGCCATCTCTGTCCCCTTGTCTGCTCTTCTCAACCTCTCTTTTGACCAGGCTGCCATCCCTACTGGATGGAAGCATGTTATCGTTCTTCCTTTACCTAAGGGTGGCGATACCTCTACATCGGGGAACTACTGCACTATTTCCCTCCTTCACACCCTAGCTAAGCTGCAAGTACATCTGGTTCTAAACCAACTCTCGTCTTATCCCTCAAACTCTAATTTCTTCACCCCCTTCCAACCTGGCTTTCGGAAAAAAACATTCCACCACCATCACTCAGATTAGGCTTACAGACTCGATCCTCTCAGTGATAGACAGTGGCCATATCACATCTGTCATTTTTTTCGATCTCGCCAAGGCGTTCAACACAGTTTCCCACACCCTTTTACTGAACTCCCTCTCCTCAGCAGGTCTGTCTGACTCAGCCACCAACTGGTTTTGTGCTTACCTAAAAGGCTGGGCCCAATCAGTCAGAATTGCTAACTCTATATGCCCTCCACTCCCTGTCAACACAGGTGTCCCTCAGGGGTCCATGTTGGGGCTTATCTTTTTCTCCATCTTCCTAAACAACCTCCCATCCATCTATACTGCATCTTCTATACATATGTATGCAGATGGTATGGTCCTCTTCACCTCTGGCCGGTCCCCATCTGCTGTTGCAAACAGACCTCAAATGGACTTCAATAATGTCCAGAACTGGTTTCACACTCATCAACTCTTCCTCAAAGCCAAGAAGACAATCTCCATGACCTTCGGCACTAGGCAGAGACTCTCAAAGCTCCCTTCCCTGCCCTCCTTCCATACTCTTGATGGGACAGTAATTGAAGACACCTCCTCATTCAGATATCTGGGTGTTTGGCTTGATCAACACCTCACCTTCACTGACCACACTGACGCTATCCTGAAAACGTTTTGCACAAGCTTGGTGCTTTATACAGGAACCAGAACTGCCTCCCTCTACCGGCTAGGTGCGAACTGGACCAGAAGATGACACTACCTATCTTTGACTACTGTGACGTAGTCTACAGTGCCGCTCCCATGACTTCCTTAACCAGACTGAATACCCTCTTCAACGCCTTCTGTCGCTTCGCTCTTCACTCTCCTCCTCTCACCCACCACTGTCAACTCTACCACTCCCTGGCATTTCCCTCTCTTGAAAACAGATAGTTACACTTCTATACAAACTTCGTCTCAAAATTCTGATTTGGCTTTCTCCCAGCTTATCTTACTTCCTCATTAGCTATACTCCCTCCACCCACCCGCTCACTCAGATCTCATGACTACAGAACCCTAGCAGTCCCTTCTCATACCGCTTCCCAAAACTATGGAACTCGCTTCCACAACAGAGTCTCCACTCGTCCTTACCCTCCTCATTAACTGCGGCACTTCATAAATTGCAGTTACGTAAGAACTTACCCTAATAGTAGATCTTCGAGAGAGGTTCCTGCAGTAGGTCTTCACATATAGGACTGCGCCCCCTGGCGTCAGGTCCGCACAGCAAACTTGTAGATAGCAATCATCAGCGGGGACTGCCCTCGACGTTGGGGCGTAGTGACATCAGCCCGACTCTCCAGTTCTTTTCTAGCTGAGACCTATAGAAAGGTGAGGATAAAAATGGAGTGAACTTTCCTCAGACCCTGCTTCCACTCTAGTACCGAAGGACTAGATAGGATGGAAAATAAGGAGAAAACATCCAAAAACTGAAGGAAGGAGGGAGGGAAACTAGACCTACTGCTGGAACCTCTCTCAAATATCTACTGTTACGGTAAGTTCTTAAGTAACTGCAATATCTTACTTCGAGAGGGTTCCTACAGTAGGTCTTCACATATAGGACTGAATATCAAGCAGTCCCAAAGAAAAGTAAGGCGTAGGTGCATCCGGGAGGAGGAGAAGTCACCATGAGGAATCACGACAGAAGGATTTGCAGGACCGTAAGACCACAGCCAGTTCTGAGCCGATAGGCAATTTCCAGACTGTAATGCTTAGTGAAGGTGTGAACAGACAACCAGGTGGCCACAACACAGATCTCTGCCATGGACACATTCCTAAAAAAGCAGTAGAGATCACCACATATGGGTGGAGTGGCCTTTGACTGCCCCCGGAAGGGACTTCCCATATTTCATGTACGAAAAATTGTGCAGTTAGCAAGCCATCGGGAGATGGTCTGCTTGGAAATACCCTTATCCTGGCACTGAGGGGCAAAGGCTACGAACAGTTGGCTAGATTTCCTAACCTCTTTAGTCTTGTTCGTGTAGTACCTCAGGATCCGGTGCACGTCAAGGGCGTACAGTAGGGGTTCCCCCCTGTTGGAATACTGTGGATAGTACACCGGTAATTCCACGCTCTGGTTCAAGGTGGTTTCTGAAACCACTTTGGGCAAAAAGGAAGGTTTAATCTGAAAGACTACTCGGTCCTTATGAAAAATCAAATAAGGTCCTTTACAGACAAAGGCCTGTAATTCGGAAACCCTTCTTGCCAAAGTAACAGCGACTAAAAATAAGGTCTTCCAGGAGAGGAAGCATAAGTCGCAAGAAGAAGCTGGTTCAAACGGTGGTTAGGTCAGCTTCTCGAGCATGAAATTCAGGTCCCAGGGACGACAAGGATTCCGGATCAGAGGTTTCAAATGAAGGATGCCTTTCAAAAAGGTTTTAGCAACCTCCAGTTGAGCCAAGCTTTTGCCCTCAGATGTTTGGGCTGGTAGGCTGACACTGCAGAGAGGTGGACCTTAATGGAAGAATAGCTAAGGTCCCCCTCAGACAAGTGTGCGAGGTACTCTAGAACCTGGGAAGCCGAGCATGAAAATGGATCCTAGCTCCTTGCTGGGGCTTATATCGTGAATTACTTCTACTTCATAGCGTAAGTGGATCTAGTGGAGGGTTTTCTGGCCTCCACTAGAATGTGCGCAACCTGCGAAGAGACCCCATAGCGAGAAATCGCTATGTCCACAGGTGCCACGCATGAAGGTGGAGAGACTAGAGGCTCGGATGGACCAAGGTGCCCTGCTCCTGAGTCAGAAGGTCGTGGGAAGTGGGCAGAGGAACCGGAAGTTCCAGTGCCAAGTGTTGCAGAAGAGGGAACCAAATTTGGCATGGCCAAAGAGGAGCAACCAGTATTGCATGGGCCCCCTCTTGCTGAAGTTTCACCAAGACCTTCTGAATGAGTGGAAAGGGAGGAAAGATGTACAGAAACCTCCCTGTCCATGAAAGTGACAGCGCGCCTCGACAAAAAGCACCATGCCCGGGAACGAGCGCGGAGAAGATGGGTAGTTTTGCATTGTATGGGGAGGTGAACAGATCCATCTCTGGCCGACCCAATCGAAGAAAGAGATCTCGACCACCTCTGACTTTAGCTCCCACTTGTGGGCCCTGGCCATTGATCGACTGAGACTGTCCGCCAGGACGTTGGTGATGCCTGGAACATGAACTGCTGTCAGGTAAAGGCTGTGCTGAATCTCCCGGTACCACACCCTCATGGCTTCTCGGCAAAGAGGGTATGACCGGGTTCCTCCCTGTTTGTGTACCAGACAGTGGACATGTTGTTTGTCTGTACCAAGAAAGATCCTGGAACCAGCTACGACTGGGATGCCTGAAGCGCGTAAAGAACTGCTCTGGTCTCCAGAACATTGATGTGGAGCATCAGCTCCTGGTTGGGCCAAGAACCTTGCATCTTGTGAGACCCCAGTTGAACTCCCCAGCCCAGATCTGAGGTGTCCGTAGTGAGAATTTGAGTAGGAACTACAAGAAGGAAAGGAATTCCCTTCGATAAGTTCGAGAGATCCGCCACCAGTGAAGATCTCTCTGAAGGCTGCTGGAGATCATGACTTTTTGGTTCATGTCGTCTGTCCTCTGGTCCCACTGGACTCGAAGAGACCATTGAGTGACCCTCATGTGAAGCCTGGCCATTGGGACTGTCGAAATGGCGGTCACCATCAGTCCCAATAAACGAAGTACCGAGTGTGCTGGGATCCATCGGGCCTGTGCCACGAGAGTGGCCTGAGAAGCTAAGGTCTCAGCCCGATCGAATGGCAGGAAAGCCTTGCCCTGACCTGTGTCTAGTACAGCTCCAATGAACTGGTGCCTCTGGGAGGCTACTAGCTGGGACATGGGAGAACTGACCATTATGCCCAGTGAAGCAAACAAGCTCAGAGTGAAAGAGAGAGATTCTTTCAGGCTGATAAGAGAGGCTGCTGAGAGGAGCCAGTCGTCCAGGTACGGGAAGACATAAATACCCTGGTGGCGCAGGAAGGCCGCCACCACCGCTAGGGATTTGGTGAACACTCGCGGGGCTGAAGAGAGGCCAAATGGGAGTGCTCTGAATTGGAAATGCTTCTCCAGGAAAACAAAGTGGAGAAAGCGGCGGTGGGCCGGAAGGATAGAGATATGCAGGTAAGCATCCTGCATGTCCAGGGAGCACAGCCAAGAATTGCGGTTGAGCAGGGGAAGGAGCCCCTGAAGGGTAAACATACAAAACGTCTTGTACTCAGTGAAGATGTTTAGTGTGCTGAGGTCCAGAATCGGTCTCAGGTCGCCCATTTTCTTTGGGACCAGGAAGAAGTGGGAGTAGAATCCCATTCCTATTTGGTTTAACAGGACAGGCTCTATGGCCTTCTTTAGAAGAAGGGCCTGGATCTCCTGAGAGACTATGGGGACCTGATCGCAAGGAGGACAGAAGGACTGTCCTGGTGGCTGAGGGGCTGGAATTTCACTGAACTCTATTGAGTGACCTCGCTGGATGAGCTGAAGCACCCAATTTTCTACGGTGACGGACCTCCAACCTTCCAGGTGGAGGTCGAACCTCCCTCCGACTGGTTCCTCCTGAGGTACTGGAGGTAGCGGAAGGAGGGGAAAGGAATGAGGACACTGAGAGGAGGGTAGCTTTTGCCCCAGAGGCCTGTTTTTGAAATCTGGTCTGTGGGGTTTGAGCTCCAGAGCCAGGTGTATGCTTCTTTGCCTGACACTTAGCCTGGGATTTGTTCCACCTTCTTTGGTGGTGAAAAGGCTGCTTTTTCTGGCCTGTCTTGTATAAGGAACAGACGTCCCGTAAGGAGCATCCGCTCTCCTGCTGCCCGGTAATGATGTCTTTAGCGTTGCCGCCAAAGAGGACAGAACCCCTGAAAGGAGCGTCCAACAGAAAGGACTGCACATCCTGCACCAGTCCCGCGATACGGAGCCAGGAGAGGCACCGGAGGCAGATCCCCGTGGCAACCGCTCCAGCCACTGAATCCACAGAGTCGTAGGTAGCCCGAAGGGCGTGGCGACACAAGGATTTCCCCATCCGCACTTTTTCCAAGAGCTTCTTCCTCAGGGTTTCATCTTGAACATCCTGGAGGTCCCTTTCTAAATCCAAAAGAGAAGCTTTTTGAAAGGCCACCATCTGCGAGACGTAATTAAGGAAGCATATCGCACAAGAAGAAGAAGTAAAAATTTTGCGCCCAAATTGGTCGAGTTGACGTGAGTCCTTGTCTGGAGGTGAAGAACTCAGATGTTTGGGCTGGGCTGAATGGTTATGAGCGGCCGTGATGACCACAGAGTCAGCCTTGGGATGGGAGTTCAGGTGAGATATCCCTTCTGGGGGATAACAGGTGCGGTCAGCTGTACGTGAGACCGCTGGAATGGAGGACGGTTCCCGCCACACTGTGGTTACAAGGTTCTCGTGGGGTCCCATCCACGGTGGAATGGGAATAGGGTCAGAGGTGGCCAGATCCAGGTGACGTTTTCTTTGTGGATCAACCTCTTTGGATGGTCAACCACCAGCCGCCTGAATAGAACGCAACAGGTCTCTGAAAGAAGGATCCTCCAGAGGCGACTTTGGGGAGTATTTCGGAGGGACCTCTATGGGAGATCTGGGAACCGACGCATCTCAGTCTGAGTCAGTGTCAGAGGAATCAGAGCCACTAGGAACAGAAGGGTCTGGTTCTGTAATGCGTACCAAGACAGAGGTAGTGGCTCTAGCACGAGGAGGCGGTGAAGAGACCACCCTGACGGAGGGTGTCTCCCACACCAGCTGCCTTAACTCCGACACAAGCTGCGCTCTGGCCTCTTTCCACCACAGAGGGATGGACTCATGGTCCGGCACCAGAGAAGGAGGTGGCTGATAACTTGGATATCCCAGGTACTGAGGATAGTGCCATGACTGATAATACGACGAGTACCCTGGGTAACCCGGCATGGGATGTCCTGGAATAGGATAACCCGGCATTGGGAATGACTACGTCGGATAGCCCGGCGTCTGATAACTCGGTGTCGGAAGACCCAGCGACAGAGGCACCTGGCCCAGCGTCGGATATTGAATGACCAACAGAGGGCCACCCGCAGGCGGGAGAGAGGGTTCCTGGACTATGAACCCAGTCGAAGACCCCGCAGAGGGAGGTGCCGTGGCGCAAGAAGGTGGCGTCGGGTCCGGAAGCGCGCCTGAAGTACTGGGGCATGGAGGCTCCATATCCGGATCCACTATCGGCAGCGGAATAAAATCCAGTGACAGAAGAAGGCCTGGTGGGGGGCCGGACACGAGGGGCCCCCGACGGCAGGTCTGAACGCAACTTAGCTAAAGCAAAAAGCAAAGGATTGGGTGACAAGTCTCTAGGGTGGAGGACCCTGGGAGATGACGGGTTGACTAGTCCTTCACTCTGTCCGATGTCAGGGGCCAAACTGGAGCCCAACGGGAGAGTGGATGGATCTTTGCAGGCATCAGAGGAGACTGCGTCCGAAGCTACAGATCTGGCCAGACTAGAGACGGCGTGAAGGGCGCTGCTAGTCTGACCGGCTGAGGCCGTGCGCCCTTCGCCGGAGGAGAGGGGTGACTTATCGGCAGAATCAGTCGACAAAATTACTACCTCCAAAGAGGCAACCCCCGGCTGCCCGCTCACCTCAGCAGGAGGGAGAAAAGGGGGCCCAGCCCAAAGAAGCGGACGGGGCACCCGAAAAAGTACTCATGGTTTCAGGCCTTTCCAGCGGCGACAAGATTCCTGTCCTGATGCTTTTCCTTACTTTTCTTCTTCTTCAGGGCAGGCGACGACGACCTTTCTCTGAGTTTTTGGAGCTCCTTTTCCATCGATGTCAAGAGTCAGGTCAATAGATGGGCCTTGAGGGACCTCTTGCACCTGGTTCTGGTCGCCTGGTTGAAGGTGAAGGCCTGGCAGATGGAACACTCCTGGACATCGTGCTTCGAACCAAGACAAAGGAGGCAGCAGGAATGGTCATCCCCGTGCGGGATTTGAGCGCCGCACTTAGAGCACTTTTTCTTCTGTCTAGAAGACATCAAATTGAAGAAATATTTTGAGGAAATACTATGCAAGAGGCAAAGAAAACTTCGACAAATATAACGCGGATGTTAGATTGCTGTTCTGACATGAGCCGAACATGACTAAGGCGACGGCGGGAAAGAACTGGAGAGTGGGCGTGGGATCGCCCTTTTTATAGTCGGGTAGACGTCACTACGCCCCAACGTCGGGGGCGGTCCCCATTGATGATTGCTATCTACAAGTTTAACGTGCGGACCTGACGTTAGGGGGCCCAGTCCTATATGTGAATACCTACTGCAGGAACCCACTCAAAGTAAGATCTACCTTTCTGTAAATTGCTCCTGTGCCTAACTCTTTTTGAGCTCGCCCGGTTCCCATCTATTATCTGCACAAAAGTCTCTGATGTTACATTGTATCCTACTACCGCACTTAAAAGTGATGTATAACGATTTCTGTGATTTGTGTTTGTTGAACTGTTATCTCCTGCTAAGATGCTCTGACCACTGTGCATCTTGACAAATTAATGTTCATAATTACTTACTTTCCCTAAGTTCTCTGCTACATGTCTGCTTGTTTTCATTACTGTTAAGTACCTTATGGTTGTCACAAAAGCACTCCGCAGGTCAGGCCATCTGCTCCCACACTGCCGACCTCGAAATGCAAGAAAAAATTACTCACCTTAGTAACTGTGTTTCTTCTAATGGAGTCTTGCTGTATTATGACAATCTGCAGTTAGCTCTAGCCTTTAAACTGCCCCGGAGAGTAGAGGGTTAATTTTCTATGCAGTGCATAGAATGTTTAGCTCAAGCTCGGTTGAGGTCTCTGTCTGCAGCACTCTGAAACCCAACCGTCAGATTCTTACGAGCAAACACTCCCTGACTAACTATGTGGAAATTGTAAAATTTTTAATTAGCCAATTGGCAACAAAAAGTCTTAGATTCCCAAAGGAAGACTCAAGTTAGGAAACCCCAAACCAAAACCTATCCAAAATAAGATTATAATACAAGCACCCATGTAAAATGGAGGGTGTGTTGAAGACACCCCTGGAGTGCAACACTGCACCTGCCCACCCACCCACCCACTTCCCAAAACAGGTTCTGAGAGGGGAGGCAGGAGGTCAGAATACAGCAAGGTTCCATTAGAAGAAACACAATTACTAAGGTGAGTAATTTTTTCTTCAAACAACATGAAGTCTTCACGATTCTGACAATCTGCAGACTACCAAGCAGTACCTCCATGGAGGATGGACAGAACCTACTTTGGGAATAGGCTCTGAAGTATTGCTATCAAATCGCAGCATCACTCCTAGCCTGAATATCCAGAGTAATGCTTGGTAAAGGCATGTATGGACTGTTTTCCAGGTGGCTGCTTGACAAATTTCTAACAGAGGGATATCCCTGGCAGCAGCCACGGAAGCAGCTGTACCTCTTGAGGTATGAGCCCTCAGGCCTGAGGGTGGAATTTTTCCCCAGTTTCTCATAGCAGAATTGTATACAAGAAACAATCCACCTGGCAATAGTTCTCTTGGTGGCAGGTTTGCCCTTCCCACAGGAACAACTGGAGGGAATCAAACCTCTGACCCTTGGTACACTCTATGTAGTAGCTAAGGGCTCTTTTAACATCTCTTTTAACATCTAAACTGTGTAGCCTTCTTTCCCCTGAGGAAGAATTATCAGTGAAGAAAACAAGGACAGACATGGACTGATTCAAATGGAAGTCTGAAACCACTTTGGGCAAGAACCTCCTATTGGTTCTAAGGACCACTTTATCTCTATGGAAGGAGATAAAATCAGGATCCACTGACAGGGCTTGCAATTCACTGATACCTTTGGCAGAGGTAATGGCTACCAAAAACACAGTTTTTCAAGTCAAGTACTTAAGCTCTGCTGAGGACATAGGCTCAAAAGGGGGTTGCATAAGTTGAGCAATGCAAACATTTAAGTCCCAGGCAGGGGCAGGATCCCTAAAGGGAGGATTGGTATGATGCAATCCCTTGAAAAATTTACAGAATAGAAACATAGAAACATAGACATAGACTTTGACGGCAGATAAGGACCACTTGGCCCACCCAGTCTGCCCATTTCCCTACCTACTGGATAAGCTGCAGATTCTAGTTAACCAACAGCCTATTTCCTGCAACCCCCCACTATAATTGCCTTATGTCTGTCCCATGCATGTTTGAATTCCTCCACTGTTTTAGACCCCACAACCTCTCCAGAAAGGCGGTTCCATGCGCTCTACCACTCTCTCCGTGAAAAGAATTTCTCACATTACCCCTCAGCCGCCCCTCTAACTTTAAATTGTGCCCCTTGTTCTTACACATCTCTTTTTCTGAAAGATGCTACCTCCTGGATTTTGTTGATTCCTTGAGGTACTTAAAAGTTTCTATCATGTCCCCGTCCCTCCTTTCATCAAGGGTATACATATTAAGCTCTCTCAGTCTCTCTTCATATGGTTTCTGATGTAGACCCTGCACCATTTTAGTTGCCCT
The DNA here is from genome assembly GCA_016271365.2 of Neoceratodus forsteri. Classification (NCBI taxonomy): domain Eukaryota; kingdom Metazoa; phylum Chordata; order Ceratodontiformes; family Ceratodontidae; genus Neoceratodus; species Neoceratodus forsteri. The sequence continues at coordinate 1,508,050,043 of CM057450.1, forward strand.
CCTCTGGACTGCTTCCATCCTGTCTATGTCCTTGCGTAGATGAGGTCTCCAAAAATGCACGCAGTACTCCAGATGGGGTCTCACCAACTGTCTGTATAGAGCAATAGTTCTCAGATTTTGTCACAGTGAGCCTCCCCAAATCCATGGAAAAGATTTTGAGCCTCCCCTTAAAACTGAAATAATCTTGGGTCTCCCCAAAGAAAAATAACATACTGTACTTGTTGCAGTACACCATGAATAAATTGAAATCCCTCTGAGTACTTGGCTCACATTCAGTTCTTTGTCTTATACTGACATGGAACCTTTGAAAAAGAGCTCCTGTGCTCAAAGGTGTTATCTGAATAACAAATAAATAAAATAAACAAATATTATTATTCAGCTTATTGTAACCCCCCCCACACACACACACACACACTGGCCAGCCTACTTGCTCTGCTATTTTCATTCTTGAACCATTGTTACCCCTTGTTGCAGTACCTTCATGGGTCAGACTACTTTTTCTGTTTCCTTTCTATATGAAATAACCTTCCTACTTACTTTGCTCTCCTCCATCCCTGCTCATAAGAAACTTCTCAGGATTACTTTGCTCCTTCCTGCTATTGCTCTTAGCATGTCTATGCTAAACCTTTGTATCTGGGCTGTTCTGCCATCAGTCTACAAATTAATTAATTATCAACACTCATTATTAGTTTATTGTTCATATTTGTTTGCACTATTGTTCAGTGTGTATTTCTTGATTGTTTTGCAGTTACCTTTTGAAATGTATTCACTCCATACCCTTCCCCTGGTACACCTGAAATGAGCCTTGACTCATTCACCTTCCCTTGTCACCTATTAGTAAATAAATACATAACATTCACCTATTATTATCCTCTTTCAGTTTGCTTCATCTCTTCACACAAAATATATAAAACTCAAAATTTAAGTACAGTACTTTTTCAGACTTGCTTGAGCCTCCCCTTGAACAGGTTGGGGCCTCCCCAAGGAGGCTGGCCTCACCATTTGAGAACCCCTGGTATAGAGGGATAACCACTTCCCTTTTTCTACTTGTGATGCCCCTCCCTATGCATCCCAGTATCCCCCTGGCTTTCCCTACTGACTTCTCACATTGCATACCCACCTTTAGGTTATCTGATATGACTACACCCAGATCCCTTTCCATTATTCTTGTTGTTAGTACCTCCCCTGCTATTGTGTACTCTTCTCCTGGATTTTTATTTCCCAGGTGCATTACTTTGCACTTCTTTGCATTGAATCTAAATTGCCATATGTCTGACCATTCCTCCAACCTTGCCAAGTCCCTTCTCATCCTTTCTACCCCCACCTTGTGTATCAACTCTGTTACAGATCTTTGTGTCATCCGCAAAGAGGCATACCTTTCCTTCCAGACCCTCTGCAATGTCACCTATAAAGACGTTAAAGAGGACTGGACCCAGTACTGAGCCCTGAGGTACTCCACTAGTAACCCCCCTTTCTTCAGAATGTGTTCCATTCACTATTACCTTCTGTGTCTTGTTGTGCAGCCAGTTTTCTATCCAGGCTACCACCCTGGGACCCACTCCCAGGCTGGCTAACTTGATTATTAATCTTTGTGCAGACTGTGTCAAATGCCTTGCTAAAGTCTACGAGGGCCATATCCACAGCCCCTCCCTGGTCTATTATTTTGTCACCCAGTCAAAGAAATCGATTAGATTTGTCTGACATGACCTTCCTGCTGTGAATCCATGCTGCTTTGGGTCCAGTGCCCCGCTGGCCTCTAGGTACTCAACAATTCTTTCTTTCAGAAGTGATTCCATCATTTTCCCCACCACTGAGGTCAAACTAACAGGTCTGTAGTTTCCTGCTTCTGCCTTGCTCCCACTTTTGTGAAGGGGAATCACATCTGCCCTCCTCCAGTCCTCAGGTACCACCCCATCTTCCCATGATTTGTTAAAAAAGTGTGGTTAGTGGTGTCACTAGGTCCTCCCTTAGCTCTTTTAGGATTCTAAGGTGAATCGCGTCAGGCCCCATTGCTTTGTCCACCTTGAGTTTTAGAAGTTCATTCAGTACTCTTTCTTCTTTAAATGGACTGGTATCAACCCCACTATCCAGAGTGCTTCTACTGTTTGGTTTAGGTAACTCCGCCTCCTCTTCTTCTTTTGTGAATACTGAGCAAAAGTATTCATTCATTATCTCTGCCTTTTCACTGTCTCCCTCTGCCCACCTCACCTCTCCTTTATTAATCTTCCCTATCCCTCCCTTAACCTTTCTATGTTCCCTAATGTACCTATAAAAGGTTTTATCCCCCCTTCTTAACTGAGTTGGTGATCCTTTCCTCGGTTTGGGCCTTTGCTTTTCTGACTGCCTTCCCCACTTCTTTCTGCTTTAATTGAGACAGTTCCCTGTCATGCTCCGTCTGTGATTCCTTATACTTTTTGAATGCAGCCTTTTTCTCCTTAACCTTCCCTGCCACCTCTTTTGAGAACCATAGTGTTTTTTTATTCCGCTTTGTTTTCTTGATTTGTTTCACAGAAAGGCTTGTTGCCTCCATGATGGCAGTTTTGATTTTTCTCCATTGTTCTTCCACCCCTCCTTTCTGGCCATTTGCTAATGCATCCTCAGGTATTCACCCATTTTGCCAAAGTCAGCCCTTCTAAAGTCCAGTATCCTTGTATTTGTATGGCTTGTCTCCACGGTTGTGTTTATTGTAGAGCACATTGTGCAGTGGTCGCTTGTTCAGATGTCTACTGACTTCTAAGTTTGTGATCTCTCTCCATTTGAGAGTACCAGGTCTAATATTGCTCCCTCCCGAGTGGGTTCCACCACTAGCTGTCTATGGCATGCTCCCTGTAGGGCATCGAGAATGACCCTGCTCTTGGATGTGGCTGCAGTCCATGTCGCCCAGTTAACATCTGGCATATTCAGGTCCCCCATCAACAGTATCTCCCCTTTTTCAGCCATTTTGAGAATGCCCTCTATCATTTTCTTGTCCATTTCCTCCCCTTGAGACGGAGGTCTGTATACAACCCCTGCGCGGACTGTGATGCCATTCCCTGTCTCCAATGTGACCCAGAGTTCCTCTAGTCCTCCCCCTTTACCTTTTAGTTCTGTTACTTTGATCCCTTCCCTTATGTAGAGAGCTACTCCACCTCCTCTTTTACCCTCCCTGTCCCTTCTGTAGATTGTGTACCCTGGTATACTGACATCCCAGTCATGGTTCTCCGTGTACCATGTTTCTGTGACTGCCACAATATCCAAGTGTTCCACTTCCATCAGGGCTACTAGCTCTGGAAGCTTGTTTCCAAGACTACGGGCATTGGTACTCATTATAGGGAGAGATGACAGTGAGGAAGGCTTTCCCACTGACAGAAAAGCAGAGACAGCTGACAAGTGTACCTTGAGGGTAGCTGGTCTGAGGCCTAGACCATTAAGATGGACCATATAATCCAGAACAGTAGACAACTGAGCAGTATCTGGAGATATATGCTTCTTGGAACACCAAAAGCTGAATCTTTTCCATTTGGAGTCATCAGTCTTTCTGGTAGCAGGTTTTCGAGAGGCTTTGAGAATATCCAGAACCCCTTGGGCCAAATGCAAATCTGTATACTCTAGCTCTTCAAGAGCCATGCCTTGAGATTGAGGGACCGAAGATTGGGGTACCAAATCCTCCCCTGAGAGGAGGTTAACGGGTTGTAATTCCTGGGAAGAGACAGGGGAAGATGGACTGCTAGGGACAGTAAGAGCTGGTACCAGAGCTGCCTGGCCCAATCTGGAGCAATCAGAATCACCTTGTAGGGTTGTGACCTTACTTTGACCAGAACCTTGAACAGTAGAGGGAAGGCATAGAGAAATTTCCCTTCCCAGTTCAACATCAGAGCATCCAGAGGGACTGAGCACAAGACTGGGGGTTTGCAACAAAACAGATGAAGTTGGTGATTGTCTAGGGCTGCAAAGAAATCTACCTCCGGAGTGCCCCACCTTGAGAAAATCACTTTTAACACCAGAGGGTCCAGGGACCATTCGTGATGGCCCTGGGAGATCCTGCTCAGTGCATCTGCTAGTACATTGTCCTTCCCTGGAAGGTGGACTGTTATCAGAGAGGTCTGCAGAGAATAAGCCAGGAACCACAATTTCATGGCTTCTGTGCACAAGGCCGTGGACCGAATGTCTCCCTGCTTGTTGATGTACCACATGGTGGTGGTGGTGTTGTCTGTTCTGACCTGAACCACCTTGTTCTGCACTGACTGAGAGAAAGCTTGCAGGGCCAGAAAAACTGTCCTGAGTTCCAGGAGACTGATATGAAGAAGGGATTCCTGAGGAGACCACAGTCCCTGGGCTGTGAGAGCCCCAGATGGGCTCCCCACCCCAAAAGGGAAGCATCCATGGTAAGTACCACCGAATGAGACTGAGTAACAAATGGGACCCCTTGCCTTACATTGTCCTGATCCTGCCACCATTGAAGAGCTTGGATCAGCTTCTGAGTCACTGGAATCAGTTTGGTAAGAGGATCCTTCCTTTGGGACCAAAAGGCCTTCAGAAGGGACTAAATGTCCCTCATCTGGAATCTTGCCCCTTGGACCACTGCTGTAGAAGCTGCCATGTGGCCCAAGAGCTGAAGGAAATGCCTTGCTGGTCGGGACACCTGAAGGCTGAAGGAAGAAGCCAGTTCTATAGGAACTCTTCCCCTTTCCAGGGGAAGAAAGGCTCTTGCTTTGACGGTATGTAGCTCTGCCCCTATAAAGGTAAGAAGCTGCACCGGTTCGAGAACTGACTTGGGGAGGCTGAGAAGAAATCCCAGGGAAGTGAGCACTTGCTGGGTCACTTGCAGGCCTGACTTGACTTGGCCTGGAGACTGACCCACTAGGAGCCAGTCGTCCAGATATGGAAAAATGGAAATCTTTTGCCTTCTTAAAAAGGCAACTACTACTGCCAGGCACTTTGTGAAAACCCTTGAAGCTGATGTTAGACCAAAGGGCATCGCTTTGAACTGATAATGGCCTGAGGGCAACTTGAACCTGAGGTACTTTCTGTGGGAGCACCTGATGGGGATGTGAAAGTAGGCATCTTTGAGGTCCAGGGAGGCTAGCCAGTCCCCTGGCCTTGGAGAGGGAAGAATTATTCCTAGAGTTACCATCTTGAACTTTGGTTTTAAAATATGTTTGTTCAGGTATCTTAGATCTAGGATGGGTTGCCACTCCCCTGTCTTTTTTGGGGTAAGGAAGTACCTAGAGTACAGACCTTTGCCCCGGTGCAGGGTAGGAACTCTCTCTATGGCTCTTAAGGCCAGAAGAGATGAAACCTCTGCCTCTAGGGCAAGGGTTTCAGAGAGAAATGCAGGTGGAGAAGATCTGGCTCTCATCTTCAGAAATTTTTTGAAGCTGAGAACCAATCCCTGGCTTACTACTTCCAGGACCCACTTGTCTGAAGTAACAGACATCCAGTCCTGGATGCAGTAAGCCAGCCTGCCCCCTACTGGGATAGGAGAGTCGACCCGGGCAGACCCATCAGGGTGTCTGCTTGGCAGAGGCCTTAGGCTGAAGAGTGGATATAGCCCTGCTCATCCCCCTTCTGCCTCTCCCTCCGAAGAACCCCCTCTGTGAAAAAGGAGAAGAGGCCTGTGCTTGGTAGAAAGGCCTGTGAAAAGGCCTGCCCCTGCCCTAGATTTCTGCCTTTGAGGAGTTGCCTGCCTCTCCTTGGCCTGAGTACTCGTATAAGTGGTCCTGTGCTCCCCAAACAGAGAATTACCCACTACAGGAAAATCCATGGCCTTAGCCTGGGTGTCCTGTGAGAGGCTAGTACATCTGAGCCAAGCCATCCTCCAAAGAGCCACAGATGTAGCCATGACTCTTGATGACACATCATTGGAGTCCACAGCAGCATGAAATTGCACCTTTGATGCCTCACTCCCATTAGCAGCCACCTCCTCCAGCTCCTTGGCCAGTTGGGGGGGAGGCCTGTTTTGCCAGTGCCAGTACAGTGTCCCACCTAAACTTCTGGTACCTGGCTGTATAGGCCATATAGTTAGCCTGCCTGAGTCCCAAGGAGGATGCCATGTACTGTTTCTTTGCCATGGCATCCATCTTCCTGAAGTCTTTGTCTGGGGGGTGTGAAGACAGGAGAATATTTGCCTTGTCACAGGCTGCAGCCTGCACTACCCCAACATGGCTGCATTGCTGGTAGAAAAACTCTGTATCTGAGCCTGATAAGGTGTACCTCTTGTCCATCCTTCTGTCAACAGGAGGTACAGAATTAGGAGACTTTAGGATTTTTTGTGTCTGCTTCCCAAAGGACTTATGAAGGGGAATAGACAGTCTCCTGGACTCTGGGATGTCCATCATTTCAACAAAATCGGGCTCCTCCTGATCCTCCACAGCCTCCTCCATAGGAAGCTTGAGGGTTTCAGCCACTTTTCTGTATAACAGATAGTGGGGAAGGGACTCAGAGAGCCTAGGAAAGGAAACACCAGAAGGTCTGTCTGGGGAGATGTCCAGTTCCACAGGCACATCCAGACTTTCACCATCATCACCATCATCTTCAAAATCCCCCTTCTCTTCAAACTCCAGTTCATAAAAGTCTTCAGGGGTATAATCTTGAACCAGGAGAACCGACCGAACCGAACCCCTGCCAAAAGGCGCCAGATCAGTCTGAACTCGACGAGCGTTTCAACAATCTCTGGCTATTTCTTCGGCAGACGGAACATGAATCTCTGGATCCAAACCGGTCGATTTCTCTTTGCGTTTTCTTTTTGTAGGAACCAATCCCTTGGATCAGCTCTCCTCTTGCCCAAAGAAGTATTGCCCTGGTCAGAGGGCACGCCTTCTGGTTCGGTCAGACCCGAACTGGGCTAGCCATCCGGGTCAGCGGATGTCTCAACTTCCTTTTCCCTAAGTCTACCTAATCTTTTTTCTAAGGCAAACTTAGGAAAGTTTTTACATATTTGGCAGTCTGTATCGAGGTGGTCAAACCCCAGACAATAAACACAGGTGGTGTGGGGATTGGCCTTAGCAAAGACCTCCCCACACTCACTGCAGTGCTGAAACCCAGTGGGCCCGGTATTTTTCTTGGGTTTCTCAGACATGGAAAACCTAACCAAACTTACCCTTTTTTCAGCAACTGCCAGGCAAGACTCCCTTATCGGTTTCTAACCATGTTACGGGTATTGGAAATAAACGTTGAAACATGTTTTTTTTAAAACCGATAAGGACCGGTAACCACACACTAAGGAATAAACACAAGAGTTCAAATATGTTGGATCGGTTCAGTCGAAGCGATCAAGAATACAAGTTTTACAATTTCCACAAAATAACAGAGAAACTATCTAAAGTACTCAGGGTACCGCAGACAGAGCCTGAACCAACAATGCCGAAATAAATTCGGAATGAAACCGACAACTTTAACCAACTTTGAACTGAGCAGAAGGAGAACTCTCCGGAGCGACTGTTCAGTGAGGCGGAGTAAAGAATCTGACAGTTGGGTTTCAAAGTGCTGCAGACAGAGACCTCAACAGAGCTCGAGATCAACGTTCTATGCACTGCATAGAACTCTCCAGGGCAGTTTAAAGGCTGGAGCTAACTGCAGATTGTCAGAATACAGCAAGACTTCATGTTATTTGAATAGTGTGAATAGGGGACACACAGGGTAACCCTCCTGTCTGTTCTGGGTCCGAATCACCTACTAGCCTCGAGTCCTGGGGGTCAAATGTAAACCTTATGCTAGCGCACCCAGTTAACAGGCTCAGATATATATTCTCTTTGGGGAAATGCAATATAATCTTTCGCCCAGTGGCACCCAGCCAGGTTTCCAAAATGTACCCTTATGACTCAATATGAGACCTAGGTATATTCTTACCTTTAGCAAGATTAGTAACACATTCAAGCCCTTAACAGCTGTCAGACTTAAACATTGGTTCAGCATTCACACACAAAAGAAAACTGAGAAGACACTGGCATTATTTCAAGGAAAATAGTGTTTACTAAAAATTGCAAAATAGATAAAATATCAAACGCAGAACAAATATATCAATAACTTACAGTCGCATAAAATAAGTGGGAAGTTACAGAACACAAATACACCTACCACAAATACTTAAAAGATCTTGCCTAGCTAGATGTTACCATAAAGTGCCTTAAGTCCAGAGAACTAAGTGTCTCTCTTGAGTCCAGAATAAAAGGCAATGCTTCCCTCAGATGCCTGATCCTTTCAAAATCCATCTCTCCATCCCCTTTGGTGAGGTCAGTTAGATCCTCCTATAACTTTAATTTCTTAGCATAAATATCCACAAGGATGTATGTTATTACTGTGAAAATCAGCAACTAGCAATTTCCCAAAATATTAGTCCCTTTGATCAAAGCATTTCCTTTGACATTTCATAACCCCCCCCAGTCTGTCACTGGTTCTCTTCTAGGTGAGAAAGCCATAAAGGATCAGCCAAAGGACTTCCCTTCCTGCTGTGTCATAAAATGCATATTTAGTTTCCAACGTCAAAAGCAGGAGCAGGTTGTAAGAGGTAATAAACTGTCCCTCAGGAAGGAAGGCTTTGATTAGTGGTTTCACTGGTCTTTTTACCACATCCTGCTGTTTCTTCACACAGACACCTCTGAGGTCAAAGGTCAAGTATCTCACACCCTGGCTGACTAGAGTGCCAAGCAGTCAGCACAGACATGTATTTATAATACAAATATCGTACATATAACCATTAGCAGCGGGCAGCGCATCACAATGGTCACCAAATGATGTCAGATGGTTTATGTTTATAATTTCGAAAACTGTATCTTTCCCGTTCACTCCTTCCCCCAGGATGCACCGTGAGATGAGCAACTTGTTCAGTGTGCCCTTCTTGGTAAAGCTTTTCAATAAATAAATAAAATAAATTTTGACCCACATTTTTTTACACTAGTGGGTCTAACTTGACCCATGTTTTAAACCCCCTAGAGCTGTCACTTCCAGCAGTATTTGATCCCTGGCGTTAGAGGTAGCCTTTGTACTCCAGTCAACCCCAGGCAGATTTAAGTCACAAACTATGACAGTGCTCCCATCTTTCTGATATGCTCCCTCAACTCCCTGTCAATTTCCTCAATCTGTGAGGGTGGTCTGTACACAACCCCTAGTCTAACCTTCCTACCCTTGGAGTTTTGGAGCTGTACCCACAAGGCTTCTGGCTTACCCTCTTCCACCTCCTCTTTGGTACACAGTATCCCATCCCTCACATAAATAGCTACTCCTGCCCACCCTGTCTTCACGGTACACCCATTATCCAGGGATCATGAAATCCCAGTCATGGCATTAGGTTGCCCAAGTTTCAGTGATTGCCGTAATATCTACCTCCCCTTCTGCCATCATCGACCGGAACTCTACTACCTTATTTGCCAAGCTACTTGCATTCAAGGATACTACTCTCCACCATGTCCCTTGCCCCTCCTTTCCCAATCCCACACCCCTGTTACCGTCCTTTGTTAGACTCCCCTCCTGCCTCCAAATTTCAGTCCCTTTCTGGCTCCCCTTCCTCAGTTTAAATTAACACCTGCCTTTGAAGTTGGGAACTGAACAACTCCACTTTAACGTGTGGCTTTCCAGGGTACAGCAGTCCATGGAGAAGCAAGCATCCATGTCGTGCTGAGGTCCAAAGGCAGACTGTACAAACTTGATGCCTGTCCGTACTACCCATTTGTTTCCCAAAGGGACACCGACACAATCAGTAGTAGCAGAACTTTCCTTTTCTTTCTCAGCCTCTTCTGACTCAGCTTTCGGCATCACGCAAATAACAAGTAAAAGAAGAATGGCACCATAAAACGATAAAAACTATTGTGATGCAGTAGAAAAATGGCAATGGCAAGGCAAACTGAGGAGCACTTTCACAGTGTGCTCTCGACGACTGGAAGAACAGAACTGAGGTTGGTGAGAGATCTGCCAACGGTTAATGGCTAGCATGGGACGTGCAAACGCTCTGTGCCCATTTGCCATTGCCAGCTCCCTGGCCAAAGCTTTGCTCCCCTGGGGTCAAAGTGCCTCCAACCCAGACTCGTAAGTGGAAATCAATGTTGAAGATTGATTCTTGGAAGAGCTATAGTTACAATTAAATAACATCCATTTCAAACTACCTAGTTCCAGTTCACTATCTACACTAAAGTAGACTCCTAGCAGTCCTCAGGAGGAAAGAGCAAAGCACACTCCCAAATTATGCGAAAACAGACTAGAGTACTGAAGACCCAAAAGCAGCATCGCAATGACAGATCAAGTCAAAGTTGTAATAAGATAGGAATGTGTATGCACAGGAGCAGGTAGCAGCCCTACATTTCAGAATTCTTTTTTTACATTTATTTTTTTAATTTTAGTTTAGCTGGAGGACTAGGCAATACTGCCTATTTTCAGCTGGGGGTGGGGTGGGAGATACAGATGCAAACCAACTGAAAATGAACCAGATTAAGCTGTTGGCAGTATTTTAGTGCATGGAAATGAAATATATACCTGGCAGCCATGACAGATGCAGTGGGTGGGGGCGCAGAGCAATACAACCTTTGCTTGCAGAAAACCTGATAAGGTAACCCAACAGATACGCCTGGAGCTCAATTACTTGTCTGACTGAGGTGATGGTGACCAAAGGGCGGTTCTCCTCAAGCGTGAGAGAAAATGCTCCTCCATAGGCTCCAACTGTTTACCATTAACCGTGACAGTACCAGTGGCAGGTCCTACAGTAAAAGTGGTTGACACAGTGCAGGGGACAAGTGGTCCATTCCTTTAAAGAAACAGCCAACCATTTTGTCTTGTGTCACCATCAGCATACCTGTCTTGGCACACTATGCCCAAATGGTGGTCAGGTGCACCAGTTATGTGACTCACAACCATGCCTGAGATAGGGACCAGAGGTAATTAAGAATGTATGACTTGCAGCAGGAGCCAGGCGGCAATCCACGCTCTTTGTATGAGCATGAGAACCTTGTCCATTTCAAACTGTATGTCTTTCGTGTCAACTTCTTCAGAGATGCCCCCAGTACCTAGAAAGCATTTTTGGAAAGCCCAAGGACCTGCAACTCTAGCCTCTCAAGAACCAGTCAGATGCAGGGAATGCAGGTCCAGATACCTGATGATCATCTCCTCAGACCCTGTCAGCTGGTACAGCAGGATTGGAAGCAGTCAAGTTCGTCTGCTGTGGAAACTGTGGTACCAGAACTGGCATGGTCAGTCCAGCAAGATCAGAATCAGGGATTCTCTGTCCCTCTGCACCTTAAGGACCACCTTGTAGTGCACAGAAAACAGAGGGAATGCATACAGAAGTTCCTAAGCCCAGGACCCAGACAACTTGTCCTCAGATAGTATGCGCTGCTGAGGGGTACAAACACAGAACAGTCTCAGCTTCCTGTCTTCCCAAGAAGAGAAAAGATCCACCGATGGTGATCCTCATTCCAAAAACACCTGAGAAACCACCTACATGTGTAGCGACCACTCATGGGACTCCTCACCCACACGAGCACATCCAGCTAGTTGTTCACTCATACAGCACATACCGGCACCAGATTTGTGTGGAGGGAGCGAGCCTGACACCATCTCCATAGCCCCTCCCAACAAAAGAAAACAGTGTGTTCTACTGTTTGCTCAGGTCAAAGATGTGGTCATATTGTCCATATTAAAGAGATTTTCTGAGATTTTGAAGATACCTTTTTCACATACTCTGCCACTGCCACCCATGCTTCAGATGCTGAAGCTGCAATTTGTTTTGTAAAAAAAAACTGTCATAGCCATTTTTTTTTGTTTTATCAGCACTTTGTTTCTGCCCACCCTCCAATTTTTTGTATGCGGCCACACTCCCAGAATGATGTCATGCAAGGGACGTTTTACATACAGCAACAGGGAGTTTTGGGTAAATTATAAAGCTGACTTAAATGTTCATTAATCAGAGGTGCAGTCCCTTATTTTGGTAGTGGTGGCTGCAGTACAGAACCGGATATGTAGACCCATTTATTTATTAATGTAAAACTTTCACCTGGAAAGACATACTGAGCAGACAAGCTAGTTTCCAGATGCATCCTGGGGTAGAGGGGAAAGGGGTATACAGTAGGTACATATGTAGCAAGGCATTGTGGGTACAGTACATAGCTGATTTTTCTGTCTCCCTACTCCTATTTTGCTAGTGTAGATGTCTGAAATACCAAAACTGACCAACAGAGGTCTCAGCTTAGGGTTGCCAATAAGACGTCCAGAGTGGGACATTTCTTACTGAAATATGTTTTTTTACAGGACAATATGTAACACTGAGCAATGCAACAGACTCGTTTTCTCAAAATAATCAGAATTTTTTTTTTTTTTTTACTTAATGTTATTCATTTTCTAATATTACAGATAAATAATTACTAGCTTCCATTTTTTTTCATAGAGAAAGCCGGTTATAATATGCTGTTACAACCAGCTCAGCTTAGCTGGTTATAACGGCAAACACGCACCGGATTTCCCTATGACCATGCATGCGCCAGTCACTGGTCTTTCGTAACTGTAGAGCCGCATAGTACCTCAGTGCCCCTCGCTGTCGGCGGTAACTTAATTTTCTTTTTTTATTGAAAAAAAAGAAAAGAATGTCCAGGATCGAAAATCAAAGGGAAACATTTCTACCATAGGAGTTTCCCTGTCCGCATACATGCGCCGCCACCAGCAGATCTCCAGACCTCTTCAACCCCGAAAGACGCCACAGAAGCCACTCAGTAGTAAGTTTAATCAAGAAAATGAAAACTAAGACAAATACAACAAAATATTTTTTTCCCAAACAAGTGGGGCACTGTTAACGTGGCAGACTATGGGGAATGCAAAATCCTGACTGGTCCACGGTTGCCTGAAAACCAGTCTATTTGCTTATTTCTATAATTGCTGAAAGCGAAAAATGCAGCCAGCAATTATAAAAAAATAAATAATAAATTGTACCATAAAACTCGTTTGCTCACCTTTGTTGTGGGATGCTTTTTACAAACCCCTCAGGCTTCGCTCTCTGTGTTTATGTAGCATCCCACAACTCGGGCGTGTGTAAAATCTCGTTGCACATGCCACCCCATATATTATTCTCTATTTAATATCCAGTTCTCATGCAGGGAATAGGATGGTTACATAACTATGAATTGCTATATCAGTATTTAATTAAAATTAAACTGTACTTTTCCAATGCAGTCTGGTAGAATAGGAGTGGGAGATCCTGTAAGTTAATATCAAAAAGAGTCCCAAGTAAGTTGCCAGCCTCTTCAATGGCTTCAGGCATTTTCGATAGGGAGAGAAAACTAAGAAAGGAAGAACACAATCAAGCAGATTGCTGTTTAAACCTTTCCTACAAGTATGTAGTAAAAATAGAGCATCTGACCCTACTTAAAATCTCCCCCTTAAACGCGTTATTAGGCCTACTGCCAACATTCCAAAGACAATAGAATTTAACTTGGTATATTAATTATTTCGAACTTTTAGCTTGTTAATTTAGTTAGAACAAAAACTGATTCTAGTCCCATCACAGAACTGCTGTGCTTAATGCTTAAGATATTGTCCGCATTGGAATCTCCAAAAAACAACAGGTGCCATGACTAAACCGGCAAACCTTCCTTCAATTACATGCCCGAAATGTAAAAGTACCACTGTTCCATTTTGGGCAGTCTCAAAGCTGACACTTACATTTCTAATAAATTCTTAAAAGTAAAGCACTGTCTCTTTGTCTGCCTCAGCAGGGAAAAAATGTAACTGTTGCCACGAGGTCTATATCGAGAGACTGCTTACAGTTCAGTCCTCATCCGAGTCCGATTGCGTGGTACCAGGAGCAGCTCCCACAGTGCCAAATTCCCTTTCTGCCTTCTCAGTCCACCGACCCGCATCCTTGGGGTCAGTGAACTGCCATGTCTTCCCTTCATAGACAATCTGCAGACGAGCCAGCAGAAGGAATGAGTTGATAATCCCCAGGGCTTGCAGTCTCTGTTGTACTGCTTCAAAACTTTATCGTCGAGCTCGAGTTTGCTAGGAGAGATACAGGTAGATCTTGACGTCTTCCCCATTAATTGTTAGGGGATAGTTTGCTCTGGCAACTGACAAAATTAGATCCCTAGTCACAGAGCCCAGAGTGTCAAGAAGGATAGTGCAAGGTTCAGTAGGGGTTACAGGTCGCACCCTTGGTTTTGCTCGTCAAGCCTTTCTTAATTCGAACCACTGAAATTCCTCATTTACCAGCAGATTCTTTGACAGCTAGTCAATTAGGGTGGCCACTGTAGTCAATACTGCGGTTACTTATTTTTCGGTGTCTGTGACAGTGGCTGTCAGCGTTTTTATGGCTGCATCCAGGGTCTCAAATTTCTTGATTAATTTTTTCCATTTTTGAGTCCATTGCCCACATGGACTTGAGCACTGGCTGCCAGGGAGTATCAGAGCCAAAGTTTGAATTGGCGGCATCAGGGCTGCTCGTGGCTCCAGCGGCCTTGCTGGGAGCTGACAATGATTCTTTTGACTGTCCCAGCTGCTGCGCTTTGGGACAACCCATGTTTAATTCGAATATCAAAATGCTCAGTACAAGCTACCAAGTCTTTTTATAACAAAAATAAGTAAGATACCAAGCTTTATCTGTAGTTAATGAGCAGTGAGAAAGAGCTCTAATGGAGTTCCACCAGCCTGGAAGATGGCTCTCTAGCACCCACCCCCTTCAAAATAATCAGAATTAAGACTAAGTGTTGTAGTTTTTTGGTTGTTTCTATTGTTTCTTATCATTTTGGTTTCGGTATTGTAGTTTCTGCAACATTTAGAAGAAAGACAATTTTTTTTTCTACTATAAGATCAGGACATGCAGCATTTTTCATGTTTTTTTTGTAGGACACAGCTGCCCAAATCAGAGCTGTCCTGCAAAAATCAAGGGAGGTGGTAACCCTAAGGTCTCTGTTTCACAACAGTGCTTAAAAACTTTGTTTCCTCTTACATGATGTTACAGTTGGGAGTTGCAGCACTTTAAAAAAAAAAAAAGGGACGGGTTATGCAAATGAAGCAGAGCACAGAAATAAAAGCATTTTTCTCATGTAAAAGAGCACTTTTTGGCAATTTGTCTGGCAGGAGATTGAATCATAACTCCTACAGGTTACTAATCCCATTAGCTACGGCAAAACTCAGAAAATCACTTTAACATGGACCATTCAACCTTGTACCAGCAATGCAAACTCAGTCAGTGCTACATGAACCACGAAAGAGTTGCAACATGTTAATGTGAAGCTCAGTTTTGCTAAATAACAAGGACCCCTGAGCTCTGTGGTCGAGCAAATATGCACCCCAGTCTACCAGCAAAGCATCCGCAGGTCAGGCCCTCTGCTCCCACACTACCAACCTTGAAACGCAACTCAAATGATCGGGCAAAGTAGAACAGGTCCTCCACCTAAAGACTGCCCAGCTCAAAATGATCAAGCAAAGTAGGACAGGTCCCCCACCCTGCCCGGAAGTAGACAAGCTCTGGTTTGGAGGGAGTCCAGCTTCATCCAAATTAATAAGATCACCAGCTTTGGGGTGAGCTCGGATTTAGCTAGTGTGACCATCAGGCAAAAGTCCTGGAACATGTGAATGGTTAGATTCCTGGACCACTCTACTTCCCAAAATGAGCTGTCCTTGATGAGTCAGTCACCGAATTGCAGCAAGACTGTGATGCCTCTGCACCCAAGAAAGGCTGCTATGACCGACAGGCTCTGGCTGAACATCCTGAGTGCTGCTGACAGGCCAAATGGCATGGCTCCGAACTGATACAAGGTTCAATCCACCCAAAAGGAGAGAAAATGAAAATGATGTACCTACTGTAATTCTTGATCTTCTTGTATATCTTCACCATTCACCACTGGTGGGTTATACGCCGTAGGTGCTATGACCCCGCAGAGACTTTCAGCTACACATTTTTTTCCTGGGGAGGGAGCCAGAGTCGTGACAGCACTCCCCAAGAGGACGACACACACACAGCATGCTGCTCGAGCGCCAGCCAGTATTCAACGCCGACTCCTCCCTTACCTAAGTTATGTCCGCCACAGAGAGTGAAAAACAGATATAGAGAAAAGTGAGGACGGGGCAAGGGAGCCCGAGAGATAGTGAAAGAAAAGGATATAAACAGAAAGGAGAAAAAAGCCAACACAAGAGGAGAGGGAGGCTACCTGAGGGTGTGGCATAGGGAGGGGGCTCCAACGACTGGGCAGTCCTAAGGGACAGAGAAGTGAGAAGGGTTAAGGAAAATTCAGGAGAAGAAAAAGGGATAGAAAAGAATGATAGGAGACCCCACGGCATTCCACTCCCTCCAGGGAGACAGGATGAAGATGTCAAGGGCGGCTTCCACTTCTACATTCTCCAGACACTTTCAGATGAAGGAGAGACTGGACCGTCTCCCATTAGAGATGAGTCTGGGCTACTCGAGCTAACAGACAGCCCAGAGAAACAACCCCTGAGGCTGAAACAAGATGGAACGCCTGGTCCCCCAGAGTCCACTGGGATTTTAAAAAGGTCCTGAAGGAGGACCGATTTCAGGCCCTGCTCAGAAGGCAAGATAGAGATCAGGAAGGAACCCGAGGAGCCCTCATATAAGAGGGCAAAAGGCCCCGCTTGTCCTCTCCCCTTCAAGGAGAACTACTAACTCCCTGAAGGAACAGTGGAGCAGAGAAGCCAGAAGGCCTACCCCACAAGGGTATCCACAGAGTTAAGGGCAAGCAGGGAGGAGGCTCTGCTCAGAGGTTGAGGCACCCAAGGGTATGGTGGGTGGGAAGCAGTGATGAACGGTGAAGATATATAGGAAGATCAAGAATTATGGTAGGCACATCATTTTCATATCTCCCTGTATGTATCTTCACCATTCATCACTGGTGGGTGAGTATCAAGCCCCCGTAGAGGATATGTTATTCCCCTGAAGGCAGAACTTCCCTCAGCCCTTTGTGGGGGAGAACCACAGGAGGAGAAGCCCCCTACGGATCCGGAGAGGTTTGAGACTGATCAGGGCGAGACGGGGACTCCGATGACCTGGGAGAAGGAAGTCTCCCCACTAATTCCCATTTCACCCCGTGGGAGAAAAAAATGGGCTCCATGGAAGGGGAGGCAATCACCCTACACCAGGCCAAGGGCTACAACCTGGAAAGGTGAAGCCATGCTGCTCATTTTATACAGACTGCAGATCCTGCCAACCTAGAAGCTACCTCATTAGCATCGTATGATGCCCTTGAGAGATGCCTCGCTAGCTCTAGGCCAGAAGCAGAAAGACAAATGGCTTACCTGGTTGCCTCTGAGTCAGGCAAAGTAGCTAGAAGCTGTCCTAGCACCATAAATGAGTGTCTAGCATGGACAGCCATATGGGCGGACAGCCATATGGCCCTGATGGGCTGAAATACATAGACGAAGACATGCCGAGGAAAAAAAAATCCTTCACCTCCAGCTGTTAAACTCAGGCAGTGATGCCCAGAGGGGGTATCCAGTAGCTCTATCCCTGAAGTGGGGTGAGACATGGAACCTGGAGAACCATGAAGGGAAGTATGCCTGTGCCGGCAGTCCCTTGGGGCAGAAGAGGGGGCAGAGGGAGTCTGCTAGACCTGATGGGACACGTCTTGAAAAGGAATAGGCCATGGAGAAATGACCACATTCTCTGAGGAGAACTCTCCCAGGAGAGCACGCATCACATGGGCAGGATCGCAACTTGCAAAATGGGAAATGTGAAGCTCCTCCAACAACCTCAACAAGAACCACTGATAGCTGGTGATATCAGCGTCCAAGGACAGGTGAACCGAAGAGTCTTCTTCCTCAAGGGAGGAAGACGAGGAGGCGGAGGAGCTCAATTCAGATCAGGGCGCAGTAGGGATTTCTGGTCTAAAAATAACCTGGTCCAGAGCTCTTTGCTAGTGAGGGAAAGCTGCAGATGAGCCTCTGAATTGGTACCAAGACTGGGGATCCGTAGGACCCGAAATGCCCAGGAGAGCAGAAGGGCAAGGCAGAGAATCTGAAGAAGGAGAAGAAGACTGGCAAGCCAGAGGAGGATCCCAGCTAGGGCTTCAGCAACATTGACACAATCTGTCCAGATGGGTGGGGCTGCGCAAAGAATCCACAGAAGGTCGCGCAACTGTACAGGTGCGGCCTAAATGGTGCCCCAAAGAAGAAGTCCCACGGTGAGGAGACTGGGGCCAGTCTGGCTCTTGTGGGCTGCCCCTTACCCCACCTAATGCAGACACCCCCTTCCCCGCAAAGAACAGCGAAAATGTGAGGGGTCGGCGCTGCGGCTCCCAGAGCCACCAGCAGCTCTGGGAGAATACCCCGCACTCGAGTCACCCTAGGTGTTTTCAAGCCCTCCCTCTCAGAGTGAGACCTGTCCCTCATCCGTCCCTGAGGCATCAATGGGGACGACATCAGAGGAGCCACAGACATCTGCAAGCCTGCCACTGCAACCCCCGAGTTAGCCCCCGATTCAGGAACAGAAGCAACACCGCTCCCAGCTTCAACGTCGGATTCGGTATCCACAGAGGTGCCGACCTCAGACTCAGCATCGGGTGTGGTGCCGCCCCCAGACCTGGCACATCCCTCAACCCCGCTCCATCCTCAGTGCTGCCCCTCTCCACAGCACTGGGGTCAGCGCCATGAGAGTCCCCAGCACCACCAATGGCACCAGAAGACTCAGAGATGGCGGCCCCAGAGACACAGCCAGTTGAGGGGGGGTGAAGATACCTCCAGAAACTTGCAGCTAGGCCTCGTAAGGCAGCTGGAGAGCTCCTCAGAGGGTCCTTCTCCTCAGAAGAGGAAGCGCGCAGGGTGACCGGGAGAGAGCCAGTCCTCTCACCCTACTGGATCTGGCACCATGCACAACACCAAATGAAGGCCGCGCCACAACCTCAGTGCCGCCATGCTCACTGGCCCTAGAGAAGGGACCACGATCCCGAGCGGAGTCAGCCGACAGAGTCGAGAACCCCACCAGTTCGGATCCAGCATATAGTTCTGACCGCGACACTACGGGTGGTCGTGGCTCAGAGGAGGCTAATGACTGAGAGGGATGCTCAACTGACCCCCCTGGAGGAGGCTGGCTGTCCACCCAACCCCTCTAGCAAGCCAGAAGTGCCAGCAAGGCCGCTGACAGCTCACGACCCACCAGTACATATAGTAACAGAAGGCAACCTGGGGGAAGGGTCCACAGTTCTTGCCATGGCATCCTTGGACTGACGCTGTCCTCCGAAGGTAGGAGGCTTCCAACCCACCTTCAATGCGTGCATTTCAAGGACCCAGTGGTCCAAGGAGAAGCACGCGTCGCAGTTGTCCATGTCGTGCTGTGGGCTCATGCAAGGAGAAATTGATCATGGCGATCTGTTACAGAGATGGACTTGCCACAGGGGAGCATGGGAGCACATCCCGCCTTAGATTTCGACTTAGGCCCTGGATCAGACATGATCGACCGCACACAAAATGAGTTAAAATACAGAAAAGACTCAGTGCCGCAGAAACAATAAAACAAGAATATAACAAAAAAAGGAAACGGTCTCACCTGCTTGCAGTTCTACAGCTTCGAGTAAACGAACAGAACTTCGGCAACTTCGAACACATGACGAACTGTGCAATTCAGCTCTTCAGCTCCCACGAGGTACGCTCTCAGTGGCGGGAAGAACAGAACAGAGGTAAGGGAGGAGTCGGCGTTGGTTACTGGCCGACGCTCGAGCAGCACACTATGCGTCATCGTCGAGGACAGTAGCATCCATGATGCTGGCTCCTCCCCCAAGAAAACAAATTTACGTGCTGAAAGCTCCCATGGGGTCATAGCACCTCTGGCCTATAACCCACCAGTGATGAATGGTGAAGATACATACAGGAAGATCTGTCCATGTGTGACATGTGGGTGGGGATATGGACGTAGACATCCTGGAGGTTCAGTGAGAAAAACCAAGCTACTCACTCCAGAATGGAATTATCTAGTGCAAGTTAGCATGCACAATTTCCAAATGTGAATGAACTTGTTTGGGATTCGCAGATCGAGTGTAGGACACCAGCCCCCTGCCAGTCTGGATACGGATATCAGAAAGTACCAAGACATGAATCCCTGCTGAGCTGGGTTTTACATGTCACTAGAGAAGCTGATGAACCTTGCTCTGTATGCAGGGAGATACTCAAGCAAACACGTGTCCTCCAACAGTGCTCAGGATCAACAAGGCAGTAAGGTCTTGATCTTGAACTGCAGAGACCACAACGATTCCACCACTGCCAGGATCCATTCTTCCAAAGCAACAGCAGAACCCTGTGGCTAGAAGTGGGAGAAATGGCCCTCAACCAACAACTGCAGCAAAGGTCAGGACGAAGAGGGGAAGGGACCCCTCATCATGACATTTTTGCCTTCAGAGGCAGCCCCGAGAGCTGGCCTCCGAAGGAACCATTTACTTTTCCCTTGTGCAGGCTTTGACCTCCCTATTTATTGAAGGACTTGGTCGGGCAATGCTACTAGCACTGCTGCCGTGGTTGCTGCTGACCTTGCATCCCCTGATAGGAGCCATGAAAGGAACTTTGGCCTTGTGGCCTGGGCTTGGGCTGCTGCTCAGGATAGGTGACTGACATCACTAAATCCAAGGTCACACTGGACTTCTCGATACACAAGAAATGGTCTTCAAACCATGCACCAAATAAATCCATCCCTATGATGCACAGATCTGCCTCCCGTCACTGGGTTTCCTGAGTTAAAGGTGATGTCCACAACCAGGCACATCGGTGTACTGGCACAGCCACGGACATTGAGTCTAGGACAACTTGCAACTGGTGTTTGTTCACCATTAGCCCCTAATCCCAAAGTTTGTGTAGATCTTGGGAACTCTCTTCAGAGAGCAGGTTGGTGACGTTGGAGAGCCTCTTGAAGAGCTCACAGCAATAACGTGCCATCAAATCCACACAGCTAATCTGGGGAATGCCCACGGATGCAACTGTATAGAACCTGTGGCCACCACGGTGTTCCTGCTTCGTGAATTTCTTGTCCAGTGACTTATCCCACTCACCCTGCACCTTCCCCTTGCAGAATACATCATCTACCATTAGCCCCTCTGTAATGGATGTTCCAAAAGTTGACTGTCCACCCAGTAGAACCACATTCTTGCAGTCCATACAGCATGGCTGGTCAGACAAGAGGCCAGGTGCTGCAAGATGCCCAGAACTGGGCCCAGAACAGCAAATCAATAGCTGCCCCTGGTGAGGAGTACAACAGCGGGTAGGTCTCCTTCTTCTGGACCTCCTCCAATGGGGTGTCCAGCCGCAGACATTATTCCATGAGGGTAGACAAGGAGGACTGGTTCTGCCAAAAGGATATTATCTGGATAGGAAATTATAACAACAAAAAAGGAAAGGGACCTGGGGGTAATCATATCAGATGACCTTAAGGTTAGCAAGCAATGTGAAAAGGCAGTAGGGAGGGCTGGGGGTATACTGGGATGTATAGGGAGAGGCATCATCAGCAGAAAACAGGAAGTTGTTATCCCTCTGTACAGACAGTTGGTGAGACCCCATCTGGAGTACTGTGTCCAGTTCTGGAGACCCCATCTCCGCAAGGATATAGACAGGATAGAGGCAGTCCAGAGGAGGGCAACTAAAATGGTGCAGGGTCTGCAAGAGAAGCCATATGAGGAGAGACTAAAGGAGCTTAATATGTATACCCTTGAGGAAAGAAGGGAGAGGGGGGACATGATAGAAACTTTTAAGTACCTCAGTGGAATCAACAAAGTCCAAGAGGGTAGCATCTTTCAGAAAAAGAGACTTGCAAGAACAAGGGGACACAATTTAAAGATAGAAGGAGGGCGGTTCAGGGGCAATGTGAGAAGTATTATTTCACAGAGAGGTAGTGGATGCATGGAACAGCCTTCCTGAGGAGGTTGTGGGGTCTAAAACTGTGGGAGAATTCAAGAATGCATGGGACAGACATAAGGCAATTCTTGTGGGGGGTAGGAAGAAATAGGCTGTTGGTTAACTAGGATCTGCAGCCTATCCTGTAGGTAGGGAAATGGGCAGACTATATGGGCCTAGCGGTCCTTATCTGCCGTCAAAGTCTATGTTTCTATGTCTATGTTTCTATGTTTCTATCTGCTAGCTGGCTACCACTCCGATGACAGAACTTACAGAACAGACGACACATCTGAGTCAGGATACAGGAGCATCAACCACCAAAACAGAGTGTGGATGACCCTCTACATCAGGGTAACCACCCCTAACAGGAGTTAAGGAAGTCCAGACCTGCATTCCTTAGCTGAAGCACCCTCTGCTGACTGCAGAGAGGGGAGGCTCTACCTGTATCAGGCACTGCAACACAACTGGCAAAGCCGCAGGTGGGGACACAGGATGCACAACAAGAGTCACTGCCAACAGGCATCCAAAACTGGGATGGGTTCATTGGCATCTCCGGTCGACCACGAACCTATGAAAGTTTTCCATACACCCCCTGCTGCCAGACTGCTCTCTTTCATCTACAATGGGCCATACATCGGTGACAGAAGCCACACAACAAGGAACAATTGTCTTGTTGATAACAGGATCAAGAGTATAATCACAATCTCGATCTCAAAAACATTGATTTGAGGATCAATGTAGCATGGGGGGCTCTGGGTCGGATACCTCATCAGTGAAACCATGGGCTTCGGCTGAGTAGGAGGCTGCACTTGAGTTAGAATGACTAGTGTTGGCTGAACTGGCAGAGGTCAGACTGGGAACTTAGTCTTCATCAACCCAAGCTGCTCTGAATGGGCCACAGTCAGCACCAGAATCTGAGAGAGTGAAGAATCTTCTCCCATGACAGACTCCATAGTCCAGTTGACCGGTGTCAAAAGTTTTGGCTGCCTAGGTAGGAATTACATGGACAGATTGATGAGCTCCCACAGGTGGTCTGACTTCATAAAAGGGTGACCAACTATGAGGGCTCTCTGACTGAGGGGAACGCAGAGTCCCTTGACTTACAGTGAACCCACAATAGTTGAGTTTTCTTCTTGTTCATTCAGTGCTGAGACACAGTCATGATTTAGTAGGAATGGAGAGACAGAAATTATGGAAATCTTCATTTTCACAAGGAGTAAAAAAATTCAAACCCATACTCCTCCACTGTGCTAAGGTTCAGAAACAGAACATCCTTGCTGGCCTTTCCACCTCTCGGACCTGCAACTGTGCTGCTGATCCCTCAACCAGGTACAGTACACGCGTCTTAGTTGATCTGATCTGTGGCACCCACAGCCTGCATCCTAAAACTATGTTTGCATTTCAGGGAACCTTCCTTCTCTCTTCAGAATAATAGGGAAGGAAAACGGGGGTGGGGTGAGCAGGAGGGGGAGGGCTAGGACCCTAGATGGACAGGAGGTCCCAGGATTAAATATGGACTGCAGGCAGACTGGGTGGACCATTGGTCTTTTTTGCCACCACTGTCTGTTTCTTGTGGTTTATGCTGTCATAAAGTTCCCCTTGATGGGAGCACAGCCATGTGATGCAGCATTGCTTATCTGATATTCTACTTGAAGTTTGCTATGGTGTGTCAAATGGATTTAAAAGTGGTGTAGGTACTGGGCTGATCGAGAGAAAACCAAACAATTCTAGTAGCTCAAGAAATGACTAAAGTCTTTTAATTCTAGTTTTTTTGTGGTATGAAAATCGATCTCAACTGAAATGGGCATCACTGTTTTAGCTCACTGTAAAAGGAAAATTTAGTGAGAGAAACAGTTATGGTGGTTTATTTATTTAGCTTTTGTTGACCAGGTGAGGTACACTAGGCAAATGTGGCTATTTTCAGGTACGACCCGGGAGAAATACAGTACATTATTGGACAAGTATAGCAATTTACATCAATACATAGTTAATTAACAGAGAACAAAAGAACTATACAGGTAAGGAAAATGACAAGTAAAATAGCAGGTGATGAGGAGACATCAATGAGGAGTACATAATTTAACAGAAATTGTGCAAGTAATGTGATTTTACAAAGCATCAGAACAGTATGTAACCGGGGCAGCAGAAGAGGTTCGAGTGCCAGACTGGTAGGGAAAGGGAGAAGTGCATATTTTTTTTTTTGGTGGGGGGAGGTAGGTTGGTGTAGGCTGGAAGAGTGGCGAAAAGAAGAAAAAAGTGTGTGGGGGGGGGGTAAGGCAGGCAAAGAGAAAGACCAGGAGCAATCTGACTAGGGACAGGCACATCTTGAGCAATCCAGCAGGAGGGAAAGTAACTGCCTTTTAAAAGAGCTAGGTTTCTGGCAGAAGCGCGGAGCAGCTGGGAGGCTGTTCCACCATGGTGGGGTGGGGAGGGGCAGCGGCCAAGAAGGACATGGAGCCAAATTTGGAATGTGATCTGGGGATTACTAGTTGCCCGTCATCAGTGCACCTAAGGACATATCGGTGTGTCCAAGGTACTAATATGGGGGCCAGTGAGACTGGCTTCTGTGGTGATACAGTATTGTATACTACTTTAACTATAAAGGAGACCAACAGGGCAATAGGGGAGGGCCATTCCAATTTGCTGTATAGTACACAGTGGTGAGTGAGCTGAATGCAGGTTAGGGCAAATCAACATGTATTGTTGTAGCATACAATCCACTTGCGATGCAGGGTACCGAAGGATTGAGCAAACACGGGTAGCCCATAAGACAATTTGGGAAGGAGGCGGCATCAAGCTATTCTATATGAAGAAGTCAGCAGAAGAAGGCCATTTGGTCTATCAAGTCTGCTCGTATTGCAGGGTCCACATTTTGAGCTAATCTGTCTCTGCCCTCCCTCCCCACTCCTCCCATCCTCCCTGCCCATGATCCCTACCTTCCCCCATGCCTATCCCAGCCTCTCTTAAAGCTGCCCACTGTCTTCAACAAGATGACCTCTTCCAGCAGCGCATTCGAAGTGTCCACCATCCTCTCTGTGAAGAAGTGCTTCCTGACCTCCCTCCTAAACCTCCCACCCTCCAGCTTAAGGCTGTGCTCCCTCGTGTTATGGTTGCCACTCAGCTTAAAGAGACTCTCTTTATCAACCTTATTTATCCCTTTCAAGTACCTGAAGGTCCCAGTCTTATCCTCCCTCCCTCTCTCTCTTCTGTCTTCCAGGGAGTACATGTTCAGTGCCCTCAATCTCTCCTTGTATGCCTTACCCTGCTGACTGACTTGTGATGCGCTGTGATGTATGCAGAGGGGAAGAGACTGTTTCTGGCCCGCTATGAGATGCCTAGGCAAGAGCTGATACCTTTGCACACAGAGTAGATGTGAGAAGTGAAATCCAGGGCAGGGTCAAGAGTGATCCCTAGACACTTGAACATGGTGACTGTTTCGAGGGTGGTGCCGTCGTTAGTGTCAGTGGCTCAGCAGGTAGCACACTCGCCTCTGAGGCTGGGAGATCAGAAGGCTGTGGATTCTATCCCCACACCAGGCACTTGGGTTACTATCCCAATACTGACACTGTAGTGCAGCATGAGGGGGGTGCTGCACTCCTGAGGTGCCATCTTTCGAATGAGACATTAAATCGAGGTCCCATCTGCCTGTTCTGGTGGTAGTTCAGGTGGATGTTAAAGATCCCATGGCACTTCTCAAAAAGAGTAGGGGAATTTTTTATTGAAATCAAAACAAAATCAAAATAATATATATACAAGTCAGTAGTCCATCACACAAAATCATACAAAAGAAAAACGACAAAAACAGGAATAAGTATTAATTCATATACTAACCCTAAAACTAAAAAACATCATAACCCACCCCCTTCCCACTATAGGAGTAGGTGGAATTTATTATTACCACTCTTTGATACAGTCATATAATTATATTTCTATAATCGCAAATAACGAGTACATAAATTGATATTACCTCATAACAAGCCATCATACCGATACCCCTTTTTTTATATATATAACATCCTATAAATGCTTGCTAAATTGGTGCAGTCTCATATCACATGAAGCCATCCGTTACTCTTCCACCGTTTAAAGTTTGTAAATAAAAGGAAAAGGGACAATTAAAACAATCAATTTTTGTTCAATATTTTTGTTTGTAATATAAAGTCATATTCTTTCCACAGTTTCTCCCAATATACCTTGTTTAAAGTAGATTTCTCCTGCAGTTTAAGTCTGCTAAGATCTAGTTGTAACATACAAAAGAGTTCAAACACCTGGAGGATGTCTTGTTGTTGTAACAACAACCTACATCTAGAAATCCAAATCCAATAAAGGAAGGAACTATGCCATCTTCTGCAGGGTACTAAGAAAACCCTGTGCCACACATTTATCATACATCCCATAGTATAAAAGGTCCTCAGAAGGTGGTACTGTCACTCTACCCTTCCATCGATTTTTTACCACATCCCAAAACTCCATTGCATAAGAACATTGAAAATAGAGATGTTCCATTGTTTCTAACAGTAAAACACAGCTTTCTCTAGGACAAAAACATTCCTGCAATTGTTTGTGTTTTTGGTTATTCCGTACATTAGTTTTTTTGTGTATCCCTAACAAAACAGTGTCCCATATGTACACAGGAATACGGGGATTTGTGATATATTGTGATATGCCTAAACAGGTTTGTTTTGACAGTCCTGAAAATGGGGAGTCGTAAAAGAAAGTATTTAATATAATTTTATATAAATCTTTCCGAGCATAATGCATAACAAAATCCTATTTTATTCTCCATTGTTGAATTTGATCAAAAATCTCAACCCAGCCTTGTACTAACCTTGGACATCTTTTATTTTTATGAACAAAAGAATTGGACTTCCATTCCTTCAAAATAGTCATCAATTTCATTTTAACTGGAGAAATCCAAAAGGATCCCCGAGTCTCCATCACCGGCAACAAATCAGAATATAAAAACACAGTAACAAAAAACAGGACTGGATTCACCATATTCAGTCCTTCGGATTTAATATCCGAATATAGTATATTACGCTTAATAGGGTTTAATCAACTACCCCAAATCCCATTAAAAAAAAAATCTCAATAAAGATGTCTCTAAACTCTTACTTAATGAACATTACTTAAATACAGGAAAACTGGAATCCAAAAGGTCTTTAACAAATATACCCTCTTCTGTTTGGATAATTTCCATCTGTTCCAACTTGCCACTTTAGCGTGACCTATTTGTAGAGCGTGCATCCAATTAAAAACCACACTATCTGTGCCCCCAAAATAAATGCCCAATATTTTACATGGAACGCGATCTACCAATATCCCGCCCACAACCTCTGGTTCATTAGAGTATCCTACTATAGTCAAACAATGAGATTTTAGTTAATTTATTCTTGCGCCAGTAACTGTCCCTATGACTTTAATTAGATCACAGGATTTCGTTATAGAAGCTCCATCATGCAGAATCAAGCATAAATCATCTGCATATGATACTATCTTCGTATGTGCCCCCATTTCTCCTTGTATATCTGATATCAAAGGTGATCTATTCAATACTCGTAACATAGGATCCAAAGCTAAAACATACAGGAGCGGACTCAATGGGCAACCTTGGCATACCCCTTTAAAAATCCGATGCTTACACCCCTGCCATCCATTTTCATAAGGAATAACGTATGCTAATGCATAACATAATTGAAGTCAACTCACAAATAACTCTGGAATCCCAAATTCCAATAAACATCTCCATAAATAATTATGGGCAACCTCATCAAATGCTTTAGCTTGGTCTAGACTCACTAAATACCTAAACACTATCTGTAACCCCGTCTCTCCTGTCCCACTTTCCATAATCTCTCTAATAAATAACAAGATATCTATAATGCTTCATCCAGAAACCGAATAAAATTGCGAATTACTGACCAAATCAGGCAGAACGATAATCTCTTCCCTAATAATTTAGAGAAAATTTTAAAATCTACATTAAGCAATGTTAATGGGCGCCAATTCCCAATATCAGCACGGTCTCCTTTCTTATGGAGAAATATCATCAGTCCTTCATACATCTTAGAAGGCAAATATACTTCATTAAGGAAAAAATTATACAAGCCTAAAAACTCATTTGGCATAATTCCCCACAAAACCTTGTAAAACTCGCTAGGTAATCCATCTGACCCTGGAGACACATTTTCTTTGAGAGAAAGAATAACTGATTCAAGCTCTGGTTTTGTAAAATCCGCCGTCATGATGGACTGCATTGCAACTGTCACCCGTGGAAGAGCAGCTGCCTGTAAAAACTGATCCATAAAATCTTAATCTAAATTTTGTACCCCAAAGGTCTTTTCAATGTTGTTATCTAATTCTTGCATGATTCCTAAATTATCTGTAACTATATTCCCAGTTGATGTTCTTAGACTGGTAAATAACCTTTTTTCTCTACGGTACTGACAAGCCAAATATGGATTTGCCTGGGCTGCCTTACTTTGTGTACCAAATGATTGTTCTTTATATAAAGAACTCAGTCCATCATATCGGTATTTAGACATTTCTTGTTTTATATTCTTAATCTCTTTTGTCAAATATTTTTTCCCTGCTGCTTGAGCTGACAATAACGACCCCAAAGTACGTCTAAG
Source organism: Neoceratodus forsteri (assembly GCA_016271365.2). NCBI lineage: Eukaryota > Metazoa > Chordata > Ceratodontiformes > Ceratodontidae > Neoceratodus > Neoceratodus forsteri. The sequence continues at coordinate 1,508,078,449 of CM057450.1, forward strand.
AGATAAACGGTACTCATATTTTGATTTAACTTTAGATTTACCAATCATTTGTAAATAACTCACTAAACAAATTTTCAAATCTTCCCACCAATTAACAATGTCTTCATATAATCCAACAGTGGATATTTTATCATATACAATTATTTTCAAATCTAATAAAACAGAAGGTTGCTGTAGAAGTGAAGTATTAAGCTTCCAAATTCCAGGACCTTTTTGCCTACTTGGGGTTCAACACTAATTCCAATTAAACAGTGATCTGAAGATTCCATAGGAACATAAAGAAGTTTTGCAATCTCCAAAGTTTTATGAGTAAATACAAAATTGATTCTAGAAGATAAAACACCCTTAAAAAAACATCAGTTTAGCCACATTATGACCTGCTGAGTGAGTATCTACTAAACCTGCTATCGAAAGAAGGGATTTAAGAAATGTTTTGTCACTGTATTGCTTCCTCACATCTGTTTTTTGCTGGAGATTAATATTAAAGTCTCCGCAAAAAAAAAATTGCCGACTAGTATAAAGAAAGGGTTGAATTTTCTTCAGCAAATCAATCCGAAGAGCTTTCGTCTGTGGTCCATACACTGTTATTAGCCAACACGGTAGGCCTTTTAATAACACATCTAAAATAAGGACTCTGTCTGGTTCCACATCTATTAATCTATAAATATGTACATCTGGTGTAAGAAAACAAATTCCCACACCACAACATGTCTCATCTCCCATAGACCAGTGAGATATCCCCCAATTCCAATCTTTGGTTGCTTGCAAAACTTCGTTATGTGAACGCAATCTTGTATCCTGTGACAAAAATACATCATATTGAAGATTTAATAAGACTCCAAACGTGGTCAAGCGTTTTACCCGGGATTTCAAACTATTAACATTTAACGTGGCAATGGATATCGAAGAGGGTTCAGGGAGGGGGTTTAGGATTTTTAACGCTCGATCTAGTTACATGTTTCCATGACTCAGACTGAGTATTCTTAATGGGTATATCTGCAGCTACTATTATTCCATTACTCCCTAAGGAAGTATCAGGGTCTGTCAAAGAATGAGCTTTTTCTACCTGGTCCCCCCAGGATGAAAAAAAATGCAGATCTGTTGGTTAGAGGTAATGGAGATAAAGAAGGTTAATTCTGTCCCTTCAAGGACTGCGGTACTAAAGAAGAAGAAGAAGCAATTTGCATATCCTCATCTTCATCAAAAATCGTATTTTGCATAACTGGGCTAACTTCTAGATCTTGTGGCTGTCCTCCTAAATGGAGAGTATCCTGTGTTAACAATTTAGTTAACCTGTGGGGTGAACCTTGAGGGGTCACAAAAGGGGTTTCCCTGTCTTCCCATCCCTCATTTGTCATTATTGGAATCTGAATTAACAAATCTCCAGGAAGAGGAGGAGTAGGTCCCTCAAAGGGGGTAGTGAGTCTCAAGGGGACTGACTGTCTCCTATCACTAGCCCCCCCCCCATGACATCTATTCGCAAACATATTTTCGGAATCACAAAAGGATCTTTTAGCCTGAGTTAAGTAATACTCCTGATTAGAGGAGTCATCTGTTTCCTCAGTTTACCCAAGGGCATTCAGCATAGGAATGATTATTTTCTTCACCTAAGTTACAAACCGGCAGAGCCACACAATGACCTGCTGTATGTCCCAATACCCCACATCGGAAACATTTCACTTGATCGCAGGATGTGTTCAAATGAGATAATGAACCACATTTGTAACAACTTTTAGGCTGTCTTGCATAAAAAAGAATGCCTCTGTCTCAACCCCAAAAAAAAGAACTGGGCAAATGCTGTATACTTTCTTCTGTCTGGTGTAACTGAACTCTCACTGTCCAACCCCCTGACGTAAAACCATTCTCGTCCATAATGGGTTTGGGTTTATCATAGATTGAGCAATGTTTTTCCAACCAAAATATTATGTTCGAAATATTAACCCCCGCGTTTCTGAAGAGAATTGTTACAGTTTTAATCATGGGTTTTGTTAAGGGGATGGCCTGAAAGTCTTACCAGATGTCTTGTTCTTTAACTTTGTGGTAAAGACTCCAGAATTTATCTAGTGCAACCATGGAACAAAAACCAATATCACAGTTGTGACTTCCCAGTGGGTGAATGAAAGCATATACCTCTGCTGAGGAGAAACTCATAGACTCAATAAGCAAAGTCTTCCCTACCCAAATTCGGTCTGGCACTACCGGGGCTTTGCCCTTATACCGGAGACGAACCAGAAACCGGCGTTTAGCTGCTTCTGCCGGTTTACAAAACAGACCAGCGTAAGATTGCGGCCCAACCTCTGTAGGTTTATCACTACCCCTTTGTAGCTGATCTTTCTGGAATGAATTAACAGAACCAATACCTGGGTCCAAGCCACCATTCTCTCGATTTTCTGTATGCGTAAAGGAAGAGTTATCGGGCCACTAAATCTATCGCTGGTGTAGATCGTAACTCCATGGTATCACCATGCACTGTACCTGCGTGCAACGCATCCGGTATTCCTGCAACCTCAAATTGAGTTTGCGCAGTCTCACTATTGCTTTTGGGAGACTTGGACTAAGCGTGAGCAGTGTTACACGAGGTCCCTGCACCCTACTTGATACCCTCAGGGGTACACCGTAGACAACTAATGTTTAGGCATAGGCTATACTAATACATAGGGCTAAGGGGGCGTCTACCGTACAAGAGTAGATGTCAGGATAAATGCATATTGTTGTAATCCACTTTGCTTGCTAATGCACACATATTATACCATGTATTCTCTGTCTATTTCTTACTTGTCAGATGCCAAGATACCTGTCCTTGAAGTAATTATAATATGTAAGGCAACATTGCCATCCTTTGGTGATGTGCACCACTACACCTTGTTATGTAAGACTCTGTATAAGAACTTCTCTGTTCTAAAACTGATGACTTTACAGAATTATATAATGTTATCTTGGACCGTGGAGCCACCTCTAATTTAGCCAATAGGGCTCATCCCTGTAACTAGAAATGTTTCTATCTTTTAGTAACCATAGTAATTATCACAGGTATATAATGTTATGCAAAGGCTTTACACCTCGGAGACCCGAGAGATCCCAAGAGACTACAGAGAAACCTTGAGGTGTAGGGAATGCTTAGCACTGGCTCCCGGTTCGTATTGGTAAGAACTGCTTAGGGCAACTGTGACTTATCCCTTTTATAGCAATAAACTTGTTTATTACTCAGATGCAACTTGTTTGTGATTATGTGCATTCCCAATATTGCCAAGAACCTGAAAGTGAGGTTTAGACCTCTTACAAATTGGCGACCGTGGCAGGACATATTTGGTGTTTGCAAGTCTTCACTTGTTGCTGGAAATCTTCCCTTCCCCACAGGGATTGTAGGTGTACACTCCCGTATCACCTCTCCCGTTTTTCTACCAGTTTGTAAATACTTGCAAAGTCTGGCTGACTTTTTGGGTGTGGCCGATGCCCTCTCGACCCACTCCATAGTGGCTTTGAATTGCAAGCCTACAACTTATACAGTAACCCGGCTGTGTTTATAGTACTCGTGTTGTGGATCGATATGCAACACGCTGTCTTTTTCACAGTTTGAATTTTTGTTCCCTCCCACACAATGGCGACAGTATCAGATATCTGTGCAGAACTGAGACTCGATGTCTCTAACTTCCTTACCTCCCATGGAGGATGGGCTGACTTCACGCGGGATGCAAGTCAATCCGAAAACCCTGTACTGGGGATTTCAACCCAGTATGCAGAGACGCGACAATCCACCAATAAGCATTGCGCTAAAGGGTTGATGGTCGCCGCGCTCTACGCTGCTTTGGAAGCCTCCGAAGCGAGGTTTCATACCCTTGATATGCAGATTGCATCTCTTAAGCAAGAGATGGGTTTACAGGAAACAATGTGTTCGAATACAGCAGAACTTGGAATCAGAACTCCAATCTCTGCGTAATGAAAAGGATTCACTATTGCATCATTCAGCACAGGCTGGTGAACAAGAAATGTACTCTGAAACAGGGTGTGAAAGTTTGAGACAGGATAAGAGTCAGGTTGTGCAGATGAATGATTTGTTGAGTGCTGCGAATGCACAGTTGAGTGATGAAATGGGTGAGCTTCAGGACGAGATCAACCAGGTATGTAATGATTTAGAAATAGCCTATAGGGACAATCGCGAATTGAGCGCCGCGTACCGTGTTTTGCAAAAGCAGAAGCAGGATCAGGTTGATATGGATGTTGCAAGTGTGAATCATGATGAATGTAGAGCTAAGATGGATAAATTGCGCCATCAGCGAGAGGTTTTGGCTGGCCACGTTAAGGCAATGGGAGGCATAGCCCCTGCCTTTCACTCACCATCAGAAGGGGAGTTATCTGATGATGACGTCTCACAGTACAATGCCCAGTCACGCCCCTACTATGGCCCAGATTCCCCACCCAGCCATCCACAGTATGGCGGGTCCCCGCCCACTACTCCCCAGGTCACACGTCAACGACGTTGTGACGCACATCATGGCGGCGCCCATGATGGGGGGGAGCAGGCCCAAGCCTGGTCCTGACGGCACCTCCGGTAGCCGTTATTAGTGTGGAAGACAGGCAAGAGATTGAAACCATGATTGATAGAGCATTAGGTAATGTTCCCCTTCCTGAAAGAAGTATGAAAGCCATTAAAAGTCAGATCCGACAAATTTTCCAAGAAGCTGGCACTCAGAAAGGTGTTGTCCGTACTGCAGCTGAAGCTGCAGCTCGCGCAGCATTGGACGGTGCGCGAGACGCGTTACCTTTGCCTGATCGACCACCGACTAATCCCCTACAAATGGCTTACTCTGTTCAGCAAATCGCCGACAGTATCAGTCGGATGAGCCCATCCGACAATCTCAGTTGTCATTTGGAAAAGGTGCGCTCCAAATGCGAGATGCTTAGCCTCGCCGCAGAATATCAGGTCCAAATACTACGCCGGACCATCGATCCTGGTTTAGAGGCCAAACTCCCCGAAGTAGTTCGCCAGGATGGGAACGCTACCTTTGAAGAAGTTGCAGCTGAGCTCATCTCCGCTCATAGCCCAGGGGTGGTAGGAGTGATGCTGGCATATCCCGTGAAGCAAAATGCAAAAGAAAGCCCAGCAACCTACCACCAGAGACTCTGGATGGCCTACCGAGCAGGGAAACATCTGGCACAAGAGGCTGCGGATGTAGATCTTATTGAATATAAGACCGTGTTCCTCAGGAACATGATCCCAGCTGTAAGAGAAAAGGTAGAGCCAACCACGTACCCAAATACGGATAGGTTTGCCGATATTCTTCGGAAAACCGAGAGGGTGTATCAACTGTACATCCGTGATTTGGGCTCCGGTTCCAAGAAAGTTGCCGCCGTGGAACCCGTCTCCGGGACCGCGACACACTATACCGTGGAAGGGCAGGCCCAGCAACAGCAGCCTAAACATCCATCGGCCCCTCCAGCTAGCAACCAACAAAACCCCCAACAGGGCCAACAACAACAACAGTGGGGTGGGAACCAGAATTGGCCTTAAAACAGAAGGCATAAGGGCAGAGGGAAACCATTACAAAGAGTGGGTCCCTCATACAAGGAGATAGCTGAAGAAAACCAAAAATTTCGAGAGCTCCTGGGGCAAGTGCGCTCCGTAGCAGACGCTGTTCCCGTACAGACCCTTGCGACAGTACAACCGGCGACCCATGCCACTACTGGTCATGAAGACACCCGAAGTACGAGCTCTCAGGCCCATACAAGCCTGAACCCGGAAGCTCCTCCCTACACTGCATCAGTACAGCACTGTGAAGTCATTCATGTAAGTCAGGCCCAACCTCTACACGCCTCCAGCAATAAGGATTGACAATTACAGGCCCCAGTCCGCATTGTAAACAAGCTGGTCTTGGATACAAACGAAAGGTTCTGCACCGAGGCCGAGGTCGGGGGCCGCCAACTAACTGTCTTATTAGATACAGGTGCAGCTGTATCTGTGTTACACGATGAACAACCGGACACATCTCCCTGGTCTACCGGACGGAAGACCAATATGTCAGGAGTTGATGGTACTAGGCTGCCTGCATACCGTTCTCTACCCTTACTGGTAGAGCTAGGCCATCTGAAAGCCCCACACGCTTTCCAGCTAATGGTACTGCATGATCATCCTAGTATCATAGGGATTGATTTCCTTGCACCAGACGGCTGTGTGGTGGATCTAGCTAACATGCTGCTGATACAGATCCAGGGTCAATACCTCACTGTTTTAATTCCTGACTCACATGCTGTGGCAACAATATCTATTAACAACAAAGAGTATGATGTCATACATTTGTTCAAGAACCATGAACTTTTTCCAAAACTCCTACCTATTCTGCAACGACATTTGGAAGCGTTCGCAGTTAACAAGCATGACTGTGGCAGAATGCATACCGTTATTGAGGTGCCAGGCCCGGCACATGAAAGACAAAGGCAATACCCCTTTCCCACTGAAGTCTTACCCTCTCTCTGAGAAACGATCAAGTCACTCCTTAAACAAGGAGTAATCAGAACTTTTGTTTCCACTGCCAACTCTCCCGTTTGGCCCGTGAAGAAACCCACAGGCGCCTGGAGACTTACTATTGACTACAGGAAACTGAATCAGGTCACTCCCAGTTGTTCCCCAACTGTGGCATCGGCACCAGATGTGCTTCAGCTTTTAACACCGGATCAGAAATGGTTCAGTGCCCTGGACATCTCCAATGGGTTTTGGTCATTACCATTGGCTCTTAAGAGTCAATATAAGTTCGCCTTCACATTTGAAGGACAATACACGTGGACTTGCTTGCCACAGGGATTCCATAACAGTCCATCCCTCTTCCATCTCCACATGATGGACGCCCTACAGAGTTTCTCAGCCCCCCAATGTCTCTTACAGTACGTAGATGACGTGTTGTTGGCCACGGCCACACAGGAACATCTGGATCTCTTGGACGAACTACTGACTCTCATTCAGAGAGCAGGTCTGAAATGTAACCCAGCAAAAGCACAATTATATCAGAAAGAAGTACTCTTTCTGGGTTTGAAAATAACTGACCAAGGCCGGTGCCCTACTTGGAAAAAGATTCAGGGATTACAAGACTTGTCATTACCCACCAGTGTGGCAACTCTTCGAAGGTTTCTAGGTATGGTAAACTACTCGAGAGATTTTATTGGTGATTTTGCTCAGAAAGCTGCTCCTCTGTATGATCTACTCAAAAAGGATGTTCCATGGAATTGGGGTCCTGCTCATACCCAGGCTGTGACGTCACTGAAGCAGACTCTGGCCTCCGCCCCAGCACTGGTTAACCCCAATCCAGCTTTACCATTCCATCTGGAGTGTGCCACCTCTGACATTGCTATGTCAGCAGTGCTGGCCCAGAAGGTGCATGGCACCTTGAGACCTATTGCATATGCATCGCAGCTCTTGACTCCACTGTAACAGAAGTACGGCCTTTGTGAAAGAAACCTTCTAGCCACCTACTGGGCTGTCAAGCACTTCCATATATCACTGGGTACTCACCACTGATTCTCAACACTAATCACACGCCAACTACCTTTCTGTTCTCAGATAGAGTGAAGGATGGGTCAGCCTCCAACACTAGGCTGACACATTGGTCACTTTCTCCTCCAAGATAGAGATATCCAGGTCCACCAGACCAAAGTTCCATCTCTGCTAACTCATGGTCTCCTTTTTCAGGGAGAACCCCATGACTGTACACTGCAGTCACCTGACCTCCCAGATCCGGGTCCTTTCCTCCCTGCCACGCCAGAGATACTCGAGAGTACCTCTTTGTGTCGTATTTTCACTGACGGTTCAGCATCGTACTATCAGGGAGAACAGATTGTGGGGATAGGTATTTTGGTAGTTTATCCTTACGGAACACTGTCAAGATATCTAAACGCTGTAGTGTGGCTTCATCACAGTGTGCAGAAATGGCAGTGGTGGCCTGTGCACTTGAGTTTATACAACATGGAACTCAGGATACCATCATCTTTACAGACTCTAATTGGGTTTGTTGCTCCCTTACCGAAATTTCTCCCTTTCTGGCAGAAGAACTCCTTCCTCTCCTCCGATGGCAGTCCAGTGAAATACAAAGAATTGGTAATCTACATACATGTATTAGCAGAGAAATACACACACAATCTTTATGTGCACAAGGTTAAAGCTCACTCTCTACATGATCCCTATCATGCATTGAATGACACAGCAGATACCCTTGCTAAGGAAGGGGCCCCGAGGTGGGGACGTCTGGATGATGGATCATCCAGAAGCCAATGCAGCAGTACATGTTGCTGCTCTTAAAAAGAAATCTGAGTCTTTTTCTCCCCTGGACCTCTTGGCAGCCCAACATTTGGACACTGAACTCAAAGAGGTGTTTAGATTCCTTGACAAGGGTACTGAAGAAAGACTCCCTACCATAACGCATATCACAGACATGAAGGTAAGTTGCACTTATCCCCTGATGACAAACTTATTTGGTTCCAACCAGAGGACACTACCACCAAATTGTGGGTAGTCCCCAGACATTTGAGATCTGAATTTTTACACCAAGTACATGATACTCCTACTGGTAGACACCAAGGAGCAGGAAATACCCTCCAGCATCTCAAGACCACCCGCCTGGTGGCCTGGTATTAATAAAGATGTTAAACAATACATTGACAATTGCCTTGTTTGTGCACAAAACAATCCCATACCTACAAAACGAAATGTTAAACTTTTACCACAAAGACACACTGGCCCTTGGCATGCCATCCAAATTGATTTTATTGGTCCTTTAACCAATACCAGTAGGAACAACAAGTATGCTCTTGTGGTAACCAATTTATTCTCTAATTGGGTTGAGGCTTTCCCCACTAAGACATGCACCGCAAAGACAACCACCAAAATAATGGTAGAACAGATTTTCTCCAGGTGGGGCCTGCCTCTCAAGGTAGACTCCGACAAAGGAACCAGTTTTACAGGTGAGTTGATGAAAGAGTCCCTTGAACTCTTTGGGGTTCAGCAAAAGTTCCACATACCTTATCACCCTCAATCCTAAGGTCAAGTAGAAAGAGCCAACAGACGGATTAAGCAAATGCTTTCCAAATTCATTGAGGACAATCCCAAAACCTGGGATTCCCTATTGCCTTTACTTCTTATGGCAATCAGGGGTACACCCTCAGCCACCACCCAGCTTACACCCTTTGAGGTGATAACTGGAAGACAGATGAGATTACCTGAACACCTGCTGTTTGACCTGCACACCCCCACTGCAGACCGCATATCTGTAGATCAGTATGTGGAAAAGCTCAGAAAAGACCTCATACACACACACTTGTATGCTGCAAACTGCATGGGCAAAGCCCAGCAACAGTCCAAAATACAATTTGACAAACACGCACAAGAAGTGGGTTGGCAGGTTGGAGATCAGGTAATGGTACTTCGATTTGCACATCCCACCCACTCCTTCTCCAACAAGTGGGAAGGCCCTTACCCCATTGTCAACAAGCTCAGTCCGGCAGTCTATCAAGTTAGACTCTCCACAACAATAAATTGACTGACAAATGGTTACATGCAAACCAGTTGAAATTGTACAAAGGAACTTAAACCTACTTTTCCCAACCCCACTGGGCGGAATTGTACTAATGTACTAATCTTTGATCTTCCTTTTCAGATATACTGACAAGATGGCTATCTTGTTCCTATCTCTCCTCTCTGCAGGAGTGATCCCTTGCGCCCAAGGCACGGTAGCGGACCTCCTTCGACAACTGGATCCTCCAGCACCCCCTACAGAGGGAGTTTCCATCAAAATACCGGATACTATGATTACTGTCCAGGAAGGTTCCAATGCTTACCTCACTGCCCCGGTCGTTGCTCCTGACAAATCTACCCTTCAAATTGAGTGGTAAACCACATCACAAGGACAAATTCTCCCTGTGGCCAAACTCTCCAAGGGAACTTTGCAGGGTTGGCCCAACGCTAAATTATCCCCAAATGGCTCACTGTCCTTGTTACAAACTGCACTAAGACATTCAGCTTTGTACTATATTACTGCTCTAATTGATCCTTCCTACTGTAATTCTCTTTCCAAAGATTCTGCCCGCAGATTCTGTGCTGTACACCACATGGCCTCTGCTGCCATGTATCTCCCTGTTTTACCTCCCACTGAAAAACAGCTTTTGGAATGTCCAAAATATAACCCTGGTCCCCGTAGTGGTCTCACAGCCACTGCCCTCCCAGGTTCTTTGATTAATAATTTACAGTTCATGCATACGCCTGTTGTGTTCAATCTTACTTACTGGAACATGAAAGAATTTGGTATGTGTCACAATACTAATACATCTGCATTTTATAGTACATTATTGCTTGATAGTTTAGCTGCATTTCAGATTCGTACTAAGGATCCCTTTACTGGGGTTTATTCTACTGAACATAGAGGTAATTTTAGGAGGAAACCCCCTCCTGGTACTCTTAATCATAAACATAGTAAACGTGAAGTTGACAGTTCTGATGTTACAGGTGCTACAGGTACTGTCACAGGTCTTTTTGGTACTGCTATGTCCATCTGGAATAAAGCAGACATTGCTGCTATAAAAAGTTATTCTGCAAAGTTCTCCACTGGTTTGGTTAATAATATTTTACCACCATTATTGCATGGTGTGGATGGTCTTAGGAAGAAAGATACACTGTATACAACATGCATGACATCGCAAAAGCATTTACTGATTTAAAAGATAAGATTAATGCACTTATACAACAGAACAATAGAGAAGCTGAAAGACAATACATTGGTAGGGAAATACTTTGTTCTGCATATGGTTCATACATTCTCACTACCATCAACAACCTCTTCCGTAATTTAGAAACTGGAAGAATCCCTGACATAATGCATGACAGACACATCTCCAAATGGTATTGTCCTAAATGTAAACTTTCAACTTGTGTTTCCTTGTGTATGCAGTAGACTTTGTCTACTCCTCTCTCCACAGCGAGAAATTTGGGGTTTGTGACCAGACACCCTAACACTGGTCCTTGTTTTTCTACTAAGAAATATTCCATAACAAATACCATGTTTGTCTCTTTTACTGTCTCCTTGCCACGTTTTGATCCCACTACAGCTTTGTTCGACAAGCTTGCACTGGCACACTCAATAGGGCATTTGGATGAAGACATCTACAGAGAATGCCTGGATCTACCACCTCTACTGGTCTACCACTCCTTCCTGGATGCCTGGGTGGCACCGCACATGGACTGCTGTGCAAAAAAGCAATACATCTACTTGTGCCGATGTGATGTGTTTGATGTCATACGCCCAGTCTGTGGCTACTCTCCAAACAGCATTGATTGGACTTTCACTAAGGATGATCACATCACTGAGAATGGCACCAACTCTTTTGAATCGACTTTGTCACCTGATCAGTTCTACCAGTCCTATCGTGAGGAAGCTCATCGCCTGTCAACACAGATTTCAAAAACAACCTACACATGCCCTGTCCAGTTGCAAAAATGGAGACTACCTACTGTATGCTCACAGTATAACTCTGACAGAGAGTATTGCATTGTGACTAATTATAAGTCTTATACATATGGTTCTGTTACTTGTCCTATTGATTACCCCAACTTCTGTTTGTTCCCCATCAGAAGACTGTTATTGGACATACCGTTGTAACCCCCGGGCCCCTTATGGATGCAGACATTATTGATGGTAACCCAGATTATTTACTCACACTCTCAGAATACCTACCATACTTTAACGTACACATAGATCCACTTACACTGAAATCCCTCTTAGATAGAAAGGACACACACCTCATCCACATCAGCAATAATATAACCAAAGCCAATGAAGCTGTTCTTGATTTGATCAATGATGGAGATATGAATAATGCATTGACTAACACCTGGTTAGAAATCACTTTTAAAGGTTTTGTTATAATACAATCATTTTTGATATTCACTTTGATTATTATGCTTTGCTGCCTACGACGTACACTACGCCAACACCGTGAGCAGCTTGAGTTCCTTTACAAGGCTCCGGATCGGATGTAAACGACCACTGATCCTGTCCATTCCCTGGATTTGCCTGTGTTGCCCTTAGAGGCAACAAGGGGAATTGTTACATCCAGGTCCCTGCACCCTAATTGCTATACCTCAGGGGCAATACTGCTAGACAGCTAATGTTTAGGCATAGGCTATACTAATACATAGGGCTAAGGGCGTCTACCGTACAAGAGTAGATGTCAGGATAAATGCATATTGTTGTAATCCACTTTGCTTGCTAATGCACACATATTATACCATGTATTCTCTGTCTATTTCTTACTTGTCAGATGCCAAGACACCTGTTCTTGAAGTAATTATAATATGTAAGGCAGCATTGCCATCCTTTGGTGATGTGCACCACTACACCTTGTTATGTAAGACTCTGTATAAGAACTTCTTTGTTCTAAAACTGATGACTTTACAGAATTATATAATGTTATCTTGGACCGTGGAGCCACCTCTAATTTAGCCGATAGGGCTCATCTCTGTAACTAGAAATGTTTCTATCTTTAGTAACCATAGTAATTATCACAGGTATATAATGTTATGCACAGGTTTTACACCTCGGAGACCCGAGAGATCCCAAGAGACTACAGAGAAACCTCTAGGTGTAGGGAACGCTTAGCACTGGCTCCCGGTTCGTATTGGTAAGAACTGCTTAGGGCAACTGTGACTTATCCCTTTTATAGTAATAAACTTGTTTATTGCTCGAATGCAACTTGTTTGTGATTATTTGCATTCCCAATACTGCCAAGAACCTGAAAGTGAGGTTTAGACCTCTTACAGCAGTGATAGGTATCGATTCTCGTACTGTTTCCAAATTTGGTGTCTGAATTTGTATACAGACTGGGGATCCTGGTATAGGAATGTCAGGGTCGGGAATCCATTTATTATCTATCCACAACCATCCAGCTTGCCTTAGGGCTTCACCTGGAGACCAGACGGTTAACTGACATATCTGTTCTGATAGTGGTCCCTGTATAATTTTGTCTTCCAACCTTTCAACCATCTTGACATTTAAAGCTTCAGGTTCTAAATCCAATTGCCCAGAAGGTAAACATTTATTTCCCTCCTTTAAGGGACTAGCGATAGAACGCTTAAGTTTGGACCATTCTGCTTCTAGTTTCTGTCTACATGACTGAAAGACCTGTTCTGCAATAGAAATTAAATCCAAAAGTTGATTTTTTTCCTTTCCAATTCTTGTTGTAATTGAAGTTCTTCTGCCATAATTCCCTCATTTGGTACTGGGGAAGCTGAAGGTTCCATTAAAGTCCCAGCCATTTCTTGGTTTATATCTACCATAGTCTCTCCCGTAATCCAAGAAGTAGAAACCAAGAGCTCTGAGTTTACAACGGCATGACCACTCTCTTCCACCACCTCCTCCGAAAAGAGATCCTCCATCCCTGCAGACAGCTGGACAGCGCCACCTGCCTACCGAGTAGGGGAATTTCCCCAGTGCCCTGGCCAAATTTCCCCCCATTCACTAAAAATACCACCACCAGCTTTATCTGGTTCAAGGTCAGTTAACATTCATCTGTATCCCCCTCCCCCGGGTCATGCCTGAAGATAGGCAGAATTTGTCTAGTGCACTTACCCGGTCAACAAAAACTAAGTAAAAGAAATAATGGTTAAGGGGATGGGTGCATTTTTCAGTTTATAGGTGATCTCAAAGAACATGGTCTGGGACTTAGAATAGGTCAAAAGGAGTTTATCGTCCTTGAGCCAGGATTGTGCAGAGGTTAAGTCAGACACAAGGTCTTGGTTAATGTCAGTTGCACATGGGGCTTGAGAGAGTAAAAACCAGGTCATCTGCATAGAGGAGGGGAGTCAAGTTTTTAAAGCAATGTGTGATGGGAGTTGATGTGTAACGAGAGAAGCACGGGGCCAAGGATAGATCCTTGGGGCACACCCAGAGAGGTGGAGAGATAGTCGGAGTGGGTGTAGCCAATCCTGATTCACTGATACCATTCAGACAGATAGCTGGAGAACCACGGTATAGCGTGGTCTGAGATTCCGACAGACTTAAGTTTGTTTAATAATATAGGGCGGTTTACTGTATCAAAGGCCTTTGTTAGGTCTATAAAGACGGACCCAGTGAGATTACCATGATCCACTGCTGAGTAGATCGCGTGCAATAGGGTGAGCAGCACTGTGGTGGTGCTGTGGTTCTTTTGAAAACCATGTTGTGTCGGGCATAGTAAGTTGTATTTCTTCAGGTATGATGTCAGTTGATTAGCTACAATTTTTTCTAACAGTTTACAGAGTGCTGGGAGTATGACAATTGGCCGGTAGTTCGATAATAGTTTAGGGTTACCTTTTTTAAGTAAGGGTAGGACAATGGCATTCTTCCAGCTAGGTGGTGCTACACCAGAAGTAAGGGAGAGACTGAAGATTCTGGTTAAGTGGGGGGGAGCTCCCATGATGCCAATTTCAGGAGTCTGGGGTCGAGAACGTCTGGGCCTGTGGACTTGGAATCAGACACTGAGCGGAGTTCAGTCAGCGAAGTATGCGTGGAGCTTCACGCTGAATTTGACCTCCTCCAACGAAATCTTTTACAGTCTAAACTTCTACTAAACGCTAAGAAAACTAAGGTCATGTACTTCCACTCCAACCATCTGACTGGAGTTCCAACAGCTCTCTTCTCTTTGCCACCCATCAAAACCCTCACTGGTGACAACCTTGAAGCTGTCAACAAATTGAAATATCTTGGCTGTGAATTAGACCACCACCTAAAGTTCTCAGCCCATATCACTTCACTCGCAAAAAAACTAAGGCAAAGACTCAGTTTACTTATCCTCCTAATTATGTCACTGTCACACCCTCTTCTCATTAGAGGTGGCTATAGCATCAACTTACTACACAGAAGATAAGTACACACCCCATACTCGCGCCTTCTATCCTTCTGTCTATCCCATCACATCACCTGTCTTCATATCTATCTCACGACCAAACTCCTACCTGAACATACCTATCTCCCTTGTCTGCTACGGTTGTAAAAGCTCCCATTATTCAAGTTAAGGCACTTACCTCTAAAAGCCTAGTACTTACACCCTTGCACTTGTTGCTGACTTCATAATGACTAAAGTAACTTTTTCAATTGTATAAATGAAGTAAAAAAAAAAAATTCTCTCTATTGTTTATCCATGTATCTAACCTGTTCTATTGTGTTGACTATTGTAAAATATCATTTCTGTAATTGTACCATTTGCTAGTTGTATATCTTGTACCAAATTGTCCATTCAGGACCTCCTTGTAAATGAGCGTGCTCAATGGAGTTATTTCTATTATGAAAACTTAACTTGACAGAGTTTGCGGACCTCAACTATGGTTACTATTTTAAAGTGGAAGGGGGGATGAGGGACGGAAGATGGATCCGAAAGATGGGCATCAGGGCCGGATTGAGAGTCCAGGGCTTCTGTAATCGCAGAGGTCAGAGAAGTGTAGGTTGAAAGCACTGGATATTCTAACTGGGTTGTTACAGTTCATCCCATATACTTAAAAACTGGTGGTGGGGGTACATGGATTTGAATACCCCAGCGATTCCTTAAGGTTTTTCCAATATCTACTGGGAGTTTTACACGTTGCTGCAAACTTCTCTCTATAATATTTACTGTTGCTTTGCCTGATGGCTGTCTTACACTTATTTCTTAGGTGTCTGTACTTGGTCCAATCTTTGTGGGAATTCGATGCTTTGAAAGTGGCCCAGCTTTTTTCCCTTTCTTTCAGGAGAACCAGCAAGGGATGGGTGAGACACTTAGTTTTTTGTCCCCTAACCCTTCTAAAGGTGAGCGGGGCAGGTTTGTCCTGATACTTGAGTAGGGTTGTGCAGAAATACTGGAGTGCTTGATTCACGTCTGCGGTGGCCCACAAGGGAGCCCAGTCAAGGCTTCCAAGATCACATTTATAGTTGGCTGGGTCAAGGAATGCGTAATTCCAAAAATGAATTATTGGGGGGGGGCGTGTTCAACAGGAGTCCACCAATTGCAATAGACAGGAGAGTGATCGGTGATGGAGTAAGGGAGAACACCAGCTGAGGAGATTTTATTGGTACTGAGTACTAGGATCCAGTCTATTAACGTGGCAGTTTGGGCTTTGTTTGATAGTCGAGTGGGCTGGGTGATAATTTGCAAAGCATCAGTTTGTTGAGCAATAACTCAACAGAAGCAATAGAGTGATCAAACCAACTGATGTCAAAATCACCTAAGATGACAAAATCATTGTTAACTTGAGGCCCCAGGGAATCAATGAGGGAGGTAAACTTACTTATACTGTTAGGAGGGGCAGGTATACACAGAATATGTGATTTTTGCGGGAATTGCCTAACTACTGTTTCCCAGAACACAGTTCAAAGGAGGCCACCTGTTGAGGTATGGGAGATGAGAGAGTAAAGAAGTTTAAATGGGAATTAAAGTAAATCATGGTGTCAGCCCCCATTTCGGGGTATCACTTATGACGATGCTGTACTCTGACAACTCACATAGTGTGTTTGGTATAGACAGTTTCAGCCATGTTTTGGATATGCATAGTATGTCTGGCTGGTAATGGGAAGTCCATGCAGATGTTTCTAAGTAGACTCCTGAAGTTTAAGTGAACTATTTTTAGTCCTTTGGTGTGATCTTGGGGAGGGGGCATAGAGGGGCTGTTTTGCAAGGTCCTGGGTTGGTTTCGATGTCACCCGATGTGAGGAGCAGAAACCTCAGCCAGAGGAGTGGTACCACTATTCTGAGGTACTTGCCCTTATCACGGCAGTTAAGAGGGCAAGCGCAGGTGAGCTTGAGTTAGCATACCATAGGAAGCAAGAGTCTTGCAGGGTCAATCAAGAAGGGGGTGACCAGTGATGGCGGGCGAACCAAACTATTTGACAAAGTGAAGTTGGTTAAGGGATGGGGACAGTGAGGCTAGGGCTAAAGGGAGAGGTGCCCACTTGGTGTAGAGAAGTTAACAGGGCTACTAGGACAACGGCTGTGGACAAGAGTTGGTGAAGGCTGGTGCAACTGGCCATGTTGGATTATGTCCTCCTAGAGAAGGATAGGTGATACAGGCTGAGAGTCAATTTGTGGGTGTACGGGTGACATCAGGGAGCCAAAGTAAAAGACTACCGGTGTTGATTCGGTCTGGGCTAGCACCAGGAAGGTGAGGAAAACAGCAACAGGAGTGACAGGCTACCAGCAAACAAGTGGTACAGACCTATTCAACGCATATGTGGACAGTGTACAGTTACAGAAACTGCTTGCGATAAAGTGCGTAAGAGATGCGCGCGGGTGCTGGAATCTTTGATCACGCACGTCTTTGTGGTTGTGGTGCGGAGTGCAGGTGAAGGTAGGGATAAGGGCAGGTGGAAAGTTCCAGTGTATTGTGAATGTAGGGAGGATGGTAGGAACCACCAGGAGAGGTGACAGGGGTGCAAAAGTGGGCTGACTGTTTTTTTCGCTGCCACTAGGTGGTACTATAAATGGTTCTATGAAATAATAGTGAAAAAAAACCCACGACATTCAAAATCGCGAACACATTTAGGCGACTGACTTTATAGCATCATCAGAAATAATCGCGGATGTCAATATAGCAAAATGCTGCTTACCATTATACTGCTGCAATTTGTTCAAAGATCTCTGCTGGTATACTGAAAATGGAAATCGGTTTTCTATCAAAAAACAAGCATGCAGAAACTAGGTAAAACTATGAGACATACACGAGTTATGGTGGTTCTTTTCTTGAATCTAACACTCAGTGAGGATTTTGTATTTTCCAAAGTAGAAGAAGCCTGAAAAAGTGATGTTCCTGATAAGTTAAGCACCTAAAACATGAGTGCATGGCATTCACATTTTTATGAATGACATTTTGAACTCTTCTCTACACAGTAAGCTTACCGAAGAGCACTTAGACTCGTTTCCATCACAGATGTGGATGAGGATGGTATGTGCAATGATGTGTTAGTTCTATGATTTGCAGCCTAAATGAACTTCTACTGTTTTTGAAAAAGAGTGATCCTTATATGACTAGTGTCAAGTGTATACCCCACCATCTACTTTTCCCCACTCCACTCGTCTATGTGTCTTTACAAATTAGTCGCTACATTTACTAGTTGGTGAAATGAACATGCGCTGTAACTGTTGTTCGCTGTTATTACGTTGCTATAGTGACTGTCGCCGTTTTTTAGTTGCTGTTATTACGGGATACCCTATAAATTAAACACAAACTTAGGGTGGGGGGGGTGGCTGAGGAGGGTGGGTGGCTAGTAGAAGGCGGTACTGCATGAAGCACGGTGCTACCTGCCGTCCGGCCATTGGAGGCTGTGAAACAATGTGGATATCTAGGTCAAGGTGGAAGCCGCCGGTGGAATGGGAAGGGCCACTGCACTCATGCAGGCTGCTCAGAGGAATGGAGTTTGGGTCAGGGGAGTTGGGTCAAGGTGGAAGCCCCACGGTGGAGTGCGGAGGGCCACTGTGCTCATACAGGATGCTACAAGGACTGGAGTTTGGGCCAGAGGAGCTGGGTCAAGGTGGAATCAGCCAGTGGAGTGGGGAAGGCCACTGCACTCACACAGGAGGCTCTGAGGACTGGAGTTTGGGTCAGAGGAGCTGGGTCAAGATGGAAGCTACCGGTGGAGTGGAGAGGGCTACTGCACTCATGTAGGATGCTACGAGGACTGGAGTTTGGGTCAGAGGAGCTGGGTTGAGGTGGAAGCCACTGTGCTCATGTAGGGTGCCCCGAAGACTGAAGTTTGGGCTAGAGGAGCTGGGTCATGATGGAAGCTGCCGATGGAGTGGGGAAGGTTACTACTCTCATGTAGGATGCTCAGAGGACTGGAGTTTGGGCCGGAGGAGCTGGGTCAAGGTGGAAGCCGCCGGTGGAGTGGGGAAGGCCACTGTGCTCATGCAGCATGATCTGAGGACTACAGTTTGGGCCTGAGGAGCTGGGTCAAGATGGAAGAAGCCAGTGGAGTGGGGAAGGCCACTGCGCTCATGCAGGATGCTCCAAGGACTAGAGTTTGGGCTGGAGGAGCTGGGTCAAGGTGAAAGTCACCGGTGGAGTGGGGACGGCCACAGCGCTCACGCAGGATGTTCCGAGGACTGGAGTTTGGTCTGGAGGAGTTGGGTCAAGGTGGAGGCCACCGGTGGAGTGGGGAAGGCCACTGCACTCATGCAGGATATTCCAAGGACTGTAGTTTGGGCTCCGAGGAGCTGGGTCAAGGTGGAAGCAACCGGTGGAGTGGGAAGGGCCACTGCGCTCACGCACGATTCCCCGACGACTGGTTAGAGATGTCATCTAAATCGAAAGCCCATGAAATAGTGTGATGTAGTAAAGAACAACTGCAAAGTACTAAGTATATGTTAAGAGTGCTAAGTCAGTCTCTATAATGTAAGATCCCTTTCTAACAACATATCTCAAAAAATATCTGTGTTCATCTGTCACGGACTGAAAATTCCATTGATCCTGGGTCCAGGACCTGCTCATTTTTGTCCTGAACTACTAAAGATGAATTCTTACTGATCCTGTGGACCAGTGGATAATGGGGTGATCAGTGGAACTGGAAATGACATCTGAACTCTGATCAGACATGACTTGCTGTATGTTATTAGAGACTGATTCTGTATACGACCATAAAATTTCCTAAAATGTGGACTTACTTCTTCAGTCTTTCATTCTGCATGTGTGGGTCGCTACATGTCCATAGAGGAGTGTGCATTTGTGGAACAATGTTTCTGTGTGTGTATATACATGTGGGTGTATGTGACAGCATCTGTATGTACTTGTTTTTTTTTTATTTATTGCAAGTTTGCACCAGGAAGCACATATTGAGCTAAGACCAGCTCGTTTCCAGATGTATCACAGTAGAAGGGGAACAAGGGAGCCCAGCATTACAGTACAAATTCAAGTAACATAGAAGGTGCAAGTCCAAACAGGGAGCAAATCCAAAGCAGAGCAAAAACAAACAAAAAAATACAGTAAGATAATCTGGACAATATGAACAATATTAAAACAACACAAAGCAGAGTGAAATAGTGCAAAAATACTTAAATTTAATAAGTGCTGTTAGTGGTCAGCAGCAAGGGAACAGAAGCCATGCCCAGTAAAAATAGATTACTCATCTGTAATAGTAGTTCTAAAAGTGGTATATAATTCACATACACACTCTGGTAGTTCCACCAGAATTGCCGATTTGCTGGACATCTTTAAGCTAAGATCCTCTCACCGCCCTGGTGGTATATTCCCCGACTCCCCTTTGTGATGTCAGATTTGCACGCTAAGTGCAGGGATCCATGTGTCACTTGCTAGGGGAGGCGGGTGGGTTGTGTGGATGTGAACTGTATACCACTCTTAGAACTACAGTTACAGGTGAGTAATCTGTTTTTCTAGGGGAGTGGGGACTCCTAGCAATTCTCCAGGAGGAGGGGGAAAGCTGCACATCCCTCCCTGGTGAACAGAGACTGGCGAACCAAGGTCCCAAAAGCAGCATCCCGATGAGACTCAAGGTCGATAGTGTAATGGGAACTGAAGGTATGTGCTGGCTTCAAGGTAGCAGTCCTGCATATTTCCTGGATAGGGACACCCCTGGAAGCAGCAGCCACCAAGGCAACTGTGTGTCTGGTGGAATGAGCCCTAAGCCTTACAGGAGGCTCCCTATCAACTAACCTATAGCAGAGGCCAGTGCAAGATGTGATCCAACTGCCAATCATCTGCTTTGCTGATATTCTGCCAGACACGGTATCAGCATATTTTACAAAGAGCTGGCAGTCATCTCCCCGAACTCCAGCCGTGTGCTCTCTGTAATAAGACTGCATCAAATGCAGGTCCAGAGTATGAAGCCTGTGGACAGCCTCCGAAGGAGGGTTAGTAAAATATATCAGTAAGTTAATCACCTGGTTAAAGGTGAAACCCCAATACTAACTTCGGTAGGAATTTCAGGTTGGGGCAAAGGACAACTTTGTCCCTATGAAAGACCAGGTAAGGAGACTCCAAAGAAAGAACCTGGAGCTCCCCTCTCATTCTAGCTAATGTAATAGCCACCAGGAAGGCTATCTTCCATGACAAGTGTGACATCTCTCACCTGTGCATAGGCTCAAATGGCTTGCCCATGAGCACAGCCAGCACCAGCAGCAAGCTCCATGGTGATGGTGAGTCATGCACCGGAGGGGCAGGAAATCCAGGCCTTAGGAAAAGCACTCGGCCACCTTCTCTTAAGTCACTGTTGGCTCACCCAGCCACACCCAGTAAGCAGAGATGGCTGTCAGGTGCACCTTAAGGGTGTCGCTCATAGTCTCAGCTAAGAGAGGAACCAGAGGTAGTGCAAGATGCTCACCACAGGGCAGGTAATGGGATCAAGCTCCATACAGTTGGCACCATTTGGAAAACATCTGCCATTTGAATGTGTAGCATTGGCAAGTTTACTCCTTCCAGGTGGCTTCCACAACATGGAGCACATCTTCCGAGAGACCCAAGGCTTGGAACGCTAGTCGCTCAGAAATCAGGCCGAGAGCTGCAGGGATTTCAGGTACAGGTGCAGGACCGTCCCCAATTGACAACAGATCCGAGCAAATAGGGAAGTCTGCTGCTGAGGTTGAGAAGATCCAGGTACCAGAACTGCCTTGGCCAGTCTGGTGCTACCAGGTACACCCTGTCCTGCTGGGCCTTGTCCACCTTGTGGATCAAGGGGAAGGCAGAAAAGGTATACACAGGGCTTGGTGTCCAGGGCTTCGAAAAGGCATCCCCCAACAGTGTCCTGAGCTGTTGGGGCGGGCACAAAACAACCTCAGCTGATGATCACCAAGAAGGCAAACAGATCCACCAGGGGCATGCCCCACAGAGGGAACAGGTGGTTCACCACCTCCTGATTCAGGAACCACTCGTGCGACTTCTTTTCTACCCGACTGAGACCATCTGCCAGCTGACTGTTCTCTTCTGTGACATGGACCACTAGGAGATCTGCACCCAGGTTGTTCACCAAGGGTCCAGGTGCAGAGGGCCTCCCAAAACAGAGGAAGGGAACGGTTTCCGCCCTGCCTGTTCAGGTAGAACATGGTCATGGTGTTGTCTGTCTGGACCTGCACAACCTGACCCTTGAGCAAATTCCATCAAAGCCAGTCACACTGCACGGAGCTCCAGTAGGTTTATGTGGTGACAGTACTCCCTGGGTGAGCAGAACCTGTGGGCTCTATGTTTCGGTAGGTTTGCTCTCCACACTACCAGAGATGCATCCATCATTAGAATGACGATCAGCTCTGGGCAGACAAAGGGAATTTCTTCCTCCAGATGTTCCAAGACCAGCCACCACTGGATGGCATCCCACATCAGCTGGGTCACTGTGACCAGTCTGTTCAAGTGTCCTTGATGCAGGGACCACTGATGGCCCAACTCCCACTACAGGTGGTGCATCTGAACGTATGCCCAACCAACTACACTAGTGCAGGATGCCATATGCACCAGCAGCTACAGGAAATCCCGGGCAGGATGCGTGAGCACAACCTGAAATGACCAGGCAAAGGTGTTAAGATCCAGTGCCCAGTTCATAGGGAGGTGGGCCTGGCCCCACAAGGAGTCTAGTTCTAGCCCGATTAACCTGATCACCTGCAAGGGTACCAGTTCAGACTTGCCTGGGTTGACCAGGAGGTCCAGGTCTTGACAGGTCTAGAGAACCAAACCCCTGGATTTCTCAACAGTCTCTTTGGATGGCCCAGCTATAGAACCCCTCTTGCTCAGAACTGGAGGTACTAGTAGTGAGGCGAATGCACTCCGATATAGAAAAATGCATCCTGGAAGTCCAGGAAGCAGAACCACATGTTCTGTTTCAGAGATGGAATGATCTGAGTCAGCACGACCATCCAGAACATGTGCTTCTGCATGAACTGATTCTGATCTGCAGATCCAGTATGCGGTGCCAGCCCCCAAATTAGTTTCAGAACCAGGAAGCACCTGGACATGTAACCCTGTCTCGGAAGGAGCTGAGCAATATCCTCCCAAAGGGAAGACAGCGTGTTCTGCAACACCCTGGACTCCCAAGGAGCAGGAGAGCCTCAAAGTCCAGAGGCAGCCCTCTACCTACCACTTCTAGCACCCATCTGACTACTGTAATAGTGGACCAGCGTGGTAAGAAGTGATTCAGCCAACCCCCGACTGGAAGCGCAGATAAGCACTGGTTGGACAGAGGGATGACACCCCACAACCACATTACTGTGCAGCTTCTGCGGGGGGGGCACTAGCCACTGTGACTGGAGGAGCACCACCAACCCTGCCACCTCCCTTCTTAGAGTCCTTGGTCCTGAACTCAGACTTGAGATGTCAGGCCTGGTAGTGCCCCTGCTGGGGCTGCTGCCAAAGAGATTGTGGCTGAAAGGATCAGTACTGAAAAGCCTTTTTCTTAGACTTATTCTCTTGATCCTTCTAGGACAATGCCAGAGTCAAGGGTGGCACTGGACATCTCAATGCAGGTGAGATGTTCCTCCACCCAAGGGTCAAATAAGTCAGTGCTGAAGAAAAGGGCATCAGGTTGTCTGCCACGAAGGTGGACAGGAACACCTAGGCCCTGCGATGCATGGAGACAGTCAGTGCCATGCACAGGCACAGGAGCTGCCCATGTCCAAGGCTGTCCAGTGCTGCTATTTAACCAGCAAATGACCCCAGTCTTGGAGGAACTTCATTGCCAAATGCTGAACAACAGGGAGGTGAGAGAGGATTGTGTCAAAGACTCATCAAGGAGTGATCAAAGTTGGCCATCATCATGGCGCAGTTCACCTGACAGAAACCTAGGGACGCCATAGAGCAAACCTTTATTGCAAATGTGGTCCTTCTTTTCGGACTCTTATCTGGATGGTTCTCTATGTCCCCATGGCCACCCATTTGCAAACGGCCCAGTTAGACACAAGCCCTTCAGTCAAAGGGTATTCTCAGAACCCAGAATGAGATCCAGTAGGGACCACACACCATACAGGTGGAGGGTGCCAAGCAGGATGCTGGACACTGCAAAAGCTCTAGAGCTGGTCCCAAAATGACCTCAGCAATGGAAAAGGCAGCCCCTGGGGAACTATCCATGTCCAAACTGTCCATAAAGGGATATTTGGCCCCTTTTCTGGACTGGTTCAAGTGGGACATATATGAACGCCAAGATTAAGTGGAGAAGCGCTCTGAAGGACACCGGACTATGCTTAGTGGAATGGTCCTCAACCAAGCCTCAGTCAAGGAGAAGAGTTCCAGAGGGGCCTACAAACTTCTGATTTGAATCACCTGAGGATCCCTCATAAATACAGGTTACTCACCCGTAACAGTAGTTCTACGAGTGGTATATGATGTTCATCCACACTTTCTGGCAGTTGCCTCTCCCTTTAAGTCTGTCCAGAAACGTCTTCAAGCTGGCTCCTCCCACCCACGCAGGTGGTAACTCCCTCGGCTCTGCCCCATGGTGCCAGATCTTGCCACTTGGAAGCAGTGTTGTACGCCAAAGTCAGGGAAGGCTGGGTAGGTCCGTGTGGATGAACATCATATACCACTCCTAGAAAGTGCAGTTATGTAAAGTCTTACTGTAACAGTAGATCTGCAAGGAATGTCTCTTGTAGTAAGTAATTACTTCTGGGAGTTTCCAGCAGAGGGTGCTGTCGCACAACAGCTCTTCTAGTAGTTTTCGCCAGGGACTGCCTACACATGACATCATGTCCTGCTTCCTATATAAGTGTGGGCGGTCCCTGGTATCCTCAGTTCCCCCACCATACTCAGCTAGCAAAAGCGAGGACCAAGGGGAAGCCGAGGTACCAAGGAGTCCAATCCTAAGTCACTGGACCAGAATATGCTCTGTTAGAGAAGGCGGGGGACGGCGGGCGCGAGGGCACTTACTGCAAGAGACAGTCCTTGAAGATCTATTGTTACGATAAGACTTTACGTAACTGCACTATCTTCCACGGAATGGTCTCTTGCAGTAGGTAATCACTTGTGGGAGAATCCCCAGCAGTTATGTCCATATGGGAGGACAATCATGAAAGGAGACCTTGTAGAACTGCATGGCTGAAGGCTGTCCTACGTCGTGAGGCAATATCAAGATTATAATGCCTTGTGAAGGTATGGATTGTGGACCAGGTAGCTGCATTGCAGATATCGGAAATGGAGGCTCCTTTAAAGCAAGCTGCAGTAGTGGCCATAGCTCTAGTGGATTGGGCTTGGACAGGTCCAGGTAGAGGTCTATTGTACTTTTTGTAACAAAAGGTAATACAATTCGCCAACCATGAAGATAGGGTTCGTTTAGCAGTAGGATGCCCTTCTCTGCCAGAGGCAAAGGTGACGAACAATTGAGACATTTTCCTAATCAACTGGGTACGATTAGTGTAGTAGCATAGTATATGATGGACATCTAAGGTATGTAATAGATGTTCACCGGGATTGGAGTATTCTGGGTAGTATACCGGAAGCTCCAAAGACTGACTTAGAGTATGTTTGGAGACTACTTTATGAAGGAAGGATGGGTTGGTATGAAGGACTGCCCTGTCCTTGTGGAAAATCAGGTAAGGTTCCCTACACATGAGGGCATGAAGCTTGAAAATACGATGAGCTGAAGTAAAACCCACTAGAAACAACATTTTCCATGAGAGGAAATGGAGGTCACAGGTGGCCGCTGGCCCGAAAGGTTCGAGGGTCAGTTTTTCTATAATAAAACTGAGATCCCACAGAGGAGTGGGTCTTCTAATAGGAGGATTGATATGCATCATTCCTCTCAAAAACATCTTGGCTAAATGATGTTGGTACAGAAGTTTGCCATCGAAAGGTTCACGGAATGCTGATACGGCAGCCAGGTGGACTTTGATGGAGGAGTAACTTAAGCCCAAGTCTGATAGTGAGACCAGGTAATCTAAAACCTTCATCAGTGGACAAGAGTAAGGGTCCAGGGAGTGAGTGGCAGACCATATGGAAAAGCGTTTCCATTTGGAATTATATGTTTCTCTGGTCACTGGTTTAGGAGAAGCCAGAAGAATGTTGGCAACAGGAGAGGACACCTGGAGTCTATTTATGAATGTGTCCTCAGCAGCCAAGCATGAGGATGAAGGGTCTTCAGATTGGGGTGCAGGAGGGATCCGTGACATTGTATCAGGAGGTCGGTCTGACTGGCAACTGAATGGGTTCCCTTACTGACAGTTGTTGGAGCAGAGGGTACCATGGCTGACGTAGCCACACTGGTGCTATGAGAAGCATAGTGGCCGGTTACATTTGAAGTTTCAATAGGGTCCACTGCAAGAGAGGGACAGCGGGGGCTTGTAAGTAGAGTCCTGTCCAAGGTTGGGACAGGGCATCTATAGATCGTCCCTTGTTGCTCTGGATGATGGAGAAGTAACTGGGGAGCCGGTGACTGACTGGAGAGGCAAACAGATCCAGCTGTGGAGTTCCCCATGGGTCAAAGATTTCTTGGAGCACTTCTTTGTGAAGTGTCCATTCATGAGCAGATGACTGGCAACTTAGCCGGTCTGTTAACTGATTGCAGCATCCCGGGTAGGTGGACGGCTGTTAGCATGAGGTCTTGTCTGATGGCTTCTTGCCAGACTGCAAAGGTCTCCATGCAGAGGGTGTGCAATTTCATGCCCCTGTGCTTGTTGAGGTAAAACACCACTGCAGTGTTGTCTGATTGAATCAGCAATGGTCCTGGCTTGAGATAGGGCTGGAATGTCTGAAGAGCTAGACAGACTGCCTTCATCTCGAGACGACTGATATGAGAGTGATGGGAAGAAGTGGTCCACCGGCCTTGGGTCTGATAAGAACCTAGGTGTGTCTGTCCACCACTTTAGGGATGACTTCAGAGAAGGAGTGACCCTGATGTTGTCGTCGAACTGTCCAGTTCTTTGAGACCACTGATTCTGGAGGGTCCACTGGACAGGTCTCATGTGAAGCCAGGCGAATGCCACCATCGGGATGGCTGCAGACATGTGACCCAGAAGCCTCAGCATTTGTCTGGCCGTGACTATTTCTGGGTCTGTATTCATGAAGCCAGAGATATAAGAGTGTCCTGACGAGCAGGCAGAAGGTAATCACTGGCTGTGACTGTATCTAAAACAGCTCCGATATACTGGAGAGACTGCAGCGGGTGTGGACTGGACTTTGGCCAGCTGACTGTTATCCCCTAGATCGTTGAACATGCTCAGAGTAGCGGCTAGGGAGGCAAGCAGAGCTTTTCTGGCTTCTGCTTTGATTAACCAACCATCTAGATATGGGAAGACAAAATGCCCTTTTTTCCGTAAGGCTGCTGCTACCACCGCTAGGCATTTGGTGAATACTCTTGGGGCCGATGAGAGGCTGAAAGGGAGTGCTCGAAACTAATAGTTTTGATTCGAAAGGTGGAAGCTCAGAAATTTGTAATGGGCAGGATGAATGGGGATATGTAAGTAGGCATCCTTCATATCCAGGGCACACAGCCAGTCTCCTTGTTTTAGAATAGGCATGATGATGGATAGAGTTATCATGCGAAAATGTTTGGCACTGAATATATTGATTCAGCTGTCTCGGGTCTAGTATCGGTCTGAGATCTCCGGTTCACTTGGGTACCAGAAGAAAGTGGGTATAAAATCCCATCTGATGCTCTGGAAGGGGCACTGGTGTGACAGCCTGTTTGGCCAGAAGTGCCTTCAATTCTTCTTGAAGGATAGAGACATGACCTGGTGGGTAATGGATTGCCCAAGGGGGGGGATGGGGTAGAGCAGAAAGAAATTCCAAAGTGTGTCCCTTTTGAATTATCTGAAGTACTCATTTGTCCGAAGTGATTGTTTGCCAGGCCTCCAAATGGAGGGCAAAACAACCCCCTACCGCCTCAGAGGCCTGGTCGGGGAGGCACAGGGAAAGCCCTGACAGGTCACTGGGTAGTGGGTTGTCCAGCTCCTCCTAAGGGACGGGCACAGGAACCACAGGTGACAGAGGCATTGCCCCTTGTGGGTTGGGCACATCCTCGAAAGACACCTCTAGTGCAGGCCTTATATTTTCCGCCTTTTTTTGGAATAGGAAAAATATTATGTAAGGTAGGGTGGCTACGGAATATGGTACATGCCGTGCACCATATGAAGCGTTCTGCCTGATGCCTGCAAGTCGCCTAACAATGTTTGAGTACCTGGCCCGAACAGTTTGGACCCATTAAAGCATGCATTAGCAACTTTATGTTGTATGTCAGGAGCAAAACCTGAAACATGAAGCCAAGCATGATAACCCAAAGAGACTTCAGTAGCTGAGAATCAGGCGGAGGTGTTGGATTACGCAGCAGTTCAGTTTAACCAATAAAAAGCTGTTTGCTGACATATTGTTTTTCTGGTAAAAACTAAAGGTTTATATTGACATATTCAGAGTAGATGATAAACTACATCTGACCTTTCAAAAGCTCCTCACTGTGGAGAGAAAACACCTGGTGTCAGGGAATGTTTTGAATGGACCAGTTAAGCAGCTTTATCGTCAACTGCATGTTTTCCCAGACTACAGGACCCATCTGGAAACAAATGTCTTTGATCAAATCCAAAGATTGGAGGGGGTCTTGTATAATTAACAAGCAGGTGATGCTACTCATATCTTACTGGCGATCTTTTGAATGTAATTTTATAGCTGCTGTCCCTTCGTCCATGCCAAGCAAACATTGACCCTGCAATTACCAGGGAGGTTTAGCATTACTTACAATAACGTATATCTGAGAAGCATCTCAACTGAAACCACTGCCCAACATTCCAATTGTCAGTGTTTGCTGAATAAAACAATACAGGGTCCACTGGTTTCTTCTGGGATTATGCGTTAATAACCAGATGTTTAGACCAACTAATTTATGTATTTGTGGTGTTTCTGAGATATAGTATATAGTGCTGGTTTTCACTACCCTTGATTGTCTCTGCATAAATATGCTCTTCTTGTAAATGCAACGTCTTTTGATAAACTCAATTTAACCCCTGTATATAAGTGTAGGGTTATATCCATTTCTGTTACTAAACTGTTTAACTACAGATAATCTTGATACGCTGTACAAAGAAATGCAAATGCTCTGAAAAGTCGTCACAGTTCTGGTACTTTAAACACTGTAGATGTTTATTTAAATTGTCTGTTCTCAATTCCACTGAAAAGTTAAACCCTTATGTCTGTCAATGTTGTTTACCCAATGTGTAAATGTTTTGTACAAATTGTGATTATGCCTGTATGCTTTATGAGTGTGTGTGTGTATATATATATATATGGATTACTCAAGTGAAAAACGTATGTTTAGCTTAATTGTGTAGGATAAGGCTTAATGACCCTCTGAGTGTATCCCCAATAACTAAGCTCCGTACTGTCCCCAATCACCTCCTCGTCCTATCTTTATTATAGCTAGTCCTAATTCCCTCTAGTTGCCTTAAATTCCTATCCTATCCTTCCCCTTCCTTTCTCTTTTCTTCCATTGCATCCCTACCCCAGTTCACTCCCTACACTCCTACATCCATTCTTACATGGACATTATAAAAACACTTTCATTGCAAAAATATCACCCTACTCACTTCCTGAATATTGCCAGACGGCCTTATTTTATTGTATTGCTCTCATATACTTCTATGTTATTCATTATTGATTTTTCTATTGTACCTATTGTGCTCTTCTGCCTGCACTGTACTATTATTGCCTACGCATCCACTGTTCTATAATCTTACTGTCATTGTTTCAATAATGCTTTGTTTGTGTAAACTCCTGGGTCGTGCCCGAAAGGACTCAATTGTAACCACCGTTTCCCCTGCCTGCTATGTATCATTATTTTCTAAGTATCTACTGTTTTAAAACTGTACTGTCTTTGTTTCAACTATGTTTTTTTTTTTTTTTTGTAAACTCCCGGGTCGTGCCTGAAAACAGTCATTGCTATGGCTAGCGCACCTTACCCAGTCAACAAAAACTAAATAAAATAAAATATCAATTTATTGTATGTTTCAATGCAAACCAAACCATACTCTTGTCAAAACAAGAAAATACAGGTTACTCACCTGTAACAGGAGTTCTAGGAATGGTATATGTTGTTCATCCACACTCATTGGCAGTATCCTTGCCGCTTTAAATCTTGCCGGAAGGTCTTCAAGCTTGCTCCTCC
Organism: Neoceratodus forsteri; assembly: GCA_016271365.2. Lineage (NCBI taxonomy): Eukaryota > Metazoa > Chordata > Ceratodontiformes > Ceratodontidae > Neoceratodus > Neoceratodus forsteri. The sequence goes on from CM057450.1 coordinate 1,508,108,496, forward strand.
CACCCACCCGGGTGGTATAACTCTCGGCTCCGCCCCATGACGCCAGATCTGGCCCGCTGGAAGCTCAGGTTGTGCGTCGAAGCCGGGGAGGGTCGGGTGGTGGTGTGGATGAACAACATATACCATTCCTAGAACTCCTGTTACAGTGAGTAACCTATTTCTAGGAACATGGATATGTTGTTCATCCACACTCATTGGCAGACTCTAGCAGTTCTCCGGGAGGAAGGAGGCAAAACGCACACCCATATACTTACTTGGGAAAGAGAGACTGGAGGACAGGCCCCAAAACCAGCATCCGGCGTGACTCAGGTCGATGTGGTAGTGGGTAATGAAGGTGTTGCTGACTTCCAGGTAGCAACCCTGCAGATTTCCTGGATAGGGGCGTCCCTGGAAGCAGCCACCGTTACAGCAGTATGGCGGGTAGAATGAGCTCTTATCCTCTGGGAGGCTCCATGCCCGCCAACTTATAGCAGAGATCTATGCAGGAGGTTACCCACCTGCTTATCGTCCGCTTGGCTGCAGGTCTGCCAGATGCGGCTTCAGCGTGGTGACAAACAGCTGGCGAACCTCTCCAATTTCAGCAAAATGCGCTCCCTTATAATAGCGGCGCCTTCAGGGTCAGAGTATGGAGCCTATATTCGACCTCCGAGTGTGATTGGGGTAGAACACCGGCAGAGTCAACACCTGGTTGAGTGAAACTCCGACACCACCTTCGGAAGGAATTTGGGTGGGCGCAGGACAACCTTGTCCCTGTGGAAGACCAGGTAAGGAGACTCGATGGAAAGCCTGGAGCTCTCCCATCCTTCTGGCTGACGTGATAGCCACCAAGAAGGCGGTCTTCCACGACAGGTGAGAGAGAGCACACCTGTGCATAGGTTCGAATGGCTTGCCCATGAGCTTTGCCAGTACCAGCAGTAGATCCCACGGAGGTGGGGTTCCCGCACTGGAGGAAATGTGATCAAGGCCTTTGAAAAAGCGCAGACCACCTTCTCCTCGCCACGACTGCTTCCGGCCAGCGCCTGGTAAGCAGAGATGGCTGCCAAGTGCACCTAGGGTCGTCGACCTAAGCCCTTGACTAGAAAGGGACCATAAATAGTCCAAGATGCTTGCCAAGGAACAGGAGGAAGGGTCCAAGCCCTTGCCTCTGACACCAAATGGAAAACCTTTTTCCATTTGAAGGCATAACATTTTCTGTCGACTCCTTACGGGGCGCCTCAACTACATTGAGGACCTCATCGGAAAGACCCAAGGCCTGGAACTCTAGCCGCTCAGGAACCAGGCCGTCAGGTGCAGAGGATTGACGGTCCGGATGGAACACCTTCCCTGATTGACTGAGAGCAGGTCGGGCGAGCTGGAAGCTGCCGTGAGTCCTGGAGCTGAGACTGAGGAGATCTGGGTACCAGAACTGGCGAGGCCAGTCTGGGGGCTATCAGAATCACCTCGCCTTGTCCTCCTGTGCCGAAGCACCTTGTGGATCAAGGAAATGGGGAAAGGCGTAAAAGAGGCCGGGGTCCATTGCCTCGAGAAGGCATCCCCTGCAGCGAGCCCCACTGGGGGCGGGCGTGGAACAGACTCAGCCGCATTCTCCATGGAGGCAAACAGGTCCACCTGAGGTGTGCCCCAAAGGGAGAACAGATGCTGTACTACCTCCGGCAGGAGAGACCACTCGTGGGATGCAGCCCTATCCGGCTCAGGGCATCGGCCAGGGTGTTGGAGGCTCCTGCCGCGTGAATAGCTGGGAGATCCGCCTCCAGGCTGCTACGAGTGACAAGTCACGGAGAGCTTCCTTGCATAGAAGCATGGAGCGCGTCCCGCCCTGGCGGTTCAGATAGTACATGGTCGTGGTATTGTCCGTCTGGACTCGGACCACTTGACCCCGGAGGAACGGAGCAAAGGCGGTGAGAGCTAGGCGGACCGCTCGGAGCTCCAACAGGTTGATGTGGCATCGGGACTCCCGCGAGGGACCAGAGGCCATGAGCCAGTGTTCCCCAGATGGGCACCCCAACCCATCAGAGAGGCATCGGTCGATAGAGAGACCGCTCGGCGGGCGGACGAACGGGATGCCCTCCTGCAAATGAACTGGAGCGGTCCACCACTGGAGAGCGCTCCACATCCCTGTGTCACCGACACAAGCTGGTCCAAGGATCGCAGGCGTTGTGACCACTGGCTGGCCAGTCCCACTGAAGGGCACGCATGTTCCAGCGGGCCCAACGGACCACGCTGGTGCAGGCCGCCATGAGACCCAGGAGGCGCAGGAAGTCCCGGGCAGGGCGCAATTGCCCAACCAGAAATGATCGGGCAAAGGAGGAAAGAACCTCGGCCCTGTCCGCCGGGAGCCGCGCTCTGGCTCGAAGAGAGTCGAGCTGCGCCCCGATGAATAGAATCACCTGCTTCGGCTCAAGTTCCGACTTGGCCTCGTTGATAAGGAGGCCCAGTTGAGAGCAGACCTGGAGGGCCAGATCTCTGGACCACTCCGCCTCCTCCCTGGAGGGAGCTGCTATCAGCCAGTCGTCCAGGTAAGATACACCGGACCCCTCGGCGCCGCAGGAATGCTGTCACCACTGCCATGCATTTGGTGAAGACCCTGGGAGCTGGAGACAAGCCGAAGGGCATGGCTTGGAACTCGAAGAGGATCCCTCCGCTCGAGGCGAAGGAATCTCTGGTGGGAGACGGACGGATAGGGGCGTGAGAAAAGCGTCCTGCAAGTCGAAAGCAGAACCACGCCCGCGTTCCAAGGATGGTATTATCTGAGCCAAGTGACCATCCTGAAGGTTCGAGACCTTAGGAACTTGTTTGAGGTCGTGTAGGTCGAGAATGGGGCGCCAGCCCCGTCCGTTCGAACCAGGAAGTACCTGGACACAAACCTGGGTCTGAAGGAGGGTCCACCACCTCTCTTACCACCTCCTTCTGGAGGAGGAGGCGATGTCGGCTCGACGAGCCGCCAGTGAGGCTGGGGATCCCAGAAGCCCCGAGGCGGCGGCTCTGAAGGGTGGTGCCTGCTCGAATTCCAGAGGCAGGCCTCTTCCACCACCTCAAGACCCACCTGTCCGTGGTAACAGCGGACCAGGCGGAGCAAGTGCGGCCGTCCCCAGAGGACAGAGGATGAGGTGGCGGGGATGAGGACACCCTCAGCCCGTCACTGGGCAGGCTGGAGGAGGGACGCCGAGGGACCTCCTGGGCCTTTTCCTCCCTGCCTCCTGTTAGAGGAAGCCGGCGGCTTGGGTTTGGGATGCCAAGGCCGAGCCTGCTGGCCCTGACGTTGCTGGGCCGGCGCGCCGGGGGCACAGAAGGACGAAAGGGCTTAGGCTGTGGTTTGTGGCCTTTGTCCTTCTGAGCGGAAGAGACCGAGTCCAAGGTGGCATTGGACTTCTCGATCCTCTGCAGGTGACCTTCCACCCCAGGGCCGAAGAGGTCAGTCCCCAAAAAGGGAACATCCGCCAACTTGTGCTGGGTATCCGAAGTAAAGGTGGATATCCTCAGCCAAGCCGCTGACGCATAGCCACTACGGCCGCCACCGATCTGGCACATGAGTCCCCTATGTCAAAGCAGTCTGGAGCTGCTGTTTGGCCACTGCCCTGCCCTGGTCCGCACCTGCTTAACCGTAGTCTGCAGATCAGCGGGAAGATGAGGATGACCTCATCAGGGAGCCCAACAGGGCATGAGAAAAATGTGCCATGAGCGGCGAACTGGCCTGGCGAGAGCCGAGAGAGGGCATAGCCTTGACTGCCGACATAGTCAATTTCTTGGACTCCTTGTCAGGAGGTTTGTCCACATCCTGGCGTTGCCCGGCAGCGGCGCTGTCGGTGGCGCCAACCCCTCAGCAGAGGGTGTTCCGAAAAAACCCGGACAAGGAACCGGTAGGGACCGCATACTTCCTGGCCATCCTGGCTGAAGGTGCAGGGCAGGAAGCAGGGCGCTGCCAAAGTTCCAGTGCCGGACCCACTATGGCCTCGGCCACCGGAAAGGCCTCCGTCGGAGAATCCCCACGGTCCAGAATCTCCGTGAGGGGATACCTGGCCCGTTTGGAAACGGGTTCGAGCTCCATCCCGGTAGACTCCGAGATGAGCCGAAGCAGTCCTAGGAAGGACGACGGGCTATCGTCCATTGACTGACCTCCTGAAGACTCAAGTCCAGTCGCTTGGAGAGAAGGAGGAATCATCTTCGGACTCGGAAGAGTCCTCGAAAACTGCCTCTGGCCTGAGCCACCTTCACCTGCCGAGGTCGGTCGGGAGTGAGGGTAACTGACAACCGATGGGGTAAACCCTTAGCCGACCCGAGAATCCTTGGTGAACCCCAATGGTGGCTGTGGAGGCGGAGGTTCCACGAATCGGTGGAGCAGCTGGTTTGGCGAACAACCGGCCTGGTATAGGCTCCTCGGACAAGTCGAGGGGTTGCCGGCCGTTCGGTGACAGCCACTTAATGGCGGGAAGGCGCCGGTCGGCTTATTCCGGCCAGGAGAAGCTGTTGCAACATAAGGTCTCGTGCCGTCGGCGTAATTCTTGACCTCCCTCATCCGAGGAGGAGGGCGAGGCAGCCAGCGACGCCGCTTACGCGAGGCCGGAGACGAGACCGCCTATGGCGGTGGGAACGGCTGGACCGCGAAGAGTCGAGACCGAGACCGAGAGTCCCGGAATTTCCGGGGTCGGTGCGGGGAGGTGTCGGCCGGAACCGGCACTCCCTTCGGCTCGGAAGGTCCATCCGAGGGCTCCGGAACCGGAGGCACAGGCGAGCCCACGGGATCCTCAACTCCTCCCGGGGGAACCGGGAGAGGAATCTCGGCTGCTAAAGCGACAGCCCGTCCAATGGGTCGAGAAAAATCTCGACTTCATGGTGGAAGTCTCGGTCAACTGACCTGGCGAGGACACCGTGAGGCCAGTGGCGAAGCGGCGGTCGACCCGAGCCGACAGTCGGCGGCCGGGAGAGGACCTTTCCGGCTCCCAAAGGCGTCGACGGAGGATTCCCTGTCCCTCTTTTGGACCGAGAATAAGGTCCCGCAGGCGCGAGGCCTTCTCCTTTAGTGGAAAGGACAGACAAAGCTCCTTAAAAAGCCGTGTATGAAGAACCCAGAGAGGCGGGATAAATGCAGCGGCCGAGGAAGATACTGCCCGTGCCGCCTCCTCTTGGCGACCATCCGCTCGAGCTGATCCATGGAAACCGCCGCGCTGAACCGCCAGAGGCCTCCTTGGACTTCACGGAGAACGCGCTTCGGGGCGGCCCAGTTGCAATCGGGCAGCACGGTCTTAGGGCGTGGGCGAAAGATGACTTGGTAGCAAGCCTGCGGGTGGGTGCTCAAGGCCCTGGCAGTATACACGCGTGGAGTGAGGATCCGTCCGAGACATCTTCTGCCCGCATGGGCATCTCCGAAATCAGGGTCGATTTGTCCATCGCAGCCGCGAGGGATAGAAGACTGAAGTCTTTTGCAAAATTTTATTTTTAAATCATAAGCGGAGAAATAGGGACAGTCGCAAACGCAGAGCGTTAAGGAGGGAACCTGAGCTTCCAAGCGGTAAGGATGATCTGGCGTCATGGGGCGGAGCCGAGAGTTATACCACCCGGGTGGGTGGGAGGAGCAAGCTTGAAGACCTTCCGGCAAGATTTAAAGCGGCAAGGATACTGCCAATGAGTGTGGATGAACAACATATCCATGTCCCTAGAACTAGCTATTATTGTAAATGGAGCGCCGCTTTCATGTAATGGCCAGTGTGATCACTCTCCAATTATGGATGCTGTAACCCCTTAGCTATGACGTAACTATGTAGTAATTAGCTGCAACCAATCAGAATTGGCCAGTGATTCTTAAAGTTTAAGGCACATGCCAAATTTGGAAAAAACCTTATACTAACACTATAATTGGCCCAAGGACCTAGTGGTCACTCAAAGAGTAAGGTCAGCTAAAATATAAAAGCTGCACATTTGTGCTGGGTTGTTAGAGAGGAGGAGAGAAGTGGGAGAAGGAAGGGAGAAGTCTAAAAGCCATAACCTGTCTGTCAAACCCTGCATATGGTGAGTGACCAACACCTGTGTCAGGTAAATTAGGACTGCTTTTCAATTCTATCCTTGAGTAGGAAGTATATGCTTGTTATGGGATTAGAAAATAAAACTTGTTCCATAACCTTTAAATATTTGACTCTTAGTTCGATTTAACCTCTGTCTTAAAGGACCTAGGGAATCAAGTGCTTTGGCCAGGTACTCAGATTCAACAGAGGTATCAATGGCATCATATCACGACTGGAGCAGAATTGCTAGTAGACATCGTTGCCAATAACTTGTCCTTTTCCTGGGAGGGGAGGAAGCTTATTGATAAGTTTGATGGTCAAAGCACCAGGGGTACGTTGGTATTTAACCATATGACCCATATAATTCAAGATTCAAATATTCATGGTGTCTGAAGCAAAAATCTTTTTCCCCAGGTAGTCAATCCTTCGGGATTCTTTATCGGGTGGTAAGGAGCTCATGTGCTTGGGTTTTTAGTACGGTCATGAGCATCAGTAATGACCACTGATTCCGCTTCTGGGGTGGCGGACAGGAAGGGATGATCCAGGGAAGCCTGATATAAGCAATCTGCTTTTCGAGGAACAGCTGTAATAGCTGATGGCTGACGCCAGGCTGCCAGCATGGCATTCTGGTAGGTTGGAATCAGTGGGGGACACCACTAAGGCCAGCTCCTCTGGCAGTTCAAGATGTTCTGCCATATTCTTACATTGTTTGTCATGTTCTCTGGTAAAGAACCCCATGACCTTTTGTATTTGAACCATCATCTCGCTGAAGGACGGGTCAGTTGGAGGAGAAGTGGCAGCCGGTATAGGCATGTCCTCATCCAGAGAAGAGATTTCCAAGTAGGGGGGACTCCAGATTTGGAAAATCCAAGTCTTGGAAGTCTTCTTCATCAGTATCACTGGGGATATTCACCAGTAGCTCAGGTTCATCTGACAAATAATCTTCCATACAAACTACTCAGCTTCTCCCTCGTGACTAGGGTAGAGCCTGATCTATGGAAAACCTCTCATGTTTTTCCGGTCTTTAAAAAAAGTGGACCCCAAACAGCTAAATAATTGCAGGTCCATTGTATCCTCCCTGCTCTGAACAAAATATCTGAAAAGGTGGTGACCTTAAAACTCATTAATTACCTCTTCACCTATGACCAATTATAAACTGCACAACATGGTTTTCAGAAAGGTCACAGAACCACTACTGCCTCCTCACCCTAACCAATAGTACTGCCTCAGTGACAAGACAAACGAGGGTACTGAAGAGTTCTCGACCTTCGAGACACCGGCAGCCTCTTTGGTGCTGTCTTCACTGACCTGCCGAAGGCTTTTTTTTTGTATAATATTTTTATTGAGATTTTTCAAATACAATACAATATCCTGAAGTTTAGTTGTTTTTACAGCAAGGTTTCACTTTTCTTGTACTTCCAGTGTTAGCCCAGTTTATGCTTATGATCTGTCCATAGGCAAAGCCACATTTTTTTTCAGGAAGTTTCCTTTATACAGTCTTACACAACTGTTCTGTTTAAGCATATATAGTAAGAAACAAGAAAGAAAAAAGCTCACATCTGATACAGATAACAAAAATATAGTAAGTCAAACAGTGAACTATGCTTTGCCTCGGATTCAAGTTCATTTTGTAATTTGAATTACAATATGTATTGTTAAATTATTATGATCTCTGTGCTATCTAGGGTCTGGCTCTCCCATACCACAATCCAGTTGCCTTTATTGTCAGAACTGGATTCCAGTCTTTTAAACTATACTCCCTTCTTGAAAGAATGTCGCTTCCCCTGGAGACAGTGTGTTAAAAAATTTCTTCCAGTCATTCAGAAAGCTTTCTTCTTTTCCCTTTAATACATAACGTTAATCTATCCACCGATAGTGCCCACAGGGCCAAGTGTTTCCAATGTTCTACTGTTGGGACACTTTTTGTTATCCACACATTTTGTATACCCTGTCGGGCAACCACTAGGAGGATCCTAAGCCACCTAGGATATAGCTCCCAATCCCCATTGTCTTGCACTTCTACACCAAATAGCAGTGAGCGTGGAGAGACTTCAATGGGATGCCCCTCCATTTTGACAATTTCTGAGGCCACCCTCCGCCCAGTATACCTGTATTCCAGGGCATTCCCAATAATAATGCATTAAAGTGCCTCTAGCTCCCCCACATTTCGTGCATGCAGGTGATACCTCGGGGCAAAATTTATGGGCAGCACTAGGAGGGTAGTACAGCCTCTGCGGGAATTTATATTGCATTTCCTTAAATTTGCTGCATAGCAATAGACCCATGTGCGAATTCAGTATTAGCTTCAGTTTGTATCTGCTATTGTCATATTAAAGTCTTTTTCCCACCATTGCTTCACTCTATACATTTCTCTTTGAAAGTAGATCCTGTCCAGTTGTACCACTCTGCCTACCAATCCTTTCTCATTTGCCTTTGCCCCTAGAATCTCCTTCTCCACCTCTGCCAGGGCAGAGTGATCAGACGCATTCCTGTTTGGTCTCTTCCAGTAATCCCTAATCTGGAAGAATCTAAAGAGGTGTGAAGATGGTATACCTACCCTCCTCTGAATGTCTTGGAAATGTATACATCTCCGTTCTAGTGATTAAGTCTCCTACACATCTAATTCCTCTCTCCTGCCACATTCTAAATCCCTCATCTTCAATTCCTGGCAAAAATTCTGGATTGTCTGCTACTGGTACCAGTAAAGTATTTTCCTGTCCTCTCCCCCATCTTCTCTTGATGTTCCTCCTTGCTTCTAGTCTAGACAGGACCATGGGATTCAGGTTCCTGATGCGTTTGTATGCCTGCAGCCCACTTTCTCCTAGGTAGGCTGATATTCTCCCTGGGCAACCATTTTCCTCTAAATTTTGCCAGTTGGCTGTATCCCCTCTGTTAATCCAATTGTGCATATACCTGTACTGAGTAGCTAAGTAGTATCCCTTTATGTCTGGGAAATTGAGGCCCCCTTTAGCATTAGATGCTTTTAGCCATGCCAGACTAATCTGCGTTTTTTTTACCTTGCCAGATAAAATCAGTGAACCCTTTCTCCAGATTTTTAATTTCCTTATTCCTAAATCCCACTGGCATCATTTGAAGGACAAATAATATTCTGGGAAGTATATTCATCTTTAAGACATTGATTCTTCCCAACCATGATATCAGTAATGCTCTCCACCTCTGAAGATCCCTCAAGATTGTTTCTGCCAGGTGTATATAATTTAGGTCATATATTCCTCCTAACTCCTTACCCACCTTAACCCCCAAGTAAGTGAATGCCTTTTGTACTAACTTAAGTCCCCATGTATTCGTCCCTCCTCTCTCATCCCCCCCCCCTTTCCAGGTACATAATCTCTGATTTGTTTATGTTTAATTTGCATCCTGAGAATTTGGCAAAGGAGTCTACTATGTTTAGAAGGGTAGGTACCGACCGATCAGGCCACATGAGGAATAGCAGAATATCATCCACATACAGGGTGATGGTATGATGGTTTCCATTTTTACCTGGGATTCCCCAGATTTGTGGATCCTTATGAATTTTAATTGCTAAAGGCTCTACAGTGATCACAAAGAGAAGAGGGGAGAGGGGGCACCCCTGTCTTGTACCCCTCCCAAGTCGAAACTCCTTGGAAGGTGAACCATTAATCACAACCCTTGTTGTTGGGGCGGTATAGAATGCTTCTGTTAATTGTACATATTTTTCTCCTAATCCAAACCTGTCTAGGATCTTCATCATGTAACCCCATTCTATCCTGTCAAATGCCTTCTCAGCATCCATAGAAAGGATGCAAACTTGTCCCGGATTCCTGGATCCCCACCATACAACATTCAGTAATCTTCTCATGTTGTGATATGACATCCTACCCTGTACAAAACCAGTTTGATCAAGGCGTACTATTAGGGGCACCAGCTTCACCAATCTTAATGCCAAAACCTCTGGCATGATCTTACAGTCATAATTTTGTAACGATATAGGCCTATATGAGGAGCAATCCAGGGGATCTTTGCTCGGCTTGGGAAGGACACATACATTTGCTTCACAGCATGATCTGGGCAGTCCCCTCTCCCCTCCTGCCTCCTCCAGCACATTCTTGATGGGTTCAGCTACCTCTTGCCTAAGTTCTGTATAACACTCGGCACTGAACCCATCTGGGCATACAATCTTGCCCTTCTTGAGAAGTCCTATGGCCTTTACTACCTCCTCTATAGCCACTTTATTCCCCCAAAAGGTTCTGTGTTCCTCCATTAGCCTCAGTATGGAGAGCCCTTCTATAAATTTATCCACTAAGTGGTCTGTCCCTTTACATTCCGCTGTGTATAGTGTCATAAAATTCTTTAAAGCATTTTCTAATTTGTGCCTCTGTCTGTACTACTCTCCCCCTTTTGTCCTTTATGGCTATTGTTCTCTTGGTCGTTTTCCCTCCCTTCATTAAATGTACCAAAAGCGGTCCAGGCTTATTTCCCTATTCATAGATTCTCTGTCGTGCATACATTTGTCTGGTTCTGGCCTCCTCTGTGAGACACATATTTAGGGCTTCTCTGGCTGTTTGGAGCTCTTTCAAATACTTACTATCCCCTGTACTAATTACTGTCCTTTCCAGAGTCCTTATTTTGTCTTCTAGGTTTTCCTGTTTTCGCTTTCTCTCTTTCTTTAATTTCGCAGTGTAGCCAATAATTACCCCCCCCTCATGTATACCTTGCTGGCCTCCCAATACGTCCCCTCTCTGCCTCAACTGTACCTTTGTTCGTTCCCACATATTCCTTCCATTGGCCTTTCAGGAATTCCCTAAACTCTCTCTCTTAGCTAGCAGGTAGGTTGGGAATCTCCAGCCTCCCGGTCTCCCCTCCGCCTGCCACAGATACATTTCCAACTGGACCATGGCGTGGTCTGAAAGGAAGATGGGGCTATGCTTGGTTTTAACCATGCTAGGGTAGCAGGCCTTTTGTATACACACACAATATATATATATATATAAAATCCAACCTGGATCATGTGGCATGCGGGTGGGAGTAAAAAGCGTATACCCGGGCCCCAGGATTGGATGTTCTCCAGGCATCCACTAATTCCAACTCTGCCAACCCCATCTGCCATTACTTCACTGCCTCTACTTCCCTTATTCTTGTCCCAGAATAGTCCATCCTGGGGTCCGCCACACAATTAAAGTCACCTCCCATTATTAAATTTGGGAACTGTTCCTTCACTATTAAGTAGGATCTTCTGGTAAAATGATGGGTCCATTATTGAGGGGGCATATACATTAACCAGAATTATAATTTCTCCCTGCACCTCTCCCACCACAAAAATATATCTTCCTTCAGTGGGGTCCTTAACCATGCGGTGGGGCACAAGTGGGAAATTCTTGTGTAGCAGTATTGCCACTCCCCTCTTATGTGAGCCGTAGGATGAAGCATGGCAGGCCCCATTCCAACCAACTTATCGTGTTCCCTGTGTGTCAAGTGGGTTTCTTGCAGCATTGTCACGCCAGACCCTTTTCTTTTCAATGCTGCCAATACCTTAGCCCTTTTGGCCAGAGAGGAAAACCCCTTGACATTCCAGGATATTATGGTGCTGGGTTGGTTCCTAGCCATAGTCACCCCCCAACTTGTGCCTCTGCCTCCCACCTTTTTCCCTTTGATGTTGTCTTAGGCACAGATGTCTCTGCTTGGTACATCCGCTTACAAAGCATGTGAAATAACAAATAACAAGTATGCACATATAACCATGCACTGCCCTGGCCCAGTGGCACTAAGGGTTGAGGCGCTGGATGCCACACCTCGCATAACGCCGGCAACCCAAGTTTGGGAGCGGACTCGGGAAGCCGAGGGGAGAATAGCTGAGCGTCCGACGACAGCTCTCGTTCTCCGGGGGGAAGGTGGGAACTATACCTGGGCGTGCGGTGACCTCTGGCGGAGGCTGGGGGCATGACAGCATGTCTGCACCTCGGGGGCTTGATTGGTCATGGGCGGAGGCCTACAGACCAATCACCTCTACAAGCTGCATCATCTATGGGGAGGACGCTGCAGACATCGGCGCTTGCACCTTGACATCAAGGGGCTGGCAACGTCCCTTACAAAATAGGGAAAAACACCCCTCGGAGCCGGGAAGACAGAGCGCCGAGCCGGGTCCCGATGTGCCAGTGCCTGCCTGCCAGCCCAGGACCCTGACAAGACTTGAAGGATTCGGGGGCTGCCCGACCCTGCCCGGGGGTTTGCCGAGGCTGGACGGAGGGACTGGAGGTTGCAAGGTAGGCACTGGTAGGGGCAGACTTAATGGCTGACTCCGGATGGAGTGGCTCTGTGGGGCAGTAGGTGGGGAAAATAGAAATAAAAAAAAAAATAACCATGCACAGAACAATAATGAACAGTATAAACAGTAAACCCAAGATCCCCCCTTCCCAATATGTACATTTTCTTGTAACCGATTCCGAACCATTATTGTACATATTGACCATGTGCTATTTGCCTCCATATACTTATGCATAGCTTTCTAATCAGACCCCTACGCCCCCCTTCCTCTGCACCACTTCAGTATACTTTTATTGTTGCCTTGTTTTTCCTCATCCAGTAGGCCTTCAGCCTCCTTTCTCAGTTTTAACATGTTTAATCCATGTTCTCCCCCCCACTCAGGCCAGCAAAGTTCTCTCACATTTATGTCACCTCAGCTTGTTCTAAGTAAGTTATTTGTCATTTACTGGCCCCTCCCACCTGCCTCATTCTCCAAGTTAAGGAACCCCCAAAATACTGCTTCCTCCATCTGGGCTTTCACACAAGCTATCTGAGGATCCCCCCCCCAAAATCCGGTCTCCAAAGTTCCTTCCTCAGTTCAGGTGCCAGAGTCCAACCCCCATGGCTGCATAGCAAGAGTTCCGCCCCCAATCTTCTCCTAGTATTCCCATTTCTCACATTCTCTCTTCTCCTTCCCTCCTCGCTGCTCTCCAGGCAACCTCATCCCCACTGCCCTACTTTAATCTAGTTTGACGAAGGCTTCTGATCATGCTGATCACTCCCTACTCTGTGGTAAACTCACTAACCCAGGAATCTCACCAATTACTGTCCTGTGGTTTTGTCACTATCTGGCAAACAGATCCCATTGAGTCAAGTACGGGATCTCTCTCTCTCTGATCCTGCCCCAGCTCTGCTGGATGTTCCCCAAGGCTCTATCCTAGGTCCACTTCTGTTTGCTCTACACATAAACTCCATACACCAAAGCCTGTACCACTGCTCTGCCGTTCTCTACATTGAAAATTTGGTCCTCTACACCAGCTCCAGAAGCATTGATCAAATAAACCTCTACTTAACGTCTGACCTACTGTCTGTTAACACTTGGCCGTCTGCAAACAAACTGTTTCTGAACACGACTAAAACACAGTCTATGTTGTTCGGTATGTCTCCCTGATTAAGAACATACCAGTCCTCTCTATCCATAGCTTACCAGGCCGGTACCTTAGTCCTCTCAGTCTCCTCTTTCACATACCATAGAGTCACACTTGATCCTTCAGTAGATTTCTCATCTCACGTTATGAGAGCCTGCAAGTCAATTAACTCCATGCTGGGCATCTCCTTTAAAGTGGGCCATGACCTTACTCTACAAACTCATTATGCCATCGCCTGTGGCATGCTCCTCCCCGAGTGCCTTTATGGTGCCCCTGTTTTCTCAACTGCCTCTAAATCTACTCTTCTTAGGTGAGATGTTACATACAACAGTATTTGTCATTTTGCATCAACATCTCACCATCTCACTCATCACTGCAATCTTTATGACAACCCAGGTTGGCTACCCCGTCCTCACTACAGGATCTTAGTTTTGGGAGTGTGATTTTTAGCATTTTACATAGTAGACTGCCCCAACCCCTTGCCACATTTCTCAAACCAGTAAATAGTGTCTACCCCTTGAGATCAAGTGACAGTGCCCTGCTGACTGTCCCTTAGATTAGAACATGTGCTAGTGGATCGTCCTATGCCTGTGCAGCTCCTAAGCTATGGAACTCCATACCATAAGACATTTGTCTCTGTCTCTCAGTGCTTACTTTTTGTCATAAGTGCTGTAACTATCTCCTAAACTTGGCATACTGCTTTTGCCGCTGAACCTGAGCAATCTCTGTATGGCATTCACATATGTTTGTGTGTAATTAGTGTTGATCTATTGTCATGGTAGTTATACATCCTTTGAAACATAGAAACAGAGACTTTGACGGCAGATAATTACGGCTTGGCCCACCCAGTCTGCCCATTTCCCTACCTATTGGATAAGCTGCAGATCCTAGTTAACCAACAGCCTACTTCTTCCTACCCCCCACCAGAACTGCTTTATGTCTGTCCCATGCATTCTTGAATTCCCCCACTGTTTCCGACCCCACAACCTCCTCAAGAAGGCCGTTCCATGCATCCACCACCGTCTTCAAACTGTGCCCCCTTGTTCTTGCACATCTCTTTTTCTGAAAGATGCTACCCCCTTGGACTTTGTTGATTCCCTTGAGGTACTTGAAAGTTTCTATCATGTCCCCCCTTCCCCTTTCCTCGAGGGTATATATTAAGCTCCTTTTTTATTCTCTCTTGGTATGGCTTCTGTTGCAGACCCTGCACCATTTTAGTTGCCCTCCTCTGGACTGCCTCCATCCTGTCTATGTCCTTGTGTAGATGGGGTCTCCAGAACCGCACGCTGTACTCCAGATGGGGTCTCACCAACTGTCTGTACAGAGGGATAACAACTTCCTGTTTACTACTGGTTATGCCTCTTCTTATACATCCCAGTATCCCCCCAGCCATCCATTCTCACATTGCTAACTTACTTTAGGTAAAATTATATGACTACCCCCAGGTCCCTTTCCATTTTTTGTTGTTAATACCTCCCCCTGGATATTTGTTTCCCAGGTGTATTACTTTGCACTTCTTTGCACTGAATCTAAGTTGCCATACTTTTGACTAGTTGCGTAGTTCTACTTGGATGGATACGGTTTCCTAAATGTTTCCCTTCCTGTTACATGATGTTTAATTAATATATTTCTTCCTTTACTTATTTATTGTACTACAAAGTATCGTCCTGCTTTTCTACTTTGCGAAACTCTTCACATATTCTATGTACCATTTGGCACATTGATGAATCTGATTAACTGCCTCGCCTTACATGTATTCCCCTTCCATTATGCAATGCCATGTTTCATATTTACTCCCCTCATTGACTACTGTATTACAAGGGTGGTGCAGGGCTGGCTGAACCTGCAACACCTGGGGGAGAAGGGCAGCTACAGTAGAGTGAGGTACAAATAACTTACAGGCTTTGAAAGTGAACTTTAAGGATTAAAGGAGTGTACAGTGTAGATGAAATGCAGCCCGAGGGGGGAGGGCAGCTAGATTGTGGTGTGAATACCTTACATACTTTACAAGTGAATTTCAAGTGTATAAGGGGTACACTGTGCTGGCTGAATTTATAGCACCAAGGGACTGAATCTGTCAAGAATGTTTTGCAATGATTGGGGGGGGGACTTCAGGGAGCATTGGATGTCCTTCATCTGGAAGGGTAGGAGGGTAAGCTGGTGGGCGAAGAGAAATAGGTAGGGTGGTGGCTGCAACATCTACAATGCACCAATCTTTCTAAAAACTGTGTGGAGAGTTGGGGGAGAGAAAATGTTTAGTGTGCCACCAAATAGGAAACTTAAAAGGAGATCAAGGATCTACAGGAGGAGCCAAGACAGGCTAAAGGAGGCTATGGCCCAACAGTGGAGGGAGGGAGGAGGGGGGATGAGGAAGGAGGTCAGTTTGGGCCAACAGTGGGGAGGAGAGGGTCAGAAGAAGGGAAGCAGAGACAGGAGGACCCAGGCCAAAGAGAACGGTGTCGGGGGAACCCAGGTCATAGGAAAGAAGAAAACAGGAAGGAGGAGACAGGGACTGGTGAGGGGAGAAGGATAAGTGGCAACAGTCATGAAGTCAAAAGGAGGGAATGGGCTAGCATGAGGAAGAAGGAAGCAGGCATAGGAGAAGGATCTTCAAAAACTGTTTTGCAGTACTAGATGGGAAGAAGGAGGAGGGAGGCGAAGAGCTTGGAGGAGTAACTAATAGAAGTCCAGATGAAACTGGAGAGGGGGAAGTTCTGCTGGGGGAACTACAGCAGGAGCAGAAGGGGGGACTACTGTGCAGGAGGAAGAGCAGAAGCCGGGAGAGAGAGAGAGGTGGGGAGGAAGGGGAAGCAAGCAGATGGTAAAAGGGGTGGAATCTTAGTGCTGTGGGACTCAGTACTAAGAGGAATCAGGTGGGATAGCAAGGGGGAGAGGCATAGTTGCATTTAGATGGAGGCCATACCAGGAATGAAGGCAGAGAGGGTGGGACAGTCTGTTCTGAAATGTGCTAGAAGGGGTAGGGATAAGACTCATTTAATTATACATTTGGGGACAAACGACCTGGTTGACAGGACGGTAGATATAGTCCAGAGGAGGTTTAAGGAACTAGGACAATTATGTGAGGGGGCACAACAATCAGTAACTTTCTCAGAGATACCTCCAGTGCCCAGGGCAGGCACAGGAAGAAAGCTAAGAACAGAGGAATTTAATGGCTGGTTAAGAACCTGGTGTCATGCTAAATAGTATGGGCTGGTGGGGGAGTGGGGAGGGACCTGGGGGGACAGTAGTCTCTACGCCAAGGTTAGACTACACTTGAGCGAGGAGGGGAAAAAAGTGTTGAAACAGAGGAAGAAGGAGTACACAGAGGTAGTTGGAAATTTAAACTAGGACTTGGGGGGGTGCAGACATGCAGAGATCAAAGGCTGGGAAGCCATATGAGCTTACCCCCCCATAACAGTGACAAAGGATGAAGGACAAGTACTAGTGGTGATACTAGTAAAGGAGGGCGGGGGGGAGAAGGAGTGGAAGGTGGTCACCCTGAATGCTAGGAGCCTTGGGAAGAAAACTGTGGAGCTAGAGACTCTCATGGTAGAGAGGGAGGTGGACATGGTAGCCATCACCAAAACATGGGCCACCCAATACAATGACTGGGACCTGTCGGTACCTGGGTACAGGATATTCTGTAGGGATAGAGCAAATGGGAAGGGGGGGTAGCACTATATGTGAGGGAAGGACTGAAGTGTGTATAGGAGGAAGGGGAGGAGGGTAGTACAGAGTCACTATGGATGCAAATCCAGGATTCTAAGAACAGAACCCTCAGGATGGGAGTGGTGTGTAGGCCACCCTCTCAGACAGAGGAGATAGGGAATTAGTGGGACAGATCAGGAGGACCTGTGAGAAGGGTAGTGTGGTGATTGTGGGGACTTCAATATACCAGGAATGGACTGGAGTACTCTAACAACCAAGAATGGAAGGGAGTAGGTACTGCTGGTTGCTTTCCAGGACAACTTCCTGATGCAAATGGTCAGCAATCCTACCAGCTTGGGGAATACCCTTGAACTTGTGCTAGTAAATGGAGAGTTTGTGAGGGAACTGAGGGTGGAAGAACTGTTGGCAGGGAGTGACCACCAATCAATATGGTTCATATTTGATATGGTAAGGCAGGAGTGGAATCCGACATAAGGGTGCTGGACTTCAGGAGGGCCGACTCCGGGAGGATGGGGGAAGCAGTAAAAGGGTACCTGGCCAGAATTCAACCTAGTATGGGCACTAACCAGACATGGGAGCTCATAAAGCTGGGGACAGTGGAGGCAACCAGAACCTGCGGCAAGGCCCAGAGCAAGAAGGCCAGGGCTAAGAAACCTAGCTGGGTAAGCAAGGCGGTCATGGAAAAGGCAAGGAAGAAAAGAGCCGCCTTTAGGAGATACAAACAAACAGGGAGGGGGGAGGACAGGGAGGAGTACCTGACGTTTTGTTATATAAATTAAAATATTTTGGATTTTCTGATAATGTAATAGCATGGTTTAGCAGTTATTTAAAAGGTAGGATGCAAATGGTTTAATTAAAATCATATTATTCAAACTGCAGAGTAGTGGCACAGGGGGTACCTCAGGGGTCCATTTTAGGACCCCTACTTTTTAATTTGTACACTAATGACCTGGAATTTAAAAATCAGAAAATTATGTGGCACTAGCATGCAGATGACACAATTTTGTATTTGGATGGGGATGAAATAAATAACATACAAAGTAGTCTACAGGAAGCCTTTAATGACCTACAACACTATTATCTACTCAATAAATTAGTACTAAATAGTGGAAAAACCAAAGTGATGTTGTTTAGGCATAAGAATAAAGCCATGTGTAGTAATAGTGTTCTGGATATTAGTGCAGATGAGGGGTCCACATTACAACAGGTGGAGGAATATAAGTATCTTGGCCTATGGCTTGATACACATTGTACATGGACAGTGCATATCAGTAAGATTGTGAAAAGGTTAGAACAGCAGTTAGGAATGCTCTACAGACAAAGATAATTTCTCTAGACAATCAAAGTTACATATTGTTCAAACTATGTTGATACCAATTATAGATTATGCAGAAATTATTTATATGGGGGCCTCGAAGCATGATTTAAAAAAGGTAGATATTATGTATAATAAGATGGCTAGGTATATTCTGAAGGCCCCAAGAATGACACATCATTGTGTCCTTTATAGGGAACTTCAATGGGAACATCTAGATAATAGAAGGGATAAAAATATGATTAAGTTAATGTTTAAAGTCATTAAAAAAAGCATCCCAAGATATCTGCTTAACGAATTTGAACTAAATGTTTCGGCTCGACAACTAAGATCAGTTGGTTATTTACAATTTATAGTCCCTAGAAAGAGAACAAAAAAGGGGGGAATGCAATTGCTTGTCTGGGACCCCCAAATTGGAATAAACTACCCTCTCATCTTAGACTACAAGAAGCTAAGGTGACATGGGCCCAGATAGATAAATGGTTTAGGAACCAAACTGGCATATTAAGAGAGTGCTGTACCCTCTAGGTATCTGGATTGTTGAAGTTAAATATCTTTATAGGACATATTTTAGTACGTGATATAGGAATTTGTGTGTAACGAGTTTTTTGTGTTTTATGCTGGTGTGTGATTATAATGTATTTGTGGGTTTTTTTGTACTGTTATTAATTGATATATTGATAGTATTGGAATAATCGAAGTAGGAATGTATGTATTTCATGTGTGTTATGTATTTAGTGTATTTATTTATGCTATTAACTAACATTTTGTATGTAACTGGAAATATTTGTTTTTTGTCTTATATGGAGACCCTTGTAAATGAGCATAATTTTATACTCAATGGGTAATTTTCCATGTTCATCTATGAATAAAATCATTACTACTACTACAAGGAATCGAAGGAGGTGACAAGGGCAGTAAGAACAGCTAAGGCATCTAAGGAGCTCAGGCTGGCCTAGGGTATTAAGAAGGGGAGAAGGACTTCTTCAGGTACATCAGGGAGAAAAGGAGCTGTAAGGACCATATAGTAAAGATTAGGAAGGAGGGTGGGTGGAAGCAGGGTGATAAGGCAGAAGCGTAAATGATTACTTCTGCTCGGTCTTTACTGGGAAGGGCTCCAAGGGGTGGGAGGATAGGAACGGAGGGGGTGACAGATGGTGAAATCATGGAGGGCAGGGTTCTGGAGGGTTCAATGGCACTGAGGGTGGACAAGGCACCAGAGCAGCATGGCTTCCACCACAGGGTATTGAAGGAGCTGGCAGAGGTGCTGGCAGGACCTTTGGCAGACCTATTTAATGCCTCACTACACTCAGAGTGTGTACCTCAGGATTGGAGGGTGGCTCACGTGGTGCTCCTCCACAAAAGCGGCCCCATGGATGAACCAGGGAACTACAGTACAGACCGGTGAGCCTCACATCCATCGTGGGCAAGCTGATGGAAACTATCTTGAAGGAGAGGCTGGTGTCCATCCTGGAGGCCAAAGGGCTACAGGACAGCAGACAGCATGGCTTTGTAAGTGGCAGATCCTACCAAACTAACCTGGTGGAGTACTATGACTAGGTAACTAGGCAACAGGATGGGGGCAATGTAGTGGATTTCTTGTACCTGGACTTCAGTAAGGCGTTCAACGCGGTGCCGCATGGGAGGCTGGAAAGTAAGTTAGAATGCACACGGGTGGGTGCAGAGCTGGTGAGATGGGTAGTGAACTGGCTTCAGGGAAGACAACAGAGGGTGGTGGTGGGTAGGGAGCTCTCATCCCCAGGGGCAGTGACGAGTGGTGTTCTGCAGGGCTTGGTGATGGAACCTGTGCTGTTTGGGATTTTCATTGCAGACATATCATTGGACATCAAGAGCAAAATCTGCCTGTTTGCTGACAGCACTAAGATGGGAGTGGTGGAGGATGACCTGGGGGGATGGCAGGAGTTGCTGGATGATCTGGCAAGGCTGGAAACCTGGTCAGACACCGGGCAATGGGGTTCAATGCCAAAAAGTGCAAGGTGCTGCATTTTGGGGCAAAAAATTCAAGGAGGAGTTACCAGCTGGGGGGAGTGCAAGTAGCTGAGAAAGAGGAGGCGGAGAAGGATCTTGGGGTGCTCATTACAGGGTCAATGAACAACTCGGCACAATGTAGGAAGGCAGCTGCAAAGGCCAACAAATGCTGGGTTGCATTGCAAGGGTATATCCTCGGAGGTGGTTCTGCTACTGAATAGATCACTGGATTGGGCCGCGCTTGGAATACTCGTGCAGTACTGACGCCCGTATCTGAAGAGGGGCATTAAGTTACTGGAAGGGGTGCAGCACAGGGTGACAAAGATGATCCAGGGGCTGGAGGATTTGCCATACTAGAGTAGATTGAGGGAGTTGAACATGTACTTGCTGGAACAGAGGAGGCATGGGGGGGATATGACTGAAACCTTCAAGTATATGAGTGGAATAAACAAGATCGGTACGGAGGAGCTGTTCAAAGTAAGGGAGGGGAGGAACACCCGGGACCATAATATGAGATGGGAGGGAGGAAGGTTCAGGAGAGAGATGAGGAGACACTTTTTTACAGAGAGGGTGGTAGCTGGGCAGAATGCATTACCGGCATAAGTGGTATCCAGTAGAACAGTGGGCTGCATCAAAAGGGGCTGGGACTGGGCAAGAGGGAGGGTCAAAGGAGGGGCAGCTGCAGAATAAGAGGTGCTAGCTGCACATTCGAGCAGACTTGATAGACCACTAGGCCTTTATCTGTTGGCAAATTTCATATGTTCATATGTATTCTACTGTATGTATTTGTCTTGTATGGAATCTCTTATGTAAGCTCCTGGGTCATACCCAAAAATAGGCATCGACTGCCTCATGTGCTTACGGCTAACGAAAACTAAATAAATAAACTGGACACAGTATTCCAGGTGAGGTCTTGTCATCTATCTATACAGTGGCAATACCACCTCCATTTGTCTGCTGGCGACACCTCATCCTATGCACCCTAACATCCCAGTGGCCCTATCCACTGTCTTGTCGCACTTCCTCGCCACCTTGAGAGCCTCAGATATAACTACTCTCAGGTTTTTTTCCTGTTCGGTGACCGTGAATACCTCCTCTCCCCTACTGTACTCTGCCTCTGGGTTTCTGACCCCAAGTGCATGATTTTGCACTTTTTGGCACTGAAACCCAGCTGCCATGCCCTTGATCACTCCTCGCATTTTCACAAAGAGACAGACCTTCCCTTGCAGCTTAATTACAATGTCACTTATAAAGACATTAAAGAGGACTGGTCCCAGTACTGAGCCCTGTTGCACATTGCTGGTCACCCTCTCTTCCAAGGATTGAACTTAATTTACCACCACCATCTGCCACCTATCCCTTAACTAATTTGATACCCAGTTTACCACCTTTGGACCCATCCTAAGCTGTTCAGTTTCCTTATAAGCCTCCTATGCGGAACGGTGTTCAAAGCATTGCTGAAATGTAAGTAGGTCACGTCCACTGACCCATCCTGAACTATTTCTCTGGTCACCCAGACAAAGAAATAAATTAGATTTGTCTGACATAACCCCACCCACCCCCGCAAATCCATGTTGTCGAGGGTCTTGTAACCCACTGGATTCAAAATACTCCACAATCCTTTCCTTTAGCAGTGACTCTGTTAGGTTTCCCACCACTTATGTCAGGCTGACTGGCCCTACAGTTGTCAGCCTCCTCCCTGCTACCAGTTTTGTGAAGTGGGACTGCATCTGCCCTCCTCCAGTCCTCTGGAACCACTCCTGTTTCCAATGAGTTGTTAAGAAGGACTGCCAAAAGTAGAGCCAGTACCTCCCTGAGCTCCTTCAGTACCCTTGGGTGTGTACTCCGTCTGGCCCCTTAGCTCTGCCCACTTTCAGATTTGTGAGTCCCCTCAGGACTCTCCCCTCTGTAAAAGGACTTGTGTCTACCTCCCCCTCTCCAGTGCTCCTGCTGCTTTTCTGTGGCCCCTCCCCTTCCCTTCCTCTGTGAAGACTGAACAAAAGCATCTGTTCAGGAGATCTGCTTTTCATGATCCTCCTCTGCACAGTCCCCCCACTGCCCTTCTCAGTCTTGCAATCCCTCCCCAGTCTTCCTCTTCTCACTTCTAATTTTATATTATATAGACTTGCTTATTTAAATATACATAAATAAATAAAAAAACTGAAGGGGGAAAACTTACTTGACCACAACTTCAGTATCTATTTCATCCATCTGAGACACTGTACTTACAACACACTGTGAAGTAAAAAAAAAAAAAATTACATCAGAAAATATTCACACTGAGTTGTCACCTCTTCTTGTATTTTAGACCAACTATAGTATCTAAGCAGTTCCTAAAAGCATCCCTAAATATATTCAGATAACACGTTACTGCTGTACAATTAATTCTGAACAAATTAAAAAGAACTTGACAAAATTGTCTTTGGACAGTGAAATAATCTGGGATAGTATTTACACAGCAAGGGCTAGATCATATTTACATAGTAAGCGCTGGGTCAGGTGATCTGCTTTAAAGACATACAAAATTACACATCCCCTATAATGCAAAGCATCATGGGAAGCATATGCAGATCACCATAAAGGATTTTAGACTGGTTCTGTTGTAGGCAAAAGTATATGGTGTAAAATAGCATCTCACACAACCGGCAAAGGCTGAAAGCAGAAGACACAGACATGTGTTTTGTCCTTCTCAGGACTCATCAGTGTGCCTCACCTGTATCTCAGTTTAGGGGGAAGGAGGGACCAGCCTTATAATGGTCTTACCCATCCAAAATAAAAACACAATCTAAAAAGGAAAAGAATCTCAGCACAAAAGCACCAAGGCAAGGATTACCCAGAAAGTGCACTGGCAATATAGAAAGGTTTCAAAGAAATACAACATTATGTGTAGTTTTATATTTCGTTTAAATCTGGCTTTATTGCCAGTGCCCTTCAGAGTAAGCCCTCCAGTACTTTTATTGTGAAGTCTTTCCTGATAGAACTACTTTATGTACTGTATATGACAAAAAAAAAAAAAAAAAGAAAATACAAGTTTGGGAGGGTTTTTTGCAAGCTGGACGGTACACAGTAGCTGGTACCTGGACTGCTGTTTTTGTCACAGTAACATAGTATTGTGATGACAGGTGGGAAAATGGGTCCACTGTGTCTGCCTCTCCTGCCATACGATAGTGACTATACCCAAGCTGAGTATGACACACACATCCCAATGGAATGCAACCCGTACTCATGCTGTATAACCTTCAGTGCTATTCTGCCTCAGGAATACTTTTTGCTGTGTATTGAAAGCCTGAACAGTGTTAGCTTCCACAACTTCGCTGGGCAGGCTACTCCACATGTTAAACACCCTTTGTGAGACACTATGCTTCCTAGTGTTTCCACTCCACTCCTAGTTTGAGGGCACGCCCTCTTCTGTAGGCTTGCTCGCACACACTGTTTAAAAAATCTCTGTATACTCCACTCTGTTTATCCCCTTTAGTATTCCTAAAACTGATCATATCCCCTCGCAGCCTTCTCTTCTCCAAGCAGAATTATTTCAGTATGTTCAATCTATCCTCATAGCTATTGCACTATATGCCCCTAAACAGCTTGGTGGCCCTATGCTGGACCCTCTCTATCTCTTCAACGTCCATTCTTTACTCTGATCACCTGAACAAGACACGGTAGTCAAGATAAGTCAAATCAATTTTATTTATATGGCGCTCAATCCAGATGGCTCTGAGAGCCTTACAACTAACAAACAAAAACAATTTAAAACAAGCTAAAATGAGCATAAAAGAGTTAACAGACCAGTCCAAAACATAAATTAAAATTATGTTTTTTTCAGTAGTGATTTAAAAAGTCAGCAAGGGAGCCCTCCTCACTTCATCGGAAAGGTGTTCCACAAAATTAGCGCTGCTACCCCAAATGCCCTGTCCCCAAGGATTTCAGCCGTGAATGCGGAACAAAGAGGAGGTCTACCTCTGCTCACCAGAGAGCACGATCAGGAGCATAAGGAATCAGGAGGTCTTTCAGATAGCCTGGACCCAGACCATGTAGGGCCTTGTAAGTTAACAAGCAAACCTTGAAACTGACACACCACCTGACCGAAAGCCAGTGGAGAGTACAGAGAACCGGAGTGATATGCTCAGAACGAGATGACCTTCCAACAAACCAAGCTGCCACATTCTGAAAAAGCTAAGGCGGCACATCAGCTTTGTGGAAAGCCCCAGGTAAACAGCATTGCAATAGTCCAGTCTAAATGAGATGAAGCCGTGCACTAGTGTCGCAAGGTCGGATGATTCGAGGCAGGGCCTGATCCGGGTATAGTCAAGCCAAGGCCTTGTACAGGAGATCGCGTCCTTTGACCTGCCCCCTAATAATGAATCCCAGCATTACATTTTCATTCTTGACTATAGCAGCACACTGCCTGTCTGGCTTCACCTCACTGTTCCCAATTACTCCTAGATCCTTTTCCATGGCTGAGCTGTCCACTGTTGTACAACACATGGTGTATGTGCAACCCAGATTTCTTGCCCTGAAGCATAGCTCTCAACCTCTCAGCATTCAAAATCATAGCAATGGCCTTCACAAATCATAGCAAAGGGCCAGAATGTGTAGCACTTTCTTATTTTAAACAATAATATGTCTACAGATAGTGGGCCCCATATAGTTAGTGATAAGGAAAGTTTATATCAACTTAGTTCAATGATTTAATTGTTTGTGTGTCCAGAAATAGCTCTAACATTATGAGGAACATCAGTAAACCTATGCGGAGCAAGGGTAAATTTGAGTGTGAAAATCATAGCGCTATGCGAAATTCATAGCAGTTGAGAGGTATGCCCTGAAGTGCAGAACCTTGCACTTCCCCCACATTAAATCTAAGTCCCCATTTCTCAGCCAGCATCACTAATGTGTACAGGTCCCACTGTAATGCATCCTCCTTCTCTGTTGTGCCCACTCTTCTAGCCAATTCAGTTATCAGTAGACTTCAGCAGCTGTGGCTTGTCCACTCCTCCACAGTGGTGTTCACCAGAATCAAATGCAGTGTCACTGTTTCTTACATGACAAAAGGGATTGACTGCAGCTGAACTGCACTGTTTCCTGCAGTAACTGCTGAATTCTGCATGACAGTGTGCCTGTCCTAGCAGGCGCTACTGTATGTCATTAATAATTATCTTAGAGAGCAACAGACTCAGCACCAACCTCCTTGAGTATTCCACACAGCACATCCCTCCATTCTGAAAGGTGACCATCCACCACCATTTGCTGCTTCCTGCACACTTAGTGGACTCTATATTGTACTCTTTCTCCATGTGTCTTCCATGTGATGTAGTATAAAAGGCCTTGCTGAAGCCCACCGCCTAGCCCAGATGCCCCTCCCTAGTTACCTCCTTGAAGAAGACAAATCAGGTTGGTTTGGTAGGATCTACTTGTTATGAACCCATGTTGTGTGCTAGAGAGGGCACAGTTTTGTCAATGTGCTGAACCACCACATCTTTTATGATTAACTCAAACACTTTGCCAAGCACCATGGTAAGGCTCTCAGGTCTTTAGTTACGTGGGACTGACTGTGTCCCCTTCTCTAACAAAGGGATGACACTCACTGGTTGCTGTCCAGTCCTGTGATACTATCCATGTCTTTAGGGAATCCTGAAGAAAGTTATCAGCAAGAGGGCCAGCGAGAAATCCTTTTAACTCCACTATTACCCTTGTGTGGATTCCATAGGGATTCTAGGATTTTCCCACATTTAAACCCTCCAGATACTTACCAACTAATTCTGGCATGATCAGCACTGCCTCCTGTTCAGCCTGCCACTCTCCCATAACTTCCACCCCCAGATGACCATGTCCTCTGACTTTCTGGCTAAATACTTAGACAAAGTAGATATCCAGTGTCTCTACTATTCCCCTTGCCTCACTCAGTGGTTTCTCTCCCTCCTCAATGATCAGAGGTACCACTTTATTCCTAACTCTCCTTTTGTTCTTTATGTGCTGAAAGACATTTTTATTACACCCTCTGATGCCCTGCACCATACTGTCTTCCAGACCAGCCACTGCCTGGACAATCATGGACCTGCATTCTTTCTGTAATGCCCTATGCCTTATACTCTACTTCCATCGTTCTCTTACCAGATTCCTTCCACGTATCATATGCCATTTTCTTATCCCTTAATTTCCCTTGAAGTTCTCTGGATCTCCACAGATGTATCCACTAGCCCTCATACCCATGTTGCACATGATGCCTCTGTGATACTGCTCAAGCCCCCTTTGAGAGGGCCAGTTCAGGACTGCATTATAATTACTGACCAGCGCTTTTTCCCATGGGAAAACCCAGTTATAATTTGCCATTATAACCATTTGGTTATAATGGTAAACACGTACCGGGTTTCTCTGCCTCCATGCCAGCTGCACGTGCTGTCTCACTCTCTCCTCACGTCCCTCACTAGACCTGATGGACATCTCAACACGCCACTCGGGGGGTAAGTAAACCCCCTCAACAAATAAAAAAAAAATGTTCACGGTCCACTCTGCAAGGTTTATTTAAACAATGATATTTAAAATATTGGTAGACGGCGGACCACGCTGAATCCCAACCAGTCAGCGGCTGCCTCTCAACACCAATCTCTTGTTTTTTTATTTTATATAATTGCTGTGGCCAAAAAGCACTGGCCAGCAATTATATAAAATGAAAGATAGAGTTGTCATGAAAACTCAGTTTTACATACACGAGGTGGGATGCTACATAAACCGGCGCCGCACTTTCCGATAAAATGGAACTGCACAGGTTTTGACATTTTGTAGAACACTGGACTTTTCAAAAGAAAAATAAACTACGTTCCAAAAAGTGAAAAACTGCATTTCCTTGTAAAACACTTAATCGGGGGTAAGGCTTTGAGGGAGAGGGGAATCTAATTTGGACAGCTTTCCTTTAAATTATAACAATGTTTTCTGCATTACAGCAATGAATCTCGCATCAGCTATAGTTACAGCTATAGCTACATTCTGAGTTCTGATTAGTAATATCTACGAGCTGTTTCAAACAAGTTGTAAGTGTGCCACTTCATTTACAAACTGCTGTAACTTTGCTTCAGTCTGAATTAGACACTGTTTCTTTTAATCCTTCATACATCGGACTGAGGAAATCCAGAAAATGAACTTTCAAATAAATGAAGTTACAAGTTAAAAGCTACAAATGTTATCTGTATGTTCCAAGTTAGTGTGTTAAGACAGTCAGGGAGGGCTGTAGTCGATGCTGCTGGAGTAGTTGAGGACTTATCGTGCTTTACTGGAGACCTCGATCTCACTGGTGAAGTAGTTTTCTCTCCATGCTTGTGGAAATGGCTAGAAAAGGAGGAGGGCTTTGATGACTATCTGCTTCTTTTCCTTACTTTTTCTGAAGCCATTGCTGACCTGGCCAGTGACAGCAGTGCCGACCACCAGGAAGTATCCTTCTCAGTGGCCGCTAGATGTGAGGGAGAAGTCAGTTTGGAGCCTGCGGCTTTGGCTCAAGTTTCCATGGCCTAGATGATGCTAAAGGTTTCTAGGGCCTTCCTTCCGCATCTCCTTGTGTCCTGGCTGAATCCCTGGCAGATCTGGCAAGCCCTGACGTTGTAGCACAGACCCAAACAGCAAACACAAACCATGCAAGCATCTTCGTTATTGTGACCGTAGGTACAAAACCTAAATAACAGTTCTTTCGATGCAGCATGCAGGGACAACGTCAATAAATACAGTGAAAAAGAAATGAACACTGTTTCTCTTCATGGTCTGATGAGCAGTCTACCACAGAAGAAAAACTGAGGAGCAATGGGGTCATCCACATTTTATAGGCGAAGCGCTGGGGCTTGTGGTCAATCTGTACATAAGTCTTGACTATATTTGCATCTCGATCTGGATATTTAAAAATGAATTTATGAGAATCAGTAATGGTTCCTGACCCTGTTTTGTTCAGGTGCCATCTACTAACCAAGGCTAACCACTTTTCATCTTTGTCCTGCATGCTTTATAGGCGCTGACATGCGGTATACTTACGTTATCTAGAAACTGCAGGTCCCGACTCTCACTGCCCAGGTCAGCATATCCCGACAGTGATATAGCCCGACACTACTATGCCTGACGCTACTGCTCCTGACGGGGTAAGGTAGCGGATGTGACCTTACCCCTCAGGAGCTGGAATGAAGGACCGCTGGATGTGGAATACCACCGGGTGCTCGGCCAGCGACTGTGCATGACCGGGTTCTTGTCCTGGTCACCCCCACCCCTAGTAACTTTATATCTACTCCAGGGTCCACTTGCCCTTGGAGTAGGATATTTACGTTATTGGGGGGGCATTTCAGTTCTTTGGGATTGTGGATTCCAGGATGGTTGACTCAGTATGCCGACGTCTCTGGATTCCATAGTATATCCGATACTGTACGTCATCATGTGCAATCCCCAGCTAGCAAAAGGCTTCCAAGTGGTTCTGTTGCCGACACCCAACAGTTTCAAAAGTAAGGTCCAATGCAGGAGATATCGATGAAGATACATAGAAACACAGAAACATAGAATTTATAGGCAAAAAAATGACCGCTTGGCCCACCCAGTCTGTCCAGATGGTCCTTGCCTAATCTGTCTCCATAGACCCTCCCTCCTCCCAGCCTATTAACTAATACTACCTTATATCTAACTCACGCAAACTTGAAGCACTCCACTATGTTTGCCTCCATCATTTTTCCTGGCAGTCTGTTCCAGTTGTCTACCACCCTTTCAGTGATGTAGTACCTCCTCACATCCTTCTTAAACTACCCCCTTCCCCCAGCTTCATCACATATTCCCTTGTCCTGGTGCTCTTTCTCATTTGAAAGAGACTCCACTCCTACACCCTGTTCGCCACTGTGAGGAACCTGTAAGTCTCTATCATGTCAGATGTGAAATACTAACAAAGATGATCACACTTATCTTTGACTATGTAGATGTGGTGTACAGCACTGCCCCTGAAACATCCTTATCTAGATTTGACACCCTTCTAAATGCATTCTGCCACTTCGTCACAAACTCTCTCCTCAGAACACACCACTGTTCCCTCCCTATATGCCTCACTCGGTATTGCACCCCTAGCCCACCATCACTACATCCACTCTATCACACTTATATCCAAGTACTGGTTCAACCTTCTGCCTCACTACCGGTCTGAGAATCTTTCTCCAGCAAACCCATCCTCATACGGCCTACGGTCCAGGGATTCCTACTCCTTCTCATTGCCCCAACCATCCTCATCTGCTGGCAAATTCACCTTTTCCTACAGGCTGTGGAACAAACTCTCCCCTCTCCTAAGAAACTCTCCCTCGCATAGCTCCATTAAACAACAACTTCACTTACTACCACCACCCACCTGCTCCTGCCACTCAACTACCCAAACCTAAGTGCAACACTGAACTCAGCTGCTATTCCCTCAACTGTCCATGCGATTCCTATTGAATATATTGCCATGAAACAATACTGCTGTATTATTCCATTGCTTGTATATGTTTTGCACTGCTATTAATCACCTAATGTCTTGCTGTAATATCGTGTATTTGTTGTTAAATTTCACACAGGACACACAAAACAAATATATGATGTTGAGATGTTGTATGCAACCATACCGCAACATTGGTACGGACATCAGAAATACAAACATGATGGATACCAAGAAAAGAAATAAAAAGCACTATCATAGGCAAAGAGAATACTCCCATACACACAGTATAACATGGACAAGCCTGAATAGAGGAGGAAGAAAGAAAGAAAAAAAAGGAAAAAAGAAAGACAAAAACTCAGTATCCAAGGATTATCCAAACCTACCTAGGCCCTCCCACCCGAAAGAGTGGAAGCCATGGGTTATTAACTGACGGAACCCAAAAATAACAATACCATGTAGGGCCCAGGACAGCGTATGGTAAACGGAGTTGAGTCCTGGATCAGGCCTAATACTAATTGGAACTATATACACCATAAACAGGAGAAACATAAAGGCAAACTGATTCTGAAATAAAAAAAAAAAAAAAAAAAATACCTTGACAAGTATTGAAAATAAACGGGAAAGCCTATAAACTCCAGACAAGACAGGGGCCTCTCGGGAATTATAGACCACCTAGGATTGGACATCGTGACAGTACTTGGAACAGAGATATGGCTGCCAACAAATGCCAAATTGGACCAGTGAGCCCCCCCGCAAAACTAGAGAGCCTCTCATATATAGCTCCTTGGGCTAGTGCCTGAAGGAACTCTCGGAAGGATGGGACCTCTGGGGACCACCACCTCATTAAAATAAGCCTTTTGGCTATCACCCCCACAGATGTGACCCACTGGGCCCCCGGACAATGCTTGGGTGTATAAGAACGGGCACAACCTAAAAGGAGAAGAGGGGGATCCGGTACTACTTGAGGGAACAGGAAAGCACACATACCTTGAATTGTTGTCCAGAAATGCTGGAGATTGGGACACTCCCAAAGTATATGAAAAAGATGAGCACTTTGACTGCCACATCTCCAGCAGGTATCATGCTAGAGGAGCCCCATCTGTTTGAGTTTAACCGGATCCCTGTACCAGGGTTTTGTTCATAATGAGACGGGTGCGCCCATCCCTACACGACATATGTAATCTCACCCAAGCATGGTCCCATTGGAGCTCGGAGATAGGAGAATGAAAGTCCTTTTCCCATTGGGCTCTAGCTGACAAGGTAGGGTTTGCAGTGGCACCTCTAAGGGCATTATGAATCACACTAGCTCTGTTCCTAGGGTGACGTAACCAGAATGTAATAGGATATGATCTTGATTGCGACCCTTTATTTTTAGGAAAGTTGGGAAGGTGGGTGATGGCATCTCTAATTTGGAGATATCTCCAAAAATGTGAAATCAGGAGGTGGTATCTGGATCTTAATGCCTCAAAAGTATCCACTGAACTAAAATCTGGGAGCAATAGGTCTTGAACTAAAGAGATACCCTGCGATTCCCAAGTTTTCCAGCGGATCATACTACCACCCACTACCAAGGCAAGATTGTTCCATAGTGGCATAAACCTCCACGGAGTTAAATCCTGGCCTAGAAGAGTTAGAACTCTTTGCCAATATTGAATGGACACTAGAATGGGAGGAGGAAGATTTAAGGGGAGATTTTTTTTTAACTGTACAGCGCCACCGCAGGAGAAGGGGCCTGTAATAATGATGCCTCCAAAAGGAGCCAAGTAGGCGAAGTGGGACCAGTGTTAGAGAACCATAAAGTGGTCTGGGGACGAGACAAAGGCCATGTGGTACCCCTGGAACCATGGAAGTCCCCAACACCCCCTACTCCAATGCTGACGAAGTTTAAGCTTACTAAACCGTGGTCGAGAGCCCTCCCAAAGGAAATTACCAATGATGGCATCCAATTTTTGAAACCATTTTGAAGGAATAGGTATAGGGAGATGGGACAACAGATATAATAGCTTAGGGGCCACCATCATCTTGATGGAGTCTATTTTCCTGGCTAATGAGAGCCTTAAGGCTTTCCAACGAGCCGTGTCCTGTTTAATCGACTCCACCATT
The DNA here is from genome assembly GCA_016271365.2 of Neoceratodus forsteri. Classification (NCBI taxonomy): domain Eukaryota; kingdom Metazoa; phylum Chordata; order Ceratodontiformes; family Ceratodontidae; genus Neoceratodus; species Neoceratodus forsteri. The sequence goes on from CM057450.1 coordinate 1,508,140,356, forward strand.
GGAGAAAAGTTGGCTGTGAGCATTTTAGACAAATTAGGGTGTAGGATGATACCCAAATACTTTATACCATTAGGGGACCATTTGAGACCCAAGGCCGCGACGTCTATACCAGAGGGCACCGAATTTAGAGGGAGGACCTCAGTTTTGGTATGGTTAATCCTAAGGCCTGATATTTCAGAAAATACAGTCAATATATGTAAAATAGATTGAATCACCTGTGGGGTGCATTCTGTAGTGACCAAAAGATCATCAGCATATAAAAATGTCTTAAAGGTGATGCCTCCCATCAGTATTCCAGGGATAGAGGGCGCTTCCCGGAGCGCAATGGCCAGGGGCTCAATGGCTAAAATGAACAGGAGGGGGGAAAGAGGGCAACCTTGTCTTATACCTTTCTGCAATTGGAAAGGCGCAGATAGATTGCCATTAGTCAAAACTCTAGCCAAGGGAGAGGCATATAATAGTTTAATCTAGGAGAGAAAACCGGGTCCTACCCCCATTAAGGAAAGGGTATGAAACAGATATGACCACTCTACCGAATCAAACGCCTTTTCAAAGTCAACGGTTAGAGCAACAAGGTTTTTTTTTTTTGACAGTTTGGAATAATGCATTATTGAGAGGAGAGTTCTGTGATGATCAGACCCCAGACGCCCCTTTACAAAGCCAGCTTGGGAGGGATGAACCAGCCCTGATAAGAGAGGCTCTAGTCTGCTGGCAAGAACTTTGGCCAGGATTTTGGCATCCGCATTGATGAGGGAAATGGGACGGCAACTACCCGGGGAAAGAGGATCCTTCCCCTTCTTGGGGAGTACAGTAATAGTGGCTTCCCTTAGGGATGGGGGTAAAATTCCTGTGAGTAAGGAATGCCTAAACATCCGGACTAAATACGGAGCAAGGTTAATACCCTGGACCCTGTAGAAATCAATGGAGAGTCCATCGGTCCCAGGGGCTTTACGAAGCTTCATGGATTGAATAGCCCTATCCACAGTGATCAGGGCTTCCAACACTTTAACATCAGATGGAGGGAGCTTAGGGATGGGTAATGAATCCAGGAATTTTTGAATAGAGGGCAGACTAGGGGGGCTAGGGGAAGCATATAACTGCCTATAAAACAGAGCCATAATGTCGTTGTCCCCTGCGGTGGAATAACACGGGACCCCGGTATGATCCCTTAATTAAGGCATGTATCCTCTTGGACATTTGCTGCTGTTTAAGGCGATGTGCCAGGAGTTTACTAACCTTTTCCCCACCCTCCCAGTAGGTGTGATAAACCCGCCTAAGATTCAGTTCAGCCTGGCGGGTTAGGTGAGCATTCAGGGAAATTCTGGTACTCGCCAGTTGTGCGAGTAGAGACTGAGGTGGAGGATTGTCTTGTAAAAATTTATACTGAGTTTCCAGGAGATAAAGTTGTTTTTCTAAAGCCCTCTGATCTGCCTCCCGGCGGCGTCTCCTAGCCGAAGCAAAGGCCATTATCCCACCCCTTACTGTCGCCTTGAAGGCTTCCCATAGGGTAGTATCCGAGACCTCCCCATTATCATTGTTAGTCCAGTATTTGGCAATTGCAGGGCCCAGCCACTTCTGAAAGTCCCCGTCCTCCAGGAGAAGGGGGTCCAAATGCCAGGAGGAGGAAAAGGGATGGTCCTGTCCCAGTTTAACCTGAATTTCCAGAGGGGCATAGTCAAACATAAATGGGGTGCATACGAGAGGTAGACACCTTGTCAAAGAGTCCAGTAGACAGTAGCCATAGGTTGAGTCTACTGGATGAACTATGTATCTGAGAAGCATGTATAACCCGCACCCCAGAGGTGTAAGGCTCTCCATCGTCCAGCAGACCATGTTCATCCATTAGCCTCAGGAGGGCTTTTTGCCTGCCTGTGTGGTTCGGTGGCCTTATTGCTTCTATCAAAGGAATGGTCGAGCACCAAGTTAAAATCACCCCCCAATAAAATTGGGACTTTGTGAGTGTTAAAATCCGTGAGGGCCTGGTTAACCATATGGAAAAAAAGGGGACACTCCTGGTTGGGAGCGTATAAATTAACTAGGACTAACGGGCCTTCTGGCGTCTCAATTTCAGCCATGATCCATCTCCCCTCTGCATCGTGGGTATGTCTTTTAAATTTCCACCCCAGGGTTTTATGTAAAAGTATAGAGACCCCACGCTTGTGAGAGTCTGCCACACTGTGCAGCTCTTCCCCTACCCCGCCCTGTCTAAGCTTCCTAGCTTCGGCAGAGGAGAGTTTCGTCTCCTGAAGGAGGACTACCGAAGGTCTGAGCTTTTTCAAATGAAGCAAGACTTTCTTCCGTTTAATGGGAGAATTAAGTCCCCGAACATTCCAGGAGATAAGTTTAGTCTCCATTTGACCTGGGTGGGATCATGGCAGAAAGAATATGTATCCAAAAGCACCAAGGCCAGAGACAAAATCCCCCAAAATGGGAACCCTTTCTCTTAAAACAACCTTGATGGAAGTAGGTCAAAATCTCAGAATTCAGAATGCCAAAACTACTAACAGCATATAGAACTACATTTCTGAAAAAGGCTCAATAAGGCCCGAACATTAACTACAAACAGCAACCATAACTTTGAGTAACCACAAATGTAAAGTCCCTCCCCCAAAAACCCTCCCCTAACAGATCAGCTCCTGCTGCACATTGACCGATTCGGCCCAGATACCAGATGGGAGGTAGGTAGTTATCTAACTATAGTGAGAGAGAAATAGGACAACCCACTGCCCAGAAGACTCTCTACGTAATATCCCACCAGTACAAAATACCTGCATCATCAATTCGACTAAAGTAGCAAACCTCCGCATTAAATTTAATTCCCAGTCGTTTGAGGGACTAGCCCCCTACCCCCACTAATCGCACCAGACAGTGATTTACAAACTGCAGGGCTGTAAAAGAGCTAGAGGGTCAACAAGGAGAGGCTGCAACGTGCTGTGCATGACTAGCTGTCACCTAGTCGTGCCCACTCAAAAGAGGGATAAAATAAATAAACGACCAGAGAGGGAACCATATCTCTGAATCCTCGCCCCCCCCGGCCAATAGTACCAGGAACGCCCAGGTATAATGGACACATACCAGAGGACGGCGAGCACGGCTGACCGCCGATACTAATATAATGAGAGGAAAAAAAAAACAGAGACAACAAGAAACTGTCCCAGTCACATTCAGCCCACAGATTTAGCGGAGGCTGCTGCAGAGCAAAAGGGTGTTGGGTAGCTGGAAGCAGCATCCATAACGGTGGAGGCCTCAGGAGCGAGTGACTCCACAGCATCCGCCCAGGAAAGTGAGAGTGCAGCATGGGATTTATTACCCTTAGGAGACAGTCTAGGAGGCAAACGTGGGTCCAGCTGAGATCCATCTGTCGGAAGGTCCATTAAGGCTCGAAATTGATTATTGCTCATGTTTGGCTGTATGGAGGAGTGTGAGGCCAAGGAATCAGGACTGGCACTGCGACTCCGAGAGTGGAGCCGGGGGGTCTTATCAATGTGGGCCCCATCCGAGGGATCCATTCGAAATTGATTATTGCTCATGTCTGGCTGTATGGAGGTGCGTGAGGCCAAGGAATCAGGACTGGCACTGCGACTCCGAGAGTGGAGCCAGGGGGTCTTATCAATGTGGGCCCCATCGAGATGAGCCCTCCTTCTATTTTTCTTTTTGCTCCCCGGGGATTTCTGAGGGGCAGAGCGAGAATGGGTCCTGGGATGCGGGGCTACAGGTTGAGTGGACCCGGGGGGGGGGGTTGTAGATGCTTGCATAGAAGTCTCCATAGCTGTGGCCCCCAAGTCCAGAGATTCCCTGGGTATACCCCGATTTAGCTTAGGAGCCTGAGATGCCAAGAATTTCTCAGCGGCTGACGGACTGTCAAATAGTTATGGCGATCCATTCAAAATAATGCAGAGACAAGCAGGGTATCTCAAGGAACATTCTAACCCCAGGTCAGTGCAGGCCCGACGTGCTGCAGTGAAGGCCCTGCGGCGTGCAGTTAGCTCCTGGGAGTAATCCGCAAAGATCTGAATCCTATGGCCTTTCCACATAAGTTCTTTTTTTTGGCATGCCAGCCTAGTGATGGATTCCTGGTCCTGGAACCGGAGAAAGTGGGCCAGTATGGTACGAGGACGATCTCCAGGAGCCGGGTGGGTTGCCAAAGTTCTGTGAGCTCTGTCAATCTCTGGAGGGGTTTCAGAGTGCCAGCCCAACAAGGGGGGGAGCTCCTTCTGTAAAAACAGATAACATCAGGTCCTTCACAGCCCTCAAAATCCCACAAATCTCAAGTTGTTCCGTCTACTACGGTTTCTAAATCCTCCACCCTGGCCCATAGCTGATGAATAAGCCTGTCTTGGTCCTTTTCGTGCCCAGTTTGCGGCAGCCGTCTTCTGCCTCTGATAGTCTGTGTTCCGTAATACAAGCCCGTTGCGATAGATCCACTATATCCGCGGTGTTTTCCCGTGTAGCACTATCCAAATTATCCACGCGATGCAAAATTTCCGCGAACATCTGCCGTATTTCTGCCAGGCCGCCCTCTGATTATGATGCAGAAGGGGAAGACTCCATTTCAGCGGTAGGCCAGGCCGCCAGGCGGGTAGACAGGCGATGGATATTCAGGTACTTCTCAAGCGGGGAGGGATCTAAGCAGACTACCAAGGCTAACTCACTTTAACCACAGACAGAGGTAGCAAGCGAGGTAAGAGCCGGGTTTAACTAGGATCTCGCGGTGGGAATTTGCAATCACTCCTAGCTCAGGCGTCCATTAAGCTCGGCGGTTAGTCACGCCCCCCAATATCGTGTATTTGTAACTGCCCTACATGTCTGTACAATCTAGCTGTGTAAATTTCCTGTACCCCTTTCCCCAGATCGCACCTGGAAAAGAGCCTTGGCTCAGTGTGCCTTTGCCAGTAATCAAATGTTTAAATAAATAAAAATAAAAAAATGTCCCCTCTCCCTCCTTTCTTTCAGGGTGTACATACTGAGATCCCTCAGATCTTCCTCATAGAGTTTCTCATGTAACCCCATCACTATTTTACTTGCCTTTCTCGGGACTGCCTCCACCTTGTCTATCTCCTTTCTAAGATGCCGCCCTCCAAAATGGGGCACAATTCTCCAGAAAGCTAAACCTCCTCCCTCTTCCTGCTGGAGATAACCCCTCCCTATGCACCCCAGCATCCCACCAGCCCTACTGACTGCTTTGTCACACTGCCCTGCCACTCTGAGGTTATCAGTTATGATAACTCTAAGGTCCCTGTCCTGCTTAGTGACTCCATCCCATACTCAGCTCCTGGTTTCCTATGCTCTAGGTACATAATTCTGCACTTTTTGGCACTAAACCCCAACTGCCATACTTTTAAACACTCCTTGAGTTTTCCAAGATCCATAGAAACATAGAAGTTGGCGGCAGATAAGGACTGCAAGGCCCATCCAGTCTGCCCATTTCTTGTTTTACCTTATGAATGTGCCATAGGCCTTTACTCTGTCAATGGCCTATCTATTCATATACATCTGTATTGCTTCCTTATGCCTGTCCCATGCCTGTTGGAAGCCCTGCACTGTATTCATATCCACCACTTCCTGAGATAGACTGTTCCATGCATCCACCACCCTTTCTATGAAAAAGAATTTCCTCACATTACCCCTTTAATCGGCCTCCCTCTAATCTCATGCTGTGTCCTCTTGTCCTGCTATGTTCTTATATTGAAACATGTTAGACTCTTTCACCTTAATGCCCTTAAGGTGTTTGAATGTTTTGATCATATCACCTCTCTCCCTCCTTTGCTCTAGGGTATACATACTGAGCTCCATTAATCTGTCCTCATATATTTTCTGGTGCATTCTCTGCACCATTTTGGTTGCCCTTCTCTGGACTGCCTCCATTTTGTTAATGTCCTTGTGAAGGTGCAGCCTCCAGTACTGCACGCAGTACTCCAGATGGGGCCTAACCGTTGTCTTGTAAAGAGGGATTATTACCTCCCTCTTACAACGTGTGATACCCCTACTAATACACCCCAACATCCCCCTAGTTTTACCTACTGCTTTAGTGGTCTGCTTGGATGAGTTCAGGTCATCAGTGATGATGATGCCTAAGTCTCTTTCTTCCCTTGTGATTGTCAGTCTCTCCCCTCCCAACCTATAGGTGGCTTCAGGGTTTCTCTTCCCTATGTGCATGATCTTGCACTTCTTGGCATTAAACCCCAGTTGCTTCTCTTCCGACCATTTTGCCAAGTTTATCCAGATCTCTTCTCATTCTGCCCACCCCATCTGGATCATCTACTCTATTGCAGATCTTGGTGTCATCTGCAAACAGACAACCCTTACCCTCCAGTCCATCTGCAATGTCACTGATGAAGATATTGAAGAGGACTGGCCCCAGGACTGATCCTGAGGTACCCCACTTGTAACTTGCATCTCTTCTGACTGTATACCGTTTACCACCACTCTCTGGTTTCTGCCCGCCAACCAGTTTGCCACCCAAATGACCAACTTCTGACCCACCCCAAGCCTACCCATCTTATTAATAAATCTTCTATGTGGAACAGTATCAAAAGCTTTGCTGAAGTCAAGGTAGGTGACATCAACTGCAACCCCTTGGTCCACCACTCTGGTTACCCAGTCAAAGAAATCTATGAGATTAGTTTGACAGGACCTTCCTGCTGTAAACCCATGCTGTCTTGGATCCTGTGCTCCTATGGATTCCAGGTGTTGCACTATCCTTTCCTTAAGGAGTACCTCCATATTCTTGCCCACTACTGAGGTAAGACTGACTGGTTTGTAGTTCCCTGCCTCCTCCCTGCTACCACTTTTGTGGAGTGGGATCACATGAGCCCTTTTCCAGTCTTCTGGAACCTCTCCTGTGCTCAGAGATTCACTAAACAGTTCTGATAATGGCTCTGCTAGTTACACCCTTAGCTCCTATAGTACCCTGGGATGTATGCCATCAGGTCCCATTGCCTTTTCCACCCTGAGCTTAGAGAGCTCTTGCAAGACCCTTTCTTTTGTGAAGGGACTAGTGCACACCTCCCTCCCCCCTGTATCCATGGTGCTGAGCTGTGGGCCCTGCACTACCTTCTCCTCAGTAAATACTGAGCAGAAATATCTATTTGGATTGATGCTTTTCCTTGGTCCTCCTCCACACACTCCTCCTTATCCCCTCTGATCTTAGCAATACCCCCTCTGGATTTTCTCCTTTCACTAATGTATCTATAGAAAGTCTTGTCCCCTTGTTTTACTGTTCATGCTAGTGTTTCCTTGGTTTGGGGCTTTGCCTGCCTTACTGCCTTCCCTGCTTCCCTTAGGGAAGTTTGGTATGACCCCCATCTTCGTCCCGCTGCGTTCCCTAATATTTCCTGATGACCAGTCTCTTGGCTCTGACCTTTTCTGCTACTGTTTTTGAGAATCAACGTGGTTTCCTCCTTCTTTTGCTCTTGCTTTTCTCTCTAACACAATGGGATGTTGCTTCAAGTATTGCATCCTTAATTCTTGCCTACTTTGCCTGTATCCCTTCACCTGTATTTCTTCTTGCCAGGGCTAGTTTAACTCTGTTGGCCATCTTATCAAAGTCAGCTCCTCTGAAGTCCCATATTTTTGCACTGAAATGGGATGATTTAGTTCTAGTGGCCAAATTGAATCATACCATGTGATGGTCACAGGCCCTCAGGTGACCTTCTACATGGAGTTCTGTGATCCTTTCCCTATTAATCATTACTAGATCTAGGATAGCCCTGTCTCTTGTGGGTTGTTGTACAAGTTGTTTGGGGCCCCTCCCCAGCAGGGAATCCACTATGTCTAGTTCTGGTGGATGCTCCTGCTTGTATTGGCCAATCTGTATCTGGCATGGTGACGTCTCCTATTATCAGAACCTCCCCTTTAGCTGTCATGTCCTGTATATCTTCTAACAGTAATGTGTCTATGTCCTCTCCCTGGTCTGGAGGCCTGTAGACAACCCCAATTCGTATGGTTGTCCCATTCCCTGTTTCCAGGGTGACCCACAGTTCTTCTGGCTCCCTATGTGTATTCTGAATTTCTGTAGCTTTGATAGTTTCATTGATATAAAGGGCTACTCTCTCTCCCCCCCCCCCCTTGCACCTCGATCTCTTCTGAACAATACATAGCCGGTGCTGAAGTTTCCCAAGTGTGGTTACTGGTGAACCATGTCTGCTAATGGCTGCTATGTCAGTTTAGCCTCTGTCATTGTTGCCTGCAGGTCTGGGATCTCGTTTCCCAGACTGTAGAGCATTTATGTCATAATGATTTTCCATTGGCCAGATTCTGGTGCATTAGTTGTTGGGGGTCCGGTGTTTTCCCCTGCATGTATGCATTGAGGGCGGGACCTTTTCCTTAACTGGTGACTTCCTCAAGGAGCTATTGAGCACACTGTGAAGAGACCAGGCAGTAACCTGGCAGAAGCAAGGTGATTCTGTTTTCACACACTAGTGCACTGAGTTACGGCAGTCATTGTTTGCAAACACCAGGTCCAGCACTGCCTCATCCCTAGTGCACAGAACCCTGCACATTCTCTCCTCACCCTCCTGAGTGTCCAGCCTATTACAGATTTTGACATCATCTGCAAAAAGGGATACCTTCCCTTCCAGTTCATCTGCAGTGTCACGTATGATGACACTGAAAAGGATTGGTCCCAGTTATGAGCCCTGCGGCACCCCACTGATCTGTCGATAACCTCCACCCTCTAACACCTATCAGTTAGCCAGTTTGTAACCTAATTCATCACTTTGGATCCCACCCCTAGGCTGATCAATTTCTTTTATCAGCCTCCTGTGTAGCACAGTTTTGAATGCCTTGAAGGTCTTACTTCCAGATAAGCTGCTTCCACTACCCTCGCCATATCTATTTCTGTGATCACCCAGTCACAGAAATAAATCAGATTTGACTGGCATGACCTCCTACCCATGAATGCATGCTGCCTGTGGTCTTGCAGCCCACTGGATTCAAGAAACTCTGCCAGCCTTTCCTTTAACAGGGTTTCCATTAATTTCCCCACCGCTGAAGTGAGACTAACAGGCCTGCAGTTGCTAGCCTCCTCCCTGCTGCCGCTCTAATGCAGAGGGGCCACATCGACTCTTATCCAACCCTTTGGAACCATGCCCGTTTCCAGTGAACTGATGAATGAGGCTGTCAGTAAGGCAGCTAGCACCTCCCTGTGTTCCTTTAGTATCCTTGGGTGCACCACGTCCAGTCCCATAGCCTTGTCCACCTTCACAGCTGCCAAGTCCCTTCAGTACTCTTTCCTCTGAAAATGGACTTGTGTCCACAACCCCCTTTGTTTCTGCTACTCCTTGGTGGTTCACCCCTCTCCCTTCAGTGTGAGGACTGATCAAAGTGCCTGTTCAGGATGGCAGCTTTGTCTTGGTCCTCTTCCCCCTGACACCCTCAGTATCCCTCCCCTTGCTTTCCTCTTCTCACTTGTGTATCTAAAGAAAGTCTTTATCCCCTTTAGCTACCCTTTTGGCCATCCGTTCCTCTTTCTGCACCTTTGCTCCCCTCACTGCCTTTCCTGCTTTCCTCTGTTTCACTTGGTATACTTCCCTGTCCTGTCCTCCACCATTTGTGTTTTCTTATACCTCCTGAATGCTATCCTTTTTTTCCTTCTCCACCTTGGCCACTTCCTTATAAAACCAAAATAGTCTCTTTTCTGTTCTGCTTTTACTCACTTCCTTCATGCAGAGGCTGTCTGCCTTAATTATGATCTCTCTTATTTCTCCCCACTGTGCCTCTAGCCCTCCCTAGCAATCACCCAGAGGCTGTCCCCCATTTCTTTACAATTCACCCTCCTAAAGTCCAGGACCCTTGTCCTCTTGCAAGTTGCCTCGGCTCTTGATTTTATGTTAAGCCATACTGTACGGTGATCACGTGTACCCAGGAGACTGCCCACTGTGACGTCTGCAATGCTGTTCTTGTTTGTATGCATACTGATTCCAACAAAAGAAAATTGCGAAACTACACAATGGGGGGTGCACTGAAATAGGGGGGCCCCTTACTAAACCATGACTGCTGTACCTCAGTGCACTCTTGTGGAAAAACAGAATTACCTTGCTTCTACCAGGTTACTGCCAGATTACTGCCTGGTCTCTTCACAATGTGCTCAACAGCACTAGTCCCGGATGGCTACTTCAAAGAACATTCGTAAGCCCAATTTGCAGGTAAAAAAATATTTATTATGAATGTAAAATATCAAGAATAGAAGCAGGTAGAAAGTCAGCCCAGTCATTGACCACACTTGTCCCAGCGCTTCAGGTTCAAAAAACCCTTCCTCAGGGAGCTACTGAGCACACTGTGAAGAGACCAGGCAATAATCTGGCAGTAACCTGGCAGAGGCAAGGTGATTCTGTTTTTACACACTAGTGCCCTGAGTTACAGCAGTCACTGTTTGTAAGCACCACGTCCAGCACTGCCTTGTCCCTAGTGGGTTCTATGACTAGCTGCCAGAGAAAGGACCCTTGTAGGGAGTCAAGGATGGCCCTGCTCCTTGCCGAAGCTGCACTTGGAAAACTCCACTCCAAGTCTGGCAGACTGAAGTCACCAACTAGCAGCACCTCCCCCTTACTTGCCATTCTGATGATGGCTTCCCAAAGTGCCTTATCCAACTCCTGTCCCTGTGTTGGAGGTCTGCACACCACCTCAGTATGGATAGCAGCCCCAGAGCCTGTCTCCAGGATGACCCACTGCACCTCCAGTCCTTCCTTTTCCTCTGGGTGCCCTTGTACCTCCATGGACTTGATGCCCTCCTGCACATATAGGACAACCCCTCCTCCACTCCTAGCTGGTCTCCCTCTCTCTCTCTCTCCTGAACACAGAGTAGCCCAGTATGACCATGTCCCAGTCATTGTGGTCAATGCACCACAACTCTTATGACCACCAAATTCAGACTAGCCTCAGCCTTGATGGCTTCCAGGTCTGGAATTTTATTTCCCAGACTCCTCACATTGGCACACATTACTCTATACCTTACTCCCTCCTTGGCCGTTTCCCTGCTCCTCCCCCCCTTCCTGCATGTGCTGTTCCCTGAAACTCCCCTGATTCACCTCTCTTTTTACCTTCTCTGTTTTCTGTCTCCTTCACTCCTTTATTCTTGTTTATGATTAATGCCCCCCTTCCTCGCCACTGACCTAGGGGAGTTTACTCTCCTTAGGCCCTCTCCCTAAGCTCCATTATTCAAGGGAGGGGACAACTGTTGCCTCCCTTGGTTTTACAGGCACCCAGTTAACCTCCTCCCTCTGTCACCTATCAGTTAGGCGGTTTCTAACCCAATTCATCACTTTGGATCCCACCTCTAGGCTGCTCCCCCACCCACACACACACACACACACACACACACACACACACACACACAGACTCATTTAAATGCTCATACAAGCAGCATTTAAATCTTCCACTAAGGACTGTGGTTCCCTTCCTGGAAGGCTGCCTCCCCTATAGAGGCCTATATGCTTCCAGGTTTGCTGCCAGTCCCCAATATAGTTGATTCTCCTCCTCCATGCATCATGCCTTCAACCAACTGTTAAATGCCCTAGTGGGGAGTACCTTTTTCTTTCCTCAGCCATACACAGCTAACACCTCGGCAAAAGCCAGTGTGTGCCACCTGCCTAATGCCCTTCCCCAACTCCCTGAAACTGCCCTCCAGTACCCCTACCCTTCCCCTTGCCAGGTGATGAGTCCCCAAGTGAACAATGATGACTAGCTCCTTCCCAGCTCTTGCTGCCCTTGCAATCCTCCGGATATGCTCTCCATCCCTTCAAGCTGAAGCACCTCTAAGGCAACCCACCTCCCTCTCCCTTCCTTTTTCCAATCTCAAGTCTATCCCTCTGACAACAGAGTACCCCACCAGAAGCTGCTTCCTCCTCCTCAGCTGGACCTCTTACTCCCTCCTTGGGATATCTCCTTCTGGGGATTCATACTTCCTCCCTTCCCACTGCTACAGTTACCCACTCTTGGCTGACCCATCCCCCTAATACAGCAAAGGAATTCTGCAGTGGCACAGGCTGAGGAGCATGCCCCCTTCCCGCCACCCTCCCCCTCCCCTCCGCAGCCCACCAAGGTCCAACCGTATACCTCTGCATAGGCATCCTCTCAAGCGAAGCAGTGCCCAATTTGGTGGCTCCTAGATGGGGCAGAAGGTTCTCTGCTCCCTTGCCAGTTCAGCCCAGACTCCAGCAACCTCTTCCCTCAACCTAAAGAAGTGAGTACAACAGGCAGCACCTTAGTCTTCAGAAGGTGTCCTGAAAGACCACAGCCCCACACCCGTTGCACTACGCCACTCCCATTATATTTTTTTCTTTATTTACCTTAAAGTCTATTTAGAATTCTCTGTACTATACTGGCTCCTTTCTATGCCCTCATATTCCTACCTCTCCCATTTGCTTGTCTGAATCTTGTTACCCTACCCTAGACAGGGTGTCTCTTGTTTTCCATTTTCTAACCCACCTGCCCCTACCTAACTTGTACTGGTGTCGACTACTTCTTACCCACTTGCTTGAACTTCATTCCACCAGCTTACCAAAACACACCCCAGTACTATCAAGCAATCCTGCAAACTATCAAGGATTTTACTGTGGACAGGGTTTTGTAAAGGTCACTACTGAGACTTTATTTATTTTGAACTGTCATAAAAGTCTGATGTTTGTCCAGTTAAATGTCTTACTGTATCATCATCAGGATTTTATATATTCTCAACTATGAAAACAAAAACTCAACTCTGACACTCACTGGCTAAGACTGACATACAGTATGGTGTCACTGTAGCCAAACATCAGCCTCTTGCATCATACCAGTGGCAAGATTATACCCCTGTCTGAAGCCACATATTCCTACCCAAACAACTCCTTCCCCCAGGCCACCTGAGGGCAGCTGTGTAATGGCAGTAGAGACTACCCCCCTTCCCCGAGGCAGAAAACAACTTGTCTGAAGTTTATTTATTTAAAAAAGTTCCTACATTAATGTAACATATCTGGCCACCCACTGGCCTAATGGTACACGGTGCAGGTTTTACTATGTTGCCAACCTGGATCTGCGTATCTAGACCAGGCTGTCTGGCCTCAGTGAGGGTGGGAGGCTTGTGCTATTTAGCACCTACCCTCCCAATGTCAAATGTCCCCAAAGGTTTTCCACACACAGTCTCGAATAATAAGGCACCCATGCTAACCCAGTGGAAGACAGCATCCTCAGGGATGTGCGAGCCTCCCTTGCTTACTCACTGAGACTATTCAGGCTCACAGCTCGAACTTGGCTCACAAGCATGACAAGCTGCTCCACTGTGCTACTGGAGAGTTTCCAAAGTTTATCCAAATTAAAGCAATCCACATGCAAAATATTAAAAACTTTCTGTAATTACACTTGATCATTCTCTAACCTGTTTAATAATATTCTTTGTAGCAGCAATCATTTCTTCACTGTACAGCTCCAGAAAGTTAAGTTTTCTTTGTTTTAGAAGCCCGAACACCAAAGAGACCAATCTTTCCTTTAAAAATATAAATCATATTAGTGTACCTGGGTAAGGGATCCAAAGTCACATAATGTTTTCAACTTTTTAATACAAACTGAAAGTAGGATACAAATAACATTATTTCATACCAGCACTGGTTTTAGTTTTTTTTTTTTCTGTAAGCAGTCTGTTTTCCTGAAGTTTCACTATTACCCCAAAGTCCTCCCATCACCTAGTCCCCTTACCTGCTGGCATGCACAAATCCTGCCACAGCCAGAGGGCTGTCTATCCGATAAGCAGCCCCTTTCACTGTGAATGGGAAAAACAGGATGCTTCGCCATCCAGTCCCGCTAAGCTCTCTCTGTAACCTCTGCCTTTGCTGAACATATTGGTCGATCAGGCTCAACTCCAAAGCTGCCTGGTAGTGGCTACTTCTGGACAGAACTGGGGTGGGGGCAGGACTGGTCAATCAAGCCTGACTCAAAACTGCTTGGTAGTGGCTACTTCTGGACAGAACTGGGGGGCTTTCTTCCCATGATCAATCAATTGAGTTAGCGAAGAAAAGAGACAGGGATGCCCACCAATGGTGTGATGGTATCAGGAGGCGTCTCCAAGCCCTCCCACCAATGGGTTACCACTAAGCCATCACCAAATGAAACGGGGTGGGACCACAGGGTTTACTCACAGAACAGCTCCCATCTCCTTAAGCCATCAAGGAGCAGCTGTTCTATGATAAGGGCAGGACGTGCCCAGGACTTGCCTCTCCATCTCTGATATTACCGCAACCAAGTGGGACCCCAGGCTCAGAGACTGTACCCATGATCCCTCAAGGGAAAGGAGAGCACCAGGACCACTAAGCCACCACAGCCACCTAGCACTGGTTTTGGCTAACCTGAAAATACAAAGTTTTCAAATTTGGATATATGTTAAAACACTGGGAGTTCACTTCCCCCACAGACTGCCCCCCCCCAATGGCAAGGCCAGGAAGGGGAGGGCCATCCTACCCCCACCCAGAGCACACATTCAGATTTGGGCCAGAGATCAGGCAATGGCACGGGAACGGAGGCAGCAAGGTATGGTTTCATGTAGCCCACGGCAACCAATTTTCTGTTTTCTCCCTGTATTCCCCAGTCACAGTGTCATGTAAGTGCATGCACGTGGAGGCTTGCACACACCACATAACTGTGGCCCCTCCTGTCATTCTGCACAAGCTGCCAACACTACCTACAGGCCTCCACCTGGGGCAGTCAAGGGCTGAACTGACAAACCTCCCCACCCTGGGACAGGAGATCTCCGGAAGCTCAATCCTATCCAGGCCAACTTCCGGCAACCCGAGCTCGTTCCTGACCCCTAGGTGCCTCAGCCCTCTATGCCACTGGGCCAACTTATATAATAATTAATTTTAACTATCATGTTTTGCTGCTAGTAATGCACATGACCGACAATAAGGTTGTTTTATTGGCATTCAAGGCCCTACCTGGACTGGATCTCAGCTACCTTCACAAACATCTGCCTACCCCCCCCCCCCCAACCTCATAGCCTGGCAGAGCCCTTCATTCCAGGGGTCAGGGGTTGCTAGACAAATATCAGTGAGGGACAAGGTGCCTTCTGTTGTGATTTTGCTTCTCTGGGGCTCCCACCCTCCACATGACCAAGTCATCACCTCGGAAAGCCACTTTCGAGGAGAAAAGCAAGTAGTAGCTTTTCAAACTGGCCTAACCAGGTCTGATAATAAACATATTTTTCTTTTCTTATTTTGTATTTTCTGTGTTTTTTGTCTGCTGTTGATGTGTTACTTATGTTATTTATTTTTGTTATATCGTACATCACTTTGAGTTAATGCAAGGCGTGTTTTAAAATAAAATCCAATCCCATGCTAGAAGAATAAATATATATCAAAATATTCCCTTAGTTACTGAAAGAAAAACAAAAATCAAAATGCTTAAGATTAATGTGAACCAATTATGAATGTTCAGTGTTTATATAATATATATATATATATATATATATATACAGTGGTGTGAAAAAGTATTTGCCCCCTTCCTGATTTTCTCTATTATTGTATATTTATCACACTGGATGTTTTCAGGTCTTTAGACAAAATGTAATATTAGATAAAGGGAACCTGAGTGAACAAATAACACTTGTTTTTTTTTTTTTTCACTTATTTAATGAAAAAAGTTAACCAACACCAATTGGCAACTGTGTGAAAAATAATTGCCCCTTACGCTTAATAACTGGTTACGCCACATTTAGCTGCAATGACTGCAACCAAACACTTCCTATAATTCAATATCAGTCTTTCACATCGCTGTGGAGGAATTTTAACCTACTTTCCTCGCAGAACTGCTTTAATTCAGTAACATTTGGTAGGTTTTCGAGCATGAACTGCTCGTTTCAGGTCCTGCCACAGCATCTCTATTGGGTTTAAGTCTGGGCTTTGACTAGGCCCTCCAAAACTTTAATTTTACTTCTTTTTGCCATTCTGATGTGGACTTGCTTTTGTGTTTTGGATCATTGTCTTGCTGCATGACCCAACTACGCTTCAGCTTCAGCTGACGGAAGGATGACTGGACATTCTCCTTAAGAATTTTTCTGGTACAGAGCAGAATTCATGGTTTCTTTAATTATGGCAAGTCATCCAGGTCCTTAGGCAGCAAAAGCATCCCCACCCCATCACACTACCACCACCATGTTTGACTGTTGGTATGGTGTTCTTACTGTGGAATGCTGTGTTTGCTTTACGCGAGACATTATGGGATCCATGTTGTCCAAAAGTTCCACTTTGGACTCATCTGTCCATAGAACATTTTCCCAAAGGGCTTGTGGATCATCCAGGTGCTTCTTGGCAAATGAAGACCAGCATTTATGTTCTTCTTGGTTAGCAGTGGTTTCCGCTTTGCTACTCTCACATGAAGCCCATTTTGCCCAGTCTCTTTCTGATTGTGGAGTCAT
Organism: Neoceratodus forsteri; assembly: GCA_016271365.2. NCBI lineage: Eukaryota > Metazoa > Chordata > Ceratodontiformes > Ceratodontidae > Neoceratodus > Neoceratodus forsteri. The sequence goes on from CM057450.1 coordinate 1,508,156,734, forward strand.
GAACACTGACCTTAGCTGAGGCAAGAGAAGCCTGCAGTTCTTTGGATGTTGTTTAGGATCCTTTGAGACTTCTTGGATGATTTTACACTCGCCTTGGAGTAATTTTGGCAGGCCGCCCACTCCTGGGAAGGTTCACTACTGTTCCAAGTGTTCTCCATTTGGAGATTATGGCTCTCACTGTGGTTCAATGGAGTCCCAGAGCCTTAGAAATAGCTTTGTAACCCTTTCCAGACTGATAGAGGGCAACAAAATGTTTTCTGATCTTTTCAGGAACTTCCTTTGATCATGGCATAATGTGCTTGTTGAATCTTTGTGCTGGCAATGTGACTCTGATGGTAAGGGCCAAAATAAGTGAGGTTTATATTGAGCAGGGCTGGCTGTAATCAAGCCTGGCTGTGTTCAATCAGCTGACTCTAATTATCCCTTTAATTGGGTTGATTTAACTAGGGGGCAATTACTTTTCACACAGTGCCAGTTGGTGTTGGTTAACTTTTTTCATTAAATAAATGAAATAAGTAAAAAAAAAAAGTGTTATTTGTCCACTCAGGTTCCCTTTATCTAATATTATATTTTGTCTAAAGACCTGAAAACATCCAGTGTGACAAATATGCAATAATAGGAAAATCAGGAAGGGGGCAAATACTTTTTCACGCCACTGTATATATATGAATTTGAGGTTCCAGATATCACCATTATTTTATCACCTCTAAGCCTTTTCATCTAATACTTTTGTCTGTTTTATAGCTACAAAAATGTTCTCATACCTCTTCCAGAACATGGCAATCATCTTCCAAAGGTCTGTTTAAGTCACTGTGGGCATACGTGGAAAACTCCGCTATCATCATTTTATCTATTAACTTTTCCATTTCACAAAGCTGTGATCCAAGGTGCCTGCATTTAACAAAGAAACAATCATGAAACAGAATAAATAGATGAGAAACCATATACAAGACTGTGCACCCATCTAGTGGTCTAGGATGTCACTAGGATCCTCAAGATGGCAAACTAGCCTTGCCGTACATCACTGCCCATTAGTTATTTTTGATAGTGTAGGGCTGGTCACCTTAGTGTCTCAAACTTTTTTTTTCACTTTGCGACAGGTAACAATGCTGGTAATTCTGAATGTTCGTGTGACAGCTACTGACATTAGGATGCTGCTGTACCACTGATCTTCAGATAAATGGTGCAACAGCATCCTAACATCAAAACAATAATACGTGGCCATGATGACATGGATTCCCTACACAAAAAAGTAACCAGTCATACTCTATAACATCTTAGTTATCAACATGAACTTGTTAATATTTCTTAAGAGAAAAAGTGGACAAAATATAATGTTGTGGTGGCAAAAAAAAAAAACTCGATCCATCTTGTGTGCCCCTCCTAACGGATCAATGCACCCCAGTTTGAATACAGACACACATCCAGTTCCACTGTTTACGCCACCTTATTCTCACCTTACTAACGCGAGACAGCAATCCTCCATGTTGTTCACCGGTCATTAATTGTCCCTGATTTTCAGGGACATCCCTAATTTTTGCCTCAGTTTTCCTCAGTCCCTCCTAGATTTGGCATTTCTTATGCTGAAGTTTAGGGACTCATAGTACAAGATAATGCCAGACTTGAGTGTTGTAGTAGTACAGTAGTAGTAGTAGTAGTTGTAGTAGTTAAAAGGACAGACCTGAGTGTTACAGTCTAGTTCTTCAGAAAATTCTTCTCATCACTAAACTACACAAAGAAAAGAACAGTTACATAAAAACTTTAACAGTAGCTCTTCAAGAGAATCTCCTCCATTAGGCCATACCTTTGGCACTATAAGCCATCAGCGTTAGGACCACATGGAAACTTTTGCTAGCCGGGGGCCACCCATGATGACGTGCTACATATGCGTGTATATAAACATGGGTAACCCAATCACTCCTCAGTTCCCCACTGGAGATTAGCCTTGGAGGACCTCTAACCATGAGGAATGAGGAAATGAGACCAGCATCAGGCATACAAGCGGCGGCATGGGGCTGGATAGAAGATGCATGGAGTTGGATTTGGTACAGCATCTGAAAGAACCCTCACTGAAAGCAAGAGGGAGAAGGAGGGAGGGACGGCATGGCTTAATGCAGGAGATTCTCAAAGCTCTACTGTTATGGCAAGTTCTTATATAACTGTTCTATCTTCTTCGAGGATATCTCCTTCATTACGCCAGATCTTTGGAATGATTCCCAAGCAGTGTAAAGCAGAAGGGAGGATGGTACAGTCTGATATATATACAAGGACAGAAGACCTTGCAGTACAGCAAGCCCAAAGCTAGCACATATGACAGACAATGTCCAAACTGTAATGTTTAGTGAAAAGTGTAGACAGTGATCCATGTGGCTGCAGCAAATCTATCTGCAGCAGAGACATTTCTGAAACAGGCAACAGAAGTGGTAATACCCCTTGTGAAGTGACTACAAACAGCACCAGGAGGTTCTTTACTCTACTTCCTACAACAGAACATAATACAAGGTCAGTGCTCCCAGACTGATTTGGTACTTTTCCTGCAACTCCAGGGGGATTTTCCTGTGTTTTCCTGTAGATTACATTATTTCCAATGGAAGACAAATTCCTCTGTTTTTCTGTATAACCAATGCAAGTCTATGGGAAGAATTTCCCTGTAGATGGCTCCAAATTCCTGTAAGCATTGTTTAGACACTGAAGCGCTTTCTTTCCCAGGGGTGAATGAAACAAAAAAGCTGGGAGGACTTTCTGCTGTCCTCAGTGCGAATAATACAGTATCATAGTAGTCTAGGTACATCCAAAGTATGGAGCAGTGCCTCACCCTGGCTGACATGCGAAGGATAATATACAGGAAGGTGCATTGTTTGATTCAGTGTAAACTCATGATACCCCTTGTGGAGTGACTACAAACAGCACCAGGAGGTGCTCACTTGGGAACATAAGCAGCAGGCTGGTAAGGACAGAGGTCTGGGGTTATATTCTGTTTTAACTGAAATATTTGAATAGTTTTGTAAGTGACATTAGTTCTATGTGTTAAAAATTATTACCTTGAGTTAGAACTGTTACTTGGGCTGTGATATTGTAACTTTGGAGGCTTGGGAACAGTTGTTTGGCAGTGATAATTAGAGTGAAATTTAAATGTGTTGTTTGCCTGGTGTTGGGGAGGGGACATTAGCAGGAATTACCTTGTCTTTAACAGGAATTACCTTGGCTTTCATTGTTCACTTGGGAACATAAGCAGCAGGCTGTTTGCCTGGTGTTTGGTAAGAGCCCTCTCACCCACCCTGTTTTGTAGGCTTTCTTAAATACTGAAAAGCCACTGGGGTTTGGGATTGAAGGGCTGAGTATTTCTGTTTGGGACTGAAATTCGAAGCAACAGGAGCTGGTGGGCCTGTGACATCATACGGTACCTGATGTCTGCATACACACACTGGACTGTGTGTGTTTGTGAGACTTGGGAACTTTATTGGTGGGGTTGAAATTGGGTTTGTAAATAACTGCAGTCAGTATAGAAAGAAACTGTATTCCAGGGGAAAGGGACTGAGAAGAGGGTGTCATTATAAACAGAGGGGGATAAACAGGGTGGCCATATTCCACCATGGCAGGCATCTTCGGAAGGGTTGTAGGCTGCACAGGCTGTGGGATGGCAATAATTCTCAATTGGGCCTGAAAGATGGAGGCTGCCCACTCTGTAGACAGCTATCTTGTATCAGGAGTGAGGTATATTGGTTAAGGAGTAAGCTGGGGGAGCTGGGGAGGGTGTCCAAGGACAAGGGGTGTGGATATGGGCAGCAGAAGGGTGGGGCTGAGGGGAGGCTGGGGCAACGCCTGAAACTACAGGACGTTATGTTACAGCAAGCAGGAGGGGGATATTAGGGACAGAGGACCCTTAGATAGGGATGTTGACGCTAAGGGGAAAGCGTGCAGGAGACATTCTGAATACAAAGAGAGTGGAGGGGAAGAGTCAGGAGGGGCTGTTGTCGGAAGCCTAAAAGGAAATTACGTACCTACCGTAATTCTTGATCTTCTCTGTATCTTCACCATTCATTACTTCCTGGAGGTGTAAGCGAATGGCGCACCCGTCCGCAAACTTTTTTTTTTTAAAGTTGCCTAACAGCCCCACCTCTCGAGGGAGCGCCATGCGTCATGCGCGAGGGGCGGCCGTTAGTAGCGACCGACTCCTCCTCCAACTCAGTTCTGTGAGCCGGAGAGGCAAAAATGAAAGCAGAAAATACAGATAGCGAGGCAAGATAGCCGAGGGATAGCAAAGCAAGGAAGAATGAACTGAAAAAGGAATAAGCCGATGGAGGAAGGACAGAGGAGATAAGAACATCCCTAGCCTAGGGAGTGCAGGGCCTCCTTACCTGGGCGACTCTAGGAGGAGAGATGAGTAAGAAATGAGAAAATAGAAGAAGAAGAAGAAAGAGAAAGAGAGATGGGATGTTGAAGGGACCAGAATGCCCAATGAGCATAGTTAGCTTGTAGCTGAAGGCTCGACTAAAGGGGAAGCAAGAATCCCGGAGATAGAGCTGAAGAGAAGGTTCACCGAACCCGCTAGGACAGACTCAGGAGGGCATAGTCCCTCATCTTCAACATGCCATTGTTCTGACACCCACCTCAGGCTCCTGGCAGTCGGAAGGCCTTTAACTGGAGGACAGCCGAGGAGGGAAGAATAAAACCCAGCAGCATGAGGCGCTGCTCAGGGGTTTAGAAATGGAAAATGTAAGCCTTTCAGGCGTTCCAAGATAAGAGGGACTCAGACTGACTGGCTAAGGCCGGCCAAGGCTTAGGCTGGCTAAGATTGGATATGGTCAGCAGAGCTCTACTGTAAAAATTGTCCAGGAGGACACTTAAAGGGAGAAACCACTTAGCAAAACAGCGAGAAGGATAGCCTACCTTCTCATTTGCCTTCTTGTTTGATTTCTCCTTTTCCTTTTTTTTTACAGATAAAAAATTTTTTTTTTAACTAGATGCATGACCCAGATACCAAGATGCCTATAGCAGTCGGAGAGAGTTCCCTCAGCATTTTTTTTTTTTTTTTTAGAAGAGAAAGTAACAGATTATCGTTCTCTGCTCTGCAAGGCAAGAATAGAGGGGATTAGATTTCAGGGCAACTATCTGAACACGGGATTGCAGGATCAAAACTGAATAGCCTGAGCCAGGCCAAACAACCCCAGAGGTATCTTGCCATAAGAATAGCAAGAGATGGTTGTGCAGTCTGATCGCCAATGCAATCCTGAGATACCATGAATCTTAGAGTAAATAATTTTCTGGATTTTAAACCCCCAAAGAAGATTTTTTTTTTTTTTTTACTTTGGTTTTTTTTTTTGGAAAATGAAGCAATTTTCCTATATTTTATATAAATGCAGAGAGAGGAAGGAGCGGGAGGTGGAGAAGCCACAGGAAGAGGCCACTGAGGGATGGTGGGGGTGCAAGTAATGAATGGTGAAGATACAAGAGAAGATCAAAATTACGTGAGTGCACGTTACTATCTTCTTCCTTGCCAATCTTCACCATTCATTACTTCCTGGGTGAGTACAAGCTCCTCTTCCCTGGGAGGAAGAGGCCATACCCCTGAGCGAACAAGACACCCAGCCTTCTGTTGGTGAGAAACAGAAGGAGAAGACCCTGGCTTATTCAGAAAGCCTAAGTGGGAGAAGAGCTAGGAGGTGCCTCCCGAGGACGAGGAGACGGAGGGAGCCCTGTAAAAGTCTCCTAGCTCTGGAAGAGAAAGACGGGTCCCCGGAGGGGCGAATCACCCTCGCCGGGCCAGGGTGACAACCTGGAAAGACGAAGCCATGCCGTCCGCCTGATGCAGATCGCTGTCCCGCAAGCCTGGAAGCCACCTCATTGGCGTCACAAGATGCCCTTGCTTGGTGTCTTGCCAGCTCCAGGCCTACACGGAGAGAGGCAACGCTTGTCTGGTTTGCTCCGTATCAGGCATAGATGCCAGCAGCTGGGACATCATCGACCACAGATGCCGGTTGTAGGCAGCGTGGTGAGCCTGATGTGATGCAATACATGCACTGCCCGAGAAGAGAACCTCTTCAGCCTCAACAGTCGAACTGGAGAGAGTCCGAATCCGGTGGGCGGTCGTGCGCTCAGGCAACGCGCCCAGAAGGAGTATCCAGGTATACCAAACCTGAGGACGGGTTGGAAGGAACCTAGAGACTCAGAGGCACATACCCTACGCTGGCAGTCCGCGGGGCTGGGAAGAAGCGGCAGGGGACTGCCATGACGGATAGGCGCCTCCTGGAAGGATAGCCAGGAAGGTACCACCAGATGCTGGGCACTGAATTCACCAAGAATTCACGCGTCTCCGCTGTATTGTCTCTTCAAACGTGGGAAACCGGAGATCCCTCACCATCCTCGAGAGGAAACGCTGATATTCTGTGAAATCAGCATCGGAGGACAGATGAGCGAGGTTCCTCTCTCGGAGGAGGGAGACGAGGATGATGGGAACTGGAATGCCCAGAGGATTCCTGTGGCGGTGGGGAGAGTCGAAAGACCCGCTCACGCATGTATCTAACATATGAGGGGAAGGCCGCCGCAGAACCCCTGAACTGCCCCCAGGATAACGGACCGTGGGACTGACATGGCCTGGGAGCGGTGGTGAAGGCAGAGATGGGAGAGGGCACCTCCGCGGGTAACTGCTCTCCGAGGGCTCTGGAATCCGGGAAAGGGGCCCTGGAAAGAGGGATCCCGGATATTAGACCAGGCCGCAGAACGGAACTCTGGGGAAGCGGAGCCTGGAAGAGCCCTGGGGGAGAACCTCCCCTATGACGACGACGCCGGGACTGCATGGATCCAGAAGGGCAGTCTGCACAAACGCCGCCGGAGGACACCCTAGAACCCTGGAGGGAGGGGCGAGGCTCTGCACTTCTGCTCCTGGCCACCCCCCCTGGAGTGGCCAAAGAAGACCGAGCAGCAGACCCCCTGCCCCTCAACCCCTCGGACTCCGAGAGGGCCCTCCTCCTCGACCACACCGTCCCCCTGTCCCTAGAGAGGGCAACAGCACCCCGTAAGGTAGCTGTCACCGGGCCTCCAGAGAGGGAGCCTCCCCGCGTCACCCCCGCCTGCCCCGGGGCTCCCGCCACCCCAGCCGAGAACCCTCAGGAGAGACGGAAGGGGGACAGAGGGAAGGGCCCGCTGCACCGCCTGGCACCTCTATTCACACGAGGACCCAGACTCCGAAGAGTGGGGTGCCAGGATGGGTCACGTCCTGAATCATCGCCCTCCGAGGAGGACGAGATCAGCAGGGACCTCAATGCTGGCCACCCCAGGGTCCCTGAGCCCACGAGACATGAGCAGCCCAGTACTCAAGGAAGGCGCCGCTCGCCTCCTTCACGCAGTAGCAGCCAGGCTCAGCCTCCACACCCCAACGGCGCGGAAGGCGCGGCACCGCCTGGAGGAAGGACAGGGCCCACCGGCGCCGAGGCGGCTGCCGGAAGCGGCGGCACCGCCCGATCGCGCCGCCTTGTCCATCGAGCGCGCATGACGGCGCCGGCTTCGCGGCACCTGCAGCGCCACCCGATCACCGCGCGGGATCCCAAGCGGCCCGCCAATGGCGCCGCTCTGATCACCGCGCGCGAATGGCGCCGACTCAAAACGGGCGTCGAAACAGCGCCGCATCGATCACCGGCACCGCGAACGGCACCAGGATCCGAACGGCGCTGAAGTCCACCCGAGCCAGGCCTAAAAGTCGAGGGCCTCGCCCGGGGAGCCTGCACTCAAGAGGTGACTGCCGAGGCGGTGTCGGCGCCCGCCGCCCGGAGGGACTACGACGCTCCCACGACACGCGGAAGGGGCCTACCGGCAAGAAAAGACGAGGAGACCCTCCTCCTCAGATCAGAGTAGGCCCGGAGGGGACCCGGGAAAGGCCTAGAGACCTTACCTGAGAATCCCTTGAGCGACGTCGTCCCCCGAAGGTCGGCGGGGCTTTGCCGAGCTTGAACGCGGACTTCGAGGACATGGCGGTCCATGGAGAAACAGGCGTCGCACGAATCCATGTCATGGTTGGGTCCCAGGCAACGGCAGACAACGCTAGCGCCGGGTCCGAGACGGAGAAATGCCGCCACAGTAACACCAACGCATAGGGCGCGCTCGTTTTGAAACACGCGTAGCTCGGAACCGGACATAACGCTAAATCAACAAGAAAACAGTAGGAAAGCACACCCGCGCCGCTTTTAGAAAATAAAAAGAACGGTCTTACCGACACATGCCGAAAAGCGGGAAAGAGGAGTCGCAGACGAGTCGTATGGACGCCCGAACAGGTGCTGCCTCTCATCGGCGGAGAAACAGAACTGAGTTGGGAGGAGTTGGTCGCTATTAACGGCCGCCCGCATGACGATGACGCCGCCCTCGAGGGCGGGTCATAGGCAACTTTTAAAAAAAAAGTTTCGTGACGGGTGCGCCGCCTCGCCACACCCAGGAAGTAATGAATGGTGAAGATTGACAAGGGAAGATCAGCAGACTGTGGGAAGGGAGCTTCTAAGGTGAACAGAGCAAGAGGGGACGAAGAGGGGCAGTTTAGAGGTGCAGTCAGGGGAAATGCGGGTTACTTGATGGAGGCTGACAGAGTATCACAATAAATTTGAGCTACTAAGCAACCTAGAGGGGGAGGAAGGGGTTGGTGGAAATGAGGAAACTTATACAGAGGCCGGGGGGAGGGAGTCAGATACCCACAGGGCATCACAGACCGGCAATGGAAAGGACAGAAATAGTCCCAGAGGGAGAAGGGGAAACATAAATGTTAAGCAAATGGGGGAGATGCAACATATTGCAGACATGAGGAGGAAAGCATGATTGGAGAGAAACTGGAGACAAGGAGGTGGGAGAGGACCCCTTCAGCAGGGGTCAGTACCAAGGATGGGGCCCTAGCTAAAGGGGACCCAGAGAGCCTCTGGAGGCAGGGGTACTATTACAAGGGGAGCATGATGTGTGGGGAAGGGGAACCATAAGGGTCAGGATAAATGGTCTGATAAGAGAGGGTTAAAGGACACCCTATTCAGAGGGGTTTGAGTTAATGGGCAAAATAACGAGGGAGGCAGAAAGGGAGGTGACAAGGGGTCTCTAATAAGACAGGAAGACTCCCATGGAATTGAGATCATGAATAAAGGGGGGAGGGGGCTGAGAGGGCATAGTGGAGGTAACCATAAGGATGATGGCGGTGTTAAGGTTCTGCTATTGGGAGACTCGATGATTAGGGGTATCCAGTGGGAGGGACAGGGGGGTGGATGCCATAGCCAGTGAAGGTAGTGAGTATCTCTGGGCTGACAGTGCACAGAGCAAAGTTCATGGTGTATGAAATGGTTAGGGATTGTGGAGGGAAACTGGATTTCCTGGTGCATTTGGGAACTAACGATCTAGAGGGAAATAGCATTTTGGAAATCCAAGCAAGGTTCCAAGAACTTGCCAGAGTCTGTCGGGATAATGGATGCAACATTTCCTTTTCAGAGATATTGCCAGTACCAAAGGCCTCAGTGAAGGAAAAAATGAAGCTCACCGAGGTTAATGACTGGCTCAGGAAGTGGGGTGAAGAGAGTGGGTTAGGGGTCTTAGGGAACTGGAATGGAGTTTGGGAGGATAAGGGACTACATGCCAAGGACAGGCTTCATCTTGCCCCATTAGGGAAGGAAGTCCTTAAACAGGGGATGGCTGACTACATTCAAGAAAGGTGGGGTTTAAACTTGTGAGGGGGAGGGATAAGGGAAGGGCTGACCAGAAGCCCTCTCCTCCAGATGAGGGAGTAGCCTCAAGCCCAAGGGGAGGGGGAAACAGACTGGGGTGGAGGTTTCAGGAGGAGCAGAGGAGGATGGAAGTATAAGGAATCTGGGTGGGGTTCGACAGAGGATCAGGGATAAGGGGTTGGGGTTGGTGTTAGTAAATGCCAGGAGCTTGGGAAACAAGTTGCCAGAGTTCCAGGCCATGCTGTTCGGGGAGGGTCGATGTGGCGGCGGTCACGGAGACGTGGGCCAACAAAAACCATGACTGGGACCTAAATGTACGGGGGTACACTATGCTTAGGAAGGACAGAAAGGAGGGCAGAGGGGGTGGAGTGGCTATGTTCATTAGAGATGACGTAGAAATTGCTAGGGTAGAAGAGGCAGAGGGAAACGTGGAGACATTATGGGTCACTTACGATCCCCAGCAGGAGATAAGGTCAAGCTGGGTGTAGTATATAGGCCCCGGATGAGTGATGTTCTAGAGGATGGTTTGCTGGACAACATCATGCCCAGTGTGGACCAAAAGGGAAGGAGTGGTGTTGATGGGGGACCTTAATATGCCAGGTACAAACTGGGAACCATGTCCTCTAAGGTGGCCAAGGAGCAGAGGCTGCTGGGACGGCTTCCAGGATGTGTTCTTAACACAGCATGTGATGGAGCCCACAAGGGAGGGCATGTCCTGGACATGGTTCTGGCAGATGGGGATCTGGTAAGGGACACGGTTGTACAGGACCCCTGGCTGGGGCAGACCACAACACTGTCTGGTTTCAAATAAGCATGGGGGGAGGGGGGATCTAGGACACTGGCAGTGGACTTCAGGGGGCAGACTTTGTGGGCATGGGAAATATTCTCAAGGATCACTTGAAGGGGATTACATCAATGACAAGTGTGGAAAGGAGATGGGAGGTCATAAAACCGGGACTTCATGAGGCAGTCAGGATCTGCGCTAAGTTGAAACATAAGGAAGCAAGGTCACATAAACCATGCTGGTGATCCAGTGAGGTACAGGTAGCAGTCAGAGAAAAGAAGGCAGCCTACAAAATATAAAACAACAAGAGGGATAGGGATAAGGAAATGTACCATCTTGCATCTAGAAAAGTCACCAGTATGGTGAGGGAGCAAAGTCCATGAGAGCAGCGGCTGGCACAGGGATACATGGAGGGAAAAGGGTTCTTCCGGTACATTGGGGAGCCGGAGAAAAACGAAGGCCATCTCAGCAGATTGAGATCAGAAGGAGGGTGGTGGAAGAGGCGAGGGACCAGGCAGAGGTATTTAACGAGTACTTTGCCTCTGTGTCACTAGGAGGGGATGGGATATCTACAAAACAAGGCACTAAGGGATAGAAGGCAGTAAGTGGGATCAGGGAGCAACAGAAATGGAGCAAAAGGGAGGGAGAGGTACCCCAGGGTGTCACATCTGGATAAGGATAAAAAGGCCAGTAAGGTGGAGGACGGATGATGCTATCTCCGCCAAAAGGTGTGGTTAGCCCTCAAGGCCTAAAGAAAGACAAATCTCCTGGGCGGATGGCATTCATCCAAGAGTACTAGGGAATTGGCGGACATACAGGCTGCACTGGCGGAGCTCTTCAACAGGTCACTTGAGACAGGGAGGGTACCTAGGGATTCGCAGAGGCACATGTGGTGCCAATCCACAAAGGGGGTCGAGGAAGTACCAGGTAACTATAGACCCATCAGTTTGACCTCGGTGGTGGGAAAATTAATGGAGAGTATACTAAAGGAGCGATTGGGGGTGTGCCAGGAGGTGGGAGGTCTGGATAGTCGGCAACATGGATTTGTGCCAAGTAGATCATGTCAAACCAACCTTGTGGAGTTCTACTGAATGGGTAACATCAGAACTGGACAGGGAAAGCCTGTGGATGTATTATTCTTGGACTTCAGCAAGGCGTTTGACTCTGTCCACATATGGTCTGGTGGAGAAACTGATGGGGTTAGGAGTAGACCCTTTGATGGTCAGATGGATTGAAAACTGGCTAGCTGGACACCCAGAGAGTAGTGGTGGGTGGGAGCTCTCGAACCTAGAGAGGTTGGTAGTAGGGTACGCGGGAGACTGGGTCCTGGGTCCGATCCTGTTTAATGCATACATATCGGACATCAGGGAGGGTATAGGGTGTGAAATGAGTCTCTTCGCGGATGACTCCAAGATGGGAGCAGTAGTTGAGGGAGAAGAGGGGAGGTTGGCCCTGCAAGGGGACCTGGAAACCCTGGAAAGCTGGGCTCACACATGGAAATTAAATTTCAATATCACCAAGTGCAAGGTGTTGCATCTTGGTCAAGGAAACTCTAAACACAGGTACACCCTGGGAGGGGAGGCACTGGAGGCCTCAATAGGGGAAAAAGACCTAGGGGTCATGGTGGATGCATGTATGAATAACTCTGAGCAGTGCAGGAGCGCGGCTAGCAAGGCAAACAGGATGTTAGGATGCATCGTAAGGGGTATCACCTCTAGGAGCAAGAAAGTGATTCTGCCACTGTACAATGGACTGGTTAGACCACACCTTGAGTACTGTGTACAGTACTGGAGACCACACTTGAAGAGGGACATACAGCTCCTGGAGAGGGTACAGAGGAGGGCAACTAAGATGATACGAGGGCTAGGGGATTTGACGTATGAGGACAGACTTGAGGAGCTCTGCCTGTTTTCACTGGAGGAGAGGAGAGACAGGGGGGACAAGACTGAGGTCTTCAAGTACCTCAAGGAATAAATAGGGTAAACATGGAGGGATCTTTAGACTAAAGCAGGAGGTATCACCAGAGGCATGGTTTGAAGATGAAAGGTGGAAGGGTGAGGGAAAGAGGAGGAGGTTTTCACTGAGAGGGTGGTGGACCCTTGGAATGCACTGCCTGGCGAGCTGGTTCAGAGATCCACAGTGGGGGGCTTCAAGAGAGGGTGGACAGACACAGAAAGTGGATGTATCAGATGATGGCCTGTCCCAGTGGGGTGGGGATGGATGATAGGGGTTTCTGGAGCACAAGGGATGGGAGGGCTTCGGCACCCAACTAAGGATCTAAAGTTCAAGCAGACTCGATAGACCGTAAGGTCTAATCTGCTGGCAAATAGTATGTTAGTATGTTACCACCTTCGGTAGAAACTTAGGATTTGTACGAAAAAACACTTTGTCTTTGTGAAAAATCAAATAAGGAGGCTCAACATTAGAGCCTGAAGCTCGGAAGCTTTTAAGCAGAAGTCAACGCAACCAAAAATGTTTTCCTTGACAAGAAACATAAGCCACAATTCACAGTAGGCTCAAAAGGAGCCAACGTCAATTTCTCAAGCACAACATTCAAGTCCCAAGGCAGAACTGGATCATGGATGGGCGGTTTCATATGAAGAATTCCTCTCAGAAACATATGGGACACCTCTAATTGGGCAACAATACAACCGTCAACAGGAGCAGGGAAACCTGGTATAGTGGCCAAATGCACCTTAATTGAGGAATGCTGCAGTACAGAATCAGACAGGGAAAGCAAGTATTCCAAAACTGCATTCACAGGACATGTAAAAGGGTCCAAATTCTGGTAAGCAGCCCACAAAATGAAATGCTTCCATTTCAAAGAGTAAGTATGTTTGGTAGAAAGTTTTCTAGCTGCAAATCAGTACCTCAGCAACCTTAGGAAATACCTCAAAATATGCTGTGGCAAAGACTTCAAGAGTCACGCATGCAGATGTAGAACTTCAGGTCTGGGTGGACCGGGGACCCCTTGTCCTGTGACAACAGACCCTATTACAGAGGTAGAGGGACAGAAGGCTCCACTGTCATATGCTGTAGAAATGGACACCGTATCTGCGAGGCCATAATGGAGCAATGAGGATGAGAGTTGCCTCTCCACCCACAGTTTGAGCACAACTCTCTGTAGTAGAAGAATGGAAGGAATGTGTATAGGAACTTTTTCCAAGAGAGAGACAACGTGTCTCGCCAAAAAACTCCAGGCCCTAGAGTAAGTAAGCAAGCAGAAACGTGGCAGTTCTGTGTTGTGTGGGGATGCAAAAAAGGTCCAACTCTGGACAACCCCATCTTGCAAAGAAGTTCCTTACCACAGAGGTCAGTGGTTTCTATTTGTGAATCATCAGCTTGGACCTGCTTAGCCTGCCTGCTAAGACATTTTGGAGACCTGGGATACACTCAGCCAATAGCTGAAAGCCATGAGACAGAACCCAGTACCATACTCTCACTGCTTCCCTGCGTAAGGGATTAGATAAGAATGAGTGCCCCCTTGTTTGTTGATGTAATGCATCACACTGACGTTGTCTGTCTGGATTAGCAGAGGACAAGGCAGGGATGGTTTTGAAAGGCCTGGAGGCTATACAGGGCAGCACTCATTTCCAGGACATTTATATACAGCTTGGCCTCCACCTTGGTCAATGACCCCTGTGTCTGGTAAGAATCGAGATGAGTACCCCAGCCGGAGCCCGAGGCATCCGTGGTGAGGATCTACAAAAAAGTTGGAACAAGGAATGACATGCCCTTCAATAGGTTTTAGCGATCCATTCACCACAATAATGCTCTGCCAAGAGATCTGACAAGAACCATTTGGTCCAGCTTGTCTGCCAACTGATCTGAATTTTATAACTGAATTTTATAGTGGGTGACCAAGTAAATGGAATACACAGTTCTTCTGTAAATGTCACATCTTTACAAAATTGACTGTCAAGTCATTTGATTTTGGAATGTGCTCTATTAACTTGAACAAGAGATAAATGGTTGCAACCAGTATGGAAGAATCTGTTGTTGGGTCCTAACAGACAATGTATTTTGGAGTGTATGCTATTCTGCTATGTTATTAGTCACATTTTCACAGCTGCATCATTTGCCCCTACAGCACTTTGTACAATATGACTGAATGTATTGTGTTTTAACCACTGAAAGGAACCTGTTATCAACCACGGGATTTTTTTTAAACCTACGTATGTCTTTATATGTTGTATGTTTTGAACTGAGTTTTTTCAGTAAACTTGTAAACGTGTGTCTCTTAAACAGCTATGGATGACTCCTGACAGGTAGGGCCAATGATCTTCTGTTTTTAATGGAAAACACTGGAAAAAACGGAATTTGTCATATTTATTACAGCGCTCAAGAGTCAATTTTTCATGAAAAAATACTTTTTGCACTACTTCATCATGTAAACAACCCCACTTTACAACAGCTTTTTGTGCAAACCCCTCCATTTTGAGGCAACATTTTGTACAAAACATGCAGATTTGACATCACTTTGGGGTTTCACCTCTCCCTCTTGTTCTCTCCTTCCTTGCTACCCTCCCCACTTCTCTCTGCCCCTCCATCCCCTGCTACTCCCCATTTCTCTCCCACCCCCACCTACCATTCTACCCCCCTCACCTCCCACCTACCATTCCACCCCTCCTGCTCCTCTCCTCCTGTCTCCCCCTCCCTATCATCCTATCTCCTGTTGCTCCACCCCAGACCACCTAGCACTTATCTTTCTGTTCTTGCACTTACGACAATGTCAAATCTTTGACTGCCTGACCCCCTTTTCCCCACCCCCCCCTCTTATCCCCACACCCTTGTTCCACTTGTGTCACCTCTAGGATGGTTTTTATTTGTATTTGTGTCTTGCTATATATACACACACCCATATTGTTAATTGTGCATTGATATTTGCCACTGACTGTTTGCTACTGTGCTAGTCTATACACTTTCTGGCTTTTGCTACTAAGTTAACCTCCTGACCCTGTATTGTATCTTACCACTGTTTTGTTTGCACCCATTGCTGACGCGAAACCTTTGTAAAAGAACCCTTGGTTCAAAGGTATTTGTATTCCCAGTAACAAAAAAATAAAAATAAATAAATAAAAAACAATTACATAAATGTAGTTTTAGCGTAAATGTACTTGGTTTACTTGTTTTTTATTAGACAGAAGAAAAAATTACTCACCTTAGTAATGTTGTTTCTTCTAATGGAGTCTTGCTATATTATGACAAGTGCAGTTTGTCCCACCACTAGAACTGCTCCGGAGGTGAAAGAGTTAACTTCCATGTAGAGCATGGAGCTTAGAGCGCGAGCTCGGTTAAAGAAGCTCTGTTAGGGTGGTTTCAAATCGAAACCGTCAGATCTTTACGAGAAAAACTCACTAAGGCTCTGTGTGAAGCTGTAACCTACACTAGCCAACTGGCTACTAACATATCTCATTACATTTTCCTGGTCCCAACACCAAGACTCAAGTCAGTGGACCAGAAAATAAAAGATAAAATAACTAAATAAAACACAACACCCAAACATGAAAAGGGCATCAATAAATGCCAACAGTGGACTGACCACCCCATACCCAAAGTAGAAGTTCTGAGAAGGGCAGGCTGGGGGGGAGGTCATAATATAGCAAGACTCCATTAGAAGAAACAACATTACTAAGGTGAGTAATTTTTTCTTCAAACAACATGAAGTCTTGCTATATTATGACAAGTGCAAACTACACAGCAGTACCTCCATGGAGGAGGGACAGAACCTACTTAGGGAATAGGCTCTGAAGCACAGCTGTGCCAAACCGAGCATCCTCCTGGCCTGGATATCCAGGAGTAATGCTGTGAAAGTGTACTGTTTTCCAAGTAGCTGCTTGACATATCTCCAAGACAGGGATGTCTCTAGCAGCAGCTAGAGATGCAGCTGTACCTCTGGTAGAGTGAGCCCTCAGGCCTGGGGGGGGAACCTTACCCAGCTTTTGATAGCAAAATTGGATACAAGAGACGGTCCACCTGGCAATGGATCTCTTAGTGGCAGGTCTCCCTTTCCCAACCTCACCATAAGTGAGAAATAGTTGGAGGGAGTCAAACCTGTGACCCTTGGTACGCTCTATGTAGTAACTTAGGGCCCTCTTAACATCTGTTGTCAGCCTCCTCTCACCAGAGGAGGAATGGTCAGTGAAGAACACTGGAAGTGAAACAGATTGGTTAAGGTGGAAATCCGAAACTACCTTAGGAAAAAACTTCCTGTTAGTCCTGAGGACTACTTTATCCCTGTGAAAAGAAATAAAGTCAGTCTCCACTGATAAAGCCTGTAACTCACTTATGCGCCTGGCAGAAGTGATGGCTACTAGAAATACAGTTTTCCAAGTCAAATACTTAAGCTCTGCCAAAGACAGAGGCTCAAAGGGGGGTTGCATCAGCTGAGCAATGCAAACATTAAGATCCCAAGCAGGGGCAGGGTCCCTGCATGGAGGAATGGTATGAAGCAATCCCTTAAAAAACTTGGAAAATACAGGGTGAGCAGAAAGAGAAGAGGGCTTCCCTGCTGAAATGAAGGCAGAGACAGCTGCCAAGTGCACTTTCAGGTAGCTGGTCTCAGTCCCAAAGAATTAAGATGGACCATATAGTCCAATACAGTGGGTAGATCAGCAGATTCGGGAAATATGCGTCCCAGAACACCATATGGAAAACCTTTTCCACTTGAGTTATAGGTAGCCCTGGTGGAAGGCTTCCTAGCAGCCTTCAGGATTTCGAGAACACTTTGAGAAAGTTGTAGATCAGCAAACTCTAACTGCTCAAGAGCCAAGCCTTGAGGCTGAGGGTTTGAGATTCGGATACCAAACTCTCCCTGAGCACAGGTTAACAGATTGTGGTTCCTGGGGAGACACAGGGGAAGATGGACTGCTAAGGACAGAAGGAGTGGGTACCAGGGCTGCCTGGCCCAGTCTGGAGCAATCAGGATCATCTTGCAGGGCTGAGACCTGATTTTGACTAGTACTTTGAACAGGAGAGGGAAGGGGGGAAAGGCATAAAGGAACTTCCCTTCCCAATCGAGGAGAAAGGCATCCAGGGGGACTGAGCCCAACACTGGGGGCCTGCAACAAAAAGTGGAAGTTGATGATTGTCTGGGGCTGCAAAAAGATCTATCTGAGGAGTGCCCCATCTGGCAAACACTATCCCCAGTACTAGGGGATCCAGTGACCATTCGTGATGGCCCTGGGAAATCCTGCAGAGAGCATCTGCCAGGACATTGTCCTTGCCTGGGAGGTGAACTGCTATGAGGAAAGTGTTCAGGGAATAAACCAGAGACCACAACTTCATCGCCTCGATGCACAAGGCCGAAGACTGAGTGCCCCCTTGTTTGTTGATGTACCACATTGTAGTGGTGTTGTCTGTTCTGACCTGTACCACCTTGTTCTGAACAGATGCAGAAAAACCTGAAGTGCTAGAAAAACAGCTCTGAGTTCCAACAGATTGATGTGGAGCAGAGATTCCTGAGGGACCATAACCCTGGGTGGAGAGGTCGCCATGTGAGCTCCCCATCCCAAGAGGGATGCATCTGTAATGAGGTCAAGGAGTGGGACAGAGGGATGAAAGGCACCCCTTGTCTCAGATTGCTCTGATCCTGCCACCACTGAAGGGCCTGAATCAGGGTTCGAGTCACTGGGATTAACTTGGATAGGGGATCTCTTCTTTGAGACCAGAAAGCTCTCAAATAGAACTGAATGTCCCCTCATCTGAAATCTTGCTCCTTGCACTACAGCTGTGGAAGCAGCCATGTGTCCTAGGAGCTGCAGGAAATGCCTTGCTGGTCGAGAGACCTGCAGAGTGAAGGACAAGGCCAGGGCCACTAAGGTCCTTACCCTTTCCAGGGGAAGGAAGGCTCTAGCCTGCTTTGTGTCCAGTTCTGGCGCCTATAAAGGTGAGTACCTGGACAGGTTCCAAAACTGACTTTGGAAGATTGAGAAGAAAGCCCAGAGAGGTAAGCAGCTGCTGGGTAACTAGCAGGTGTGATCTGACCTGGTCTGGAGACTGACCCACAATGAGCCAGTCGTCCAGGTAGGGAAAAATGGCAATCTTTTGCCTTCTTAGATGAGCAACTGCTACTGCCAGACATTTTGTGAACACCCTTGGGGCAGAAGTGAGGCCGAAGGGCATTGCTCTGAACTGATAATGGCCTGAGGGCAGTTCGAATCTGAGGTACTTTCGATGGGAGCTTCTGATAAGAACATGGAAGTAGGCATCCTTGAGGTCCAGGGGCTAGCCAGTCCCCTGGCCTTAGGGAGGGTAAAATCATTCCCAGAGTCACCATTTTGAACTTTGGTTTTAAAAGGTGCTTGTTTAGATATCTTAGATCCAGGATGAGCCGCCACTCTCCTGTCTTTTTGGGGTAAGGAAGTACCTGGAGTACAGACCCTTGCCCTGGTGTGGGGAGAAACCCTTTCTACAGCTCTGAGAGCCAGGGCGTTGAGACTTCTGTTTCCAAAGCAAGAGTCTCTAAAGGGTTTGCAGGTGGAAAAGATCTGGCTCTCATCTTTAAATTTTTGAAGCTGAGAACCAGACCCTGGCTCACTACTTCCAGGACCCACCTGTCTGATGTTAAAGACTCCCAGTCCTGGACAAAGTAAGCCAGCCTGCCCCTACAGGTAATGGAGAGCCGACCCTGGGCATCCCATCAGGGTGCCTGTTTGGCAGGAGCTTTAGGCTGAGGGGTGGGAGCAGGCCTGCGTACCTCATCTGCCTCTCCCTCTGAAGAACCCCCTCTGAGCATAGGCTGAAGAGGGAGGCCTGGGTCTGGTAAAGGCCTGTGGCAACCTGCCCACCCCGGGGCTGCCTCTGAGGAGTGGCTTGCCGTTCCTTGGCTTGTGCACCCTATAAGTGGTTCTATATTCATCCATTTTCTTATATAATTCTCTGTCTGCTCCCCAAACAGAGAATTTCCCACCACAGGAAAATCCATAGCCTTAGACTGGGTATCCTGTGACAAAGTAGTACACCTGAGCCAGGCCAATCTACTGAAAAGCCACAGATGTAGTCATGACTCTAGAGGATACATCATTAGAATCCACTGCAGCATGGAATTGCACCTTAGATGCCTCAATACCATCAGAGCCACCTGCTCCAGCTCCTTTGCAAGCTGGCCAGGGACCTGTTTGGCTAAGGCCATGACAGTATCCCATCTAGATTTCTGTATCTCGCAACATAAGCCATATAGTTTGCTTGTCTGAGTCCCAAGGATGCTGCCATGTATTGTTTTTGACCCATGCATCAATCTTCCTGGAGTCCATGTCAGGAGGATGGGAAGCCAGGGGAATATGAGCTTTATCACAGGCTGCAGCCTGAACTACTAACATGACTGCATTGCTGTGAAAGAAAATCTGTATCAGGACCTGACAAAGTGTACCTCCTGTCCATCTTTTTGTCTACAGGAGGCACAGAATTAGGAGCTTTTAAAATTTTTATTGTTTGTTTCCTAAAAGATTTATGCAAAGGAATGGACAATCTCCTGGACTCTGGGATATCCATCATCTCTACATAGTCAGGCTCCTCTTGCTCATCCAAAGCCTCCTCTAAGGGAAGCTGGAGGGTCTCAGCAACTTTTTATAAAACAAAAAATGAGAAGGGGACTCAGAGAGCCTAAGGGGAGAGTCACCTAAAGGTCTGTCTGGGGAGATGTCCGGTTCAATGGGCACATCCAGACTTTCAAAGTCACATTCACACTGATCATAATCATCCTCCCCCTCCTCTGGTTCATAAAACTCTTCTATATCATATTCCTGAACCGGTGGAACCGACCGAACCGACCTTTTGCCAGATAGTGGCGGTTCGGAGGGAACCGGGGACAGTGACTGGACAATCTGTATTGCCCTGGCTATCTCTGCAGCAGTTGGAGAAGGAATTTTGGAGTCCAAACCTGCTGATTTTTAGTTTTCTTTGCTGGATCTGGCTCCTCAGAGCCAGCTTTCGTTACCGAGTCTCGCCCTGGTCAGAGGCACTCCCTCGATTCGGTTGGCACCCGAACCGGGCTATTCATCGGGTCAGCGGACTTTTGACCTCTCGTTCCCTGAGCCTGCCCACTCTCTTGTCCAGGGTGGCTGCAGGGAAATTTTTACAAATCTGGCAGTCTGAATTGAGGTGGTCAAACCCCAGACAATAGACACATGTAGTGTGTGGGTCAGCCTTGGCAAAGGCTTCCCCACAGTCACTACAGTGTTGAAATCCAGTGGGCCCGGTTTTTCTTTTGGGTTTCTCAGACATGATACCAGCCTAACCAACAAACTTGCCCTTTTAACGGCAGTGCCAGGCAAGACATCCTTATCGGTTCCCAACCGTGTCACGGGTCGTGGAAAAAAACGTAATGAAATCCGGTTTTTTTAGAACCGATAAGAACCGGGAACCGCACTCTAACAAGCCTTAAAAGGCTTTAAAACCAAGTTTAAATACAATTTGATCGGTTCAAACCGAACCCATAATAATTTACAAGTTCCACACAGAAAACCTATCTATTACTTACAATACCATAGACAGAGCTTGAACCGATCGGTTTGCGGTTAAAATAAATAAATCGCGGTTAAATTCAACCGAGAAAAAAACGTTTTAAACCGAGGAAATGAACCGAGCGGCAGGAGGAATCTCCGGAGCGACTGTTCAGTGAGGCGGAGTAAAGAATCTGACGGTTTCGGTTTGAAACCACCCTAACAGAGCTTCTTTAACCAAGCTCGCGCTCTAAGCTCCATGCTCTGCATGGAAGTTAACTCTTTCACCTCCGGAGCAGTTCTAGTGGTGGGACAAACTGCACTTGTCATAATATAGCAAGACTTCATGTTGTTTGAAGCAGGCAGTTACAGATCATCGGGACGGTCTCCCACTCCTAGTGGGCATATCGTTTCTTGTTTGCTATTTACTGCAAGTACTTGTCTAGTTCTGTTTTAAATTTATTAGAAGTAGTAATTTCCACCAATTCTTGTGGTAGCATATTTCATACTTTTGGTGCCTGAATTAGAAATAAATTATCTTGTTTGTTAGTGTTCATGCTTGATACTGTAAGCGGTTGTTATGTGACTTGAGGTTTGCCGTTTTGCCCCTGAATGAAATACCGCACTGAGTAATTCAATCTGGGTTATTCAATATTTTGATTAGTAACAAAATATCATCCCTTAACCTTCTCTCCTCCAGACTAAACAAATAAAGTTCAGTTGGTCTCTCCATGTATGTCTTGTTTCTCAACCCCAATATTAATTTGGTTACCCTCTCTGGATGCCCTCCATCAGATGTATGTCCCCCTTCAAATGTGGAGACCAGAAGGGGGATGCATTATTCAAGTGAGGTCTTACATACATTCTGTATAGTGGGATAATACACTGTTCACTTCTAGATGGAAAAGATCTTTTTATAGTGTATGGTGGAACGTTGTTCTCACTAGAAATCCCACCTCACTGAAAAGCTGTTCATCCACACTTAGCAAAATGAATGGAATGCAGTTCTGACTGTACGTGCAGAACAGCGTTCCATTCATTTAGAACTGAAAGCTCGAGCTCTGCTTTCAAAGCATGAACTGAAAACCGCTGCATGGCAAGGGTATTTCAAACATCACCGAAAATTGCTGCGGCGGTTTTCTGACAACATCGCCAAAAATTCACTTCAAGGAAACTGCAGGATCATATTCATAGCCCCTATAAATGTATTAACTCACAAGTTTCTGCCTCCGTGTGCTCCTTTCTACTCGCTAAGCAAGTCGTCCATCTGCCATGTTTTTGTTTTTGTACATCCCGCCCACAGCAGAGCGGCAACCAATGGGCATGTGCGTTGATAACGTAGGGATGCCCACTCCCTAGCAACCACACAACTCACCATAACAGCAAGCCTCATCTCTGGGAGACGTGCCCTGGAAAAAACTACATTTAGCAAGGCGAAATTCACTCGTGAAATACTTTTAAAATAATTAGATGGGAACCATACACTATAAAAAATACAGGATGAGTAACCCAATACAGAACCAGTGTGTTCTGCCACCTCGGGGTCTGAGTCCCAAAGACCTCTCCAGCTTCGCTCTCGAGGTCACAGGGAATCAGACCCCTCTGTGGCAGAACACACTGGTTCTGCATGGTTACCCATCCAGTATTCTCTATATAGCTCCTAAGAGCCTATTTCCTGTAAATACAGGTTACTCACCTGTAACAGGAGTTCTAGGAATGGTATATGTTGTTCATCCACACTCATTGGCAGGTATCCTTGCCGCTTTAAATCTTGCCGGAAGGTCTTCAAGCTTGCTCCTCCCACCCACCCGGGTGGTATAACTCTCGGCTCCGCCCCATGACGCCAGATCTGGCCCGCTGGAAGCTCAGGTTGTGCGTCGAAGCCGGGGAGGTCGGGTGGGTCTAGTGGATGAACAACATATACCATTCCTAGACCTCCTGTTACAGGTGAGTAACCTGTATTTAGGGACATGGATATGTTGTTCATCCACACTCATTGGCAGACTCCTAGCAGTTCTCCGGGAGGAGGGAGGCAAGACGCACACCCCAATACTTACTTGGGAAAGAGAGACTGAGAACCCGAGGCCCCAAAACCAGCATCCCGGCGTGACTCAAGGTCGATGTGGTAGTGGGTAATGAAGGTGTTTGCTGACTTCCAGGTAGCAGCCCTGCAGATTTCCTGGATAGGGACGTCCCTGGAAGCAGCCACCTTGCAGCAGTATGGCGGGTAGAATGAGCTCTTATCCTCTGGGAGGCTCCATGCCCGCCAACTTATAGCAGAGATCTATGCAGGAGGTTACCCACCTGCTTATCGTCCTTGGCTGCAGGTCTGCCAGATCACGGCTTCAGCGTAGGTGACAAACAGCTGGCGAACCTCTCCCAATTTCAGCCGGCGCTCCTTATAATAAGCGAGCGCCTTCTAGGGTCCAGAGGTGGAGCCTATATTCGCCTCCGAGGTGGATTGGGGTAGAACACCGCAGAGTCAACACCTGTTAAGGTGAAACTGGCCACCACCTTCGGAAGGAATTTCGGTGGGGGCGAGGACAACCTTGTCCCTGTGGAAGACCAGGTAAGGAGACTCGATGGAAAGCGCCTGGAGCTCTCCCATCCTTCTGGCTGACGTGATAGCCACCAAGAAGCGGTCTTCCACGACAGGTGAGAGAGAGCACACCTGTGCATAGGTTGTCAATGGCTTGCCCATGAGCTTTGCTAGTACCAGCAGTAGATCCCACGAGGTGGGGGGTTCCCGCACTGGAGGAAATGTGATCAAGGCCTTTGAAAAGCGCCAGACCACCTTCTCCTGCGCCACCGACTGCTTCCCGGCCGCGCCCGGCAAGCAGAGATGGCTGCCAGGTGCACCTTAGGTCTCGACCTAAGCCCTTGACTAGAAAGGGACCATAAATAGTCCAAGATGCTTGCCAAGGAACAGGAGGAAGGGTCCAAGCCCTTGTCCTGACACCAAATGGAAAACCTTTTCCATTTGAAGGCATAGCATTTTCTGGTCGACTCTTACGGACGCCTCAACTACATTGAGGACCTCGCGGAAAGACCCAAGGCCTGGAACTCTAGCCACTCAGGAACCAGGCCGTCAGGTGCAGGGATTGAAGGTCCGGATGGAACACCTTCCCCTGATTGACTGAGAGCAGGTCCGGGCGAGCTGGAAGCTGCCGCGGAGTCCTGGAGCTGAGACTGAGGAGATCTGGGTACCAGAACTGGCGAGGCCAGTCTGGGGCTATCAGAATCACCTGCGCCTTGTCCCTCCTCGCCTTGAGAAGCACCTTGTGGATCAAGGGAAATGGGGGAAAGGCGTAAAAGAGGCCCGGGGTCCATTGCCTCGAGAAGGCATCCCCCTGCAGCGAGCCCTGCTGAGGGGGGCAGGCATGAAACAGACTCAGCTTCGCGTTCTCCCTGGAGGCAAACAGGTCCACCTGAGGTGTGCCCCAAAGGGAGAACAGATGCTGTACTACCTCCGGCAGGAGAGACCACTCGTGGGATGCAGCCCCTATCCGGCTCAGGGCATCGGGCCAGGTGTTGGAGGCTCCTGCCACGTGAATGGCTAGGAGATCCGCCTCCAGGCTGCGCACGAGTGACCAAATGCGGAGAGCTTCCTTGCATAGAAGCATGGAGCGCGTCCCGCCCTGGCGGTTTAGATAGTACATGGTCGTGGTATTGTCCGTCTGGACTCGGACCACTTGACCCCGGAGGAACGGAGCAAAGGCGGTGAGAGCTAGGCGGACCGCTCGGAGCTCCAGCAGGTTGATGTGGCATCGGGACTCCTGCGGGGACCAGAGGCCATGAGCCCGGTGTTCCCCCAGATGGGCACCCCAACCCATCAGAGAGGCATCGGTCGATAGAGAGACCGTCGGCTCGGGGCGGACGAACGGGATGCCCTCCTGCAAATGATCTGGAACGGTCCACCACTGGAGAGCGTTCCACATCCCCTGTGTCACCGACACAAGCTGGTCCAAGGGATCGCAGCGTTGTGACCACTGGCTGGCCAGTCCCCACTGAAGGAGACGCATGTTCCAGCGGGCCCAACGGACCACGCTGGTGCAGGCCGCCATGAGACCCAGGAGGCGCAGGAGGTCCCGGGCAGGGCGCAATTGCCCAACCAGAAATGATCGGGCAAAGGAGGAAAGAACCTCGGCCCTGTCCGCCGGGAGCCGCGCTCTGGCTCGAAGAGAGTCGAGCTGCGCCCCGATGAATAGAATCACCTGCTTCGGCTCGAGTTCCGACTTGGCCTCGTTGATAAGGAGGCCCAGTTGAGAGCAGACCTGGAGGGCCAGATCTCTGGACCACTCCGCCTCCTTCCTGGAGGGAGCTGCTATCAGCCAGTCGTCCAGGTAAGGGTACACCGGACCCCTGGGCCACAGGAATGCTGTCACCACTGCCATGCATTTGGTGAAGACCCTGGGAGCTGGAGACAAGTCGAAGGGCATGGCTTGGAACTGAAGAGGGATCCTTCCGCCAAGGCGAAGGAATCTCTGGTGAGACGGACGGATAGGGACGTGAAAGCGTCCTGCAAGTCAGAGAGCAGAACCACACGGCGTTCCAAGGATGGTATTATCTGAGCCAGAGTGACCATCCTGAAGGTTCGAGACCTTAGGAACTTGTTTAGGTCGTGTGAGGTCGAGAATGGGCGCCAGCCCCGTCGTTCGAACCAGGAAGTACCTGGACACAAACCCTGGGTCTGAAGGAGGGTCCACCACCTCTCTTACCACCTCCTTCTGGAGGAGGAGAGCGATGTCGGCTCGACGAGCCGCCAGTGAGGCTGGGGATCCCGAAGCCCCCCGAGGGCCGACGGCTCTGAAGGGTGGTGCCTGCTCGAATTCCAGAGGCAGGCCTCTTCCCACCACCTCCAAGACCCACCTGTCCGTGGTAACAGCGGACCAGGCGGAACGGAAGTGCCGGAGCCGTCCCCCCACGGGGGGACCCAGGGGTAAGGTGACGGGATGGGGGCGACACCCCTCAGCCCGTCACTGGGCAGGCTTGGAGGAGGGACCGGCCGAGGGACCTCCTGGGCCCTTTCCTCCCTGCCTCCTGTTAGAGGAAGCCGGTGGCTTGGGTTTGGGATGCCAAGGCCGAGCCTGCTGGCCCTGACGTTGCTGGGCCGGGCGCGCCGGGGGCACAGAAGGACGAAAGGGCTTAGGCTGTGGTTTGCGGCCTTTGTCCTTCTGAGCGGAAGAGACCGAACCAAGGTGGCATTGGACTTCTCGATCCTCTGCAGGTGACCCACCCCAGGGCGAAGAGGTCAGTCCCAAAAGGGAACATCCGCCAACTTGTGCTGGGTATCCAAGTAAAGGTGGATATCCTCAGCCAAGCCCTGACAGCACAGCCACTGCGGCCGCCACCCGATCTGGCACATGAGTCCCTATATCCAAAGCAGTCTGGAGCTGCTGTTTGGCCACTGCCCTGCCCTGGTCCCGCACCTGCTTAACCGTAGTCTGCAGATCGGCAGGAAGATGAGGGATGACCTCATCCAGGGAGCCCAACAGGGCATGAGAAAAATGTGCCATGAGGACGGCCGAACTGGCCTGACGAAGGCCGAGAGAGGGCCTAGCGTAGACTTTTCGCCCGACATAGTCAATTTCTTGGACTCCTTGTCAGGAGGTTTGTCCACATCCTGGCGTTGCCGGGCGCGGAAAAGCGCTGTGGTAACCAACCCCTCAGCAGAGGGGTGTTCAAAAAACCGGACAAGGAACGGTAGGGACCGCATACTTCCTGGCCATCCTGGCCGGGCGCAGGGCAGGAAGCAGGGCTGCCAAAGCTCAGTGCGGATCCACTATGGCCTCGGCCACGGAAAGGCCTCCGTCGAGAATCCCTCGGTCAGAATCTCCGTGAGGGATACCTGGCCCGTTGGAAGCGGGTTCGAGCTCCATCCGGTAAACTCCGAGATGAGCGCGAAGCAGTCCTAGGAAGGACGGACGGGCTATCGTCCATTGACTGACCTCCTGAAGACTCCAAGTCCAGTCGCTTGGAGAAAAAGGAGGAATCATCTTCGGACTCGGAAGAGTCCTCGAAGAGCTGCCTCTGGCCTGAGCCACCCTTCACCTGCCGAGGTCGGTCGGGAGTGAGGGTAACTGACAGCCGATGGGGTAGACCCTTAGCCGACCGAGAATCCTTGGTCGGAGCCCCAATTGGTGGCTGTGGAGGCGGAGGTTCCACCGGAATCGGTGGAGCAGCTGGTTTTGGCCAAACAACCGGCCTGGGTATAGGCTCCTCGGATAAGTCGAGGGGTTGTGTCGGCCGTTCCGGTGACAGCCACTTAATGGCCGGGGAAGGCGACGGGGTCGGCTTATTCCCGGCCAGGAGGAGCTGTTGCAACATAAGGTGCTCGTACCGTCGACGTAATTTACGCCGAAGCCTCCCCTCATCCGAGGAGGAGGACGAGGACGAGCGGCGACGCCGCTTACCGCGGTGCCGAGACCAAGACCGCCTATGACGGTGGGATCGGCTGGACCGCGAAGAGGTCCGAGACCGAGACCGAGAGTCCCGGAATTTCCGAGGTCGGTGCGGGGAGGTGTCGGCCGGAACCGGCACTCCCTTCGGCTCGGATGGTCCATCCGAGGGCTCCGGAACCGGAGGCACAGGCGAGCCCACGGGATCCTCAACTCCTCCCGGGGGAACCGGGGAGAGGGGAATCTCGGCTGCTAAAGGCGACAGCCCGTCCAATGGGTCGAGAAAAATCTAGACTTCATCGGGTGGGAGTCTGGTCAACTGACCTGGCCGGGGACACCGTGAGGCCAGTGGCGGCCGGCCTGATCGACGAAGCCGGCGGTCGGCGGCCCAGAGAGGGACCTTTCCGCTCCCAAGAGCGTCGACGGAGGACTTACCCTGTCCCTCTTTTTGACCGAGAATAAGGTCCAGCAGATGCAGGCCCTTCTCCTTTAGTGGAGAGGGACAGACAAAAGCTCCTTAAAGCCGTGTAGGAAGAACCCAGAAGGCGGGATAAATGCGGCGGCCAGAAAGATGCGGCCCGCGCGCCTCCTCTTCGAGGGCGACCATCCGCTCGAGCTGATCCGCCCGAAACACGCCGCCGACACCGCCAACCGGGCCTCCTTGGACTTCACCGAGGAAGCGCTTCGGGACGGCCCAGTTGCAATCGGGCACACGGTCTTCGGGGCGTAGGGCGCAGAAAGATGAGCACAGGTCGCAAGCCTGCGGGTCGTGTTCAAGGCCTAAGCAGTAGACACACGTGGAGTGTGGATCCGTCCGAGACATCTTCTGCCGCATGGGCATCTCCGAAATCGAGTCGATTTGTCGCCGGCGAGGGATAGAAGACTGAAGTCTTTTTGCAAAATTTATTTTTAAATCCGCAAACGGAGAAATAGGAACCAGTCACAAACGCAGAGCGTTAAGGAGGGAACCTGAGCTTCCAAGCGGTAAGGAAGATCTGGCGTCATGGGGCGGAGCCGAGAGTTATACCACCCGGGTGGGTGGGAGGAGCAAGCTTGAAGACCTTCCGGCAAGATTTAAAGCGGCAAGGAAACCTGCCAATGAGTGTGGATGAACAACATATCCATGTCCCTAGAACATATATTTTCCTAGTGATTTACAGGAGACAATTTATCATTAATAATGATTCCAGATCATGTTCAATTGTTCACTATTCTTAGTGGGATATCACTGAGTGTATAGGGGTACATTGAGTTATTTCTTCCTAAATGAAGCACTGTACATGTATCAACATTGAACTGCATCTTATTTTTAGCAATGCATATTTCAACATGCTTCAAATCATTTAAGGATTAGTATTTAGCTACAGTATCTACTTCACCTCCTATCTTTGTATTGTCATTGAATTTTAGCATGTTAGTTTTTAAGTTATGGTGCACATCCCCTATAAATAGTCTAAACAGTGATGGGCCCAAAACCGATTCCTGAGACACCACTACTAACCAGTCCTTTGTCAAAATAATAACCATTAATCTTTACCTTCTGGGTTCTATCTGTTAACCAGAGTTCGACCCATCTGACCAAACACAGACCAAAGTTATTGAACCCCAAATTTTTAAACTTCTCCACCAGTTCAAAGTGTGGGACTGTGTTGAAAGCCTTTCAAAAGCCCAGAAAAAATAACATCCACAGGAATTCCATCAACCATTCACCTGCTAACCTTTTCATGGAAAGATATCAGGTTAGTAGTACAGGATCACCCTGGAGTAAAGCCATGCTGTGATGTATCGTACATCCCTTTAGCTATTGTCTCACTATCAAATCGCTGTTTTAATAGTCTTTCCATAGTTTTACTAATGAGTGATGTTACGCTAACGGGCGGGTAGTTCCCTGCACTGGACCTATTTCCCTTTTTGTGAACTGGCGTGATAATCGCCCTCCTCTGGTCACAAGGAGCTTCACTTGATTCCAGGGATTTATTAAACAACAATGTCGGGAGTAACATAAAGCTGGTGTGAGTTCTTTGATGAACATCGGATGTGTATCATCTGGACCTGGGGATTTTATTTGTTTTGATCGATTTTAGGGCTAACAAAACTTCTACTGAAAAAATGTATGTGGCACCTAGGAAGGTCTCATTTTATTACCATACTTTTATTTTTTTTTTTTTACTATAAATTGAACAGAAATTACTTACTGAATAAATTGGCTATTTCAATTGGGTCCTGTACAATATTCCCATTATCTACTAGGGGTCCCACAATTCTATCTTCCTTCTTATTGCTATCAATGTATACGTAGAAGGACTTCTGATTGTCATTTGTGTGGGCAAGTTTAAACTCTCCCTTTTGTCTTTCCCTCCTAATCAAAGATTTTACAATTCTTTGTTCTGATTTGTATCTAGATTTCGTTACCTCAGAAGGGTCCTTTTTAAATTTTGCATAAGCTCACTTTTTTTTTTTTAATTGCTCCTTGATCCTGGTTGTTAACTAAATTGGTATTTTTTTCCCCTTGTTATTATATTTACTTCTTAGTGGAACTTATTTGTTTACCAGATCGCTGATTTTATTTTGTAGGAATATCCAGCATTCTTCCACTGATAAGCCACTCATTTCTTTGTCCCAACTGATAGTATCTAAATTATCTCTAATACTGTTAAACTGTGCCTTGGCATAATCCCAAATTTTAAAATGCATTTTTTGATAATATATAACTGCTTTTAGGCAAGCCTGATTTTATATTATTTGTTTTTTTAGTAATGATAAGAAAATTGTTGTACCGTCCATACTGTGCCATGACTGTAATGGTGCCCAGAGCCCCTGGGACTGGGCGCCAGAACAGAAATAAAAGTATAGTTACTTACTAAGAACAGCTTTGCCAACATATTTGTTTTTACACAAGGTCAGACAGAAGGATATCATTTTGGGGTCACTGTTTCCCAAGTTTCCTAACACCGATATGCTGGGGAGATCTGATTCTAGGTTGGTAATAATTACATGTAAACTGTTTGTTTCCCTTGTGCCAAGAAAGTGTTTCTAAAGTTTTTTTTTTCTAATTGTGATGTATCTGTAAATAGTTTCCAGTGTACGCCTGGTAGGTAAAAGTCTCAAAAAATTGTAGTATCTCTCCCCCCCCTCCCCCCGAGTTGGAGGTTGCTATTAGTTTCTTAATGAGGTTGTCATTATACTCTTTACAGCTTGAAAGCAACCTGCGTAACAATTAGGCAAGGTAATTTTATTCCCCTTTCTTAAATGAAAGTGTATCCATATGCTTTCAATGCTGTGCAGGGTGTCATTAACAATGTTACACTGATAACAGTCTCATTTGCCCCTTTTTCTACTACCCCTATTTTCTAAAAAAGCTTAGAACCAATCACTGGTTTCATGCCACCAGGTTTCTGTTATAGCTGCTATGTCTATGTTTTTTTCAAATTTAACAAGCTTTATTGGAGAATGACAAAAAACAAATACAGTGCACATGACCAATATACAGGTCCTGGTAGTACAGGCAAAAAAAGACAGTAAACATTAATAGAAACCAGGAGGTATACAGGTTCATTTTATAATATATATCCCCAATACCCCAGCCCCCCAACCCCAACCACCAACGGAGGAAAACCAAAAGGCACCCCATAGACAAACAGAATTAAGATACCAAAAAAATGAAAAATAAAAAATGACACAGTAAGTTAACAGAGGTAAACAGGGAGTGTTGGGGATAAGGATCAAAGAGTTAACAACGCCTGTAGGAGAGAGCCAGATACGGTTATATTTAGACAGTCAGTCATGCTGGCTATAAGATGCTCTGCTTGCAAGGCAAATAATATTTCCTTATACCATTCAAGATACTGGGGTGTACAATGGTCAAGCCAGTGTCTAATTATAACTTTCTTTGCACAAGAGGAAACTAGTGCTACATGCGGTGTCTGATTTCCAACCAGGACATTAGTATATTCCCCTCAAATACATATTGTACTTCAGGAAGGAAAGCATCTGAAAGTCCCAGTAGGGGATCGAGGCGAGCATGTATCACATCCCAAAAAGGAATTACCTTCTCACAGGACCACAGGATATGCAGAAGAGAACCCGGTTTCTTATTACATCTGGAACATGTGCCTACAGGGAGTTTACTCATCTTATGCAATTTTACTGGGGTATAATAGAGATTGTGTAGAACTTTAAAATGCATAAGCCAGTATCTGTCCCCTTTAATGTAGGTATATAAATGCTTCCAGATGATATTCCAGTTCCTGGTGGTATTGGAAAGCAGGAGGGACTGGTCCCAACAACAGAACTGGGAGCCATCCATGGCAACCACACCATCCTTCAAGGCCCGATACTAATATGAAATATAATGCGAAGCAGGAATCTGGCAAATAAGGGGGAGAACTAGAGTACTTAAAGGACTAAACCATGGGCCAGGACCAAAATGTTGCAGAAGCATGTGCAAAACCTGAAAATACCGGAAACAGGAGGTAGGCCAATGATAGTTATCATAAGATTCAATAAATGACAACAACTTTTGGCAAGAAGTGATGTCCCTGACTGTTTAAACACCCATGTTCGGCTAAAACTGTCGAGAAAGAGGGTGTACAGCTATACAAAGATTAGGGTTTCCAAACAGTGGTTGGGATATATCTTTATATGGGCAAATTTTAAAAAAAAAGAGCAAAGTTGGAGGTGGACATGGAGAGATGCATCCAAAGGCGAGTCTCATAAGGCCTGGGGAAGCTTCTTCCTAGGAAAATAAGGAAGCGCTCGAACATCTAGATCATTGTGGGCACACAGGGAGCCCTCTATGTCCACCCATTGTGAGATATAAGATCTGGATGAATCGTCCACTGCCCGTCCTAACCAGTAACAAAGATGGGTAAAATGCAAGGCCAAATAATAAAGAAAAACATTTTGGAGCTTGCAATCCCCCGACAAATTTGTCAAGCGTTAGTTTGATTAACACTCTACAAAGCTGCTATGTATATGTTATCCCTGAGCAGAATGATTTCCATTTGAGACTTTTTTAATATATTTAAACTCCTGGCATTTGCTAGTAGA
This sequence comes from Neoceratodus forsteri, assembly GCA_016271365.2. NCBI lineage: Eukaryota > Metazoa > Chordata > Ceratodontiformes > Ceratodontidae > Neoceratodus > Neoceratodus forsteri. The sequence continues at coordinate 1,508,189,090 of CM057450.1, forward strand.
ATTTTACAGTCATTGGTAGCTTTGACATGCTTTGCACTAAGTCCTGAAGGTGATGATATCTCCAGAGCCCCCTCGGATATTAATTTAACAGCACATGTAACAGCTACCCTAACCCCCTCCCTCCAACACTATGACAAAACACAGGACTTGGCAAAACATGTCCAATGCCAGATCTTCCTTACCGCTTGGAAGCATCAGGCTACCTCCTTAGCACTCGTGTGTTTTGCAGGCCCTGGCTCTAAAAACTTCAGATATTTTTCATAAACTTACTTTGAAACTCGTTCGAGTTCAGTTTTCATCCTCTTCCCTCGTGGCTGCAATGGAGGACAGAACCGTCCCCGGTTCCGCCAGTGCCCCTGATGGCAGAAGATGTCACACTCTGACCCCCACATCTCATGCATTTATTGCCTCGGGCATGACCACGATCCGCGGGGTTGCGAGATGTGTCTGTCCTTTTCTCCGTCGGTGCTCAAAGACTGACTGCAGCTGTGGCGACCGGAGAAACGGTACCCGCCGGTCAAATTGGAGGCCTGTATTACATAAAATAAAAGGTGAAAAAGTCTGGCACACTCGTGAAATAATATTTCAGGGTCAAACAAGCCCATTAAGGCCACTTGCCCTTCAGACTCATGGCTTTATGGCTTGTTCGACCCCTCAATGGAATTATTTCCTTTTATAAAATGGGCAAAACATTTCCAATACTATGACTGGTCCACAGGTTGCTAGAGCCGTGTCCTTATAGACAGTTATTCTAGTAACCTGCACTACATACCAGCCAATAGCCCTGGCACACCTATAAATCACTGAGCCCGTGCTGCCAAAACCCCTTTGCTGAACATTCGCACTATTGCAAAGCAGCAGTGACAGCATGGCGCTTCAAACACTACCACTTCCTCACAGAAAAGCGGACATACCATTTTTCCCCAGCAAAAAGCAAGAAACGAAAAAAAACAATGTCGAACATACCATCACATTAATTCTCTCTTCCACTCACAAGTCTGCCCAATACAAATTAAGAGCTTCTGCCATGTCCGCATTCCATGCTACCTACCATGGTACTGACTCCCTTTTCTTTTTCCATGAAGGACACTGTCCAGGTTTGTAAATGCATTATTAAAAGTGCTGGTGATAGTACCTAGGTCGAGTGTAGGAGTGCCATGAAGGTTGAGCATAGTGGGTGGTGCTTTAGGATCCTTGCCTGTGAGCTCTTTTATGTTGTTCCAGAATTTGTTTCCCTAGCTTAAGAGTTGGTCAGAGCCTCTTTGTAATAGCTGCGTTTAGCATTCTGAATTTTTGAGTGCAATCATTTCTGGCTGCTTTGTATAAGTGTATGTTTACTGGCGTGGGATTCGCAAGCACAATGCCAGAGAGTGGTCTCTGTGCTTGAGTAGAGTTAAAGGTCAGTAGTAACCCAGGGGTTGGTCTGTCCTTTGACCTTCATCTTTTCACTGGTGCATAGATGTCACTGGCCCGTTGAAGCGTTTGATAAATAGGTCCAGAGCTTTGGTGGTGTCACTGAGGGAATCAAGCACTGCCCAGTTCAGCCTGGTTAGATGGGATTTTAACAGCTGGAGGTGCCCTTGTTTGATAACCCTGGCATAGATAAGCTTGGGAGGAGGCTTGTGGTATTTGTTTGACCAGGAGCAGATGACAGGCGAGTGGTCACTTATTGTATCCAGGAGTACAGAAACATTGGAGATGCGTTCAGAGGCGGTTAGATAGAATCCAGTCTAGAAGTGTAAGGAGCCTGTCCTATAGTTACACCTAGTGGAGGCATTGACCAGTTGAGTGAGGTGATGCGCGCGGCTGCATCTTATAGATAGCGGCCTCAGCGGAGAGCCAGTTAAAGTTAAAATCACCCATGATTATGGTTTCAGAATTATGTTGCTGGACCATAGATATTCCATGATGCTATGGAAGCCAGCAGCCTGGTCTCTTGAGGGGTAGGTAAACTGAGATGACAGTGAGTTCCTCGTTATGTGCACCAAGGAGGATTTTGATTGTGAGGACCTGAGAGGAGTTGCTCAGGCTAGGGGATGGGATGATGTGACCCATAAGGGTATCCTTAAGATAGATAGCGCAGCCCCCACCCCGTTTAGCAATCCTGTCTTGCCTGAAAATGCAGTAGCCAGGGATAGAGACTGAGGTATCAGGGATTTTAGGATTTAGCCATGTTTCCACAACTGAGAGGACATCAGGGTTGTGCTGTAGGAACCATGTTTGGAGGGAATCAAGTTTGTTGAGGATGCTGCAGGCGTTGATGGATGCCATGGTGAGTGTCCCTGTCCTTCTGCTTGGTGCCACTGCTGGCTGCCAGGTGGTCCTGGGTTGGGTGAACGTTCCTGAGAGCAGGAGCAGCATAAGGAGAATTTGTAGGAGAAAGAATTTCAGCATCTTGTAGATACCTGGTGGTTAAGTCATAAGCCAAAAGAAATTATCAACAGCTGAGGTCCAGCGTCACAGAGTGCGTTAGAATTCCTGAAGATGATGAACTGTGCCTGCGCATATGCAGGATGTGAAATCCTTTTGTCTGCATGCTTCTTTGTCATTCAAAGAGGTTGTTGAAAATCCCTCATACAGATCATGGAGCAGGTCAGACGAAAATGTGGATTCAAGCAGGACCTAGAGTCACTGAGCTTGTCAGACTTAGTTGCTTGACTTTTGTTTTGCTTGGGATAGCTTCCAAAAAGTTGATTTTTAAATGAAAAATGCAGATACCTGGTGATGATGTTTTGCAGAAATCCAGTTCAGGAGACTTTCACGGATGTAGTGAGCAAGAATGGTGTAGTTACTCCAATCAGAAAACCATGTAAATCCACAAAAACTAAGCTACAGACAAGCAGCCACGAAGAGCCCATCACTCAGTCTGCATTTAAATTACTACCAGAGGCACACTCAGGAGGTCAACTTAGGGTATTGTGTAATTTTCCACAAGTGTCTTTCCAGATGCCTTGGACTCCCTCCTAACACGTCTAAGATGAATTAAGCACTTACGACTGCAGTTTGCAGCTGGTGGTGTTGCATGGCACAGAACTTTATCTTTTTTGCCTCTATGTGCCTGCCAATGAGTGAGTGAGTATAAAGCAGATTAATGTGTGGAACATAAGGTAACAATGTCTCTCAGTGGGATGGTCTATGGTCTGTTGCGGTGGGTGGGCCTGGTGGTGTCATGCCTCCTTATAGCACTTCAGCTTGTCTGTGGACCAGGCATGTACAGTATGTCACAGGGGCATCTAAGGATCACTAACAACTACTGAGAGTCATCATTGTTAGTGTTCCCCAGCGGCTGTGTCACGTGGCCATCTTTCATGCATGTGTTGTCAATGCGTGTAGAAAACATGAAGAGAAGAACAAGAGGAGAAAGTAATACAGTGGAAGAAAAGGAGCAGTTAAATGTTCAAACATGCCAGTTCCACCAAATGCAAGTTCTGCATCTGGTGGTGGAGAAGGAGCTGGCCATAGTGGAACATTTTTCTGTGTTTCTGGAGTGACATAATGGTCGTGGGGCCATCAGAACAAGAGCTGGGCACATGATAGTACAGTCAAAGAAAACAAGGTTCATCAGTGCCAGAAATTCACTGGTTCCAGTCCTGCTGCAGTGCAAGCATCTTCCCTGCCTGTTATTATACCGTAGGAACTTCACCGTCAGTGAAGCAGGATCCATACAGAGGATTTTCCAGCAGTATCACTGGGGTCACCCAATCAATCGATCAAAATCTTTATTTTGCCAGGTGGAACATCATTGAGACAAGCTCATTTACAGAATGGACCTGGGACAAAACAATTGCCAACAGGGTTAAGACATCACAGGCTGAGTGAACGTACATAACAATTACATAGTAATAATAACAACATAATAACATATAACTATCACATGTGACAAGATACTTGCACCACAACATAGCAATAGGTTCAACAGGAGGTAGTGCCATTTAAATACAATTGCATGGATTCAGTTATATGGACATAAGGTAATGAGCTAAAGTTTATACAGTAAACATCATTGGAGGAGTCACAGTGAGCAGGAGTGGCAGTTCCTCTAGCGTCAAAGTGCGAAGAAGATTGAGATGTAAGAATTCTTTGATAAGTACTGTAGGCATGTCCTGGGAAGTGGGGTGGGAAGGGGCTGATGTCACCAACCCTATAAAGGCATGAACAGCCCTGCTCCCTCCTCAGTTCTCCCCCCCCTTCCCAAAGACTAAGGCAGCAAACCCATGCCATGGGGGACAGAGGAAAGAGAGGTGCCCAGGCCAGAATAAAAGGCTGGATACACTAGTTAGCCAGTTGTGAGAAGAGAAACATAGAATTTGACGGCAGATAAGGACCGCTTGGCCCACTCAGTCTGCCCATTTCCCTACCTAATGGATAAGCTGCAGATCCTAGTTAACCAGCATTTATACACGGGTATGGTATAATTGCCTTGTCATATTAACTGCTTTCCCTCCCCATCTACTCCTGGCTTTACCTATGAATAAGCTGCAATGCTACACTATCAAATCACTCTTACCCCCCCTCATCAGTTGTATTCCGTTTGTTCTGGCTGCCAGAATATACATATTGCATACACCAGTCCTCATGTTTCATTTATCAGTATGCAACCTGTAAGTCATTTCCCTGTTTTGACTAGTGTTTACCACCTGCGCTCATCATTATGGAGCCTTGTATGTATATTCAGCCTCTATCATGTAATGCTCATTTCATGTACAGTATGAAAAAATTACTCACCTTAGTAATGTTGTTTCTTCTAATGGAGTCTTGCTATATTATAGACATTAGCAGTTTGTTCCAGCTCTAGAACTGCCCCGGAGTGAAATGGTTAAAACCATTCCAAAATAGAATTTTGGCACGAGAGCAGCTCTATCTGTGTCATTTCAAACTTGAACTGTCAGATCTTACGAAGCCAAACTCACTAAGGTCTGTGTGGAAGCTGTAACCTACACTAGCCAAATGGCTACCTAAATAATAACAACCATTGATGGTCCCAACACCCAAGACTCAAGTCAGGGGACCAGAAATACTAACACCATTCTAATAATATGAAAATGGAACATAAGTATAATAAAACACACACCGCAGCAGTACACATATACACACCCCAAAGTCCCAAAGGGACAAAATGCTAACAGGACATAAGTAGTGCCTACACTAAGTTGCCCGCACCCACCAAGTAGAGGTTCTGAGAGGGGCAGGTTGGGGAGGTCTATAATATAGCAAGACTCCATTAGAAGAAACAACATTACTAAGGTGAGTAATTTTTTCTTCAAACAACATGAAGTCTTGCTATATTATAAACATTAGCAGAATACACAGCAGTACCTCCATGGGGAGGGCAGAACCTACTTAGGAATAGGCTCTGAAGAACAGCTGTGCCAAAGCAGCATCTCTCCTGGCCTGGACATCCAGGAGTAATGCTTGGTAAAAGTGTGTACCGTTTTCCAAGTAGCAGCCTGGCAAATCTCTAATAAAGGATATCTCTGGCAGCAGCTAGAGACGCAGCTGTACCCCTGGTAGAATGAGCCCTCAAACCTGGGGTCCTGCCCACTTTCTGATAACAAAATTGGATACAATAGACAATCCACCTGGCTATTGATCTCTAGTGGCAGGTTTGCCTCTTCCCAACTTCACCAGAGGTAAGGAAAAGTTGGAGGATTCAAACCTGTGACCTTTGGTACGCCTATATAATAACTAAGAGCTCTCTTAACATCCAGGCTGTGCAACCTTCTCTCACCCGAAGAGGAGTGATCAGTGAAAAATACTGGAAGGGAGATAGATTGATTAAGATGGAAGTCTGAAACCACCTTAGGCAAAAACTTCCTATTAGTCCTAAGGACTACCTTATCCCTGTGGAAAGAAATAAAGTCAGTCTCCACTGACAAGGCCTGCAATTCACTTATGCATCTGGCAGAAGTGATAGCCACTAGAAAAACAGTTTTCCAAGTTAGGTACTTAAGCTCTGCAGAAGACAGAGGTTCAAAAGGGGGTTGCATTAACTGGACAATGCAAACATTAAGGTCCCAAGCAGGGGCCGGTTCCCGAAAGGGAGGATTAGTATGGAGTAATCCCTTAAAAAACTTGGAAAACACAGGATGAGAGGAAAGAGGGGATGACTTTCCTGTTGATACAAAAGCAGACACAGCTGCCAAATGAACTCTCAGGGTAACTGGTCTGAGACCCAAGGAATTAAGATGTACCATGTAATCTAACAAAATGGGCAATTCAGCAGATTCTGGGGAAATATTTTTCCCAGCACACCAAATGGAAAACCTTTTCCATTTAGAACTATAAGTAGCCCTAGTGGAAGGCTTTCTGGAAGCCTTTAGGATCTCAAGAACACCCTGAGAGAGGTGTAAATCAGCAAACTCTAACCCCTCAAGAGCCAGGCCTTGAGGTTGAGGATTTGAGGTCCGGATACCAAACCCTTCCCTGGGCACAAGTCAACAGATTGTGATTCCTGGGGAGGCACAGGGAAGATGGACTGTCAGAGACAGAAGGAGTGGTACCAGGGCTGCCTGGCCCAATCCGGGGCAATCAGAATCACCCTGCAAGGCTGAGATCTGATTTGACTAGTACTTTGAATAGGAGAGGAAAAGGGGGGGGGGAAAAGCATAGAGGAACTTCCCCTCCCAATCCAGAAGAACGGCATCCAGGGGAACTGAGCCCAGCACTGGAGGCCTGCAACAGAACAGAGGAAGTTTGTGATTGGGGCTGCAAAAAGATCTATCTGAGGGATGCCCCACCTGGCAAAAACTGTCCCCAGCACTTGAGGATCCAGGGACCATTCGTGATGGCCCTGGGAAATCCTGCTGACGGCATCCGCTGGGACATTGTCCTTCCCTGGAAGATGAACTGCTATGAGGAAGTGTTCAGGGAATAGGCCAGAGACCACAACTTCATTGCCCGGTGCACAAGGCCGAAGACCGAAGTGCCCCCTGTTTGTTGATGTACCACATTATTGTGGTGTTGTCTGTTCTGACTTGTATCACCTTTGTCGTGGACAGATGCAGAAAAAGCTTGAAGAGCTAAAAGACAGCTCTGAGTTCCAGCAAATTGATGTGGAGCAGAGATTCCTGGGGACCAAACTCCTGAGTGAGAGCACGTTGGGCTCCCCAACCCAGAAGGGAAGCATCTGTAGTGAGAGTCAAGTGTCGTGAGAAGGGAAATGAAGGGACCCCGCCTAAATTGCTCTTGATCCTGCCACCACTGGAGAGCCTAGGATCAAGGTTCGAGTCACTGGGACCAACTTGGAAAGGGGTCTCTTCTCTGAGACCAAAAGGTTCTCAAGTGAAACTGAATGTCTCTCCATCTGAAATCTGGCTCCCTGCACAACAGCTGTGGATGCAGCCATGTGCCCCAGGAGCTGCAGAAAGTGTCTTGCTGGTCGAGACCTGCAGAGTGAAGGAAGGCCAGAGCCACTAAATTTCCTTACCCTTTCTGGGGAAGAAAGGCTTCTGGCTAGCTTTGTGTCCAATTCTGCCCTATAAAGGTGAGTACCTGGACTGGTTCCAGAACCAACTTTGGTGAGGTTTAGCAGAAAACCCAGGGAGGTGAGAAGCTGCTGGGTGACCTGCAGGTGAGATTTTACCTGTTCTGGGGACTGGCCTACAATGAGCCAGTGTCTAAGATAGGAAAAACAACAATCCTCTGCCTCCTTAAGTGGGCCACTGCCACTGCTACACACTTTGTGAATACCCCTGGAGCAGAGTAAGGCCGAAGGGCATTGCTCTGAACTGGTAATGACCTGAGGGGCAGTTTGAATCTGAGGTACTTTCGATGGGATCTTCTGATTAGGACATGGAAATAGGCATCCTTGAGGTCCAGGGAGGCTAGCCAGTCCCCTGGCCTTAGGGAAGGTAAAATCATTGCCAGAGTTACCATTTTGAACTTTGGTTTCAAAGATGCTTGTTCAGATATCTGAGATCTAAAATGGGCCGCCATTCTCCTGTCTTTTTTGGGGTAAGGAAATGTCTGGAATACAGACCCCTGCCCTGATGCAGGGAGGAACCTTTCACTGCTCTGAGAGCTAATAGGATGAGACCTCTGTTTCCAGAGCGAGGGTCTCTGAAGCACTTGCAGTGAAAAGTCTGCTTCTCAACTTGGGAAACTTTTTGAAGCTGAGAACCAGACCTGACTTACTACTTCAGAACCCACTTGTCTGAGGTTAAAGAAGCCCAATTCTGACTGAAGTAAGCCAGCCTGCCCCCACTGGTACAGGAGAATCGGCCCTGGGCACCCCATCAGGGTGCCTGTTTTACTGAGCTTTAGGCTGGGGGTGGAGCAGGTGCCGCCACCCTCGTCTGCCCCTGCCTCTGAAGAAGCCCCTCTGAGCAAAGGCAGGAGGCCCGGAGTCTGGTGAAAGGCCTGTGAAAGGCCTACCCCTACCCCTACGGGCATGCCTTTGAGGAGTGGCTTGCGCTCCCTAGCCTGGGCAATCTTGTAAGTAGTCCTATATTCATCCATCTTCTTCATGTAATTCTCTGTCTGCTTCCAAACAGAGAATTTCCCTACCAAGGAAAATCCATAGCCTTAGTTTGGGTATCCTGTGACAAACTAATACACCTGAGCCAAGGCCAACCTACGAAAGCTACAGATGTGGCCATGACCCTAGAGGAAACATCATTAACATCCACAGGCAGCATGAAAACTGAGCCTTAGAGGCTTCAATGCTTATCAGCAGCCACCTGTTCTAGTTCACTAGCCAGCTGGCCATGGGCCTGCTTTGGCCAGTTGCAAAACAGTATCCCATCTAGATTTCCTATACCTAGCTACATATGTCATATAATTTGCTTGCCTGGAGTCCCAGAGAGGCTACCATATACTGTTTTTGCCATGGCATCAATCTTCCTGGAATCCTTGTCAGGAGGATGTAGCTCAAGGAACATTAGTTTTATCACAGGTAGCAGCCTGAACTACTCCCAACATGACTGCATTGCTGAGAAAAGAATTCTGTATCAGGGCCTGACAATGTATACCTTCTGTCCATCTTTTTATCTACAGGAGGCACAGAATTAGGAGCTTTTAAAATTTTAATTGTTTGTTTCCTAAAAGACTTATGTAAAGGAATGAGCAATCTCCCAGACTCTGGAATATCCATCATTTCTAAAATCAGGCTCCTCTTGCTCATACAGCCTCTTCTAAAGGAAGCTGGAGGTTTCAATAACTTTTTTTATAACATAAAATGAGATGGGGACTCAGACAGCATAGGGAGATTCTAAGGTTTGTCTGGGGAGATGTCCGGTTCAATGGGCACACCTAGACCTTCCCAGCCACATTCATACTGTTCATAATCCTCCTCCCTCCTCTGGTTCATAAAAATTCCTCAATATCATAATCCTGAACCACTGGGACCGGACCAAACCCGACCTTTTTACCAGATAGTGGTGGTTCGGACGGACCCTGAGACGTGACTGGACAATTTGTATGGCTTTGCTATCTCTGCAGCAGTTGGAGAAGGAATTTTGGACTCCAGACCTGCTGATTTTCTTGTTTTCTTTACTGGAATTGGTTCCTCAGAACGAGCTTTCTTTGCCGGGTCTGGCCCTGGTCAGAGGGCCTCCCTCTGGTCGGTTGGCACCGAACCGGGCTGGCCATCAGGTCAGCGGACTTTTTAGCCTCTGTTCCCTGGAGCTCACCCAATCTTTTTCCAGGGTGGCTGTAGGAAATTTCATATGTTTGGCAGTCTGACTGGATGTGTCAAACCTCAGACACAGACATATGGTGTAGTGGCCGCCTGGCAGGACTTCCCGACATCACAGTGTTGAAACGTGCCCGGGTTTTCTTTTGGGTTTCTCGACATAATGCCAGCCTAACCAAAACTGCCTTTTTAATGGCAGTGCCAGGCTAGACACCCTTATCGGGTTCTAACCGTGTCACGGGTATTGGAAAAAGCGTAATAAATCCGTTTTTTAGAACCGATAAGAACAGAACCGCACTCTAAAATAGTAACTTTTAGTTTTAAATGAGTTTTAAACCACTGATCGGTTCAAAACTGAACCGATAACTAAGTTCCACACAGACAAAACCTTCATTTACTTACGGTTACCACAGATAGAGCTTGAACGAGCGGTTTGCGGTTAAAAATAAAACTATTCTCGGTTAAATCCAACTGAGAAAACACTTTTAAACCGAAATGAACCAAGCAGAAGGAAAATCTCCGGGCGACTGTTCACTGGGTAGATAAAGAATCTGACAGTTCAAGTTTGAAATGACACAGATAGAGCTGCTCTCGTGCCAAAATTCTATTTTGGAATGGTTTTAACCATTTCACTCCGGGGCAGTTCTAGAGCTGGAACAAACTGCTAATGTCTATAATATAGCAAGACTTCATGTTGTTTGAATTACTTTTATTACCTAACTGTATTTGTACATTGCTTAGTCTACACAGTATGTCTCAGGACCTCCTTGTGAATGAGCTTGCTCAATGGAGTTTTCCTGCAATAAACTTGAAACTTGAACAGTAACCTGAACAGCAGCCTACTTCTTTCTACCCCCACCCCCTAGAACTGCCTTATGACTGTCCCATGCATGGCTTAAATTCAACCACTGTTTTTGACTCCACAACCTCCTCCGGAAGGCCGTTCCATGCATCCACAACCCTCTCTGTGAAAAAAATACTTCCTTACATTACCTCTGAGCCCCCATCTTCAAATTGTTCCCCTTGTTCTTGCACCTCTTTTTGAAAGATGCTACCCTCTTGGACTTTGTTGATTCCTTGAGGTACTAGAAGTTTCTATCATGTCCCCCTCTCCTTCTTTCCTTGAGGCTATACATATTAAGCTCCTTTAGTCTCTCTTCCTATGTCTTCTGGTGCAGACCCTGCCATTTTAGTGCCCTCCTCTGGACAGCTTCCATCTTGTCTATGTCCTTCGGAGATTGGGTCTCCAGAACTGCACACAGTACTCAGATGGGGTCTCACCAGCTGTGTCTGTAAAGAGGATAACAACTTCCTGTTTTCTACTGGTGATGCCTCTCCCTATGCATCCCAGTATCCCTCAACCCTCCTTACTGCCCTCTCACATTGCTTGCCCACCTTTAAGTCATCTGATATGACTACCCCAGGTCCTTTCCATTTTGTTGTTGTTAGTATCTCACCCACATTGTGTACTCTTCCCTGGGTTTCTGTTTCCCAGGTGCATTACCTGCACTTCTTAGCACTGAATCTAAGCTGCCATACATTTGACCATTCCTCTAACCTTGCCAAGTCCCTTCTCATCCTTTCCACCCCACCTTGTGCATCAACTCTGTTGTAGATCTTTGTGTCATCTGCAAGAGAAATACTTTTCCTTCCAGTCCCTCTGCAATGTCACTTATAAAGACATTGAAGAGGACCGTCCTAATACTCTAACCTCGTGTACCTCTAGTAACCCCTTTCTTCAGAGTGGACTCCATTTACTATTACCTCTGTGTCCTATTCTCCAGCCAATTCTTTACCCAGGCTATCATCTTGGGACCCACATCCAGCTGCTAACTTGTATATTAATCTTTGTGTGGGACTGAGTCAAATGCCTTGCTAAAGTCTAGGTAGGCCATGTCCACAGCCCTCCCTGGTCTACTACTTTGGTCACCCAGTCAAAGAAATCTATTAGATTAGTCTGGCATGACCTTCCCGCTGTGAATCCATGCTGCCTTGGGTCCTGTGCCCCTCTGGCCTCTAGGTACTCGACAATTCTTTCCTTCAGAAGTGATTCCATCATTTTCCCTATCACTGAGGTTAAACTAACAGGTCTGTAGTTTCCTGCTTCTGCCCTGCTCCCACTTTTATGAAGGGGAATCACATCTGCCCTCCTCCAGTCCTCAGGTACCACCCCATCCTCCCATGACTTGTTAAAGAGTGTAGTCAGTGGTGTCACTAGTTCTACCCCTAGTTCTTATAGAATTCTGGGATGAATCCCATCGGGCTCCATTGCTTCGTCCAACTTCAATTTTAAGAGTTCTTTCAGAACCCTTTCTTCTGTAAATGGGCTGGTATCAACTTCTGTATCCAGAGTGTTTCTATTGTTTGTTTTAGGTACCTCCCCCTCTTCATTTGTAAATACTGAGCAAAAATATTTGTTTAGCATCTCTGCCTTTTCACCGTCACCCTGTGCCCACCCCTCCCTTTATTAAGCCTCACTATCCCTCCCTTAGTCTTCCTTCGCTCCCTGATGTACCTAAAAACGGTTTTATCCCCCTTCTTAACTGAGTTGGCTATCTTTTCCTCGGTTCGGGCCTTTGCTGTTCTGACTGCCTTCCCAGCTTCCTTTTGCTTTAACTGATACCCATAATATGAGGGATGGTGGGAGGGAAGGCAGATTTGATGACTGAGATCCCCTCAAAGGTCTACTGTTATGGTAAGTTCTTACGTAACTGTTCTATCTTCATCGGGGTATCAGTCATCAAGTCACACTATAGGAACAAGTCCCAAGCAGTTACAGGGGCAGCAGAACAGTCTGGGAGGAAGGCAAACCAAAGTCTGGGACAGGAGGCCCTGCAAAACAGCCTGGCCAAAGCCTGCTCCGGCTCTAGAAGCAATGTCCAGACTGTAGTGCTTGGTGAAAGTATGGACGGTACTCCAGGTGGCAGTAGCGCAAATGTCAGTGGCTGAGACCCCTTGAAACATGCCACAGAGGTAGCCATGCCTCTTGTGGAGTGGGTTTTCTCCACCCCTGGCAACTCTCTGCCATGTTTGTTGTAGCAAAACACAATACAAAAGATCAACCATTTGGACAAACATTGTTTGGAAACTTGAACTCCCTCTCTTTCTGGGGCGAAAGAATAAAAAAAAAGCTGCTTTTTTTTTTCGCTATCTGTAGTTCACAGCAGATAGTATTTCAGAATTCTGCGCACATCTAGACTATGAAGCAGTGCTTCCCCTGGATTGGCACGCTCAGGAAAATAAACTGGTAGGTGGATAAATTGGTTCAAGATAAACTCAGACAGCAACTTAGGAAGGAACTTACCATTCGTGCGCAAAGACTTCATGCAAAATCAAACAAGGCTGCTCATACTAGAGAGCCTGAAGCTCGGAAATCCTTCGAGCAGAAGTGATAGCAACCAAAAATAATGCTTTCCAAGAAAGAAAGCGTAGCTAGCAAGGTAAGAATGTAAAGCGAACACTGGTGGTACATGTAACATTACAATGTTGTGGGACTAACAAAAAAAAAAAAAAGAACAGAAAAGGAAAAAACTGGTTTGTGTGGCAACAGGTTCAAGATTTTAGAAAAAAAAATTGCAATTTGTAGCAATTTACCACTGAGACTGCAGTTGGGGGGGGCGCTTATGAAGTTAAAAAAAAAAAAAATTCTTGGATCTATATATTATAAAATAAAAAAACACAGGGGACTGTGTCTGACTCAGCTAAAAATACCATCTCATGGTTCTGGTGAAATGTTGGAACCTCGAGCTTCACTCTCCAGGTTGACATGTCACCAGAACTTCTCTATGGTATTACAGCTTCGTAATATTGTCACCTATCTATTATTCTGTTTATGCTGCTGTAGATAAATATCCATTAATCTATTCTAAAAACAAAGCTCTGTGTTACACTTGAATTGAGTTTGATAGTGGCTAACACAGAATGCATATCCATGTGCCACTCAAACAGAATGGCTTTAAGTCAGAACTTTGAAATGCACAGCTGATATCTCTCAAATGTTAAATGCTGATTTCCACATGGCACTGTGTTGGTTCCTCAGGAGTAAACTGGTTCTAAATAGCAAAAAAACAAAAACCCCATTATTGGGCTCCAAACCTTACCTGAACAAGTAAGACAATAATCTGCAGGTACTTGATGTCACAAACCCACTCCTGAGGGCCAGGTCCACTGAGCTCACAGTGCCCACCCCTAAGTACAATCCGTGACACAGTGGAACAAGAATACCCTCTAACTGTCCGTCTCTAGAGTGCTCATCGAGTTCACGACTGAACACCCGCCACAAGGTCCCAGGGCTTCCTCTCTCTAATCTGGGTAAGGATACAGTACAGTCTCAAGTCTGTAGTCAGGTAAGAACTCTCCTCGGTTGCTGTACTGTGGGGGGGGGACCCTGGTGTTACGAGGCCTTCGGGGTTTGCCCTCATAAACCTGATTGTGTCCTCTCCAACAGGGTGTGCACAACCTAGTTCCCCCTTTACAGACTCGTCCCGAGACCTGTGTATCTCCTTTACTTAAGGCACCCAGATATTCCCTTTTTGAGGAATCTAGTCTTGGCAGTGAATGGTAGTGCTTTAGCAATAACAGGCTGGTCTCAGAATTGACTAAACTTTTTACTTCTACACACACAAAAATCACTCACAGGCAGTTTTAAATGCAAAAATGCTTTTACTAATTTTAAATCTTTATCATACAAACTTTACAAACAAAAGATTAAAAAATTTGGTTACAGAATCACAAAAATAAAGGTGGAAATATACATGCAAAAGCACACTGTAAAATTTAAGTATCTAGTTTTCTACCTGGTTCGTAGATGATCAAAGTCCAAAAATAAATGAATTTTTGTAAAAGTTTCAGTCCTTTTGTAGCATTCACTGGTTCTTAGTCCATCTCTGTGCAGTCTTGCCTGGTGTGTGACAGGAAGAGTATCCCATGAAAAAAGTGTGCACATGCCCTGCCCTGAGGGCTTTAAATACCTTTTGGTCCAGACAGTCTGTAATTCTTTGGTGGACTTATCTTTTTGGGCTAGCAGGGACCTCTCTTGCTCTGTCCAAGATTTTTAAGTGAACCATATTATTGATTAGACTTCTCCTACAGTTCCAGTATTCTTTGATCTTCCCTCATCCTTCCTGCCACCTCATAAAATGAAATTATACCAGGACAGTTCCTGAAACCCGAAGCACTTTTCTTTTGAAGTATAAGGATTTATGATAGGGGGAGATGGTTTTCTATCCCCTGACCATTTATGACTCTCTTCCTATGGTCAGCTACCCCAAGCCTTTGACATATAATTTTCAAGTTCCTGTCAGCAGCCTATTCTCAGTTTGCAGTTCACAGAGAAATGTCAAATATTTTGCAAGACCTTCTCTCTCTTTCCTGTGACCTTTTCAGTGAACTGGGCATTCTGTTAGCAATCCTTAGTTTTGGTCAGTTTGGAATTTTTAAACATAACCAAGTTCCTCTGCATGTACCCCTCTTTAAGCATAAACAGAAAAAATATACAAAAAAAATAAATCTGCAATATTATTAGTTCCACATTAGCCAAATCGACACAATTTACATATGCGGAGCTCCCACTTAACAAGTACCTTACTTCAAACAGTCTAGCACCTAGCCTGAGCCTCTCCTTTACCAAGCATACTGCACAAACATGCAAATGTACTCATTTGAAACTAGAAGTGGACTAGACTCAAAACACTGTCTGACCCCAGAAGCTACTCTCTCAGTATAGCCAGAAGATGTCTCCCGCCAACTCTGAACTGTGGATCTGTAGCACACAACTCTGCCAGTGCCAAAAACATATGGTGACTAGATGTCACCTGTAACAGCATCTGTAGTTCTGAACTCCTGGCCAGCCCCAGAAGCCACCCCTGCAAACTTTATAAAAACATGGATGTCTCTCACCAGCTGCTGGGAGATCATTTACCCTTAGCTGCCTCACAGACAAACCACTTAGATCTGCCAACAAATCACCCCAGCCTGATCTGCTCCTGCCCAAACCAAACTCAAGAAAAGAAGAGTTACATAAGAACTTACCGTAACAGTAGATCTTCGAGGGAATCTCAGTCATCAGGTCACACCACAGGAACTTCACAGGCACAGTACAACTGAGGTCGCCCACGCCATCAACGTCATTAACCCCATAAAGGCGAGAGCTTCCCTGCTCCCTCCTCAGTTCTTTCCCACAGAGACTAACGGAGCAACACCTATGCCATGGGGGACTGAGGAGAGAAAGAAGTGCCTAGGCCTATATGAAAGGCTGGATACACCAGACAGCCAGTTCCTAGACAACAGTCTCAAGAAAGGGGATGGTAGGACGAAAAGCAGACCTGATGACTGAGATCCCCTCGACAATCTACTGTTATGATAAGTTCTTATGTAACCGTTCTCTCTTCTTCAGGGGGGTCTCAGTCATCAGGTCACATCGTAGGAATGAGTCCCAAGCAGTTACAGGTGCAGACAGACAGTCTGGAAGGAGGGTTCACCCTAAACTTAAGACAGGAGGCCCTGCAGCATAGCCCTGCCAAAACCTGCATGGACTCTGGAGGCAATGTCCAGACTGTAGTGCTTGGTGAAAGTGTGGACAGTATTCCAGGTGGCAGCCGCACATATGTCAGCAGTTGAGACCCCTTGGAAACAAGCCACAGAGGTAGCCATGCCTCTCGTGGAATGAGCTTTGACTGCTCCAGCCAATAATTTGCCTGTTGTAGCAGAACAAAATGCAATTTGACAACCATTTGGATAAACATTGCTTAGAAACTGAAGCGCCCTCTCTACCTGGGGCAAAGGAAACAAATAACTGCTTCAACTTTCTACATTCCTTGGACTGAAGTAGGTAGTACTTCAAAGTTCTGTGCACATCTAACGTATAGAGCAGTGCTTCCTCTGGATTGGCATTCTTTAGGAAAATAAACAGGAAGGTGGATAGACTGGTTGAGTGTCAATTCAGAGACCACCTTCAGGAGAAACTTAGGATTTGTGCGTAATGACACCCTGTCTTTGTGAAAAATCAAATAAGGCTCCTTGCACCAGAGGGCCTGAAGCTCTGAAATTCTTTAAGCAGAAGTAATGGCAACTAAAAATAATGCTTTCCAAGAGAGAACGCGCAAATCCCAAGTCATGATTGGCTCAAAAGGAGACAGGATCAGCTTTTCCAAAAAAAATTCAAGTCCCAAGCAGGGACAGGAGAACAGATTGGGGGTTTTAGATGCTGGATGCCCCTTGGAAAGGTACTGGAGACATCCAGCTAAGCAATCGTGCGGTCACATATGGGCTCATGAAAGGCAGAAATAGCCGAAAGGTGTACCTTGAGGGAGAAGTACTGGAGGCCTGAGTCAGACCGAGATCAGGTAGTCCAGGATGTGGTTCACTGAACAGGTGAAAGGGTCCTGACTATGTTTGGCAGCCCAGATGGCAAACTGTTTCCACTTCCTGGCATATGTGGCTCGAGTGGAAGGCCACTTCAGGGCAGCCACTAGGACATCTGCTTCCCTGTTAGAGACCTCAAACCTGGCGAATGCTATGTCCTCATGAGCCAAGCATGCAGATGGAGAGACCTTAGGTTGGGATGGACCAGGGTCCCCTTATCATGGGTCAGCAGGTCCCTGCAGAGGGGGAGAGGGACCGGAGGTTCCTCCGCCAGCTGCTGAAGCAGGGGAAACCACATTTGCCAAGGCCAGAATGGAGCTACCAGAATCATGCTGGCTTCCCCCCTCCATTACAGCTTGAATAGCACCCTCTGAATTAGAGGAAACGAAGGGAAGGCATAGCGGAACCTCCCGCTCCAGGAGAGGGACAACACGTCTCACCAGAAAACTACAGGTCCTGGATCTGGTGAATAGAAATACAGGTTACTCACCTGTAACAGGAGTTCTAGGAATGGGATATGTTGTTCATCCACACTGTCTCGCAGGTTCCTTGCCGCTTTAAATCTTGCCAGAAGGTCTTCAAGCTGGCTTCTCCCACCCACCCGGGTGGTAAAACTCTCGGCTCTGCCCCATGATGCCAGATCTAGCCCGCTGGAAGCCAGGTTGCGCGTCGAAGCCGGGGAGGTCGGGTGGGTCGTGTGGATGAACAACATATACCATTCCTAGAACTCCTGTTACAGGTGAGTAACCTGTATTTCTAGGGACATGGATATATTGTTCATCCACATTGTCTGGAAGACTCCTAGCAGTTCTCCGGGAGGAGGGAGGCAAGGCGCACACCCCCGACTTCAGAAATAAAGACTGGAGAACCGAGGCCCCAAAATCAGCATCCCGGCGTGACTCAAGGTCGATGTGGTAATGGGTAATGAAGGTGTGTGCTGACTTCCAGGTAGCAGCCCTACAGATTTCCTGGATAGAGACATCCCTGGAAGCAGCCACCGATGCAGCGGTATGGCGGGTAGAATGAGCTCTTATCCCTCTGGGAGGCTCCATGCCCGCCAACCTATAGCAGAGCTCTATGCAGGAAGTGACCCACCTGCCTATCGTCCGCTTGGCTGCAGGTCTGCCAGGTGCGGCTTCAGCGTAGGTGACAAACAGCTGGTGAACCTCTCCCCGAACTTCAGCCATCCACTCCTTGTAATAAGCGTGCGCTCTTCTAGGGTCCAAAGTATGGAGCCTATATTCGGACTCCAAGGTGTGATTGGGGAAGAACACCCGCAGAGTCAACACCTGGTTAAGGTGAAACTCCGACACCACCTTCGGAAGGAATTTCGGGTGGGGGCGCAGGACAACCTTGTCCCTGTGAAAGACCAGATCAGGAGACTCGATGGAAAGCTCCTGGAGCTCCCCCATCCTTCTGGCTGACATGATAGCCACCAAGAAGGCGGTCTTCCACAACAGATGAGAGATGTCACACCTGTGCATCGGTTCGAATGGCTTGCCCATGAGCTTAGCCAATACCAGCAGTAGATCCCACGAGGTGGAGGTCTCGCACCGAGGAGGATATGTGATCAAGGCCTTTGAAAAGCCGCCCGACCACCTTTCTCCCAGGCACATCGACTGCTTCGCCCGCCTCGTGTAAGCAGAGATGGCTGCAGGGTGTACCTTTAAGGGTCGCTGACCAAGCCCTAGCTGAGAAAGGGACTACAGGTAGTCCAGAATGCTTGCCAAGGAACAGGAGGAAGGGTCCAGGCCTTGCCTGACACCAAATGGAGAATCTCTTCCATTTGAAGGCGAGCATTTTCTGGTCAACTCCTTATGGGATGCCTCACGCTGAGGACCTCGTCGGAAGACCCAAGGCCTGGAACTCTAGCCGCTCAGGAACCAGGCCGTCAGGTGCAGGGATTGAAGGTCCGGATGGAATACCTTCCCCGATTGACTGAGATCAGGTCCGAGCGGGCTGGAAGCCGCCTCGGGAGCCTGGAGCTGAGACTGAGGAGATCTGGATACCAGAACTGGCGGGGCCAGTCTGGGGCTACCAGAATCACCTGCGCCTTGTCCCTCCTCGCCTTGAGAAGCACCTTGTGGATCAAGGGAAATGGGGAAAGGCGTAGAAGAGGCCTGGGGTCCACGGCCTCGAGAAGGCATCCCCCTGCAGCGAGCCCTGCTGAGGGGGGCGGGCATGAAACAGTCTCAGCTTCGCATTCTCCCTTGAGGCAAACAGGTCCGCCTGAGGCGTGCCCCAGTGGGAGAAGAGATCTTGTACTACCTCCGGAAGGAGAGACCACTCGTGAGACACAGCTCCTATCCGGCTTAGGGCATCGGCCAGGGTGTTGGAAGCGCCTACCACGTGAATGGCGAGGAGATCCGCCTCCAGGCTGCGCATGAGTGACCAAATGTGGAGAGCTTCCCTGCACAGAGGCATGGAGCGCGTCCCACCCTGGCGGTTTAGGTAGTACATGGTCATGGTATTGTCTGTCTGGACCTGAATCACTTGACCCTGTAGAAACGGAGCAAAGGCGGTGAGGGCTAGATGAACCACTCGAAGCTCCAGTAGGTTGATATAGCATCGGGACTCCCGAGGGGACCAGAGGCCGTACACTCTGTGCTCCCCTAGATGGGCACCCCAACCCATTAGAGAGGCATCGGTCGATAGCGAGACCGTCGGCTCGAGGCGGACAAACGGGATGCCCTCCTGCAGATGTACTGGAACGGTCCACCACTGGAGAGTGTTCCACATCCCCTGGGTCACTGTCACTAGCTGATCCAGTGGATCGAAGTGTTGTGACCATTGGCTGGCCAGTCCCCATTGGAGGGGACGCATGTACCAGCAGGCCCAACAGACTACGCTGGTGCAGGCCGCCAGGAGGCCCAGGAGGCGCAGGAAGTCCCGGGCAGGGCGCAATTGCCCAACCTGAAATGATTGGGCAAAGGAGGAAAGAACCTCGGCCCTGTCCGCCGGGAGCCGTGCTCTGGCTCGTAGAGAGTTGAGCTCTGCCCTGATGAATTGTATCACCTGCTCTGGCATGAGTTCTGACTTGGCCTCGTTGATAAGGAGGACAACCTGAGAGCAAACCTGGAGGGCCAGATCTCTGGACCTCTCCACCTCCGCTCTGGAGGAGGCTGCAATCAGCCAGTCGTCCAGGTAGGGGTACACCCGGACCCTTCGGCACTGCAGGAATGCTGTCACCACTGCCATGCATTTGGTGAAGACCCTGGGAGCTAGGGAAAGGCCGAAGGGCATGGCCCGGAACTCGTAAAGGGATCTCTCTGCTCTGAAGCGGAGGAATCTCTGGTGGGACGGACGGATTGGGATGTGAAAGAACGTGTCCTGAAGGTCCAGAGAACAGAACCACACGCCTCGTTCCAAGGATGGGATTATCTGAGCCAGAGTGACCATCCTGAAGGTCCGAGACCTTAGGAACCTGTTCAGGTCGTGCAGGTCGAGAATGGGGCGCCAGCCCCCTGTCCGTTTTGGGACCAGGAAGTACCTGGATACAAACCCCGGGTCTGAAGGAGGATCCGCCACCTTCCTGATCACCTCTTTTTCAAGTAGCAGGGCAATATCGGCTCAGCAAGCCGACAGAGAGGCTGCGGACCCTGTAGCCTCCGGAGGGGCGACGGCTCGGAAGGGTGGGGCCTGCTCGAACTCCAGAGGCAGGCCCTTTCCTACCACCTCCAACACCCACCGGTCCACAGTGATAGCGGACCAGGTGGAAAGGAAGTTGTGGAGCCATCCCCCCACGGGGGGGGGCGACGAGGCTGGGGGCGACACCCCTCAACCCGTCACTGGGCAGGCTTGGAGGAGGGACCGGCCGAGGGACCTCCTGGGCCTTTACCTACCTGCTTCCTGTTGGAGGAAGCCATGGGCTTGGGTTTGGGATGCCAAGCGCGAGCCTGCTGGCCCTGGTGCTGGTGCTGTTGGGCCGGACGTGCCGCAGGCGCAGAAGGACGAAAGGGCTTGTGCTGCTGCTGTTGGCGGCCTTTGTCCTACTGGGCAGAGGTGACCGAGTCCAGAGTGGCATTGGACTTTTCGATCCACTGGAGGTGACCTTCCACTCCAGGGCCGAAGAGGTCGGTCCCCAAGAAGGGGACATCCGCCAATTTGCGCTGGGTATCCATCGTGAAGGTGGATATCCTCAGCCATGCTCTGCGGCGCATGGCCACAGCGGCCGCAACCGATCTGGCACAGGAGTCTCGTATGTCCAGAGCCGTCTGGAGCTGCTGCTTAGCCACTGCCCTACCCTGGTCCCGCACCTGCCGGACCGTGGTCTGCAGGTCGGCCGTGACATGAGGGATCACCTCATCCAGGGAGCCCATGAGGGCGTGGGAGAAGTGTGCCATCAGCACGGCCGAGCTGGCCTGGCGGAGGCTAAGGGAGGATGCAGTGTACACCTTGCGCCCGGTGTAGTCCAGCTTTTTGGACTCCTTGTTGGGGGGCTTGTCCACGTCCCTAGCATTCCCGGAACGACGGAACACACTGTCGGTGACCACCCCTTCGGCAGAGGGGTGTTCAAAAACGGGCATAGAGCCGGTAGGGACCACATACTTCCTGGCTATCCTGGCCGAAGGCACAGGACAGGACAGGAAGCAGGCCGCTGCCAGAGCTCCAAGGCTGGGCCAACAATGGCTTCAGCCACCGGAAAGGCCTCCGTGGGTGAATCCCCTCAGTCCATTATCTCCGTCAGGGGATACTTGGCCCGCTTGGATACGGGCTCGAGCTGCATCCCGGTGGACTCCGAGATGAGCCGAAGCAAACCCATGAAGGACGATGGGCTTTCAGCCATCGACTGGCCCCCGGAGGATTCCAGGTCAATGGGCCTGGAGAACAGGGAGGAGTCGTCGTCGGACTCGGAGGAGTCCGCAAAGAGCTGCCTGGGGCCTGAGCCACCCTCCACCTGCTGAGGACGGTCGGGAGTGAGGGTGACCAACAACCTGTGGGCAGGCCTTGACCCGACCGAGAGTCCTTGGTCGGCGCCCCCGATTTCGGTTGTGGAGGCAGAGGTTCCACCACAATCGGTGGGGCAGCTGGTTTCGGCCGAACAACCGGCCCAGGCTTGGGCACCTCGACTACAGCGAGGGGTTGTTTCGGCCGCTTGGGTGACAGCCACTTGATGGCCGAGGAAGGCGATGGCATTGGCTTGTTCCCGGACAGAAGTAACTGCTGCCACATCAGGTCCTTGTAGCTTCGACGCTATTTGCGCTAAAGCCCTCCTCTTCCGAGGAGGAGACGAGGACAAGCGGTGGCACCGCTCACTGGACGGGACCGGATGTCGGGGGATCGGCTGGACCGAGACGATGTTCGAGACTGAGACCGAGATCCTCGGTACTGGAAGACAGGTATGGAAGGAGCGGGGACATCCGCCTTCCCTTGGCTCGAAGCCTTGACCGGGGACTGCGCACCAGGGCGAGGCAGGTCCCTGGGTCTCTACCGGGGAACCGGTGAAGAAGGGTTGTCGGCCCTCACCAGTCGACAGTTCATCCGACGGGTCGAGAAAATCTCATTGGCCGACGGGAGTCTCGCCTGCTGGCCTGATGGGGACATCAGAAGCCAGCGCCTTAGCCGCACCTCGACCGGAGTCTACAGTCAGCTGTCCAGGGAAGGAGTCCTCTCCCGCTCCCACGAACGCCGACGATGGGACTTACCCTTTGAGTCCTTCTTTTTGGACCGAGAAGAATGTCTCGATGGCCCCTCTCCTTTCGTGGAAAGGGATTGGCAAAGCTCCTTGAATGAAGCTGAATACGAGGTACCCAGTGAGAGCGGGATAAATGCCGCAACCGAGGAAGAGGATGATGCGGCCTAGGCCGCCTCCTCCTTGAGGGCGATCATCTGCTCGAGATGCTCAGCTGAGCCAGCCGCCGCAGTAACCGCCCAACGGCCCTCCTTCGACTCAACCAGTGGGTAGGCTCGGGTGCCAAGTTGTAACCGGCAGCGGTCCTCCAGGACGCGTAGGCCGAACGGTCGGCGACTCGTAGGGCCCGCGGTCATGTTCTAGGCCGAGGCAGCAATGCACGCGGAGTGCGGGTCTGTTCTTGGACATCTTCTGCCCACAAGGGCACCGCTGAATACGGAGTCGATTATGTCCATCGCAGCCGAGGGAGAAAGATGACCGAAGTCCTGAAATTTTTTAAATGAGTTTCAGGCGAACTGAAGAATTAGGATCCAGTCTATCACGCAGAGCGTTAAGGAGGGAACCTGAGTTTCCAAGCGGTAAGGAAGATCTGGCGTCATGGGGCAGAGCCGAGAGTTTTACCACCCAGTTGGGTGGGAGGAGCCAGCTTGAAGACCTTCCGGCAAGATTTAAAGCGGCAAGGAACCTGCCAGACAGTGTGGATGAACAACATATCCATGTCCCTAGAAATTAGGCAATTTTGCTTTCAGTGGGGACGCAAAAAGGTCTAACTCTGGATGACCCCATCTGTCAAACAAGTCTTCTGCGACAGATGAGAGGAGCTCTCATTTGTACATGCTGGACTAAGTCTGGCTGAGACTGTCCACCAGAATGTTTAATACGCCCCACAAGTGGACCACTGAGAGTGTCAGACCGTGATCCAATGCCCAGTACCACACTCTCATGGCCTCCATGCATAGGAGGTATGAATGAGTCCCCCACTGCTTGCTGATGTAGTATACTACACTTAAGATTGTCTGACTGCACCAGCAGCTGACCCGGAGCAAGGTGTTCCTCAAAGGCCTGCATGGCACAGAGCACTGCCCTCATCTCCAGAACACTAATATGCAGAGAGGTTTCCAACTGGGACCAAGAGCCCTGGGTTTGGAAGGGACCCAGGTGAACTCCCCAGCCCAGACCCGAGGCATCCGTGGTGAGGATCTGCTGTGGGAAGAAGATCTGGAATGGGACACCCTGAAATAGATTCAAGGGGCCCATCCACCACTGCAGTACCTTGCAGACTTTGAAAGAGCCCAGGACTGGGCAATCTAATTTGTCCGTGCACTGGTCCCACTGTACTCGAAGGGTCCACTGGAGAATGGGCATATGAAGCCTGGCCAGTGGAACTGTAGGTATGGCAGCTGCCATCAGGTCCAGCAATCTCAGGTACACCCTGGCCAAAATGTAGCAGCTTTGAGCGACTTCCTGAGCTTGGGATATAAGGTACTCTGCCCTGTTTTGGGGCAGGAAGGCTTTCCCCTGCACCAAATCCAGAACCGCTCCTATATATTGCAGTCTTTGGTATGGTACAGGAACTGACTTGGGCAAATTGACCGTGATGCCCACGGAGTGGAAAAAGTGGAGAGTTCACTTCAGAGTCAACAAACGCTGTTTCCTGGGCAGGACTTATAGGAGCCAATTGTCCAGATAAGGGAAAACATACAGTTCCTCCCTTCTGAGAGCTGCAGTTACCACTGCTAAGAACTTGGTAAAGACTCGCGGTGCAGAGGACAAGCCAAAGGGCACCACCTTAAAATGATAATGCTCACCCTGAAAGGCAAAATGGAGAAACATCCTGTGAGGAGGAAAGACCAATATGTGCAGGTAAGTGTCCTGCATGTCCAGTGAGCAGAGCCAATCCCCTGATTTGAGAGGAAGCATCAGGCCTGGCAAAGTTACCATCCAGAAGTTTTTGTACTAGACGTAAACATTGAGGTCCTTTAGGTCTAGAATGGACCTCGGATCGACGGTCTTTTTGGGGACCAGGCAAAACCTGGAATGAAACCCCTTGTTTCTCTGGTGCGTGGGTACAGGCTTGATGGCCTTCTTGTGCAGATTAAACTGTACCTCCTCCCGGATAACAGACAGATGAGCCGGGGGATAACTGGAGGGCGAGAAGGAGTTTCTGGAGGTTGTTCGATGAGCTCCGTCGTGCAACTCTTTTCTATGATCTGCAGAATCCATACATACAAAGTTATGGTTCTCCATTGATTCAGATGGAGGGAGAAGCAATCTCAGACCACTGTCTCCCGGTCTGGGACTCTGGCAAGAAGTCGAACAGAGGTGGAGCCAGCCACAGGCGCTTGTCCCTCACTTCTGGGGCCCCCAGTACTGGAGAGGGTGAGCAAGGCAGCTGGAGCTTTGCACTTCTCTGGGGTTGGGGGGCTGTACCAGGCCTACTGGATGCTTTGCGATAGGGATGGCGTCCTCTACCTCTTGGTTGAGTACGAGTATGGTAAACGGAGTGAACAGACTCAAGGGCCTGCCCGAGGCTTGCAGATCATTGATAATGTCCTGGACATCAACAGCTTAATGCCATTAAAGGGGGCATTAAGCACCTTTTGCTGGAAAATGGCAGCAAAACCGGATACTCTTAGCCAGGAGTGCCTATGTAGGCATATGCCCATGGCAGTTGCCCCTGGCAATGGTGCCAGCTATATTGCAGAGGGCTCTGAGGAGGTGCCTGCTAACATCCTCAGCTGCTTGGTGGCACTGAAGCAGTTCCTGCTTTTGTGTACCACCAGGGAGGGCCTTGGCAGCAGCTTTGCCCTTCTTCCAACTGGCATTTTGGTACTTAACCATGTGAGACAGGTAGTTTGCAATCCTCAAACTAAGTGTGGAGGAGGCATACACCCTCTTACCACAGAGGTCGATTCTATGAGACTTTTTATCTGGGGGAAGAAAGCTAAGGTCTTTAGGCACCTTAAACCTGTCATGAGTTGCCTTGATGACCACAAAGTCTGTCTCGGGCTGGGCAGCATAGCAGAGGAACTCCTGGGGGGCGTGGGAGAGCTTATCTGCCCTGCGAGGCATAGCTGGGACCATGTCCGGTCTGTGCCAGGCTGCAGTGGCTGCATTCATCAGAGCAGGTAAGATTAGAGGAATAATTTTGGGTGGAGATTATGGGATCTCCAGGAAGTCCACCAGTTCTTTTCTAGCAGCATCCTCTTCCTCAGTGTGGGAGCCCATGGCTGATGACAGCTGCTTCATCACACTGAAAAATGTGGGGTCCTCGGGAGGAGACCTGGGAGTATGTTTAACTGAATCCTCACTGACAGAGGAGGCAGCAGATCTGTCAGAAACTAGAATTTCTTCTTCCTCCTCATCATCAGAAGAATGAGGTCTGGGTGGTACTCCTCCTCGAAATCGACCTCCTCTAAATCTAGGTCCAGCGTCGAATGTGCCGACAACAGCTATCGGGGAGCTTCCTGTGGCCGAACAGGCATCAACGACAAAATTGTAGTCGATGGCGAGGAGGGCCTAAGCGCTCACAGCTGCTGCGCAATCACGTCAGTGAACTTAATCAGGACTTCATTCACATTGACTGTGTTCATCGACAGGGGGGGGTTTGACAGCCCAGGCGTCAATGACCCGCCAGCAGTGTCCTGAGAACCCGAAGAGCCTGTAGCCCTGGAGTGCGAAGGGGCAGGCCTTGACTGCAGAGGCATCATTGACGAAGGAGGGGCCGATGACCCAGAGATCAATGACCGGCCGCCCTGAGAATCCGGTGGAGGTGCTATCAGTATAGGTCTGGTGGGCACAGAGACCTGCACAGCAGTTTTCCTTATTGGCACAATCGCAGCCAATGAGGATCCCCCCAAAGGAGAAGAGGACATCAGGGAACGAGACTGATGCCATGGGGAGCAGTCATGATTTTGGTCTTTTTTATGACTTTTCCCAAAGGATTTGTCTTGGGCCTTGGAAGCCTGGGAGCTCAATGATCCAGTCGGCGACCAAGAGGCTGAGACCCTGAGGAACCCCTACCCGGAACTGGCTACCTGTTGATCCATCAAGAAATTTTTGAGAGCCTTTCTGCATCACCTGAGTGTTGTTTGGTTAAACTTTTGGCAGTGCTCACAGTCAGAAATTTCATGTTCAGGCCCAAGACAGTAGACACAGGGAGAATGTTCATCAGTGGAGGCAATCTTCTTTCTGCAGCGGCAGCGACAGAAGAGAGAAGTCAAAGGATTAACTCTTGACATAAACAAGTTGGAGGACTCTCTTTAATAAAAGAGATTCTGAAAAAAGGCTAAAGAAAAAGCCGTGAATACTGCGTCGGAACTTCCACGGAAACCCATGTGAGTGAATAAATGGCAGGAAAGAACTGAGAAGGGAAAGGGGCTGCTCACACCTTAATAGGGTTGATGATGTCGAACGTCGACGACATGGGCGGCCCCAGTTGTACTGCTGAAAATCTTCCCTGTGGATTCCCCTTCACCAACGGTGAAGTTCCTACAATGTGACCTGATGACTTCGATATCCCCAAAGATCTTAAAATTAGATGACCAAAACCTTCCCTGTACATCTAAAATTAATATTATCATGAATCAGAAAACCTATTCCTACCCAGTGTCCACCCTTTGGAATAGCATACCCATCTATGATAGACAGCCGCATACTGTTCCAAAGAAAAATGCTGTCTTACGTTAGGGATCATGTGCAATGCACATGTCTCTAGTTGTTTTTACCATGATCAGTATGTAAACTGTAAAATGCACTGCTGCCTTCTGTATACTTACATTTTCTATACCACTCAGTCAAGGTTGTTCTTGAAAAAGGGCCACAATGCTCAGTTGTACTCACCCAATTAACAAATAAACTGAATTGAAAAGGAACTTCCTAGTTTTTCCCCTGATTAAGATGGCCGCTTGATCCATCAGCTCCTCACCTCGGACTCTCACCAGATTAAATATATTTTTTTCTAACTTGACTTTCTTGTACAAAGAACACGATTTTGTTTTTATTTGTTCTAACTTCATATTTGGACCTTCATACCTGTTCCCTCTCCCTAGGGTCCTGTCAGATGTCACCAGGCAGCAGGTAGTGTGTCCGGCCTGCTCGGCCCATCCCCTTCGAGTCATTCTATGTAATGCTAGGTCGATGATGAATAAAACTGCGGTTATGGAATCTTTCATTGCCGATTCCTCAGCCAACCTTGTCTGCATTACCGAGACCTGGTTGCATGTTGACACTGGTCCTGTGCTGGCAGCCTCTGTCCCTTCCAGCTACTCGGTTTTGCATTGCCCAAGAGAGACCGTAGAGATGGTGGGGTGCCCATCTGTCTTAGATCCGCTCCGAGCCTCACTGCACTCCAAGTGTGAATACCGGATTCTTTTGAGTGTGTTGTCGCTAAATGCACACCAGGAGTCAATGGCAGAACAGTCCTCATCTACCAGCCTCCGGGTCGTGGGAGCCTATTTCTGCAGGAGATGGCAGATTTCATTGCTGAACAGGTGCTGCAGACCCCTAGGATTCTTGTCCTGGGGGGACCTCAATGCCTGAGTGGATGAAGAATCCAGCCTTTTTGGTCAAGAGCTCCTCCAGCTGATGTCTCAGCTGGGATTGACTCAGGTAGTTAACTCTGGGACACATATTCACGGTCACACTCTGGATCTGGTCTTCTTACTTGGACTTGATATAGGGGCAGTCAAGGTTGATCCGGTCACTTGGTCGGATCATCATGCAGTTCAGTTCCTGTGCGGGGCCCCCTTTAGTTTAACCCCCTGTGGAAGCGATCCAGTGGCATCTGAAAAATAAATTGGAGCCTTGTCAGCTCCAGGACTCACTGGTAGTTTCGGACCTGATGCTAACTTGTGCTCAGGGTCCAGAAGCTGGAGTTGACGCCTATAGCATGGCCTTAACCAAGGTTCTGAACCAGACTGCACCTTACCGCGTTCGCCCCTTGACCTCTCTGCACCACTCATCATGGTACTGTGCTGAGCTGCATCTGTTGAAGACTAAAGGGCATGGGTTCGAGCATTACTGGAGATGGTCACATGCCGAGGAGGACAGGCTGGCACTGCGACTCCATTATTTGGAGTATCATTGGGCAACTGATTGTAGGAAATCTGAATTTTTGTCATGGTCAATTGCTGCAGCGAAGAACCGCCCTTCTGTAGTGTTCTGCACTGTTAACAGTTGGTTAAATCCCTCCTGTCTCCAGTATGGGACAGCTGTTTCTACAGAAAAATGTGACCAGTTTGGGCAGTTCTTTGCTGACAAAGTGTCCTCTATCAGGGCGCGTATTTCCTCCTCCAGCTCAGTGTTTGCTGGGGGTAGTCAGCCTTCTGGGAGACACTTGCCTTGTTGGTCTGAGTTTCAGCCAGTTTCAGCAGAGGAGGTTCTACGGGTTCTTACTAATGTGCGTCCCACCACCTGTGCCTTGGACCCGGGTCCTACATGGCTCATTATCAACTGCTTGGACTGGCAAGGTCCTGTGTTTGTTGAGATCGCCATGGGGTCACTAAGGGAGGGAGTTTTTTCCATGCTTCTGAAAGCAGCTGTGACAAGACCCCTCCTTAAGAAACCTTCTCTTGACCTAGACATTCTCGCAAATTATAGGCCTGTCTCTAATCTTCCCTTTTTGGGGTAGGTTACTGAGAAGATGGTGGTTGACCAGCTTGTAGAATGCATGGAATCACTTTCCATCTTTGAACCTCTCCAGTCAGGTTTTCGGCCTCGGCACAGCACTGACAGAGCTTTGGTCTGGGTAGCACATGTTCTCTTCATGGCGAGGGACTAAGGGCACTATACTACTATTGTGCTCTTGGACCTTTCTTCTACATTTGACATGGTTGATCACAAGGTGCTGCTGGATCGATTGCGGGAGTATGTGGGCACCACTGGCACCATTTTGCGCTGGTTTCGCTCCTACCTCACCGGTCGATCACAGCGAGTAGTTCTTGGGAATTTTTCCTCACATTTTTTTGTGCTGTCCTGTGGGGTCCTGCAGGGGTCCATTTTGAAACCTCTGTTGTTCTCAGTGTACATGCTTCTGCTTGGAGAGATTAGATCGTACAATCTGGGTTTTCACTGCAATGCAGATGACACCCAGTTGTACCGTCTTGTGCTCCTGATGACATCTCTGCCTCAGATACACTGAGTCACTGTTTAGCTGAGATTAATGACTGGATGTCTGTAAACTGGCTGCGCCTCAACCCAGGCAAAACTGAGCTTATGGCGATCGAGCCGGGTCATGGGGGTGTCTTCACTGATGGGAGGCTGCCTCCTCTTATAGTTGATGGCTGCCCTCTCTCCGTGACTGGGATGGTAAAGGACTTGGGTGTCATCCTTGATGATCAACTGGATCTGCAAAAACAGGTTGTGTTGGACGTCTGGCCTGACTTTTTCCATCTTCGAAATATTGCCAGGATCCACCCATTCCTGATTCCCCAGGACCTGGCTTCGGCTATCCATGCCTTTGTCACCAGTTGACTTGATTACTGTAACATCCTATACCTAGGGTTATCTGGGGGTTTGATGCCTCGCCTGCAGCTAGTACAGAATGCTGCCACCAGGTTAGGACCATGTCAGTCCTGTTCTGCGCTCTCTGCATTGGCTGCCTGTGAGTGTGCATATCACCTTCAAGATTGGCTTGTTGACTTACAAGGCCCTATGTGGTTTGGGACCCAACTACCTAAAAGAGCTCCTGATTCCGTACTCCCGTGTCCGCTCCCTACGCTCCACTGATGCTGATCTGCTGGTTGTTCTGCCCTCACATTTAAAAAGATCTGGAGACAGGGCCTTTGGAATAGCTGCCCCACTCCTTTGGAATTCCCTCCCTCCACATATTAAGGTGGCCAGGTCGGTGGAGGCCTTTAAAGCCTCTCTCAAAACGTATTTATTTGGAAAGGTCTACGACAATCTAATTTAATGCTGATCTTCTGATTTTTGAGTTTATCCTTTCTCTTAGTGCTTAACTGCTTTTCATTGTATTGTTTTATTGTTAAGCACGCTGAGCCTTTGGATAGGGCGCTATATAAATAAGTTGCCTTGCCTAACTGAATGAAATAGCGAAAAAAGGCATTTTTCTGACTAAATCTCAGTCAGATATCTCCAATGAAGTTCAAGGGATTAGTAGTGTTGGCATTGTGGCAATAGCTAACAGCTCAGCGGGCATAGCTGGTGCAGTGTGTCAGTCATCAGAGTAAATTCTGGCAGAAGTCTCGGGTGTTATATATAAGCCCTGGAAAAAAAATGAATTATTAAATGTTTGTGTCACAGATTCTGAAAATACACTGAAGCAGATGGACGTACAGGCTGACCATAGGGACTCAGCAATATGGTCACTAAAACGGAGTTCAACTTTGTTTTGGAACAAAATTGATGATCTCTAATGTAGGGGCTGCCACAACACCATCAGGATTATTGGTGCGCCAGAAGGATGGAACAATTCAGACTTTGCCCAACACCTTCTAACCTCAGTCCTAGGCATTACAAATACTCCTCTGGAGATCCAGCATGCTGACAGGTCCTTAGCCCTCCAATCTAAAACAGAAGACAAGTCAAGGCCCATCCTGGCCCTCTTCTTGAAATATTCAGTGAGGGAATGGATTCTAAATCTGCCATGAGAGAAAGGCTCCCTCATATGGCATGGGCACCGAATCTCTGTCTACCAGCACTATTCCTCCAAATGGAACAAAAAGAGAGCTGCTTTCATTGAGGTTAAGAGTATTCTCCAGAAGCTGGGGCTGCAGAATAGGATGGTATACCCTTCAATCTTTAAATCTGAAAGAAATTACTTCCGGTGACATCTCCAAGGTAATGGCACACTAGCGGTGGAGCTCTCCCCCCTCTAACAATATAATTCTCCTCCACACGTGGTAAAAACATTTAATACTTCAAAATATGGCATCAAAGAACAGTGGAGGAGGCACCTCAAAGAAATCCAGGGTGAAATCTGACAAAAACAAACCATATGAGCGAGGAATAAGCCCAGCAAGCTCAATCGCGAGCAGTGTGGAGTCCTTGGCGTAGCAGACGGACATACGAACGTACGAATGTGCCAGCAGAAACAGACCACCCGGTCTACCTAAGTCTGTGCTCGAGTGTGCAGCCAACACCCCAGCTTGCAGCTGCCCCAACCTCCCTTGTCATCCCACTGCCACCCCCCACCCTCACTCTCCCTGTTCCCCGTCCCATGCCCTTTGAAGCTGTTCACAGATTTATATGACATTACCCATTCTGGTATGGCATTCCATTTTGCTACCACCCTCTCTGTGAAAAAGTGTCATCATTTCCTTCCTAAATCTTCCCCCCTCTATCCTTAGCCCGTGCCCTCTGGTGACCCTCCCCCTCCTTAACTTAAAGACACCATATGTCCCATCCTTATTGATTCCCCTCAAATAATTGAATGTCTCTATCATGTCCCCCCTGTCCCTTCTATCCTCCAGGGTGTACATATTCAGGTCTCCCAGTCTGCTGTCATAGTCTCTCCCCTCCATTCCACATATCATCTTTGTTGCCCTCCTCTGCACCCCATCCAGTAGCCTAACATCACGCTTTAGGTATGGCCTCCAAAACTGCACACAATACTCTTAAGTGCGGCCTTACCAGTGACCTGTAGAGGGGCAAGGTCACCTCTCTCCGCCTGGACGAAAAACCCCTCGCTATGCACCCCAGCATTTTGTTCGCTTTTGCAGCCACTCTCCTGCACTGGGCAGTGTCATTCATAGTCCCTGTTATCATTACCCCTAGGTCCTTCTCCTCCTCAGTGATCCCCAGCTTAACCCCCCCCCCCAGCCAGTATTCTCTCCTTGGGTTCTTCACCCCAAAGTGCATAACCTTACACTTCTTTGCATTGAACCCCAGCTTCCACCTCTCTGACCACTCCTCTAGCTTGCACAGGTCCCCCTGCAGCTGCTTCCATCCCTCCTCTCCATCCACCACTGCTCCGATTCTGGTGTCGTCAGCGAACAGACTTACCTTGCTCACCACCCCGTATGCAATGTCTGATATGAAGAGCCCAAACAATACTGGCCCCAACACAGAGCCCTGTGGCACCCCACTCGTCACCAGCCTTGGAGTTGAGAGCTCCCCTCTCACCACCACCCGCTGCAGCCTGCCACTCAGCCAGCTTGTAATCCAGTTCATCATTTGTGCCCCTACCACTACACCAGTTAGCTTCCCCCCAAGCCGCCCATGAGGCACCGAATCGATGGCCTTGCTGAAGTCAAGTACAGAACATCCACCACATGACCCTTTATCCAGCTCACTTGCACCCAGTCATATTTATTGTACGAGGTTGGTTTGACAAGACTTCCCTGAAACAAACCCATGCTGCCTCCCATCCGTGCAGACTTTTCTCCTCCAGATACGACACCAGCCTTTCCTTTAGTATCGTTTCCATGAGTTTACACACTATGAAGGTGAGACTTACTGGACGATAATTACCTTGTTCATTCCTTGGCCTGCTCTTGTGTAATGGTACTACATGTGCCATCCTCCAGTCCAGTGGCACACATTCCGACTCCAGTGAGGTGCTGTACAGATCCGCCAGCGGCTCTGCCAACACCTCCGCTATCTCCCTCAGCACCCTGGGGTGGATATCATCCAGGCCTGGTGCTCTGTCTACCTTCAGTCACTCTAGGACTCTACTTACCTCAATTCTTCCATCTGTCACCACCCTCCAAGCCCATGCAGGTAGCGGTCCCCCCTTTCTTCCGTGAACACTGAGCAGAAGTATTCATTCAGTGCTTCTGCCTGCTCCTCCCCCTTTTCCGTCCACTCCCCACCCCTTTTTATCCTCACTATTGTCTCCTTGCACTTCCTTTTCTCCCTGATGTATCTGAAAAAGTCTCCCCCACCCCATTAATTCCTTGTGCTAATCTCAGCTCTCCCTGGGCCTTGGCTTCTCTCACTTTTCTAGTCACCTCCCTGGACCATCCTGCATATTCCTCCCTGTCCACTTCCTTCCCTGTCCACCTAAACCTCTGGTGCGGCACTCGGTTTGCCCTCACCACCTCCATAACCTCGTTGTTCAACCAGCATGGTTTTCTTGCTCTGCTCCTTTTTCTCTGTGCCTTGGTGCAGGCTTCTGTTGCCTCCGTAACCCCCCATTTAATAATATCCCATTTCTGCTCCACGTCCATGTCCTGCCTTATGCCCTCCAGTTTCCCTTTCAGTACTTTCTGCATCCTCTCAAAGTCCACCCCCCCCCTGAAGTTTACCACCCGAGTAACTGATGTTTCTGGCTCCCCACACATCGTGATATTAAACCACACCATTTGGTGATCGCTGTCGGCTAGTGGGTCCTCTACCTTTATTTCCCTCACTGCCTCCCCATTCGACAATACCCAGGGCCCCGAGTTTTCCGCAATTCCGCGGGTGCCGCAAACCGCGGAAATATCCACGAATTTGCCGTCGCCCGCGGAATTCGCAGCTGCCCAGAACAAGCGTGCCCTCGCGAAATGTTAGTATGCCACGCTGGGAGCCCACCCCAGCGTGGCAAAAGCTTCATTTGCCGACAGGGGTGCCCAATCCTCTGTCAGCTTCACTGTCCCGCACCCCCCCAAGCTGTCTGGTGCCACGCTGGGAGCCCACCCCAGCATGGCAAAAGCTTAATTGCCTGACGGGGTGCCCAATCCCCATCGGTTTCACTGGCCCCGAAGTCTTTATGCCACGCTGGGAGCCCACCCCAGCGTGGCAAAAACTTCCTTGCCACGGGTGCCCAATCCCCGTCCGGCTTCACTGACCCCCCAAGCTGCCTGGTGCCACGCTTGGAGCCCACCCAGCGTGGCAAAAGTCCCTCCTTGTGTGGGAATCCAAAAAACAGAACAAAACCTGAAACAAAGAATCTTCCATCGTTGATTCTTTTGTGCCCCCTCTCCCAACCCGCACAACCCTCTGCGTACTCACCTCCCCAGACCCCACCTCACCCCCACCTCAACCCATACTTACCTCTGGAGCCCAGCGATGATCTTCTGTGGACCGGGAACACGCTCTGCACTCTTCAAAGCCGACGCGAACTGAAGAAATGCCGGTAAGCTGTATAACGGCATAAATGGATTTTTCAACTTTAGTGCATATCTCAGCCATTTCTGGGAATTTTTCACCAAATTTTCAACATGGGGTTTTGGGACCAACCTCATGAACTGTGACACTGTTATTTCGTATCGGTTCCGAAGGTGTTTTGCAGTCACTGCGCGCGGAACCACCTTTCTGGAATGATTCCGAAATGACAGTGTCACAGTTCATGAGTGTAGGCCCTAAAACCCTATGTTGAAAATTTGTGAAAATATTCCCCAAAACGACTGTTTTATTTAGCGTATGCTATGCAGTTCCTACGCACGCCAGAATTTCTTGAGCATTTTTATATTTTCACCCAGATTTTCAGTATTGCCATTTTACCACACCTCCTTATGAACAGTACAACTGTCATTTTTCACATCTCACCTGAAAAGTGTTTTCGCACATGTAGCGCACAATGGCATGGTCAGTGTGTGAAATCAATGTTCCGGACAGATTAATAAAATCACAGTGATACTGTTCATGAACAGAGGTCTTAAACTGGCTATGTTGAAAATTTGGTGACAAACGCCCATAAAATGACTGTGTTATGAGCGTGCATTGTGTCAGATTTGGCAAAAAGGAAAAAAATTAATGGGTAAACGCGTCGCAGAATTGCTGCAGAAATTGTTGAGGCAGTCGCAGAAGTTCTGTGCGAAAATGAGAACCCTGCCGCAGAACTTTGCTCTGATGTGCCGAAGAAAAAAATCGGGGCCCTGACAATACCAGATCTAAAGTGTTCTTTAGCCTAGTAGGTACAGTAACCAACTGTGTCAGGAGACCCTCCTGGATAGCGTCCAGGAGCACTTGCTCCTTAGCACTGGAGGTGACCGGAATGCTCCAGTCAACCCCGGCAAGTTGAAATCCCCCACAATGACCACCTTCCCTTTTCTACATGCCTGTTTGATTTGTCCCACTAACTCCCTGTCAAGCTCCTCAGACTGGGACGGCGGCCTGTATGCCACCCCAAACCTCACTTTCCTACCCCTTGAGTCTAGGAGCTGCAGCCAGATTGCCTCTGTTCTCCTTTCTTCTCCCTCGTCCCTTGTGCATTTGATCCCGTCCTTCACATAGACTTGCCAGATGGAGATACAGAGGTGGAGAGGGAAACCTTGACTCACTCATGTTTTGAAATGTTACTGTCTGAAATAAAACAGTTTTGAACAGAGACAAAACAGGTGTTTAACCGACTGCACACTGACCTTACAACGCTGGAGAAGAGTCTCGGAGCCACCGAGGAATGAATTTCGACTACCGAGGATGACCTTCAGTATCTTACACAGGCGGTCGATTTCCTGGTGCGGCAGCAAGAACAGACAGCGGCAAAGTGTCTTGATCTGGAGGCCTGCTCTCGGTGTGACAATATGAGAATCTATGGAGTGCCTGAGGGAGCTGAAGTTGGAGACATATCGGACTTCATTTCAGATATGCTGAAACAC
This sequence comes from Neoceratodus forsteri, assembly GCA_016271365.2. Classification (NCBI taxonomy): domain Eukaryota; kingdom Metazoa; phylum Chordata; order Ceratodontiformes; family Ceratodontidae; genus Neoceratodus; species Neoceratodus forsteri. The sequence continues at coordinate 1,508,225,199 of CM057450.1, forward strand.
ATCCTATCACTACCACAAGCATTTATGTTCAGAATAGAGAGAGCTCATTGGGCTTTAGTGCCAAAACCGACTGGGGCAAAGGTGAGGCCTAGAACCATAGTGGTGAAATTTTCTACTTTTAAAGACAAAGAGCAGATCCTAAGAACAGCATGGCAACAAAGAACCGTCCAATATAATGGATCAAGGCTACTATTTGATCAGGACTACCCTCCAGTCATCCAACAGCAACGTATGGTCTATGCCCCTCCTCCGAACTCTACGTGCAGAGGAAGTGAAATTTCAAACCCCTTATCCGGCATCCCTGAGAGTTTTCTGGAGCGAGGGAACTGAGGTATACCACCGTCGAGGAGGCAGCAAAGCACTACAGGAGAAGGGCCATACTATACCTCCCAATGAGCAGCAAAATCTACATGTGTTTAAGCCCCGAACCCTCTGGCAAACAGCTACCCAGCTCAACCTGAGATCTGCAGGGAAACGCTCTGCCCCAGCTACACTGCAGGACATCAAAAGCATCCTAAGGAAGATGGCCCACCCCAGAGACCCAGCAGCTCGGAAGACAGTACCGAAGTGCATGGACACTTGAATTCAAATAGTGAGTACTGATTTGTTGTTGTCATTTGCTGCCTCATGGCTTTTGCCCTAGGGGAGCACTGGTGGCTGAGCAGTTCGCAGGGGCTCATTGCAACGAACGTCACAAGATCAATAAGGCCCCATCAGACACCAGCCGAACTCGGGGGAAACCCTGCCCCCGCGTTGAGACTGTAGTAGGACTGCTCCGCTGGATTAGCAACAGACAGAGCATGAAAATTAATCGGTCATTTTTACATCTGACGCCAACTGCAGACTTTCATTGTTTCTGCTTGGGTAAAGAACAGTTAAAATGTTAACCTAGTTAATTATTTCACTGGTACCCTGCAGCGCTCGCACACTCCCGCTGAGGGAGAAACTTAAAGTCTTACACCAGAGCGTATGGAGTATTTCTTAGTAGCGCAGAATGTGCAGAAGCAGTCGATAACTTGCTCTAAAGCTGAATTTAAAGGGATTGATTACTAACAATTTTTAAAGTTTACAGTCCCCTAATGTTGTTGGGGGAGAGAGAATAGAAACGGGCAGTGAGACTGCATTTCTTCAAGCTTCTATCACTGCTATGGGTTGAGGTGCTCATATGAATTCCACCACGCGAGCTAAGCTCCCCAATTTTCCCGGTGGCACTGCATAGCCTGAACATTTGGCTAGGACTCACTTTCACTAGAGTCCAGAGGGACCGAGTCAGAGGGACGACTCCTTCTCTTCCTTTCCGATTAGAGCATTCTGCATCTCAGCTCACTCGGATACTAAGGGTGCCTACTGGATTGCACCCCTACCTTGGAGGTCATTATGTATATAGTTACATCTCTGAAGAGAGAGCTCTTGCCCAGGGTTCCATCTTTGGGGATGCCCTGTTTATTGAAGGTTACTGTTTATTGTTATCTCTGTTGTACTGTATGTTGTCTGGTTACATAGTAGATCAGTGTTATACCAACGATGTCGGGGAAAACGATGTGAAAGGAAGAACAATAAGCATAGGGGGAATAGCCCTCCTATCAGGCGCAGAAGAGGGGAGGTGAGCTCTCATCTCGGAGTGGTTGGTGGGAAGTAGGAGGGGTTGGGGAACCTTGTCCCATGCACAATTAAAGGCCTCTTATTTAAAATCCAATGGGTGATAGACGTAACATCGCAATCCTGTCGCACAATGTCAATGGCTTAAACAGCCCTGTTAAGAGACAAAAAGTTCTCTCAGTTCTTAAAAAGCAGACACCTTCTTTTGTACTGTTACAAGAGACCCACCTCAGTAAAACAGAACACCTTAGGGAAGATTTGGTTACTCACATGTGGTACCCTCCTCGTACGGGAAAGGCAAAAGGAGGGGCACAGCCATATTAGTCACTCAAGGTGTTCCCTTTTGTGCGTCTTATACATATTCAGATTCAGAGGGGCGCCTGGTGATATTGTTAGGCACCCTAGAAGGCATACCGATCACGCTTGTCTCTCTCTACATTCCTCTGGGCTCCCTGGTAGCCACGACTCGAGCCCTACTTCACCAAATAATGGAGCACCACACAGGTTCTTTAACAGCAGGTGGGGACCTTAACCAAATAACAGAACAGACAGACTCATCTAACCCAAGACCCTCACAAAAGACAGCAGCTAGTAAAGCTAAAAGGGAATATATGAGGAGGGCTTTCTGAGTGGATGCCTGGCGACAGCTCCACCCAGGGAAAAGGGAGTTCATCCATTTCTCCCCTCCCCATGGATCTTACGCCTGTCTTGATTACTTTTTGGTCTCAGGAGAACACCACCACCAAGTGAGGAGCTGTGATCATATTCCCTCAATTTTATCCGACCATTTACAACTCTCCCTGAAGTTGGAGTGGAGATCAGAAATGAGTCAATCCCTTCGGAAATTTAATAATTATTTGTTAAACTTGAATGAATTCACTGAATTAATAAAACAAAGAATACCTCAGATCATACAAGAAAATGATTCTCCTGAGATCTCCAGGGCAACCCTATGGGATACAATAAAAACAGTCTTAAGGGGAGATGAGATTACATTTGCTGCCCACTTTAGAAAGCAGCAAAATATGCAATTAGAGAGACTCCAAGAACAGCTTCAGGAACTACAGACACTCCATGCGGGTGGAGATGATGCCGTGATTCCCCTGTTGCAAACAACCAAGCAACAAATTCAAAAACTTATTGATATCAAGATGGAACAGGATCTACAGCGCCACCGTGAAAAATTCTATGAAACTGGACCGAGGGTAACTCGCCTATTAGCTCACCGGCTGAGACAAAAGACCTCCCAGACCACAATAACCAAAATCAGAGACCCCAAAAATGGACAGTCAATGAGATCACCTAAACAGATATTGGACATTTTTAAGGAATATTACTGAAGTCTCTATACCCCAGAACAAACGGCAAATGAGCTGCGGATTCGGACATATTTGTTGAAACTGAAGTTACTGAAACTTACCCATGAGCTCAGGCAGCAGACAGACAAACCATTTAACCCAGCTGAATTAACAACTGCAATTAAAAATCTGAAACCTAACAAGTCCCTGGGCCCTGATGGTTATATGTCCGAATTCATTAGATTCTTCAGGAAGGACATAGGGGATCCTCTCCTGGCGGCTTGCACGATGGCCCAAGCCAGAAACCTGGAATTATGCGGTCATTATTCCGAAGCCGGCCAAAGACATCACTCAGTGCAAGTCATATCGACCTATCTCAATACTCAATATGGATTACAAACTTTATACCACTATGTTGGCGCAGCACCTGGAGCTGGTCCTGCCTAGACTGATCAAATACGACCAGACGGGTTTGGTCCCAGGACAGGAGACCCAGAATAATATTAAACGGACTTTGTCCCTCCTACATCATGCCGCCCAGTCAGGGTCACCCTTCCTACTCTTGAGTTTGGATGCGGAGAAGGCCTTCGACCGGGTGGCAGGGAATTTCCTGGGTCTGTCACTCGAGACCTTTGGATTCTCGGACACCTTTATCAAAATTATAAAAAATATTTATACTAAGTCTAAGGCCTATATTAAAATAAATGGGGGTGTCCACACCGGTCTCTTTGCTTCATGGCACCAGACAGGGGTGTCCTTCCTCTTTCTCCCCTCCTCTTCGCCTTATACCTAGAACCACAGGCCCAGGCTTTGAGGCAGGAGGAGGGAGTGAAAGGCTTGCAGGCAGGGGGAGAACACACAAACTCATCCTATAGGTGGAATATCTCCTGATTTACCTCAATAACCCAGAGAGATGCCTAGTTCCATTATGGGACAGCCTGAAGGAATTTAGCCTTGTGGCAGGGTATAAAGTAAATACCACCAAGACTGAGGTGTTGAAAATAAATTATATTCCTCCTGATAGAATAAAGGAAAGCTTTCCCTTTAAACGGAATTTAAAACAGCTGGGATATCTTGGGGTACACTTAGGCCTAGACGCCTCTCAGATATTCAAGCTTAACATTGTTCCTATCCTGGAGAAGTTGGGGATGGAGTTGGAGAGGTGGGCGATCATCCCCATCCCCTGGTACAAAGGATAGAGGCGGTCAAAATGGTGCTGCTCCCAAGGTTTCTGTACCTGTCACAATCACTGCCTATCCACATCCCAGATACATATTTCAACAAGCTGAATAAAGGAATTTCTCGATTTATATGGGGGGTCTCAAAAGCCCAGAATAAGGTTCTGTGTCCTCCAGATTCCCAAGGGGGCCTCTTCCTTCCTAATTTGAAGTTATATCACCAATTAAGAACAGCATTTGAGATCAAAGAAGGTAATCTTACCAGAATGAACAAAACCCTTCTCACCAAAAAGGAGACCCATTTACTTGAAGGGGGTAAGAATCCATATACAGGCTTTACCATCCAGAACTGGTATAAGACACTAGATGACAAGTCCGCTCAGACTTGGAGATCCCTCCTCACATCGGTAATAATAGTAATAATAATTTTATTTCATATAGTGCCTTTCAGAATATCAAAGCGCTTCACAAATACAACACACACAGTTAAACAATAAATAGGCATAAAATCAAAGAAAATCAGGGAATGCTTTTTCCCACAGAAAGGTCTTCATTGCCTGCTTAAAACTCTCCACAGTCCTGCACTCCCGTAGCTGACGAGGTAGAGAATTCTAGAGGGATGGGGCAACGTGCATGAAAGCCCATGCCCCAGATGACTTAAATCTAATCCTCGGATTCTCCAGCAACCCCTCATCAGCCGAGCGGAGTTGACGCATAGGGGTGTAAGGAATCAGAAGTTCTTTCAAGTGGTCTGGACCCAGTCCGTGTAGGGCCTTGTAGGTTAATAAGCCTACCTTAAAGGTGATCCACAACTAAACTGGCAGCCAGTGCAGATCGCGCAGCACTGGGGTTATATGAGATTTCCTTGAAGCCCCAGTCAATAAACGTGCAGCCGCATTCTGCACTAGCTGCAAGCGGCGGATATCAACCCCAGGAAGCCCTAGGTACAGGGAGTTACGGTAGTCAAGGCGCGAGGTCAGGAAGGCATGGACCAAGACAGGCAAGTCGCTGGACGGAACAAGGTGCTTGATCCTGGCAATGTTCCTAAGATGGTAAAAGGCTAACTTGACGACTGCAGACACCTGATGGTGAAGGGTCAGACCATCGACAAGTATCACTCCCAGGTCATGCACCCAGTCAGAGGTAAGGTTCTGCCCGCCCCCAGAAATAAACCAGATGGCAAATCAGACCCCAACCCCTCTATCCTGCGACCAGGGTCCACCACCAAAACCTCAGTCTTTCCCGCATTCAACTTTAACCCACTAGAACTCATCCAATCTTGGATTTCCACGAGGCAGCTGTTAAATACAGAGAGAGCACACACTTGGTCGGGAGCGAAAGACAGGTAGAGCTGGGTATCATCAGCATAGCAGTGAAACCTCAGCCCATACCGTCTTACAATGTCTCCATGGGGCAGCATATACACTGCAAACAACATGGGGGACAGCACCGTGCCCTGAGGTACCCCACAAGGCAGAGAGACAGACTCGGAAGAAAATATTCCTGAGACAACTCTTTGAGTTCGACTGGTGAGGGAAGATGAAAACCATCTGAGGGCTGTACCCCAGCCCACAGATGAACCTCAGGCTTCGAGCAGAACCCCATGGTCAACAGTGTCGAAAGCTGAAGAGAGATCGAGGAGTACCAAGATAGAACGGTTCCTCCGATCTCTCACCATTAGGAGATCATTGAGCACCCGAACCAGAGCCGTCTCGGTACTATGCCTCTTACGGAAACCCGACTGGAGAGGTTCGTATAAATTATGGATGGATAGATGGTTCTCCAGTTGAGTTGCCACCACTTTCTCGATAACCTTTCCCACAAAAGGAAGGTTCGAGATAGGCCTGTAGTTCAGCAGAGACTCCGGGTCCAAAGAAGCTTTCTTCAGGGAGCTAGGAAACTCACCCGATTCCAGGGAGTACCGGACAATCTGAACTAAGACCGGGCCTATAACATCACTACAACCCAAAATTAGGGAAGTAGGGCCCGGGTCTAAACTACAGCACGTGGGGCGCATCCCCTGGACAATCCTCATAATGTCAATGAACTCCAGTAGGTCAAAGGTACTCCAGGAAATACCCGGCATGGTGACCGAGCACTGACCAACCATATCTCCCATAGAACGAGACAGACGAAACTCCCACCTGATGTCGGCCACCTTATTCGCAAAGAATCGAGTGATCTCTTCACACTCAGTTTGTGATAAAACTCGACGGAGCTGCAGACAGGCTGGGTTGCACAACCTGTCCACAGTTCGGAAGAGTTGAGCCAGTTGGTTCCCAGCAACAGCGATTTCCCTGGACAGGAATTCTGCCTTTTATGGGAGATCGCTGATTGATAGAGTTGATAATGCTCTAACAAAATAAGATGGTCGGTATCCAAAGGGATTTACGCCAGCGACGTTTCTAACTCATGCCCCAATCCTCCGTGATCTCCTCAGCGACCCATCAAACCGTGGGGTCCGAGGGGCTGCTTAAGGGGATGAACACGGACTGGAGCAATCTGATCAAGAGCTGAAGTAATAGCCTTATTATAGGCCACCACTAAGTGCTCTGGATCGGTGCTGGTCTCACCGAACACCGAGAGGTCAACCACCACCACCAGTTCTTCAGGGACCACATCCCACAAAGGGCGGTAACTGACCAACTCCACAGGGGCAGACCTACTCAGGGCGGTAGAGAAATTGAACCTCACGGTGTAGTGATCAGACTAACCAACCGGTTCCACCCCCAAATCAGAGGCCTCGATCCCCAGGAGGAAGACCAAATCAAGAGAGTGACCACCATTGTGGGTAGCTGAGGAAACAACCTGTGTGAAGCCCAGTGATGTCATCAACTGGAGGAAGTGTTGTCCAAAACGCAAAGATTCGTCGTCGACCCAGGCACTGAAGTCGCCCAGAACCATCAGTCTGGGCGACTCCAATGCCATGTCCGTGGCAAAGTCCGCTACTTCCTGCAGGAACAGCTTCTCATCCCCTGGTGGACAGTAAATGAGAGCTATCCTGCACCCCCACCAGTTACCACAGTGCACTCAAATGATTCAGCTTCCTCAACTGGTACACCAGTGAGGCCCAATTCCGTCTTAAAACAGACTGCTACCCCCCCGCCCCTGCGATCCAACCTCAGACGATGTATCACCGAGTACCCGGAAGGAACAGCTGCCTCCAGAATTGGGGCAGCATTACCATCTAACCAGGTCTCTGTGATGCAAGTCAGATCCGCTGTTCCAACAAAATCCGCAATCAATGCAGTCTTGTTCTTAATGGATCTGGCATTGCATAACAATGCCCGGATTGGACGATGCACATGGGCCGTCCAGACTACTTGCCCGCCCAAAAAGGAGGTGCCCTTGGGTATGGAGACGAGACATGGATTATCACGTTCCAGGCTCCATTTCGCCCCAGGGCGTCTTCTGGTCTTAACCACCCAATGGGAGAAACCCGCTCATTCGAGCTCCAATGTCCGCACCCTCCAACCCACGCCCGCCCCCTCACCCTGCGAGCAATTCCCAGCACCCGACAGCGCTGGTAAGTAAAAGCAGGAAGCGGGGGGGAAGAGAACGGGGGGAGGGCATGGAGAGAGGAGGCCGAATAGCGCAGTACTGGAGGAGCAAGCAGACACATTATGCAAGATACCCCCAAAATGTGGCTAACACCACATGCAATCCTAATTTCCTAAACAAGAAAAAGTGCAGTTGAAATCTCCTAAAAAATATAAATCACAACACCCCAATAAGTCCAAAGGCAACAGAACAAACTAAAAATAAACCAACTTATCAAACAAAAACAATAGACTAATCCAATAAAATAAAATCCCCAGGCAGCCAGTAACTCTCACTAACTGGTGCCGCTAATTAAAAACAAACTTGACAAAAATAAAAATAAAATAAACATAAATATAACCCCCCGGGCTACACTATACTCTCACTAGGTAACCAGGAGGAGCAAAGTGGTACTCTCACTATCACAAAAATAATGAAATGGGTCAAACAGAAATAACAAAGTAAACAAAATTAACACAGATATTGTACTAAAGTCATTAAAAAACGTCAGGAAGTCCCAGTCCTAGGCACTCTGACTGCCAGATCTTCCAAAGGTGCAAGGGTTCTCCAGATGCAAAATGTAAATGGTAAAAAGAACAAAACTAAACCAAAATTTGGAGCATGTCCAACAGCCAGGAACCCCGGAAACACTCTCACTGATTCAGGGGTTTTAAGTCACAACCAGGCAGTCAATCCCCAAAAGGAAGCACAGGGAGGACTTCAGGACTAGTTATGTTCCCCCCTTGCTAAAGCCCCACTGGCTATCCCCAGCCCACCACCAGGCCACAGCAGATTGCTACGAGACCCCAAAGGAGCCCACCCAGATGGTCACCCCGGGGTTTCCTAGAGGAAGGGACCACCACCCACTGATTCCCCAGTGAGGGAAGTCCCCCCCCCCCACACCACTATAGACAAAGGGGCCAGGACTCACCAGAAAGGGCAATACAAGCAGGGAAATAAACAGCAGAAATCCTGGACTGGACAAGATCCACTGGGAAATCAAGAGACCAGAACCAAGAGTACAGCTCATGAGAATTCCATCTTCTTCAGCATAAAATCTTCCCAGGAATTAGTCCAAGCACAAAAAGAAAAACCAGGCCGGAATCCAATTAGACTCAGGCCTCAGTACTCACGGACCAAAATGGCATAAACCAAAGTAGGGAAGAAAAGTCCAACGAAGCAAATAGCTCCAAAAGTCCTTAATGCCAAGATAATCTGCTCCCCGTACAGTCCATGGTCACTGGATCACCGAATCCTCAAGCTCCAACAAAGCCGTCAAGACGGCAAAGAGAACTAGAGAACTAGCAGTCATATACTCCAAAAAAGCAAGTTAAGCAGCATTTGCAGCGAACGTGCATAACGTTGCATTGCTTAGTAAACAGCCGCCGCTCGGGCCCAAACCGCCGCCGCAGCTTGTATCAGTGATCAGGCCCCGAGCAGAGGGACGAGGGGGTGTTATACTTCCTAGCATCCCTCGGATCCTCCACAGTCCCGAATCTCGAAATAAAAGCACCAACCGCCAAAGGTCGAGCACAGCTCACAAAAGTAATAATAAATAAAATACAGAAATAAAACTTCAAAATAAACGTAAACGTCAAAACTTTAAAACAGTTGTAAAATAAAACGCTTCAACTGCAGCAAGAGCACAAACGATCGTACGCCCAGCCTGGCCATCACAATCCTCGGTAGCCTATATAGAATCATTTATTCCATCGAAGTGGGACTCAGGATTCCGTAGATGGGAGGAGAGGGGCCTATTTCTGACTTGGCATTTCCAGAGTGGAGAAGGGATCATATCATCCAGGGCTTGGTGACCAAGTTTGGAATACCCTGGCAAGACAGATTCAAATATTTCCAGGTCAGAGATTATGTGCAGTCCCTTCGACCTTCCCTCCTGAACCAGGCTGCCCCCGGCTGACCTCATTGTGGAAAGGCTGCTCTTAACCTGTGTCACGCAGCATTTCAGTAGGCTTAAAGTCTGTGATAAGAGGGGGTTTTTAGTGTACAAGAGGTGTTTAAGTGTATTGTACTCCATTAAAAGTGTGCTTGCTAGCCTCAGAGCAACCGCGATTTTCTAAAAGGCTGATTTTGATTCGAATACTAGTATGTTTAAAGAAAGGCTGATTTTGATCCGAATGCTAGTACTTTGAGCATGATTTGTATTCCACTCCTTACTGTAATTTGAATCTAGCCCGCCCACACCAGACAGCTCTTCCTCCTCCTTACCTGTATATTAACAAGTCCTTCTCTTTGTCTCCTCTGCTTGTCCGGTGAGCTCCTGCGGTGGTCAAGAGGGCCATTTGTTTCCCTGCCCTTCCCCAAGCTGGAAAAAGGCAAAAAGGTACGGTGGCAGTTTCATCCGAGTTTGAGTGTTGTCAGGAAGGCCCCGCTAGCACTCCGCGCAGGCTGCCCCACTGCCCCCACCACCACCCTTGGTGAGCAGCTCTTCTTATAGCTAAAACCACATGTTGGATTTTAGCCTATCAGCCCACTTCCCCATCTGCAGGCTATATTCTCTTGCCACTAGTAGCCGCTTTGCTGACTCCCTTCCTTGTCCCCAGCACTCCTCAACTGCTAATTATGATACTGTTTATCACGCTGTGCAACCTGCTACCCCCATTCCAGATCCCACACAAGCTCCTCACCTTGAATGCATATCCCCCTTATGGCATTGTTGATCGTCTGCCTGCCGGGCAGTTTTTCTCTGCAGCAGCACCAGGAAGGGTATCATACCTAGACTCTCTGACCCCATTCCATGTTGCTGGTGGATCCACCCCCATGGTCCCATACCCAACCATCACTTATAATGACTACCTCCCCGTTGTATCACACTGTGTTATCCAAGCTATCCTTGGAAGCCACCTCACCTAGAGACTGTGCTACAATCAACACTACCCACCCTGCGACTCCTCTTTCTGGCTACCCTCCATATACTAAACCTCCCTATCCCTACTTTCTCTGGCTGTAAAGGGCCCTTAGCTCAAAAATCTCACCTTTGCAGAAAATTATGCTGGAACCCTGTACTCAGGTTCCTTCTCCTCCTCCTCCTTCTCATGTCTGGGAATATCCACCCTAACTCTGGACCCCTCCCACCCCCTGCAACCCCTCACTCCCCTACCAGTGGTCTGCGCATTGCCACCCTTAACATCATCAGTTTGTTAAAAAAGTGGGATGCCTTCCAGTGCTGGGTTCTACAATACCAGCCTGATGTCATTGCCATGGGTGAAACCTGGCTCTCCCTCCAGACTCGCCAATAACCTCTCTGGTTATAACATATACCGAGCTGACTGGCAAAGTAAGCGTTGGGGTGGCTGCGCTGTTTACATCAAGAACATAATACACAGCCAGGTTCTCCCCGCCCCCCAGCTGGTACCTGGATCCCAGGCCCTCACTCTTAAACTTTCCTTAGGGCGCTCACTGACCCCCTCTCCTCATCACTGCAATATACAGTCCCCCCCAGGGAACAGAAGGTGGCCTTCCACTCAGTACTATCCTACCTGGCCACCCTCCCATCTCAAACAGAAAAAATCTTGCTCAGTGATTTCATTATCAATTGGTTAAGCAAGGCTGCCGCCCTGCTCGTCGATGCAGCCACCACCCAAAACCTAACACAAGTAGTCACATACCCCACCCTACTGAACATACAACATCTTCACCAATCGCCCCCACAAAATCGCAAGCGTCTCAGTTCTCCCGAATGCCTTAGTGACCACTCCCCAGTGTTCTCCTCCTGGACAGGCAAAGCACCCAAATCTCTGCCCAAATTATTCTTACGTTGCAAAATTGGCCCTGGCAAACTTGCCCGTCTTAAATCACATCTCAGCACCTTGGACTGGTCCTTTATTATGAAAACCCATGACCCTGATAGAGCCCTCGACCTCTTCATCCTCTCCTACAACACCATATGTGACAAATCTGCCCCAGTTTCCAAAAGGATGGTCAAAGGCAATCCGGCGCCTTGAATCACTGACAACCTCCTGGCCATGTCCAGAGATTCATTATGGCACCTCTCTAATCAATCTAACCTTCCATCTGATAGACAAAAGTACAGAGATGCCAGGAACAAATGCACTTGGGCCAAAGTGGAGTATTTTAAATCCTCCTTAACATCTACCTGGGGTTCTGGGCGCAATTTTTGGAACAATATTAAGGATATCTGTGGCAAAGTTCCTAACCCTGTCCTGAATCAGATAATGGTCGATGGGTTCCTGACCGCGGATCCTTCTAGTATAGCCACAGCCTTTAACGACACCTTCACAAACCTCAGCCACGTCCTATCTCCTAATTTCTTTGACCCACCCTTAGCCGACACCCCCATTTCCCCCTCCTGAAGCCCCCCCTTTCGCCTATGTCACATTTCACCCAAGTCCACGGAGCCATATCTTAAAACAGCTCTGAGCCACTCGTGCTACAGCAGTGACACCTTAGACTTGAAACTTCTGCGGCTTACCCTCCATGAGGCACTTATCCCAATCACCCATATTATAAACCACTCCCTATGTCTAGGTAAATTCCCCTCTAGGTGGAAATCTGTATCCATCACCCCTATTTTCAAAAGTGGGGACTGTACCCTCACCAATAACTACTGCCCCATCTCCATTATCCCTCCCCTGTCCAAGGCCCTGGAGCGGATTGTCACAGATCAGCTTACAGACCACCTCAACAAATACAACCTTTTCTGTAAACAGCAGCATGGCTTTCAGAAAGGGCACAGTACTACTACTGCCTTACTGGAGTTTACTGCCCACGTCCACTCCGCGTTGGACAGAGGTCATATCACTGGTGCCGTCTTTATAGACCTCACTAAGGCGTTTGACACCGTCAACCACTCTCTCTTGCTGACCTCACTCTCCAACTTTGGTTTCTCTCAGGACGCCCTTGGCTGGTTCTCGGATTACCTCTTGAACCGTTTCCAGCAGGTCGAAATCAGTAACGCCCTATCCAACAGAATGCCCATCCTCTCCGGTGTGCCACAGGGATCCATACTAGGTCCTCTACTTTTCAGCCTCTTCCTTAACTCCCTCCCCAAGTCCTGCCCTGACAACCTAATACTTTATGCAGATGACGCTGTCCTATATTCCACCAACGCGGACCCCTTTGAACTCCACCTTTCCCTGCAATTCTCTTTTAGTGGCACTGAAAATTGGTTCTCCACTCAACGCCTTATTCTCAACTATCAGAAGACCAAAGTCAGGCTATTCTCCCACCCCATGAACTCCCTGAAAGAGCAGTGCCCTCATGTACTAACTGCCAATCTGACCCCTTTAGAGCAAGTGGACTCCTTTAAGTACCTAGGCATTACTCTAGACCCAGCCCTTAAAGGGACACTGTCAACCTGTTTTTCATCATATTATTTCTAGTTAAAACCCCACATTTTATGATTGCTTACCTTCTCTAAAATTTATTGATGTTGCCGTTTCTTTTGTCTGTCTCCTTGTTTAGTAGAACTGAAATGCATGGCAATGTATATTTATAAACAACTTAGTTTTGTTTCAAATCCTGAATCTATTCTTCTTGAATACTTCCTAAACATTAGAAGCACCCCCAAACAGTGCAGTCACTCATGAGGCAGTAGCCACCTAAACTCCCACTCCATCATGAGTGGCTAGACTGTGTTCGAGGTGTTCCCAAGTCCAGGAAAGATGCAGTGGGAGTTGATCAAAGAATGTAAACAAATCTGTTTTTGTGTGGTAACACCAGTATGGTGCGCAGTCTGTTTTCCATTTTTTAAAAGAAAAAAGAATCAGAATCAAACCACTAGCTACATCATCAATCTATACAGAATGTTAGCAATCATAAAATGTGCTTTTTAAACAAGGGACACTTTGAGGCCTAAGGGAGCTGACAGTGTCCCTTTAATTTCCACCAACATATCTAGCTCCTGTCCACCACCCTCAATGGTAGGCTCAGATTGTTGTATCGTTTCAAGCACTGCCTCATCCCGGATGCCCTTAGGCTCGCTGTCTCCGCCTCGGTCCTCTCACTACTTGACTATGGCCTACTCATCTATAGTGCTGCAAACACCTCGGCCCTTTATAGACTCCGTGTCTCCCTAAATAAAGCTTGCCGCCTCATATTGGGATGTGACCATTTTACCCATACTTGCTCTCTCTATGATGCTACCAATTGACTTAATCTCGACAATAGAATCTGGTTCCATACTTGCTCATGGCCAAAAAGATTGCCCTCGGCCTCTCCCTCCCTGGGCTCTCCTCCTTAGTCCACCCAGCTCCGATGATTAAGCATACACGTAGCTCTGGCAAGCCGCTCCTCTCGGTTCCCCTCTGCCGAACCTCTCAGTTGCAAAGGTCCTTCAGCTACATGGCCCCTTCTTGGATGAACTGCCTACCCTCTTCTCTAGTGAACGAAAATAGAACTGGCCCCTTCAAAACATACCTCAGGGCCCACCTGAGGTCCTCAAATACCTACGACTGCCAATGATTCCTTGCTTGTGTCCCCCCACATAGCCACCCGACATATTGCCCTGCCTCCCCCCCCCTTGTCCTTTCTCCCCTGACTATGTCCTCTGGCCTGCTTACCCCTTTGACCTTGTTTGAGCTGAAGACTCTGTTATTTCGTCTAACTACAAATGCCTTACTAATGACTTGTATAATTTACTACTAGTAACCATCTGTTAGCCTTCACTGTTTTGTAAATATGCTGGACTATGTACCTTGTTGACTTACTAATGTATGTTATGTTCTCTGCAACGTGGAACCTTTGTAAAGGAGTCTTTGACTCAAAGGTATATCCGATTACTCAATAAATAAATAAAATAAAAAAAAAAAAAGACAGGCCAATTTTAATTACTATGGAGGAGATGGGTCATTTACATCTCTACACAAAGACCTGAATTTGTCCCTTGAATGGAGAGGGGAAGAGGAGTGGGTGCTTCCCCACGAATACCCAGCCCAGCCTCCATGTGTTCACCTGGTGCTTGTGGGGAGTGACCTTAGACCCTGGCTTTCGTTATTAGCACAATCAGTTAACCCTAACCATATTTTCTATTTTTACCAATGTCTAGATCTAAAGACCCCTATGGATACGAATATTATATGGATTGTATGAATTGACATGTCTTCATTATATGGTTTTATCTAATGCCTTTCATCTCAATTATTACCTTAGTTAGAATTTCTTTTTATCCAGCACCTCCAGACCCAGTGAAATGTAGTAACTGTATTAAGAAGATAGCACTGTTATGTACATATGTTCCTGTAATTTGTTTGTGGTATATTTGCTGTATCCAAAATGATAAAGTTGGAAAAAAAAAAATGAAAGAAATGGAATGTTTTACAGATCTAGATTACGTGGCTGCACCTGTTAAGTGCTGCAGTGGTTAGGGAGCCCCACATTCACGGAACAGCTGGTGACACTCTAGTCTAAAAGAACAAAGAAACTGGGAGGAGTACTGCTCCCAAATGGACACCTCGGTACACTTGCCTGCCCCCTCCACCAGCACTGCTTCCCCTGACCAATGCCAGAAGAAATGAGGGACATACAGAAAAGCAGTTATGGGGCACTTAGCTCTACTTCAAACTGCAGGCACAAAGCAGCACAGCAGCAGTCGGGGATCCAGAGCATCTGCACACACATCTTCCTCTGAGTCCACCCCCCACCGACAGGAATTCACTCCTGCATTTGAAACCAGTGTATGTGGCAACAACCACTCAGCATATGAACAACAGCAGCCTTATCTCTTCCCACGTCTAAACAGCGGCTCCCGCCTGGGCAGACATTGTACAAGCCCATGAAGAACTGGTAGCCACTGTTCAACAGAGAATTTATTTATTTATTTTATTTTATTACAACTAGGATTACAAGTACTTTTGAGCCAGGCTCTTTTCAAAGTACCTTGCCATCCAAAATATCTTCTAAATCGCATTTGTAATTACCTACTGCAAGAGCCCTCTCGAAGTAAGATCTTTACTTGACTCTTTTGCAAACACATTTTCTTACTTGCACTGCAAAGTCTAGATGGTTAACAGTGTCCTGAGGATAATGTGTGCCTAGGTCCTAATATTTAATTTTCTCAGTCTTACACAAAACTAATCTCTATTCAGGATAAATTAAGCTGTCTGCGCCCCCCCCCCGGTTGCTCAGCTTGTGATGGTAAGGCCATATCTCAGCTGGCGCTAACTTAACAAGTCTGACCCTGGTGCACCCCTCCCGACACCATCCATGGAAAATACTAGCACCCCCAATATGGTTGTTGGACTGTTGCCTTCTCCCTCCACTAGAAGTGTAGAGGTTGCAATCTTTCACGCTCTTGGGCAGGGATGTTCAGAAGGCATGCCTTGGTGCCCCAGAAAATACTGTTACCCTCAGCAGCACTGTACTACAGTGTCTGATGCTCACTGTTGACATTGCCCCTGTTTCGTCTGAATACTAAGGTAATGCCAAAATGTGGTCAGTGCCGACTTGAGTGGTCTGGCCCTTATGCCCCCCACCCCTACCACATGAGCATCCGAACATAAGCATCTTCTCATCTGAACACAGCGAATCGCTAACAATGCACTTTAAACTGTAGTTATTCTCCTCCCCTGGTAGCGAAGGTGGTTTCTGTCGTGACACACTTCAGCTGAGACTGACTGACGGGTCACATCTCTGTGCGCCCCTACAGAAAAACACTGCAGTGCCCTACTTCTAAGACAGTGTTGTATTACAATGTCTCTCTACCAACAGTACTAGTTCCCTTTTTCTCCCTCCGGAGCCCCTATGTGTACCATATGGCCATGCATTACTCAGATGGGAGCTCCCCAAGGGTCGAGCCCCTGTGCCCTTTTCAAAAGCACTTCTTCCTCTGTTGTTCTATTTTAAAATAACTGTACAGTGTATTTTATTACTGCTATTTGGCTGTTCATCACTCTGCTACACTTGGTATACTAGGTATCAGTCCCCCATGCGGCTTCTTGACAGACTCCCCCCCGGATGAAAGTGATCTCCCCAATGCCCTTCAGTTTCCCCTCTCAAGTGCTACCACCCTACTAAGTGTATGAGATCTAGTGCAGACGTCTCCTACCTAAGGGAAGCACCCGACTCCAGTCTTTTTTCCTTTTACTCATCTACCCCTCCCCAAGACCTATCTTTTTACCATTAGATCATAGCAGCCCTCCCATGGATCTCCTAGATTACCCCACTCCTACCACCATAGTTCAGTTCTGCAATCTTTCTTTGCTGGCTGCCCCACCAGTATCGTACTTTCACTGTGCCAGGCTCACTTCTGTCAAACAGCATACTAAGTCAGGGAAGATGGCGCTTACAAATGGTTACTGTCACTCTCCGGAGGTAGAAACAACTACCCCCCTCAACTGTCAAACCCTTTTTTGCAAGTATGACCCTAAACCCCCTCCCTCCTTGGAGTGCCCCAGTACATCATACAATACCTGCTCCTTGTAGGCAGCTGCAGCCAGTGGCAGTCACAGAAGTTTAAACATAGAAACACAGACATTGACGGCAGACAAGGACCGCTTGGCCCACCTAGTCTGCCCATTTCCCTACCTACAGGATAAGCTGCAGATCCTATTTAACCAACAACCTATTTCTTCCTACCCCCCACAAAAACTGCCTTATGTCTGTTCCATGCATTCTTGAATTCTCCCACAGTTTTAGACCCCACAACCTCCTCAGGAAGGCTGTTCCATGCGTCCACCACCCTCTCTGTGAAAAAATACATCCTCACATTGCCCCTGAGCCATCCCCCCTCTATCTTCAAATTGTGTCCCCTTGTTCTTGCACATCTCTTTTTCTGAAAGATGCTACCCTCTTGGACTTTGTTGATTCCACTGAGGTACTTGAAAGTATCTATCATGTCCCCCCTCTCTTCAAGGGTATACATATTAAGCTCCTTTAGTCTCTCCTCGTTTGGCTGCTCTTGCAGACCCTGCACCACTTTAGTTGCCCTCCTCTGGACTGCCTCCATCCTGTCTATGTCCTTGCAGAGATGGGGACTACAGAACTGGACGCAGTACTCCAGATGGGGTCTCACCAACTGTCTGTGCAGAGGGATAAGAACTTCCTGTTTTCTGCTGGTGATGCCTCTGCTTATACATCCCAGTATCCCCCCAGCCCTCCCTACTGCCTTCTCACATTGCTTGCTAACCTTAAGGTTATCTAATATGATTACCCCTAGATCCCTTTCAATTTTTGTTGTTCTTACTACCTCTCCCCCAATGTATAATCTTTCCCTGGGTTCTTGTTTCCCAGGTGCATTATTTTGCACTTCTTTGCATTGAATCCAAGCTGCCATACTTCTGACCATTCCTCCAACCTTGCCAAGTCCCTTCTCATCCTTTCCACGCCTCCTTGTGTATCAACCCTGTTGCAGATCTTCTTTCCAGTCCCTCTGCAACGTCACTTGTAAAGACATTTAAAAGGACTGTACCCGGTACTGAACTCTATGGTACCTCGCTAGTAACCCCTCTCTTCAGAGTGGACTCCATTTATAATTACCTTCTGTGTCCTGTTGCCCAGCCAATGTTTTTCCCAGGCTGGTTAATTTGATTATTAATCTTTTGTGTGGGACTATGTCAAATGTCTTGCTAAAGTCTAGGTAGGCCATGTCCACAGCCCCTTCCTGATCTACTTCATTGGTCACCCAGTCAAAGAAATCAATTAGATTCGTCTGACATGACCTTCCCGCAGTGAACCCATGCTGCCTTGGGTCCTGTGCCCCACTGACCTCTAGGTACTCAACAATTCTTTCCTTCAGAAGTGATTTCATCACTTTCCCTACCACAGAGGTCAAACTGACAGGTCTGTAGTTTCCTGCCTCTGTCTTTCTCCCACTTTTGTGAAGGGGAATCACATCCACCTTCCTCCAGTCGTCAGGTACCACACCATCCTCCCATGATTTGTTAAAAAGGGTAGTCAGTGGTGTCACTAGTTCTCTCCTTAATTCTTTTAGAATTCTGGGATGAATTCCATCAGGCCCCATTGCTTTGTCCACCTTCAGTTTTAGGAGTTCTTTCAGAACCCATTCTTCTGTGAAAGGACTGGGATCGACCCCCCTGTCCAGAGTGATTCTGTTAATTGGATTAGGCACCTCCCCTTCCTCCTCTTTTGTGAATACTGAGCAGAAGTATTCATGCAGTATCCCTGCTTTTTCACTGTTCCTCTCTGCCCACCCACTGTCCATTCTATTCAGCCTCACTATCCCTCCCTTTGTCTTTCTACAGTCCCTGATATACTGTATCTATAAAATGTTTTAACCCCCTTCTTAACCGAGTTGGCTATCTTTTCCTCAGTTTTGGCCTTTGCTATTCTGACTACCCTTCCTGCTTCCTTCTGCCTTAACTGGTACAGTTCTCTGTCCTGCTCCTTCTGTGTTTCCTTATACTTCCTAAATGCTATCTTTTTCTCCCTAACCTTCACCGCCACCTCTTCTGAGAACCAGAGTGGCTTTTTCTTTCGTTTTGATTTATTTGCTTCACACAAAGGCTTGCTGCCTCTGTGATGGCAGTTTTGATGTTTCCCCATTGTTGCGCCACCCCACCTTCTAGCCTGTTTGCTAGTGCTTTTCTATGGCACTCTCCCATCTTGCCAAAGTCAGCTCTCCTGAAGTCCAGAACCCTCACTTTTGTATGGCTTGACTCTGTAGCTGAGTTTATCGTGAACCACACTGTTTGGTGGTCACTTATTCCCAGATGGCTACCCACTTCTGGATCTGAGATCCTCTCACTGAACCCCATATGAGAGTATGAGGTCTAAGATTGTTCCCTCACCAGTGGGTTCCAAACTAGCTGTCTGAGGCGTGCCACCTGAAGGGCAACGAGAATGGCCCTGCTTTTGGATGTGGCTGCAGCAAAGGTGCTCCAGTTCACATCTGACATATTAAGGTCCCCCATCAACAGTATCACCCCTTTCTCTGCCATCCTAAGGGTGCCTTCTACCTTATCCTTGTCCATTCTCTCCCCCTGACATGGGGGTCTGTATACAACCCCTGTGCGGATTGTGGTGCCATTTCCAGTCTCTAAGGTGACCCACAGTGCCTCCTCTCCTCCCTGTTTACTCTTTTGTTCAGTAGCCTTTATCACTTCCCTTACATAGAGAGCTACTCTGCCTCCTCTTCTCCCCTCCCTGTCTCTCCTGTAGGTTGTGTACCATGGTATGTTAACATCCCAGTCATGGTTCCCTGTGTACCGTGTTTCTGTGACTGCTATGATATTCAGGCATCCCTCTTCCATCAAGGCCACCAGTTCAGGGAGCTTGTTGCCCAGACTATGGGCATTGGTACTCATTACCCTCCATTTCTTGATGGCCTTACCCCTTTCTGCCCCATCCCTGTCCTTATTGCGTTTGTCATTTTCTCCATTTACCCGCCCTTCTCCCTATTGACATCTCTATCTTCCTTGGTCCTGTATTTTCCTGATTTCACTGTAAAGCCAGCAGACTCCACACTACTTCTTGAACCTCCAAGAGGGTTATGGGGTTCTTCCTCGGTTCAGGTTTGCTCACGGGGGGGTGGGGGCAATCAGTAGTGCAAGTCAGTCAACTGTGTAATTCTCACAGGCGCAGAATGGGGCATCAAGGCGAGTGCATCTCTAGGCTCAACTGTCCCAGCAACTGCAGCTGGGGAGAGATAATCTGCAGCACAGAGGTGTGCCTCTAATTAGCCTCCTCCCAAATCTGCTACAGCTTTTTAGAACGCTGGCCCTGGTGCCCTCCTCCTGGGGAAATAGACATTAATGCCCATTGCTTCTTCCTGCTGGGACAGACACATGTAAAGTGAGGTGTACATCTCCCAGCACAGGCCACAATATCAAACCACACAGCCATACAACAGGATCTCTGTTAAACCTGCCCCCACATGTACCCAATGTAACTGGAAAAGCAGACAGCAATGTGAGCATCTAGGAGCATTGAAGGGAGTGGGTAATTGCCATTCAGCCCTTACCTGAGGGCTAAAGGTGGCTCTGCTGGAACAGGCAGCGTGACTTACCTCTAACCCTCAGTCTGAGAAATTGACATGCTCCCCCCCCCCCCCCACTTTGAGACAAAAACAAAGTACAGTGGATGACTCATCCTGTGATCCGCCTATACCTTAACCTGATCTGGGCAGCCAGCCTTCGTTTCACTCCTCTACTGCCTGTGGATATACCCCGCATCCCCCTCCCCAGCATGCCTTGGGGAAACCAGCATCCAATATGCAGCTACTTCAGCCACTGTTACCCACCCACAGCAGGATACAATGCAAAAACTCTTAAGACATTGACTCTCTTCCTTTTGTCCCCCTCTCCAACCCCCGCCCCTTCAACCAGAACTGCATACATAGTATGGCATCTTCCACTCTGCCCCCTTCCATCATGAATCCTTTGGGGAATCCTCTCCTCTGCACTTACCTGGTCTGCATCTCATTGCCCTACCTATTCCAGCTTACTTCCCCCAACAAATGTTGGAACTTTTGGACCCCCTATCCAGCCCAAGGGGTAGCCACCCACTCACATCTCAGTGCATTCTGCGAGTAGTAGAGTCTATCAGTTGCAGCTATGGGATCTCCAATCCCTACTGATGTTCCTCGGCCAGCTGACTCTCCTATCAGGTTAGTGGACCAAAGATCTGTTGTGTGTTGAGTCTTCTTTACTCTTACTCTCTTGTTTGCTTATTTCTGAAGCTGTTATTAATAGCTCACTACTGCTGAAACCATGCTAAGTTTTGTTCTCCTACTTTCATGATTATCTTTTTAAGTTTTAATGGTTACTATTCAAGATCATGTTATCTGTGTGGGCTCCGTTTGAGGGCACCTATACCAACCCTCTTTTCCTACTCAGGTCACCGGCATCAGTACAAGTTATGTCACTTGAGGGATACCCAACCACTTCCAACATTACGGAATGCCTTGCCACTTTGTTGGATGGCGATACCTCCCCACTAGGTGAATTCACCCTGCTGTATGCTCATCATGATTTGCAAGCAGCTCTTAATATTGTAATAACAATCCTTTACAACCTTCTCTTCTGCCTTCATGGCCCAGGCACCTAACCTGTACCACCTGGTCTCCTGGAACATCCAGGGCATAAACTTCGCTATGAACAGAAAACAGGTGCTACCACACCTGAAAAGGGGGTGCTGCAATATAGTTTTCCTACAGGAGACCCATCTCCTGCAAGCTGAACCTCACAAACTATGCTGAGAAGGGGTGGCACAGGTGATTGGTAGCTCCTACTCCACTAAAGGGTGTGGCGGGGCAATCCTGATTCATAAACATCTCCAACACCAAATTATTAAAACTTCTCACTCCATGGAGGTTAGATGGGCCTAGCTAGACTTTACTGAATCCCAGCCTATCGTCCTAGCAATATCTAAGGACCAAACTCGGACTCTGGCTCCTTCTTTCCCAAAGTGGCACAGGCAATCCCAGTCATTTTCGAGGAAGAGGACAAACTAATATTGGGAGGGGACTTTAATGAATTCTGGAAGTCAACTGTAGACAGGTTGAGAAGCTCCTCTACTCTGCCTTCTAAAACCAGAAAGGTAGTGTAGACTTTGGTCAGTGAGTTTCATCTCATTGGCCCCTGCAGGGAGCTCCATCCCACAGGGCAAGACTTTTCCTTCTACTCTGCCCCTCACAACAGCAGTAGTAGTGATTTCTTTCTAATACAAAAACTGGCACTAGAAGTACAGCATGTCTTGATAGGTCTGACTGTGATCTCTGACCATGCCTACATACACCCTGTGTGTCAATGATCTGTATGTTAACTATATGCCATCAGACCTCAATCTTTGCAAGGTCCAAGTATTGTTATAGGCTTCCTTACTGTTAGACTATGAATACTGCACAGTTACTCTATATTGTTAGACGGAAATATTTTATATTATCAGACAAAGTCATTTGCACAGCTACTGCTTATTCCAGGTGCTTATTGTTCATCCTTGTTTATCACTTATGTGTTGCACTTCTCACATTTGTTAAGTTACTGCTATGTATTGTTTTGGGCCTTACAGGATCTTCTCGAAAATTAGCTTGCTCAATGGAGTTTTCTTGGAACTACACCTTACGCTTGGTCTGGGTTCCAGCACCACCTTCCCCAAGTGATGTATGGACACCTTCCTGCTCAACAGTGGATCTCTAAAGAGATAGCACTCTTTCTCTCTCTTGCAATGATGCCCCAGAGATCACAAAGGCTCTCCACTGGGATACCCTTATAGACTGCTTCTGAGGGAGGATCAATGGGAATGCCGCACATGCCAAAAATCAGTGCTTCAAGAAGGCCACTGGCCTTAAGCAAGTGCTTAAGCAGAAAGAAAAATAATAAAACCCTAAGACATCTCATTCTCCACAACTACATTGGGACATGCTCCAACTGAGGTTTAAGATCAACACTCTAACCTCGCCTGCTGCCCAAAGAGCTATCCGGCATTCAGACCACAAATACTGGAATTCCAGAGAGAAAGCCAGAAAGCTTGCTTACATACGAACCAAAATACAACAAGCAGCAAAGCACATAGGAGGTATTAGACTCCAAGAGGGACAAAATGACAAGCTTTCCGGAAGCCATCAGAAAGGCGTTTCAGGCCTTCTAGTCCAATCTCTATGAATCCCAAAGAGGATCTCCCCAAAACCCCACCTGCAAGAGTTCTTAATAAATATTAAGCTACCTCATATATCAGAGATGCATATCACTATGTTGAAAGCAACGATCAGTGCTCCGGAACTCCAATCGGCAATACAGGTACCCCTAAAAGGGAAAACACCAGTAACAGATGGATTTCCTGCCAAATTCTTCCAGGCTTTCCTACCTGTCATAAGCCAACAACTTCTTTCTACACTCTCAAAAGCCTATTCAAACAAGGTTCTTCCACTCCCCATGACAGGTCTTGTAACTTCTGTTTCCTTTGTTTGTACACTGTTCATTCTCCTCTGTTTACCCTGTCCCTGGGCTGTACCTAGAGACAAGCTTCGACTCAGTGTGCCTTCCCCGTTACCAATTTTAAATAAATAACTAAAAAAAAATAGATAAATAAAAATGACTGAGGCTCTGATTACCCTCCTCCCCAAACCATGGAAAGATCCACAGTGGTTATCAAATACCGCCCTATATACTCAATGTGGACACGAAAACCCTAGCCGAAGTGCAAGCCCATGGGCTAGAAATGGCCATCCCTCACAATACAAATAACCAACAAACTGGCTTTGTGAAAGGCAGAATAGCTATGGATAATTTCAGTGTAGCCATGGACACTATATGGGCAACCTCCCACCAAACCCCACTAGCACTCCTAATGTGTGGCTACCAAGAAAGCTTTTGACTCGGTGGAGTAGAAATACTTATACAAAGCCATGCAAAGCATGGGCTTTGGTCCAGACTTCACTGCTTGGGTGCACCTCCTTCACACAGAACCGGTGGCAAGGATAATCACTAACAACACGATCTCGCCCAAGTTTAGCCTGCATAGGGGAACAAGGCAGGGCGCCCTCTTCCCTTATGCTGTTCCTCATAGCAATGGAAGAACTACTTTGCAAAATCTGACATTTCCCCAAGGTCAAAGTCATACTCTTGCTTACACAGAAGACTTCTTACTAGCCTTCTCAGACCCCATACCCACCCTCTCAAGGGTCGTAAAGTGATTTATGAAAGGTTGCTATAGCAAACGGGCGTAGTAACCTGTAAGAGTTATAAATCAGTCTCCTACCATTCAAACTGCCAAAAAGTACTGTTTTCCATAAAAAAATCCTTTTGTTTCTGTGCTCTCTAATCTGCATAGCCCTGCTCCTTTTTTCCACAGTGCTGCAACACCCAACCTTTACATCATGCAAGGAAAACAAAGTTTTATTAAAGGGACACTTTCAGTTTTTAGCTAACTCTTTTCATTGTTTGCAAGTAACTGTATCTAGCATTACAACACAGCATTACAACACATGAAGAAAAATTCAAATGATTTGATTTTCTGAAAGCACCTCAGAGCTGTATAATTACTAACCCATAATTACACTCCTGAACTACTTACAGCCATTCAAGCACTAACATAAACACAAAAAAGTATCATTACACTACCACATTCTGACAAGAGCGGTCACTTCAGACCTGTCACTTTACCAGCAGGCAGTAAAAGTGAAACATCTACACAGAATGGCAAATGATCTTTTTGGCCCACATGTATCACAAAAACTTGACTTTTCTACAGACTGCACTGCTATACACACTACCAAAATAAGAGACTGCACTTTGATTAGGGAGATATAAAAATCAGTTTTTTACAGTACCCACAATGCCTCACTACGTAAATTAGTATACAGGCTATTATATTTCTATACTCACTACAGAAATAGGAGACTACATCTCTCAATAAAGGAATCTTGTGAGCTAGATACTGTATACACAATGCCTCATTTTGAAAATAAACATTTGAGATCGTACACTGTTGCAGTCACTACAGAAATAAGAGACTGCACCCCACAGTAAGGAAAATGGAAAAATAACTGCTTATCATACCCACAATGTCTTGCTAAGTATAGATAGCAACATATTAGATGCAATACCGCAGTCACCACTTCCAAAATAGGAGACTGCACCTCTCAATAAGGAACATTCAAGTCAAGTTTATAATCTACCCAGAATTACTTGTTGCAGTGTATATATATATATATATATATATATATTATATATATATTATATATACTGTATATGTAATAGATATACCACTCTTGGGTGTGCGGTCGCTCTGATATACGCACTTTGGTGTGCTCAACCACCCAAGGCATGCGATATCAGAGCTGACCAAGACACCCAAGAGTGGTATATCTATCTTATAAAATGGCCCCTGTTGTGACAAAATAGTTTTATGTGGAGGAAAAAATAGTTCAGAATAGGCAGTTTAATTGGAAGTATTTTTAATGACTAAACATGTAACTGGATGAAACTGTAGGTGAATAGAACAGTTGAACATTTAGAATATGCTGTTTAAACAGTTGAAGAATAATGAGTACTGTGACTTTAAGACTGGTTCATTTTGGGAGGAAAGCGTCTGTTGAACAGGAAGTGCTTATGTTTTACAAGGGTAACAACTGGTTAACTTTTATAGAAGTCTAACAACTGCTGAACTTTTATGTGACACTTTAATAGTAGTAGGTTGAAGTGGTTCTTCGTTTTTCTTTTTATTTGTAATATATGTTGAATTGTAGATTCCCATGCACCGTGACGTTTTGCATATATGGTGCAAGTGGATGCGGTCCTGCCGGTAAGCGTTGAGGGAGTGCTTGAGGCTCTTCGTTTTGTGTTTTATTTGTGGTTTCTGTTATTTTATGGGATTGTGGGTCTGTGGGGGATCGTTGGAGGATGGCTGCCGTTTCGGGCTGCACTTTTATTTGTACGGAGCTTCCGGGTGAGTTTTCAGCCGGGAAATACGCTTCGTACTCTGTCAGGAAATTTTCTTCGTCTTCGTGGTCTGTTTCGATGTGGATGGGGTGAGCTTCTTTGTCCTCTATTCTTGTGAGGTAGCTGGTTGATGTGGTCACTGAAATTCCTGTTGTTACTTCACGTATCTCGGGGAAGGCGGGTTGCTGTTGATGCTGCTTCGCGGTAGTGTACAGAGCTCTCTGCGGTGGTTCGGCTGCTGTAATGGTAGGAATCTCGGCGGTTTGGGGCAAAGTTGTGTTTTTTGGCGATGGTTGGCAGTCTGATGAGCTTGTGCCAGCCAATATGTTTGACCAGTTTTTTCTGTCTTGTAATGTGGGTGCCCAGTAAGATTTTAAACTGATTTCTGATTTGTGGCCTGTTATAGCCATGATCTGACGTGATTCCAGACCTGCTGAGGAGAGCATCTGAACAACTGTTGATCTTAAGCAGTGATTTGTATATCTTTGAGAGAGTCCTGCTTCAATAGACAGGCGAGGCATGAGGGAAGATAGGTAATTAATTCCCATGGGCTCTTTAGTGTACCAGATTGTCTGTTTGTCTAATATGTCCTGTGAGGCTCTTCTGGGGTGTAGGAAAAAAGCTGTGGTTTCAGGTGGGCATTTAGTGAGGTACTTTTTGAAAGAAAATACAGGGCAGAGAGGATCATTCGGCTGTGCAAAAACAAAGCCTCTTAAAGTGGTTTGCTTAGCTTCTCATGCCTTTTTATGATTTTTGCTGTCTGGTTGTATTTTAGGTTATGTACTGTAACCCATTTTCATCAGTTTTATATGGAAAGAGTCTCTTTTTAGTTCTCTTTGTCCTTCTTCCCTACGAGCCATGAATATTTGTAGGTCAAACCAGACTTTTCTGACTAGTCCTGCAGCTGTGTTTGGTGATAGTGCTGGAGAGTGCTTTAACTTTTGAAGTCTGATTCTGTGAGGCATTTGTGGTGTTGAGTGCAGTCTCTGCTTCTTTTTCTGTATTGTTTTATGACGGAGACAAAAACATTGTTTGCAGATTGAAAATCTGTGTCTGTGACAAGATTCATTTGTCGTGATAGAGCCAGTGAATTTAAATGCCTGTTGAGTCCTGCTCTTTAAACCAATAAAACTTGAAATGCCATACTGTTCGCCTGAGGAGTTTCTAACTGTAGCATAAAATTCTCTCAAGGTTGTGTTTAATTTATCTGGTGTTACTGTTTTTAAATCCAGGTCTATTTGCTTTTATGTTACCCAGTCTGTAAATACTTTTGTTGCCCAGACAGTTTGCTTTTTAGTATTTTTTTCAGCTTTGTTTTCTTCTATGTTATCTATTTCTTCAGGGTGAAGGCTGGCATGTCTACTCACTGTTTTTGCTGTGCTGGATTCTGAAGTGGCTGCTCAGGTAAGTCCTGTTCAAGTTCTTTGAAGAGATCATCATTGTACCAGTCATCTTTGGTGAGGATTGATGTCAGCTCCTTTGAGGTATGTGGTAATTCTGCCATTTTTTTTAATTTTTCTGTCAGATATTTGTATTTCTGTTAGAGTGAGGCAGTGATGTGCTGCTTTTCTTTCAGTAGTCTCTCTGTGAGTGATGCTATTGTTTACACTTGTGGAGTGATACTGCTGTGGCTTTGTGATGAGGTTTTGGTCTCAGTGGGAAGTAGTTCAGGCGTGCGGTCGCGATGGGAGGTGTGCGGTCGTTGGGAAATAATGCACAGTTATGTGATTTAGTGTGTCCAATCATGTTAGTGGGATTTCTGTCATTTTAACACACTATTTTATAAATATATATATATATATCATTATGTTAGCTGTTATACTGTTGTAACTGCTACCAAAATAAGATTTAACAAAAAGGGATTACTTTATCTTGAAATGCAATTATAGTAATAAATTAAAATGTTTTTGTGAGCAATATTACTATTTTTTTTTATTTTACATCTTTAGCAATTTTTCTACTGATGTTGTAAGTGCAATAGGACACTTCAGGAATGTGTAATTAATTATGCTATAAAAACCGAGTATCTGTTTTTCCCATAGGGAAACCCATAATTTGCCATTTTAAAGGAGTGTTTATAACAGCAAACACATGCCGGGTTTCCCTTGTCCTGTGCATGTGCCAGCTGCCACTCTTCCCTTCCTCATCGCTGGGCACCCTGGCATACTACCGGAGACTACACCATCACTTGGACTCGCGAAAAGTCCATTAAAAAAAAAAAACACTGGGCAAAAAATTATTAAACTGAGCTACTTTAAAAAAAATTGGAAAAATGTAAACTGAAGGTTTCGTTCAACAGTCGCGTCCAACCACAGATCCCACTGAAACCTGGTTGGACCACGGCTGCAGAGACGTCTTGTTATTTTATATAACTGCTCTGGCAAAAAAACGATACCCAGCAATTATATAAAATAAAACATGGGCCGGCCCATCGTCCTCCAATCGGGTGGAGGTCCGATGGGTAGCACAAGTGAAGGGAGCAGCAGGCGATTGCCAGGGGTGGGGCGGAAGGGACCAGGTAGGTACCCAGCGTGCGTGTGTGCCTCCACACGTACGCATGCATCTGCCGGGGTCCTGGGAGTTGGGGAGAAAATGGGGACAAAATCCGAAAAATTGTAAATCCCATTGGATTTCTGCTTGCAACGCCAATGATCCGAGTTCTGGAGCGGATTCAAGTCGCTGGAGGGCTGGCCGGGGAAGACAGTTTGAGTATCCCAGGGACTGCTTGCCTTCTCGGGGGGGGGGCCAAGGCCCGTAGCTTGCCTGACCCTGGGTGGAAGCCCGAGGTACAGCAAGTCCTGCTGGTAGCGGGATGGGCCGGGGAAGCTGTGTGGTGGACGTCGGCGCCTAGCACCTTGATGTCAGGGCATAACTCCATGCAGAAGGTACAGGGGAAAACAACGCTGGAGTGACAGGAAGACAGAGCACCGGCACTGGCCCTGATAGCTCCTGCCTGACCACCGGAGGACCCGACGAAATCAAGAATATTGGGGTGTAAGGGCCCCACCTCGTGCCTGCCTGGAGGACTTAGCCACGGTTCCATGGGGGAACCTCTGGGGATATCAGGTAAGGCAGAGAAGTGGGGGAGTGCCAGATGTCTCCCAACGATGCAGAGCTCTAGCATGGAGAGGTGGGCAAATAGAAAGTTAAATAAATAAATAAAACATAGAATAGTGGCCGGCCCGACAGCGCTGAGGGCTGAAGCGCTTTATGTCTTACCTCGCATCACGCTGGCGACCCGGGTTAGGGAACTACCTTGGGTCGTCAGGGAGCAGGATCGAGCAGCGGATAGGCAGCTCTCCTCTCCTGGGGAGGTTGCTTGCTCCTCCGTAGTTCCGCTCCAATCTGGTGGAGGTCCGATGGGTAGCATAGGTGAAGGGAGCAGCAGGCGACTGCCAGGGGTGGGGCAGAAGGGGCCAGGCAGGTACCCAGCGTGCGTGTGTGCCTCCACACGTACGCATGTGTCTGCCGGGGTCCCGGGAGTTGGGGAGAAAATGGGGACAAAATCTGAAAAATTATAAAAAGTAAATAAATAAAAATGGGATGGTCTGTAAAACTCAAATTTTACACACACCTTTGGTGTTGGATGCTTAGATAAACCCCCCAAGCTTTGCTCTCGGGGTTTATTTAGCATCCAATACCTCAGGTGTGTGTAAAATTCTTGTTACACACACCACCTCATATTATTCTATATGTAATACTTGCACTTTGCAATTAGATGCCCCTCTTGAATGAAAATGGACAGTGAAAGTGCCCAAAAAAAACCTTTGAAAAGCAAAGTCGAGACTCTGAGCATGCGCATGGAGCATTGCCTCTACTGCGCTTGCTCAGAATCTCGGCTATGTTTTTCCAAGTTGTTTCTCTCGGGAGCCCTCATTCACTTTCCCTCTTCAACAGATTGTGCAGCCAGTGAAAATGATTGATGGTTCCCTTGCATGACATCATTCTGGCCGTGCGGCCGCAAGCAAGCACTCAGAGAAAACCGGAGGGCAGCAAGAAACAAACTGCTGATAAAATGACTATGACAGTTTTTTTGTTTTTTTTACAAAACAAATTGCAGCTTCAACATTTGAAGCATGGCTGGTAATGGCATACTATGTGAAAACGGCATTTGGGGAACTTCCATAAATCACTTCAAACATTTTAAATCATTTTTAACGCCTGTCTAGGTTGAAGGTAAACTGGGATAAGATGGAGGTTCTACCACTAAATAAGCACACCCAGGAAGAACAGATCCCCCATCAAGGTCTAAAGTGATCCCCTACCCAAATTTCATATTTGGGAATAACCCTTCCAGCTAAGCTGAACAGACCAATCGATCTTAACCTGAACCATATCATCTCCACTCTGGAGGCGGTAAAAACTCCATCTCGCCTGTAGTGGGAAAATTGCTGCCTACAAGATGATGGTGTTCCCCAAAATACATCTCTGACTGAACAGTCTTCTTGTCCCCATATGCCAAGCAAAACTCCAAATACTTGACAAATGATTTTTCTCAGTTTTGTGGGAAGGGAAAAACCCAGGTTTAGTCTTAGCAAGCAAGGCAGCTAGGCCTACCTCCAAGTGGTGGGAATCTGACAAAATCTGCTCTGGCTATCACCTCATGACACGCAAGTCCCTGTTTGGCACTTACTAGAAGCCATACCTAGAAGCAATCTTCCCTGGCACATAAATGGTTTTAGAAGGCAAGCCCACCATACCACCTCCCCCCTCCTGAGTACAACTTTTTGCCAAACAGTCCTGGGCCTCTTTAGTCAAGAGTCATAACTGGGCTAAAGGTCACTTAGGCAACTGGGAACTCCTTTGGAATAACCCACACCTCTCTATCCTGAACAAAATGATCTTCTGGGTTTCCTTGGCCTCTAAGGGGATCTCAGCAGTATGGCATCTATGCAACCTGAGATATGGAGTACTAGACTCCTATCAAAACCTTACAGCTAAATTTGATTCTCCCCACTCTGACATTTGGAATTATCATCAGTATTGGCACATGCTTGACTCAAGAATCTCGAGTGTTTCAAAGGCGCACACTGAACGCCTCCCTAATATTACATCCAAATGGATGAAAATCTGATCCCGGCCAAGGGGACAAATATATAACTACCTGGTTCAGCCCCACTGTCCATCCCTACGATGACAATGGCAGGCATGGGAAGTGGAGTTATGCACCTCAATTTCAGAGGAACTGTGGGCAAACCTACTAAGTAAAGCCCACACACAACTCAAAGATATGCAGTACCAACTGATATAAAAAAAGATCTTACACAGATGGTGTTATACCCCTGATGTCCTTAAAAAGATGCATCTCCTACCCGCTGCTGGCGGAGGACTATGCTGGAGGCAGACAGACTGGCCCTGCATACACACTATGGTGCGTACCATGGGGCAATCAACCATAAGAAGGCAGTGTTCCTGTTCCGGGAGATTGCTGCTGGAAGGAACCGACCAGCTATGCTTTTTCGGACGGTGGACAGGCTTTTACAGCCTGCCTGTCTACAGCCGAATGAAACAGTTTCTAAGGTTTTATGTAATGAGTTTTCTCGGTTCTTCTTGGACAGGGTGTCCGCCATCAGGCAGGGAATTCCACCAGTGAGCCATGTTACAGCCGACAGTGGTCGCCTGGATTGTCGATGAAGTACTCCGCCTGGTTGGGGGGAGTTTAAACCAATGGAGGTGGCCGATGTCATTGAGGTGGCCTTAAGGCTGAAGCACACATATTGTGAGCTGGCCCCGGTGCCGACTTGTTTCTTAATGGGATGTGTCAACACTGTTGGCCCGGTGTTCCCTGTCGGAGGGGGCCTTCCCGGATGCCTTGAAGAAGGTGTTGGTGAGACCCTTTCTGAAGAAGCCATTGTTGGACCCCGACATCAAGGCGAATTACCGACCGGTCTCCAACCTGCCATTTTTGGGAAAGGTTGTTGAGAAGATTGTATCGCAACAGCTGGGAGAACACCTTGTTGCATTTAATATCTAGGAGCTGCTCCAGTCGGGATTTCGTGCAGGACATTGTACAGAAACTGCATTAGTTCAGGTGCATAATGATCTCCTCAGGGCAAGGGATCGAGGAGAGGGGACAATTCTCGTTCTCCTCGATCTCTCCTCAGCTTTTGACACGGTGGACCATTGTGTGTTACTTGACTGCCTGAGGGAATTTTGTGGACTCACCGGCACAGTCATCAGCTGGTTTGAGTCATATTTGTCAAACAGAAGTCAAAGGGTGGTGATGGGGAATTTCTCCTCCTCCCCTAGCCTTCTGTCTTGTGGAATACCCCAGGGGTCGGTCTTGTCACCGATGTTGTTTGCCATGTATAGGCTACCCCAGGGTGGGATCATTAGGAAGTACAGCTTGGGGTTTCATTGCTATGCCAATGATACTCAGCTGTACTTATCCTTTGCCCCTGGGACATCCACGTGGCGGAAGTACTAAACAACTGTCTAGCTGAGATTAATGACTGGATGGTCTCTAGCTGGTTGCGACTGAACCCTGATAAGATGGAGGTACTGGTGGTGGAGTCGAATAGGAGGCGTGATAGGATGGCCTCTGGGGCAGATACTGGATTATCTCTGGGCTCTGTCCCATTGATGGCCTCCTCCAGGGTGCACAATCTTGGTGTTGTTCTGGACAGTGGACTGACAATGGAATATCAAGTGTCATCCATTGTCAGGGTTAGTTTTTTCCATCTGAGGAACACTGCCAGGATCAAACACCTGGTTCCGCCCCTGGACCTCCCCACCTTGGTGCATGCTTTCATAACATCTAGGCTTGACTACTGTAATGCGCTCTACCTCAGGGTCTCTGGAGGTACCCTCCGTCGACTGCAGCTGGTGCAGAACGCAGCTGCCAGGTTGTTGACCGGACAGTCTAAATACTGTCACATCACCCCGGTGCTGCATGAACTACACTGGCTGCCTGCCCGATGGAGAGTGCTCTTCAATGTGGGCTTGCTCACCTTTAAGGCCCTACACGGGCTGGGCCCTGGCTACCTGTTGGACCTTCTTACACTCACTGCCCCAGTCTGCTCCCTTTGATCCTCCACGAGGGGCCTCCTGGCAATTCCCAGGACAAGGTTGAAAACTGCCAGCGACAGAGCTTTTAGTGTCACTGTCTCCATCCTGTGGGATTCGCTTTCTTCATCGATAAGGGAGGCCCCTTCTGTGGAGGTATTTAAAGCCCGCTTAAATACCATCTGTTTAGCCAGGCATTCTCGGACACAGGATGAGAGTATAGAGTATCAGCCCTTTAATTTTTAATGGTGGTTACTGTGTATACGTTGACTGTAACCCGTATTGATGTTGTTTAAATTTTATTAAGTGTTATGTATTTTGTTCTTTTTAATTTTATGTATGTGATTGTATGCCAGAAAAATAAAATTTGCCTTGCCCATCGCTGTCTGCTAGAGATGTCAATGAAAAACTGGAACTCTGACACATATCCTATGGTCATGCCCATCCATTGCCCCCCTTCTGGGACTAGATCTAGAGTTTCTGTAATGTGATCACCAGATTCAGCATCCCCCCAGACCCATTTTTCTGGCTGCTGGGAAACTCCCCACCCAAAAAAGCCATCCCGCCTGCATTCCAGTCATGGTTCATCCCTGCGGCCCTAGAAGCCAAGTTCCACATCTTACTAAAATGGAGATCTGACACTCCCCCTTCTTTCACTGAGTGGATCTCTACTCTCTCTTCAAATTGGCTGATCATGAACGCTTGTCCCATCCTGCTACTAATAAGTTAGAGCATTTTCATAGTATACAGGCTCCCTTCCTGCAGTTGACACAGATACCAACCCATACTAACTCATGACAATATTAAACCCATTGGCTACTGCTTTACACATATAGATGATATCTCAGTATTTAGAGATTCTGATATACGGAGGTAGTGAAGTACGTTTCTTGTTTTTCTTTTCATCAAACAGGTCACTACACTGTCTAGGATACGTCTTTCCACTATATGTTAGCTGTCATTGTTAATGCAAGTCACCTTAGTGTGCAAATATGGCAAACGGAAGTTCTGTTTCTACTGACTATGTACTATACCCCATGCAGGAATTTCTCAATAAGAAAAGGTTTTAAAAAACGCTGAATTGAAAACGTTGCATTTAAATCAGCTGACAGCAGAATACAGCAGTACAATCAGTAAACAAATAACTATGCTGCCACCTTGTGTACAACCCTGTTCATATTTCAAAGGAACAACTAATTTACACACTGAACTTCCAGAAATCCACTGCATTAGGGTATTGGTATTTTTCCTCACAGAGATAGCCTCATCTGAGTGAATCACCTACTTTACAAAGGGGGTTCAAGATAACCAAGCAACAGCAATCATTTCAAACATTTAAATGCAAGTCTTAGGATAGTTACATTGCTACCATGTCTGTCCAGAAGAAGGCCAAGTTAAGTTACAAGAGCCACAAGAGAACAGAGTAATAAGCAAACATTTGTCAACGCTGAATGTTGCTTGATGGCATTAGCAGTGGAAGTGCAGGAGTTAAGACAGATGCAGTATAGGAATGGCAGTGAAGTATTGAACTGATGCCAACTCCACTCCCACCCTGCAGAGATGGACAGGCATTGGGGTGTGCCTTTGGGTCATCGTCCATAACGGTCACGACATTTCACCTCACCCTACCCTGCAGACACTTACAAGTGTCGAGGTGTGCTTTGGGGTGTTTGGGCTTTACACTCTCCTCATTCCATAAGGAAATATGCTGAAATGGATGCAGTACAGGAAAATGGGGTGAACTCTGGGGCCAAAGAGTCCAAGGCACACCTCGATGCCTGTCACTGGCTGCAGGGTGGGAGTGGAATGACGTGAGCATTACTGTCGACAATCCCAAGTCACACCGCTGACGCCTGTCGGGCCTCGTGACACAATCCTCCCAACCGTGCATTAATTCCTCATTACAATGCCACCTTCGTCGTGGCTTAATGTTTACAGGTTCACTAGGGCTCAGAAAAGCCCAATATTTAATTTAACACACTATTTTTAAGAAAATCCACATGCAGAGCACACATTCAAGATTTCAAAATAATCAAAGAATCTCATTTGTTGAGGCAGCAAGATGCAGCTTAAAAGTGACTGCCACTATGCACATAAATATGCTGCTCATGAAGTGCATAAAAATGTTTCCTTTAGAATAAGCAGACCACCAAAATGGCAAATATGCAGACCACCAAAAT
Organism: Neoceratodus forsteri; assembly: GCA_016271365.2. NCBI lineage: Eukaryota > Metazoa > Chordata > Ceratodontiformes > Ceratodontidae > Neoceratodus > Neoceratodus forsteri. The sequence goes on from CM057450.1 coordinate 1,508,260,313, forward strand.
GGTAAATAAGCAGACTACCAAAATGGCAAATAAGCAGACCACCAAAATGGCAAACAAGCAGACCACCAAAATGACAAATATGCAGACCACCAAAATGGCAAATAAGCAGACCACCAAAACGGCAAATAAGCAGACCACCAAAACGGTTGCTAATAAATGAAAACTATGGTTCTGGGTGAGGTCACAGAAACAGCAAATGCAATTCTTTACACTGTAAATGGCAAAATATTATGTCTGCAATAGATAGTCTGGTAGTAAAGTGAGACAGTACCTCGACATAATGTATGGGAGCCCTTATTACCGCTAAAAAGCGGCAAGATTACTTCTTTGTAATCCCATCACTATGACATCAGGGGGCTGTTAACCCCTCGAGCACATCATAGTGATGGGATTACAACCAGAGCCGATCTGAGCATGTGCACACCTTCTTAGCACTTAGCTGACAGCCTTCCAGAAAACGGCCACAGCGGTGAGAGCATGACCCGGAATGGCCATGGTGGTGACAAACTACAACAGTAAGGAGCCTGCTTCATTTTTGATACTTGTTATGGGGACAATACACTATAAAATATAATGTATGGTCCCTCTATCGGTAACTGGTTTGATTAAACAGCTCGAGGTTGCCATGGCAATGTAAACCTCTCGAGCTTCACTCTTGAGGTTTACCCGGCTGCCCTGGCAACCTCTCAGTGGTTAACAAACCAATTATGGATAGAGGGCCATACATTATCCTCTATGTTATAAATTAATGTTGTCTTTGAGGACCGTGTCTGTATAAGCTTTAGATACATATGCATTGGGACCACTGTAACTGTAAAACTTTAAACTCGCAGGTGAATTCGTAGTACATAGTCAGGCAATGCATTTTTAACCATGTTATTAGAATGACCGAGCACTGTCCCATTACATGCAGCTCTAGCCAAAAGTACAATCACTCAGAGTACTAGTGGTGGTAGTGATTATCAATTTATTTCCCAAACATCTGCAGCTACAGCACAGCCCAGCGAATCCCCTAACCAAATTATTGGTAACAGGGCTGAACAGTCTGGTGATAGCAAGAGGAAAATACTCAAGCTACACCATGTCAACTCAACCAGTGACTCCTACTTGACCATCCCGGATTTCCTTCAGATTAAGACTATTCATATACACCTACTATATGAGATATGCAATTTCTTAAAATTTCAGCTCTGCCGGCCAATAATTTCTAAAATACAACCTCTTAAAAAATTAAGTATTTTCTGGACTTTGGCACCATGTATTTCATACATGACTTAATCAACCTCTGTTATAAAACTTGAAAATTTGTTTTGGTTGCACTGGGAGTGTTTGGATAGCTCTTTTTGTATCACCGTGTGTACAAAGGAATGAATGGTGGATTACTGGGGGGGTTTTGATGGGTTTACGTTTTAGAGTGTTTTAGTCCTAGTTTGTGTTGGCAGTATTTTTTTATTTTAAAGTTGTAATAATACAGAATAGGTTCCATGAGAACCAACTCTTGTTTACAGAGTGTCCTAAGTTGAAGACAAATTACAATAAACAAACATCAGCAAGCATACCCAAATCAATTAATAAAACAAACAGATTGTCACTGGTGCAACAATTTTTTAAGCCATGCTTAACAACTGGCAGGAGCAGGTTCCTTCCATGCTTGACTCTTTTAGGCAAATCTACTCCCCAGACTATCTGCAGCAGCTTTGTCCATTCAAAGAGTCCCAGTGTACTTTACCAGCAGTAGTAACCAGCCACTGCACAGGGTTCGGGATGATTTGGTTGCAGAGCTAGTGTCATGGATAAGGTTCAGGGAAGATGGCAGGGTGGGTGAAATCAGTAGGTTGAGGGCCAAAAGACACCCCAGGTGCAAAGAGTATGTTCCTGTCTGCTTCCGATACGCAGGGTTCTTCCATATTCCACCAGGCAGCTGGTAGAGTGGTGGACTCTGCTCCTCCCCTTTGCACTGTTCTTCATAATGTAAGGTTAATGAGGAACAAAACCGCGGTAATAAAGGCGTTTACTGCCGATTCCCCTACTGGCCTTATTCCCATCACAGAGACATGATTGGGGATAACTCTGGCCTTGTGCTGGAGGCATCTGTCCCTGCCAGATACTCCGTGATACATTCACTGAGTAAGGCCCTGTCCACACTACACCGGATCCATCCCTCTGTAATGTTACAGGGGGTCCAAACCGTTACTGCAATAGTTCGCGTTTACACTTGTAACGTTACAAGATGCATTTCCGTAAACGTTGTCGAAACCACTCATGAGGTGGTTTTAACAATGGTTACAGAACTGGATCCGCCGCTGTACCATTACCGGCTGTATTGTGGACGCATGAGAGCGGCACCCTGCAGTGCCTGTAGCGCGGCGCGAGCTGCATTGTGGGATCGGGTGCCACCGTAATGGTCACCTGGCTCCCGCAGTGTGGACTGACGGTACTGGTCCCGTACTGGACACTGCCGCAGTGTGGACACACTGTACTGCTCACTGGCCATAACGGTTTGTATCCGTTACCAGGTCAGAGTGGTGTAGTGTGGACAGGGCCTAAGGTGGGAGTGCAGGGACGAGATGGGGTGACCATTTGTTTTAGATCTGTTTTAGGACTTGCAGTGTACCCCATAGGAAAAAAACAGATCATCTGAATGTCTGGCCATTAGGGGTGGGCCTTGCACAGGGTACAGGATCGTCCTTGTGTATCCAGGAGTGATTTCCTACAGGAACTGGTAAACTTAATGGCCAACCTGGTGTTGGATGCCACCAAACTCTTGTGCAGTGGTTCGAGGATGAAGCCTCACCCTTTGGTCAAGAGTTCCTCCAGCTGATGTTATCACTGGGCCTTGCACAGGTAATTTCTTCTGGCACCCACCAGTACGGACATACCCTCCAGGTTTTCTCGTTGGGTCTTGCCAAATGCCAGGTAAAGGCTGATGCAGTTATTTGGTTGCATCATCATGCTCCTTAGTGGGGTCCCTCATTATACTGCCCCCCCCCCAATATCACACTGTGTTACTGCTTAATGGGGCCCCTTAATACAGCACACCCACAGAGATGTTCCAGTTCCACACGAAATACAACTTGGAGTGTGGCAAACTCCTGGCAGAACTGAACACTTCAGGCATGAAGACAGCATGTGTCTTAGGATCCCAGATGGTCATGGAGTGCTACAATACGGCCTTATTGCTGCCTTGGACTCCCTGGCACCCAATCATGTCCGTCCTTCAACATCTCACCACAGTACACCATGGTACTGTGATGAGCTGATGTTGTTGAACATTGAGGGATGAACGCTAGAGCATTCTTGGCAGAAATCCCATTCTGAGAACAGAATGGTGCTGAGGGTGTATCATGGCATCTATCAGTGGGCAATCACCCTGAAAAATGTAGAGTTCCTGTTAAGAGTGATTGCTACAGCAAAGAATCGGCCAGTTCAGCTCTTCAACACAATACACAAATGTATAAATCCCTGGTCTGCAGTCTGAATATATAGGATAGTGTATGGTTACCCATACATTACAAGGCTATTCTGCCACCGAGTGGATACAATGCCGACTGATGACCTCGAGAGCGAAGCTTGAGAGGTCCCCACGTTGGCATTGTATCCACAAGGTGAAAGAATAGCCGAGTAGTGTATACAGTGTATGGGTAACCATACACTGCTCCATATAGTGTATGGTGACTAAACAAACAAAAAAAAAAAACACCTCACTTTCACATTTTACATAAGCTCTGCCGACCACCCTTGATGAACAACTGCCGCTGGCCAGCACATATGCACCTCACTCTCACACAGCAAGGGACGATGAATCACAACATCTGCTGGAGTCCCTTGTATTATGACATCCTCATTAACACAGATTGAAAAGTAATTCTGCGTTAGTGAGGATGTCACTACTGCAGCAGAACGACTTTTTGCGGTGTATGGATTTCCATACACAACCGCACTGCACCATACACTATAATGATTTTCTGCAGCAAAGTACAAAGACTTTAACCAATTCTTCATTATCATGGACCCCCCCCCCCCGACTGTGATCACCTCAAGTGAGCTGCAGTGAGCTGTGAGTAGCCAGTTGGAGAGGAGCTTACACAATCAGACATCTTGTGCAGAGTACCAGCCAGTCATAGAAGAGGTGCTCTGGGTTGTGCCCCACTTGCTGTACTTTGGACCCCGGGCCTACCGGTCTGTTGACTGGCTGTCGGGTATATCTGGGGACCATTTTCACTAATATCATCAGGGGCTCCTTGTTGGGAGAGGTCTTTTCCCACAGAACTGAAAAGGATTATGGTGAGACCCTTCTGAAAAAAACTCTGTGGACCCTGTGTCTTCTGAACTAGAGATCTGTTTCTAACCTTCTCCTTTTAGGGAAGGTTATCAAGAAGGTGATAGCAGTGCAGCTTGAGACACATCTAGTTTAGTACAACATCTATGAGCCTCTCCAGTCGGGCTTCAGACCCTGTCACAGCACCGAGATTGCTCTCATGAAGGTGCAACATGATCACCACACCGAGAGAGACGAGTGGATCCCGAACAGTCTTGGTTCTTCTGCATCTCTCATTGCCATTTTGACACTGTGGACCATGGTGAGCTGTTGGACTGCATCAGGCACTGTGTGTGCCTCACTGGAACAGTTCAGAGCTGGTTTTAGTCCTACAGGACAGGAAGGGCACAGCAGGTGATAGTAGGTAATTTTCTCTCTGCCACTGCTCTGCTCGACTATGGGTGTCTCAGGGTTCGATCCTTGCCCTCTTGCTGCTTGCTGTGTACATGTTGACGCTGGATGACATCATCAGGTGGTATGGTGTTGTTTCACTGCTATGCAGATAACTCTGAGCTATACCTGTCCTGTGTACAAAAAAAAAGGAATAACATCATCTCGGTGGCGGAGTAGTGCCTTGGTGAAATCAGTGACTGGATGGTCTCCACCTGACTGAGTCTTAACCCAGGTACGACAGTGGTAATGCTTTTTCAACCACACCTGTTTAGGTCAGCAATGAAAAATGTTGATGCCATACTGCCATTTTTTTTAATGACTGTACATTTCAAGCTGTGGATGTGGTAAAGAATCGGTCATCACTTTGGACTCCAGGCTGACACTTAAACATCAGGTGCTGGCTGTAGTCCAAAGCAGCTTTTCCCATCTACACAACATTGTCTAGATCAAACCATATCCTATGTCTGGGGACCTGGCAACAAGTACATGCTCTGTCACCTGGAGAGTGTACTACTACTACTACTACTACATTATGTACTTCGGGTTATCTGGAGGTTTGGATGTGCCACCTGCAGTTGGTCCAGAATATTGTAGCCTGGCTGGCAGCTGTGACATCTTGAAGTAAGCATAACACACCAGTCCTGGACAGTCTGCACTGGCTGCCAATTCAGTTGTGTATCAGTTTCAACATCTGCTTGATTACATACAAGACCCTACATGATTTGGGTGCTGACTACCTGAAAGGGCATCTGCTTCTGCACACTCTTGTACTCCTCTCTGCTCCACTGATGCAGGTCTGTTAACAATTCCTTGCTCCCGACTGAAGTCATCAGGAGGAAGAGCCTTTAAGATAGCTGTTTTTTTTGTGTGTTTTTTTTGTAGAACTTTCTCTCTCTCTCTCTCTCTCTCTCACCTGCCATCTGTTCAGCTCATTCATTGGATACCCTTAAAGGTGCTTTAAAACCAATTTTTTTGAAATGGCGTACTGCTCTTAATTTTGTTATTTATGCTTGTATTCATATTGTCTATTTATAAAGTTATGTTTATTATTCTGTTCCTCCTATAAGGCACCCTGAGTCACCTGGAAACGGTGCTGAAAAAATAAAGGTTACTCACCTGTAACCATAGTTCTATTAGTGGTACTCTGTTCACTTCTACAACTCTGGCAGTAGTGTCCTTTGGATGGAGCTCAGTCCTGAAAGACTCTGAACTAAGCTCCTCCAACCCCATATGATGCATGTCCTCGGGCTCCATCCCATCAATGTCAGATCTAAGAACACTGGAAGCAGGGATGCGTGTGTCACTTGCCAGGGGAGGTCAAGTGTGTGAATGTGAACTGAATACCATTAGTAGAAAGTACAGTTACGTAAGAACTTACCGTAACAGTAGATCTTCGAGAGGAGCACTTGCAGCAGGCTATAACCATTAGGACTAATGCCGCAGGCATCAGGACCCACCGGAAAACTTCCCAGCCAGCAGTACCCAGCAGGGACCGCCCTCCGACGTCGGCTCCACCCCGACATCACCCACGGTATAAAAGGGGGCGGACCAAGCTCCACCGCCAAGACCCGCGAACGGGCCCTGACGAGAGAAGGAGGAAAAGCCTGAAGATGATAATCTGTACAACTCATTTGGGGGATGGAGGGCGGGAAGGCAGCACCTGCTGCAAGAGCTCCTCTTGAAGATCTACTGTTACAGTAAGTTCTTATGTAACTGTACTATCTTACTTCGAGCGGGAGCTCTTGCAGCAGGCTGTAACCATTAGGACTGAATCCCAAACAGTCCCGCGCCAAGGAGGAGCCTAACCCCAGGAGGTGGAAGATGGTAAGATGCTGAAACAGCAAGTCAAGACAGAAGTCCCTGAAGGACTGCCAGGCCGAAGCCGGCACGGCATCTGAATGCAATGTCCAGGCTATAGTGCTTCACAAAAGTGTGCACAGAGTTCCAGGTAGCAGCCGCACATATGTCCCTAATGAAGACATTCCGCAGGGCAGCAAAGGAAGCAGAGACTCCTCTGGTGGAGTGACCCCTGACCAGTCCCAGAAGGGGTTTATTGTGCTTCTCATAGCAAAATACAATGCAGTTGACAAGCCACTTGGAAATCGTTTGCTTGGACACCGGTTTACTCAAGTGCTGTGGCGCGAAGGCAACAAACAGTTGCTCCGATTTACAGTGTGCAGCTGTGCGCTTAAGGTAGTACCTCAGCACCCTGTGAACGTCCAGAGTGTGAAGGAGAGCTTCTCCTCTATTAGAGGGAAAAGAAAAATAAACTGGAAGGTCAACCGACTGGTTGAGGGTCAATTCTGAGACCACCTTAGGAAGGAACTTAGGATTAGTTCTGAGGGAAACCCTTTCCTGTGGAAAATTAAATATGGCTCTTTACACATCAGAGCCTAGAGCTCGGAAACTCTTCGAGCCGAAGTAACAGCAACTAAAAACCAAACCTTCCAGGAAAGATAACGTAGCTCACAGTCGGCTGCGGGCTCAAAAGGAGGAAGAGTAAGCTTCTCCAACATAAACAGGAGGTCCCGGGGGAAAAGGATCCCTAATGGGAGGTCTCAAGTGTAGAATACCCCTTAAAAAGGTGCAGGCCACATCCAATTGGGCTAAAGGTTTATCCCTCAAAAGGGTGTGATATGCAGAAATGGCCCACATGTGCACCTTTATAGACTAGTAACTCTAGCCTTGTTGGTATAAGGAGAGGAGATACTGCAATGCTGAGTTCACCGGACAGGTAAGGGGGTCCAGACGGTGAGACGATGCCCATAAGCAGAAGCACTTCCACTTCATAGCGTAAGTGGAGCGAGTAGAGGGCTTCTTCGCCGATACAAGGACGTCTGCTACCTCTTGGGAGACCCTGTACCTGGACTTTGCTACATCCGAAGGAGCCAAGCATGAAGATGCAAAGACCTGAGATCGGGATGGACCAGCGAGCCCTGATCCTGGGACAGCAACTGCGAGCATAATGGCAGTGGGACTGGAGGTTCCATGGACAACCACTGAAGTAGTGGGAACCAAATCTGCTGAAGCCATATAGAGGTCATTAGAATCATCCGCGCCCCCTCGGCCTGTACCTTCAAGAGAACTCTCTGAACGAGAGAAAGGGAGGAAAGGCGTAAAGAAACTTCCCTGCCCAACAAAGGGACAATGCGTCTGGCCAGAAAACACCAGCCGCGGGCTCTCGCGAGCAGAAAATTGGAAGTTTGGCATTGTGCGGTGACGCAAAGAGGTCCGGCTCTGGATGACCCCATGTGTCGAATAGCTGATCCGCTACTGATTGCAGAAGCTCCCACTCATGCGCCTTGGACCGAGACCTGCTTAGGCTGTCGGACAAGTCGTTTAGGACGTCTGGAACACGCACTGCGGACAGAGAGATGTGCCGCTCCAGCGCTCAGTACCAGACTCTCATCGCCTCCCTGCACAGGGGGTAGGAGTGAGCACCTCCTTGCTTGTTGATATAGAAGACGACCGCCATGTTGCCCGTCTGAACAAGAAGAGAGCCTGGGATGAGGTCCTCTTGAAAGGCATGTAGCGCATTGAGGACCGCGAGCATTTCCAAGACATTGATGTGGAGGTCGCGCTCCATGGGGGTCCAGACACCCTGCGTTTGGCGGGCCCCCAGGTGCGCCCCCCAACCCAAATCCAAGGCATCCGTTGTTAGAGTCTGATTTGGGGTCTCCAGATGGAAAGGGACCCCTTTTTCTAAATTTAGAGGGTCCAACCACCAAAGAAGCGTCCTCTTTACTGGCTCTGTGATCCTGACCATGTGGTCCAGGTCGTCTGAGCATTGATCCCACTGCACCCTGAGCATCCATTGTAGGATTCTCATGTGGAGGCAAGCCACAGGAGTGACAGGAATGGCCACCGCCATGTGCCCCAGAAGTCTGAGGAAGGTCCTGGCCTGGACCGGACGGATTACAAGAACCGATTCGGCAATCTCCCGCAAGCGATCGCCCCTCTCTGGGTATAGAAATGCCATGCCCTGGACCAAATCCAGGACCGTTCCTATGAAGACGAGTCTTTGGCTGGGCTCTGAGGAAGACTTTGGAAGATTCAGGGTGATCCTCAGCTCTCGGAATAGAGTACAGGTGTCTCCGAGAGCCTGAAGAAGGCGTGACCTTGATGGGGCCACAAGCAGCCAATCGTTGAGGTAAGGGAAGACAATGTCCCTGGCGCCTTAGAGCCACGGCCACTACTGCCAAGCATTTTGTGAAGACTCGAGGAGCGGAAGAGAGGCCAAATGGGAGAACCTGAAACTGATAATGTGCCCCCTGGAAGGGGAACCTCAGGTACGTCCTGTGGGAGGGGGGAAATCCTCAAGAGAGCCTGAATCTCTCCTTCTATGAGTGGAATGTGAGAAGGAGGATATCTCGAGGACCTTGGTGGAGTGTCTGGGGGGATCTCGGTGAACTCCAGCGTATGTCCCCTCCTTATATCATCAGGGACCCACTGGTCCGCAGTGATAGAGCTCCAGCCCTTCAGATGAAGGGAGAAGCGACCCCCACTGCCTCCCCTGGAACCTCCTCCGGAAGAGGGGGGGTCGGGAGGGAATCATTGGGAGGAGCCAGGAGTGAGCAGAGAGGCTTGGGAGGACTTTTGGCCACGAAAAGGAGCGCCTCCAGGCTGCTGTTTGCCAGCTCTCCTTTTAAAGCCACCTCTCTGGCCTTGTTGGTTGCCATGGGCTTGAGCACCTGAGGGCTTCCGAAATGGCCATTTCTTCGCCTTCCTCTCGTCTCCTCTGTACATCTGACGGACAGACCAGATGGATTTCCCTGACTCCTGGAGAAGAGAGATGGGTGTCTCTGTCTCCTGCCCAAAGAAGACGGAACCCTGGAACAGGAGGTCCCAGATTCCAGACTGCAGATCTTAGTGAAAGCTGGAGACTCTCAACCAAGCGTGGCCCTGGAGACAGACCCCTGACTCTGCCACTCTGGCTGCTGTGTCTGCAGTATTGTACGAGGCACAGAGAACGTGAGTGCCTACGTCCAAGCCCGACTTAAGGACATCCAGAATCTCCATCTTCTGTGTGGAGTCTGGCAGAGCATTACCAAGCTCCTGTCCCCTTTCCCAGAGTGCATTCTGGTACTGAACCATATGCATCAGGAAATTAGGGGACCTAATCGAGCAGGTGGAGGCAGAATAGACCTTCTTGCCCACCTGGTCCAAACAGCGAGACTCTGGGTCAGGAGGCTGGGAGCCAAGATGTGTCGGCTGCTTAGACTTATCATGAGCAGCCGTGATCACAGAGGAGTCCGCACGAGGGTGCTCTGCCAGGAAAGGCTCATCCCTCGGGGCCCTGTGCAGCCTATCTGAATTTTTGGGAACTGCCGGGACTGAAGCTGGACGCTTCCAGGTAATTCTGGTAAGATCCTGGAAGGTGTCAACTAAAGGAGGCACCACAAGAGGCTTGGGCTCCTTTTGCCTCAGGTACTTGGCTAGTCGACGGCGTTCCGGATCCAGGTCCTCTGTATCCCATTCATTAGAGGCCTGGATGTGCCTCATGATGTCCATAAAGGCTGGATCATCAGGAGGCGAGCGGGGCTAGTCCTTTTCTCCTGGGAACCCCGATCCCAGAGAGGAAGAAGGGCGACCAGCTACTAGGTGAGAAATAGCGGACCTGCCCCTATGACTGGCCTTTCGAACATCGGTGGTTCTCCACCCGGCGTAAATCCACGAGACCAATGGCGGGCGTGTGGCGTGGTCCCGAGGCAGTAGCCGGGGAGGCAGGCCCACCCATCAGAACGAGCGGCTCTAGAGTGAGACCTGAACGGCGTCAGCTACCCTGCCTCTGTGGCGCCAGTGTCGCTCACGGACCGAGATCGGAGCGGACCCTGGAGGATGGCGGCAGCGGCCTCTCAGGGGTCTTCTTGTCTGAAGGTGAAGGAACACCCTCAGTTTTGGTTTGCTTGATGGGTCCAGTACCAGTGACGGGGCCGGCTTGAGGGAGGTCTGTTTCTGGACTTGACCCCATCAAAAGGAAAAAAGTTCCTGGAGCTCCTCCTTGGAAAACACTGAGGCCGCCGTCCCGGAAAGATCCTCCGGGATCTTAAGTGTCGGCAGCCCCAGGTGGAGCCTCCTGGAGAGCCTCGTGGGGAAGAAGACTTGGGAGATGCAGGCAGCGCCGCCCTTGCCAGTGGGAGTCAGTTTCCTTGGCCCCTTCTACAGTCGGCACTGGGACCGACAGTTTCTCGTGGGAGGGCACTGGAGTGTCCTCTGACTCCAGAGGCTTACCCTTATTGGGTGAAGCCGGGACTTTGGCGGGCAGGGCCATAGCTTGTGCCCCCGAGGTCTTAGGGATGACCCGGAGTGGCGTCACCTTGGGCCTAGCAGGTTTCTCCCCTGACGTACCTGCTTTAGACTGGGCCTTTTTGCAGGAGCGGAATCCTTCTTGGAGTGATGCTCTCCAGAGCCCGAGGAAGAACTGGGCTTCTTGGGGGAGGACCGAGAATGAGATCAGGACTTGGACCGGTGGTGGGACCGACTACAGTCCTTGTCCCAGGACTGCTTGGACTTGTCCTTATGCTTGGCCTTCTCCCCCGGAGGTGTGCAGGTCCATCTTCTGTTCTAAAAGGAACGCCTTGAGAGCCTTCAAACGGCGGATCCTGGTTCAGCTTGTGAAGCCCTGACAGGTGAAACAGGCCGCGGTGTCGTGTTTAGGCCCCAGGCAGAAGACACATTTAGGGTGGCCATCCTTCGATGGTATCTGTCGGTCGCAACTGCACTTGTTCCGATGAGGTCCTGAGGATGAGACCAATGACTGGGACGACACGTGTCAGATGAAAAAAAAAAAACGTCGAAAAGCTGAAGAGAAAAGGGCAAAAAATGAAGTTTATTGCTGGCAACTGGCAAGCTAAGATCTTCCCCAACATGAGCGGGTCGCAGCGGGAAAAGAACTGGGGTGGAGCCGGGTCCGCCCTCTTTTATACCGTGCCCGACGTCGGGGGGCAGTCCCTGCTGGCTGAGAAGTTTCGGTGGGTCCTAATGCCTGCGGCGTTAGTCCTAATGCTTATAGCCTGCTGCAAGAGCTCCCACTTGAAGTAAGATCTATAGCTACAGGTGAGTAACCTTTATTTCCACTAACGTGGACTCAGTTCACTATTCATATTCTGGTAGACTCCTAGCAGTTCTCAGGCAGGAGGGGGCAAGGCGTGCAACTATATTTGGCTACCAGAAATTGGAGGAAGGAGGCCCCAATAGTAGTATCCCAATCGCTGAGCACATCAATGGTGTAGTGGGAGCTCAATGTGTGCGCTTTATCTCAGATTCCAGCCCTGCAGATCTCAATGGGGATACACCTGGAAGTGGCCATGGAGGGCAGCAGAATGTCTCGTGGATGGAGCCTTCTGCCCCTTGGGCAACTGCCTGCACCAACAAGTTACAGGCAAGGGGATGATACAGGATATGATCCACCTGATAATTATCTGCTTAGCTGCTGGTCTGCCAGGCGTGGCCTCAGTATATGTGGCAAACAGCTGGCGAGCCTTGCTTTGAATTCCCACCATGCACTCCACAGAATAGGAAAGCTCCTTCTGCAAAGTGTGTGAGGATCCTGCTGTCTACATTGGAGCTCAGACTGCTGAACTAAACCAGGACATTTAGCACCTGATTAAGGTGGAACTCAGACATGACCTTCAGGAGGAACTTCATATGGGGGCGTACAATAACTCTGTCCTTGTGGAAGACTAGATAGGGAGACTCCACTGAGAGTGTCTGGAACTCACCCACCCTTCTGGCTGACACGATAGCCAACAAGAAGCTGATTTTCCATGACAAGTGAGATAGCTCACACTTGTGCATTGGCTCAAATGTTTTTTCCATCAGCAGTGCAAGCACCAGCAATGGGTTCAGTGGAGGTGGTTGTTAGCGCACTGGGGGGACAAGTGGTTTAGACCTTAAAAAAAGTGCCCGATCACCTTATCCTGCACCACTGTCGGCATACCAGCCTGGACCCAGTTTGCAGAAATGGCTGTCAGGTGCACCTTAAGGGTCATGGCTACAGTCCCAACTGAGACAGGGCCCAAAGGTAGTCGAGGATTGTGGTCACTGGGCATGTGAGAGGCTCATGATCCCTCCCTTAGCACCAGAATGAGAACCTCTTCCACTTTAATGTCTAAATTTTGTGAGTCAACACCTTTCAGAGGCTGCCACCACATGGAAGACAACTACTGAAAGGCCCAAAGCCTGGAACGCTAACCGCTGAGGAATCAGGCTGAGAGATGCAGGTATTGAAGGTCCTGGGGCAGGACCATTCCCTGTTGTATGGTCAGCAGGTCTGGGTGGAGAGGCTCCTACCACACAGACCTGCTGCTGAGGCTTAGGGGGATCCTGGTACCTGACTGCCTAGGCCAGTCTGCAGCAATCAGGAGCAACCGCAACTTGTCCCCACGAGTCTTCAGCACAACATGCTGGATCAAGGGGAAGTGAAGGAAGGTGTATAAAAGGCCCAGGGTCCAGAGACAGCATCTCCCTGCAGAGTCCCAGTCTGTGGGGGTGGGCCTTAGCTTTCTTTTTTTTCTCTCCATACACATTTTATGCTCCTTGTCGAGGACAAGCTGGGGCTCCCTTCAGCCCTGCCCCACTATTCCACACCATCCTTTATCTCCAAGGTCACCCAGTCGGCTGGAATACTCCATAGATCCCCTTCCCAGGGAGAATCAGAAGGAGAAGGTCCACCCTCCCCCCCAAAGCACAAATCCAGTCTTGGACTCCCATGTCCTGGCAATGTGGTAGGTGAGGGAACAACAGGCAGGGTTTCATGCTACCCTGCCCCCCCCCCACCACCATTTTCTTCCATTTTCACCCATATTCCATGCTAGGGCATGCTGCAGAGTACCACAGCCCCACCCACCAGCTGCCACTCTCAACCCGCACTACCACCAGTTCTCTAACTTGCAGCAGTCATTCAGTGGAGGAAGCAGTCAGTTCCATGTCATTATGAGGAGTGTACATTGCCAAAATCCAATTTCGGCGATATATACCCCGACGACACAGAAAAGTGCGCAAGGGACACTAAAATTTACTTTCATGCGGGGTGCCCAGCACCCCTACTATAGATTCTCAACTCCAGGGGGTGCATGTCCGGGGGGTGCAACAGTGTAAAAAATATTTACCTACTCGGCCAGGCACATCAAAACATACCTGCGCTGAACCCAAACCCTGCATCCCAGCCACCCCAGGCCAGCACCCACCCACCACGCCATGGAACCAGCTCAGCAGCTGACGATTGCACCACCCTCACAAACCACCCGCCCTGCCATACCCCCCCGGCGTTTCGTGTAGTGATATACTGTCACCATTCTTGAACCCTCCCATCGGTTGCCCTCCCTACTCCCACATGATCTGGGTATGCACCACAAGTGGGTCGCCGTTTTGGTAGGCACCCACTTGCGACTAGCCCAGATAACAGGATACCAGGCAGTCCACCCTCTGCAGAAGAGGGGGGAGCAGTCCCTCATATGCTCAATCCTCTCCACCCCCCCACCCCAGCAACCTGTGCTCGTTCCCAAACATGCATCATCGGTGTGGAGGGAGGTGTGGCATCCAGCACTTCAACCCTCGGTGCCACTGGACCAGCTTCAGCTTTCTGTTCTCCCAGGAGGCAAACAGTTCCACAAGAGGTATGCCTCAATAGGGGAACAGCTAGTATACTACAGCCTGATGCTGTGACCACTTGCACGACATCTCTCCAACCCAGAGGAGCTCGTCTGCAAGTTGGTTGTTCTCTCCTGCAACAAGAACTGCCAGGAGATTGGCCCACAGGCTGCGCACCAATGACCACATGCAGAAAGCCTCCTGACACAAAGGAAAAAAAGGTGCCCTGCCACTTCAGGTAGAACATCATGATCCTAAAACAACAAAGCAAATTCTGTAAGTGCCAGGCGCAGTGCACAGAGCCCCAGCAGGTTGATGTGACATCGGGATTCCTTGGGTGACCAGAACCCATGGCTCCTGTGGTCTCCCAGGTGAGCTCCCCACACCCCAAGACATACATCTGTCTTCAGTGTCGGTCTCTCTGTTCTGGGTAGACAAATGCAATTTCTTCCTCTAGGTTCTGGCATCTGGCATTGCCTGGGTCACCAGAACTAGCTGGTCCAGGTAACAATGGCACTAACACCACTGGAGGAGGTACATTCTTCAGTGTGCCCAATGGACCACAGTGATTGAAGATGCCATGTATCCCAAGAGCTGGAGGAACTCCCAAGCTGGGCACGATTGCCCAACCTGAAATAATACAGCAAAGGAGGCAAGATCCGAAGCCTTGTCCACAGACACCTGAGCCTTGTCCTGGAGGCAACCTAATTCTGCCCTGATGGATTTGCTCACTTGTGTGGGAACCAGTTCCAAGTTGGCCGGGTTGACCAAAGAGGTCGGTCCCCAAGAAACACACATTGCCCAACTTGTATTGTGTCCATCGTGAAAGTGGGCAACCTCAGCCAGGCCCTACGATGCATGCACACAGCTGGAGCCACTGCTTGGGCGTAGGAGTCACATGGGTTCAAGGCATCTGGAACTGGTGCTTGGCAAGCATGCAGCCCTGGGCTTGAATGACCCTAGCCTCCCTCTGCCAGGATGCTGGGAGGAAATCCCTAATGAGACTAAACAAGGTATGGCCATAGTAAGCTATCATTATGTCACAGCCGGCCTACTGGAGGCCCAATGTGACAGCTGCTTAGGCCTTCTTGGCTATAGAGTCCAGTTTCTTGAACTCCTTATCAGGCAGTTTGACTACAATCCCCGTGGCCCTTTGACTTGTGAAAGTCTGAGTCGAACACTAGCCCCTCTTCGGAGCAGTAGTACGAGAACCTCGAGAGGCTCCCACTAGGGACAGCATATCTGTGGGCCATACAGGTGAGAGGTACAAGGCAGGATGCTGGGTGATGCCACAGGTTCAAAGCCAGCTCCATGCTGCCTCTGCCACGAGAAAGGCTGCCACCGGGGAGTCATCCTTGTCCGGGATGTTGGTCATGGGGTAGTTACACTCTTCTGAACCAGCACCGAGGGGAGATCCAAGGACTCCAATACGCTATGGAGCACAGCCCTAAAGGAGGTTGAGCCCAACTGAGAGGATCAGCCATCAGAGAAGTCAAGGCTGACAAGATGAGTTTGACTTGAGGCCATCAAGGACTCTTCATCGGAGTTCAAGGTTTCCTTGAAGTCTGACCAGGTCTATTTCTTGGGGGTGCAGAGCACCCTAGAGACCTCATTTACCTTGACGGACATTCAACGAGGCAAGTTAATCTCTTGTCAAGACTCCTTTATAACAGCCCCTCAGGCGACTGCTGGCGGAGCTCCACCATGAGCAGAGGAGAAGTGGACCCCACTGTCTGCAGAGTCACCAGCTGAGGGGGGAACCCATGGCATCGAGGGTCCCGGGAGCAGAGCCCTGCTCCATTCAGCAATAACCCACTGCTGCCACAGCAGCTCTTCATACCTTTGACGAACACTACAACAGTGTTGATCATCCAAGGAGGATGACTAATCGGATAAGCACTGGGGTCAATCGGTCAAGCGAGAGCAGGTCTGCAAATGGTGTGTCAACCTCTACTCCTAGGGGTCAAGAATATCCACCAGCAGAGCTTTGTACCCACCTGCTTCAGCAGTGAGATTACAATGGATCTTGAAGTGGAAACCAAAGGAGTGACGACTGGAGTAGGCAGAACCCAGGCTGGCTGGACCAGGGTTGCCAGCTGAGCCTTCTCCTCATAGGAGTGCACCAGGAAAGCCTTCTCCTCTTGGGAGAGCACCAGGAAAATCAGGGTAATCTCAGTCCACAAAGTTTTGCCGACCCTCCTCTTTCGACAACCAGTCAACAAGGTGAAGAAAAATTTTGACTAGCTTCTCAACTGGAGCTGAAGTCAAAAGCTCCAATGGGGCCACCATGCAAGCTTCGACCTGCCCTTACTGGTGGAAGCTCAACCAAGGTCGACCAAGAGGGGGAAATGAGAGAGTTGGAACAGAGTGAGAGCTCATGGTCCCACAATCGCTATGCTTTTTGTCATCTGGCAGTTTCTCACCAAAGGTCTGGAGAGCCAAGTACTTTTCATGGAACTTGGGGCAGTTCATGAATGGCCCTCCAGCAGTGGTCCTGGTTGGGACTGACAAGGAACCCACCTCTCCTTCTTTTTCCTGTGCTGCAAACTCGGCGGCTGCAGAGGGATGTCTGTGGTCCTTTGGCCAGCCCTGGAAGAAACATGTCTGCTGTTCCTCAAGCTGATGAAAGATGTATGGCCTGACAAGAACTGCACTGCTTACGTCATTATGTTTCCTTAGGCAGAAGAGGCATGTGTTGTGTGGATCTTTGATGGACATCTTCTGCCCGCAGTGCGCACAGCACTCAAACCCCTTGACGAAGCAAGAACCAGGAAGATGTGAGACACTTTGTAAGTCGAAAGACTCTGAAAAAGCTGAACACTCATCAAAGAAATTAGTTCTTGAAAACTGGAGTCCTCTAACCCATGCACAACTGTGAAGAAGGTTTCTCCCTTTCAGCAGAAAAGAAGATATGACATTGATGGGGAGGAGCCTAAGGACAAGCTTAACTTGAAACACATCTAGGATTGAGCTATGCTCAATGGATACTGCTGGAGTGTGCATAGTGAACTCAATCTATGCTGGTAGAAATAAATTTGCCTTGCTTTGTGCTGCAGAGCATGTGGAACACTCCCTGGTTGAGCTCCCATTTGACTGGATGCAATTTCTTGTGGCTGAGTCAGTGCACTTGACAGCTGAAAGTGCCTGTCAGATGACCCACTGAGAGAAAACTGCAGTTACGTAAGAACTTACTGTAACAGTAGATCTTCAAGAGAGGTTCCTGCAGGAGGTCTTCACATATAGGTCTGAGCCCCTTGGCGTCAGGTCCGTTACGACAAACTTGTAGATTGCAATCATCAGCGGGGACCGCCCCCGACGTCAGACAACATGACGTCAGCCCGACTATAAAAGAGGCGGTTCCATGCCCGCTCTCCACTTTTTTCCACCGGAGACCTAAAGAAAGGTAAGTAAAAGCTAGGAGTAAAAAAACTCTAGGACCCTGCTTCCTCTCTAGATCCAAGGACTAGGTAGGATGGAAAATAAAGGAAAAAAAAAAATAATCCAGGAGCTGGGGGAAGGTGGGAGGGAAACTAGACCTATTGCAAGAACCTCTCTCGAAGATCTACTGTTACGGTAAGTTCATATGCAACTGCAATATATTACTTCGAGAGGGTTCCTGCAGTAGGTCTTTACATATAGGACTGGATACCAAGTAGTCCCCAAAGTAACTCATGCTGAGGTGCATCCGGGAGGAGGAGATGTCGCCATAGGGAATCATGACAGGAGGCCTTGCAAATTGCAAGACCAAAGCCGGTTCTGCACCTAGAAGCAATGTCCAGACTGTAGTGCTTAGTGAAAGTGTGAACAGATGACCTGCACAAATCTCTGCAGTGGACACATTCCTAAAAAAGGCAGTAGAGGTAGCTATGCTGTGGGTGGAGTGGTCTTTAACTGCCCCCGGAAGGGACTTCCCATATTTCATGTGAGAAAAATGGATGCAGTTGGCTAACCATTTAGAGATGGCTTGTTTGGAGATAGCCTTGCCCTGGTACTGAGGAGCAAAGGCTACAAAGAGTTGGTTGGATTTGCAAACCTCTTTAGTCTGGTTCATGCAGTACCTCAGAATCCAGTGCACATCTAGGGTGTGCAGAAGGTAGTCCCCCCTGTTGGAATGCTGGGGATAGTATACTGGTAGTTCCACATTCTGATTCAGAGTGGTTTCTGAGACCACTTTGGGGAGAAAGGAAAGGTTAGTCCGAAGGACTACTCTGTCCCTATGAAAAATTAAACAGGGTTCTTTACAAACAAAATCCTGGAGCTCAGAGACCCTTCTGGCAGAAGTCACTGCAACTAAAAATAAAATCTTCCAGCAGAGGAAGTGTAAGTCGCAAGTAGAAGCTGGTTCAAATGGAGGTAAAGTCAGCTTCTCGAGCATGAAATTTAAGTCCCGGAGGGACCTCCATAAAAACAAAACGGAGGAAGCAGCGGTGGGCCAGGAGGATAGGACTGTGCAGGTAGCCATCCTGCATATCCAGGGAGCACAGCCAGGAGTTGGGATGGAGCAGGGAGAGGAGCCCCTGAAGAGTCAACATATGAAACTTCTTGTACTCGACGAAGATGTTTAGTGTGCTGAGGTCCAGGATCAGTCTCAGGTGGCCTGTTTTCTTTGGGACTAGGAAGAAGTGGGAGTAAAATTCCCTTCCTATCTTGTTTGGAGGGACGGGTTCTATGGCCTCCTTTAGCAGAAGTAACTGGCTCTCTTGAGAAACAAAGGGAACCTGATCCCGTGGATAGAAAGACCGTCCCAGTGGTAGAGGGGCTGGGATCTCGAGGAACTCGATCGAGTGACCCCGCTGGATGAGCTGAAGCACCCAAGACTCTGTGGTGATGAACCTCCAACCTTCCAGGCGGAGGCCAAACCTCCCTCCGACCGGTTCCTCCTGATTTAAGGGAGGGAGCGGAATGAGGGGAAAGGAGTCAGGACACCGAGGGGAAGGGAGCTTTAGCCCCCCCGAGGCTGTTTTGGGGAACTTAGCCTGTTGGGTTTGGGCTCCTGAGCCAGGGTGCGTCTTTTTCCCTGACGCTTTGCCTGGTTCTTGTTCCACCTTTGGCGGTGAAAGGGCTGCTTTTTCTAACCCGTCTTGTACATAGAGCGTACGTCTCTTAAGGAGCGTCCAATCTCTTGCAGTCCTGTTATGATATCTTTGGCATCTCCACCAAAGAGGACGGAACCCCTAAAAGGGGCATCCAAAAGGGAAGACTGTACATCCTGTGCCAAGCCAGCTATCTAGAGCCAGGAGAGCCGGCAGAGGCAGATCCCCGTGGCTGCCGCTCTAGCCACTAAATCCACCTAGTCATAAGTCGCTCGAAGCACATGACGACACGAGGACTTGCCCATCCTGACCTTGTCCGGGAGCTTCTTCCCAAGGTTTTCATCCTGCACCTCCTTTCCAGCTCTGAAAGAGTAGCTTTTTGGAAAGCAACCATGTGCGAAACATAGTTGAGTGATCTAATAGCAGAGGAGGAAGAAGAAGAATAGATCTTTCGCCCTCACTGGTCTAACTGATGAGAGTCCTTGTCTTGCGGCGAGGAACTCAGGTGTTTCAGCTGTGCTGACGAGTCATGAGTGGCAGTAATTACCATAGAGTCAGCCTTTGGATGGGAATTAAGATGCTGAATCCCTTCCAGGGGATAATAAGTCTGGTCTGCCTTCCTGGAGACCGCTAGTATGGAGAACGGTTGTTGCCATATCGTGGTCACCAAGTCCTCATAGGGTCCCATCCATGGGGGGATGGGGATAGGATCAGACGTAGCAAGATCCAAGTGCTCCGCTAGTCTTTTTCGTTGTGGTTCCACCTCTTTCGTGGGCCAGCCTCCAGCTGCCTTTATGGAGAACAAAAGGTCTCCTAAAGACGGGTCCTCTGCGGAAGACTTGGGTGACTCCTTGGGAGGAACCTCAACCGGAGATCTGGGGTCCGAAGGTTCGGAGTCGGACTCCGTGTCGGAGGGCTCAGAGCCACTGGGAATTGGGGGTTCTATCCCAGCAGCTCTCATAGCTAGAGAACCCGAGGCTCTGCCAGAAGGAGGCAGTGGAGGAGGGGCCCTGGGCTGGGGAGTTCCCCCACAGACTGCCTCAGCTCTGATAGCAGCTGTGTTCTGGCCTTCTGCCACCATTGGAGGTCCGTCTCTGGCGCTGGGGGTGGCAGAGGAGGAGGCTAGAAGTTAGGGTAGCCTGGGTACTGAGGCCAAGAAGTGATAACCCGTTTGAAGATAGTAAGAGTACCCAGGGTATCCCGGGGTCGGGTATCCCGGCGTCGGGGGCACATGGCCTGGTGTCAGATACTGTGGAGTCAACAGTGGGCCACCCAGAGGAGGAACAATGGATTCTGGACCTGGAAACCCGCCCAGAGGATCTGGTCCTGCTGGGGGAAGTGCCATGGCGCCTCTAGGAGGCGCAGGACCTGGGAGGGCCCCCGAAGGTCCTGAGGGAGAAGGCTCCATGGAAAGATCCCTAGCCAGCGGACGACAGTAGGCCTGGCGAGGGGGAAGGTCCAGAAGAAGCCCCGACAGCAGGTCCAAAGGCAATCCTGCTGGTAGAAAAATCAGAGGATCGGGTTGCGAGTCCCTGGGATGGATAACCTAGGGGGACAATGGGTCGCTCTGCCGCTCACTCTGTCTGAAGTCAGGGGCCAAACTGGAGCACAACGGGAGAGTGGAGAGATCCAGGCAGGCAATGGAGGAGCTGTCGTCCCACTGAATGAACTGCGCCGGGCTAGTGGAAGTCCGGAGACCGCCGCTAGGCTGATGGGCATGAGCCGTATGCCCTTCGGCGAGGTTGAGGGGTGTCTTATCGGCTAGACGAGGCGACTTAACAGAGACCTCCAGAGAGGCTACCCCCAGCTGCCCGCTCACCTTGGCAGGAGTGGGAGAAGGTGCCCGGCCCAAAGAAGCAGATGGGGCACTGGCTGAAGTACTCGCAGTTTCAGAGGGCCTCCCGCGTGGCGACAGATTCCAGTCCTGGCGCTTCTCCTTGCTTTTCTTCTTTTTAAGGGCCAGTGACAACAACTTATCCCGCTGTTCCTGGAGCTCCTTTTCCATCAACGCCAGTCGTCGGGTCAGGAGGAAGGCCTCGAGGGTCCACCTGCGCCTGGTTCGAGTCGCCTGGCTGAAGGCCTGGCAGATGAAGCACTCCTGGGTGTTGTGCTTGGAACCAAGGCAAAGGAGACAGCGGGAATGGTCGTCCCCGTGCTGGATTTGGGCGCTGCACTTCAAGCACTTCTTTTGTCTAGAAGACATCAAATAGTAGGAAAAACAAAGAGAAAATTTCTATGAGGTGAAGAAAACTTCAACAAAATGGCGGACATATGATCGCTGTTCTATCGCATGCCAAACGTACTGAGGCGACAATGGGAAAGAACTGGAGAGCGGGAGCGGGACTGCCCCTTTTATAGTCAGGCTGACGTCATGTCGTCTGACATCGGAGGCGGTCCCCGCTGATGATTGCTATCTACAAGTTTGCCGTTCAGACCTGACGCCAGGGGGCACAGTCATATATGTGAAGACCTACTGCAGGAACCCTCTCAAAGTAAGATTTGAAGGTTCTTTTTTGCCCAGTGAAGTCTGCAGGCCTCCTCCATCATGGACTTGCTGTTTGTGCCTCTCTGTCACTTGTGGCAGGCTATCATTACTGCACTGTCCAACCAAACCAGAGGATGCTGGTTGTGTAGTCAGGCCCTGAAAGTCAGTAGGGCCTTGAAAACTACTCACATCAAAAATGTTGACAGACAGCTTCTTTTCCACAAGACTCCAGGTCCACTAGGCTGAGGCTGTGCCAAGAAGTGCTCCCCAGCCTGCAAGGCTGGCATCTATTGTGATGGTAATCCTTTTGAATCCCTTGTTGAGACACCTATGTTTATAATTGTGTGCACTGCCTATCATCAAAGACAATCTTGCCTGAGCCATGAAAGGACTGCTAGTACTCAAAGATTGCAACTGCAGGTCCAACACCTGCAGCACATGAAACTGAAGTGGATGTGAGTGGAGTCTGGTTCACAGGACCAGATCTATGCTTGCTGCCATCAGACCAAGGATGTGAAAAATCATCCATGAAGGTACTGCAGGTTTGCATTTGGGTGGGCCAAGCGGTCCTTATCTGCCGTCAAAATCTATGTTTCTATGTTATCTGAGTCTCTTGCATGCAAGTGTGAGGTTTTGTGTATTGCCAGCCAGAAGGGATACCACAGCTTTCAACTTATCAAATGCTATTCCTAGGTGCTGGATGCGCTAGGTGAGTTGCAAGGTGCTCTTGCTGTGAATTATGGCGAATTATTATCCATCCATAATACTGCTTTGTTGTAATGATCTCCAACACTGCTTTCTCAATTATACTTAGATAATGGGCCAGTCGTCCAGATACAGATGTTCGTGCAGTCTTGTTAGCAGAGGTGAGCCAGGAGTACCAACATTACTTTTATGAATACTGTAAGAGTAGTGGACAACCCAAATAGCAGTACCTGTATTGAAAGTACTGACCTTAAACCCAGAAGCAGAGGAACTGGCGATGCGAAGGATGAACAGGGAAGTGCAGATATGCATCCCGTAGATGAGACAGAAATGCCAGATAATCTCCTGGATTAGTCGCCACTATGGTGAAATACAGCATTTCCATCTTGAAGTGAGAGGATTTAAGTCTTCTGTTGAAACGTCTGAGGTCTAACATGGCTTCAAAGTCACCAGTCTTTTTGGGAATGATGAAGAAAATGGCGTACAGGTCTGTGCCTTGCTGGTGGCAAGGAACAGATTGAATTGCTCTGATCTCTCTGAGATGATCGATATGACTTTGTACTGCTTGATCATAGGCGGCTGCAATACGAGAGACTGCAGAAAGGAGTTCTGACATGGAGGGATTCAAAACTCTATGGTGCAAGTTTTAGAGACAATGTATAACACCCAGAGGTCTACAGTTGTTTTCGTCCACAGGTCAGCAAATAACAGAAGTCTTGCTCTGGACCAGGACCACGGGCAGGCTTAATCCCAGTACAATTTGTTGTCCTTATGCTCCCTGGTGTCTTTTCAGTTTCCTTTGCTGTAGTGAAAAGATCCCTAGCTGGAAGAGTTGGGTGTCATTTTCTAAAAGTATCTGAACTGGCCTCCCAGGTAGTACTTGCATGTGTCTCAAAAAGAGCACCACCTTGTAGGTTTCTTGTTCATGGCAGTCCCATTTTTGGGTCTAAGACTTGCTTAATGATAACTTCTAGTTCTGGGCCAAAAAGAAGGTCCACCTGAAACAGCACATTTAGGAGGGATGCCTTTGAGAAGTTGTCCATGGCCATGGGTGAAACCATTGAGCCCTTTGAGCCATTACTAAATGGAGAGCTGATTTAGCACAGAACTATAAATTGTGTATGCTAGGAAGACCATACCCATGGAAAGAAAAGAAATGAAGCTTGCTGCTTCAGAGTCATGTAGCAGATCAAAGGATACATCTAACCAGTAGGCCATTGCTCAGGCTACATGAACCAGTTCCAACGCTGTCTTTATCAAGGCTCCTGCAACTTCATATGCTTTTTCCATTATCGACTCTACCTTCTTATCTTGTGGGTCTTTAAAAGATGCTGCCCCATAGAGCAGTAGGGTAGATTTCTTTATGGTTAGAGAAATGGACACATCGACTCTTGGACTTATCTGTCAAGAATCCATTCCTGGGGGTAAGGTCCACTGAGCTCACAGTGCTCACTCCAAGTGCAATCCATGACGGAAGGGGGGGGGGGAGAACAGGAATACCCACCAAGTGTCTTTCTAGACTGCTTGCTGAGTTCACGACTGAACACCAACCATGAGGTCCCAGGACTCCAGCTCTATAATGAGAAAGGGCAAAATACAAGCTCAAGTCTGTAGCCAAGTAAGAACTCTCCTCGGCTGCTGTACTGGGGGGGGGGCCAGGCATTACGAGCTCTTTGGGATTTGCCCTCATAAACCTGATTGTGTCCTCTCCCACAGGGTGTGCAGCACCTAGTTCTCCCTTAAGACTCTCCCTGAAACCTGTGTATCTCCCTTACTTAAGGCACCCAGATCCCCTTTTTCAGGATCCTAGTCGTGGCAGTGAATAGTAGTGCTTTAACAATTACAGGCTGGTCTCTGAATTGACTAAACCTTTTACTTCTACACACACAAAAAGCACTCACAGGCAGTTTTAAAAGCAAAAATGCTTTTACTAAATTTACGTTTATCATACAAACTTTACAAACAAAAGGTTTAGAAATCTGATTACAGAATAACAAAAATAAAGGTGGAAATATACATGCAAAGCGCAATGTAAAATTTACCTATCTAGTTTCTACCTCGTTCATGGATGATCAAAGTCCAGAAGAATAAATGAATTTTCAAAGACCCATGTAGTATATGGTGACGGTGTTGTCTGTTCTGACCTGTACGGGTTGGACCTTGACTTGTGGTGCGAATTACTGAAGAGCTAGAAACACTGCTCTTTGCTCCAGTAGATTTAGGCGCTCCCTGGAGTCCCCACTGAGACCATACCCCATTCACACTGAGGTCTCCATAGTAAGCACCCCAGCCCAACACGGAAGCATCCGTAGTCAGGACGCCTGCTGGGGCCCATGCCTAAAAAGGTCCCCTTTCTCTGAGGTTTTCCTTCTCTTTCCACCATTCCAAGGCTTGTAACAGGGTCCTTGTGCATGGCACTAGCTTGGATAGCAGACGCAATTGGGGCCAGTGGGCTCGCAAGTGGAACTGAATGTCCCTTATTTGAAATCGTGCTCCTGGAGCCACCGCCATGGTGAATGCCACATGTCTTAAAAGCTGAACGAATTGTCTTGCTGGTCTGGGTTGACCTATGGCAAAGGATTTTGCCAGGTCTGTAAGCTTTCTCACCCTTTTCTGGGATAGAAAGCTTTCCCTTGCAGTGCATCCAATTCTGCTCCTATGAAGTCCAGTATTTGTACTGGGTCTCTCTGAGACTTTTTAGTGAGTCTTTGACATGCTGGTATGATTTTCCCATGACCTGCCAGTCGTCTAAGTTAAGGAAAAAACATCACCCTTTTTCTCCTTAGATGTGCTGCTGCTACGGCTAAGCACTTGGTGAACACTCTTGGAGAGGATGACAGGCCAAAAGGAAGAGCTGTGAACTGGTAGTGACCTGAGGGAAGTCTGAGCCGCAGGTATTTTCTGTGACTGGGCCTGATTTGGATGTGAAAATATGCATCCTTCAGATCCAGGGATGCTAACCAATCCGCCTGCTGAAAGGATAGTATAACCGTGGATAAAGTGATCATCTTGAATTTGAATTTTTTCATATGCTCGTTCAAGAATCTGAAGTCCAAAATGGGTCACCATTCCCCACTTCTCTTTTTTGTGAGGAATTACCTTGAGTAAAGGCCCTTTCCCCACTGGGATAGGGGCTCTTTTTCTGCTGCATCTACCATAAGGAGTTTCTTGACCTCCAGTTCTAGCAGAATTTTCTCTGCTGAAGTTGGGGGATGGAAATGTCTGTAAACTGATAATTTTGGAAATATTTTGAAGTATAAAGTGCGGCCTTGGCTTACTAATTCCAAGACCCACCTGTCTGTAGTGATGTTTTTCCTCTCCTGAAAGACATAAGCCAGCCTTCCCCCTACTGGCACCGGGGTGGCAACATGGACACGCACACATCATGGGTTCCATTTAGGGTGAGCCCTAGAGGATGAAGCCTGATCAGACTTTTGGGATGCTCTTTGTTCTCTGCCTCTGAAGTAACCTCTTGACAGAGTAGTTATAAGGCATGGGGTAGTAGGGTCTTGTGCAGTGACCTCTACCACGGCCTCCCCTTGCCTTACAGGCCTCAGGGAAGGTATAGAAGCCTTTTACTTCTCTGAACTGTTTTTTTTTTTCCATGTATGCCTCCATTTTCTCCCTAAAGAGAGAGTTATTTTCACATGGGAAATCCATGGCCTTTGTCTGAGCATCATGAGACAAATTAATTGTCTTTATCCATGCAAATCTCCTAAGGGAGACTACATGGGCCGTGGACCTGGAAGCAGTTTCATTATTGTCCATGGCCATGTGGTACTGGTTTCTGGTGGTCTCCAGGGCAGTTCTAGCAGTGTCTACTATGTCCTGGGCCTGGTCCCCTGGTATCTGTTCACACTGGGCCAGTACCACATTCCAAAGGGCTTTCTGGTATTGGACTGCATAGGCATATATACAGCCTCTCTCAGGAGCAAGAAAGCCATCATATACATTTTTTCCCCATACGGTCCAGCTATCTGGAATCATCATCTGGAGGCTGAGGAGACAGGGGGATCCTGGCCTTGCTGCAAGCAGTTGCCTGGACCAACCCCTCATGGTCAGGGTGCGCACAGAGGTACTCAGTA
The DNA here is from genome assembly GCA_016271365.2 of Neoceratodus forsteri. Classification (NCBI taxonomy): domain Eukaryota; kingdom Metazoa; phylum Chordata; order Ceratodontiformes; family Ceratodontidae; genus Neoceratodus; species Neoceratodus forsteri. The sequence goes on from CM057450.1 coordinate 1,508,286,923, forward strand.
TTATGTCTATCCAGCTGGTACTATTTTCTTGGCCACCCCAGTGACAAATGTGGGGGACTGGAACAGTTTTCAGGTTGTCCTCTTTAGTGCCCTGTGCACTGGTAAGGGCAGCCTTTTTGTGGGGTTTATCCCCATCATGTCTAACTGGCCAGCTTCCTCGTCTTCCTCACCAGTCTCTGGAGTAGGGAGAGCCAGAGTATCACAAAGGCATAGTGAGATGGGTAATCCTCCTGCTCCTGTAGAAGAGATCCAAAGTCCTGACAGGGAGAACCTGATTCTATGGTTTCTCCTTCATCCTCGGGTTCCTCATAGAAGAAATCGTCACCCATGTCATCCAGGGTGGGCGGGGGCAGCGGCTGAGGAGGAACCGTAAGATCATCGTGTCTCCCACGGCTTGGAAAGCTTGGAAGAATCGTAAAATCCTTGCCACCTCCTCTAGCGAGGGCACTGTAGCCTGGTTCTCTGGTGTCTCTTTTTGCTGTTCGGCAAGAGGGACAGTAATGTTTTTGATATTATGTTTATGAATGTCCACTGGCATCTCCTTTTGCCTTTCGGCAGGAGGGGCAGTAGCTTTCATCACTTTGGTCTGTATGTTCACCACTGGCGTCACCTTTTGCCCTTTGGCAGGAGGGGCACTGACCCTTTTTATGGTGTATTTTAAACTGTCCACCTTTGCCTCTCAGCAGGAGGGGTAGCAGTATGTTTCAATTTCTGCTTCTTCTTAGGAGAGACATTCTGACCTTCAGAGGGGTCCCTAGAGGTTCTCTGGGTGTTGACCTGTGAAGGACCTTCTTCCGCATCCTGAGGTAACAGAAGGGTAGAGAGAGAGAGAGAGAGAGAGAGAGAGAGAGAAGATATTATACACACTCACAATCACAGTAGTCAGTAATTGGTTAAACAATATGTTGCAATGCACAAATCACTGCCTTTTACTAACCAGGAAAAAAAAATATGAAAATTACGTACCTACCGTAATGCTTGATCTTTCTGTGCATCTTCACCATTCATCACTGGTGGGTTCTGGCTAGAGGATTTTTTGTGGGGTTTTTTGCAAGGGGGAGGAGTTGACGTTGGGGCAGTGCTGCCCTGGAGGCCGATGCATTGCATGGCGCTCGCAGGTTGGCCAGTAACCAACGCCAACCTCTCCCCAGTCCCAGTTCTGCACACTGGAGAGTGACAGAGAGGAAGAGAAAGGGCGGGGCAAGGGAGCCCGAGGGACAGGAAAAGGAAAGGATATAGAAACCAAAAGGAGGAATAAAGCCAAGGAGAAGACATGAAAGAGAGGGAGGCCTAAGGGTTTGGGACAAGGAGGCCCCAACCTCTGGGCAAGTAGGGGAGGGACAGATAAGGGAAGAGAAGACAGAAGGGAAAAGAGAGAGAGAGAGAGACAAACAGAGGAGAGGGGAGACACTGCACCCGAAAGACTGGGCCCAGAGGACTGCTCGAGGATATAGGAGACACCACTACTCTAGGCCAATAACTCTTCTCCTGAGATGGAGAAGACCCCTCAACCAAGGCTATAAAGAAGGAGGCTGACACAAGCCCAGGAGGGTAGGCAGAGTAGCTATTCTGAAGACTCTTTTACCGGGCAGGGAATAGGTCGGTGTCTCCACCTCTTGCGAAGGGTATCATGAAGTGGGGACAGGACCACTTTGGAGAGGTATCCTCCTGAGGAGATACACACCCCCAGGAGGGTTTTTGAGAATTTAGAGATTTAGGGATTCTTTAGAGAAGTGTCACCTCCAAAGGAGGAGAAATTTGAGAATTTCAGAGAAACGTCACCTCAAAATGAGGAGCGATATACATTGGAGGATTGTAGTATTCCCTGAATAAGAGGAGGAGAGATGGTCAAGGTGAACCTCACCGGGGGAACCACTTAAGGAGCGGTTGGAGGAAAGAGGAATTAACTGAGAGGGGTCACCAGAGTCCCCTCCAACACTGTCTCAAGAAACCAGGGGTTTGACTGAAGCAGAGCAAGGGTCCAGGGAGAACTGAAGAGAGGTTCCAACCGGACAGAGAGGAGACTCTGGTGAACCCCTGCTGAGGGTTACCTCCCTGCCTGTCTTCCCAGGAAACCTCCAACACCCCGTCAGGGTAGAGTGGAGCCACAAGGCACTGGAGAAGGACCAAAAGGTCCCCTAGCTGAGAAAACAAACAGGGAGGAGGAACGCCCAGAGACTGAGGGCTAAGAGAGGAAGGAGGGCAGTAAGCAGTGATGAATGGTGAAGATACACAGAAAGATCAAGAATTATGGTAGGACGGCATGTAATTTTCACATCTTATCTGTGTCAATCTTCACCATTCATCACTGGTGGGTGATTACCCAGCCCCCCGAAGGGGGCCCAGTACCTCCCTAAGGGACAAATGTCCCTCAGCCTCCAGTGGGGGACGACACCTGAGGAGGGAACCCTGCCAGGCCTGAGACTAGTCTTTGTGAGGCAGGGTTCTCCTAGTAGGAGAGGGAAGGTGCCCCTGCAGTTCCCACCTCACCATGTGGGAGAAAAGGTGGGTTCCCCGAAAAGAGGAGGCAGTCACCCTAAGCCGGGCCATGGGTCATAACCGGGAAAGACGAAACCATGCTGTCCTCGTAATCAGATTGCTGTCCCCACCAGCCTGGAAGCCACCTTGCTGGCATCATAAGATGCCCTCGCAAGCTCCAGGCTCCGCGCGGAGAGGGCAATGGCTTGTCTGGTTGCCTCTGAGTCAGGCAAAGATGCTAGGATCTGATCTAGCAGAGATCATAAGTGCCTGTAATAGGCAGCATGATGGGCCTAGTGAGCTGAAAGACATAAGAGGAGGTGTGTCAAAGAGAAAGCTCTCCTCCCCCAAAAATCAAATTCAGCAGAATCGGATTCCGGAGGTCAGTCATGCCTTGGGTGTCTATGCCCAGAGGATGTGTCCAGGAGAGTCATGCCCGAAGGGGGGTGAGCTAAGGGTCCTGGAGACCCTAGGGGTGTGCAATATCTCTGGCAGAGGTCTCTCTGGGCTAGTGCAAGGGTTGAGGGACTTTACTAAGCGCAGTGCAACACCTCCCGGAAGGGAGAAGGCCCGGCCGGAACCACAAGGTTGGCCACACTGAAATCGCCTAAAAAGGCACGCACCGAGCAGTCAAGATTGTGACTGCCTAATGTGGTGATATGGAGCTCATTGAGCAACCCCGACAGGAAGCACTGACAGCTGGACAGATAAGCTACGGGGGAAAGATGGACAGAAGACTCCTCTCCCTCAGAGGACGACGACCAGGGAGCTGACGACCCCGGAGAGTCAGGCACAGGCTGCACCGGGGAAAGGGTTTCCACTGAGGCAAGGCTAGGAAGGGCAGAAACCCCCTCCTCCATGGGCCATATAGCACCAGGAGGGGACCCAGAGGAAAGGCCAAGAACCCTACGTTTTGCATCCTGAGTATGAGCCTGCCCTCCAAAAGCTGGCAGTGCACATCCGACTTTGAACATGTGCGATTTCAGAACTCGATGGTCCATGGAAAAACAGGCCTTGCAGCAATCCATGTCATGGTTAGGGCCCAAGCAGGTCAAGCATCGGTCATGCTGGTCCGTGATGGAATAAAGTCAGCCACAGGAACACCACCGCATAGGAGGCCAACCCGCCTTGGAAAGTTTCTTTTTGTCCCCCGAACGAGACATGACAGATGGAAAACACAATGAACAAAAACAAAGGCACTTGGCATCGTCAAAAATAAAGGAAAGATCTTACTAGGAGAGCAGAACTAGGATGAACGGAGCCGATGGACTAGGCCGCTGATGCACTATAAAAAAACGATTCACATACGAGATCCTCACTCAATGGCGGGAGAAGCAGAACTGGGATTGGGGATGGGTCGGCATCGGTTACTGGACAACCAGCGAACGCCATGCAATGCATCGGCCTTGAGGGCAGCAGCGCCGCCCCAACATCAACTCCTCCCCCTTGCAAAAAAAAAAAAAAGCTCCCATGGGGTCCTGATTCTCCAGCCAGAACCCACCAGTGATGAATGGTGAAGACTGACACAGATAAGATCAGCTGATTCCAACAGAATTTTTTTTAAATATCTGAATAATAAGTTGATAGACCACACTAGCTAAATAAAAACTAAATAAGCAGCAACAGGAGAATTTCCCCGCTTAGAGGAGATGACGCTGACAGAAGCGTATGCCTACGTGCGGGAACCGCTGAGGAGGTTTATGCTGATGAGGGGTGCCAAAAGGAAAAAAATCTGATTCACTAAATATTCAGTTAAATAAAAAATAGTAATAAATAAACAGCAAACCAGGCTTCCTGTAGTATGGGCTGAAATGTTGTGAGGAAACGCAGGTCTCCGGAGCGGGAGCAAGGCTAATGTAATACCACTACATAAAAAAGGGGAAAAGAGCAATACGGACAACTACAGACCAATCAGCCTTATGCCAGTTTCATGTAAAATAATGGAAGGGATTCTCAAAGACAGACTTCTCTCTTCTTTTGGTAATTTTGACATTAACCAACACGTTTTTTCCAAGGGGCAGTCTTGTATCACAAATTTGCTCTGCTTTTATGAGAATATTAGTCAAAGCCTAGATAATACTACACCCCGTGATGTAATTTTTTTTAGACTTCAAAAAGACTTTTGATTCAGTTCCACATTGGGCCCTTCCTAAAAACTAGCTACCCTAGGCATCGATCCAAGTTACATCAATTGGATACAAAGTTGGTTAATAGGCCGCAAACAAAGAGTTGTTTTCGATGGCCACTCATCTGATTGGAAACCCATGTTGAGCTGTGTCCCTCAAGGGTCAGTTTTGGCTCCAATAATATTTAAAATTTTCATAGGTGATCTATCATCAAATATCAGCAGTTGGATTATCAAGTATGCCGATACTTGTAATATCGACGGAACTTGTTCCACTCTAGATGATTATCTTAAACTCCAACAAGATTTAGAAAACCTAACAACCTGTTCAAAAAAATGGGGGTATTTTTTAACAGCAGCAAATGCAGCATTCTGCATTTTGGCACCAGAAACCCTAAATATAGCTATATGCTAAATGATCTACAATTAAAAAATATGAATCCAAGAGGGGCTTGGGCATCACAATAGATGATAATGCCTCTTTCGAAAACCAAATAACTAAACTCAGAAACAAAGCCAACAGGATATGGTGGACCATTAGGAGAAACATATCAAAAGATGAATCTTTATCCTTCCATTATACAGGGCTTACATCTGTCCCCTCTTGGCCTATTCATCTCAGTTATGGTGTCCATACAAAGAAAAAAATGTTATCAAATGTTCAGAAAAAATTCAAAAAAGTTGCAAAGTCTGTGTGGGATGCTAAAGACTTAAATTATGAAAAAAGGCTCAACATATTTGGGCTAATGTCTTTAGAAACATGAAGACTAAGGGGTGATCTTTTATTAGCCAGAGCTATTATTGCTGATAATTATCTAATGACCGAAACTGGCCTAGATTTTAAACAAGTTAATAGCAACGCTCATGCTCATCCGTTAAAACATGGTGACTGTATTTCAAAAAAACAAACACATTTCTTCTCTCAAAAAATAATAAAACCTTGGAATTCTTTACCAACAGACATGACTGTTAGTGACTCAAGGGATACCTTTAAAAACAGACTAGATAAGCTGATGTTTTCGGATGTTCACTTGTGTTGTTATGGGTGACAGACATGAGCTTTGTATGGGCTTACACCTTTTGCTCCTTCTCAGTGCCTTAGTGAATCTTAAAAAGAAAAGAGTCGTCGAGGAGAGATCGCGAATAGGGATGATCACCAAAAGTAATGTGTTACTTTAAAATTAATAAATTGTTTTAGAGGGCAGAGTTGAGGAAAGTAAAACAAAAAAAATGACAGGAGAACGTGATAGCGTTGCAAGAAGCGAGGTGCTGAAGAGATTTCTTCGGGGCAACTTGCTTCTTTGGGCACAGAGAACGACCCAACATAATGCTGGGCCTGGCAGCGACACCTAGAGGGTAGCAGTTCAAACAACATTCAAAATTCCAAACCTTGCACTCCGGGGCAGCTTTACAGATCAGGCTTGTTGTATTAGTAAGCATAATGAGGGATTTCTGGGGCTTGAATTATACTTTTTGAGCTCTGGCAGCTAGGGAGGCCTGTAAGGGTCCTATCTTTAAACTGAGCTGCCTTTCCCATTACAAATCAATGGCAATGATGTATGAACTAGCGGGGCTCACTTCAGAGCTGGGGCCCCCCCAGGCAAGCCCCCCACTGCTAACCAGTTCCACTACTGCTAACAGCCCAGGAGGACTGTGTCATAATAGATACATCATTAGGTTTTTCGTAATGTGGTGGGGACTGGCACCATAGAATTGTTTATGGACCTGTGCTCACTGTGACAGCCCAGTAACTTGGGATATCCTAAACAACACTCACGCACTGTGTATTGGAAAGGCAGGACATTAATGTGCTGCCTTTCCAGTCTTTAAAATGGAGAAACACAACTCTAAGTGATAAGACATCTCTGCCCTTTTAGAACCATCACGTTTTCTAGGGTCAGATAAGATACATAATAATATTGCAGCAACTGAGCACTTAAATAGTGATTCAAAGCTCACTGCAGAAACCCTTGACAATGTAAGCCTTCAGAATGAGTCCTCGGAATCAGAAATGACCAGGTAATGTAATGTGCCACAATGGTTAGTGCAGTAGGACATTCAAATGACAGGACTTCAAGACTGCCAGCAGACTCAGATAGTAAGCCCCATCCACAATCTGCCTTAGCAAAGCCAACTAGCGCGTGCTGTTAGGTGGGACGGTTGCGTAGCAACAATGCTCGTGCAGCATCTGGTGCCATCAATGGACACCGGTCACGCCCCAGCTGCTGCAGGTGCAACAGGATTAGCCTGCTAGTAGCTCAATGCTGACAGTATGCACCTCTGAACATACCTAAGAATCCTGAAGTATTACAAGTTTTACATTTTACACTTTTGCACAGCACGTGCCTTGAAGTGAACTGGCTAGCAGACTGTGAAACAAAATGTTTGTACAGAAAGGCAAAATACAGCTGGCAGCTAAGGTTAAGAAGTCCCCCCCAACCAATGCAATTTCAGAAGGTGAAAAAGCTGTACTACAGCTACATTACAGAGAGGTTTAGCTCATTTCATAAGTTTCTCTGAGCACTTACAGTGTGATACAGGATATTCTTTAGTCTGTGTAAAAGTTTCATGTCTCAAAGTTTTGAGAGCTTAAAAGCTCAGGTATTTAAGAAGCTCTGCAGTTAATGTCACGGCTGAGTATCTCATACTGTTAAATGAATGTCCAGATCACTGCTGCCCAGAGCACAGAGCAACTGCTCAGATATAGCGGCGCTACTAGGTGGTAACTGATATTGTATGTATATTACAGCTGCATCAGCAGCAGACTGTGTGACTCGGCAGCTGACAGCGTTGAGCTCTGCGTGGCACCATATTACACTTCCCACTCAAGCCTCCCCAACCACCCTCCCACTCTATGCTACTGCTACTTTCATAGCCAAAAACAAACAGCCAATCCCCCCAATCCCCAGTCCTCAAAGTCTAGTGGACTCGTCTTCTCCTGCTCCCCCCAGTATCAGTTGCTGTTGTTTTCTCCCAAGTCAACCCTCTACACCCTGGTATATAAAACAAATTTAAAAATATTTTGTTTCCCCCTAACGGCCCACACAGCTCACACCCTGACATACAACCTTACTCCATCTACCTTCTATCTCTCCTTGCTGCCATCTCCTCCCATACCTTCAATCGATACACCCCTCTCTCCCTCACCCATCTTCCCCGGATTGAATCATGTTGCATACCCTACCCCCTCTCCTCCACCTCCCCTCACTGCTCCCCCCTTGCACCCCACTACCCATGGCCTCCTGGCACCTCTATCCTGCCCTTGCAATGCCTGCTACTAACACTAATCAGGCCCTCGCTAACGACTCCCCCTTTGTCCTGTAACACCCACCACAAACACCACAAGCTGCCTACTAAGCTCTTTAAGCTCTGTGTCACTTTTACCCTTTACCTTGTTGCCTTATTGCTGTTACTTGCCAGTGACATCAAATCAAACTCTGGCCCTGGCCCTCCCCCTACCTCCTATCCCATCAACTCCCCCAAGGGTTGAGAACTGCCCACCTAAACATAAGGAGCCTACTGACCAAATCCAGCCTCTCATCCTATCTCTTAAGCCAGACATTCTTATATTGTCCGAATCCTGGCTCAGCCCCAAAATCTCCAATGAGCGCCTCTCTATTCCTGATTTTGCCCTTATCCAAGACCTTGCCAGTAAGGGAGGTGGGGTGACTGTGTACCTCGCATCCTCCATTCACTTCACTACTATCCTGGCGTCCTCAGTCCCCTTCACTTATGAACTGCTACTACTGAAGACCCCCCCCCCTTCCCTTCTGATCTTTATAGCTGGTGTTTACTGTCATCATGGCCTTCCACTGTCCTCAGTCACCGACTTGTTGGCAACTCTCTCCACCCTGGCCTCTTCAGGCGAACACCTAATCCTGGGCGATTTCAACTTGAATTGGCTTGCTGCCCCACACTCCACCACTCACTCTGAAATCACCTCACTAAACCAAACTCAACTTATAAAAGAACCTACACGCCACAACCCCAAATCCAACAACCACTCCTTCATTGATTGGGTCCTGGCCTCACACCCACACCGCATCATACATGCAGGTATCTTGCCAGATGCTATTAGTGACCATCACATCACATACTGCAGACGCAGAGTTTGGCGCCCTAGAGCTCCCCCCAAATTCCTACAAATCCGTTCCTTTAAATCCTTAGACCGCCCACATCTACTAGAAGATCTGGCTAATAGAAATTGGTCCCCCATCAACACTGCCACCTCACTGGACTCAGCCCTAGTCTACTTCAAATCTACATTCCCTTACATCTGGAATCCCCCCGCCCTGCTCAGATGCACAAGGGTCCGTGGGTCCCACCACCCATGGATCACATCTGACCTCCTGGCTTGTCTCCAAACCCATGACAAAGCATGGAAACACCACAAATGTTCACCCACTACCTCTGCTTACCAAAGATATCAACACCTATAAAACACCTGCACTTGACTAGTCAGACAAGCCAAAGCAGATTACTTTTCCAATACCTTCCAGGCAAATATAAACCACCCTTCTAAATTCTGGAAGGTGGTGAATGCCCTCTTCTCACCCCCAAACAGGCCCCATGCCCTCAGAGGATGGCTCCACCTTGTCAGACTCCCTCTCTGCAAAGAGTTCAATACCTTCTTCACCTACTGCTCCTCCTCCCTCCTTTCCACTCTCCCCCCATGCCTCCTCCACACTCTGAGCACCTTGTTCCTCCCTTCTCTCTTTCCCCTATATCCCCCACCGCCGCCCTCAAGGCACTCCTAGCTTTGAACCTTTCTGAAGGCAAAAGCCCAGATGACCTTAATGCCAAACTGCACTTCCTGTCTGCTCCTGCCATCTTGTATCCCACTGCAGCACTACTAAACCTCTCTTTTAAACTAGCAGCAGTTCCTGCCACCTGGAAGCATACTACTATCATCCTTCTCCATAAAGGTGGCGATTCCTCTGTGGCAAGTAACTACAACCCAATCTTCCTCCTACCCATTCTTACTAAATTGCAAGAGCATATCATACTCTCCCAGCTCTTGCCCTACCTCGAATCCACTTCCTTTTTTACACCTTACCAATCTGGCTTCTGCAAGAACCACTCCACAGACACCTTCCTACTCAGGCTCACTGATTCCACTCATACCAGCACGGATCAGGATCTCGTCACCTCTGCCACCTTTGTCGACCTAGCTAAGACTTTCAACACTGTCACACACTCCCTCTTAATAGACAAACTTTCAGCCTCAGGTCTTTCACCTATGGCCGCCACTAGTTCAGATCACAATCAGTCAGAATCGGGGACTCCCTCTCTCCACCCCTCCCTATCTGCACTGGGGTCCCATAAGGCTCAGTCCTTGGTCAGATTCTTTTCTCCATTTTCCTCAATGATTTCCCTTCGTCCTGCTCATCTGTATCCATCCACATGTATGAGGATGACACTGTCCTTCATGCATCTGGTTCTTCCTCCCCGGTGGTGGCGTGCACTCTGCAGCATGATTTTGATAATATCCAGTGTTGTCTACGTTCCAACCAACAGCTTCTAAATGCAAAAAGACAGTCTCTATGACCTTTGGCACAAGGCAGAGACTCGCTAGGCTTCAATCCCTCCTTACACTCTTGATGGGACCTTGTTGGAAGATGTGACCTCATTCAGGCACCTTGGGGTCTGGCTCAAAAAACACCCTGACTTCTCAATTCATGTGGATGCTATTCACAAGGAACTCCTCCCCATACTGGAAGCCTTATACCGGAATTGCCAATGCATCCCCTTGCCAGCCCACAGAGAAATTCTTCAGAGAATACTTCCAACTTTTGACTACAGCAACGCAGTCTATAATGCTGCCCCCAAAACCACCCTAGCCAGATTGGACACACTCTTTCACTCCTTCTCCGCTTTACTCTTAGCTGTCCCCCTCACACTCACCACTGCTCCACATATCAATCCCTGGCTCTCCCTTCCCTCAAGGATCGCTGATTAGCTCATTGTGTCAACTTCCTTGGCAAGGTCTGGTTCACCACATTCCACTCCTATCCATCTGCTGAAAGTGGCCAGTGGCCAAAGTTTAGTGACCAATAGCCAAGGTTTTAGTGACCAGTGACAAAACTTTTATCAACAACATATAATTGGCTAACCAAAAGGTTGAGGAGATAGAAAGGTAAAAAATGGCTAGTGTAAAGGCTGCAAATAAGTAGTAAATAACTAAATGATGTCAACATGTGAATTAATAGGTATGGCTAGCCAATGGCTGCAAGTGGCTAAGTAAATGAATACCACCATGTCAGTTAACATGCATGCATGTGTAAGACTTTAAAAGGTTAATGGTTGAAATGAAGAACATGAAATAATTCAAGAAACACAAAGCAGAGGTCTAACTTGGAATTGCCCTATTCAGCAGAAAATATTGTGTACCAAAACATGTTTTTTAAAAAGGTTATGGCTAAGATAAGAATGCAGCTGCTAGTAACCACAGCTGGCCTCGATGATTGAGTTCCCCAATTTGGCCATTGTCTGGGTTTTATCTCTAAGCCGAGTATTTTTAAAACAGTCACATCCCCTTGCATGTTTTCTGTATCCTGAAGTAAGTATTTTTGATAAATAAAAATCCCCTGATTACTTGTTTTTCCATCTAAGAATGACCGTATGTCTCGGCAAGTGTCAAAAGTATCTTGTGACCAAGGTATCTTTTGGACAATGTATTTTTGAACCCGAGTCTTATGATTTGCAGAATGACATATTGTCTGTGTTTAAATATGCTGTTGTAGTTTTTGGGAAATTCCAGCCTTGCATTTTTTTTTCTAAGTTTGCTACACATAAATATGGGACCTATGGTTATGTCCAACATCCCTTTGAGAAGACGCAGTCTCGGACAATCTGCAGTCTGAGACTATCCATAGATTGCTCGGGGGATCCAGAGATATGTGGTTTCATGTGTGTCTGAAATTCTGTAGCCCTGTAATGCAAATATTACTAGCTGTCTAGATTGCATGTTAGAAACACCCCATTGGGATTGCCCTTTGGCTGTTTTAGAACTAAATTGTAACAGGAACACCTAGGTAGTGGTGGGCTACCGGATGTTTAAAAATAATGTTAGCATGTATTCCCTTTTGTAAACTAGGATTATTAATCATGACAGGATGCATTCTTACTGCTAAAATAGGATTGTTCTGGTTTCTTTTTGTGTACTGCAACTACTCATCCTGTCAGGGTGTGTTTTTATTGTTATAATAGGATTTTTCTGGCTAATCTTATTAATACTATCATAATAAAGTACCACTAATTTGGCAAAGAAATAGTGTGCTGGCTTTATTGAATTACTGAGAATTACTAACCAGGAATCTGCATAAACTGTATAATTGGATCCATTTAACACATCAGTCTCCCTTGCTCCCCCACCCCAGCTTGCACCCTCAGAAGTAGTGATGCACGCACTCTCACCATCCCCTTCAGGGCTACATCAACCAGCCAGGCATCCTTCTCCTATTGTTTTCCCAAGCTCTGGAACTCGCTTCCTGATGCCACTCGTAATGCCCCCTCGCCCCGCACCCTCTTCTCCCTCATGCGCTCCTCCACATACCCCACCTGCACCTAACTCACCCTTGCCTCTCTTACCATTGCTCCCTTTAAAATTTTTACTCACTAAGGCTTCCTCACCTCGCTAAACCCCCCTCGCAGGTTGCTTGCTGTCTTTGTCTCATTAGTGAGTCAAGCTATGTCCTATCTCAAGCACTTACCCAGAACTCCCTGGTAAAGTCCCCCCTCCTGCCTTGCATAGGGAGCCTAGCTCAGATCTGGCATCTCAAGCACTTCCTTCTAATGATGGCTGCAACAAAATGGTATTGTATGCACTTAACCATCCTACCCTGTGGTGTTGACCGCACTGGTATCACCACTGTACCTATGCCATTGCATTGTTGTATATTATATGAATCACACTATATACTCTTATTGCCTATTGTATGTAGTTGCTTGCTACTCTGTATCCATTCTGTACCCCTATTCCCTTGTATCACCACTGTACCTTGTGCCACTGCATTGTGTATCAATAGTGTATCATATTGTATTTTTATTCTTGCCTATTGTATGTAGATGCTTTTGTTACTCTGTACACATCTGTACCCCTGTTCCCCGTCCCCCAGGTCACAACTGGAGGCGAGCAACTGCTCAGTATGTCTACTTGGTGAAACTCTTAAATAAATAAATGTCATAACATTCAGAAAACGGTACAATTTTCAAGGAGTTACAACAAAGGTAGTAGTAGCACAGAATTAGTGTGTGAAAAAGCAATATGATTACCATACCTATAGTTATTACAGTATGTCAAAACCAAATGAACAAGCTAGTAAAGTGTTTCAGAATTAAGATGATGTTTTCCTGCAACAAGCAAGCACACAAACAGCAATGTGAACTCCACACACAAGCCTATCATTAAAGATAACACTTATCTTCAAAATTAATCTTCTCTTTAGAAAAATGAAGAGTTTTCATAGCAAACTATATACTCTCATAAAGGACAATCCCCCCTCCCCCCAACTCCACAATTTTAAGGCACTACATAGAGGGGTTCCGAAAACATTTGGGGAATTAATAATGATCAAAATATTTTGTGCATGAATTAAGTATTTTATCAATTACAAGACAGCATTGAGGAATTTCACTGCAGTGTTGCATGGAAGCTTTATGAATGTGGTTGTTGGTCAGCGAACGTTACAGTGCTTGCTATTTTCACCATTTACTGTTTTCTGGCATATGCTCTAATGAATGTTGTACAAGGTAACAAGGTTCTGTTATATGCACCATATTATTGTCGGCACCATGACAATTTAGGAATGAGAAACTTACAGAAGTTAATTTGTAACATGTTTTAGATAAAGAAGAAAAAATTTTCAGTAGGTGCTTCGGAACTGAAGCCAGGCCACTGATGTTTATTATAGGACGGGTGTACTACTGGTTGTGCACTTTTGAGACCGCTATGTGGAGGCACATGGTGTGGTATCTGGCATATGTACACAACAAATTCATGTTCTTGGCATTTCTTTGTCTTGCTTATTTACAGCCAGAAGTGTTTTTATGGCTATGTTGGAGGAGCTCCACAGACGTTTTCCTATCATTCTTAAGAAGGGGACTGAAGAAGCACGTGACCAGATATCTCTCCAGTGTGCTTCCACAGTGCTGTAGCAAACATCCACTACATTTTCTTTTAACGGTCCTTCCCCTCCGCTGGCTGCATAAACACACCCCCTTCATGGGGCACTACTTTTTTCCTGCAACTGCGAAAATTGTAGCTGCAGTGCTCAAGATGGCTGCTGAATCTAACTGCACATGTGTGAGTATCATGCATGTGCAGTGTTGTATGGTGGCCATTTTGGATACACGAGACTCTGGTGTGGCGAGAGCTCTAAGTAGCCTTTCACTCGGTCTCACCACACTGAGCAGCGGTAACGGCTCTAACCAGAGTTTGTTTGGTATAGAGATCACTCCCAGGAACTGGGATTTACAAAGACATAAGCGCTGGTACGTCCATTAGGATACTGCATTCAAGCTAAAACAGTTGAATATGCACATTTCTACTTTTTTTTTTATTTACATTTTTCTGTATTAAATGTTTAGTGTCCCCCACAAGAAGCCATGAAGAGAATGGTGAAATGTTGGGGTGTTACTAAATTAAGTCTGAACTAAGCTTTAAGTATGTGTGCATTTTATTGCCTACAGTGGTCCATCCCAGTGTTTGCTATACTATGACTTCACAAGGACCAGCTCCAAAACCCAAGGCAACGTTGATTATCCAGGGACTCTTCTCTTCGTTCTTGGTCAAAGCCTCCGAGGATGGCTATGTTAGTGGGGCAATGACCTGTAAAGGCTAAGGCGGTGGCACCTGGGTTCTCATGCTGGTGGACACCTAGCATGTCAGACCACTGAAGGTAGGGGTGGGTCAGGACCACAGCAGCACTGTAAGAAAGAGAGCCAGCTGTGCCACATCAGGACTTTCCAAAGTTCCCGAATAGAGCACAGACATTGTGTGTCTAGCAAACAGAAGGGACGAAGATGAAGAGCATCTCAACTCTTGTGAGAGTGATGCTGATGCCACAAGTGGCATAAAAACTGGAACCACAATCAAGTCCTGTGGTGCTTATTCAGGGGTTGACACAGCAGAGAAGGTGCAACACCAGCCTGGGTCAGATTCACGGAAGGTGGCACAAGTGGCTGCAGTTTCCCCAACCAATTTCTAAGAGTCAACTTGACATCAAGTGACATTTCTCACCTCTGCACAAGAAGCTAAAGGCTGACCAGACTCAACACTCCAACACAGACCAAAGCTGGCAAGGTCAGGTTCAGTTTGATTGGGACCAGGAAGACAGGACGAATACTGAGGGGAGTCAACCCAGCCTAGTGCTCCAAAGTTGTGCTGCCCCCAGCAATAACCACTGGGGTCAACATAGTCATTTGTCTTTTTTTTTTTTTTAAACTTTCTATTCATTCTCCTCCACACCCCTCCATGTTCTGCATTCACGGGAGTGCCTGTGGAGTCAGCCCCTGCTACTCCACCTTACCTGTTGCGTCCTTCCCCCCAGGCAGGAACGAGGTGGGACCCGTACACCCCAAACACTTCTTGTTTCGTCTGGGTCGGGCGGTCAGGCAGGTGGGAACATTCTGGGGTCTTGCTCTGGCACTCTGTCTCCTCGGATCCATGGAAGGCCTTTTCCTCCTTTTGTGGATGTGATGTGCGCCCCGCCTAGGCACATTAATGCCGATGTCTGTCACGCCCTCCTCTGCCTGCCTCAGTGCTTGCTATACCCCAGAACTCTGCCTGGGGTCAGTCAAGTGCCAAGTCACTGTCCCCCTCCCTCCCTGGAGAAGACGAGCTGTTCTTGGGATGCTCAGTCTTCTCCCCGGCTGACGCTCCAGTGTCCCAGGGCTCGTTCCTGAACCTGGTTTTCTGGCGTCACGAGCAATAGTGCTACCGCTGCGCCAGCCTACATGGTTGTGTGTCATCCGACATTGAATGATCTAGCTGCCCTGGTGGAATATTACTGAACAACCCATGCATGCACACAGTGGTTTGGCCTCTGGAGAGGGTTAACAATGCAAAGGCAATTCTTGAGTGACTCAGACTCCTTGAGCACTTCTAAGCCTTCTTGTAATGCCTGTGATTGTGGGGAGGCAACTCTTTGCTGATAATTACTATGTATTTTGATCCCGGTAGGGCTAATGAAGACATTGACTGGTTCAACACAATGGAGTTCGGCGACAACATAAACAGGCAGATCTCCTTCTAGAGATCAGTGAAAGAAAAATGTTTTCTGTTGTGGGTAGGTACACTGCCTCCACTTTGAGTGGAGTCTGGAGTTGGGCTGCGGAGTTCACTGCTGATGGACCCCTATGACCTGGTCCTGGTTTCCCTTTAAAGAAGAACTGCACTGAACCATCAATACTGTGGTTTCTGTAGAAGCTGTATTTCAAACACTCGTATTACGTGTCTGTTCCACCTTTTCTGGTCTTTAAGTAAGTTCAATGAGTGTTTCTGATTTACACACTGGCAGTAACAACGATGTTACAATTGTATGATATAGTTTTTGACCCTGTTAAGTTCTTACATTGGTGTATGAATTCATCCATGTTCTAATATAGAATTACGTCACTGAAAGGAACATAACCTACATCATACAGTTCTCAAAATAGTACTTGCTAACAGTATATCGAAAACAACTGATTTTACAGAACGTCCAGTAAATATGGAACAATAGTAAATCTGGAACCAGTATTTATTAAACCATTTCTAAAGGGAAGAAGGTTTTTACAGATTTAACACAGTTCTCCTTTAAAACCCAGAACCCCCTGATCCTCAATGGATTGCGGTGTATGGCACAGTAGTTGCAATTACAGTTGAGTTAAACCTAGGCTATGCACACAGACATTGTGCCCAACATAGTTAAACTTTATTAAACGATGGCATGAAAGAATGCTGGCCTCTGATTTGTCAGTCTGGGACTGGACCCGTGATGTTATCCCAGCATAACATCATGGATCTAGTCCCAGTACAAATTACATGACAAAAAAAAAAAAAAAAATCACTGCACATTGCTTCACCAGCTTGCATACAGCTGTCACAAAGGCACTCACACAACAACAGTAACAATGTAAATGTCTCCCTCCCACACCACAGAAACCCAAAAATGTAAAACCCAAAACCCTCACATGTTCCCCCAAATATCAAAACTTGTGCTTCCTTATTAAAAAAAAAAAAAAACAAAAGCCAAGTGAAAGCCGTCTTTGCGATCGGCTTCACAGGCATGGGACAGGCATAAGGGAGCAATACAGATGAGTATGAATAGATAGGCCACTGACAGAGCAAAGGCCAATGGCACATTTATAAGGTAGAAAAAGAAATGGGCAGACTAGATGGGTCTTGCGGTCCTTATCTGCCGTCAACCTCTATGTTTCTATGGTTCACAGCAGTCCCCTGATGACAGTCCCTGCCCCATGAACATTCTGACTTCATTTTCTTTTTGTTTAAAAAAAAAAAAGAACACATAAAACCGTCTCATCGGCTTTGAAGGCAATCACCCCAAAGCCCATGGCTCTCAACAACCCCCCCCCCGCTGCCAAACCTCAAGCCATCATCAGGAGTGGCTTCATGGCACTCCCTCACTCTACTCTCTCTCTCTGTCCGTTGCCATAGTAAGTGAGCGCATAAGACCGCGTTTCAATTACTTACCTAATCTCCGTTTTCTGCCTTCTGTGGAGGATGCAGGACGCAGCACAGTTTTCTGTCACAGTCCCCAACACAAAAAGTGTACCATTCTTTTTCTTGCCACCTTGCAAAAAGAGTGAATGAGCAGCCCGAGCAATGTCAGTGAAACTGGAAATGGTGACCCCCCCACTCCGTCTTAATCTCCCTCGATCTCTTTTTTTGTTCTTTATTTTATATCGTATCTTCCACAAACATACATGGCCACACAAACAACAGTTTATGTACTAAAAGTAATCAGACTCACAGTACACCACAACAGCTCCACCTATTGGGTAAAACAATAACCCTCACCATTTTATTATTAAGTATCCCTAACCATTCAAAAGATTACAAAAAATGTACTTTTAATAAAAGTTTTAATATTTTTTCTTACTTTTTGTTAAATGAGCCATTGTATAATAGGAATAATGCACTCCAGGGTATGTGTCGTGCTGGGATAATGCCACACCTGGGGCATTGAGACACACTCGGCCTGTGGCCTCGTACCTAACTACCCCAGGCGTGGCGTTATCCCAGCACGATGTACACCTTGTCATGCATTATTTCTTTAAAGACAACTTTTAAACCATGTTTTCTTTACTGGTCCACTGCCTCAATGGAGCAGCGAGTTGGAGATGCTGAGACAAAGAAAGAGTCAACAGGAAAATGCAAACAGAGTTGAAAAACACCTGTAGTAGCCTACTGCAAAAGAAAAGTAGATGCTATAAAGGAGGTGACCTATTTATTTCACAGAAATAAAGATCTGAGAGCAGTGGGGGCCAAAACTAGGGGACACATGGCTGGAGGACAGGAGGAGTCAAGCTTGAAGATTATTTCAGTGACCGAGCACGCTTGAGTGGAGTCTTCCTAAGTACGACCTGTGACCTGCATCTCGGTAGTAATAAATAATTTTATCAAGTTTCACCTTGATGTTAAAAGTCTTTAGAAATCAGCGAAAACATTCACATTTCCATATACAAAACTCAAACTTCAAATCTTGAATGCAGTGTTTGTTTTGAATGAATGAAGTAGCACTTTTGGAAGCTCGTAGAGACCACCTCATTCCATGTATGACCATCAAGTGCTCCTCAATATATCACTCTCTCCAGGGCAGCAAGGTAACAGTATGGATAGCGGGTGGCATACATGATTAAACTGAGGCTTGCCATACTTCTAGTACTACTAATACCATTGGCATTAAAGTGCTGCAGCTGATTATGTAAGAATAGCATAATTTACATACAGAAAGAAACAACCAACCTGAAACTGTGAATCCCCTGAAGTTCCTGCTGTAACACCTCTTGGGTTGTTGCAATTAGGTCCAGTGCTCCAACAAATTCAGAGGTGGATAACAACAACTGCACTGTAGGCTGAGTCTGGTGTACAGTGGCCATTAGCTTTAATTTATTATACACTTTCACACAACTGTTTCTAGCCAATGCTAGCCTTAATATTTTCAGCGATCCTTCGCACATGACTTTATCAATCTGAGAAATTTTATCCCGGAACATCTTCACAGCCTGTGAGGTTTTCTTGAGGTAGTCTTGTAGTTCGTGATGAGAGGTCATTGCATGAAAAAATGCTTCTGAACGTAAAGAGATCTGATGAGCGATATTTACTTCTACGACATCCAGATAATGGCTCAGCTGAAAAGTAAATGCTGCATATTACTTCAGTTGACAACTACATGTTTGCGCAAAAATACAGCTTTAGGGTTAGCATTTATTGGCAGTAACGATAAAAAATAAGCATCCTGTTAATTATGCTCAATTCCGGGGTTCAAGTAAAGTAGCAACTAAAGGGGAACAGTCATGTACAGTGATACACACAGTCTCAGCCTATCAAAAGTTATTTTAAATGAGGTACTGGGTGTAGCTGTAGTAGCCTGAAGCAGTCCAGAAATATTCTAAGCCTGCCGTATACTGATACGATGCTGCCACCATTTCACAGAACCTTGTAGTGTCACTTAGGAACAAGCTGTGCTTGACTACATACAGTTAGGTGCAACAGGTTCCTATATGACATCAGACGGTTCCATAAAATGGTGACAATGTAGTGTCAATATGTGGCAGACTTAGTCAACTGTATCTCTGGACTGTTTTCAGCTACAGATACACCCAACACCTTGTTTAAAAGAACTTTTCATGGACCTTAAAGTAAATGTCCGACTTAACAGATGGCAGATACCACGCACATAGTGTGGTAGCTGCCCTCGGTGATAGGCATTCTAGCCAGGATTGAACAGCTTTCCTGCAGTCCTATTTTTGCAAAACCACTCGCAATTTAGATTTTACAATGGGTTGGCCATTCCTTCTCACAACCCCAGTCCCGCGGACATGCCCCCGCACTCAATGACATAATGACGTGTGGCCACTTACTGGAGGGTTTTCTAGCCTCCACTAGAATTTGCACAACCTGCGAATATACCCCATAACGAGAAATCACTATGTCCACACGTGCCACGCATGAAGATGGAGAGACTGAAGGCTCGGATGCACCAAGATGCCCTGCTCCTGAGTCAGAAGGTCGTGGGAAATAGGCAAGAGAACCGGAGGTTCCAGTGCCAATTGTTGTAGCAGAGGATACCAAATTTGGCGTGGCCAAAGTGTAGCAATAAGAATGGCATGAGCTCCCCGCATTGTACTTTCACCAAGACCTTCCGAATGAGAGGAAAGGGAGGAAAGACTTAAAGAAACCTCCCTGTCCATGAAAGAGACAGCGCATCTCACCAAAAAGCACCATGCCCGGGAATGAGCGAGCAAAAGACGGGTAGTTTTGCGTTGTATGGGGAAGTGAACAGATCTATCTATGGCCAACCACATCAAAGAAAGAGTTCTTCGACCACCTCTGACTTTAGTTCTCGTGGGCCCTAGCCACTGATCGACTGAGACTGTCCGCCAGGATGTTGCTTACACCCGGAACGTGGACCGCTGTCAAGTAAAGGCTGTGCTGAATCGCCCAGTACCATACCCTCATTGCTTCTCTGCAAAGAGGATATGATCGGGTTCCTCCCTGTTTGTTTAGGTACCAGACTGTGGACACGTTGTCTGTCTGGACTAGAAGTGATCCTGTAACCATGTGAGACTGGAATGCCTGGAGTGCGTAAAGAACCACCCTGGTCTCCAGAACACTGATATGAAGCATAAGCTCCTGGTCGGACCAAGACCCCTGTGTCTTGTGAGTCCCCAGATGGGCTCCCCAGGCCAGATCTGAGGCATCCATGGTGAGGATTTAGGTTGGAATTGAAGGATGAAAAGAAATTCCCTTCAATAGGTTTGAGAGATCCTGCCACCAGTGAAGATCTCTCTGCAGACTGTTGCAGATCATGACTTTTTGGTTCATGTCGTCCGTCCTCTGGTCCCACTGGACTCGAAGAGACCACTGGGTGACCCTCATGTGAAGCCTGGCCATGGGAACTGTTGAAATGGTGGCCGCCATCATTTCCAAGACATGGAGCACAGAGTGTGCCGGGATCCATCGGGCCTGGGCCACGAGAGTGGCCTGAGAGGCTAAGGTCTCGGCCCGATCCGATGGCAGAAAAGCCTTGCCCTGAACTGTGTCTAGTACAGCTCCAATGAACTTGAGTCTCTGGGATGGTACTAGCTGGGACTTGGGAAAATTGACCGTTATGCCCAGGAAACCAAACAAGTTCAGAGTGAGAGAGACAGAGAGACTCTTTCAGGTTGGCAGGAGAGGGTGCTGTGAGGAGCCAGTCATCCAGGTACGGAAATACATAAATGCCCTGACAGCGTAAGAACGCCGCCACTACTGCTAGGCATTTGGTGAACACTCTGGGGGTCGAAGAGAGGCCAAAGGGGAGTGCTCAAAATTGGAAATGGTTCTCCATAAAAACAAAACAGAGAAAGCGGCGGTGGGCCGGGAGGATAGGAATATGCAGGTAAGTATCCTGAAGGTATGCCCAGGGAGCACAGCCATGAGTTCAGGTGGAACAGGGGAAGAAGCCCCTAAAGAGTCAACATACAAAACTTCTTGTACTTAATGAAGATGTTTAGTGTGCTGAGGTCCAGGATCGGTCTCAGATCGCCCATTTTCTTCAGTACCAGGAAGAAGTGGGAGTAGAATCCCCTTCCTATTTGGTTCGATGGGATGGGTTCTATGGCCCTCTTTAAAAGAAGAGTCTGAATTTCCTGAGAGACAACGGGGACCTGATCCCAAGGATAGAAGGACCGTCCAGGCAGTAGAGGGGCTGGAATCTCACTGAATTCTACTCAGCGACCTTGCTGGATGAGCTGAAGCACCCAAGCGTCTGCGGTGACGTACCTCCAACCGTCCAGGTGGAGGCCGAACCTCCCTCCGACTGGTTCCTCCTGGGTTACTGGAGGGAACGGAAGGAGGGGAAAGGAGTCAGGACGACGAGGGGAAGGGAGCTTTTGCCCTAGGGGCCTGTTTAGGAAATCTGGCCTGTGGAGTTTGAGCTCCGGAGCCAGGGGCACGTTTCTTTGCTTGGCGCTTAGCCTGGGATTTATTCCACCTTCTTTGGTGGTGAAAAGGCTGCTTTTTCTGGCCTGTCTTATACAAGGAACGGATGTCCCACACGGAACGTCCGCTCTCCTGCAGCCCTGTAATGATGTCCTTGGCATTGCCGCCAAAGAGGACAGAACTCCTAAAGGGGGCGTCCAAAAGCAAGGACTGTACATCCTGCGCCAGGCCTGCTATACGAAGCTAGGAGAGGCGATGGAGACAGATCCCCAAGGCTGCCGCTCTAGCCACCGAGTCCACAGAGTTGCAATGAGTCTGTAGAGCATGACTCCACACGATGACTTGTCCCAACTTTATCCAGTAATCTTTTCTCAGGGTTTCACCCTGAACCTCTTGGAGGTCTCTTTCCAGATCCAAAAGGGAGGCTTTTTGGAAAGCGACCATATGCAATACGTAATTAAGGGATCGTATCGCACATGAGTAAGAAGAATAGATTTTACGCCCAAACTGATCTAGCTGGCACAAGTCCTTGTCAGGAAGAGAAGAGCTCAAGTGTTTGGGCTGGGCTGAACAGTTGTGAGCGGCCGTAATGACCACAGAGTCAGCCTTAGGAAGGGAATTAAGATGGGAGATCCCTTCCAGGGGGTAACAGGTGCAGTCTGCTTTGCGAGAAACCGCTGGTATAGAGGATGGTTGTTGCCAAATTGTGGTCACTAGGTCCTCATGAGGCCCCATCCACGGGGGAATGGGGATAGGGTCAGAAGTGGCCAGATCCAGGTGTTCCACAAGGTGTTTTCTTTGCGGTTCTACCTCTTTGGTCAGCCAGCCACCAGCCGCCTGAATGGAACGCAGCAAGTCTCCGAAAGAGGGGTCCTCCGGTGGAGGCTTGGGAGGGTCTTTAGGGGGAACATCTACGGGAGACCTGGAGTCCGACGGATCCGAGTCGGACTTGGTATCAGAGGGCACGGAACCACTGGAACTGATGGGTCTGCTTCCGTGGTGCCAATAGTTAAAGAGCCCAAAGCTCTGGTCCGAGTAGGTGGCGGAGAGGTAACCCTGGGAGTGGGTGCCTCTCCCACTGACTGTCTAATCTCTGACAGAAGTTGCGTTCTGGCACCCTTCCACCAAAGTGGGGATGGACTCGCGATCCGGTACCGGAGGTGGCAGAAGAGGGGGCTGGAAGCTCAGATACCCCAGATACTGAGGGTACTGCCAAGAAGGATAGTAATAGGAGTACCTGGGATAATCCAGCGTGGGGTGTCCTGGGGTAGGATACCCCGGCGTCGGATATGATGGCGTCGGGTAACCCGCATCAGGAGGCCCGGCGTCAAGAGGCACATGGCCCGGCGTCGGGTAGAGAGTGGTTGACGGATGGCCGCCCGGAGGCAGGAAGGAGGATTCAGGTTCTGGGAACCCAGCCGAAGGGCCCGCGCGGGGGGGGGGGGAAGTGCCACAGCACAAGCAGATGGTGCAGGATCCAGGAGCACGCCCAAAATACCAGAGGGTGGAGGCTCCATGGCAGGATCTCCAGCTGGAGACGGACTCCTGTCCGGGGACGGCAGAAGGCCTGGCGAGGGGGGGAAACCCAAGGGGTTCCCGACGGCAGGTCAGAATGCGATCTAGCTAGTGGGAAAGGCAGAGGATTGGGTGGCGAGTCCCTGGGATGAAGAACCCAAGGGGACGACGGGTCGACTTGTCCCTCACTCTGTCCAGCGTCAGGGGCCAAACTGGAGCCCGATGGGAGAGTGCATGGATCCGGACAGATGTCGGAGGAGCCGGCGTCTGACACAGCAGATCTGGCTGGGCTAGAGGCAGCTGGAAGGCTGCCGCTAGACTGATCGGCGGTGGCCGAGCATCCTTCACTAGAAGCGAGGGGAGGTCTTACCAGCAGGACAAGACAAAGAAATTACAACCTCCAGAGAGGCTACCCCCAGCTGCCCACTCACCTCGGCAGGAGGAGGAGAAGGGGCCCGGCCCAATGAAGCGGACGGGGCGCCTGAAGAAGTACTCACAGTTGCAGGCCTCTCGTGTGGCGACGGACTCCGGTCCCAGCGCTTCTCTTTGTCTTTTTTCTTTTTCAGGGCCTGCGACGACGACCTTTCCCTCAGTTTTTGGAGCTCCTTTTCCATAGACGCCAAGCGTCAGGTCAGAAGATGGGCCTCGAGGGACTATTTACGCCTGGTTCCGGTCGCCTGGTTGAAGGCCTGGCAGACGGAACACTCCTGGACGTCGTGTTTAGAAACAAGGCAAAGGAGGCAGTGGGAATGGTCGTCCCCATGCGGAATTTGGGTGCTGCACTTAGAGCACTTTTTCTTCTATCTAGAAGACATCAAATGAAGAAAACTTTTTGAAAAAATACTACTAAGAGGCGAAGAAAACTTCGACAAAAATCAATGCGGGTGTTGGATTGCTGTTCAAACATGAGCCGAACGTACTGAGGCGACAGCAGGAAAGAACTGGAGAGCGGGCACGGGACCACCCCTTTTATAGTCTTGCTGACATCATGCTGCCTGACGTCGGGGGGCGGTCCCCGCTGATGACTGCTATCTACAAGTTGGGGGCAAACCGTTAGCAGTAACCATGGAGGAGAGGGACCTGTGCATCATCATCTCTCAGGACTTGAAGGTGGCCAGGCAGCATGGCAGGGCGGTGGCAAATGCCAGCAGAGTGCTGAGTTTTGTTGGAAGGGGGATCACCAGTAGGAAGAGGGAGGTCCTGATTCCCTTATGCAACCAGCTGGTCAGGACTCATCTGGAGTATGGAGTCCAGTTCTGGAGGCTTTACCAAAAGAAGGATGTGGAGAGGGTGGAACGAGTACGGAGGATGGCAACCAAGATGGTGAAGGGGCTTAGTCACCTGCCATATGAGGAGCAGCTGGGAGCACTAGACATGTACCCTCTGGAGTTAAGGAGGGAGAGAGAGGACATGATAGAGACCATCAAGTACATGAGAGGGATAAACAAGGTGACTACTGAGAACCCCTTCTTATTGAAGAGGTGTCCCAGTAAAAGGGGGCATAATCTCCATCTAGAGGGAGGGTAGGTTCAGGGGCAACATCAGAAAGAACTTCTTTACTGAGAGGGTGGTGGGCACCTGGAACAGGCTGCCTAGGGAACTGGTGGACGAGAATTCAGTGGGGGGGGGTTCAAGAGGGCATGGGATAGACACAGAGGGCTGCTGAAAGGAGTGGGGGGGAAATCAGGGGCAGGCCTAGGGGATGCTAGGCTAATGGGCAAACTAGGTGGGCCTGGAGGTCCTTTTCTGCCGTCACTTTCCTATGTTCCTAAGTAACATGAATCCTGCAAAACAACTATATGGAACTGTAACCGGAATAAGTAATAAGTCATACACTTTATTTTTTTTAAAACATTCTATTTTAGAAGGTTGTTCATTGCACTGATGCTTTAAATGATACCCAAAATGAGATTTTGTAGAAAGCGGCACCTGCTATGTTCACGAGATTGGGTAAAAAAAATTGGCTATGTTATAAATGTGGGTTCAAAAGGGAAACAAACTGCAATGTTATGAGTCAATGTTGAAAAATATAAACATTTGTTCATTTTTGAGAATTTGATCTCAAATTTTCAACACAGTATTTATATGACACCACCTTACGAGTATCACAGTTATTATTTACGAAATCCTGGCCAAAACATCATTATGCAGCGAGAGCGTGAAAAGACATTTTGTGCAGGACTTGAAAATGAACACCTGTAATGTGCATAAGATTGGGTAAAAAATTGCTGTGTTATAAATGTGGGGTCGAAATCTAGAAAAGCAACAGTTATGAGTAACCGATGAAGAATTTCAACATTTCTTCTTAACTTTGTTGTTTTTTGAGATTTTGACCCAAAATTTTCAACATATTCTTTTTATAACCCTACCTTGTGATCATAACAGGTAGAATTTTTTAAAATCCTGTCCAAAAGGTTATTTTTGCAGAGCAACTGTGAAAACATGTTTTGCAGGGATCTGAAAAATTACACCTGCTTTGTTTATGAGGTGGGGTAAAAAAGGCTATGTTGAAAATTTGGGGCAAAAATGTTAAAGTTGTCAATAAGAGTACAAAACATATTAAAAAGCCATTAACTGGCTGGCCTGCTAGAGCTGAGGGTTGAGGCGCTGGACGCCACACCTCGTGCCATACCGCCAACCCATGCTGGGGAACGAGCGCGGGCCGCTGGAGGTTGGCAGAGGAGGAGAAGGACTGAGCATCCCAGGGATTGCTCTCCTTCTCCGGGGAGGGTGGTCCCAGTAGTCAGCGAATGCCTGCCCCCATGCGGAGGCTGCGGGCAGCATGCAGACACTGACAAGGTGGGCAGGGGACGGGAGACACCTGAGGAGCTGCACGATGCCTCCAAGAGGCTTTATTGGCATCGCCCCACTCCCGAGGAAGAAAAGAGAAAATGCGTGGTCGACGGCTTGATGGCCATTCCAGGACTTGCTTGGCTCGGAGGTGTTGCCCCCAGTAGACTGGATCCGGACTCGTTAGGGGAGTAAGATTCAGTCACCACCCTGCCACG
This sequence comes from Neoceratodus forsteri, assembly GCA_016271365.2. Classification (NCBI taxonomy): domain Eukaryota; kingdom Metazoa; phylum Chordata; order Ceratodontiformes; family Ceratodontidae; genus Neoceratodus; species Neoceratodus forsteri. The sequence continues at coordinate 1,508,313,198 of CM057450.1, forward strand.
GAGGGCAAGCCATGGGGGTATGATGACTGGGGGTGAGGGCCTTAAAGGGAGCTGGGGTGCACCAGGATGGCAGCCAGATGTGGGCCGACCACAGGGGACAAAAAGTACCAGCAAAACAAAAAGCCATTAACTACACTTATCTTGTTTTCAGTCAGTTCGCAGTCAGCCTTGGTAGCAGCAGGATGTTCTCTGCTCCCTGACAGGTTTACTTAGGTGAATTGGAAAGGTAAGTAAGGGGTGCAGGAGGTGATGAGAGTGGAGTCAGAAGGTCTGGTGGAGCAGAAGACATTGCTGAACCTTTTTTTTTTTTTGAAGTGGGAATAAAGGATGATGAAGGATAGTTTTCTTTATTTCTGGGACCGACACTGCGGACTGGGAACCCAAGTGTCAGCGGGTGGTTGAGCGGAATTGGGGGCGGGCACCCCAGTGTCACATACAGTGGTGGTGGTGGTGGAGTGTTAGCCGGTACAAGGCTTGGTTGGGCACCCTAGTGTTGGAAATGTGTCCAGGTTGGGGGGGGGGGGTTTATTTGCCGGTGCCAGGGTGGGCACCCTGTTGTCAGGTTCTTTGTAGGGTTGGGTTGGGCAGGAGGGGGAATACTGGTGTGGGAATTAAGCATGCACTGCCAATTGTATATTATAGCTGGGACAGCTGGGATGGGAGGTCATCAACAGCCGGACTAAGCACCCAGTATCAATGCTGTATAAGAGGTGTGTCAGGTTGGGGGGAAGGGGAAATCAGCAGTGGGACTGAGCACCCACCATCAGAGTTGTACAACAGTTGGAGCAGGCCGGGGGTTGGGAGCGTAGAAGAATACCAGCAGTGGGACTGGACACCCCCCTCCCCCTCAAAACACCAGTTTTGTGAAAGTGCTGAGTAGGGGGAGTACCGGAGGCAGGATTGAGCACCTGCTACTTTTTTTTTTTTTATAAAGAGCTGGGTCGGGTGGTGGATACCTGCTTCAGACTCAGGCGCCTGCTGCAGGTTTACTGCATATTAATGGCAGCCATATATAAGAAAAGTTGTAGCTGTTATACAACACTGGACAGCAGAGAAACAAAAGAGTGGACATCACCAGTAAAGGGAAATAAGATACACGAGAAGTGTTCCTGCTAGACTCTACAAGCTGCACAATCAAAACCCACCACACATTTTCTAGTGTTGTGACTGACCACATACTTCGAAGGAAAAAGGCAGAGAAAGGCGGGGAGTTGCCGGAATTGGGGAGGAGACTGGGTATTCTGAAGCTGCGATAGGTGGAGGAGGGACACGCCCTTTAAAGCACTTCACAGCTCACCCTGATACCAATATTTATTTAAGAGTTTCACCAGGAAGGCATACTGAGCAGAGTACCGCTCGATTCCAGATGCATCCTGGGGGTTGGGGGGAATATACAATAACAGATAGTACACTGTACCAACAGTGCATTGCAACAATGACACAGGTATTGAGAGAAGGAAAAGAATACACATGTGCAATAACAACATGAGTGAGGAAAACGGTTAGTACGTATAGTTCAGAAGTAAGTTAGCTAGCGAGCACATCTTACTACAACTACAGCGCAGCAACTCAACTGTGCTGTAAAAGAGCCTATAGGGCATGATGATCGCACCCTTAGAATACAGGAAGGATTACAAATGACAATGTGGCAAGGGTAGGTCTATGTAAACAAGGGAATGCACTGAAGGCCTGGGAGAGCAGTTCGGGCATCAGGTGTGAGACGTGGTATATAAGGAATCACAGGGGAACTGCTGGCAGGAGTAGGTGGGTGGGAAATGCACCCTGAGTAGCAAGTTGTGCTGCTGAGAGTTGTCTGTGTGCCTAATGGCCATCGGTAGGGAGTTCCAAAGTTTTGGCATGCGATACTTGAAGGTGGCCTGCCCTTTGGCTGTAGCCATGTGTGGGACATATAGAAGCCGGGAGTCAGTGTGCCTGAGGGAGTGCACTGAGGGTGGTTGAGCTTGAAGGGTGGACCCAAGGTAGGAGGGGAGGGTCTGAGCCCAGAATTTTGCAGTTAGCCTCGCACCATGGAGCTGTCTCCGATCCTGGAGTGATGGAAGGTCTAGAGACTTGTAGAATTCACAGTGGTGCACAGAGGAAGGACAGTCTAGGGCGAACCAGCAAAAGGCGTGGAAGAGGGGGGTCAAGTCTTGCTAGGGTGGATTTAGAGGCGGCGGTGTATACGACGTCACCATAGTCCAGTATCGGGAGGATCATTTTCTGTAGGATAGCTTTGCGAGTTTCCAAAGGGATGTAACCCCTGTTGCGATATAAGGCACCAAGCTTGGGGTACAGTTTCTTGTGGATTGAGTCAATGTGTTCCAAGAAGTCGAGGTGCTGGTCAAGCCATACCCCAAGGTACCGGAAGGAGGCGTGGGCCTCCAATGGTGTTCCATCTAAGGTGTGGAATGAGGGGGTGGTGGGGAAATGGGCGAGTCTCTGCCTGGTACCGAAGGTTATGGAGATGGTTTTTTGGGGGTTTAGGAAGAGCTGGTTAGAGCGAAACCATTGCTGGACAGCGGTGAAGTAGTCCTGAAGTCTGGAGGCCACTTCAGCATGGGAGGGCCCTGACACATACAGTGCCGTGTCGTCTGCGTACATATGAAAGGATGTGAGTTTACATACCGAGGGCAGGTCATTTAAGAATATGGAGAACAGGATGGGGCCAAGGAACAAGCCTTGGGGGACACCCGTAGTTACTGGGAGGGGGGCAGAAGTATGTTGACCAACTTTTACAGCTTGAGATCTACCACCTAAGTAGGAATGGAACCAACTGGAGATGGTTACAGAGAGACCTGCCTGAGTGAGTTTGGATAGCAGAAGGGTGTGGGAGACCATGTCGAACGCCTTGGCAAGGTCAATAAAGATCGCTAAGGTTATGTGCCCATGATTCATCTCCGTGAGCATGGTGTCGGTGAGACATAGCAATGAGGTGATGATGGAGTGCGACTTCCTAAAGCCAGATTGGTAAGGTGTGAAGCAGTAGGTGGAGTCAAGAAAAGGGAAGAGTTGGGCGAGCACAAGGCGCTCCTGAATTTTAGCTAGGATGTAGTGAGATAGGGCGGTAGTTACCTGGTGAGGAGGGATTGCCCCCTTTCAGGAAATGAATGACTGTGGCATGCTTCCAATTGGCTGGGACAGAGGCAAGTAAGAATGAGAGATTGTATAATGCGTCCAGAGGGGTGGCGATGGCTGGAGCGGACAAGTAAAGCATTCTGGAGTACAGACCCGAGGGGCATTTATCTTTAGAGGGGTTTAGGGCCCGCAACCGTATTAATACTTTGGTCGGGGTGACCAGACGAAAGGCGAACGACTTGGAGGAGGGTAGTCTAGGCATGAGCGGGTATGGGTGTGACTGGGGGAGTGAGGAGAGATGCTACACAACTTGAGAAAAAGTTGTTAAGAGCTGAGGCCACTGCACCTGGCTCAGTGATGGTTGAGCTATCAACATTTAGGGCCGGGGTGGGGGGCTGAGCAGGGGGGGTGAGTAGCGATTTTAGTGTTTTCCAGAATTTCACAGGGTGATTTAGGCTAGAGTGGAAAGAGGCCTTGAAGTAGTTGGCCTTGGCCTGACGTAAAAGCCTGGTGCAGGAGTTCCCGAGTGAGCGGTAGAGTTGAAGTGCCTCCAGGGAACTGGTTGCCTTATATGATTTCCATGCCTGGTCCCTGGCATGGAGTTGATCGATAATATTGGCGGAGACCCAGGGCAGGTGGTCACCTCTTACACTGGGCCTTTTTAGCGGCGCATGGTAGTTCCACACGGCGAGGAATTTAAGTTTGAAAAGGTCCAGGGCAGAGTCGATGGAGGATGCCTGGGGGATAAAAGACCAGTCCAAGGTGGACAGGTCGTAAAGGAGTGCTGTGAGGTCGAGGGATTTATATGACCTGATGAGCAGTAACCGTGAGGGGGGAAGCTTTGGGTCTGAAGATTTTTCTGACCACGAAGATCAGGTGATGGTCACTTATTGAGTCTGGAAGGAGTCCTGACTCAAGTATATGGGGAGGGTGCGAGGTAAGGGCCCAGTCTAGGAGGGAGTGGTTCCTCGACTTATGATTTAAGCGTGTGGGTTCGGTAATTTGTTGGGAGAGATTTAAGGATAATACGTGTTACACAGAGCTGGTGCTGGAGAGCCAGTTAGAGTTGAGATCACCAAGGATAGTCAGCTCTCCTGCTGAGCCAAGTAGTTTAAGTGTACTCAAGTGGTCCATTATGAGTGGCGTTGGGGTGTGGGGGGCACAGTAGGACCCAGCTACGTATAAAGGCACTGAGTGGGGGAGTGAAAGCTTTATTAGCAAGGAGTCAATGAACAGGGTGGGCAAGGTGAGCTGGACTGGGGTGTAATGGAGATGTGCAGCGATGAACATGGCAACACCTCCACCTCTTTTGTTACCGTGCCGGTCGTGTCGGATGAGGAAGTAGCCAGGGAGCGAAAATTCAGCATCTAGATTGTGGGGCTTCAGCCAGGTTTTTGTAATGATTAGTATGTCTGGGCGCAGTGTGAGGACACTTGGTTGTAGGATGGTAAGCTTCTTCAGGATGCAGCATATGTTTAGGTGAATTATTTTAAGACCCTGTGGGAGTTTTATAGGGGTGGGTGTGTTAGGGGGTGTTGGGCCAGGGTCAGGCTGTACATCACCAGCAAGGAGAAGCAGCAGAGTGAGCAGCTGTTTAGTTTTAGGCATACGTCCTGATAACATACTTAGTGCACAACGTCGCTGGGCATGTTCAGGAGTTCCAGGTGTGTAAGAAAATCTTAGTCCAGTCAGCCCAGCGTGGAAAGAGGGCAGCAGGATAGAAGGGCCAGGTACCCAGTTAATCGAAAGCCGTTGGAGCAGAGGGCCAGTGGAAGCAGTGGTGTGGGACAGTGGGGGAGCAGTCCAACTATCTATTAGGCTGGTATATGGCTGAGGGACTGGAAAGGAGGAAAGTGGAAGGGATGTAAGGTGTGGGAACATGCACAACATAGTGAAGTACAGTGGCAACATGATGCAGCTGCTTGTATTAAGGGCGGCCTCTAGTGGAGATAGTAGATGAAAAGCAGATTGCTTATTTAGGGTGGCCTCTAGTGGTGCTAGTAGATAAACTGCTAATGGGAAAGTTGGCTGATATGAAAATATCACGTGATCTCGCAGCCTATATAAGGGTAAGTCCACCAAGGGTGGTGGTGGGGGTGGCGGGGACTCAGTAAGCCGACAGAAAAGCCTGCAGCAGCTTGGCGTGGGCATTGTACCTGTATCCACAGCAGGGGATCTGGCTTGGAGGAGGGCAGGACACAGACGCCCTCACAACCTCCTTGGGCACTGGAGAAGAGAAAAAGGGTGAAGACAGGCATACTCACTGTACACATTTGTGTACAGTTTTGTTGAGTGCCTGTCACAAACCATAAGCCACTCTGTTAATATTATCATTCTAGTCTGTAGTATTTGGGTTAGTGAAGGCCACTGAGGAGTGTCCACTACATGTATAACCTCTTTAGAGAGTAGAGGAATCATCTAACGACAATCTGACTTGTTTGGAAGGGGGTGCCATTTGGAAAGGATGTGTACATTTTTTTAATGGGGGGGGTAACTGTTGGAGACTGTGTACAAAACGGAAATTTCTGGCTACACCCCTGGAAGAGAAGAGAGGAGAAGATTTATTAGCAGGTAAGCCAACAGGAGGAGGAGCTTACAACAACTCAGTTTAGCGTGGCAGCTTAGCCAAGTAATGCAGGGGCCGGAACGAATTCAAGAAATAATGCTGTGGCTCTGAATTCGAATTACAGCTCAGGCGTAGGCAGTTTCAATCTACATTGCGACTTGTTTCCAGAAACAGTCTGTCAACACTGGTTAGTTTTAAGTTAAAATGTACAGCTGTAAGGATGCTTATTTTTTTACTGCACTGTGGTCTGATTCAGATTACATCTGCAGCGCAGGCAATTACTAGCTTGCTACGGGCACTTTATTGCAGAAAGTAGCCATGGCCCCCTACAGAACTACCACTTTTGAAAGCACAGCAGTAGTGATTTTCTTTTGCACTGTGGTCTGATCAGCCTGGTGTTACCAAGTTAATGCACAAACAGCATGTTTTTAGAGGTATCCTGTACAAACAATCTTAAGGAACCTGACAGAGCATTTTACAAATTACTGAGAATGGCTATTGTTAAGCATGGCATGCAGACAGAGTTTACGGCTACCAGGAGTTAAAGCACCCTGCAGACTAAGCTAGAATCTTATGAAACTGTAACTGAGGTCGCTTAAAGCTAACTGCAGAATAAACTTAAATCAGGCACTAATCAGTTAAAGCTCCCACACAAAATGCGCAGCACCTTATGCTTTTACAATAAACTAAAGGGCTCTGCCGACTGAAAATTGTCCGGTCTCAAAAGGCGCCAAATTCAAAAAGTCCTTTGTCCTCAGTAAGCCGACAGAAAAGCCTGAAGCAGCGTGGCGTGGGCATCCTACCTGTATGCACAGCGGGGGATCCGGCTTGGGGGAGAGCAGGACACAGATGCCCTCACGACCTCCTTGGGCACTGTATGCACAGTGGGGGATCCGGCTTGGGGGAGGGCAGGACACCAACGCCCTCACAACCTCCTTGGGCACTGTATGCACAGCGGGGATTCGGTTTAAGAGAGGGCAGGACACTGACGCCCTCACGACCTCCTTGGGCACTGTATGCACAGCGGAGGATACAGCTTGGGGGACGGCAGGACACCAACGCCCTCACAACCTCCTTGGGCACTGTATGCACAGCGGGGCATCCGGCTTGGGGGAGGGCAGGACACCAATGCCCTGACGACCTCCTTGGGCACTGTATACACAGCAGGGAATCCAGCTTGGGGGAGGGCAGGACACTGACGCCCTCATGACCTCAGAGCTCATGCTTTCTAAGCAAACATAAAAATACAAACCAAAATTAGAACATTTTTTATTTTATTAAACTTAATCTGATCTATCATCTAATAAGATAAGAGCAAATATACTGTGAAGTAACTAAATATACATATTTACAGTTTTATAACCAAACATGGTCGGACACTTGTACTTTCGGTGTTACCATGATAAAGGTTACTATTAAATTAAATATTTTAATTCAAAACAGTTAAGAAAAGTGCACATACCTCTCTCCAAATGAGTAAGAATTTAAACTACAGCTATCAGAGTTCTTTGCATCCATGTAATATTACCCCCAAAGCTTGCTCGTCATACCCTTTCCTTTTTTTTCCCAATTCTGTTTTTCCTCCAGCCAGTGGAACTCTCTCAGGCATCCTGTAGTACCCCTGACTCTACCTCCATGCCTGAGACCTCCTGAACCTGGCACCAACCCGGCTATCCCCAGGCTCTGGGCCCCTGAGGTAGCCGCTGTCCACCCAGGGCTCTGGCTCAAGTACCGACCAGCCTGGGCCCGCCCAGTGCCCCTGGCAGTGGAGTGTGGTCGTGGTGGATACAGGTGCAGTCGCCTATCCACTTGGCTGGGTATTTTGCTTTGTCCCCACCCCTCCCTCGTTACTCCTCCCTCTCCTGATGGAGTCCAGTGCAATGGCCTTGAGAGCGTCTTGCCGTAACTCCGCAACCCTATTTCTGGCCCTGAACATTCGCGGTACCTCCGGTCTCCACCAGAGGTTACCCGCAGTGCCGGGAGAATCCCTGCCCCGAGGAAGGACAGCTGTCCTCCAGGCGCTCAATCCATCCTCCCCGCTGACCTAGGCTCGCTCCCGAACCGGGTCGCCGACGTGGCGCGAGGTGTTGCATCCAGCGCCTCAACCCTCAGCGCCACTGGGCTGGTGTCATATCCTTTCTTAGTTCAGAGACTAGTTTGCATCAGGTGGGAATTACTGAACTCATCCCAGTCAAATTTTTTAGCTTAGGCTACTTAGCTAGGTTTGCTTCTGGGTAGATACTCTCCTGATGATAAAAGAAAATGTGTTTTAAAAATCCCTGGTGAGATTGTGCTATCCTCGAAAGTATCGCCCATGCACAAGTCCATTTGGTCAGCACCTGGCAAGTAAGACTGCACTACTGGCATTCAGTCTTCTTGGTACTGTGGGTCACACTTTCTATGAGGCATGGCTGTCTTCTGTCATGTTTCTATAACACATTAACTTCAAGAAACAGTCAAAACATAAAGTTCTTTACTTATTTGACTTAAATGGTTAAATGAATGTGGCTGGATGGGTGACAGGTCCGTGGCCGGACTGCACCGTAGGTAATGAACTTGTGCTGTTAAAGTGCATCACTCTTTCCCTTTCCAACAGGCTTCATGGATAAACGCTGCTTTCCAGATTGGCCTTGTGCTGCAGCATCACAAGCTCTCGGGTACAGTTCGTGACGTCCCTTTTAGCTCCGTTGGCCATCTTTGCTGTCATTCTCTTAAATTTGTTGTCCTGTCTCTAATGCTCAGCTTTTTGGTGGAAACTGCACCTTGCTGAATGCAACTTACCTTTTCAGCTTCCTCAGATCATTTTTCCAAGCCTTTCTCTCATGTACATTCTGGATGAGCAGCTCTGCCTCCAGCCAGACTCACCCTCCGTCTTTTAACTCCAATCCCCTCGATCTCCTTTCTTCCCTTACTTTTTTCTCTGCCTCTTTTTTGCTCAGAAAATCTTGTAAATAAAAAAGCAGATCTGTATACTGGGTCAATACAATAAAATGAGCTCATCTGTAAGTATCTCTCCCTACAAGCATGGCAGAAGTATGACCTCTCTTTGCTATGGTGCCGAAGTTAAGAAAAAAATCTTCTGAGTTAGTTTTTTCTTTTCATGCTGAAGGATGTCCCTTATAGAACGGGAAAAAGAAAAAACGGAGGGAAAAAGCCTGCCTGCCATCTCCATGATGGCTGCTGGCATACGGGCCCTACACCATAAAGCCCTCCACCGACATGGACCCTTGGTACCAGGGCAGGAGGACAACCCTCCTCCAGAACCGTGCTGCGAGGGGTAAGCTGCAGGTTGAGCACAGAAAAGCGATTAAGTGGCAGATGGGACTGGATGGTTACATGGACAGATTAAGGACTCTGATGAGCATGGCAGTTGGGTGAAAAAGCTACTGTATATAGACAAACCAAGCATTTGTCAATGCTGAACGTTGGTTGCTTGTTAAACTTTTTTTTGCTGCAATTCTGAAATTCCCCTTTTCAGAAAAATCCACTGTTCTGCATCCATGCCTATAAAGCTGTTAGCTACTTTTCTTTTATCCTTATTTGAATGTGTTCCTCCACCTTAGTCTTGGAAGTGTTATTTTTGGAAGTCAGTATGCAACCCTTGCCTAGCAAGTCCTCCACGTTACGAGCCTGTGTTCGCAAATTTCAGCACAGGCTCATAACTTAGTTGTTTTTTAATATTTTTTATACCAAATTTTCAACACAGCTTTCTTATGACCCCACCTCAAGAACAAAGGCAGTGAAACACTGCAACTCCTACCCGAAGGGTTATTTCACAAAGTGACTGCAAATTCACCTTTCATGGTGCAAAAAAACAGTTTTGTCCAGGATCTGAAAAAAGGCAGCTGTCACATTTATGAGGTGCTGTGAATAAATGGCTATATTTAAAATGTGGGGTCAAAATACTGAAAATTGCCAACGTTACAAGCCTGCATTCGCAAATTTCAACACGGGCTCATACCTTCATTGTTTTTTAATATTTTTACACCAAATTTTCAACATAGCCCTCTGATGACCCCACCTTATGAACAAAGGCAGAGAAAAATTTCAACTCCTGCCCAAAAGGCATTTTTGCGCAGCGACTGCAAAATCACCCTTCGGGACGCAAACAAACTTGGCCAGGATAAGAAAAATGACAGCTGTCACATTCATAATGTGTTGTGAAGAAATGGCTATATTGAAAAACTGGGGACAAAATATTGAAAACTGCCAAAGTTATGAGGCTGCATTCACAAATTTCAACGCAGGCTCATAAGTTTATTGTTTTTTAACTATATATATACATATATGTGTGTGTGTGTGTGTGCGCGCGTGTAATTTATAGATTTTCCTCTCTTTTTCTCCCTGACCGGGGACCCTGGCAGACACATACATGCACGTGCATGGAGGCAGACACACACACACCAGGTACCGGCTCGGCCCCTTCTGACCCACCCTGGCTATTGCTGCCGCACCCTTCATGCCTACGCTTCCCACCGGACCTCCACCCGGTGGGAGCGGAACTACGGACAGAACAGGCATCCACTGTGGGAGGGGAGAGCTGCCTTGCAACTGCTCAATCCCACTTCCTCCCTCTCCCCCCCGCGCCGGCTCCCTGACGACCCAAGGTCGTTCCCAAACCCAAGTCGCCGGCGTAGCGTGAGGTAAGGCGTCCAAGCACCACGGCCCTCAGCGCCACTGGGATGGCATTTTTTAATATTTTTACACCAAATTTTCAACATAGCCTTCTTATGATCCCACCTCATGAACACTGGTGGAGAAAATGTGCAACTCCTGCCCGAAAGGTGATTTTGCACAGTGACCGTGAAATCACCTTTTTGGACAGATTTACCTAACATTATCTGCACTGTTTATGAGGTGGGATTTCAAAAAAGGTATGTTGAAAATGTGGGACAAAAATATAAAAAAATGGCCAAGTTATGGCACTAAGTTGAAAACCCCATTGAAATACATTGAAGCTGAAAACTCCATTGAAATACACTGAAGCACTTACTGCAGTTCGCGATTGGACTTTGAAGAGGGAAGACATGTCTGCGGTTCAAGGAAAATTACAGCAACACACCTCCAATGAGTAAGTATAGGGTGGGGGGAGACTTGGGAGTCCTAAGTGCGAGGGTCTCATGGGGGAGGATAACGGCGCAACAGACAACGATGGACTTTTTTTTTTTTCAGGATTAAAATAAAATGAGGGGACAGTTTTCTTTCTTTCAGGGACAGTTTGCTGGAAAAAATTAGGACATTGGGGATTGGGCAACCCCAGTGTCATCCCCAAGTGTCAGTATCTTCTTAAAAATGCCAGAGATCTTACTTTTCTTTAAACATTTCTTTTTCTGCTCCCCAAGTGCCTCCAGACCCCTTTTATCTCAATTCTGCAAGATTTTCTAGTTTTACAAAGAAATATATATGCATACTGGTTTATTAACACTCTGTTATGGATCTCTGGTGGAAAACTGGAGACTTTGTTTTCCTACTGTGCTTTGCTGGAAAAGCAGCACAAGTTCCAGCTAGAGTTCACTTTGGGCTGTTTGAAAAGGTGGAAGGGAAGGCTGCTTGGTGCCACAGTGTAAGATGACAAGCAACAGCCATAGTGTTCACATGGAGGCACACATAGCCAAGAAACCAATGGCACACGCTGTGCATTTTTGTTCAGTGCAGACAGCTGAATGTTTGTATTATGTTGTACCTTAAAGTAGTAGGACTCACATTTGAGTAGGCTTCTCATGCATTTTTCTTTGTTCTTATTCTCTACTCTCCTTGCAATGCCAGATGGTCGTGTAGTGGTATTCTGAAACAGTTAGGCAGCGCAGGGATTGGGAGTGTTCAGTAAAATGAGTGAAGTCTGTGCTTAATTAGCAATCTTTAATGGCATATTAGATTTATGTAACCATTTTTTGCGACATTACCTGCAGAATTTCAATATTTAGCAGCGTACCTGAAATAACTGTCCACGTTTGATATTTGGGGTTCCCCTTTTATTTCCCAATTCTTTGTTTTGCCGCCTTCTTGATGGCAACCGCTCGTGGTTGTACTTTCCATTACAAATATCTCTTGTTAAAGACATGTAAAATGTTGAACAGTAATGTATAATTACATTTAGAATGGCACTAGTGATGAGGAAAGTGATTTGACAAAAATGAGACTATTCGTTTATCTCATTCTAGTTTTTTTCCCTGTGGATACATTGAGTAGGGCACAAATTGCTAACAATTTTCAGCGGCACACAAATCACTGCATGTCTTGGTGAGCTGTATAGTCATGCAAATCAAAGGGCCGAAGCCCTCTTGTATTAGAGCAGTTTCAGTCCTTTGAAGTGTATGACTGTTCAGCCCACCCAGCAGAGAGTTGCATCAGGACCACACCGAGTGGTCACTGGTATAGACTGCCGAGCCCCTAGTTCTGTGAACTGCAATGGGCTCGGCAGTGACCCCCCCAAAAAAAATCCCATATTGCCACAATATGTTGGTTTTGCAAGTGCAACCAACATAAAAATGATCACCCACATAGAATCTACCTTATGCCAGAGTTCTCTTACCTCTACACCTCTGCTGAGGGCTTGAACCTAATTCGGACACATCTGCTTGCTGCCTGTAAATCCTCCATCAGGAGTTCCAGAAGGAAGCATGGATCAGTATGGTGGCTGAAGAAGCATACATGTGTCGGCCTCGGCATGTGCCATCTAATTTAAGCGGCAGGAGAAGAACCGGCACCGCTGCATCACTGGGAAAAAGACCACATATTGTCAAAAGTTAAGCATAAGTAAAAAAGCTTTATGAAGGATGTACCTAGAAAGACCCCAAGGCTTTAGTACACAAAAGCTTCACGCTAACAGGATGGGTGCTTTTTCAAGGTGCCCACCCTACTGGCATGAAACTTTGGTGTACTGAAGCCTTGGGATCTCTGGTTTGAGGTATATGCTTAATAATGCTTTTTTCTCTTCTCCACATATGTTTAACGTTGACCAAGATGTGGCCTTTTTCACTGTGCTGTGACAGTGTGTGTGTGTTTTTTTTTTGTTTTTTTTTTAACTGTACTGTATTTACCCTGAACACAGCAACTCACACTCTGAGCAACTCTGTTTGCTGTTATCTGCACAAGAAGAAGTGCATCCACAGCCCAGGCCAATGCTGTACCCAACGACAAGAGAAGGGGACTGCTAAGAAAGAGGGCCCTACTCCACATGATACACATCCACCTAGGTCTTTATGGGGCAGTTTGGTACAGGAAGTTGCTCTGATCCATCCCCTTAGAGCAAGCATCCTTCAGGAACAGTTCTCAGCCTCTACTAGCCCGAATGGGATTCCAAGCCTAGCCCCCCCCCCCCGAGAAGGTGAACACACCCTATGCTATGCCACCATAAACTCGTCAAATTCAACATTTACTGCTCTTTAGCACTGCAAGAGAAAAACAGACATTTTTCCTGCTCTTTGAAGTGTACCTTCTCTTGCAGCAGTCTTGAAGAAGCTACATCACGACTCCCTTTACCTCCAGCAACACCAAAATGAGACCATGGTAAAACCGCATTAAATGTTAAGGGATCTTCCAAGGCAAAATCTGGTTTCATAAAAATCTGAAAATTAAAGCACAAAACAAGTTTAGAATTTGTATTCAATTTACCAGTAAACTTAACAGCTATTAATTCTGCCAGGGGCAGATCCAGAATGTTTTATTGTTTTCAAAGTGTATGAATCTTGGCATCAAGGTAGCACAATCAGCCCAAAATGTAAAACACTCCCTTTTAAAACTCAGATTAGGCTAAAACTGCTCCAGTCTGCTTACTTAAAGGGCTAATGTACTGCCTAAAACTAATATTAGTTTTTAAAAGCAATCTATCACTACATGTTATATCTGAGACACTTTCTCGTTCCCCATTCGTTAATTAGAAGATTGTTTACTTGATGTCAGTAGGTGTGATGTGTGGAACAGCACTCTGCTTGGCAGATGACGTATCTGTCGCTATTCCCCCCATTACATATTCAGCACTGGGACCTCACTGACTGTGACACCATTGCTGCTTAGGAATAGCCACTCACTAGCTGCCAAGTCAATTGCCTGTGATGTCACTGTTGTTAAAGGACACAGAAAATTATTTTTGCATAGTTAATTGCCCTTTCCTCTTTCTTTCCATGCCAGTTATGTATTCTGATATGCTTTGATCATTTTTTGATAAATAAATAATCTAGCTTTGTGATAACCTCAGCTCTACATTGAGTTCCACTCTCCTCACCAGCTACTGTTCTTGATTTTCAGATTTCTAAGATGTTCTATGACATCAGAGACTCCCATTCCATGCTATTACTCTGAATGGCCTGGGAAGGTGTTTGTGATGTCTTAGAATGTTCGGGCAGTATGAAAAGAGACAGCTGCAACTGCTGAGGAGAGAGGGATTCAGTGCCCTTAAAATGGCAACAAACTTAGATGATTAATTTAACAGAAAAAGGTCAAAAACATATCAGAGTATTGGTTAGCCAATAAAAGAACTAGAGGGCTTCTAGAGGTGTGAAAACTGTTTATGTCACCTTTAAGATCACAATGCTAAAGATGTAGTGGGGAGACAGAGATAGATATGTCAGCTACCAGGCTAAGAGCTGTTTCACACATTCAGCACAATATTATCACACAGAAAATTTTCTAATGAGCAAAAGGTAGAAGAAAAATACTTCGGAAATGAAAACTTATAACTGACCACTTCTTAAAATGTCTTCATTTTTCTGTCTGTCTGGTTCCACTAGCTCTTTAAGCGGCACTTCACTACACGGCTGGATCAGCTAATGATAACTGGCAAGGCAAGGCAATTTTATTTAAAGGGTGCCCAATCCCGGAGGCTCTGGGTGCTCAACATAAACAAAGACATACAGCAATGGAATAAAAACATGATGGTCGAGTACCTTGGGTAATTGTTCCAGATCGGTCCTGGATTTATCTGCAAAATAGAAAAATCAATACCATAAAAATGTACCTCTAAATGAAGGCCTTAAAGATATACTGCAGTGCACTACAAAATGTATTCTCTTTTTTCTGTATAGTCATTATTTTTCCTCCAAGGAGCCTGGCAGGCAGCTCTGGTTCCTCCCTCAGAGGGGTTCTGTCTCAGGCCCCAACTTTTCCCGCCTCAACTATCCCCAGTGATCCCCCATGGGTTGCCCTCCTGTGACAAGTCCATGGCGAGGAGTGCCGGCTTCCCCCCAACCCCGGAACACAAATCCAGATTCCAGGTGTTGGGATGGGTGCTGACGGGGCCACCATGGAGCCTGCCAGCTCCATTTTCTACATTTTTCTCCTTACCCTCCCCCCCGCTGACTCATACGTCAGCTCAAGCTTCCTGACCGTATCCCCCTCCAGCCGTCGCTAGAGGGCAATCAGCAGGTGGGACAGCTATCCCTCCCTCCCCTACCAACCCCTGGTGGCTCAGGATCGTTCGCAAACCCGGGTCACCGGTGTAGCACGAGGTGTGGCGTACAGCGCCTCAACCCTCAATGCCACCAGGCTGGCTCAGATAAAATGTACAGTATTCTCTAAAGTAAAATGCAATAGAATTAAAGTATGAGCAGTTAAAATAGGTCTTCAAGCTCTATGGTCATAAAAAGAGTTTATAAAAGGGGCATGTGGTCTGCAACCCCTTCCCCTGAAAACAGCAGAAGCCTGATATTTAAATATGTGCAGCAGCGCAGCACAAAGGTTTGCACTGCACTTGCCCTTGCACTCGACCCAGAGGTTGCAATATGCAGTTGGATAGCACAGTGGCACTATCCAACTGAATATAGGGTCATGTCGGCAAAGTGCTACGTCGATCAGTGCTGCACCGACATGGATCTGGGCTGCATGCAGCCCACAGGAAAGTGCAGGGAACTGTGCCCCCAAGACCTGATAGCACCAAGAGCCATGGCGTGATATTCAGCCCACACCATGCAAATGAGCCCACTGGACATGTAAGGTACTAAAGAGCCATATGCAAGTCCATTATGGGCTCATCTGCATGAGAAGCGGAGGCAGGTTTGCACCCCTCATGTGGCCGGCCACCACATCAGGCATGGTGTCGACCACCCCGCCACATCCCAATCATCTGTCCCCATATCAGTCATGATTCCCTAGTGTCCGGTGGCCCCCCTGCCCTCTGATCATCTGTCGCCATCACTGCAATCTCCTTGGTGTCTAGTGGTACCCCCCATCCTCTGATCACCTGTCCTGTTACTTGCCTTGGTGACTAGTGGTATCCCCTAGCCTCCAATTACCTGCCACAGGAATACCCATGATATCCCTGGTGTCTAGTGGTACCCCACACCCTTGGATCACCAGCCACCACATTAATACGGATATTCCCAGCGTCTAGTAGTACCTCCCACCCACCAGTCACCAGCCAGCTAATTAAGATGTACTACCTTGGTGTCCAGTGGTAAGCCCCCCCACCTCCGATCATCTGCTGTTGTAGCAGTACTGCGATCCCTGGTGTCCACTAGTACTCCCCACCCTCTGAATGGCGGCCATCATAGTATGAATGATGTCCCTGGTGTCCAGTGGCACCCCCTGCTTTCCGGGCACCCATCCCTGTACACATATCATATGCCCTGCTGTCTATCAGCTCCCCCTGCACAGAGCACACCACCCAGCCACCCCCTGTCCAATGTACCACAGCAGCTGTGTTGCTTGGCAGGTCTGATACGGAAACCAGTATAGTCCTCCTCTCATCTCTTCAGCCAGCTGCCATATGGGATGCTAGGGAGCACATGCATATACTGTATGCATACTCACGGTCATCCTAAACAGCAGTCTGCTGAGGAGGTGTGAGAAGGGCTGAGCCAGTCGCCATATTGGACCTGCCGAGTAGCATGGTTACTGCGATGTGTGTGTGTGTGTGTGGGGGTGGCTGGGTGCTCTTGGTGTGGGCAGTGCAGGGGGCACTAGACACCAGGGCATAACATCTATATACAGGGATGAGTGCCCAGAGGGCAGAGGGGTGCCACTGGACACCAGGGACATAATTCGTACTGTGTCAGCTGCCACTTGGGGGATGCGGGTACCACTGGACACCAAAGATCATGGTATTGCTAAGGCGGCACTGCTCTGAGGGTGACGATACCACTGGACACCAGGGACCTTAGTATTACTACAGCAGCAGATGATAGGAGGGTTGGGGATACCACTGAACACCAAGGTAATCCATATTACCATGGTTGTGGGTGATCAGCAGGTGGCGGGGTACCACTAGACACAGAGTATATCCAGCAGCGGGTGATCAGAGGGTAGGGGTGCCACTAGACACCGGCGACATTATGGGTATTACCACGGTAGGCAATTAGAGAGTGAGGGATATCACGAGACACAGAGAATATCAATATTAATTCTGCAGCAGGCAATCAGTGGGTGGGGGCTGCCACTAGACACCATGGACATCATGTGTACTACTGTGGCAGGTATCGGAGGGTGGGGCGTGCCACTAGACACCTGGGATATCCATAATAATGCAGCGGTGAGTGATCCGAGGGTGCGGAGTGCCACTAGACACCAGGGACAAGAAGGGGATGGCGACTGGAGGGCAGGGGGTGCCATTAGACACCAGGGCAAACATCATTTCCACAGGCCAGGGTTCGGGGGGTGGGGGGACAGCTGCATTACTGCTGCCCGCCACTGGGGCTTTGTGCCCAGTTAAGTCACAGTTTGCAAAGGTGGAACTTGCGCCCATTCAGGTAGCATTTACTGCCTCTGCAAATCTCTGAATTTACCGCTACACCAGTATACAGGGTACAACCCCCTCATCTGCATGTACACAGCAGTAAAGCAACAATCGGATGCTAATGGATTTTGCCCATGCCATGGGGTGTCTGAATATAAACCCAACCCACGAATCGGGCACAAAAGCTGGTTAGCATGGGCTAATACCCTGTAGTGCCTGTGCAAAGTTTTCAATATCTGGCCCCAGAAGCTCTATGTTGTGGCACTTTCCATGTTCTAACAGAGTGCTGCAACCTATCACCTGTACCTCTTTTTACCCTTAAGCAGTAAGATGATATTACATACCAACTTCATAAGCATCTATGTATTTAGATTCAAGTAGTCTGCCTGCTACTGCAGTTCCACAGGCTGACATTCAAACTTCAGTTTTTATTTCTAAGCATTTGCTTAAAAAGGTAAGGCAACAATTAGCCAAGATGCTGTAGGGTTTTAGACTTGCAGCTTAAGGACTGTGCATATGTCCGTCAAACAAGAAAACTGTTGTAAAAAATTTAGGAAATAAAGAGGTTACTCTATGAGGAACGTTTAGCCATGCTGGGTATGTTTCTCTGGAGGAAAAGGCAGCTGGGGGAAATCTGATTTCAATTTTTTAGATTGTAACTGGCTGTATGAAGCACTACAGAACAAAGGAAACTTTTTTCAGCTCATTCAGGGCAGTAGAACTAGAATGCATAACCCATACCTCTCAGCCTCCTGCCTCATAAATCAGGAACAAGGCTTAAAAAAATCAGGGACACTTCTTCAAAATTGGAGATATCCACTCAGAAAGTTGATAGAATAAAGGGCTTAGTGTAAAATGCATTTTCTAAAGAAGAACAAGTCTGTAACTTTAACGTTTGACATTAGTTTGTGCTTATAACCCCCGCTGTTTGGTCACAGAAACGCAATTTTTAGGAGGGACAGAGTAAAATTTTGAGGCAAAATCAGGGACGTCCCTGAAAATCAGGGACAGTTGAGAGGTATGGCATAACCTATTGGAGTCTTGCTGTATTCTGACTATAAGCAGTTAGCCTGAGCACTTGAACTGCTTTGGAGAGGAAAGAGTTAATGCTATGCAGAAGCATAGAACGTTGAGCTCGAGCTTGGTTTTCAAACCTCTGTCTCTGGTACTCTGTAGTGTAACTGTCAGAGTCTTACGAGCACTAAACTAACTAATTCACTAGGTAGAAATTGTTTCTAAAATGTTGTGCCAAATGGCAGTAAAAGATTTTTAGGGTCAAAAGACTCAAGTCGAGAACCCAAAAAGAATATAAGCAGGTAGTGAAACAACCAAAAATATTCATAATAAAAACCAGAAAACCCCTTAATAAGATAAGGGCATGCCAAGTACACCTCTGGGGTGCAGCACTGTGCCTGCCAACCCACATCCCAAAACTACTAGGTTCTACGAGGGGAGGCAGGGAGGGAGGCCAGAATACAGCAAGACTCCATTAGAAGAAACAACATTAGTATGGTAAGTAATTTTTTCTCCAAACAACATGAAGTCTTGCTGTATTCCTACTATATGCAGACTACCAAGCAGTACCTCCTTGGAGGAGGGAGTCACAGAACCTAGCATCACTTCGTGACTGAATGTACAGAGAGTAATGATTGGTAAATGTGTGAACAGACTTCCAGGTGGCTGCTTTACAGATGTCCACTAAAGGTATATCTCTAGCTGCTGCGACCAAAGCAGCTGTACGTCTGGTAAAATGAACCCTCAGACCTAAGGGAGGCTCCTTCCCAAGCTTTGAATAGCAGAACTGGATACAGGAGACAATCCACCTGGCAACTATTCTCTTGGTAGCAGGTTTGCCCTTTCCCACTTCTCCATAGGTGAGAAACAACGGAGAAGTCATTCCTATGGGCCTTAGTATGCTCCACATAGTAACTAAGGGCCCTCTTTACATCAAGACTATGTAGTCTTCTCTCCCCAGAGGAGGAATGATCAGTGAAAAATACAGGCAATGACACAGACTGATTTAAATGAAAGTCTGATACCACCTTAGGAAGAAACTTTCTGTTGGTGCGAAGGACCACCTTATTATCCCTGTGAAATGAGATGAAATTAGGTTCCACTGATAAAGCCTGTAATTCACCGATTCTCCTGGCAGAGGTAATGGCTACCAGGAATACAGTTTTCCAAGTCAAGTATTTCAGCTCAGCTGAGGATAAAGGCTCAGAAGGGGGCTGTATAAGCTGTGCTATACAGATATTCAGATCCCAAGAAGGGGTAGGCTCCCTGAAGTGAGGATTAACATGTACGAAACCCTTGAAAAATTTCTTGAAATCTGGATGAGAAGCTAGGGAAGATCCCTTACCAGCAGAAAGGAAGGCAGACACAGCTGCCAAATGTACCCTGAGAGTAGTAGGCCGAAGGCCTAAAGTGTTAAGATGCACCAAATAGTCCAAAACAGTGGCAATATCAGCCAGCTCTGGCTTGACATGTTTTTGGGAACACCAAAACCCAATTCCATTTGGAGTTGTAAGTCTTCCTAGTAGCAGGTTTCCTGCTAACCTTTAAAATATCCAAGACTGATTGGGAAAGATGCAAATTTGCATATTCTAGCTCTTCAAGAGCCAGGCTTTGAGCCTGAGAGTCTGAAGGTTGGGATACAGAATCCTCCCCTGGGAGGAAGTGAGGAGATTGTACTGCCTGGGAAGACACCAAGGCACTGTTACTGACAGAGACAACAGTAGAGGATACCAAGGCTGTCTGGCCCAATCTGGAGCCACCAGAATCACTTTGCAAGGTTGAGACCTGATCTTGATCAGGATCCTGAATATCAGAGGAAAGGGAGGAAATGCATACAGAAACCTGCTTGTCCAATTCAGTAAAAGAGCATCCTGAGGGACAGGACCCAGAACAGGTAGTCTGCAACAATAAAAAGGAAGTTGATGATTGTCCAAGGCTGCAAAGGGATCTATCTCTGGAGTGCCCCATCTCTTGAAAATGACTTGAAGAACTAGAGGGTTCAGGGTCCATTCGTGGTAGCCCTGGGAAATCCTGCTGAGAGCATCTGCTAGAATGCTGTCCTTGCCTGGGAGATGCACAGCCATCAGGGAAGCCTGAAGGGAATAAGTTAGAGACCACACTTTCATGGCCTCTGTGCCCAAGGCCGAGGACCGAGTGCCTCCCTGCCTGTTGATGTACCACATGGTTGTGGTACTGTCTGTCCTGATCTGCACCACTTTCTCTTGAACAACAGCTGAGAATGTCTGAAGTGCTAGAAAGACAGCTCTCAATTCAAGAAGATTTATGTGTAGAAGGGACTCCTGGTGTAACCAGGTTCCCTGAGCTGTAGGATGATCTAGGTGAGCCCCCCAACCTAGTAGAGAGGTATATGTGGTGAGAATCACAGAAGGAGCCTGACTGATAAATGGGACACCTTGTTGAAGAGTGTCCTCCTCCAGCCACCACTGGAGGGCCTGAACTAGAGTTTGAGACACTGGAACCAATTTGGAGAGAGGGTCTCTTTTCTGAGACCAGTAAGATCTGAGATGAAACTGAATATCTCTCATATGAAATCTTGCTCCCTGGACCACAGTTTTGGATGCTGCCATGTGGCCCAGCAACTGTAGAAAGTGTCTGGCTAGACGAGAAACTAGAGGATGAAAAGCGGAAGCCAGAGTGACCAGGGACTGAACCCTTGAGAGACGGAGAAATGCTCTTGCCTGAATAGTGTCTATTTCCACCCCTATGAAGGTGAGAAGCTGGGCTGGTTCCAGAACAGACTTTTCTAGATTCAGAATGAAACCCAGGATTCCAGGAGTCTTTGAGTGACCTCTAAGGCTGACTTGACTTAATCTGAGGACTGGCCCACTAGGAGACAGTCGTCCAGGTATGGGAATAGAAGGATACCCTGTCTCCTGAGGAATGCCACCACTACTGCAAGACACCTGGTGAACACCCTTGGAGCAGATGTTAGGCCGAAAGGAAAAATTACTCACCTTAGTAATGTTGTTTCTTCTAATGGAGTCTTGCTGTATTCTGACAAATTGCAGTGAGGTCCAACCTTCGAACTGCCCCGGAGATGAAAGAGTTAACTTTCCATGCCAGGCATGAAACGCTGAGCTCGAGCTCGGTTGAGACTCTGTCTGTTGCTGTTTGAACTCAAACTGTCAGATCTTTACGAGCTAAACTCACTTAGAGTCCTGTGCGGAAGCCGAAAACCTACACTAGCCAACTGGCTATTAAATATAATAAACAGATTTTTTGGTTTCAAAACAAAGACTCAAGTCAGGAAACCCAAAAAATGAAACAAACACAACACCCACTCATCCAAAGTAAAGGGGTGATAAATAAAAGGTGGGGCACCTCTTGAGTGCCAACACTGCTACTGCCCACCCACATCCCAAAACAAAGCTTCTGAGAGGGGAAGGCAGGGGGGGAAGTCAGAATACAGCAAGACTCCATTAGAAGAAACATTACTAAGGTGAGTAATTTTTTCTTCAAACAACATGAAGTCTTGCTGTATTCTGACAAATTGCAGACTACCAAGCAGTACCTCCATGGAGGAGGGACAGAACCTACCTAGGAAATAGGCTCTCAAGCACTGCTGTGCCAAACTGAGCATCACTTCTAGCCTGGATATCCAGAGAGTAATGCTTGGTGAAAGCTTGGTGAAAGTGTGAACTGTTTTCCATGTAGCTGCTTGACATATCTCTAAGATAGGAATATCCCTGGCTGCAGCCAGGGAAGCAGCTGTACCTCTGGTAGAGTGAGCCCTCAGGCCTGAGGGTGGAATCTTGCCTAGTTTTTCATAGCAAAATTGAATGCAAGAGACAATCCACCTGGCAATGGATCTCTTAGTGGCAGGTTTTCCTTACCAACCTCACCATAAGTGAGGAACAGTTGGAGGGAGTCAAACCTATGACCCTTGGTACGCTCTATGTAGTAGCTAAGGGCCCTTTTCACATCTAAACTGTGCAGCCTCCTCTCACCAGAGGAGGAATGGTCAGTGAAGAAAACAGGAAGAGACACAGACTGGTTATGGTGGAAGTCTGAAACCACCTTAGGTAAAAACTTCCTGTTAGTCCTGACGACCACCTTATCCCTATGGAAAGAGAGAGAATCAGGCTCCACTGATATTGCTTGTAACTCGTTTATGCGCCTGGCAGAAGTGATGGCCCACCAAGAAAACAGTTTTCCAAGTCAAGTACTTAAGCTCTGCTGAGGACAAAGGCTCAAAAGGGGGTTGCACAAGCTGAGCTATGCAAACATTAAGGTCCCAAACAGGAGCAGGGTCCCTGAATGGCAGATTGGTATGAAGCAATCCCTTGAAAAACTTAGAGAATATAGGATGAGCTGAAAGGGAAGAAGGCTTACCTGCTGAAAGAAAAGCAGAGACAGCTGCCAGATGCACTCTTAGTGTAGCTGGTCTGAGTCCCAAGCTATTAAGATGAACCATATAGCCAAGGACTGTGGGCAGGCCAGCAGACTCTGGAGAAATATGCTTCCCAGAGCATCATATGGAGAATCTTTTCCACTTGAAGTTGTAAGTGCTTCTGGTGGAAGGCTTCCGAGAAGCCTTTAGGATATCCATAACACCTTTAGAAAGGTGTAAATCAGCAAACTCTAACTCTTCAAGAGCCAGGCCTTGAGATTGAGAGATTTGAGATTCGGATACCAAACCCTCCCTTGAGCACAGGTTAACAGGTTGTAATTCCTGGGAAGAAACAGGGGAAGATGGACTGCTAAGGACAACAGGAGAGGGTACCTGGGCTGTCTGGCCCAATCTGAAGCAATCAGAATCACCTTGCAGGGTTAAGACCTGATTTTGACTAACACCTTGAACAGGAGAGGGAAGGGGGGGGGAGCATACAGGAACTTCCCTTCCCAATTGAGAACTAGGGCATCCAGGGGGACTGAGCCCAACACTGGGGGCCTGCAGCAAAAGAGGGGAAGTTGGTGATTGTCTAGGGCTGCAAAAAGATCTATCTGTGGCGTGCCCCATCTGGAGAAGATCACCTTCAAAACCAGGGGATCCAGTGACCATTCGTGATGGCCCTGAGATATCCTGCTGAGAGCATCTGCCAGGACATTGTCCTTGCCTGGGAGGTGTACTGCTGTAAGAGAGGTGTTCAGGGAATAGGCCAGAGGCCATAACTTCATTGCTTCTGAGCACAAGGCCGTAGACCAAGTGCCCCCCTTGCTTGTTGATATACCACATTCCGGTGGTATTGTCTGTCCTGATCTGAGCTACTTTGTTCCGAACAGACTTGGAAAAAAGCTTAAAGTGCTAGAAACACTGCTCTGAGTTCTAATAGATTGATGTGAAGCAGAGATTCCTGAGGAGACCACAACCCTTGGGTGGTCAAGCCTCCCAAGTAGGCTCCCCACCCCAAGAGGGAGGCATCTGTAGTAAGGATTAGAGAGTGAGACTGAGTGACAAAAGGAACTCCCTGTCTTAGATTGTCCTGATCCTGCCACCACTGCAATGCCTGGATCAGGGTTCGAGTCACTGGGATCAGTTTGGTCAGAGGATCCTTTTTCTGAGACCAAAAGGCTCTCAAGTGGAACTGAATGTCCCTCATCTGAAATCTTGCTCCCTGCACCACTGCTGTAGAAGCAGCCATGTGCCCCAGGAGCTGCAGAAAATGCCTTGCTGGTCGAGACACCTGTAGGGTGAATGAAGAGGCCAGTAATAAGGGTCCTTGCTCTGTCCAGGGAAGGAAGGCTCTTGCCTTTACTGTATCTAGCTCTGTGCCTATGAAGGTGAGGAGCTGTACAGGCTCTAGAACTGACTTTGAAAGATTCAGAAGGAAACCTAGAGAAGTGAGCAGTTGCTGAGTTATCTGTAGGTGTAACTTGACTTGATCTGGGGACTGGCCTACTATGAGCCAGTCGTCCAGGTATGGGAAGATGGAAATCCTTTTCCTTCTTAGGAAGGCAACTACTACTGCCAGACATTTTGTGAACACCCTTGGAGCAGAGGTTAGGCCGAAGGGCATTGCTTTGAATTGGTAGTGGACTGAGGGCAGCTTGAACCTGAGGTATTTTCGATGGGAGCTTCTGATGAGAATATGGAAATAGGCATCCTTGAGGTCCGGGGAGACTAGCCAGTGCCCTGGCCGTAGAGAGGGTAGAATTATTCCCAGAGTCACCATTTTGAACTTTGGCTTTAAAAGGTGCTTGTTTTTAAATATCTGAGATCCAGGATAGGCCGCCATTCTCCTGTCTTTTTGGGGGTGAGGAAGTACCTGGAGTACAATCCTTTCCCTTTGTGTAGGGGTGGAACCCTTTCTACAGCTCTGAGAGCCAAGAGGGAAGAGACCTTTGCCTCTAGGGCAAGTGCATCTGAAGGATTTGCAGGTGGAAAGGATCTGGTTCTCATCTTTGGAAATTTTTTGAAGCTGAGAACCAGTCCCTGGCTACTTCAGGACCCATTTGTCTGATGTTAAGATATCCAGTCCTGGACAAAAGTAAGCCAGCCTGCCCCTACAGGTGGTGGAGATAGGCCCTGGCAAACCCATCAGGGTGCCTGTTTGGGCAGGGCTTAGGCTAAGGGGTGAAGCAGGCCTGCTTGCAATCTGTCTGCCCTCCTCTAAAGAAGCTCCCTCTGAGCATAAGCAGAAGAGGAGGCCTGGCTTGTAGAAAGACCTATGAAAAGGCCTGCCCTGCCCTGGGATGCTGCCTCTGAGGAGTGGCTTGCCTTTCTTGGCCTGGAGCACCCTACAGGTGGTCTTGTATTCATCCATTTTCTTCATGTAGTTCTCGTTTGCTCCCCAAACAGAGAATTACCCACAACAGGAAAATCCATGGCCTTAGCCTGGGTATCCTGAGACAGGCTAGTACATCTGAGCCAAGCCATCCTACGAAGGGCCACAGATGTAGCCATGACTCTAGATGAAACATCATTGGAGTCCACTGCAGCATGGAATTGCACCTTGGATGCCTCAATACCATCAGCAGCCACCTGCTCCAGCTCCTTGGCAAGCTGGCCAGGGACCTGTTTAGCTAAAGCCATTGCAGTGTCCCATCTAGATTTCTGATATCTAGCTCTATAGGCCATATAATTGGCCTGCCTGAGTCCCAAGGATGCTGCCATGTACTGTTTCTTTGCCATGGCATCAATCCTCCTGGATTCCTTATCTGGGGGGTGTGAAGCCAAGGGTATATTAGCCTTATCACAGGCTGCAGCCTGCACTACCCCAATATGGCTGCATTGCTGGGTAAGGAACTCCATATCTGAGCCTGACAGAGTATACCTCTTGTCCATTCTCTTATCCACAGGAGGTATAGAATTAGGAGTCTTTAAAATTTTTATTGTCTGTTTCCCAAAAGACTTATGAAGGGGAACAGACAGCCTCCTGGACTCTGGGATATCCATCATTTCAACATAGTCAGGCTCCTCCTGGTCATCCACAGCTTCTTCCGTAAGAAGCTGAAGAGTTTTAGCCACTTTCTTGTAAAACATGAAATGGGAGGGGGACTCAGAAAGCCTAGGAGGAGACACTCCTGAAGGTCTGTCTGGGGAGATGTCCGGGTCAATGGGCACATCCAGACTTTCATAATCACATTCACTTTCCTCATACTCTCCTTCCTCCTCCGGTTCATAAAATTCCTCTAAATCATAATCTGAACCGGTGGAACCGACGAACCGAGCACCTTCCTGATGGTGCCGGTTCGGTCGGAACTGGGGATAGCGACTGAACAATTTTTATCGCTTTGGCTATTTCATCAACGGTTGGAGAAGAAACTTTTGGATCCACACCGGCTGATTTATCCCTTCTTGTTCTCTTAACCGGAACAGATTCCTCGGAATCGGTTCTCCTTTTGCCCGAAGAAGTTTCGCCCTGGTCAGAGGGCACTCCTTCTGGTTCGGTTGGAAACGAACCGGGCTGGCCATCCGGGTCAGCGGACTTTTTGGCCTCCCTTCCTGAGCCTACCAACTCTTTTTTCCAGGGTAGCTGCAGGAAAATTTTACAAATCTGGCAGTCTGAATCGAGGTGGTCAAACCCAGACAATAAACACAGGTGGTGTGAGGATCATTTAGCAAGACTTCCCCACACACACTACAGTGTTGAAACCCAGTGGGCCCGGTTTTTCTTTGGGTTTCAGACATGGCCAGTCCTAACCAAAAACGTACCCTTTTTTCGGCAATCCGCCAGGCACGACACCCATATCGGTTCCTGACCGTGTAACGGGTCGTGGAAAAAAACGTAATAAATCTTTTTTTTTTTAGAACCAATAAGAACCGGTAACCACACTCAAAGTAGAAATAAAGACTTTTAAACAACCTGATCGGTTCAAACCGAACCGATCCCACGTTTACAAGTTCCACACAGAATAATAACAAAAATAAACCTATATAGTACTCACGAATACCACAGACAGAGACTGAACCGATAGGTTGCGGTTTGAATTCGGTTGAAAACCGAGAAAAACGGTACTTTAACCGACAAATTGAACCGAGCAAAGGAGAAATCTCCGGAGCGACTGTTCAGTGAGGCGGAGTAAAGAATCTGACAGGTTGAGTTCAAACAGCAACAGACAGAGTCTCAACTGAGCTCGAGCTCAGCATTCCATGCCTGGCATGGAAAGTTAACTCTTTCATCTCCGGGGCAGTTCGAAGGTTGGACCTCACTGCAATTTGTCAGAATACAGCAAGACTTCATGTTGTTTGAAGGCATAGCGTTGAATTGGTAATGGCCTGAGGGCAACTCGAACCTGACGTACTTTCTGTGGGAATGTCTGATAGGTATGTGGAAGTAGGCATCCTTGAGAACCAGAGAAGCTAGCCAGTCTCCTGGTCTCAGAGAGGGAAGAATTACTCCCACAGTCACCATCTTGAATTTTGATTTTGTTAAATGTTTGTTCAGGTACCTTAAACCTAGGATGGGTCGCCACTCCCCTGTCTTTTTAGGAGTAAGGAAGTATCTGGAATACAGTTATTTTCCCCTGTGACAAAGAGGTACGTTTTCTACTGCTTGCAGAAGCAGAAGAGAGGAGACTTCTGCCTCTAAGGCCTTTGTCTCCAAGGGAGAGGGAGGACTGAAGGACTTTGCTCTCATTCTTGGGAACCTTTTGAAACTGAGAGCAAGTCCCTGGCTCACTACTGCCAGGACCCATCTGTCAAAAGTAATAGACCCCTAGGCCTGGGAGTAGTGAGCCAGCCTGCATCCTACTGGAACTGGGGAGGCGACTCTGACCAACACCTCAGGGTGTCTGCTTGGCAGGGGGCTTAGACTGAGTGGATGATGGGGTCCTAGTCATCCCTCGTCTGTCTCTTCCCCTAAAGAACCCCCTCTGCTGGAATAAAGAGGAGGAGGAGGCCTGAGCTTGGTAAAAATGCCTGTTAAAAGGCCTGCCCCTGCCCCTAAACTACTGCCTCTGAGGAGTGGCCTGCTTTTCTTTGGCTGCAGCACTCCTATAGGTGATCCGGTATTCATCGACCTTCTTCATGTCATTCTCTGTTTGGTCCCCAAAGAGAGAATTACCAGTTACAGGAAAATCCATGGCCTTAGCCTGGGTATCCTGTGAGAGGTTGGTACACCTAAGCCAAGCAAATCTCCTCATGGAGATAGATATAGCCATGACCCTGGAATGAACATCATTTGAGTCTATAACAGTGTGGAATTGCACCTTGGATGCCTCAATACCATTTGCAGCCACCTGCTCCAGCTCCTTGGCTAGCTGGGAAGGGGCATTCCTAGCCAGCTCCAGAACCGTATCCCACATAGATTTCTGGTACCTGGCTGTATATGCCATATAATTCGATTGCCTGAGTCCCAGAGGATGCCAAGTACTGTTTTTTTGCCATGGCATCTACTTTCCTGAAATCCTTATCGGGGGTGAGATGCTAGGGGAACATTAGCCTTGTCACAGGCTGCAGCTTGCACCCCAACATGGTTGCTATGATTTGAAAGGAATTCCGTCCCAGGACCTGACAAAGCATACCTCCTGTACATTTTTTTTTCCACAGGAGGAAGGGATATAGGAAACTGTAAACATTTTTGTGTCTGCTTCCCCAAGGATTTGTGTAAGGGATGGGCACTCTTTTTGACTCTGGGACATCCATCATTTCCAGATAGTCAAATTCTTCCTGATTCTGTTCTGCCTCTTCCATAGGAAGCTGAAGAGTCTCAGCCACTTTCTCGTAAAACAAGAAATGGGAAGGGGACTCAGAAAGCCTGGGAGAAGAAGCCTGAGAAGGCCTGTCTGGGGAAACGTCAGACTCTACTGGCTCATCTAGGCCTTCACATTGCTCTTCTTCATAATCTTCATCCTCCTCCTCCCAATCGCCCTCATAGTATTCCTCAGGATCTATATCCGAAGCAGCTACTTCCGACCGAACCGATCGGCTCTGAACCGATGCCGGTTCGGTCAGAACCAGGCAAAGCGATTGCACTACTGTAATAGCTTTCGCTATTTCCTCAGTGGTCAGAACATGGAGTGTAGGATCCGAACCAGCTGATTTTCACTTCCTTTTTGACGGAACCAACTCCGCAGAGTCGGCTCTCCTTTTGCCCAAAGAGGTATCACCCAGGCACCTCTTCAGGTTTGGCCGCAACCGAACCGGGCTGGCCATCTGGGTCAGCGGACTTCTCGGCCTCCCTCTCCCTACTCAAATCTTTTTCCAGAGTGGCTTTTGGGAAGTTCTTACAGATTTGGCAGTCTTCTTTGAGGTGGTCAAACCCCAGACAATACACACAGACAAGGTGAGGCTCAGGCTTAGCAAAGGCCTCCTTACACTCGATTCAGTGCTGAAACACAGTGAGCCCAGTTTTCTTTTGGGTTTCTCAGACATGCCAACAATTCAAAAGTCACCACTTGTCAGCGTTCGTAGGCAACTAAAACCTTATCGGTTAATCGTGCTTGCGAATTCGCTTAAAAAAAAAATCCCAAATATATCAGGATTTTTTGGAACACGATAAGTACCGGAAAACCACAGTATTACCAGAAAAAATAAACAAATCACAATAAGTTTCGGTTCTGAACCGGACCGACCGGAAAAGAACCGAAAACAAAACCATTTCCAAGAAATCACCAAAATAAACACTACCTACTACTACCACTTCCTGTACTGAGACAGAGGTAAGAATACCGAAGAAAAATCAGGAGTTGCGGTTAAAAAAACTGACCAATTCAAACTTTTACCAAACCGAAGTGCAGGAGGGATCTCTGGAGCGACTTCACAGTTAGGCGGAGTAAGAAATCTGACGGTCACACTACAGAGTACCAGAGACAGAGGTTTGAAAACCAAGCTCGAGCTCAACGTTCGATGCTTCTGCACAGAGTTAACTCTTTCCTCTCCAGAGCAGTTCAAGTGCTGTGGCTAAATGCATAGAGTCAGAATACAGCAAGACTTCATGTTGTTTGAATAAGGGATGAATGTGAAGAAGCACTTTTTCTCACACTGAACGGTTAATGTATGGAACAAAATCCCAAATAAAGTAGTAGAAGTGGGGTTTGCTAAATCTGTTAAGCTCAAGTTGAATCAGTTTCTCGTGGAGAATCGCATTACTGAGTACTATATTTATTTAATTTGTTGGGGAAAGGTTCCCAAGGAGACTACCTCATCG
This sequence comes from Neoceratodus forsteri, assembly GCA_016271365.2. Classification (NCBI taxonomy): domain Eukaryota; kingdom Metazoa; phylum Chordata; order Ceratodontiformes; family Ceratodontidae; genus Neoceratodus; species Neoceratodus forsteri. The sequence continues at coordinate 1,508,343,073 of CM057450.1, forward strand.
CAGAATTTGTATGCCTGGAGTTAACAGTGGATCACTTGGCTTGGGATTCCTAGCAATTTCAGATACTGGCAGTTCCCTCTCTCCATACTACTTAAGTCCAACAAAACAGAACATCGACTACTTACGCAGCAAGGGATGATGGAGAGGAGGTAAGTTACTGTAAGGTAATCCCCCATGCGCAAAATTACATGATCAAAATGTAAGTGTTCACACACACACACACACGTTGCTTTACAGCTACTATGAAATGCAGTAACATGGTCTTTTTTTGTCTAACATTTTCTATGTGCCTATAACGTGGTTTAAGAAAATCAACCTGTCAGCAGGTATAATTATGTTAACACCTGGTAGCACTACATGGATGCACTGCAGTTACTCCTAAACAGTACTAGTTCTGGTGCTTTAGCCAAGTCCCCCACTGGTAGCCTACCACTAAAGGATTTAAACAGTCATGTATGTACATTTTTTAATTTCTATTTTTAGCATGGGAAGGGAAGGAATGGTAAATTCTTGCTCCAAGAAGCTATCCATCTGATCTGTTCACCTGCCTGGTGACGGATCTGCAAAACATCGCCCATGCCACCCCTTTGTTTGGACATTTTGAGATGTTATCAATTTGCAGAGCATGGAGGCATGCTCTATTGATGCCAATGGGAGAGGGTTTTCAATGGCATTTAAAAAAATGTTTAGGGTCAAATCAAGGCCACCATCAAACTAACAAGAGCTTAAATGTCAGGGATGGCACTGGGCAGAGCTGGCACCAGGAAGAGGAAGGGATCAGGTGTCCAGCTCCTAGAAGAGAGAATTTAAGATCCCAACCCCAACTGAAAAATAGACACCAAAAAAAATCTGCAGACACGACTGTTTTAAGTTTTTTAGAGCTATACTGCCAGTCCATTTAGGGGATTTTGCTCATGTGAGTACAACTGGTGCTCTTTAAAGCAGAAGTATGTTAGGCAGCAACAACCTAAAACATACATTTTTTGTTTGTTTTTAGCAATATTGCATGACTACTGGCAATAGATTCATCACCAGTGTACATTAATTCACTCAGGTATTTTTAAACAACTTTTATTACTAGTTTTTAAAAGATTAAATACGTATGACAAAGACATTTTTTAAATATCTCCCAGCAATGAGGTTACTTTTACAGCACAGCACACACCAAAACATTTTTCATTGTGGCTGTAGGAAGACAGCAGAAACTTTAACTTCAGTATAATCTCAGTTCAATATAAAAATATACAGAAAATGACCATGGTTACACTGAAGTTTTGCCAGAATTTTTTTTTGTTTTACTAAAAACAAATTATATGGTGACATTTTTCACCAACTAAAAAATGCTACTACTTTAAAATCCATGTCCTTGTCCAGTGGCACTGAGGGTTGAGGCGCTAGACACCACACCTTGCTCCACGCCCGTGATCCATGTTCGGGAACGAGCACAAGTTGCCAAGGAGGTTGGATGGGGGAGGGACTGAGCATAGCAACCTAAGGGACTTCTCTCCTCTCGTGGGGGGGACCATGCTCTGACAACCACTGCCATCAGGTGGAGGCCTGAGGGGCACTGTTGGTCGAGGAGCAGTAGGAAGGGAGGTGCTGCAGGTCTCTGCAACGTGCACATGCCTTCATACATACACATACACACACACACACACACACACACACACACACGTGTGTCCCAGCATGGAGAAGGGCAGAAAATGCTAGCAAAACAGGCGTACATGACACCTGCACACCAATCCCTGCCCACCACATCATCACCATGTCCCCTCTTCAAATTACTTGTTCTATCAAATTTGCTTAGATACTATACTGCAAGTCCTAATGTTTAGGTTTTTTTTTCAATCTTTTCAAGTGGCGACAATAGGCAATTCAGTGTATTCTCGAGAGGATCCCCTTGATAACCTTGGCTAATAATGCAATTTAGAGACAAAGGAGTTTTTATTTTTACATTTTTCCTGTGGTCAGTTATGGCCTGTAATGGTTGACTGATTAATGCCTTTGTAACCTATGATGCTTGTCAGGTGCCGACCGGCAAGGCAGGTTTCCAACATTCTTCTTGGATGCCTCTGACATTGCCCCATATGCACGAAGGTGCGGAGTGGGTACGCGCTGCGTATCCCTAACGGGTAGCCCACTCCACACCCGCCCAGGCCCACTGTGCCCCGTGCGTGGCATTCACTACTGGACGTCCTCCCCTACCTCCGCACCGGATCCCCAGCAACATGCGGACCCACATGCGAGAGTGGACTGGGGGAGGCACAGAGGCATGCCGGCACTCCACGGGATGCACAAACGTGCGGAGTGCTGGGCACAGGTGTCGGCACCTACGCCAGGTCAGGGCTGCCGTAAATGCAGGGGGCCAGGTATGAGGCCCCCCTGGGAGTTAAAGCTGCGGGCTGCGGTGGAGTGGTGGGACCATGCGCTCCCCCACAATGGATGCCCCGGCACGTTGGGCACACGTGGAGGCCACCGGGTGGTTGGCTGGGCACCCAACCCCTACACCGCTTATGGTGCATTACATGCTGGACTCCCGGCTAGCACCCCCAGACACAAGTGATCCACTGTGGGTTCTGGGCCAGGTGGCTAATTGGCCGCCCACCCAGATGCGTGGCGCCGCACCTGACTGTCCCTGTGGGCCTGCATGCCAGGGGAGCCGGGCCGCATACAGGAGTCTCGCATTGGCCACTCTTCATGAATGTGGCCACCTGCAGATCTCCCGCGAGAACGGAGCTGCATGGGTGGGGTAGACGCCTCAGGAACGTATTACCCGCTCGTTAGTGCATGGGGCCATTGAAAGGGAGGGCACCTCCCTCCACACAGGACAGACCACTGGTGGGCCATCCAGGGAGGGTTAAGCATGCAGGAAAGTAGTGGTCCCTTTGCAGCAGCATTACATCGGCAGTACCTGTTCACTTGGCAAGTGACCCAGAGATGTTAGATGCCCAGAATGTGGCTGGCAGGTGAGTTCTGGAGGAACAGTGGGGCTTATCTGGCCACTGGTGGGCTGTTGAGGGGGGTCAATGCAGGGAGGAAAGCAGTGGTCCTTTGAGCAGCCTTACATCAGCATGCACCTATTCACTTGGCAAGCGACTCTGAGATGTTCAATGCCCATCACAGGACTGGCAGGAGATTTCTGGATGAAGGGTGGGGCTTACCTGTACTTCCAATGGCCCTGATAAGCTTTTGGTTGGGTTGCTCATCAAGATCATGTCCTATGGAGGGGGATATGAGGAGGGGCTTAGAGGTGAAAACATCCAAATAGCCCCAAACAGATGAAGCTGCCCCATGCCACTGTAGGGCCAAACCAACTTCTCCTGCTCATCGGCTCCTCTTCTTGGATCTCAACTGTGGAAAGAGTATGCCCCCGCCCGTCTTTTGGGGAAGAGGGGGCGAGCAGCAACACATGTGGATAACCTGTGAGTTCTGCTTGGAGATACCAAAATAGGACTTTGAGCAGAGGAAGACAGTTGACTGCAATCTCAGAGGACTCCAGTGGCGAGCAGAAGTGCTTGAATAAGTTGAAGGAGGACCTAGTGGCAGGTGGGAGAAAATATGGGGCAAAAATATAAAGTATATAAAAAGAAACCTGTGATGCTGTTTTATGTTAAGTACGTAGAGGCCCTATCCATTACTGAGGCAAGCATATGCTTGATTCGAACAATGACAGCCTGCAAAGCCCTGCACAAAGAAGTCACTCCACATACTCGACACATGGGCAGTATTCACTGTCTTCAACTACCTGCATACCTGCATACAGAACTCCACAACATGAATGGGATCAGTTGGATGGGACTTTATAATGCACTGTGGTTCAGGCATAAGTGGACTGCATGCTCTACAGCAGCAGGGGAGCACTGGATATAGAGGTATAGGGCAAGAATTCTGCATCCTAACAGAGGATCATTTTTGGCGACAATAAAAGTTGCTCTTCACAGGCCCTGTGCTCCCCCTCCCCCAACTGCTGTGGCACTGAAGAGGGTTAGGCAGAAGCAAATGGGGAGGATGGGTGAGGGGAACTCACTGCCAAAGAAAACCTAATGCCAGAGGGATACGTAACCTTTGCACAAGGGGTCCCCGGCTGTAACGTGTTCAACACCTCCCAGCTGCCATGCACAAGTGGCTTCACAAATACCCCCCAAACTGGTCACTATTAGAACTTGTGAGTAGGAGCAGCAGTGAATCAAAGAGGCCTCGCAAGTCTGACTGGTGGAAGATGGTGCTGATGAATGCTACCAGGGCTTCCTTGTCCCCTCATTACGCAGTAAATCTTCACAGGGACTTCAACACGTCAGGCATCATGCAGCATACTATGCAGTCCAACAGGTGTTTTCCCTTTATGTAAAACACTAAACCTAGAACCTTTTCATTTGTTTATTTAAAGCACAGAGTTAAATAAAACACTAAATCTAGAATATTTTAATTCTAATTTGTTTAAACGGTTACAGCTACTTACCATTACTATGTGAAAGAGCTAGAAGAGTTCTGTCAAAGCCATCCTTAGGAGGACATATATTCTTGGATTTTTCATGGTTCTTTTCTCTCTATAGACAATGATAAAGAGGTAGAAAAGTTACTTTATATAACTCCAGATCTTAAAGAATGTATTTTCTATACAGTGGCACTCTTTAGTCTTAGAGACAGAGGCATCAGAAACCTGTGGGAAACATAATTGTGGGGCACGCGGCGCCATTATGTAGCACCATGCACAGCGTTATCTGCATGCCCATACGGTATACAGTGGAGTGGCCTCAACCACCTATTTCTTTTTTTTTTTTTTAAACCGAGGAAAAAGAGTGAACCTGTGTGTGTGGGGTGGGGGGGGGCACTAGAATGCCATCTTCCCAGTTGGAAGCGCCATATTAGAGCTCTCACCCACGAGACTCTATTATTAACTAACAAATTAAATCTTTGACAGCTAATTTGAAAATTAGTCTTAGCCTTCAACTAAGAATGCTTTCCTGTATCAGCAGATACCTAATTCAATATGGGACAATCTAAAGCACAGCAGCAGGGACTGCCTAAAGATCTGCCGCCAAGCAACAACAAGGCCACGGGAGTCTTGGGCAGTACTGCAGCCTTCACCCTAGTGAATTCAGCTGAACCACCATGGCAACAAATGCTTGAGTTCATGTGGGAAATGAATTCTAAACTACAAAAATCCCTGCAGAATTGAAGACTCATGACGTGGCTCTACAGAAATTAACTGGGTCCGTGGCTGATGTGGTCAAATAAATGGTAACAACTTTGGTTGCAGTAGCTTCTCTCACAAAGGAAAACGACCAGCTCCATGGCCACATGGAAACGGAAAATGAAATGCGTGCTGGAAATCTCCGCCTTGTCGGGGTTACTGAAGGGGTCAAAGGGACGGCACTACTACCTTTTTTGCTGGACTGGCTGAAGAGCAAACTAACTCTGCAGAATGGATTTTCATGGGTATCTCTCACAAAAGCTTACCAGGTGAACCTGAGAGCTCAACCAGCCGAAGTGAACCAGCCACACACCATCTTGTAGACGTCCTCTGGATCGGAGATTTTGGACGCAGTTCTACTATCAGCTAGAGCGGCTTATCCTTTAGAGATCAACAGTGCCGATATCAAAATATACCCAGATCCTTCATTCTAGACTCTGGCCAAGAGGAAGAGTTTTGATGCTGTGAGGCACCATCTGCAGGCTCTGGGGATTATTCACTTTTTTCTGTTGCCAGCTCAGCTTAGGGTGGTGTATGGAGAGAAATCATGGCAATTTACTAATCTCCTAGGTGCTGGCCACTGGACAGAGAAAACTGAGCAGAAATTTGGGGCCTAAAGACAGCCCTCTGAGCTGGATCCCCTGGGTTCTGATTCTGAGGATACCTGAACCGTGAGTGTTTCTCCCTTCTGCTGAAGTGGATCTGGACTCAAACGCAGTGCCTCCTGTCATTTGACTGTCTCCTATGTTTTTAAGGAGATGGTTATTGAAAATTTTTTTTCCCTTAAGTTAAAAAGGGTTGTGGCATGAGGGGGCACAGTTGGGGTTTTATTGTAATGTGCTCAGTACAATGCTCCTTTTTTAGGAGAGATTATGCCATTTGGTAAATGCAGGGTTTCCCACCCTCCTGAATGCCCCTTGTGGTGCCTACTATGTCTCAGGACACTGCGGTAGTTAGACTTGTAGTCAACTATTGTGTAAGTTCGGCATTGTATTTTGTGCCATATTACTGGTTCTGATATGAAGTTCAAATGTACTTATTTTCAATATAGTAGCCTAAGGTTATATAACTCAATGTATTTGAGAGTAAGGGGTCTCTATAAAGGGGTAAATTTTTTTTTCCTTCGAATTCTACCTAGTCATGCATCAGGTTTAAACAGCTGTCTTTGGACTGTGGTACTCTCCCTTTCTTTTTTTTTTTTTTAATTTCTTTTTATTGTGATTTTTTTTTAACCACATACATACATAAAAAGCCTTTTAAAATATCATTAAATGATACATTGAATAAATTAATCTTTAGTGAGATTCTCGTTAGATACATCAAAGTAAGACTTAACTTATTATTATGCTGGTAAAGCTTCAACTAAAGTGAGCTGTAGGGCATGGCTCGACACCCCCAATGATATTATAATGCATGGGGATAAGAAGGTTATTTAATTGTTAGACTTGGATACGTTTATATATTGGTGGTATTGGTATCTGTATCCAGGTTAGTTGTCTTAGTTTGTGGAGACCGCTTCTATTTATCTCAGGGAGGGATAGTAGTTATTCAATGGGATCCAGACTAGTATTAAAAAAGTATTGTATCCAAGTCTGCCACTTCTTGGTAAGGGGGAGGACCCTTCCCTGCTGCTCGGCATTGAAGCTCTCAGAACTGTATATTTCTGACATTACCTGTTTCCATTCTTGGACTGTTGGTATTAGTCTAGACATCCAACGTCTGGTAATGGCCTTCTTGGCTGCCATAAAGCATATTGGTAAGATTGTTTTACCCCAATGGGGAGCGTGGTCCGGGTAAATTCCCATTAATAATTGCTCAGGAGTGAGTTAAATAGGTTCCTGAAACAAGTTTGACAGTTCCATTTGGAAAGACATTCAAAAGGGCATAAGACAGGGGCATAGCCAAAAAACATGACACAAGCTGGCAACGAAACAACCACAGCCCCTCCAGCACCACCCATACTCCTCTGGTAGGTATTTTATTACGACCGCCGGGGCTCGGAAGAAATGTGTGCGACATTTCCAAGCCAACTCCCTCCAATGGGGGGAGGAGACAGATTTTAGTTCATTAAGGGAGGATCGGGACCAGTCTTCAATGGAGATTTCTGTTAAGATCCTTGTTCCATTTAGTCAAAATAGTGGTGGTGGATATTGGGAGTCCATCTCTCAGCTCACGATAGATCAGGCCTATTATACGTGTTCCCAACCTTCCCTCGACTGCCTCAATAAAAAGTTTTAACAGGTTTGGTGTTGGCACGGGTAAAGCTGGACGGATGTTTTTGTTGCGGAGTATATGGTTTTGTACTTGAAAGTAACGAAATCTATCTGTATTTCTAAGTAAGTACTGAGACTGTAGTTGTCAAATGGAATAATGCCATCCTGGGAAAGAAACTGAAATATATGGGCCAAGCCAATATCTCTCCATAAGGAGAAGGTGTGATCCATATAAATAGGGGTGAATAATTCGTCTTGGGATATCAGCTTAAAATGTTCGAAAATTTTAAGGGTAGGACCAGATTTTCTGATTTGTTTCCATATTTTATACGCTTGTGAGGTTACATTTGTGAAGTCTGAAGGGTTGACTGATCTTTGGTCTGAAGAGAAAAGGATATCAAAGAGGTCGTTTAAATGAAATTCTATGGTTTTCCATGGGGAGTTGTAGGAGTCAGTCACCCACAGTATTAGTATTCTTAAAAAGGCAGCTTGGGCGTATAGTCAAATGTCTGGTAGATTCAGACCACCCTGGGAAAGGGATAGCTTTAAGGTTGAAAGCTTGATTCTAGGGCGATTCTTTCCCCATAGAAAGGACGAGATCATTCTATCCCAGGATTTAAAATAATGGTTCGATGGGAAGAAAGGGACAGTCTGGAGAAGATACAAGATTCGGGGAAGAATATTAGTGCGTATAATTGTGATTCTTTGATGAAACGGAAAAGAGGCTATGACCCATCTATCCAGGTCTGCTTGAATTTGATTTGTAAGGGGCTCGTAATTAATCATTTCCAGGACCCCTGGGTCTGAGGGTATTTGAAGACCCAGGTATTTTATTTTGGTAGAACGCCATCTAAAGGGAAAGTTCTTTCTCAACTGTTGAGAGAGGGAGAAATTAAAGAGTAAGATTTCTGTTTTATTGATATTAAGTTTGAAGTCGGATAGTTTTTCAAAGTGGGTTAAGATTCTCCAAGCTGCTGGAATAGATTGTGAAGGGGACAGTAAGGTCAGCATTATGTCGTAGGCAAACATACTCATTTTGTATTCTTGCTGGCCAATTGGAATTCCCTCTACCGAGGCGGGTATTACACAGGATGGATGCCAGGGGTTCTAGAAATAATGCAAAAAGATATGGGGATAAGGGACATCCCTGTCGGGTACCCCTTCCCAATGTAAGGAGAGGGGACATAGAACCATTTACTCAAACGTACGCTTTAGGGGATTTATATAGATTAACGAAACATGATATAAATTGAGAGGGAAATCGAAGCATTCTAAGAATCTCCCACAAAAAGAACCAGGAGACTCTATCGAATGCTTTTTCAGTGTCTAGACTTATAAATGCAGATGGTATTTGTCTGGTTCTAACATGTTCTTGCAGTAGCAATGCTCTACGAATATTATCTACTGTACTTCTATTTCTAATAAAGCCTGACTGGTCCGGATGGACAACGCGAGGGACAATATTTTCTAGTCTGGAAGCCATTATGGTCATATAGATTTTATAGTCTACACTGAGAATAGAAATAGGGCGGTAAGACCCCAGATCTGTGGGGTCTTTATGGGGTTTAAGTATCGGGGCTATCGGGGCATATTTCCCAGGATGGTGGGGGACAGACCACCTCGGGAGATTTCATTATATAGCTTATGTAATCTGGGGGTCATTTCTTTGTTGAATTTCTTGTACCGCTCAGCGGTGTAGCCCAGAATTTAGTTTTTTGATGTAGTTCATTGATTTCTAAAGCTTGATTGGGTACTTCGGTGACTGGATCTGGGGGTTCGCCTGCTTTAGGAATGATATTGTTTCATTTTGAGGGAAGGAGGGAGGGGGAGTGTAAAGTTTAGCGTAGTATTCCATAAAGGCCTGCTGGATGTGACCGTCTGAGTGGTGAGTTTTCCCTGTTGTCAAATTCCTAAGTCTTAGTATTGTAGATGAACTTTTCCTATTTCTTAGTTTGCGAGCCAGGTGTTTGATACTTTTAGGACCCCCCTTGATTGATAGAGGAAATACAGGGACTGCTGTACCTTGTTATCTATAATGCGTTGCAATTCCACCTTTGTATTTCTTATTAACACCTGGAGATCAGCATCTGATAATTTAGTAGTAGGGCAGATAATCTTTGGTATTCGAATTCCCTTTCTTTATGTTTTCTGGATGAGCAGGCTATTATTTCGCCACGAATGGTGGCCTTCATAGCATCCCACTGCATAGCCTTCGGGACTTCAGGGTCTGAATTTTCAGCGAAGAAAAGGGAGAGTCTGGTGGAAAGGGTCTCAGTAAACTCTTTATCAGATAGGATTGAAGGTTTGAGTCGCCAGAGAGAATTCTTCTTCTCTCTTCCCACATCTAGTGTAAGAATCAAGGGGTGGTGATCTGATAATAGCTTGGGTCCTATGGTGATGTCTTGTATTGAAGATAGATGTTCACATGTTGTTAGTATATAGTCTAGCCTTGAGTGGGACTTAAACCAGAGGGAATAGTAGGTGAGACCTGGGGTGGAGGGAAATATCCGTCTCCATACATCGACCAGGCCTAAATGATCAATGATCAATGATTCTTTTAAATTTCTTTGTAGTTGTCCTATTTTTATGTTTTTGTGGGTTTGAGCAATCAAGATGTGGGGCCAGTGTTGGGTTCAGGTCACCCCCCATGATTAGTTGACCCTGTAATTGACTGAGTAAGGTAGTTATAAAACCCCTATATACTGTAAAGTTTGACTGTGGGGGAAAGCATACACTGGCCAATGTGACCGGTTTACCATATAATTTACCATTTATTATTGTTTATCGGCCCTAGGCATCCATGTGTGTTTTCTGTATCTCAAAGGGAGTGTTCCTTGGGATTAGAAGTACTGTACCCCTCTTTCTCCCTCTGGGATGAGAGGAAGCCACCACCTGATACCTTCCCCCCAGTTTAATTTAAGGTGCTCGGAGTCTGAGAGATGGGTCTCCTGAAGGAATATCAAGTCGGAGGGGTTTTTAGTTACGAATTGCATGAGCCGAGCTCTTTTGATCGGGTCATGCAATCCATTAATGTTGAGAGATAGGATTTTAATTGGATTTATTGTTACCATTTTCTATCTCTATTGATAGTTTTCTTTATGTTGTTTTTCCCTCCCCAGGTCAGAAATGGAAAGAATCCTGTGGACCACACTGCCCATCCGGGAACCTTTATGACACATAACGAAGCCCACCAGTTTATATTGTTGTAGGCCTCTCTCAATAAAAAATAGTTCAATACCATCATTTCACTGTATGTGTGGTTATTTAACCCTTCTCCCCTCAAACAATCGAGTATAATTGCTACTCTAGTAAGCATTACATAGATGTATAAACTATTAACCATTTGCCTACTAACCTGGTCATTTGAACTAGTTTGTGTTAACCAAAAACAAACTGAAGCAACATTTTGTCCGAATTTTAAAAAGAAAACAGAATGAGTAAAACCATTACACAACCATTTAAAAGTTAACAAACATATATATAAGATGACCTCCAAGTGGGAGGGACTCATGTCGAGCTCCTCCTGGAACGTCCTGTCCTTGATTCCATATGGAATAGGAGAGGAGTGAGGGGTTCCTAGCTTGACTCCAAATAGAAATACATTCAGGGTCAGCAAAAGAACCCCTAGTGGAATGAGTATTTTATCACTCCAGATTAGCTCCGGTGATACCATATCGGGTAAGAGGAAACGACTCGTGGAAGCCCACTGCCTTGTCCTTGATCACCCAGGCTTAATCCTAATGGTATTTATATGGGGGGTTTACAGTGTCTGGCCCATATTGGGAAACCCCAGGCTTGTAGTGTGAATATATTCCCAGACAGTGCAACGATTAGGTCACCCCTTGAATAAGGAGAGAAGGGCAAGGCCAGACAAGTAAGCCGGCGCTTGCTTGATTAGGAAGCAAAGTCTTCTAGGGTATGGGGGCAGGGGGCAACATGGCCTCATTCCTCGCTAAGAAGGAAGAGATCCCCTTCCCACCCCTAAAAATGTCATGTTGGGGAGTATTGATTGATTATTGTATGTGGGGCCCCAGGACCACATTAGTTTTTTTTTGTCTTATATAAAGAATATTGGTCCGATATCTCTTCCCATCGAACTATTTGCAGACATAGCCACATAGTGAATCTCCGTATTCCAAAGTCAGTGCTATCTCAGGAGATTGAAGTCTGCTACAGTCTGGGGATTTTTTTTTTTTACTGTAATAGCACTTAAAATTGACCCCTAAAGAGATCATTACTGAACTTAAGACCAGGCCAGGAGGAGGGAGAGGTACCCCCACGAGAGCCATGTGATGTTGGGGTGGGAATCAGGGAGGCCAGGCCACGAGCAGGGATGAGGGAACAGTATTTCAATACGTGATGCTCCCTAGTAAGGTAAATCCCCACCATCAGAGAGCTCTAAAGTGTCTAAATGGCAATCAGAGACCTAATCAACAAGAGGGAGAATTTAAATATTGCCTAGACACTGGCTGATGGCCCTTGCTCTACTCAAGTAGCCACCCCCCCAGACGAATATACCCCAGGGTCTCAAGAGGCAACCACCTCCCCGACTCACCTCAAAATTGACTAGTTTTACGATGCAGATCTCAAGGTAAATCCCCGACACCACCCTCTGAGTTCTGCCAGTGAGGAAAGATCTAAACCACCTGAGGACTATACTAGACAGGCCACAGATGAACCTCAGGCATTCGAGAAGAACCCCATGATCCACAGTGTCAAACGCTGAAGAGAGATCGAGAAGAACCAAGAAAGAGTGGCTCTTCCGATCTCTCGCCATCAAGAGATCACTGAGCATCCGAACCTGCGCAGTCTCTGTACTATGCCTCTTTCGAAACCGGATTGGAGTGGTTCACAGATGTCATGGATGGTCAAATGGTTCTCCAGTTGCAGGGCCACTACTTTCTCAATCACCTTCCCCACAAAGGGAAGGTTAGAGATCGGTCTGTGGTTAGCAGAGGAGCCTGGGTCCAAAGAAGCTTTCTTCAGGAGGAGTGTTACCACCGCCGCCTCCTTCAGGGAGCTAGGAAACTCACCTGCCTCCAAGGCGCACCAGACTATCCGTGCTAGGACCGGGCCGATAGTATCACAACAACCCTTAATCAGGGAAGTTGGGCCCGAATCCAAACTACAGCATGTAGGGCGCATACCCTGGACAATCCTCATTTCCTCATATCTCCCAGAGTCTACCCCCTCCAGCTTCATAGCACGACCCTTTGTCCTTGAGCAGGTTTTTTTCTGAAAGATGCTTCCCTCTTGAACCTTATTTGTGATCAGGGCTCCAAATAAGGTGTGTACTGACCTATTTTACTCACCTCATTTTAGGAAATACTCTTCAGAAATTTTTTTTAGTGAGTACCAATACTCACCCAACATTTGTAAATGCTCCACACTCCATAGAATAGTGCTTCATAACATAACTGGTGATTCAAAACAAACAGTTTTTTCCAGATTTACAGCACTTGTATGCATTCCAGTTTTGTTTTACTCATTATATTTTAAAATTGGTGAGTAAATTACTCCTACCTGCCAACATTATCTGGAGCATTGCCTGTGATGCCAACAAAGTGTACGTAATTAGGAGGGATGTGTCTGGGAAGGTATGAGGGCCTGGGGCAGGCTAGGATAGTGTAAGGGGCATCCCAGCTGCATGATCTTTGGCCTTTCTCCAGCCTCCCAGTGTCTATTAGTACAGCAAGGCGCTGTAGGGAGGTTGGAATAGGGAGGAACCGTGTGATTCAGTTGGGTTGGGGTGCCCCATGCACCAAGCAAGCTGGGTGAAAGGACTCGAGGTAGTGGGGTGTAGAAGGCGCCCTGGGATTAGACGGGTCCTAGAGAGAGGCCCGACATGTTTAGTTCCTGTCACCAGGGTTCCTACCAGACCAAGTAGGCAGGTAGCCAGAGGGGCTACACTATCTACCAATCCCCTGAGGGCGGTGCTTTGCAATGCCAGATCGGTCAGAAACAAGACTGCAATTATAGCGGACTTGGTTTCTTCAGCTGATCTGGCTTGCATTATGGAGACCTGGATTGGTGATGATGCTGGCCCGGTTTTAGAGGCTGCCGTCCCACCCGGATATACTGTAGTACACTGCCCCAGAGTGGAATGCAGGGGTGGGGGGTGATCATATGTTTTAGATCCGAGCTAGGCTTCACCCTGCACCCAGTGAGAGCACCACATTCATTTGAATGTGTGGCCATCCATGGAGATACAGGCGCAGGTTGCCTGATTCTCCTGATTTACCACCCCGCAGGAGATGGTCGATTTCGTCATCGGGGAGATGCTGGAGGCCCCCAGATGTTTAGTGCTGGGGGACTTCAACGTTTGGGCCAATGACGAATTTTCTCGGCTTGGTTTTAATTTCCTCCAGATGATGTCATCTCTGGGTGTGGTGTAGGGTGTTTCCTCCGCAACCCATCAGGGTGACCACATGTTGGATCTGATGTTCTCACTGGGGCTTGAGATTAATAGTCTCAGGACTGATCAGGTCATTTGGTCTGATCATTGCTCGGTGAAGTTCTCATTCTGCCCCTCAAAGCCCTCCCCTGCAGAGATGGTCAGCTATCGCCCTTTGAGAGGGTTGACCCCTGAGGGTTTTCTGGCAGTGGGTGACATATCTAGTGTGGATAGTGCATGCGTTGGGGGGTGCGCGGCACTGGATGCCTATAATAAGGCACTGGCTGGTGCGCTCGACTCCCTCACACCAGTCCATGTACAACCCAGGTCTTCTCACTTGAGGTCCGCTTGGTATGATGGTGAGCTCAAGGTGATGAAGACCTTGGGCTGGAGATTAGCACACTGCTGGCGAAAGTCTGGCCTGGAGGTAGACAAACTGGCCCTACGTCCGCACTATGGTGCATACCAGGGGGCAGTCAACCATAAGAAGACAAAATTCCTGTCCAGGGAGATTGCTGCCAGGAGGAACTGACCAACTGTGCTCTTTCAGACTGCGGACAGGCTTCTCCATCCTTCCTGTCTACAGCCAAAAGTAGCCTTTTCTAACGCACTGTGCAAGGAGTTTGCTCGGTTTTCTCGGACAGGGTGTCTGCCATCAAGCAGGGAGTTCCGCCAGTGGGCCAGAGTTTGGCCGACAGTGGTCGCCATGGGCGACCAGAGAGCACTCCACTTGGTTGGGGTGAGTTTAGACTGGTGGAGGTGGCTGAGGTCATTAAGATTGCTTCCAAGCTTCCGCACACCTTTTGCGAACTGGACCCGGTGTCAACTCGTTTCCTAATGAGATGTGTTGACTCCGTTGGCCCGGTGTTTACCTTGATTGTTCGGTGTTCCCTGTCGGAGGGGTCTTTCACGATGTCTTGAAGGAGGCATTGGTGAGACCTCTTCTGAAAAAAACACTGCTGGACCCTGAGATCAAAGCAAATTACCATCCCATCTCCAATCTTCCATTTTTGGGTAAGACTGTGGAGAAAGTGGTGGCGCTTCAGCTTGAGGAGCATCTCGTGACCCATGATTTATATGATCCGCTCCAGTCTGGGTTTCGTACAAGGCACAGCACAGAAACTGCGCTAGTTCGGGTGCATAATGACCTCCTTAGGGCTAGAGATCAAGGGGAAGGGACAATTCTTGTTCACCTCGATCTCTCTTCAGCGTTTGACACAGTGGACCATCGAGTGTTACTTGACCGCCTAAGGGAATTCTACGGACTCGCTGGCACTGTCATTTGCTGGTTTGAGTCTTTTCTATCTAATAGGAGGCAGAGGGTAGTTATGGGGAATTTCTTCTTCTCCCCTGGCCACCTATCATGCAGAGTTCCCCAGGGTTCAGTCTTGTCACTGATGTTGTTTGCCATGTATATGCTGCCCCAGGAGAGCTCATTAGGAAGTACAGTCTGGGTTTTCATTGTTATGCTGACGATACCCAGCTGTATCTTTCCTTTGCCCCGGAACATCTTGCGCAGTGGAAGTGTTAAACAGCTGCCTTGCTGAGATCAATGACCGGATGGCCTCTAGCTGGTTACAACTGAACCCCGATAAGATGGAAGTACTGGTGGTGTGGTCGAACAGAGGGCATGAAAGGTTAGCCCCTGGTGCAGAGACAGGGCTTTTTCTTGGCTCTGTACCATTAAAGGCCTCCTCTAGGGTGAGGGATCTGAGCGTTATTCTTGACAGCAGATTGACACTTGAGTCTCAGCTGGTGTCCATTGTCCGTACTAGTTTTTATCATCTGAGGAATGTCACCAGGATAAAGCCCCTAGTTACGCCGCAGGACCTCCCCACCTTGGTGCATGCCTTCGTGACATCCAGGCTTGACTACTGTAATGCACTCTATCTCGGGGTCTCTGGGGGTACCCTAAGCTGACTGCAGCTGGTGCAGAATGTGGCAGCAAGGCTGTTGACAGGACAGCCTAAGTACTGTCATATTACTCCGGTGCTGCGTCAACTGCACTGGCTGCCAGTTAGGTGGAGGGTCCTCTTTAAGGTGGGCTTGCTCACCTTTAGGGCCCTACATGGCCTGGGCCCTGGTTACCTGAAGGACTTCCTTACACCTGCTGTCTCGGTCCGCTCCCTCTGTTCCTCCTCTAGGGGCCTCCTTGTGATTTCCCAGGGCGAGGTTAAAAACAGCTGCTGACAGAGCATTTAGTGTCGCCGCCCCATCCAGTGGAATTCGCTCTCTCCAGCTGTTAGGGAGGCCCCTTCTGTGGAGGTATTTAAAGCCCGCCTCAAGGCCTTCTTGTATAATCAGGCCTTCCCAGACTGTGTCTTATAGTCCTTGCCTATTTTCAGAACCTTATGTTTAGGTTAGCCTTGGCTTTTTAAGTAGTAGCTGCTGCTGTTTAGGGTAGTATTTATATAAAATTTTGTTTAATTGTTGAAATATTGTATGTTTATGTTTAATAGTATGCTGTTACGTATTCATTATGATGTATAGTATGCATTTTTAATATGTTCGGCACCCAGAGCCTCCGGGATGGGCGTCTCTTAAATAAAATTTGCCTTGCCTTACATTACAAACATCCTACTGAGTTCAAATCGTAGGAATATGTTCTGTAACAGTTTGTCAGCATGCATGCTACTAGGTCCCAAAGAAGACTAATACACAATTGTATGGGGAATATCCAAAAGTAAAAGAGCATTAAATTACAGTGAACAGTATACAAACAGAAGAGCACACCAAAGAAAGATAGCCAGATGACGTAGTGTAACATAACAGCCACTACAGCACTAAGCAACATGGTATGGTAATGTATGGTAAGGCAGCAGAGGCTGCACTCAGGGTCCACAACGCCCCACCTTAATCCCCTCCAATAGCAATATGCAGAGTGCGGGCATTCGTCTATCTACTGATAGAGCGTGAGGAAAACGGTTCTCTTGGAGGCAAAAGGCCTCCCATGGAGCCCACTTCATGATGGAATTGATAGTCTCCCCATCTTCCAAAGTGTGTAGCTCTTTTACTAGGTCCATCCATTCTGTCACAGTGGGGACAGCAGAGGATATCCATCTCCTAGATATGGCTTTCAGTTGTTCTTTTTATGAAGAGAAATTCTTTTACCAAATGTTAAGGAAATCCCTTCAGTCTGCTGGAGGCATCTGAGAGTGCTCAGTGCAAAAACAAAGACGGTGCCCTAAAAACCTAATTAAACTGCCCTTGTATAAAGGACACTAATTTCGATAAATCTGAAAGGAACCCATGCAGTTCTTTTGGAGTGACTGCAGTAACAAGAATAATTTGAACAGATAAAAGTAATGATAAGCACTAAAGAGTAAAAGTAAATATATTTATCCAGTGCCCCTGAAAAGATAACCAGCAACATCTTTATGTGAAAGACAATTGGGCAATCAAATTCTAAGGGAATCAGTGCTTCCATTTTGGAGGGAAACGTGGTAACATTTGACACAGTCCCACAAAAAAGATTAATAAACAAATCAGCCAGCCTATGAGTGGGTCCCAGCGTGGTAGCCTGGCTAAAACACTGGCTGGACAACAGGACACAGCGGGTAATAGTAAATGAAGTCCACAGTGAAGAAAGGGGGGTTACTGATGGGGTACCGCAGGGTTCAGTACAGGGGCCGAACCTTTTAATGTCTTTATAGTTACATTGCAGAGGGACTGAAGGAAAGTATGTCTCTTGCAGATGACACAAAGATCTGCAACAGGATTGATACGCAAGGTGGGGTGGAAAGGATGAAAAGGGACTTGGCAAGGTTGGAGGAATGGTCAAATGTATGGCAGCTTAGATTCAACGAGAGAAGTGCAAAGTAATGCACCTGGGAAACAAAACCCAGAGGAAGAGTATACAATGGGGGGTGACATACTGACAACAACAAAAATGGAAAGGGAGTTGGGGGTAGTCATATTAGATGACCTAAAGGTGGGCCAGCAATGTAAGAAGGCAGTAAAGAGGGCTGGGGGGGATACTGGGATGCATAGGGAGAGGCATCACCAGCAGAAAACAGGAAGTTGTTGGCCCTCTGTACAGACAGTTGTTAAGGCCACATCTGGAGTACTGTGTACAGTTCTGGAGACTCCAACTCTGCAAAGACATAGACAGGGTGGAGGCTGTCCAGAGGAGGGCAACCAAAATGGTGCAGGGTCTGCACCAGAAGACATATGAAGAAAGACTAAAAGAACTAAAGATGTATAGCCTCAAGGAAACGGTTGGGGGCATGACAGAAACTTTCAAACACCTCAAGGGAATCAACAAAATCCAAGAGGGTAGCATCTTTCACAAAAAGAGATGTGCAAGAACAAGGGGTACAATTTGAAGATAGAGGGGACGGCTCAGAGGTAATGTGAGGAAGTATTTCTTCACAGAGAGGGTTGTAGATGCATGGAACGGCCTTCCTGAGGAGGTCGTAGAGTCAAAAACAGTGGAGGAATTCAAGAATGCATGGGACAGACATAAGGCAATTCTAGTGGGGGGCAGGAGGAAGCAGGCTGTTGGTTAATTAGGATCTGCAGCTTATCCGTTAGGTAGGGAAATGGGCAGACTAGGTGGGCCAAGCGGTCCTTATCTGCAATAAGATTCTATGTTTCTATGTTTAACAAGGGTTTCTGAACATAGAAATAATGTGGTATGATGCCGAAACTTTACTTTCAGAATTTTCATTGTGAGCACACTGCAAATTTTACCAGGAAGGGAGATGGCCAACAGAACTACAGAGGCATTGGGAAGGGTGTATAAACCTGACTCCGCTTTTGCAGCTTAACAGAAGAAAGAGCAAACCAACCTATTTTAGGTACAGCTGAAAAACGAATTGGTCAATCTCAAGTGTGCCACCTGTGGCCTTTATTTAAAATTTCATTAGTCATAATATGTAATTAAGGTGTTATTTTCATGCTGAGGTGTATTTGTACCAAAATATGAAAAGTACCACTAAATACAGGTTACTCACCTGTAACAGGAGTTCTAGGAATGGTATATGTTGTTCATCCACACTGTCTGGCAGGTATCCTTGCCGCTTTAAATCTTGCCGGAAGGTCTTCAAGCTGGCTCCTCCCACCAACCCGGGTGGTAAAACTCTCGGCTCCGCCCCATGATGCCAGATCTGGCCCGCTGGAAGCTCAGGTTGTGCGTCAAGCCGGGAGGTCGGTGAGTGGATGAACAACATATACCATTCCTAGAACTCCTGTTACAGGTGAGTAACCTGTATTTAGGGACATGGATATGTTGTTCATCCACACTGTCTGGCAGACTCCTAGCAGTTCCTCCGGGAGGAGGGAGGCAAGACACCCCTACTTAGGGAATAGAGACTGGAGGACCAAGGCCCCAAAACCAGCATCCCGCATGACTCAAGGTCGATGTGGTAGTGGGTGATGAAGGTGTGTGCTGACTTCCAGGTAGCAGCCCTGCAGATTTCCTGGATAGGGACGTCCCTGGAAGCAGCCACCAATGCAGCAGTATGGCGGGTAGAATGAGCTCTTATCCCTCTGGGAGGCTCCATGCCCACTAACTTATAGCAGAGATCTATGCAGGAGGTGACCCACCTGCCTATCATCCGCTTGGCTGCAGGTCTGCCAGGTGCGGCTTCAGCGTAGGTGACAAACAGCTGGCGAACCTCTCCCGATTTCAGCTGCAGCCCTTATAGTAAGCGAGCTCTTCAGGGTCCACAGTATGGAGCCTATCTCGCCTCCGAGGTGTGACTGGGGTAGAACACCTGCAGAGTCAACACCTGGTTAAGGTGAAACTCCGACACCACCTTCGGAAGGAATTTCGGGTGGGGGCGCAGGACAACCTTGTCCCTGTGGAAGACCAGGTAAGGAGACTTGATGCAGAGCGCCTGGAGCTCTCCCATCCTTCTGGCTGACGTGACTGCCACCAAGGAGGCGGTCTTCCACGACAGGTGAGAGAGATCACACCTGTGCATTGGTTTGAATGGCTTGCCCATGAGCTTTGCCAGTACCAGCAGTAGATCCCACGGAGGTGGAGGTTCTCGCACCGGAGGGGAAATGTGATCAAGGCCTTTGGAAAAGCGCCAGACCATCTTCTCCTGCATCACCGACTGCTTCCCGGCCTGCGCCCGGCAAGCAGAGATGGCTGCCAGGTGCACCTTAAGGGTCGTCGACCTAAGCCCTTGCTGAGAAAGGGACCAAAGGTAGTCCAATATGCTCGCCAAGGAACAGGAGGAAGGGTCCAGGCGCTTGCCCTGGCACCAAAGGGAAAATCTCTTCCATTTGAAGGCGTAGCATTTTCTGGTCGACTCCTTACAGGACGCCTCAACTACGTTGAGGACCTCGTCGGAAAGACCCAAGGCCTGGAACTCTAGCCGCTCAGGAACCAGGCCGTCAGGTGCAGGGATTGAAGGTCCGATGGAATACCTTCCCGATTGACTGAGAGCAGGTCCGGGCGAGCTGGAAGCTGCCTCGAGCCTGGAGCTGAGGCTGAGGAGATCTGGGTACCAGTATGAAGGGCCAGTCTGGGGCTATCAGAATCACCTGCGCCTTGTCCCTCCTTGCTTTGAGAAGCACCTTGTGCATCAAGGGGAACGGGAGAAAGGCGTAGAAGAGGCCCGGGGTCCACGGCCTCGAGAAGGCATCCCCCTGCAGTGATCCCTGCTGAGGGGGGCGGGCATGGAACAGCCTCAGCTTCGTATTCTCCCTGGAGGCAAACAGGTCCACCTGAGGTGTGCCCCAATGGGAGAATAGATCTTGTACTACCTCCAGCAGGAGAGACCACTCGTGGGACATAGCCCCTATCGGCTTAGTGCATCGGCCAGGGTGTTGGAGGCTCCTGCCACATAAGATAGCTAGGAGATCCGCCTCCAGGCTGCGCGACGAGTGACCAGATGCGGAGAGCTTCTTTGCATAGAAGCATGGAGCGGCCTCGCCTCGGCGGTTTAGATAGTACATGGTCGTGGTGTTGTCCGTCTGAACCGGACCACTTGACCCCAAGAAACGGAGCAAAGGCGGAGAGCTAGGTGGACCGCCGAGCTCCAGCAGGTTGATGTGGCATCGGACTCTCGGGACCAGAGGCCGCACTCGGTGTTCCCCAGATGGGCACCCCAACCCATCAGAGAGGCATCGGTCGATAGAGAGGCCGCCGGCTCAGGGTGGACAAACGGATGCCCTCCTGCAGATGAACTGAACGGTCCACCACTGGAGAGCGTCCCACATCCCCTGGGTCACCGTCATTAGCTGGTCCAATGGATCGCAGCATTGGGACCACTGGCTGGCCAGCCCCACTGAAGGGGACGCATGTTCCAGCGGGCCCAACGGACCACGCTGGTACAGGCCGCCATGAGACCCAGGAGGCACAGAAAGTCACGGGCAGGGCGCAATTGCCCAACCAGAAATGATTGGGCAAAGGAGGAAAGAACCTCGACCCTGTCCGCCGAGCCGTGCCCTGGCTCAAGAGAGTCGAGCTCTGCCTCGATGAAAGAATCATCTGCTTCGCTCGAAGTTCCGCTTGGCCGCTGATGAGGAGGCCGACCTGAGAGCAAACCTGAGGCCAGATCTCTGACTGCCTCACCTCCTGTCTGAGGGGCTGCTATCAGCCAATCATCCAGGTAAGGGTAAACCCGACCCTCGGGCGCCAAGAGGGAATGTCACCACTGCCATGCATTTGGTGAAGACCCTGGGAGCTGGAGATAAGTCAAGGGCATGGCTTGGAACTCGAAAAGGGATCCCTCCGCTCGAAAGCGAAGGAACCTCTGATGAGACAGACGGATAGGGATGTGAAAGAACGCGTCCTGCAGGTCCAGAGAGCAGAACCACACGCCGTGTTCCAAGGATGGTATTATCTGAGCCAGAGTGACCATCCTGAAGGTTCGAGACCTTAGGAACTTATTTAGGTCGTGTAGGTCGAGAATGAGGCACCAGCCCCCTGTCCGTTTCGGAACCAGGAAGTACCTGGACACGAACCCCGGGTTTGAGGGGGGGGTCCGCCACCTCTCTTATTACCTCCTTCTCGAGGAGGAGAGCAATGTTGGCTCAGTGAGCTGACAGCGAGGCTTCGGACCCCGAGGCCCCCGGGCGCGACGGTTTGAAGGGTGGGGCCTGCCTCAACTCCAGAGGCAGGCCCTTTCCCCACCACTCCAACACCCACCGTCTGTGGTGATAACGGACCAGGCGGAAAGAAAGTGGTGGAGCCGCCCACGGGGGCACCTGGGTGAGGCGACGGGGTTGGGGCGACACCCCCAACCCGCTCACTGGGCAGGCTTGGAGGAAGGACTGGCCGAGGGACCTCCAGGGCTTTACCTACCTGCTTCCTGAGGAGGAAGCCGCGGGCTTGGGTTTGGGACGCGAAGCGCGAGCCTGCTGGGCCCCTGATGCTGCTGGGCCGGACGTGCAAGCCATGACGGATGATCTAAAGGGTTTGCAGGTCTCGTGCCCTTGTCCCTCTGAGCGGATGAGACCGAGTCCAAAGTGGCATTGACTTTCGATCCTCTGAGGTGGCCTTCCACCCAGGGTCGAAGAGGTCGGTCCCCAGGAAGGGGACATCCGCCAATTTGTGCTGGGTATCCGCTGTGAAGGTGGATATCCTCAGCCATGCCTGACGGCGCATAGCCACTGCGGCCGCGACTGACCTGGCGCATGAGTCTCCAATGTCCAGAGCAGTCTGAAGTTGCTGCTTGGCCACCGACCTGCCCTGGTCCCACACCTGCCTAACCGTGGTCTGCAGGTCAGCCAGGAGATGAGGGACTACCTCATCCAGGGAGCCCAACAGGGCATGGGAGAAATGTGCCATAAGCACGTCCGAGCTGGCCTGACGAAGGCCAAGGGAGGACGCAGCGTAGACTTTTCACCTGGCATAGTCCAATTTCTTGGGACTCCTTGTCGGGAGGTTTGTCCACGTCCCTAGCGTTTCCGGCATGCCGGAAAACGCTGTCGGTAACTAACCCCTTGGCTGAGGGATGTTCCGAGAAACCGGACAGGGAACCGGTAGGGACCGCATACTTCCTGGCCATCCTGGTCGAAGGCGCAGGGCAGGAAGCAGGGCGCTGCCAGAGCGCCAAGGCCGGGCCCACAATGGCCTTGGCCACAGGAAAGGCCTCCGTAGGGGAATCCCCTCGGTCCAATATCTCCGTGAGGGGATACTTGGCTCGCTTGGATACGGGCTCAAGCTGCATCCCGGTGGACTCCGAGATAAGCCTGAGCAAACCCAGGAAGGAAGAAGGGCGGTCGTCCAGCGACTGACCTCCAGAGGACTCCAAGTCCACTCGCCTGGAGAAAAGGGAGAAATCGTCATTGGATTCAGAAGAGTCCGCAAAAAGCTGCCTCGGGCCTGAGCCACCCTCCACCTGCCGAGGCGATCGGGAGTGAGGGTGACCGACAGCCTATGGGGCAGACCCTGAGCCGACGAAGAGTTCTTGGTCGGAGCCCCAAACAGCGACTGTGGAGGCGGAGGTTCCACCAGAATCAGTGGAGCAGCTGGTTTTGGCCGAACAACCGGCCTGGGAACAGGCTCCTCGGGTAAGACGAGGAGTTGTTTCGGCAGCTCCGATGACAGCCACTTAATGGCCAGGGAAGGCGACAGCAGCGGCTTGTTCCCAGTCAGAAGGAGCTGTTGCCACGAGGTCCTCGTATCGTCGACGTAACTTACGTCGAAGCCTCCCCTCATCCGAGGAGGAGGACGAGTGGCGGCGCCACTTACCGAGGTGCCAAGACCAAGACCGCCTATGATGGTGGGATCGGCTGGACCGCGAAGAAGTCCGAGACCGAGAACCTCGGCCTTTCCGAGGATGGTGCGGGGAGGGGACGGTGGAACCGCCCGCCCTCGCTCCGAGGGTTCACCCGAGGGCTCCGGAACCGGAGGCACTGGGAAGCCCGCGAATCTCAACCCCACCGGGGAACCGTGAGAGGATTTTCGTCTTGGTCGACAACCCGGTCCAACGGGTCGAGAAAGATCTCGATCAACGCTAACGGAGTCTTGGTCAACTGACCTGACAGGGACACCGTGAAGACCAGTGGCCGTTGAACGATCAACCAAGTCGATGGCCGACAACTGGGAGAGGGACCTTCCCGCTCCCAAGAGCGCCGACGAGGGACTTACCCTTGTCTTCTTCTTGGACCGAGAAGAAGGTCCAGCAGATATTGGCCCTCTCTCCGCGCCGCCTCTCTCTTCGAGGGCGATCATCTGCTCTAGCTGATCCGCCCGAAGCCCGGCCGCGGAACCGCCAACGGGCCTCTTTGACTTCACTGAGGAAAACGCTTCTGAGGGCACCCTGAGTTGTAAACGGGCAGCACGTGCTTCGAGGATGTAGGCTGAGAAGGAAGAGCACAGGTCGCAAGCTTCCGCGGGTCGTGCTCAAGGCCTAAACAGTAGACACACGTGAGTGCGGATCCGTCCGAGACATCTTCTGCCCGCAAGGGCACCTCCGAAACCGAGTCGATGGTCCATCGCAGCCGCGAGGGATAGAAGACCAAGTCTATAATGCAAAACTTTTAAATTCGGAAAACCAAGAATTAGGAACCAGTCTTATACGCAGAGCGTTAAGGAGGGAACCTGAGCTTCCAAGCGATAAGGAAGATCTGGCATCATGGGGCGGAGCCGAGAGTTTTACCACCCGGGTGGGTGGGAGGAGCCAGCTTGAAGACCTTCCGGCAAGATTTAAAGCGGCAAGGATACCTGCCAGACAGTGTGGATGAACAACATATCCATGTCCCTAGAAATTATGTTTCTGTTACTGCTGTCTCTGTCCTAAACTTGCAGACCCACAGAATTCCATGGGTAACAGCATGATGTAATTTCAGTCATAGAACACTATTCTTTATGCTACAAAGGGCACTGTGTATTGAAAACATTGGTACATAAAATTATTCATATCACTACAAATGAATATCTCATTTTTTTAAATAAATCATTTTCATAAAGGGATGGGTAGAAATAATGATAGACTAATGACTCTATCAGGGGGTGAGGACTCTGAGTCAGCTGGGGGAAATGGGCAGAAAGACCTGGTGGCACCTGCAGGGGCGAGCAGGAGGAAGTCAGCAGGGACAGCCTGAGTGATTGGGGACTCGCTGATTAGGGGACTAGAGAGGGTGGAGGAAAGGGGAGTGAAATGGTCAGATGCCTTCTTGGTGCATCAGCAATACGAGATACAGATAGGATAAGGAGGATGGTGGAGAAGGGGGAGAGGGAGCTGGGGGTGCTGGTACACTTGGGTACCAATGGTCTGGCATATCAGCCTAAGGAGCAGTGGAGCAAAACTAAGAGGCTGAGGGACAGACTAAAGGTGCACTCAGCTTCCCTGTTTTTTCTGAGGTCCTCTGTATGGAATTGGGGGAATGGGAACAACAGAGCAAGTAAGGAAGGAAGAGCAGGGAAGAAACCGAGGAGTTTAATGGGTGGTTAAGGGGATGGTGTCAGAAGGAGGGATACAGCCATGTGGGCTACGGGGGGGGCTTCTGGAACAGAAGCCTCTTCAAGGGTGATGGCCTTCACCTGAGAGAGGAAGCCAGTGCTCTGGGACAGAAGTCTGATATCTACACTACACAGTTAAACATCGTGCAGAGGGAGAAAGAAGGTAGGGGAATGACTGAGACGGGACAGCAGGTGGGGAACCTGGCTGGGGCTCCACTGAACAGGGGACTAGTGGTAGCAAAGTGGGTAACAGTAAGGTTGAAGTTCAAATTAGGTTAAGGGAAGAGGCCAATAAAGGACTGCTACATTCAGCATTAAAAATAAAACAATTAAGGAGATTAGGGAAGAATAAGGGAGAAGGAATAGGAAAACACAGGAGGGCATCAAGACAAGGTGGAAAGGGGTCTGCCTTAATGCCAGGTGTTGGGGAAATCAAATTTGTGAGTTCTAGGCAATGGTGGCAAACACCACAATAGACCTAGCAGTCATCACAGGAACTTGGGCCACAGAGACTAACGATTGGGACCCGACAGTCCCAGATTACACCAGGTATAAATGTGACAGAGGAAAAGGTAAAGGAGGAGGCATAGTCCTATGTGTTAGGGACAGCACAGAGGCAGTGAAGGACAGAAACATCGGGGAGGTAATGGGAAAACGGAGTAGTTGTGGGTTCAGCTCACGGCATCCTCAGGCAAGAAAATTACTGATAGGGATGATCTATAGACCTCGAAGGACAGGGGAAAGAGAGCCATGGAGCTAGGGGCATAACTAGAAAGGAGGGTAGCAAAGTGGGGGGGATGGGAGATGTAAATCTGCCAGATATTGGTTGGGTCACTCCAGTGGCCAGAAACTCCTGACGTCGGGCCCTGATGTATACATTGCAGGACTACCTGCTGGTGAAGGAACCCATTAGGAAGGATGCCATTCTCAATGTGGTACTCACCAACTCAGAAGTGGTAGGAGGAGTGAGGGTGGGGGAGCCACTAGGTTCCAGCAACCATAACTCTATATGGTTCGACCTAGCCCTTGGGACAAGTAAACCTTCATCAAAGGCTGAAGTCCTAGATTTCAGAAGGGTAGAGTTCATTTGGATGAGGGAGCTGGTTCAGGACAAGTTAGTTGGAGTGGACTGCATCAGGGATGTGGAGGAAAGATGGGAGAACATCAAGGGGCCCATTCTTGAGGTAACAAAGTCTTATATGAGAACAGTAATGGAAAGAAACAAGTACAAGAGATAAGCTCAGGGTGGACAGGGCAATGGGACCTGATGGCATACATCCCAGGGTACTAAAGGAGCTAAGGGTGGAACTAGCAGAGCCAAGATGCTGGGATGCATAGCTAGGGGGGGATCAATAGTAGGAGAGAGGAGGTTATACTGCCCTTGTACAGGCCACTGGTAAGGCCACACCTACAGTATGGAGTTCAGCACTGGTGCCCACACCTCAAAAAGGACATTAACTTGCTGGAAAAGGTACAGAGGAGGGCTACAAAGATGATAGCTGGTCAGTAGGGCAAGGCATAGGAGGAGGAGAGGTTGAGGGCACTGAACATGTACTCCCTGGAAGACAGGAGAGAAAGACGGGAAATGATTTGGACATTCAAGTACTTGAAAGGGATAAATAAGGTTGATAAGGAGAGCCCCTTTAAGCTGAGTGGCAACCATATCACAAGGGGGCACAGTCTTAAGCTAGAGGGTGGGAGGTTTAGGAGGGAGGTCAGGAAGCACTTCTTCACAGAGAGGGTGGTGGACACTTGAATGCGCTGCTGAAAGAGGTCACCCTGCTGGAAAACAGTGGAAGCTTAAGGAAGGCTGGGACAAGTATAGGGGAAGGTAAGAATCATGGTAGGGAGGATGGGAGGAGGCAGGGACATTAGCTCAAGCTGTGGACCCTGCAACACGAGCAGACTTGATAGACCAAATGGCCTTCTTCTGCTGGCTTCTTCAGACACATCAAACTGTTTAGTGAGTCTCTGAGCACAGGACAGGTCCCAGAAGACTGGAGAAGAGTTATGTGATCCCGCCCACAAGAGTGGTAGCAGGAGGAGGCAGGGAACCACAGACCAGCCAGTCTTACTCAGTAGTGGCATGATTATGGAGGCACTCCTTAAGGAAAGGATAGTGCAACACCTGAATCCATAGGAGCACAGGATCCAAGACAGCATGGGTTTATAAAGGAAGGTCCTGTCAAACTAATCTAATAGATTTCTTTGACTGGGTAACCAGAGTGGTGGACCAAGGGAGCAGTTGATGTTGCCTACCTTGACTTCAGCAAGCTTTCAATACTGTTCCCACATACAAGATTGATTAATAAGCTGGTAGGCTCGGGTGGGTCAGAAGTTGGTCAACTGTGCAAACTGGTTGACAGGAGAAAACAGAGAGGTGGTAAACGGTATACAGTCGAAGAGATGCAAGTCACAAGTGGGTACCTCAAGGATTGTTCTGAGCCAGTCCTCTTCAATATCTTTATCAGTGACATTGCAGACGGACTGGAGGGTAAGGGTTGTCTGTTTGCAGATGACACCAAGATCTGCAACAGAGTAGATGATCCTGATGGGGTGGGCAGAATGAGAAGAGATCTGGATAAACTGGCAAAATAGTCGGAAGAGTGGAAACTGGAGTTTAATGCAAAGAAGTGCATGATCATGTACATAGGAAAGAAAAACCCTGAAACCACCTATAGGCTAGGAGGGGAGTTGCTGGAAGTCACAATGGAAGAAAACAGACTTGGGCATCATCATCAACAATGACCTGAAATCATCCAAGCAGACCACTAAAGCAGTAGGTAAGGCTAGAGGGATGTTGGGGTGTATTAGTAGGGGTATCACAAGTTGGAAGAGGGAGGTAATAATCCCTCTTTACAAGACACTGGTTAGGCCCCATCTGGAGTACTGCGTGCAGTACTGAAGGCCACACCTTCACAAGGACATTAACCAAATTGAGGCAGTCCAGAGAAAGGCAACCAAAATGGTGCAGGGACTGCACCAGAAAACATATGAGGACAGATTAATGGAGCTCAGTATCTATACCCTGTCCTAGAGCAAAGGAGGGAGAGAGGTGATATGATCGAAACATTCAAACACCTTAAGGGCATTAACAAGGTGAAAGAGTCTAACATGTTTCAATATAAGGAAAATAGCAGGATAAGAGGATACAGCATGAGATTAGAGGGAGGCCGATTATTGGGTAATGTGAGGAAGTTCTTTTTCACAGAAAGGGTGGTGAATGTATGGAACCGCCTACCTCAGGAAGTGGTGGATATGAATACAGTACAGGGCTTCAAACAGGCATGGGATAGGCATAA
Organism: Neoceratodus forsteri; assembly: GCA_016271365.2. Taxonomy (NCBI): domain Eukaryota; kingdom Metazoa; phylum Chordata; order Ceratodontiformes; family Ceratodontidae; genus Neoceratodus; species Neoceratodus forsteri. The sequence continues at coordinate 1,508,371,541 of CM057450.1, forward strand.
GGGAGAAATACAGACAAGTATGAATAGATAGGCCATTGACAGAGCAAAGGCCGATGGCACATTCATAAAGCAGAAAAAGAAATGGGCAAACTGGATGGGCCTTGCGGTCCTTATCTGCCATCAACTTCTCTGTTTCTATGCAACATGGTTCTCTGAAAAGGTCAGGGAAGAAGGGAGAGCAAAAAGAAGGCCTTCACCACGTACAAGGGAAAAACAAAGAAAGGAAGAATGGGGAGAATACCAAATAAGAACAAGGAAGACCAAGAGGGCAGATAGAGAAGCAAAGGCAGATACAGAGCTGCAGATTGCGGAGGTGGGATTGAGGGAGGGGAAAACAGTTACTGAGATATTTGAGGGAAAAATAAAAGAAGGGAGGAAGGCTTGTTAGGCTAACATAGCGGTAGGGTAATTGAGGAGGACGGACAAATAGCAATCATTCTAAAGGACTACTACTCCACTCTTTTCACAAGGGAAGACAGAGGGAATCTGACAGAGAGTGGCATTAAGACAGCTGTAAGGAGGATCCCTGAGATGAGACAGTAAATATTTACCAGTGAAAGAGTTCAGAAAGGGCTAGCAGCCCTAAAGATAGGTAAGGCCCCAGAGACAGATGGGATGCATCGAGTGTGTTCACAGAATCTGCAACGAACTAACCTGAACCCCCGGTAGGACTGTTCTATGGCTCAAATGAAATGGGGTAGTTCCAAAAGAATGAAGGGTAACGGACATAGTCCCTCTACACAAGGGGTGGAGGAGAGACAAGAAGCAACCGGGTAACTGCTGCCACCAATGTCAGGATTGGACAGTTATACCCCCATAGGGACTGCCTACCATAAGAGGCCCTTAGATTGACAATCACCTCCTCTGTCCTGTCGTTAATCGACTATGGGCTGCCCATTTATGCTGTAGCTGACAACACTGCGCTAGCAAGAATCCAGCTCTCTACAAACAAGACCTGCAGGCTAATGCTGGGAGCCCGTAGGCACACCCATACGTGCCTGCTGTACTCCACTACCAGCTTGCTCAACCTTGTAGAAAGACTCCGCTTCCAAACCTGCCTTCTTGTAAAAAGACCCTGCTAGGGCTCTCCCCTTGGGGTCGCCACCTCCCTGCAGTGTGCCTCCCCCTCAGTCTCCACCAGCAGCACTGTCAAAACCTCCCTTATTGTCCCCAGGGTGAGAACCTCTATGGCCCAGAGATCTTTATGCTATCAGGCTCCCTCCTGGTTCAATTCCCTCCCAGCCAATATAGCTGACTCCACTAAGCTTGGTCCTTTCAAGGTCTCCCTCAGAAGCCATTTGACAAGCACTCGCTGCTACAACTGCACATAATCCCCCACCTGTCCCTTACCTTCACCCCTAGGCTGGGTCTGCCCTGTCTACTTTTGCTGTATATACCTGGGGTCTCATGCAACTAATGTAATAAAATAACTCTGGTTGCTACCTGACGTGGTACTGGTGTACTTATAATATGACTACTGTGATCTACCTATTACCAAGCGTGTACCACCAGTGAATGCCTGTAACACTGGTTGCTTTTTTAATCTAAGCATTATGGACTGGACTGTACTGTTTTGTTTGCTGAGATGTATTGCTCTCTTGATGAGGTGCCTTTGTAAATGAGACTATGACTCAAAGGTCTGTAAACCGATGAGCTAATAAATCAATAAATGAATAAATTACAGATCTGTCAGTCTTAACTCTACTGTGGATAAACTGATGGAGACACTAGTCAAAGAGAACCTCATGGACTACCTGGAGAGCAATGGACTCCAGGATAATAAACAGCACAGGTTTGTGGCAGAGAGGTCTTTTCAGACAAACCTGATAGTATTCTTTGACTGGGTAATGAGGTTAGTGGATAAGAGCCATGCTGTGTATTTACTCTACTTTTATTTCAGCAAGGCTTTTGACTCAGTGCCTCACAGAAGGCTGCTGAAGAGGCTAGAGGGTCTGGGTGCAGCAAAGGACACAGACAGATGAGAAACTGGTTGGAAGGAGGACAGCAGAGGGTTGTGGATAACAGAGTCAAACCAGAAAAGAGGGAGGTCACAAGTGGGGTGCCACAAGGATCAGTTCTGGGTCCAGTCTTTTTCCATATGTTCATCTGTGACATGTCAGAAGGAATCCAGGGCAAGATGTGTTTCTTCACAGAGGACACTAAGCTCTGTGGCAAAGTAGACAGCGAGAAGGAGGTTGGTGAGATGCAAAGAGAGTTATAAAGGCTACAGAGGTGGTCAGAGATCTGGTAGCTGAAATTCAGTTTGCCAAAATGGGATGAGTGTTCTATCCTGGATTTTAGTTTTTACACACATCCACCAAGATGTCAGCAAAGGCAGGTTAAATTTGAAAACATGAGACCTACAGTAAGGCAAATGGGATGCTGGGGTGTACAGGAAGGGGTACTGACAGCACTAGGAAGGAGGTATTACTACCTCTCTGAAGATGACTGGTGAGGCCCCATCTGGAGTACTGCGCCCAGTTCTAGAGTCCTCTCCTAAGGAAAAATAAGAGCAGGCTGGAGAAAGTGCAACAATGTAGTATGCCATTTATGTACAATTACAATCACACAAAAAAACAACAAAAAAAACCAAACAGAAAAGTACAGTAATGTTTTTGAGGAGCTAAAAAATACTCTAATTGTTGGCTATGTATATTTATAAACTGGGTCAATATGACCCCACAAATACTGCTCTCCAACTGGATGAATCACCAGATACACAAAAAAAGAATCACTAATTTCTTAGACTCACAACATTCTGATGTCACTGGAGTATTTAGTCTCTATTTTTAGCTAGCACATTATGAAAAAATTTCGGAAAAAAAAATTAGAAGATATAAATTTAAAGTGATATGATTCATTTTATGTACTAGGATGTACAAAAATCAATGCTGTTTCATTGTCTAGGTCAAAACTTATAATACTAGGCCATTTTATAAGTGCACAGTAACATATATGATCGCAGCAGAAAACAAAAAAAAATGGTCCATCTTGTCTGCCCATAATACCCTAGTTTAAAAAGATAAGTGTCTTAGCTGGGATATGAACCCAGGCCACCCAGAATAATATTCTGTCTTGCTACCAGATGTGCCTCCGAGGCAAGTGCAATAATACATGACAGAGTGTGCATTCACTGAGAGATGCAGGACATCCTCCGGTGCGTACTATGAAGCACTCACCTTGCACACACTGAAAGGGAACTTAGATCTCCCAATGAAGACTCCACCCCACCCCACCCCACCTCCGTTGTGTGACTATACAAATTTTTCAGCAATAGTGTTACAACACAGCAAAAATACATTTTGATTGCAGTTAACACAACGAGAGGCAGCAGGCATCAAACCTATATGAAATTTCAATAGATTTTCTAATCATTTTTGGATGTTACCAAAGATACATTTTTTCATTTACTGAAGACTAGTTTGTAGCTCTGCTAACCATAGGATAAGGACCTCATTGGAAGAATGCAGGATATTTGCTGTGGAAGGAGAAGCCCGCACTCGAAGTCATGCAGGGCCTGGGGTAATGAGTCTAGCTGAATGCCAGGTGTCCCAGTGCTTCAATCTCTAAGATCTTTGTCACGAGACCTCTTTAAAAATACACACCATGTTCAAATATCTAGAGTGCAGCTGCTCTCGTTTTTCATGCAGGATATTTATACTGGTGGGGCAAGTCCAGCAGCACACAGGAGTGCTCCATGATGGTAAAGCTGCATACCTGAGGAATTTCTAGAGATCATATACAACAGTTTGTGACTCCTTTATTTTTACAGACTTCTTAGACCCCCTATTCTACTGAACATCACACTACAACAATCCAACTCATCTTTATGTAACATGAAGAACCTGGTATTGTCCAACATTGAGTCTACTCCCCAGCACACCTAGCAGCTGCCAAAGGCTGGCATCTGCAAGTACTGGAGGAGCAATTGCTGCCCACTATAGCCTCAGGGCACTTATGCATTGCGCAGTACTGTGGAATGCTGTTAAAGAGCAAGCATTTTGCGCCAAGGCTACCACATGCCTAGACTGTTCCCTATCCACTCAAGAATGGCAGCATTTTCCACAGATATGAAGATGGAGGTTCTCACATTGGGATAATGAAAAAGGGTATAGTGTCAGAGAATGGGACTTTTGACAGTGGGAGGTACGGGTGAGGACCCCAGTGAGACATTATATTATTTTAAAAACCTGGGGTCACCGACTTTTATGACAGCATAAAAACATTCTGCATTGGGCAACTAGAACAGAGGTGACTGCTAGAGCTCATCAGGAATTACCTTTTTGTGGCACAGGACATAATCAAATTGTCATTCAAGGGACATAGCACCTAAAGGTGGCTGCTTGGAGGACGCCATGCACTATAAACTATTAACTAATAAGGATTTCACACTAGATATCATTGTCCACCTTGGGACAAATGACCTAGCTAGGCATGGGATCAGTGCAGTGCAGGATGAAACTGTGGAGTTGGGGAGGGGCCTCAGAGAGGTAGCAAGCACAGTTACCTTCTCAGAGGTGCTGCCAGTCCATGGCAGGGGTGAGGCTAGGGTACTACACACCATGCAGTTTAATGAATGGTTGCAAAACTGGTGCAGAGCACAGGGCTTTGGCTTCATTGGGGACTGGGGGACACCTGGAGAGATGAAGGTTTATACTGGCACGATGGTCTGCATCTGTCCATGAAGGGAACCAAGATCCTAAGTGACAGGTTTAAATGCTTCCTTGGCAAACTTTTAAAACTAGCTATGGGGGGAGGTGCTAATAAGAGGCAGGAAATTTCAAGCCTCCCCCCACAAAACATGACGGGTAGTAAGGTAAACACTGAGGTACAGTGCTCAACAGAGGGCAGGACTGGGGTAAATGGAAAAATAGACAAGGGCAAAATGAGCAGGCATGGGGGAAAAAAGGATAAAGCCAACATTAAATGGAGGGCAATGAGTACAAATGCCCGTAGTCTGGGAAACAAGCTTCCTGAGCTAGTAGCCTTGATAGAAGATGAACACTTGGATATTGTGGCAGTCACAGAAACATGGTACACGGGGAACCATGACTGGGATGTCAACATACCGGGGTACACAGTCTACAGAACGGACAGGGAAGGGAAAAGAGGAGGTGGAGTAGCTCTATACATAAGGGAAGGGATCAAAGCTACAGAACTAAAAGTAAAGGGGAGGACAAGAGGCACTCTGGGTCACCTTGGAGACAGGGAATGGCATCACAATCCGCACAGGGTTGTATACAGACCCCATCTCAAGGAGGAAATGGACAAGAAAATGATAGAGAACATTCTCAAAATGGCTGAAAAGGGAGATACTACTGTTAATGGGGACCTGAATATGCCAGATGTTAACTGGATGACATGTACTGTAGCCACATCCAAGAGCAGGGTCATTCCTCGATGTCTGCAGGGGCAGGCCTTAGCTAGTGTTGAACCACTCGGGAGGAAGCAATACTAGACCTGGTACTCTCAAATGGAGAGAGGACCACAAATTTAGAAGTCAGTAGACATCTGGGAACAAGCGACCACTGCACAGTGTGCTTCACAATAAGCACAATAATGGAGACAAGCCATACAAAAACAAGCATACTGGACTTTAGAAGGGCTGACTTTGGCAAAATGGGTGAATACCTGAGGAATACACTAGCAAATGGGCAAAAAGGAGGGGTGGAAGAATAATGGAGAAAAATCAAAACTGCCATCATAGAGGCAACAAGCCTTTGTGTGAAACAGATAAAGAAAACAAAGCGGAGTAAAAAAAACACTATGGTTCTCAAAAGAGGTGGCAGGGAAGGTTAAGGAGAAAAAGGCTGCATTCAGAAAGTATAAGGCATCACAGAAGGAGCACAACAGGGAAATGTATCAATTAAAGCTGAAAGAAGTGGGGAAGGCAGTCAGAATAGCAAAAGCCCAAACTGAGGAAAAAATAGCCAAGTCAGTTAAGAAGGGGGATAAAACCTTTTATAGGTACATTAGGAAGCATAGAAAAGTTAAGGGAGGAATAGTGAAGATTAATAAGGGAGAGGGGAGGTATGCAGAGGGAGACAGTGAAAAGGCAGAGATACTGAATAAATACTTTTGCTCAGTATTCACAAAAGAAGATGAGGAGGAGTTACCTAAACCAGACAATAGAAGCACTCTGGGTAGGGGGGGTTGACACCAGTCCATTTACAGAAGAAAGAGTCCTGAAAGAACTCCTAAAACTCAAGGTGGACAAAGCAATGGGGCCTGATAGGATTCACCCCAGAATCCTAAAAGAACTAAGGGAGGACCTAGTGACACCACTGACCACACTTTTTAACAAATCATGGGAGGATGGGGTGGTACCTGAGGACTGGAGGAGGGCAGATGCGATTCCCCTTCACAAAAATGGGAGCAAGGCAGAAGCAGGAAACTACAGACCTGTAAGTTTGACCTCAGTGGTAGGGAAAATGATGGAATCACTTTTGAAAGAAAGAATTGTTGAGTACCTAGAGACCAACGGGGCACAGGACCCAAATCAGCATGGATTTACAGCAGGAAGGTCATGTCAGACGAATCTAATAGACTTCTTTGACTGGGTGACCAAAGTAATAGACCAGGGAGGGGCTGAGGATATGGTCTACCTAGACTTTAGCAAGGCATCTGACACAGTCCCGCATAAAAGATTAATAATCAAGTTAGCCAGCTTGGGAATGGGTCCCAGGGTTGCAAACTGGCTGCACAACAGGACACAGAAGGTAATAGTGAGTGGCACACATTCCGAAGGAAGTGGGGTCACTAGTGGAGTACCTCAGGGCTCAGTACTGGGTCCAGTCCTCTTTAACATCTTTATAGGTGACATTGCAGAGGGTCTGGAGCGAAAGGTATGCCTCTTTGCAGATGATACAAAGATCTGTAACAGAGTTGATACACAAGGGGGGTAGAAAGGATGAGAAGGGACTTGGCAAGGTTGGAGGAATGGTCAGACATATGGCAACTTAGATTCAATGCAAAGAAGTGCAAAGTAATGCACCTGGGAAACAAAAACCCAGGAGAAGAGTACACAATAGCAGGGGAGGTACTAACAACAACAAAAATGGAACGGGACTTGGGGGTAGTCATATCGGATGATCTAAAGGTGGGTAAGCAATGTGAGAAGTCAGTGAGGAGAGCCAGGGGGATACTGGGATGCATAGGAAGGGGGCATCACAAGTAGAAAAAGGGAAGTGGTTATCCCTCTGTACAGACAGTTGGTGAGACCCCATCTGGAGTACTGTGTGCAGTTTTGGAGACCTCATCTATGCAAGGACATAGACAGGATGGAAGCAGTCCAGAGGACGGCAACTAAAATGGTGCAGGGTCTGCATCAGAAATCATATGAAGAGAGACTGAGAGAGCTTAATATGTATAGCCTTGATGAAAGGAGGGACGGGGGGACATGATAGAAACGTTCAAGTACCTCAGGGGAATCAACAAAGTCCAGGAGGGTAGCATCTTTCAGAGAAAGAGATGTGTAAGAACAAGGGGACACAATTTAAAGATAGAGGGGGGACGGTTCAGGGGTAATGTGAGGAAATCCTTTTTATTGGAGAGAGTGGTGGATGCGTGGAACTGCCTTCCTGGGAAGGTTGTTGGGGCTAAAACAGTGGGGGAATTCAAACATGCATGGGACAGATACAAGGCAACTGTAGAGGGGGGGGTGGCAGGAAGTAGGCTGTTGGTTAACTAGAATCTGCAGCTTATCCAGTAGGTAGGGAAATGGGCAGACTGGGTGGGCCAAGTGGTCCTTATCTGCCGACAAAGTCTATGTTTCTATGATTTTTGTTACTCAAATCTTAATTCCCCCACCCCAAACCACTGAAATGCTTTTTAATTTTTGCTCCCATCTTGCTCCCAAGTAGCCCACTGCATCGGGCATCCCAAGCACAACTTCTACATGCCAGACATGGAAATGCAGATCTAGCACACTTGACAATGGCACCTGTATCACCCCACACCAACAGCCTACCCTAAGTGCTGCGGATCCACTATCCCAATCACCGATGCGGCAACATGGTACTTCCTTCTTTCAATGAGAATGGATGGAGGCCTCTACGGATTGCATTCTCCATATCTCATCTGATTGGCAACTGGGGAGTCTGGAAATAGAGCTGATGATGATGATAAGAAAAATTTGCTCACTGTAGTAATATTGTTTCTTCCAAGGTGTCCTTTAGTATGCTCAAGGCCCCTGGAATTCTGCGGTTCTACGGTTGCAGAATTTGCATAATGCCGCAGAATATATATAGTGCCGCAGAATTCGTTGTTTTTGGTGAATTTTCATATAAATATACTGTTTTTCAATAGTGTCAGGCTTTCTTTCCCACCTCGTTTATCCTGAAGCCCCCTCCTCTATGCTCAGCATATAATGTCATTGATGACATCACATCATATTTAGCCAATGACAGGACTGCATTCTGCCAGAGAAATGAATAAATGCTGCCGCAGAAGTCAAGGAGCCCTGCCGCAGAAATCAGAAAACAGCCGCAGAACACCAGGGGCCCTGAGTATGCTTGACTACAGCAGAATGCCAGCTGGGTGCAGCTGCCCTGGAGGTGGAGTCAATGGTAATGAGCTTCAAGAACTGACCAACGAGGACAGAGCAAGACGGTGTGCTGCCAGCAGTCAGCCTAGAGGGCACCAGAATTATTTTGAAGCTAGAAGGGCAAAAATGGTCTTTAAATATAAACTGTAACAACAGGAATAAAACTTATTAAAAATACGCAAGATCGAAAAAAACATTAGGAATTGTGGAAAAATTTTGCTTTTAAGACAAGAACTGTAGAAAAAATTTGGCAAAGATAAACGGGATGCAAAGCCATTCTCAGTCAGGTTATGTAGGGCAGGATGGATGGGAGGTCAAGCATACTAAAGGACACCTTGGAAGAAACAATATTACTAAGGTGAGTAATTTTTTTCTTCTCACCCCAGGGGTTCTTTAGTATGTGTGGCTATAGCAGACTACAAAGCAGTGCAGTTGGGAGGCAGGTATAGAACCTACTTAGGAAAGAAACTCTGCAGGACCACTGTGCCAAATCTGGTATCAGATGAGGACTGTATATCTAGACAGTAGTGCTTGGTGAAGGTGTGTTCAGTCTTCCATGTGGTTGCTTTGTAGACATCAAACAGGGGACTATCTCTAGAGGCTGCCACTGTGGCAGCCATGCCCCTAGTGGAATGGGCCCTGAGGGGTTGTTTGCCTGCTTTAGTGTAAAATAACTGAATGCAAGAGACTCTCCAATGCAAAACAGTCCTCTTGGTGGCTGGTTTTCCCCTGCCTACTTTCACCATAGGTGAGAAAAATCTGAGTATGAGAGTCTCTGAGCTGCTTTGTATGTTCCACATAGTAGGCCAGGGCTCTTTTTACATCCAAGCTATGGAGCTTACACTCACCTGGTGTGGACTGTTTTGTGAAAAAGACTGGGAGAGTGATGGATTGGTTCAGGTGGAACTCAGAGACCACCTTAGGCAAGAATTTCCTATTGGTCCCAAGTATTGCTTTGTCCTTGTGGGCAATGATGTAGTTAGGTTCAGTACAGAAGGCCTGCAGCTCTGAAATTCTTCTGGCAGCGGTCATGGCAACCAGGAATACAGTTTTCCAGGTAACATGCTTCAGGTCAGCAGTAGCCATGGGCTTGAAGGGGGATTCCATGAGCTTGGCTATGCAAAGGTTTAAGTCCCATGGAGGGCCAGTTCCCTTAGTGGGGGTTGAAAGTGCAGCAGGCCTTTGAAAAACTGTTTGAAAATAGTATGGGAAATCACATATTTTTTCTTTCCCCAACAGAGAGGTAGGCTGATATGGCTGCTAAATGCACCTTGAGGGATGAGGCCTTAAGGCCTGAAGACTGTAGGTGGACCAAGTCGTCTAGTAGAATAGGTGGAGAGGCATTGAGAGGGTCTATGTGCTTACTTCTACACCACAAGGAAAACCTTTTCCACTTTGAAGCATGGATATTCTTAGTGCTAGTTTTTTTAGCCATGCGCAGGACTTCGAGCACCTGCTCAGAGTCCTAAAAATCAGGAAACTCTAACCCTCAAGAACCAGGACTTGAGGTGAAGAGACTCTATGCTGGGATAAGCCACTCCTGTCTGAGGCAGAGTCAGGAGATTGTGGCTCTGGGGCAGGGATTGGCTTCCTGATTCAGAGGGCAAGGAGTAGGGAGTACCAGGGCTGCCTTGCTCAGTCTGGAGCCACCAGAATCGTGGTGGCTGGCTGATCTCTGAGCTTTAGGAGAGTTCTGAGAATCAGAGGAAAAGGAGGGAAGGCACAAAGGAACTTCCCCTCCCAGTCCAGAGTAAGGGCATCTACTGGTAATGTACCCCAAACTGGGGTTCTGCAACAGTAAAGAGGAAGGCGATGGTTGAGGCTGGAGGCAAGGAGGTCACCTCTGGGGTGGCCCACCTCCTGAACACTGTGTCCAGAACTTGTCTGTTTAGGGTCCACCCGCGGTGGCCCTGGCTGATACGACTCAGGGAGTCTGCCAAAACATTGTCCTTGACTGGGAGATGAATGGCAGACAGGTGCATGTCCATGGAACAGGCCAGAGACCAAATTTTCATGGCCTCTGTACACAACATAGTGGACCTTGCGCCACCCTGCTTGTTGATATAGAACATGGCAGTGGTGTTGTCTGTTCTGGTCTGGACAGAGTGACCTTTTAGCTGTGGGGCAAAGGCCCCGATAGCTAGATACACAGCTCTTAGCTCCAGAAGGTTGATGTGAAGATGGTTACTATATGGAAGATCAAACCCCACTTATTGACTGGTCCACTAGATGAGCTCCCCATCCCAGGAGGGAGGGAGGCATCTGTGATAAGAGTCCTGAAAGGCTGTCATTGCTGAAACAAGACCCCTTCCCTGAGGTTTTCCCTTTCCTTCCACCAGCCAGAGCCTGAAGCAAGGTTCTTGAGACTGGACTAACTTTGAGAGGGGATTCTTCTTTTGGGACCAGTGAGTCCTTAGGTGATACTGAATGTCCCTCATCTGAAATATGGCACCTGGGACCAAGGCCCTCATGGAAGCCATGTATCCTAGTAGTCTGAGGAAATGTCTGGCTGGTCTTGGCTGACCCAAGACAAAGGAATTTGCCAATTTGAGGAAGTTCTGTACCCTGTCCGTAGGAAGTATGGCCTTCCCTTGGATGGTATTCAATTCTGCTGCAATAAAAGTCCAGTACCTGAACTGGTTAAAAGTGGGACTTTTCTTTGTTGATGATGAACCCCAGGAACTCCAGAGTGCTTACTGTCAGCCTGAGAGCTTCCCTGATCTTTTCTGAAGATTTGTCTACTATCAGCCAGTCATCCAAAGGAAGACTGACACTTGTTATCTTCATAAGTGAGCTGCTACAACTGCCAGGCACTTTGTGAAGACCCCGGGAGCTGAGGTGAGACCAAATGGTAGAGCTGCAAACTGGTAATGGCCTAATGGGAGCCTGAATCTGAGAAACTTTCTGTGGGACAGCCTTATGGGGATATGAAAATAGGCGTCCTTGAAGTCCAGGGAGGCTAGCCAGTCTCCCTGCTGTAAGGAATGGATTACCAAAGTCAGGGTGACCATTTTGAAATTGGCTTTCAGCAGATGTTTGCTCAGGTACCTTAAGTCCAGAATGGGTCGCCAGTCCCCATTTATCTTGTGTGTGAGAAAGTATCTGGAAAAAAGGCCTTTTCCCCACTGGAGGAAAGGGACTCTTTCCACTGCTTTAGCAGACAGAAGTGTTTTCACCTCTAGCTCCAACAACAGTTTTTCTGTTGGGGTTAGGGGTTTGGAAAGTTTGGAGCCCTGCAGAGAGGGATACTTTTTGAACTGCAGGGTAATCCCTTGACCCACCACCTTGAGCACCCATTTGTCTGTGGTTATGAGGTGCTACTGGTGGAGGTAGTGGGTCAGCCTGCCTCATACAGGGAGAGGGGAGGCGACCTGGATGTTGCAGTCAGGAGGTTTGCTTGGACTGAGTGGTGGGAGAAGGCAAGTAGCTGGACCTTCCTTGGGCTCTCCTATCTCTCCCTCTGAAATAGCCTCTCATTTGAGAATAGTCTAAGGACATAGGCATTGGGTAGAAAGCCCTAGGGTAATAGCCCCTGCCTCTGTTTCCCCTGCTCTGGGACCTTTGGGATGTAGAGGTCTCTTCTTCAGCAGCATTGCTCTGATAAATGGTTTTATATTTTTCCATCTTTTTCATATATGCCTTAGTTCTGTCCCGAAAAGAGAACTGTTCTCGCTCGCAAGGGAAATCCATGGCCTTGGTCTGAGTATCCTGTGAAAGATTAGTGGTTCTCAACCAAGCATAATGCCTCAGGGAAATGGCTTGTGCCATGGCCCCAGATGCAATGTCATTAGTGTCCACAGCCATATGGAACTGGTATTTGGTAGTGTCTAAGGCTGTCTTTACAGTTTCTGCCAGGTCTTGAGCCATTCTGTCAGGGGCTTGTTGGCTTATGGCAAGCACAGAGTTCCAGAGGGCTTTTTGATACTGAGCTACATAGGCCATGTAGGTAGAAAGGCGAAGCAGCAAAGCGGCTGTGGTATAAGACTTCTTGCCCATACAGTCCAGTTTTCTTGACTCCTTTTCAGGAGGCTGCGAGGAAAGTGACACTTTAGCTTTGTCATAGGCTGCAGCCTGTACCACACCATAACGGTCAGGGTGCACGTACAAGAAATCTGCATTAGACTTCTCTAACTGGTATTTCTTTTCAATTTTCTTATCTACTCCAGGCACAGAAGTAGGATTTTGGAGTAGTTTAAAAGTTGCCCTGCTAAGGATTTATGGATAGGCAGAAGCAGCTTTCTAGGAGGGAGACCCATCATATCCGGATAGTCTGCATCCTCCTCTTGGTCAGTGGTCTCCTGGATAGCAATGTCCAGGATGTGCACAATATGTTGCACAAAAGTGGAATGTGAAGAAAAATCCTCCTAGCCATTAGAGGAATTGTCAAACTCCTGGTCAGGGGATACGCCTGGTTCAACTGGTTCACCTTTTGGTTTATCACCATAATAAAAACCCTGGCAGAATCCTGGGTCTGAGAAATGGGTAACATTAGGGTCATTAAATTGACCACTCATGTTCTGCAAAGTCTGATATATTTGCACAGCCATAGCCATTTCTTCAGCAGAGTGCGTTTCTTTTTGTGTCACTGGCATCTCCCTTTGCCTTCCAATGGGAGGGGCAGTGGCAAGTTTTTCTCTTTGCTTCTTTTTAGCAGGCACTGAATCAGAAGCCTACTCATTTTGTCTTATTTTGGCTTGGTCACCATTATTTTTATCAGACTTATTCTCAAGAGAGTCTTTAGAGGACCCATCTTTAGACTTATGTCGAGAGGAAGACCCCTCTTCAGCACCTTTATTAGAAGGGGAGGCAGACTGAGATGCCAATATTTCTAATCTTTTTGCCCTCTTTTTTCACAGTTTTTGCACAAAATTTAGAGCAAATTTCACAGGTATGGGCTGGACCTAAACAAGTTAAGCAAAGGTCGTGGCTGTCTGCCTTAGCTAGAATCTTAAGGCACTTTAAACAATTTTTAAAACCTGTTGGTCCAGTTCTTTTCTTGGGTCTTTCTGACATGCCAATTTGTCAGAAAACCCTTGAAAAATATTGATTTCATAAGGAAAATGAAGTAAATTTAGTTGGTTCCCTGAAAAAGTGGAGCCGCGATAAAAACGGTTCCCACAGAAAGAAAATGTGTTTTTTCTAAGTAAAAAAAGGCGGTTCTTCTAAAGAAAAATGAATGCAAATGTTTAAAAGTATTTTAAAATACAACCGCAGCTTTTTCTGCATAGACACAGTAAACTTTTACCTCAGAAAAAGAGCGGGAAACACAAAGGGAACCGCTATATCACAGAAAATCCGTGGTTCCTGGGAACTGAAAGGAACCGTGGAAAAACTAATAAAATATATTAAAATACCTCCAAAAACAACTAAAAGCAGCACAAAAGTTATAAAATAATCACTTTCAAAGAAAGATACCTTCTTCAAGCGAAGTGAAGAGAGAGCACTATGGGGCAGTGTTGCTCAGTCAGCGGAGAGATAATTCTGGTGCCCTGTAGGCTAACTGCTGGCAGCACACCCTCTTGCTCTCTCCTCATTGGTCAATTCCTGAAGTTCATTACTATTGACTCCACCTCCAGGGCAAATGACCTAGCTGCCATTCTGTTATAGTCAAGCATACCAAAAGACCCCTGGGGTGAGAAGGGTGATTTTCTGCCTCTCCCTTAAGGTCTGTGTTGCAAATGTTGCATATGTCTCTGCCTGACATGCATCATTACAGTGTGTAGTCAGGAGGTTTACCAGGTAACAAGCTTATGATTTAAAAAAAACTCAGAAATCTTTCACAGTGTGTTTGCTGCTTCCAAATAATGTATCTAAAAATTTCAAGGTACTCTTTTTGGTGCCTAAGTAAACTTTCTGAAGAGGGAAAGTTAAGCTATCAAAAGTACAAACTCAAAGTTATGTGGTCGTACTAATAATAAATATTTAATACATTCAGACTCAATTTAATCTTTTTATTTTTTTGGAAAACAGGAGCATAATTTAAATACATGTTAACTTTTGAATTTCCTGCAATACTGGTAGACTGTTAATTGAAAAAAACAAGGCTGTCAGTGGTAAAGCATCTGCCATTTTACCTGACTGGTTTCTTGAATATACGGTGCAAAGTGTTCCTTGGTGATCTGAGGAAGATAGAATGAAGGCATAACCTCTGTCTCCACAAAGTCCAATCCCCATGTTTTTGTGAAGAAGTCGGATTCCCTTTTAGCTAACCTTGGATCATTTAGTGCTGCTGGGAGGTTCACTTGGGAATGATAAATAGTCCATCTGTGCTGATCCGCTACTACAGATGGGCTATCACATAAAGTGTTAGAATCACCTGTGAAAAAGAAAAATATATTTTATTTTTTGTGACAAAACTCAAAGCATCCTCCATAGCATGTTATATGTGGCAGATAACCTATTATTAAAGAAAAGCTGTACATCTTCTCACCCTAGCTGTCTGCAAACCTGGCTGTATATTCTATAGATAAATATATATTTATAGTTATACAACAGGGATGAGCAAATAACTCACTGAATAACATGTATTCTCACTACAGTGGAATAACCATAAATTGACTTATTTTCACTGTGGTGATGTCACCTGCATTTATTTTCACTGTGGTGATGTCATCAAACAAAAAAAACAGCAAAAAACATACTCCTATTGTATAAATCAGATACATGATGTGCACTCGTGTGATATGGAAAATATTTTCACTCCTGCACAGTGATCTCTGGATAGTCACGAGTGAATATTCAGAGGTCACTCTAAAGGAGTGAAAATCTTTTCCATATCACACTCGTGCCCATCATGTATCCCCTACGTATTTATGCAATGCCTATGATGATGATATTAAATGGCACTTGGCAGTAACATTTTTGCTCCCTCCAGACTTTGAGAAATATTCTCACTCTAGGCCCCAGGGGCAACAATTTTCTCACTGTAGTTTATCATTGGTTGGAGCCAGTAGTGCGAGCAGCACACTCAGAACCCAGCTGCTCACTTGTGTGCAGGCTCCTGTTCTAGTTTCATAACCACATTGCCTCGCACAAAGCACTTTTACTTTTAGCCCTACTTCTCTTCTTACTAATTTTGCCTTGTAAATAAAAAAAATGTGAAACCCAAACATTCCTGCCACCTCTCTTGTTTCCTCCCTGTCCCAAAAATGAGGGTTACTCACCTGTAACCATAGTTCTAGGAAGGGTATATGGTGCACATCCACACTTTTGACAGATTCCTTTCCCTTTGACTCTAAGGCCAGAAGGTCTTCAAGCTGGCTCTTCCCACCCACCCAGGGTGGCATCTTCCTCAGCACTGCCCCGTGACATCAGTTCTTACCTACTGGAAGCAAGATACAGTGTGCTACTTGCCGGGGGAGGTTGGGTGGGTTGTGTGGATGAACACCATATACCACTCCTAGAGCTACAGTTATAGGTGAGTAACCCTCATTTCTAGGGGCGTGGAAATGGTGTACTATCCACAATCCGGGCAGACTCCTAGCATTTCTCCAGGAGGAGGGGGCAAGAAACACACCCCAATTTATGGAAAAGACACCGGAGAACCAAAACCCCCAAACCAGCATCCTGGTGTAACTCAAGGTCGATGTGGTAATGGGAAATAAACCAGGTATCAGCCCTGCAAATTTCCCGGATGGGGCGTCCCTGGAAGCAGCCACCAAGGCAGCATTATGTCTGGTGGAAGAAGCCCTAAGACCAGAAGGGGGCTTCCTACCAGCCAACCTCTAGCAGAGGTCGATGCAGGAGACAATCCACCTGCCAACTGCCACTTAGCATAGGTGACGAACAGCTGGCGTTTCTCTTCCTGAACTCCAGCTGTATGCTCCTTGTAATAAGAGAGCTTGCTGCAGGGCCAACGAATGGAGCCTGTGCTCGGCCTCCAAGGTAGGACTGGTGAAATACACCAGGAGATTTATCATCTGGTTAAGGTGAAACTCCAAAAAAACCTTCGGGAGGAACTTCGGGTTGCAGCAGAGGACAACCTTATCCTTGTGGAAGACCAGGTAAGGAGATCCACTGAGAGAACCTGAAGCTAACTGATCCTAGGAGATAGCCGCCAAAAAGGCAGTCTTCCACAACAGGTAGGAGATGCGACACCTGTGCATTGATTCGAATGGCTTGCCCATGATGATTGCCAAAACTAGCACCAAGTCCCAAGGTGGTGGTGGATCACGTACCAGCAGGGACAAGTGGTCAAGGCCTTTAAAAAAAACACCCGACCACCTTCTCTTACACCACCGTAAGAATACCAGCCCATGCCTGGTATGCAAAGATGGCTGCCAGGTGCACCTTGAGGGTCATCGACCGTAGGCCCAACTGGGAGAAGGACCATTGGCAATCTAGGACCTTCGCCATTGGGCAGGATAAGGGATCTAGCTTCTTGCCCTGACACCAAACAGAAAATCTCTTCCATATGAAGGCATAACACTGACAAGTCGACTCCTTCTGAGAGGCCTCGGCGACATGGAGGACTTTGTTGGAGAGACCCAAAGCCTGGAACTTTAGCCACTAAGGAACTAGGCCATCAGGTGCAGGGACTGAAGGTCCTTGTGGAGGACCCTCCCCTGACAGCATGAGAGCAGGTCTGGGTGGAGAGGCAGTTGCCACAGAGGTCTGCTGCTGAGGCTGTGGAGATCAGAGTACCAGAACTGGCGTGGCTAGTCTGGAGTCACCAGAATTATCTGAGCCTTGTCCCTTCGCACCCTAATCAACACCTTCTGGGTCAAGGGAAAGGGAGGAAAGGCGCACATTAGGCCTGGGGTCCACGGCCTCGTGAAGGCATCCTCTAGCACTGTCCCACACTGAAGGGGCTAGGCACAAAACAGCCTCAGCTTCGCATTCTCCCAAGAAGCAAATAGGTCCACCTGGGGAGTGTCCCACTGGAAGAACAGGCAGTTGACTACCTCCTGGTGAAGGGACCACTCGTGGGACACCTCACCCACTCAGCTGAGGGCATCCTCCAGCTGGTTGAACATGCCAGCCACATGAATCGCCATAAGGTTGAAAAGGCCCCCCTCTGGGTGGGAGTTATCTACAGACCCCCAACCCAGGAAAGTGAAGTCGACAAAGAGCTCCCAGAAGCCATCTCAGTGATGGTGGACAGGAGTGAGTTGCTGCTTGTCGGGGACTTCAATCTGCCAGATGTGGGCTGGACCTCATACACAGCAGCCACAGAGCATAGCAGAGAATTCCTGTTCATACTGCAGGGGCAGGTCTAAATCAGTTGGTAGACTCACCCACCAGAGACAAAGCAACCCTGGACCTGGTGTTCATAAACAGCAACAGGGTTTCAGACGTTCATGCGGGTATCAATCTCGGGGACCAGCAACCATAGGTCAGTCTGGTTATCAGTAAATAAAGAGGAAGGTAAAAGTCACACAAAAATCAAGATACTTGATTTCAGGAAAGCCAACTTTCCCAAAATGAAATCCAAGATCAAGACCATGCTTGACACCAGTAACAAGGGGGATGCAGAACCCTGCTGGGAGAACTTAAAGAATGCCTTAAATACAGTCACTGAGCAATGCACAAGACAAATCAGCAAAGCCAAGAGAAACAATACACAAGAAAGCGGCTCAATAAGGCAAACTGACAGAGCCGTACACAATTGTAAAGTACTCACACAACTTATAGATACAGAACGGCTGCACCGTCCTGTCCCAAAAAGATAAATTCACTCAGATGTAGAAGGATAAAAAATGCAAAGATTTAATGAAGCACCAACCTGAAGCTCCAAAATGTGCCCCTCCTCAAGAGCTGAATGTTTTTGCGCGATACCCGTGCTTTTTCACGGAGCTTCATGTTGGTGCTTCATTAAATCTTTGCATTTTTATCCTTCTACATCCGAGTGGATTTATCTTTTTGGGATAGGATGGTGCAGCCGATCTGTATCACCAAAGCCAAGTGAAGGAAGCACCCCCTTTGGTTCTCCAAAGAGCTAGCAACCAAAATCAAGGCAAAACAGAAGGCTTTTAAGCAATACAAGGAAAAAAAGGAGAAACAGATGGGGAGGGACATAGGAACAAACTCAAGGAGGCAGAAATAGCTATTCAGATAGCCAAAGGATAAACAGATGAAAGAATAGCACAGGGAGGTTAGGAAAGGAGAAAAAAATTTCTATAGGAGAAAAAAGGAAGAGTAAAGGGGGAATAGTCCCACTAGCAACAAGAGAAGGCCAGCTGTTGGAGAAAGATGAAGACAAATCAGAGCTGTTAAATTCTTCTGCTCAGTCTTTACAACAGAAGATATTGGCAAAGGACTTGCACCAAGTAAGACACTGAAGGGTAGTGGAGGGGCAGACATAAGCCCCTTCACGAAAGAAAGAGAGGGTCTTAGAAGAGTTAAGCAAACTTAAGGTGAATAAAGCCATGCGGCCTGATGGTATTCACCCCAGGATACTAAAAGAGCTTCAGGAAGAAATAGCTGCACCACTAGCTGAGCTGTTTCATCTACTGTATCTCTGGAAAGCGGCAGAGTACCTCAAGACAGGAAAAGGGCAACAGTTGGGCTCTTGCACGAAATGGAAGCAAGGAAAAGGCATGACACTACCGCCCAGTCAGCCTGACCTCTATAGTGGGAAAAATTATGGAGACATTACTAAAGGAGAGAATAGTTGACTACCTAAAGGAAATTGGAAAAATCGACCCCAAACATCACGGCATCACAGCAGGGCGCTCGTGCCAAACAATCATGGTTGATTTCTTCGACTGGATTACCAGAACAGTGGACCAGGTTGGGGTGGTAGACGTGTTGTACCTAGATTTCAGCAAGGCCCTTGACACCATTCCCCACAGGAGACTTTCTAACCAACCAGAACACACAGGAGTCAGACAGAAAATAGTAAACTGGATTAGAAACTGGCTACAGAATAGGACCCAGAGAGTTTTGGCCAATGGGGCATCATCAAGAGAGGGAGGGAGGGAGGTGTGACCAGTGGCATTTCACAGGGGTCAGTGCTGAGGGTCCAGTCCTCTTTAACATATTCATCAGAGACATCAATGACGAACTGGAGGGGAAGGTTCACCTGTTCGCAGACGATACAAAGCTTTGCAACAGGGTAGATACATTAGAGGGGGCATCAGGTATGGAAGCTGACCGTAGGAGACTGGAAGAATGGTCCAGAAATTGGCAGTTAAAATTTAATGCCAAGGAGTGTAAGGTAATGCACCTGGGGAAGCGGAACATAGGAAAAAAGTACGTACTAGAACAGCGTCAATTAGAGGAGACAAAGATGGAACAGGATCTGGGCGTGATCATTACCAATGTCTTAAAGGTAGGAAAACAATACGTAAAAGCAGCACAGAAGGCAATTAGTATCCTGGATGCATAGGAAGGGGTGTTACAAACAGAAAAGCAGGAAGTTACCATGCCCATCTACAGATCCATGGTGAGGCCACACCTTGAGTACTGTGTCCTGTTCTGGAGGCCTGGCCTAAAAAAGGACATTGTCCATCTGGACATGGTGCAGAGAAGGGTCACAAAGACGGTGCAGGGGCTGCATCATAAGCCAGACAAGACTCAAAATAGTTAAGTTTATTCTCTATGGAACAGAGAAGAAACTGGGGAGACATGATAGAAACATTTAAGTATGTCAAGGGAATTAACACATCCAGAAGGAAAACCTCTTCCAAGAAAACAGGGCGGCACGTACAAGAGCGCACAATTTGCGTCTGCTGGGAGGCAGGTTTAAAAGCTACTCTAGAAAGTACTTTTTCACCAAGAGAGTGATAGATCCATGGAACAGCCTGCTACCAGAAGTGGTGGCATCAAAGACAGTAAGGAGTTCAAACTCTTCTGGGACAGGCAATGTGAGCAACTTAGAAAAAAATGTAATTGGGTGGGGGGATAGCCACCTTGAGCACACCAGATGGACCACACAGTCCCCATCTGCCAACACTTTTCTTATGTTCTTAAGGTTGGCGCCCAGGCTGCGAATGAGTGTCCAAATGCAGAAAGCTTCCAGGCACAACAGGAGGGAATGCCCTGCCTGTTGAGGTAGTACGAGGTCGTCATGTTGTTCGTCTGGATCACCTGACCCCGAACATACAGAGCGAAGGCCGTCACAGTGCCAGACGCATTGCTCAGCACTCCAACAGGTTGATGCAACATTGGGACTCCTTGGGGGTCCAGAGCCCATGGACTCTGTGAGCCCCCAGGTGGGCTCCCCAGACCATCAGAGAGGCATTAGTCATGAGAGTCACCGTCAGTACTGGGCAAAGAAACAGGACCCCTTCCTGTAGATGTTCTGGGACTAGCCACCACTGAGTAGCATCCCACATCAGCTGTGATACCATGACCAGCTGGTCGAGGTTACCGAGATGCTGAGATCACTGCCAGGCCAGCCCCACTGCAAGGGGCACATCCTCCTGCAGGCCCACTGGACCATGCTGGTGCAAGCCACCATGTACCCCAGCAGGTGCAGGAAGTCCCAGGCAGGGTGCAATCACCCAACCCAAAATGATCGAGCAAAGGAGGTAAGATCATCTACCCTGAATATCCCCATCCCTCTCCTGACAAAGGAAGTTAATGAATGGCATAGGCTTATCTCGACCTATATATGGAGTGGAAGCAGACCTTGAATCGCTCTATGCAAGCTGTAATTACCCAAAGACAGTAGAGGCCTGGCGCTTCCTGACTTCCAAAGATATTCCCTGGCAACTAAGCTTACACATATGGCCCATTGGCCTGCTCTGTTAGCACCATCTCCGCCATGGGTTCAGATCGAGAGGTTTCTCAATAGATCCCTCTTAGATCGCATGGCGGTCTTCCAACCTGATGCTCTCCCCCAATCCCCTAACAATCTTACCTTTACTCCACAGGTACTACAGTCCTGGATGAGATATCTTCACCACCCAGAAAATAAATTTTGCTTCCATTGGATGGGTATTCTGGGTTGCGATCCATCCTTTGCCCCGGTGAATCTCACTGGTGAATACAAGAGGTGGCATCAGCTGGGCCTAGAACACACCTACCCATTTTACCAGCAGGGGATCTTTAAAACTTTTGCCCAACTACAGCCCAAATTCTCGTTACCACATAAAGTGTTTTTGGATACTTAAGAGTGTAAACATTATCTGAATAAAGAAATTTGACTAGATGTCACCTCAAAAGTGATACCTCCCCTCTGCACATACTTAATGCAAATACTATGTGATCCCTCCACAAGACACATGATCTTGCATCTCTACAAGGCCTTGACTGCACCCTTACCGAATGCCACTGAGAACATTCAAATAACCTGGGAAGCAGAACTTATGCTAAACCTCTCTCCAGAAAATTGGCGGCATATTTGGCGCAGACAGCACAAAATAACAAGATCATACAGTTGGAGAGAGTTTGGCTGGAAAACAGTGACACGTTTCTTTTGCTCCCCATAAATTACAGCCAAGTACACACCCTCTGGGGACTCATCATGCTGGAGGGGCTGTGACTGTGAGGTATCCACACATGCCCATATTTTCTGATTTTGCCCAGTGTTGCAGGACTTCTGGAGGGAGGTGCACGTGACCCTGGAGATGTTCCCAGCCTTGGGTCCTCTAACTCCAGAGGTAGCTATTCTCTTGCACCTCCCCCGACAAATCAAGCAGGCCCATCAAGTATATATAATAAGCATTATCCTAACCACTGCCTAAAAAGGGATTTCAAGATTAAGGTTAAAACCTACCCCTCCATCCATTCGTTCTTGGGAAGATACTATATGCGACATTTACAAAATGGAGTCTCTAACGGCAAAGCTACATAATGTAATTCCAGCCTTACTAAATAGCTGGACTATATGGTTCTTATTTATCACACCTTGGAGACCAGATCTGGTGCCATGAGGACGCATATATTTTTGAGAGCGGGTCCGGCCAGCCCGTTAAGTGGGAAAATACTTGATCCTATGCCTCTGAAGACGGTGTATGACTAGAACAAGGATTAAAATGATCTAGCACAAGATCTTAATTCAATGTAATTTACTGCATCCCTGGTTTTAGTGATTACAAAATGGGTCCTCTCCCACACTATACTTAATTGCACCCTGTCACTGCTACTTAATTTCTCTTAGATACAGCTGGAAGTCTATGTGTTATTAACTATGCATAAGTTGAAATTCCCAGACATAATATGAATGTCTTTATTGTTTCTTTAGACTCAGATGGAATTTTATGTGACATCAGCTATTCTCATGTTGGAACTCCCTGGCTGACTATGTATGCCTTTACTGTAACGTGTGCCAAAAATAAAAATAAAAAGTTTCAAAAAAAAAAAAAAAAATCATCCACCCTGTCCACCAGGAGTTGGGCCGTGGCCCAAAGGGAGTCGAGCTCTACCATAATGAAATGGATGACCTGTGATGGACTGAGTTCTGACTTGGCCTCACTGACCAGGAGGCCAAAGGCTGAGCCGACCTGAAAGGCCAGATTTATGGACAGCTCCACCTCCGCTCTGGAGGAACCAGCAATCAGCCAGTCATCCAGGTATGGGTACACCTGGATACCCCGGCATCTCAGGAAGCTACCACCACTGCTATGCTCTTGGTAAAGACCCTGGGGGCCAAGGAAAGGCCAAACGGCATGGCCTCCTGGAACTCATACAGGATCCCCTCTGTGCAGAATCAAAAGAACCACTGGTGGGACAGATGGATGGAGATGTGAAAGAAGGCATCCTGAAGGTCCAGAGAGCAGGACCACATGTCCTGCTCCAGGGATGAAATGATCTGATTCAGAGTGACCATCTGAAATCTGCAAGGCCTTAGACATTTGTTGAAGTCATGCAGATCCAGTATGGGGCGCCAATCCCTCCATCTGTTTCAAACCAGAAAGTATCTGAAGATGAACCCCCAGACTGGATGTGGCATCCCGGACACAGTCTACTGCCTCCTTCTGGAGGAGCTGGGCGATGTCTTCCCAAAGGGCGGACAACATGTCCACTGATAGCTGTCCTTCTGTGGGGCATGGGCTCGGCTAGGCGGGAGAGCCTCAAACTCCAAAGGCAGTCCACAACTGACCACTTCAGGCACCCACTTGTCCGAAGTAATGTCAGACCTTGTGGAAACAAAGTGGCGGAGCAGGGTTTTAAATAATTGATTAGCAGTTTTTTTCTTGGGACTATACTAACTGTACAGCAAGTATTTATATAGATTTTCTAGAAGTGCTGTGTTTGTTAAACACAGTGAAGCAAGAGCTATGCATTTTCACAAAGATTTAGCACTTTTATGAGCAAAACGCTAATCAATTTTTAGAGTTAAATAAATCCCTGCGGAGCAAGCCCCACGGGAGGTCCCGGGCTGAGCAGGATGGGGGGAATGACACCCATGACCCATCAATGGGCGGGCTTAGAGGCAGCGCGGGGTTGGCTGAGGCAGCAGCAGACCCCTGTCCTCCCGATTTCTTAGCACTGGTGGAGGTTGGCTTCAGCCGTTAGGCCTGCTGTTGTGGTAGTCTGGCTGGAGGCGTGGAGGAGGGTCGAAACTGAAAGGGCTTCTTCCGCTGTTTCTGGCCTTAACATCCTTCTGAGAGGACATGACGGGGTTCAGGATGGCACTGGACTTCTTTATGCGAGTAAGATATCCATCGACACCGGGCCCGAACAAGTCGGTGCCCCAAAAGGGGTCATCCACCAACCTGTGCTGAATGTCGGCTGTAGAAGTCAATATTCTCAGCCACATCCTGTGGCACAATAGCCACCGCCATGGCCACAGACCTGGCACAAGAATCGCCAATGTCCAGGGCCATTTGGAGCTGCTGTTTAGCTACACTGCATCCCTGATCACAGATCAACTTGACCAGCAACTGCAGGTCAGTCGGGAGGCGGGGGAAAACCTGGACCAGTGAGCCAAGACAGCACGGACTAAGTTGGGCATCATAATGACTGAATTAGCCTGCCTAAGGCCCAGGGACGAGGCAGCGTAGATCTTTTTGGATGCATGGTCCAATTTCTTAGATTCCTTGTCAGGGGGATTTGTCGACGTGCCTAACATTGACCGTGTGCCAAAACACTGAGTCAGCAACCAGCCCTTCGGCTGAAGGGTGGTCAGTGAGCCCCGGGTGTGACCCAGTAGACACCGTATACTTGTGGACCATATAGGCTGACGGTGTCAGACAGGAGGCAGGACACTGCCACAGCTCCAAAGACGGGCCAAGGAGGGCCCCAGCTACAGGGAAGGCAACTCCAGGGGAGTCATCCCTGTCCAGGATCTCAATCAAGGGGTACTTAGCCCGCTTTTGGACAGGTTCCAGTGGGATCCCCACTGACTCTGAAATGAAACGGAGCAGGGCCCTGAAGGAGGCTGGCCCTTGTTCCATGGAGAGATCCTCCACAGACTCACGGTCAAAGCCCGGGGTCCAACAGGAGTGCATGCAGGAGGACACCTAAAACTCCTCGAACACCACCCATGCACTCACATCCCCGCTGACACTGCGTGGCGCAGAGTGCAAGATTTTCACTGAGAGCTAACAATGAAGCTCAGCAGCAGTGTATGCAGTTTTGGAAGGAGCCCCCACCTTAGGCTGTGGAGGTGGTGGTTCCAACTGAATGGGTGGGGAGGCAGGCATCGGCTCGACTGGGGGAACCGGCTTGGGCCAAGGCACCAGCAGCCAAGGGAGCACTGGAGTGGGCTGTGGCACAAGACCTTGGCCAAGAAATCACTACTGCCAGAGAAACTCCTCATACCAGCGCCTCATTTTACGGGGGAGCTGATCCTCTCCCGAAGACTAAGAGGATGAGGAGTATCGATGGTGCCTTTTAGCCAAAGAGTCAAGAATGGGACTGACAGGAGCGTCGATAGTCCCTCAACCGCAATCAAAAGCTGCAAGACCTCGATCGGGACCTAAACCGACGATGCACCAGTTGGCAGGAAGGAGAAGCGGGGGAAGGTGAAGGACACCTGGAAAACCCCGGAGGCTCGAGCTCCTGGGGGGAGGCAGCTGGCTCACTGTGCTGATCCAGCCCCTCTTGAGAGAGGGCCGTGAGGACCAGAGTCCTAGAGAGAGAGTCCTCCCCTTCGTCAGGCAACAACAGGTCAACCAGGTTGAGATAACTCTAGACCGAATGATCGACCTGCATCTTGGCCGGCAACAAGGCTCTCAGGGACGCGGGTACACCTGTGTCATTTACGCACATTTTGTGCGTCGGGACGCTCATTTTTTTTTTTTTTAATGGCCCGATACACTCAATCAGCAAGACTCACAAGTGCACTGACTGAGCCACACCCCCGTCTTAAAATGTAAGAATCAGTGGAGTGCAGGGGCACTCTCCAAAGGTTTCTGTGGGGCTGTGTTTTAAACTAGATTTATTAATGTTTTAGAGGTGGGATTCAAACAAATTACAGCCACCGCTCAACAAACAAGGGCCTTGTTAGTTAAGCAGTGGCTGTAATTTGTTTGAATTTGCCCTCTAAAAACATTAAAAATTCTAGCTTAAGACACAGCCTCATAGAAACCAATGGAGCATACCCCCGCACTCTACAGATTCTTACACCACGACACTTGAGAGCACGGGGGCGCAGCTCGCATGCATTTACATAGGGACTCCCAGAAATTTACCAGGGACTCCCACTTCTGGGCTGTGGACCCCCATATTTTTAAAGGAAAGTCCCGGACCTCCAAATTAAAATCCTACCAAGAGACATGCAGCAAGCCCAATGGGGATTCCATGAGGTTAGTGGCCTGGACCTGGATAGAAGTGTAAGCTGAAGCTGAAGGATCAATGGCCATCAAGCCAACAGAAGCACGGTAATGGGAGGAGAGGGCCCTCTCTCAATCCCATTACATGCAATGAGACTTTCTGGATTTGTCCTGAGAGGATCTGGACCCCCGGGAATGGCCCTTCCCAAGGTTGGGCAGGTACCTGCGTAAGTCCCAGAACTCTCCATTGAACGAGGTGCCCAAGCCCACAGCAACCAGGGTGGACGAAGCACCTGAGGTGGCCTGTGCCACAGCTTCCTCAAAGGTGGCAAGCTGGGCTACAGAACCAGCCGCCATGGAAACCATCTTGCGGACATCCTCTGACTTGTTAGGAAGGTCCCGCTGGTCTGCGCAACTCTAGATGAGGTGGGCATAGCGGTCCTTCATGGCGGAGGGTTGAAGGGTGGAGCACAGGCTGAAGGTCTGCAGGTCATGCTGGACTCCCAGTCTGTAGACGCACGCTGACTTCGGGACAGTGCGCAACATCTTCTGCCCACATGTCGTGCACCATTTGAAGCCAGGACTAGTTTTGGGGTTCTCTGGATCCATAGCAGAACAAAGTAAAGTTGAAAAGCTTGAAAAGCTCAAAGACCAAAGTTTTTGAAGATAGGACCTACACCTAGCATGGAGCTGCAATGGAGGGAACCTGATACTTCTAATGGAAGGAAAGCTCCGACATCAAAGGACGGAGCCAAGGAGGATACCACCCAGATGGGTGGGAAGAGTCAGCTTAAAGACTTTCCAGGCTCAGATATAAAGGGAAAGGAATCTGCCATAAGCATGAATAGTACACCATATCCACGCACCTGGAACAACCCAACAACATTTCAGTGATATTACTTCCCTCCCCATCCTGATAATAACTCTGTGAGAAAGTGTCCTACACTCCCTATGTATAATTAAACAAAATGCACTAACTGATTAACTCTTTCCTGTCTTCTTTTCTCATCCCCTCTAAAAACTTCTGTTGTGCAACAGTACCCCTTTACATTCTTACTTGTCTTATTTCCTTTATCCTAGGTAGGCCACCTAGGATAGGGCTACACTATCTGCCTTATATCCACAAAACTCTTCTTAGTATCTCTTCTGCTTTCTTCTTTTACTCGATCATTCAGTTACCCCCTCCCCGTGTTAAATAAGAAAATGAAAGACTGTACAGGTTAATAAAATGTTTGTGGTAATAAAGAAAACGTTGGTTGTGATGTAATCCTTCTGTTCTGAATAGGAGCCAGTTAGAGTTATGTATCTTGCTGGTTTAATTATGATTTATAATCCCAAACCTAGATGGGAGCTGCTGTATTAACTTGGGGCAGGCGCACTTTGCTTTTGCAGCCGCCTGAGTTGGAAAATATTTAAATGTTTAATAAATTAGTGTTCAGGTCTAATGCCGAAAATACCACTTTTTGTCTCGGTATCAGCATCTAATGCACCGAGAGATGAGGAGCTGTAAATGAGAAGGGACAGTGTAAGGGAAGGCGTGCGGCAAGCAGAAATAACAGCTGCCCGCCAGATAGTAAAAAGATGCGATGGCTTTTCCCTTTTTGTAAAGTCGCTGCAGGCAACTCATGGTAAAGGCCTTCTGCCTTTTGCCTCCTCTGGAAAGCCGTAGTAGGCTGCTACTGGTGTAAATCATGCTCTAGTAAAGAAGCACATAGACTGGGGCCAGAATGGGAGAGAGTGTTGCTGTTTTGATATTTCAAACCATCACTCCTACTGAGCTGAGAGCGCTATGCGCTCTACTAACTCCAGACACTGAAAAGAGCTGTAATGACTCAGGACAGCATGGATAAAGCACTATCAGGCTGTGTTGTTTTCAAATATAGGAATAACAGTAATATTGTTATTTTCTGTACAAACAGACTTACTGGAACATACAGTCTGTTACTATCCTCAGCAGTGCAGCCTCTCTTGTGTTGGATTTCTTAGGGAGAGAGCGCTCTCTAATGTCCCTGTTTTATAGGACAATCTAATTATGAACTGTCACTCTTCCTGTAACCATAGTAGCTACTTTAGGGTTGTTAGCCAATTAGTGACCTCATTATTGTATATCTTCTAATATGTCCAGCTATACTCTAGTATAGTGGGAAGTTGGAGGTATAATGGGGAAGGTAGAAGGGATTAATGTACTGAGAACAATTTTAAATGTCCTAAATCACTACCTTGCAGTAAGAAACATGCTTTACAGGTTAAGGGTCTGGGTCATGTGACCATGATCCAGGGGTATGAATATTCCCCTCTCCTGGACATCAGGCAGTTGAGCCTGGGAAGTGACAAGGAGAGGTCAAATGAGTGAGTAGATACAGAGGTACTGAGAGTAGTGAGCAGTGCTACAAATTCTAAGACTGTATTGAATAACTGAAGGTGCAAGAAACCACTGAAGGGATAAGTCGTCGTTATATTGTTGAACATTTTGTTTTACCTGACTTAAAGGTTATTATTTTGGATTTCTTATTTTCTGGTTTATTTTCTTCCTTTCTGTAAACAAGTTCTTTGTTAATAAATATCACACAACTATGTGTTTTAAATCTTAAAACATTGTCCTGTCCATTTCCCACCCTCTGTAACAAACTCCATCCATCTCCCGATCCATCTCCAAGTGGCACTCTTTTACAATGGACGCCGACCACCAGCACTGATAACCTGGTCTCCTCCTCCAGGCTGCACTCAATCACACCACTCATCACAACCACCCATTTCTTCAGAAAACAGCACTAGGTGCTGACACACATAATACAGTTCAGTGCGTAAAAACAAAAAAAAGAAAACACAACTCGATCATCCTGATGCCATATTCGGTCATCTAAAAACAAAAACGGCTACTTTAAGTTAAAGAACAGTTAAAAAAAAAAGTAGACTAGCACACTAAGGGCATTGCATAAATGGAATATGCTATGACCCCACCTGAATTACCACCGGTATTTCTACCTTGAGCAGTTTGATCCTTGACATAACTCGTGGCTTCGCCACTTGTGATGTCATAAGGTCAAACTGCACTTGGGAGGAATAGCAGTCATATTTCTGGTGGGGCCATGGTGTGTGGGTGTCTGTGTGTGTGATATATTATATATATATATATATTTATATATATTTTGCAAGAACGTTAATGCATCAGTTAGGGTTAAAGCGACAAAACTAGGGAAATGTGGCATTAGAGTTTTCAACCCTAACACCCTACCCCAACACCCTGCACAAGCGAAGAGGCATTGGAGGCAGCATTAGGGTCGTCTGCCCTAATGCTCACCCCATTCCATTAGAAAATAAACTGGGTGGATGCAGCATAGCAGAATGGGGTGAGCGTTAGGGTTGATGACCCCAATGCCGCCCTCCCAATGCCTTTTCATCTATGTAGGGTGGGTGGGGGGTGTTAAGGTTGGAAACTCTAATGCCACATTTCCCTACTTTTGTCGCTTTAACCCTAACTTGATGCATTAACAACATTTTTTTGCAACTCATTTCCTTATTTTCTGAGATAATGTAATCATAGCCTAATGTGCCTGTCGTAACACAGGGCCCTCTGGGACTTGTGCGCCAATTCCTCCATAGAACATATATATATGTGAGGCCCTGCACACCCACAGTACCTCAGGCAGCAGCGCAGTGCCACATAGACCCTGCGTTACAATATGTTTGGGGGTGGGAGCGCGGGGTCTGGCACAGTGGCCCACAAACCCTACGCTACGTCTTTACAAGTGGTAGCGCAGGGTCCGAACACAGGCACCGGTACAGTGGCACACAGACCCCGCACTACAACATCAGCACCAGCACAATACCCCAGAGACCCTAGTCAGAAAAGTCCTAATCTTTTTTCGTCATGACGACACAGGATTTCGTCATTTCATGAAATAGAAATCGTCTCACGAGAAAGAATTAGGGCATCTCTCAAAAGAGGATTTAAAAAATAATCTTTTTTCGTGAGCTGTCAAAATCCTTGTTCATGAAACGATTCCTTTTTCGTGAGCTGACAAAATCCTTGATCATCATAGAAACATAGACTTTGACAGCAGATAAGGACTGCTTGGCCCACCTAGCCTGCCCATTTCCCTACCTGTTGGATAAGCTTCAGATCCTAGTTAACCAACAGCCTACTTCCTCCTCTCTCCTACTAGAATTCTTTTATGTCTGTCCCATGCATTCTTGAATTCCCTCACTGTTTTTGACTCCACAACCTCCTCAGGAAGTCTGTTCCATGTATCCACCACCCTCTCTATGAAAACATACTTCTTCACATTGCCACTGAGCCATCCCCCCTCTATCTTCAAATTGTGCCCCCTCGTTCTTGCACATCTCTTTTTCTGAAAGATGCTACCCTCTTGGACTATGTTGTTTCCCTTGAGGTACTTAAATGTTTCTATCATGTCCCCCCACTCCTTTCTTTCCTTGAGGGTATACATATTAAGCTCCTTTAGTCTTTCTTCATATGGCTTCTGGTGCAGACCCTGCACCATTTTAGTTACCCTCCTCTGGACTGCCTCCATCCTGTCTATGTCTTGCGGAGATGGGGTCTCTAGAACTGCACACAGTATTCCACATGGGGTCTCACTATCACCAACTGTCTGTACAGAGGGATAGCAATTTCCTGTTTTCTACTGGTGAGGCCTCTCCCTATGCATCCCAGTATCCCCCAGCCCTCCTTACTGCCTTTCATCACAAAAAAGGATTAGTATCGGGGTCATCTGGTCAGAGAACCCTAATCCCTTTTCGTGATGATAACAAGGTTTGAGAAATAAGCGCACATAAAGAGTAAATGTTTTGCTGAACACCACTCTATTCAGGGACAGAGTTTGACAGGATTCTAATTAACAGACCACTGGCTACATGCTGTAGGTTTCAGCAATTTGTATACTAAGATTTTATAACATATAATATATATTATAAACATATAATAAGATTTTCAAACAAGGTAGGAGTTTAGGTATTAAAGAATTGTTGCAAAACTGTTTTAACAGCACACAGTTGGTAGGGAACTTGCAAGACTTCTAAGTCCTCTTCATGAGGGACTGTGTTCTCGGGGGGGGGATTAACAGAATACAGTGTATAGTTGGTCCTTGTTCTGTATGGATTTCCATCTCCACCAAAATACTGTTGTATCACAGTTCAAAGTCATAGAACGTCATTGTACCCTTCTGTGGTACAACACTTCAGCTTACTGGAAATCCTCGTGGCACCATGTATTAATACCACGCTGCCACGCGTACATCAGTCAGTTGAAGTTCTGAAATGAAACCACCGGCACATTCGATGCTGCCACAGAACACCGTGTGACCACTTTTGTTTGGAAAAAAAAAAAAAAAAAAACTACACACTATAAAAAATACTGGTTGGGCAACCACATGCCTGACCAGCCTGTGTTGCCACCTCAGGCTTCAGATTACATCAGACCTCTTGAACCTCCCTCTCAGTGCCTGATGTTATCAGAACCCCTCTATGGCAGCACAAGCAGTATTCTCTATAGTCTACGTGCACACTGAAAGATAAATCGAAGAGTAGTTTTGTTTTAGAATACTGTGAGCTCAGCTGCATGAGGAATGCATTTAAAAAACTTAGACCAAGTCCCACCAAAACCTCTCCCTATGCTCATGACACCCTGCGAATGAAATGCCCTCCGATGTGGCTCCCCTTAGGTACAGTCCATGACTCGCTCCCCGGGCAGTGATTTTATTTCATAGTCTCTTCAAAAGAAATGGGCGCAGCAGCCGAGCCAAGTACTTCCTAAAACCTGCCACTCAATGCCTGTGACAATAAGGTGGTAATACCAAAACTCCTGAAATCCCACTACCTAAGGAAAAAAAAATAATAAGTCCCCTTAGCATCAGTGCTAAGAAGACTGCCCTAATTCTGCTGCTGCTCTCAGGAAATATACACCCAAACCCAGGACCACAGCAAGCGGCACAAAGTAGTACTGGGAAACAAGGGCAATTAAAGATTGCAGCACTGAACATTAGTAGCCTCATGCCAAAGTTTACCAAATTCCAGGACTGGGTCACACAACACAGACCTGACATTATCAGCTTTACAGAAACTTGGCTCTCCGCTAAAGTACCAAACTTTGCTATCTTGCTTGAAGGATATTCCATCTCTAGGCACGACAAAACTAGTAAAAGGGGTGGTGACAGCTATCTTACCTACATTAGAAACCACCTCCAGGGACATGTACTCCCCAGTTCTCAGAGATCAAGTGATTTTGAAATGCTGGCCTTAAAGATGTTTCTAGGTGCTCAGAGCAAGCCTTTCACCATTGCCACAGTCTACCTACCACCCGGAAAATCAAAGGCCGGTCTAGAAAAAGTAACTGACTTCTTTTGGCCGATGATGCGGAAAAATGAGCTATTTTTGCTAGGGGATTTCAATATAAACTGGCTCCCCCCAGAATCTACTGCCCAAAAGGATCTGATAGCCAGTGTGTATCTTACTCAGATGGTTAAAGGGCCAACTAGAATAAACTACAAGACAGGGAACAGTACTCTTAACGACTGGATTCTGTTCAACCTTCCCTCGGGGATATCCGGTGTCACAGTACAGTACTCCCAGACGCACTGAGTGACCACACACCTGTCCTCTGTACTTGCTCCAACAAAATGGTGAAAGCAGCCCCATCTGTTATTACCAGTAGGGTCCTCCACTGAGATCTCATCACCTCCTTCAAAGCACACCTAGCCCTGACTGACTGGTCGCCAATGGACAACTTACAGTACACTGATTTGCCTTGGATTTTTTTATTGCTAGGTTTAATGCTGCATATAATGTATGGTAGAACGTTGTTATCTACCAAACTCTCATCAGCGTTGTTATACCATCGATGTGACGTCACTTTGTTGTTAACACATCGATGGTACGTCACATCGATGGTATACCAAACTTGTACATACATGTACGCTGCTGTTACCATGACTCCTGCTCCAAAGGACATTCACAGGCTTTCAAACCGCAGTCCAAACTGACACTTTTACCATTTAACAGAGCAAGCAGCAAAACAAATCTAAAAACGTCATCACACAATGGCAGCATAAACTTTCTCATAATCGGAGTGTACTGATCGAATGACTTTCATAGAGCAACAGTCCCCACCCCCACCGCTGGCCATCACAAACAAGCCTGCACTCACCCCCTCTCAATATCCCACTGCTGTTCGCAAAGTAGTTTAAAAAGTAAGCAGTGTAAGGTGGCTATTAAAAACAGTTTTGTTTCCTCCTGTTTTGTGACACTGCAGTTTGCAGCATATTTCAACACATCACAGCACAGCACTTCTGGTTGGTCCATCAACCCATGTGACCAAATGACAGTAAGGAAGTAACTGTTTTGTTTATGACTTCGTGTTATAGTAAAGTGTTTGCTGCTTAAAATTTTAAAGCAAGATTCTTGTTTTTGTTTTGTTTTCTCAGTTGTTTTTGTCATTTAAAATGTCCATTTTCACAGCTCTGCAATGCCTCTTCTCCTGTTAGCAAGGTAACAAGCTAAAGCTCTACTGTTGTGGCTGCAAACGGCACAGGGTAGTAATGTGTTGCAGTGTTTATGTAAAGCAGCTTAGGCACTTCACCGATAACCATACACTATAAAAGACAATGTATGGCCATCGATGAACAACCGCACTGTGCTTGCTTCGAGTGGGTCCCATGGCAACCAAGGTAAACCTCGAGAGCGCAGCTTGAGAGGTTTATCAAAGTTGCCATGGTGATATGTGATATCTTTGCCCCAGTTAGAAAGAGGAAAATCAGGGGGTGACAAAATGGGCAAATCACCAGGTCCCTACTTGAAAAAAAATGAGGGAATATGACAACCTTTGATACAATACACAATTGGAAAGAAGCTGGGGTAACAGCAAAAGTTTCTGGGGTAATATTAAAGACTTGCTCAGGAAAAACTCCATATCACCACCATTGCTGCTTAATATAAACGGTAAGCTTACAAATGACCACCTTATAATAGCAGACACTTTTAATGCAGCATTTACAGACCTGAGAGGTACTCTTCCCCCTGACTATCTGACTTCACAGGTCACACCAGTGCCACAACCCCCAACTCCCACACCCCGCCTGATGAAAAATACCCTCCAATTCTATTTCAAACAAGTAACTTATTCGGAAACCAAAAAATATGTAAAATGGGTACCTGGCAAAACTCGTATGGGCAGTGATTAACAATGACAAGAAAATGGTGGCTCACGTAATGGAGGAGGTAATAGTCCCAATTACTAAACTCTTTAGTAAATCACTCACCATGGCCACCTTCCCGAACCTCTGGAAGATGGCCCTGGTCACCCCAGTACACAAAAGTGAGGATCACTCTAACACATCCAACTACCGGCCCATTTCCATCCTACCCCCTCTGTTCTAGGCTTTAGAGAGGACAGTGTCTGACCAAATGAGTAAATGCCTTCAAAAATACAACTTACAGTGCCCCAAACAACATGGGTTCTGCAAATGTCATAGTAGCTTCATAGTCTTGACTGAGTTTTCAAGCCTCATTCATGAGGCTGTTGACAGTGGCCATTTAGTGGGGTCAATTGTCATAGACCTCACAAAAGCCTTTGACAAAGTTAACCATTGGCTATTACTAGAAAAACTATTAGCGCTTGAACTGCCCCCTGTCTCTGTAGGATGGTTCAGAAAGTACCTCTCAAGCAGAACTCAATGTGTCAAAATAGGTTCAACCCAGTCCAGCGCCAGGAGGGTCT
Organism: Neoceratodus forsteri; assembly: GCA_016271365.2. Taxonomy (NCBI): domain Eukaryota; kingdom Metazoa; phylum Chordata; order Ceratodontiformes; family Ceratodontidae; genus Neoceratodus; species Neoceratodus forsteri. The sequence goes on from CM057450.1 coordinate 1,508,406,423, forward strand.
CTCTGGGGGCTCCCCAAGTGTCCATCCTGGGTCCCCTGCTGTTTAGCCTATTTTTAAACATCCTACCTGAGACCTGCTTGTCCAAAATCATACTCTACGCTGATGACGCCGTTGTTGTCAGTCACAACCCTCAACTAAAGCAACTTTCCAAGGACTTACAAAACAGTTTCCAATAGCTGGAGGACTGGTTTAGCAGTTACAAACAACTGCTCAACTATAAAAAAAACTAAGACAATGTTGTTCTCTAGCCCACATGCCAACAAGAAAAATTTCCAGCTGAACATAATTGATAAAATGAGTGAGGCTCTTGAACAAGTTCATACGTTTAAATATCTTGGGGTGCATCCGGATGATACCCTCTCCTTCACCATCCCCACAGAAACACAGACTTTGATGGCAGATAAGGACCGCTTGGCCCACCTAGTCTGTCCATTTCCCTACCTACAGGATAAGCTGCAGATCCTATTTAACCAACAGCCTATTTTTTCCTACCCCCCTACAAAAATTGCCTTATGTCTGTCCTGTTCTTGAATTCTCCCACAGTTTTAGACCCCACAACCACATTGCCCCTGAGCCGTACCCCTCTCTATCTTCAAATTGTGTCCCCTTGTTCTTGTACATCTCTTTTTCTGAAAGATGCTACCCTCTTGGACTTAGCTGATTCCACTGAGGTACTTAAAAGTTTCTATCATGTCCCCCTTCTCCCTCCTTTCCTCAAGGGCATACATATTAAGCTCCTTTAGTCTCTCCTCGTATGGCTTCTCTTGCAGACCCTGCACCATTTTAGTTGCCCTCCTCTGGACTGCCTTCATTCTGTCTATGTCCTTGCGGAGATGGGGTCTCCAGAACTGGATGCAGTACTCCAGATGGAGTCTCACCAACTGTCTGTACAGAGGGATAACAACTTCCTGTTTTCTGCTGGTGATGCCTCTCCCTATACATCCCTATATCCCCCGAGCCCTCCCTACTGCCTTCTCACACTGCTTGCTAACCTTATGGTCATCTGATATGATTACCCCCAGGTCCCTTTCCATTTTTGTTGTTGTTACTACCTCTCCCCCCATTGTGTAATCTTCCCCTGGGTTTTTGTTTCCCAGGTGCATTATTCTGCACTTCTTTGCATTGAATCCAAGCTGCCATACTTCTGACCATTCCTCCACCTTGCCAAGTCCCTTCTCATCCTTTCCACACCTCCTTGTGTATCAACCATGTTGCAGATCTTTGTGTCATCTGCAAAGAGCCATACTTTTCCTTCCAGTCCCTCTGCAATATCACTTATAAAGACATTAAAAAGGACTGGACCCAGTACTGAACCCTGCGGTACCCGCTAGCAACCCTCTTTCTTCAGAGTGGACTCCATTTACAATTACCTTTGTGTCCTGTTATCCAGCCAATGTTTTACCCAGGCTACCACCCTGGGACCCACTCCCAGGCTGGTTAATTTGACTATTAATTTTTGTGTGGGACTGTGTCAAATGCCTTGCAAAGTCTAGGTAGGCCATGTCCACAGCCCTCCCTGGTCTACTACTTTGTCACCCAGTCAAAGAAATCAATCAGATTCATTCAACATGACCTTCCCATGTGAACCCATGCTGCCTTGGGTCCTGTGCCCACTGGCCTTTAGATACTCAACAATTCTTTCCTTCAGAAGTGATTCCATCACTTTCCCTACCACAGAGGTCAAACTGACAGGTCTGTAGTTTCCTGCCTCTGTCTTGCTCCTACTTTTATGAAGGGGAGTCACATCTGCCTTCTTCCAGTCCTCCGGTACCACACCATCCTCCCATGATTTGTTAAAAAGGGTAGTCAGTGGTGTCACTAGTTCTCTCCTTAATTCTTTTAGAATTCTGGGGTGAATTCCATCAGGCCCCATTACTCTGTCCACCTTCAGTATTAGGAGTTCTTTCAGAACCCTTTCTTCTGTGAAAGGACTGGGATCGACGCCCCCTATCAAGAGTGTTTCTGTTAACTGGATTAGGCACCTCCCCCTCCTCCTCTTTTGTGAATACTGAGCAGAAGTATTCGTTCAGTATCCCTGCTTTTTCACTGTCCCTCTCTGCCCACCCACCGTCCATTCTCTTCAGCTTCACTATCCCTCCCTTAGTCTTTCTACGCTCCCTGATATACCTATAAAAGGTTTTATCCCCCTTCTTAACAGAGTTTGCTATCTTTTCCTCAGTTTTGGCCTTTGCTATTTTGACTACCCTCCCTACTTCCTTCTGCCTTAACTGGTACAGTTCTCTGTCCTACTCCTTCTGTGTTTCCTTATACTTCCTAAATGCTATGTTTTTCTCCCTAAACTTCACCGCCACCTCTTTTGAGAACCATAGTGGCTTTTTCTTTTGTTTTGATTTATTTGTTTCACACACAAAGGCTTGTTGCCTCTGTGATGGCAGTTTTGATGTTTCCCCATTATTTTTCCACCCCTCCTTCTAGCCTGTTTGCTAGTGCTTTTCTAAAGCACTCTCCCATCTTGCCAAAGTCAGCCCTCCTGAAGTCCGGAACCGTCACTTTTGTATGGCTTGACTCTGTTGCCGAGTTTATCGTGAACCACACTGTTTGGTGGTCACTTGTTCCCAGATGGCTACCCACTTCTAGATCTGAGATCCTCTCACTGTCCCCATTTGAGAGTACGAGGTCTAAGATTGCTCCCTCACGAGTGGGTTCCAAAACTAGCTGTCTGAGGCATGCCACCAGAAGGGCATCGAGAATGGCCCTGCTTTTGGATGTGGCTGCAGCAAAGGTGCTCCAGTTAACATCTGGCATATTAAGGTCCCCCATCAACAGTATCTCCCCATTCTCTGCCATCCTAAGGATGCCTTCTATCATATCCTTGTCCATTCCCTTCCCCTGACATGGGGGTCTGTATACAACCCCTGTGCGGACTGTAGTGCCATTTCTAGTCTCTAAGGTGACCCACAGTGCCTCCTCTCCTCCATGTTTACTCTTTTGTTTAGCTGCCATAGACCATTTAGTCAAAACTGTTAATGCCTAGCTACGCATTCTATACAAACACAGACATTACCTTGCCCCCTAGAGCACTGTACCCCACAGTCACCAGCTCTGTACTGTCTGTAGTCGACTATGGGTTGGTAGTATACAGTGCTGCCTCTGAAATGGTTCTTAAACGTGCTAAAATTTCTCTAAACAAAGCATGCCATCTTGTCCTGGGTGCAGACAAGCTCACCCATATGTGTCAACTGTATGCCCAGACAAACTGGCTCAACCTGATGAGGTGGGTAAAGTACCAGGTCTGTCTCCAGGGAAAAAAAGACGCTACTAAGCACCCCCACCATCCTCAGTTTACTGCAGTTCTCCCAATCACAGCATTTCACCAGAGGCAAAGCATATAGCTCACTCCTAGCCCCTTTCAGGAGAACCTCATTTGCACAGCGATCTTTTGCCTACAGAGCCCCACAGTGGCTCAACAAGCTCCCCTGCTGAACTAAGCAATGTTACAAGTATTAACATATTTAAAAAGGATTTAAAATTTCACCTTGTCAGCACTAATGGCTGTGATTGCTTCCCTGAAACCTAATCTTTCACTTCACACATGCACTTACTGTTTCCCTCTCCCAATTCGACCTAGGTTGTACCTCCCTCCACTGCACTGACACGATGTAGCAATAACAATTCAAACAACATGAAGTCTTGCTGTATTCTGACTATTGCAGTTAGGTCCTGCCTTTCCACTGCCCCGGAGAACAAAAAGTTAAACTTTCCATGGCCAGCATGGACTGTTCACCCCGCGAGCTCGGCTGAAGCCCCTGTCTGCTGTTGTTTAAACTCCAACCGTCAGATTCTTTACTCCGCCTCACTGAACAGTCGCTCCTGAGATTTCTCCTTTGCTTGGTTCGAAAAAGTCGGTTAAAGTGTCATTTTTCGCTCGGTTTCTACCGAATTTCTGCTACCGAATCTGTCAGTTTAAGTCTCTCTCTGTGGTACCATGAGTACTAGATAGGTTTTGCATCTAGTTTCTGTGTAGAACTTGTAAATGTCAGGGTCAGTTTAGGTAAAAAAAAGTTTGTGAATTTACTTAGAGTGTGGTAACCGGTCCGTAACGCTTCTTAAAAAAAAAAAAAAAACAGATTTTATTACGTTTTTTTCCAAGACCCGTAACACGGGCAGGAACCAATAGGAGAGTCTTGCCTGGTGGATTGCCGAAAAAAGGGTAAGTTTTGGATAGGATTGGCCAAGTCTGAGAAACCCAAGAAAAAAAACTAGGCCCACTGGGTTTCAACAATGCAGTGTGTGTGGGGGAGCCTTTGCTAAGGCTGATCCCCCCACCACCTGTGTTTATTGTCTGGGGTTTGACCACCTCGATTCAGACTGCCAAATTTGTAAGAATTGTCCCAAAGCTACCCTGGATAAGAGAGTAGGTAGACTGAGGGAAAGGGAGGCCGAGAAGTCCACTGACCCGGATGGCCAGCCTGGTTCGGTTCCGACCAAACCAGAAGGAGTGCCCTCTGACCAGGATGATACTTCTTCGGACAAGAGGAGAGCCAATTCTGAGGAGTCGGTTCCAGTTAAAAGAAAAAGAAAAGATAAATCGTCCAGTTTGGATCCAGAAATTCATACTCCGACCGCTGATAAGATAGCCAAGGCGATAAAAATAGTGCAATCGCTTACTTGGGTTCCAGCCGAACCGGCACCCTCTGGCAGGGGTTCAGTTCGGTCAGTTCCCTCGGTTCCGGATTACACTTCAGAAAAATTTTATGAACCAGATGAGGAGGAGGGGGTGTATGAGGATGGTGATTATGAAAGTCTGGATGTGCCTATTGACCCGGACATCTCCCCAGACAGACCTTCAGGTGTTTCTTCTCCTAGGCTTTCTGAGTCCCCATCCCACTTTATGTTTTACAAAAAAGTGGCTGAAACCCTCCAGCTTCCAATGGAAGAAGCAGTAGAGGATCAGGAGGAGCCTGATTTTGTTGAAATGATGGACATTCCAGAGTCCAGGAGACTGTCTATTCCCCTCCATAAATCTTTTGGGAAACAGACTAATATAATTCTTAAGACTCCTAACTCCATACCTTCTGTGGACAGACGAATGGACTAGAGGTACACTCTTTCAGGCTCAGACACAGAGTTCCTTTCTCAGCAATGCAGCCATGTTGAGGTAGTGCAGGCTGCTGCCTGTGATAAGGCAAATATCCCCTTGGCATCACATCCCCCAGCTAAGGACTCCAGGAGGATTGATGCCATGGCAAATAAGCAGTACATGGCAGCATCTTTGGGACTCAAGCAAGTTAACTATATGGCCTACACAGCTAGATACCAGAAGTCTAGATGGGACACTGTGCTAGCTCTGGCTAAACAGGCCCCTGACCAGCTTGCCAAGAAGCTGGAGCAGGTGGCTGCAGATGGGATTGAGGCATCCAAGGTGCAATTTCATGCTGCTGTGGACTCCAATGATGTTTCATCAAGAGTCATGGCTACATCTGTGGCCCTTCGGAGGATGGCTTTCCTCAGATGTACTAGCCTATCACAGGATACCCAGGCTAAGGCCATGGATTTCCCTGTTATTGGTAATTCTCTGTTTGGGGAGCAAACAGAGAACTACATGAAAAAGATGGACGAGTACAGGACCACCTACAGGAGTGCTCAGGTCAAAGAAAGGCAAGCCACTCCTCAAAGGCAGCAGTCCAGGGGCAGGGATAGGCCTTTTCACCAAGCCCAGGCCTCCTCTTCTTATGCTCAGAGGGGGTTCTTCAGAGGGAGAGGCAGATGGGGAATGAGCAGGCCTGCATCCACTCCTCAGCCTAAAGCCCCTGCCAAGCAGACACCCTGATGGGTCTGCCTGGGCCAATTCTCCAATACCTGTTGGGGGCAGGCTGGCTTACTTTGTCCAGGACTGGAAGTCTCTGACATCAGACAAGTGGGTCCTGGAAGTAGTAAGCCAGGGACTGGTTCTCAGCTTCATAACATTTCCCAAGATGAGAACCAGATCCTTTCCACCTGCAAATCCATCAGAGACCCTTGCCCTAGAGGCAGAGGTTTCTTCCCTCCTGGCTCTCAGAGCCATAGAGAGGGTTTCCACCCTACACAAGGGCAAAGGATTGTACTCCAGGTACTTCCTAACCCCCAAAAAGACAGGAGAATGGCGGCCCATGCTGGACCTAAGATATCTGAACAAGCACCTTTTAAAACCAAAATTCAAAATGGTGACTCTGGGAATAATCCTGCCCTCTCTAAGGCCAGGGGATTGGCTAACCTCCCTGGACCTCAAAGATGCCTATTTTCACATTCTCATCAGGTGCTCCCACAGAAAGTACCTCAGGTTCTAGTTGCCCTCAGGCCACTATCAATTCAGAGCAATGCCCTTTGGCCTAACATCAGCCCCAAGGGTTTTCACAAAGTGCCTGGCAGTAGTGGTTGCTCTCCTAAGGAGAAAAAAGATCTCCATCTTTCCATACTTGGGCGACTGGCTCATAGTGGGTCAGTCTACAGACCAAGTCAAGTCACATTTGCAAATAACTCAGCAAGTGCTCACTTCCCTAGGATTCCTCCTCAACCTTCCAAAGTCAGTTCTCGAGCCAGTACAGCTCCTCACCTTCATAGGGGCAGAGCTGGATACAGTAAGGGCAAGAGCCTTCCTTCCTCTGGACAGGGCAAGGACCCTTACGGAACTGGCCTCTTCATTCACCCTACAGGTGTCTCGACCAGCTAGGCATTTTCTGCGGCTTCTGGGCCACATGGCAGCCTCCACAGCAGTGGTCCAGGGAGCAAGATTCCAGATGAGGGACATTCAGTTCCACTTAAGAGCCTTCTGGTCCCAAAGAAAGGATTCCCTTACCAAACTAGTCCCAGTGACTTGAACCCTGATCCAGGCTTTGCAATGGTGGCAGGATCAGGACAATTTGAGACAAGGAGTTCCTTTTGTCACTCAGTCTCATTCAGTGATACTCACCACAGATGCCTCCCTGCTGGGCTGGGGAGCCCACCTGGGGGATCTTACCACCCAAGGGTTGTGGTCACCTCAAGAATCTCTGCTCCACATCAATCTCTTGGAACTCAGAGCAGTGTTTCTGGCACTGCAAGCCTTTTCCAAATCTGTACAGAACAAGGTGGTCCAGATCAGAACAGATAACACCACCACAATGTGGTACATCAACAAGCAAGGAGGCACTCGGTCTATGGTCTTGTGCACAGAAGCAATGAAGCTGTGGTCCCTGGCCTATTCCCTGCAAACCTCTCTGATAGCAATTTACCTCCCAGGGAAGGACAATGTCCTAGCAGATGCTCTCAGCAGGATATCCCAGGGCCATCACGAATGGACCCTAGATCCCCTAATTTGAAAGAGATTTTCTCGAGATGGGGCACTCCAAAGATAGATCTTTTTGCAGCCCCAATCACCAACTTCCTCTCTTTTGTTGCAGACCCCCAGTCTTGGGCTCAATCCCCCTGGATGCTCGGATTCTGAATTGGGAAGGGAAATGTCTGTATGCTTTCCCCCCTTCCCTCTCCTGTTCAAGGTGTTAGTCAAGATAAGGTCACAACCATGCAAAGTGATTCCGATTGCTCCAGACTAGGCCACACAGCCCTGGTACCCCCGTTGCTGTCCTTAGCAGTCCACCTTCCCCTGTCTCTTCCCAAGAATTACAACCTGTTGACATCCTCTCAAGGGAGGATTTGGTACCCGAACCTCATGTCTCTCAGTCTCAAGGCATGGCTCTTGAAGAGTTAGAGTTTGCTGATCTGCATCTTTCTCAAGGGGTTCTGGATATCCTTAAGGCTTCTCGAAAGCCTTCCACTAGAAAGACCTACAATTCCAAATGGAAAAGGTTCACTATTTGATGTTCTAATAAGGATATTTCTCCAGAATCTGCTGGGTTGCCTACGGTTCTGGACTATATGGTCCATCTCAATGGCCTAGGCCTTAGGCCAGCTACACTTAAAGTGCATTTGGCAGCTGTTTCTGCCTTCTTGTCAGTAGGCAAGCCCTCTCCTCTGTCGGCCCATCCTGTGTTTTGTAAGTTCTTCAAGGGATTGCTGCACACCAATCCCCCCTTTAGGGACCCTGCTCCTGCTTGTGACCTTAATGTTTGCATTGCTCATCTTATGCAACCACCTTTTGAGCCTTTGTCCTCTGCAGAGCTTAAGTACTTGACTTGGAAAACGGTGTTTTTGGTAGCCATTACCTCTGCCAGGCATATCAGTGAATTGCAAGCCCTGTCAGTGGAGCCTGATTTCATCTCTTTCCATAGAGATAAAGTGGTCCTAAGAACTAACAGGAAGTTTTTGCCTAAGGTGGTTTCAGTTTCCACCTTAACCAGTCTATGTCTCTCCCTTTTTCTTCACTGACCATTCCTCCTCTGGAGAGAGGAGGCTGCACAGCTTGGATGTTAAAAGGGCCCTCAGCTACTACATAGAGTGCACCAAGGGTCACAGGTTTGAGTTCCTCCAATTGTTCCTCACATATGGAGAGGTTGGTAAGGGCAAACCTGCCACCAAGAGATCTACTGCCAGGTGGATTGTCTCTTGTATACAATTCTGCTATGAAAAACTAGGTAGAACTCCACCCTCAGGCCTGAGGGCTCACTCTACTAGAGGTACAGCTGCTTCCCTGGCTGCTGCCAGGGATATTCCTATCTTAGAAATTTGTCAAGCAGCCACTTGGAAAACAGTCCATACATTCACCAAGCATTACTCTCAGGATATCCTGGCTAAGAGTGATGCTCGGTCTGGCACATCAGTACTTCAGAGCCTATTCCTAAAGTAGGTTCTGTCCCTCCTCCATGGAGGTACTGCTTGGTAGTCTGCAATAGTCAGAATACAGCAAGACTTCATGTTGTTTGAAGAAAAAAATACTCACCTTAGTAATGTTGTTTCTTCTAATGGAGTCTTGCTGTAGTCTGACTCCCCCCCACCTTCCCTCTCAGAACCTGGTTTTTGGGATGTGGGTGGGCAGGAGCAGTGTTGGCACCCTAGGGGTGTCCCTTTTTTCACCCTCCTTTATTTTGGATGAGTGTTGTGTTTTGGGATGTGTTTTGTTTTTTGGGGTTTCCGGACTTGAGTCTTTGCTTTGAAACCAAAAAACCCTTTTATATAAATTTAGTTGCCAGTTGGCTAGTGTGAGTTTTACAGTTTCCACAGAGAACTTCTAGTGAGTACTGCTCGTAAAGATCTGACGGTTGGAGTTGAAACAACAGTAGAGAGGGGCTTCAACCGAGCTCGCGGTGAACACTACATGCTGGCCATGGAAAGTTTAACTCTTTGTTCTCCAGGGCAGTTGAAAGGCAAGACCTAACTGCAATAGTCAGAATACAGCAAGACTCCATTAGAAGAAACAACATTACTAAGATGAGTAATTTTTTCTTTCCTTCTCCCTTCCCATACCATATATGTCCTCTCTGCACTATACCTGCTCCACTCCCCACCCCAGTTCTACCCACATTTCCTCCCCACCTGCACTCCACCTTGTTTACCATACTTTAAGCTAATCACTGATGTCAAACCCTAACTTTCAGGGTGCTTGTGAGTACTTGAGCACTTCCTTAGACTGTGATCACTGCTGCCATGTAACAATATGCGGACTACGTAATTCGTAATGACTATATAATTCCCCAACTGATGTTCCACTACTTGTTTTCTTGTTGCACACTGTTGAGTTCTGTTAATTGTTGTTTTATGTAATTTGACATGGAACCTTTGTAAATGAGCTTGTAGCTCAAAGTTGGTTCTGAAACTTAAATAAATAAATATATAACAGCACTTTAACATCAGAAGGGATGCAAGGTCCATCATGTCAATCCCCCCCCCCACACACACACACTTTATATGCAGGGATGACAAAATATATTTTAGCAAACATACTGTATACTAGTACATGGAAAGTCCCTGAAGTATTTAGGGAGATATGGGAAAAAGATCAATCACAGGTGTATGACCGGACACCAGTGGCATTATGCGCATCATTTAATGGTGCCAGCAGGGAAAGATGGGGCATGTCGATAAAGGTGTGCACTCTCAGAGGTGCTGGATTATGCAGTGTGCTTCTTTATGTTTGCTCTTGGTACCAGTGATGGCAATCGGATGGATGTGATGCACTGGGCAATAAGGAGTGCTCAGTGTTGATGGCAGGTGAGTGGGCTGGCTAGCAGGGGTCTTTTCAAGATTGGATTCTGAAACAAAGAAAGACTAAGAAAGAAGTGCATTATTTTCAAGTTGTAAAAAATGAACTTTCCCACTGAACTGGACCAGCAAGTCACCATGCACGTCACGACATAACCACAAGACCACCAGGTATTTAAAACATTGTACTGCACTGCAGTTTGGTATCCAGTTAGATCTTAACATGATTTCTGCAGTTTTAAGTTAAAGAAATGAACAAAATCATAGCCTAACATGTGAACTGATCAAAATAATACACACTGACTCATGGTTTTGATCATTTTGTAACGGGTGGTCGACAGCCCCCCCTCCCAGAGAGAAGAGCATCCTGTGAGACACTCAAGCTTCCTCTGGCCCCTGAGGATTAAGCTTTGAGTGACCCCCAGAACCAAACACCCCAACAACTCCATGACTTCCTAATCCCCACTTAGTCCCACTGGACACTGGTCTTGGCATGAAAATGTGCCTACCCGGTGCCAGATTACTTTCCATTTGTAGTGCTTTAGGTACGGGAAGAGGGTTTTCAAGTAAAGATCTTGATTTGCACTTTCCTTTTTTTTTTTTTTGTTTTATAAATTAGTATTTTTATTTAATATACCAAATTGTATATGTTGCAAGCTGTACCTAAATTAGCATATTTCATTGTTTTATAGATGCATATTTTGAGGCATCTGTGAATTCAACTGATATAACATGCTTACAGTATTTTGAATGGAGCATCTTTTTAAAGCTAATTTCCCAATTCCCCCACCACCCACCCGCCATGGCCCACTCTTCAGGCTCTCATGCCAAACCCCCCATCCACCCAGATGGTGACAGCTTCTGCTGCTTATCGCCCATCAGTCCCTTAGGTCTGACATTGACGGGCACACCTGTTGATTCTGACCCGATCACCGGTGGGTTTCTCAGGAACGATCTGTGCTGCGTGACCTGGCGCGGCATAGGGAAGCCTTCTCGAGGACGTCATCCAAGGGCATGGCAGCCATTTTTCCTCCCCCCACTGGCTGTGTGTGCTTGCATCTGGCCTACTGGGGAGAGCCCGACAGCATGTGGTCACCCACACCGTCATTGGCACTATCACCAGTCACCACCAGGGCCGTGAACAAATGATTCAACAGCCCCCAACCCACCCACCCACCTCGGGAGGACAGTATCCAAGAGATGCTCTTGAGCCCTCCTTACCAACCTCCTCTGCTCCTGATGTCCCGGCTCTGGGCAGGAACCTGGGTCGCCAGCGTGCCAGAGCAATCCCCATTGCTCGGCACCATGAAGCCAGCTCATTTCCTGATTTTTAAAGCTGACTTTGGTACCGAACGATGCCAGGATTCAACTAACAAGGCTTTTGTTTGTTGAACGCTGGCATCGATTGGTACCAAAACCCAATTAAAAGAACTTCACAGAGGGGCGCCCACATGAGGTAAGGAAGCTCCCTGATTCTGTTTAGGAGCACAATTGATATTCAAGAAAGGTGCTCTTTAAAGGAACACTGAAAGCACTGCATTTCTAGCAAATGATCATAATTAGTTTCTGAGACAGAGAGCCTGATTGTTTACTACTGCCGACATTCATGTTTGCTGTAGAAGATGCCACGCCACTCTTATCAATCAATTTTTTTTTTTTTACTGAAAAGTATGTGTGCAAAAATTCCCGTTTTCTCAAATGTCCAGCTGTACAGATATTTGTTGTAGCTGAGAACGGAGTACATAACTGAATAAGTTAACACATTATACAGAGACATGAGGAATAAATATAATGGAATATATATAGTCCGCTAAACCTAGTGTACATCAGAGGAAACTACAGATGACTGACATGGTCACTACAAAACAGAAGATTATATACAGGGAAAACATTTAGTACAAAGGCGAATAATCCTTAGGAACAGGGTTGGTTGGAATACACCCCAAGCAGCGACTAGGGATCTGGAGGCAAACATAAGGAGCAAGAGAACATCAGGCCAGAAAAGGAGGGGAGGGAATTGGGAGTGGATGAAGACGTAGGGGGGAGTTTGATGAAGGGAATATAAACCAAAATTGTAGTTTATTCAAGGGGGTGGCTGCCAGGAGCATACACAAGTGGTAGTTTTAAGGAGGTGGTTCCTGAGGGTGCAGTTGAAGAAACTGATTGAGCTACAAGCATGAATTTCAGGGGGCAGTTTGTTGTAAAGTTTGGAGTCCTTATAAGTAATGAAATTCTGTGCATGACTGGTGTGGTAAAAAGGGATGTCGAAGATGTGACAGGAGGCCCCTTTTGTACTGCGCTTGGGGACCGATTTGGGGAAAAGGGAGGTGACACTTGCCGGCAACAGGTTTACAGTTTGTGATCCAACAGTCGCCATTCATTTCAGTGACTGCTCTTTGAACTTTTTATGGCACTTCATCTGCAAAACAAAGTGTAATTTAGACAGCCTTGGATTGCTACTTAAAGAGGATGTGGAGTTTAGAGCAACTCAAAATCTGAGAGCCCATAAACGCTATTTCAAACCAGGTATTGAAGCCTACCTGTGCCTGTAGGCGTAAGCAGTCCAAAGATATGCATGTCTAAACCAGTCATAAATTTAAATTGGGCAGTGGCCCTGGCATGGAAAAGAAAATTACTTACTATAGTAATCTTGTTTCTTCCAAGGGAATCTTACTGTATTCTGACTTTTTGCAGTGTGGTCTCACCATAAGACTGCCCCAGAGCCGAAATGGTTACTAGAACCTATGCTAATCATGGAATGTTAGGCTCGAGCTCGGTTTTCAAACCACTGTCCCTGGTAAACATTCTACAACCATTAGATTCTTACAGAGCAGAGTTAATAACAAGCTATCTAAACTATACTAATAATTAACTAACAATTTAACAACACCCAACACCAGCTATTCCCCTTTATTCAAAAACATGGGCTACACTAAGACTCAAGTCACTTAAGCCCAAGAAAGAAACACCCAAATGCTTTGAAAAGCATGAACAGCTGTGTTGCAGTGCCTATAGATTCCAACAGGGGAGGAAGGGTGGGAGCTCAGAATACAATAAGACTCCCTTGAAAGAAACAAGATTACTATGGTAAGTAATTTTTTTCTCAAACCCCAGGAAATCTTAATGTATTCTGACTTTTGCAGACTACCAAGCAGTACTTTTGGAGGAGGGTAGAGAATCTATTTAGGAAACAGGTTCTGCAGTACCAAACCTGACATCACTTCTTGCCTGGGTATCCATGCTGTAGTGTTCAGTAAAGATGTGAACTGTTTTCCAGGTAGCTGCTTTGCAGATTTCCAACAAAGGGATATCTCTCGCAGCTGCTATAGAAGCAGCTGTACCCCTTGTAGAGTGGGCCCTGAAGCCTACAGGAGGTTCTTTACCCACTTTGCTATAGCAAAATTGGATGCGGGCAACAGTCCTCTTTGAGGTAGGTTTGCCCTTCCCTACTTCTCCACTGCTCAGGAAGAGCTTCTATCCTACCTGTGCCCCTTTGTGTGATGCAAGTAGTAGCATATGGCTCTCTTGATAACAAGACTATGTAGTCTTCTCTCCCCTGAACAGGAATGATCAGTGAAGAAGACTAGCAAAGTCATGGACCGATTAAGGTGGAAGTCTGAAACCACCTTAGGAAGGAATTTCCTATTGGTCTTAAGGACCACTTTGTCCCTGTGGACTGCTATATAGTCCAGCTCTGTGGACAATGCCTGGAGCTCGCTGATCCTCCTGGCTGAGGTGATGGCTACCAGGAACTCTGTTTTCCGTGTCACATACTTAAAGGGGGTACTGTCAGCTTTGCCCCTCCGTTTGCTTCACAATAACATTTGTGTGCCTCTTGGCACAAACCTTACGAACAATTACTGTAGAATGCCCCTTCATGCCTGAAAAGTCCCACTTTGTAGCTATTTTTTACATTATAAATTGCCTGCTCGGTCCGATTGTAAATCGCGCACCTACCAGAAGCAATCACCGGTCAGGAATGCGCGTCTGCCAGGAGCGCGGTCCAAAACTGCATTTTTTTCACGGGCCTAGTAAAGAAACAAGCTCCATCAGTCCATTATGGGACTCCAGATGCATTGTGGGATCTCCACAAACAAACCAAGCACTCCAAGTTGTACAAATAAGTTTTAGCCCGGAGTCAAAATCCCGCACATGCACAAGAGCAGCACATTCTTGTGCTTGAGCGGGATCTTTTGCTAAGTCCACTCCTGTGCATGCGTGTTATTTCGTCTGCAGGTTAAAACTTTTATTTGTACAACTTGGAGTGCTCGGTTTGTTTGCGGAGATCCCACAACATATTTGGATGACCATAATGAACTGATGGAGCTTGTTTTTATACTTGGGTCATGAAAAAAAAAAATGCAGTTTCGGACCGCGCTCATGGCAGATACACGTCCCCGACTGGTGACTGCTTCCGGTAGGCGCGCGATTTATAGTCGGACCAAGCAGACAACTTATAAGGTAAAAACAGCAAAATAGGTATAAAGTGGGTCTTTTCAGGCATGATGGGGCATTCTAAAGTAATCGTTCGTTAGGTTTATGCCAAGAGGCACACTCATGTTATTGTGAAGCAAACAGAGGGGCAAAGCATACAGTGTCCCTTTAAGCTCGGCTGAGGACAAGGGTTTGAATGGTGGCTGCATTAGCTGGCTAATGCAAATACTGAGGTCCCATACAGGGGTGGGTACCCTGTGAGGGGGATGCAAATGCAACAGACCCTTGAAAAACTTCCTGAATACCTGGTTAAAGGTCGGGGTGCTCCCTTCCCCGCAGAGAGGTATGCAGAGACAGCTGCTAAGTATACTTTGAGGGTGGAAGGCTGCAGGCCCAAAGAATGCAGATGTGTCAAGTAGTCCAAGACTACTGATAAGCCAGCTTGGCAGTGATCTATCTGCCTTTCTCCACACCAAACAGAAAACCTCCTCCATTTGGATGAATACGTCTTTCTAGTGGAAGGCTTTCTAGACACCCTGAGGACCTCCAGCACATCTTCCGAGAGGTGAAGGTCAGCATACTCTAAGTCCTCAAGAGCCAAGCTCTGAGTCTGAGGTACTGTAGGTTGGGATACAGGACTCTGCCCTAGGAGGAAGTCAGAAGATTGTGCCTCCTGGGTAGGGACATTGGTTTGGAGATTGACAGGGTCAGTAGCAGGAAGTACCAGGGTTGTCTGACCCAGACTGGAGCAATGAGAATCACTGTTGCTGGCTGAACCCTGAGTTTGTTCAGTACTCTGAGCAGCAAGGGGAATGGTGGGAAGGCATACAGAAACTTCCCTGTCTCATCTAGCAATAATGCTTCTAGAGGCACTGTGCATAGTGCAGGGGGTCTGCAACAGAACAGCTGCAACTGATGATTGTCTGGGACTGCGAAGAAGTCCACTCCTGGGGTGCCCCACCTTTTGAACACTACCTGCAGGGCCTGCCTGTTCAGTGACCACTCGCGGTGGTTCTGGTTGATTCTGCTGAGGGCACCTGCTAGGATGTTGTCCTTCCCTGGGAGAAGAACTGCTGAGAAGGAGATCCCCAGTGAGTAAGCCAGGTTCCATAGCTTCATGGCTTCTGTGCACGGGGGGTGGAGGGGTGGAGACCTTGTGCCCCCCTTGCTTGTTAATGTAGTACATTGTGGTTGTATTGTCTGTTCTGACTTGAGCCACCTTGCCCTGCAGCACTGCACTGAAGGACTGAATGCCCAGATAAACTGCCCCAAGTTCCAGCAGGTTTATGTGGAGAAGAGACTCCTGCTGGAGCCAGGTACCATGGGCAGTATGCTCCCCTAACTGGGTACCCCACCCTAGGAGGGAGGCATCTGTTGAAAAACTGCTGATGGAGGTTTCTGGATTAAAGGCACCCCTTCCCTGAGGTTGCCCTTTTCTTGCCCCATTGCAATGCTTGGAGCAGGTTTCCCATGACTGGCACCATTTTTGACAGGGAGTCCCTTTTCTGAGACCAGTGAGCCCTGAGATGGAACTGAAAATCTCTCATCTGGAACCTTGATCCAGACACTGTTGCTGTTGATGCGGCCATGTGACCCAGCAGCTGGAGGAAAATGTCTTGCTGGTCTGGGGCTATGGAGCTGAAAAGAGTCTGCCAGCTGTACCAGATTGTCCACCCTTCCCTGGGGGGGGGGAAGGCTCCTCCTCTTAGGGTATCCAGTTCCACCACTATAAACTCCCAAGACTTGAACAGGGGTTAGCACTGACTTCTGGTTTGCCAGGAAGCCCAGTGCCTTCAGTGTGTCTTGAGTAGTGGATAGTGCCTCCTGTACCTGTTGAGAAGACTGACCTACCATCAGCCAGTCATCCAAATATGGGAAGCCTGAGACCCCCTCCCGCCTCCTTCGTGTGCCACCACCACTGCTAGGCACTTAGTGAACACCCTTGGAGCAGAGGTCAGGCCAATGGGCATGGCCCTGAACTGGCAGTGGCCCAATGGCAATCTGAACCTGAGGTACTTTCTGTGCGATTGGTTGATGGGAATGTGGAAATAGGCATCCTTTAGATCCAGGGATGCCAAACAGTCTCCCTGTCCTAGTGTGGGGAGAATAGTAGCCAGAGTGACCATCTTGAACTTTGGTTTTGTCAAGTGTTTGTTTAAAAATCTGAAATCCAGAACGGGTCACCACTCCCCTGTTTTCTTTAGAGTGAGGAAGTATCTTGAGAAGAGACCCTTTCCCCTTTGAGCCAAGGGAACAGGTTCTGTTGCATGGTCCTGAAGAAAAAATTACTCACCTTAGTAATGTTGTTTCTTCTAATGGAGTCTTGCTATATTATAGACATTAGCAGTTTGTTCCAGCTCTAGAACTGCCCCGGAGTGAAATGGTTAAAACCATTCCAAAATAGAATTTTGGCACGAGAGCAGCTCTATCTGTGTCCTTTCAAACTTGAACTGTCAGATCTTTACGAGCCAAACTCACTAAGGTCTGTGTGGAAGCTGTAACCTACACTAGCCAAATGGTTACCTAAATAATAACAACCATTGATGGTCCCAACACCCAAGACTCAAGTCAGAGGACCAGAAATACTAACACCATTCTAATAATATGAAATGGAACATAAGTATAATAAAACACACACACGTGCACATACACACCCCAAAGTCCCAAAGGGGACAAAATGCTAACAGGACATAAGTAGTGCCCACACTAAGTTGCCCGCCCCCACCAAGTAGAGGTTCTGAGAGGGGCAGGTTGGGAGGTCTATAATATAGCAAGACTCCATTAGAAGAAACAACATTACTAAGGTGAGTAATTTTTCTTCAAACAACATGAAGTCTTGCTATATTATAGACATTAGCAGAATACACAGCAGTACCTCCATGGAGGAGGGGCAGAACCTACTTAGGTAATAGGCTCTGAAGAACAGCTGTGCTAAACCGAGCATCTCTCCTGGCCTGGACATCCAGGGAGTAATGCTTGGTAAAGTGTATACCGTTTTCCAAGTAGCAGCCTGGCAAATCTCTAATAAAGGGATATCTCTGGCAGCAGCTAGAGACGAGCTGTACCCCTGGTAGAATGAGCCCTCAAACTGGGGGCTCTGCCACTTTCTGATAACAAAATTGATACAAGAGACAATCCACCTGGCTATTGATCTCTTAGTGGCAGGTTTGCCTTTCCCAACTTCACCATAGGTAAGGAAAAGTTGGAGGATCGAACCTGTGACCTTTGGTACGCTCTATATAATAACTAAGAGCTCTCTTAACATCCAGGCTGTGCAACCTCCTCTCACCCGAAGAGGAGTGATCAAAGAAAAATATTGGAAGGGAGATAGATTGATTAAGATGGAAATCTGAAACCACCTTAGGCAAAAACTTCCTATTAGTCCTAAGGACTACCTTATCCCTGTGGAAAGAAATAAAGTCAGTCTCCACTGACAAGGCTTGCAATTCACTTATGCGTCTGGCAGAAGTGATAGCCACTAAAAAACAGTTTTCCAAGTTAGGTACTTAAGCTCTGCAGAAGACAGAGGTTCAAAAGGGGGTTGCATTAACTGGGCAATGCAAACATTAAGGTCCCAAGCAGGGGCCGGTTCCCGAAAAGGAGGATTAGTATGGAGTAACCCCTTAAAAACTTGGAAAACACAGGATGAGAGGAAGAGGGGATGACTTTCCTGCTGACACAAAAAGCAGACACAGCTGCCAAATGAACTCTCAGGGTAGCTGGTCTGAGACCCAGGAATTAAGATGTACCATGTAATCTAACAAAATGGGCAATTCAGCAGATTCTGGGGAAATATTTTCCCAGCACACAAATGAAAACCTTTTCCATTTAGAACTATAAGTAGCCCTAGTGGAAGGCTTTCTGGAAGCCTTTAGGATCTCAAGAACACCCTGAGAGAGGTGTAAATCAGCAAACTCTAACTCCTCAAGAGCCAGGCCCTGAGGTTGAGGGATTTGAGGTCCGGATACCAAACCTTCCCTGGGCACAAGTCAACAGATTGTGATTCCTGGGAGGCACAGGGGAAGATGGACTGTCAGAGACAGAAGGAGTGGGTACCAGGGCTGCCTGGCCCAATCCGGGGCAATCAGAATCACCCTGCAAGGCTGAGATCTGATTATGACTAGTACTTTGAATAGGAGAGGAAAGGGAGGAAGCATAGAGGAACTTCCCCTCCCAATCCAGAAGAAGGGCATCCAGGGGAACTGAGCCCAGCACTGGAGGCCTGCAACAGAACAGAGGAAGTTTGTGATTGTCTGGGGCTGCAAAAAGATCTATCTGAGGGATGCCCCACCTGGCAAAAACTATCCCCAGCACTTGAGGATCCAGGGACCATTTGTGATGGCCCTGGGAAATCCTGCTGAGGGCATCTGCTAGGACATTGTCCTTCCCTGGAAGATGAACTGCTTTGAGGGAAGTGTTCAGGGAATAGGCCAGAGACCACAACTTCATTGCCTCGGTGCACAAGGCCGAAGACCGAGTGCCCCCTGTTTGTTGATGTACCACATTGTTGTGGTGTTGTCTGTTCTGACTTGTATCACCTTGTCGTGGACAGATGCAGAAAAAGCTTGAAGAGCTAAAAGACAGCTCTGAGTTCCAGCAAACTGATGTGGAGCAGAGATTCCTGGGGGACCAAACTCCCTGAGTGGAAAGGTCACCATGTGGGCTCCCAAACCAGAAGGGAAGCATCTGTAGTGAGAGTCAAGTCGTGAGAAGGGGAAATGAAGGGACCCCGCTCTTAATTGCTCTGATCCTGCCACCACTGGAGAGCTAGGATCAAGGTTCGATCACTGGAACCAACTTGAAAGGGGTCTCTCTCTGAGACCAAAGGTTCTCAAGTGAAACTGAATGTCTCATCTGAAATCTGGCTCCCTGCACAACAGCTGTGGATGCAGCCATGTGCCCCAGGAGCTGCAGAAAGTGTCTTGCTGGTCGAGAGACCTGCAGAGTGAAGGAAGAGGTCAGAGCCACTAAATTCCTTACCCTTTCTGGGGAAGAAAGGCTCTGGCTAGCTATGTGTCCAATTCTGCCCTATAAAGGTGAGTACCTGGACTGGTTCCAGAACCGACTTTGGTAGGTTTAGCAGAAAACCCAGGGAGGTGAGAAGCTGCTGGGTGACCTGCAGGTGAGATTTTACCTGTTCTGGGGACTGGCCTACAATGAGCCAGTCGTCTAGATAGGGAAAAACAGCAATCCTCTGCCTCCTTAAGTGGGCCACTGCCACTGCTAGACACTTTGTGAATACCCTTGGAGCAGAGGTAAGGCCGAAGGGCATTGCTCTGAACTGGTAATGACCTGAGGGCAGTTCGAATCTGAGGTACTTTCGATGGGATCTTCTGATTAGGACATGGAAATAGGCATCCTTGAGGTCCAGGGAGGCTAGCCAGTCCCTGGCCTTAGGGAAGGTAAAATCATTGCCAGAGTTACCATTTTGAACTTTAGTTTCAAAAGATGCTTGTTCAGATATCTGAGATCTAAAATGGGCCGCCATTCCCCTGTCTTTTTTGGGGTAAGGAAGTATCTGGAATACAGACCCCTGCCCTGATGCAGGGGAGGAACCCTTTCTACTGCTCTGAGAGCTAACAGGGATGAGACCTCTGTTTCCAGAGCGAGGGTCTCTGAAGCACTTGCAGGTAGAAAAAGTCTGCTTCTCAACTTGGGAAACTTTTTGAAGCTGAGAACCAGACCCTGGCTTACTACTTCCAGAACCCACTTGTCTGAGGTTAAAGAAGCCCAATTCTGACTGAAGTAAGCCAGCCTGCCCCCCACTGGTACAGGAGATCGGCCCTGGGCACCCCATCAGGGTGCCTGTTTCAGAGGAGCTTTTAGGCTGGGGTGGGAGCAGGTCTGCCCACCCTCATCTGCCCTGCTCTGAAGAAGCCCCTCTGAGCAAAGGCAGAGGAGGCCTGAGTCTGGTAGAAAGGCCTGTGAAGAGGCCTCCCCCTACCCCTGGGGGCATGCCTTTGAGGAGTGGCTTGCTCCTTAGCCTGGGCACTCTTGTAAGTAGTCCTATATTCATCCATCTTCTTCATGTAATTCTCTGTCTGCTCTCCAAACAGAGAATTTCCCACCACAGGAAAATCCATAGCCTTAGTCTGGGTATCCTGTGACAAACTAGTACACCTGAGCCAGGCCAACCTACGAAAAGCTACAGATGTGGCCATGACCCTAGAGGAAACATCATTAACATCCACAGCAGCATGAAACTGAAACTTAGAGGCTTCAATGCCATCAGCAGCCACCTGTTCTAGTTCACTAGCCAGCTGGCCATGGGCCTGCTTGGCCAATTGCATAACAGTATCCCATCTAGATTTCTGATACCTAGCTACATAAGCCATATAATTTGCTTGCCTGAGTCCCAGAAGGCTGCCATATACTGTTTTTTGCCATGGCATCAATCTTCCTGGAATCCTTGTCAGGAGGATGTGAAGCCAAGGGAATATTAGCTTTATCACAGGCAGCAGCCTGAACTACTAACATGACTGCATTGCTGAGAAAGGAATTCTGTATCAGGGCCTGACAATGTATACCTTCTGTCCATCTTTTTATCTACAGGAGGCACAGAATTAGGAGCTTTAAAATTTTAATTGTTTGTTTCCTAAAAGACTTATGTAAAGGAATAGACAATCTCCTAGACTCTGGAATATCCATCATTTCTACAAAATCAGGCTCCTCTTGCTCATCCACAGCCTCTTCTAAAGGAAGCTGGAGGGTTTCAGCAACTTTTTTATAAAACATAAAATGAGATGGGGACTCAGACAGCATAGGGGGAGATTCTAAAGGTCTGTCTGGGGAGATGTCCAGTTCAATGGGCACACCCAGACCTTCCCAGCCACATTCATACTGTTCATAATCCTCCTCCCACTCCTCTGGTTCATAAAATTCCTCAATATCATAATCCTGAACCACTGGGACCGGACGAACCGACCTTTTACCAGATAGTGGTGGTTCGGACAGACCCTGAGACAGTGACTGGACAATTTGTATGGCTTTTGCTATCTCTGCAGCAGTTGGAGAAGGAATTTTGGACTCCAGACCTGCTGATTTTCTTGTTTTCTTTACTGGAATTGGTTCCTCAGAACCAGCCTTTCTTTGCCGAGTCCGGCCCTGGTCAGAGGGCACTCCCTGGTTCGGTTGGCACCGAACCGGGCTGCCATCGGGTCAGCGGACTTTTGCCCTCTCGTCCCTGAGCCTGCCCAATCTTTTTCCAGGGTGGCTGCAGGGAAATTCTTACATACCTGGCAGTCTGACTGGAGGTGGTCAAACCCCAGACAATAAACACATGTGTGTGTGGGTCAGCCTTGGCAAAGACTTCCCATAAACATCACAGTGTTGAAACCCAGTGGGCCCGGTTTTTCTTTTGGGTTTCTCAGACATAATGCCAGCCTAACCAAAACTTGCCCTTTAACGGCAGTGCTAGGTAAGACACCCTTATCGGTTCCAACTGTCACGGTATTAAAACGTAATAAATCCGGTTTTTTTTAGAACCGATAAGAACCGGGAACCGCACTCTAAAATAGTAACTTTTAGTTTTAAATGAGTTTTAAACCCACTGATCAGTTCAAAACCGAACCGATAACTTACAAGTTCCACACAGACAAAACCTTCATTTACTTACGGTAACCACAGATAGAGCTTGAACCGAACGGTTTTGCGGTTAAAATAAATCCAACCGAGAAAACACTTTTTAAACCGAGAAATGAACCGAGCAGAAGGAGAAATCTCCGGAGCGACTGTTCACTGAGGCGGAGTAAAGAATCTGACAGTTCAAGTTTGAAAGGACACAGATAGAGCTGCTCTCGTGCCAAAATTCTATTTTGGAATGGTTTTAACCATTTCACTCTGGGGCAGTTCTAGAGCTGAACAAACTGCTAATGTCTATAATATAGCAAGACTTCATGTTGTTTGAATGAGCTTTGCTACTTCCTCCTCCAACAGAGATGCCTCTGATGGGTTGACAGGTCTGAATAGTCTTGTTCTCAACTTTTGCAGAAACTTGAAACTGAGAGCAAGGCCCTGGCTTACTACCTCCAGGACCCACTTGTCTGTGGTAATAGATTGCCAGGCCTGGAGGTAGTGAGCCAGCCTGCCCCTACTAGAAGTGGGGAGGCGACCCAGACAGACCTCTCAGGGGGTCTGCTTTGCCTGTACACTAGCCTGAGTGCTGGGGCCAGCCCTGCTACTACCCCTTCTGCCTCTGCCTCTAAAGTATCCCCTCTGGGGCTGGTAGACAGGCAGAGCCTGTGCCTGGAAGAAGGGCCTACAATGGGTTCTACCCCTGCCTCCCCTTCCTTGGAATTTCTGAGGTGTTGCTGCTTTCTCCTTAGCAGCAGCACTCTTGTAAGCCACCTTGTAATCATCCATTTTTTTCATGTAAACCTCAGTTTGCTCCTCGAAGAGGGATGTAGGCTCACAGGGAAAATCCAGTGCTTTTGTCTGGGTATCCTGAGACACATTTGTTGCTCTTAGCCAAGCAAATCTCCTCAGAGAGACTGAGGTTGCCATTTGCCTGGCTGCAATGTCATTGGTATCCACTGCATCCAAAATTGGCACTTAAGAGGCTTCTATGCCCCTCTTAGCTACCTCTGAAAGGTCAGATGCCACAGGCCCAGGACATGCCTTGGCTAATTCCAAAACTGTGTATCAAAGACTCTTCTAGTATCTGGAAACATAAGCCATAGAGGTAGTCTGTCTGATGGCTCCCAGATATGACTTCTTAGCTATAGAGTCCATTTTCCTGGAGTCCTTCTCCGGGGTGATGCCTGCTTTGTAAAAGGCTTATGGCACTAGCTATAGCCTCTGCAGTTGGAACCTTTGGAACCATCAGTTGTGGTTCCTTAGCTGAGTGCTTTTCTCTTCTCTTTTTCTTTGCAGAGCTTACCAGGTCAGCGGTTCTCTTTTTAGACGAGGAACCATAACCCTGATCAGAGGGCTGCTCACTCGGTTCTTTGGACTTCTCCTTCCGAGAAATGGAAGTTTTTTCCGAAGCTGGGTCTGCAGCTTTCATGGACATTTTCTCTTTCAGTTGGTTCAAGTACCTATCCAGCGTCTAATGAGGAAAATCTTTTACAAATTTCACAATCTGCCTTCAAATGATCGAACCCCAGGCACAGAACACAAATTAAGTGAGGATCTGCTTTAGCAAATGCTTCCCCACACTCTGTACATTGCTAAAAACCCATTGGGCCAGTTCTTTTCTTGGGTAGTGACATAACCAACCAAAACCCCTAAAAGTGTGATTTAATGAACCCAGGCCACACACAAATAGCAGCCTTTTTTTTTTTTTTTTTTTTTGCGGTCAGTTTAGAGACCGAAGGGAGAACCAAGAATTACCCTGGTTTCTCTACAAACAAAATAACCAGCCCAGAAAGGGTTCAAATTTGAAATAAAAACCTTTTTAAAATATAAATAAATGTTCAGTTTCCTCCAGGTTAAAAGAACAGAGAAGAAACCGAAAAACTTAACACTAAAACTAGACTAATCTACCTGTAAACTCAAGGACAATGCTTTAAAAACAAACAGAAATAAACTTTTACTTCAGAAAACCGACAAAATAAAATCTTCAAGAAAAATGAAGGCAGGCTCTCCGAGGCGTCTGTACTAGGCAAGCGCAGTAAAGAATCTGACGGTTGTAGAATGTTTACTAGGGACAGTGGTTTGAAAACCAAGCTCGAGCCTAATATTTCATGATCAGCATATGTTCTATTAACTATTTTGGCTCCGGGGCAGTCTTATGGTGAGACCATACTGCAGAAGTCAGAATACAGTAAGATTTCCTGGGGTTTGAAGTGTGAGACAGGAGGTTGTGTGACTGGATATGCTGTGCTTGAAAAGAAAATCTGCACATGATCCTCCCCCCTTGTTAATGGCCTACCCCTCCTGCTCCGCTTTCCTCGCCCCAGCTGCTGCCGGCCCTAAGGCGCTCCCTCTGTGGTTCTGTATTTCCTGCCTGCACAGTTTATTTCTTCATCTGACCAAATGAATATAATTTTTGCTTTCATTCCAATCTTACTGAAATTTAAATTGCCATTTTTATCATTATTTGTTATTGCTCGTTGTTATACTTTATGCTTTCTATAAAATCAAGTTGCACCTCCACTGTCCCCTTCCCCCAGGATACATCTGGAAACTAGCTATCATTAGCTCAGTATGCCTTTACTGGTGAAACGTTTCAAATAAATAAATACATTTTGGTAAAACAATGCAAAACAAAGATCACTAAAAGTACTAGTTAGCATTAAAGAGAGACATGTAGCTCTCTGCCACTACTTCATAGGTCATTACATTGCGTCTGGCAGCCATTTTAGGGTGCAAACAGAGCGGGTTTTTCAAAATTGGAAGGCTGATATTTACATTTTTCAAATGCTACAAAACTGCATTTATGTTAATTATATAAATGCAGTTTGGGCATAAATGTAAACAACAGCCTTTCCTACACCTCTCTGACACTGGAGTTTGGAATATATTCTTGTCAAAAAAAGTTGTTTAGGTGCCCTTTAAGGCAGAGACAATGGGGCACTGTTTAGCTAGATAAAGGACTGTTGTTGATTTACCAGACATCAGCTATGCTGCACAGCTAAGAAAGAAAGCACTTAATAGGGCTCATGGAATGGCTCGAGCTTTGCATCACTTATTATTTTCTATTTCCAGCACAACTCAGACTGGAGGTGAAAGACAAAATCTATATATTCTTTGACTTGAGGGATGCAGGCAAATTGGCTCAGAAGCTGCAAAAAGAGACATCCAGAGCCAAAGAGGCTGACCGTTCAGATTCTGAAAACTAAGAATGAACTGTTTGGTGTATTTTAATGTATGTTTACATTTCTCAGGGAGGTCAAGTGCAACTGTCACATCTGCACTGTGGTGACTGTACTATTTCAGCAATGAGACATGACAGGGTGTATACTGTTGTGGGATAACAGTACCTCCTGGTGTGCTGTGAGGCTCGAGGCATCACCGAGTGCCTTCAACCACCCAAGGAGTGCTGTTATCCCACAATACTCACCCTGGAGTGTCTTACTACAATTATAAAAATGGTCTAAATTTAATAATAAGCAAATTTTAAGTTTGGGGCTAAAAATAGTTTTTACTTTCATTTTAAAATGTAGAACATAGTCCCTCTAACATTCTATATGTACAATTGACCTGGACTGTATGGATGCCACAAAACACATGAATTTCAAAATTCTGTTCAATTCCAGTGACCGAACGTTCACCCCACAGACACACACAGAGACATACAGAACCCCTCATCTAGAGCCAAAGCCTCATTATCTATGTCAAGGTAAACAGGTAGATTTCCTTTGCTAGCTGGTAAGAATGGGAGGGGAATTTTGCATGGTTACCAAAGAAGCACCAGAAACTAAAACTATGACTACTATTCCATTAAAAAAAAAAAATGTTTTGGTGTATAAGGAATGGATAATGAGAGTAAGGAACATTTAACTATTAATTTGTTTTCTTAAAATATAAGTGAGTTTTATTTTTTAGGGCCTAGCTGAAGGTTTTTAGTGAGTAAAAGTGCCAGATATGTTTGTGATGGCAACTGGGGATGAGAGAAATATCTCATGAATTCTGAATGTGACTTGCCCAAATTCCAAATCCCATTGTCTAAACATGTTCCAACTGTACACTAAAGTGTCTTAAAGCTCTAAAAGTGGATGAATCAATTAACAAGGCTGGTTTACACTCTAAAGTGCTAAAAGAAATGGTGTAAAAGTTGCTTGCACCCTTGGCAGCTCTCTTTAATTACACGCTGGGCTCAGGGGTAGTGCGGGGGGATGGGAAGACAGCAAATGTCATACCCCTGCATAAGAGTAGGATGGGGTGAGGCAGGAAAGAAAAAATTACTCATCATAGTAATGTTGTTTCTTCTAATGGAGTCTTGCTGTATTCTGACTATATGCAGTTAGCCCCAGCACTTGAACTGCACCGGAGAGTAATGGGTTAACTATATGCAAAGGCATAGAACGTTGAGCTCGAGCTTGGTTTTCAGACCTCTGTCTGTGGTACTCTGAAGTGTAACCATCAGATTCTTATGAGCACTAAACTAACACAAAGTAGGAAATTGTTTCACAATTTCTGTGCCAAATGGCAAAAACAAGGTTTTAGGGTCAAAGACTTAAGTTGAGAAAACCCAAAAGGAACACAACAGGTAGTGATTCACTAAACTATAGAACATAAAACCCTAAGAGATGGAGGCATGTCCAGAACACCTCTGGGGTGCAGCACTGTGCCTGCCCCACCACATCCCAAAACTACTAGGTTCCAGGAGGGGAGGGGAGGCAGGGAGGGAGGGAGGGAGGGAGGTCAGAATACAGCAAGACTCCATTAGAAGAAACAACATTACTATGGTGAGTAATTTTTTCTTCAAACTACATGAAGTCTTGCTGTAATCTGACTATAAGCAGACTACCAAGCAGTACCCCCTTGGAGGAGAGAGTTAGAGAACCTATTTTGGGAACAGGATCTGCAGCACAGCTGTGCCAAACCTAGCATCACTTCGTGACAGAATGTCCAAAGAGTAATGCTTGGTGAAGGTGTGAACAGATTTCCAGGTAGCTGCTTTACATATATCCACTACAGGTATATCTCTAGCTGCTGCAATTGAAGCAGCTGTACCTCTGGTAGAGGGAGCCCTCAAGCCTGAGGGAGGCTCCTTCCCAAGTTTAGAGTAGCAGAATTGACTACAAGAGACAATCCACCTTGCAACAGACCTCTTGGTAGCAGGCTTGCCCTTTCCCACCTCACCATAAGTAAGAAACAAACGAGAACAATCCTTCCTATGGCCTTAGTATGCTCAATATAATAACTGAGAGCCCTTTTTACATCTAGACTGTGTAACCTCCTCTCTCCAGAGGAAGAATGATCAGTGAAAAAGACAGGCAGAGGCATAGACCGATTCAGATGACAGTCTGACACCACCTTGGGAAGGAACTTTCTATTGGTATGAAGGACCACCTTATCCCTATGAAAGGAAATTAAATTAGGTTCCACTGATAAGGCCTCCTAGCTGAGGTAACAGCTACCATAAATACAGTTTTCCAAGTCAAGTATTTCAGCTCAGCTGAAGATAAAGGTTCAAAAGGGGTCTGCATAAGCTGTGCAATACAGATGTTTATATCCCAAGAAGGAGCAGGCTCCCGGAAGGGAGGACTGGCATGGACCAAGCCTTTGAAGAATTTCTTGAAAACTGGATGAGAAGCTAGGGAAGAGACCTTACTAGCCGAAAGAAAAGCAGACACAGCTGCCAAATGTACTTTAAGAGTAGTAGGCTAAAGGCCTAAACTGTTAAGATGTACCAAATAGTCCAAACCAGTGGCACTGACAGCCAGCTCTGGCTTAACATGCCTACTGGAACACCAAAAACCAAACCTTTTCCATTTGGAGTTGTAAGTCTTCCTAGTGGCAGGCTTCCTACTAACTTTTAAAATATCCAAGACTGATTGGGACAGATACAAACTTGCATATTCTAGCTCTTCAAGAGCCAGGCTTTGAGCCTGAGAGTCTGAATGTTGGGGTACAGAATCCTCCCCTGACAGTAGGTGAGGAGATTGTACTGCCTGGGAAGACACAAGGGCAGTGTTACTGACAGTGACAACAGAAGGGGATACCAAGGCTGTCTGGCCCAGTTTGGAGCCACCAAAATCACCTTGCAGGGCTGGGACCTGATTTTTACCAGGACCCTGAATATCAGAGGAAAAGAAGGAAATGCATACAGAAACCTGTTTGTTCAATTTAGTAGGAGAGCATCCAGGGGAACAGAACCCAGAAGGAGTGGTCTGCAGCAATACAGAGAGTTGATGATTGTCCGGGACTGCAAAGATATCTATCTCTGGGGTGCCCTATCTCCTGAAAATGACTTAAAGAATGACAGGATTCAGGGTCCATTCATGGTGACCCTGAGAAATCCTGCTGAGAGCATCTGCTAGAATGTTGATCTTCCCTGGGAGGTGCACAGCCACCAGGGAAACCTGAAGGGAATAAGCTAGAGACCAAATTTTCATGGCCTCTGTGCACAAGGCCAAGGACTGAGTGCCTCCCTGTTTGTTGATGTACCACATGGTTGTGGTGTTGTCTGTTCTGACCTGCACCACTTTCCCCTTGGACAATTGTTGAAAATGTCTGAAGTGCCAGAAAGACAGCTCTTAATTCAAGAAGATTTATGTGCAGAAGGGACTCCTGATGTGACCAAGTTCGCTAAGCTGTGAGATGATCTAGGTGGGCCCCCCACCCCAAGAGAGAGGCGTCTGTGGTGAGAATCACAGAAGGGACCTGAATGATAAAGGGAACCCCTTGTCGAAGACTGTCCTCGTCCAACCACCACTGAAGGGCCTGGACCAAGGGTTTGGAGACTGGAACCAGTATGAAGAGAGGGTCATTTTTCTGAGACCAGAAAGATCTGAGATGAAACTGAATATCTCTCATTTGAAATCTTGCTTCCTGAACTACTGCTGTGGATACTGCTATGTGTCCCAGCAACTATAGAAAGTGCCTGGATGGACGAGACACTAGAAGACGAAAAGAGGAGGCCAGAGTGACCAGAGACTGAACCCCTGAGAGAGGAAGAAATGCTCTTGCTTGAACTGTATCTGTTTCCACCCCTATGAAGGTGAGAAGCTGGGCTGGCTCTAGAACAGACTTCTCTAAATTTAGAATAAAGCCCAAGGATTCTAGAAGTCTTTGGGTGACCTCTAAAGCTGACTTGACTTGGTCTGAGGACTGGTCCACTAGAAGCCAGTCATCCAGATATGGGAACAGAAGGATGCCCTGCCTCCTGAGGAATGCCACCACCACTGCAAGACACTTGGTGAACACCCTTGGAGCAGATGTTAAGCCGAAGGGCATGGCCCTGAATTGGTAATGGCCTGAGGGCAACTCGAACCTGAGGTACTTTCTGTGGAAATGTCTGATACATATGTGGAAGTACACATCCTTGAGATCCAGGGAGGCTAGCCAGTCTCGTGGTCTCAGAGAGGGAAGAATTACTCCCAGAGTCACCATTTTGAACTTTGGTTTTGTCAAATGTTTGTTCAGGTACCTTAAATCCAATATGGGTCGGCACTCCCCTGTCTTTTTGGGGGTAAGGAAGTATCTTGAATACAGTCCTTTTCCCCTGTGACAAAGAAGTACCTTCTCTACTGCTTGCAGAAGAAGAAGAGAGGAGACGTCTGCCTCTAGGGCCTTTGCCTACAAGGAAGAGCGAGGCCTGAAACACTTTGCTCTCATTTTTGGGAGCCTTTTGAAACTGACAGCAAGTCCCTGGCTCACTACTTCCAGGACCCATTTGCCTGAAGTAACAGACTCTCAGGCCTGGGAGTAGTGAGACAGTCTGCCCCCTATACTGTGACTGGGGAGGCGACCCTGACTGACACCTCAGAGTGTCTGCTTGGACTGAGTAGCTGATGGGGTTCTGGTTACCCCACGTCTACCTCTTCCCCTATAAAAAACCCTCTGCTGGAAAGAAGAGGAGGAGGCCTGAGCTTGGTAAAAAGGCCTGTAAAAAGTTCTGCCCCTGCCCCTAAACTGCTGCCTCTTCAGAGTGGTCTGCTTCTACTTAGCTGCAGCACTCCTATAGGTGGTCCTGAACTTGTCTATTTTCTTCATGTAGTTCTTTGTTTGAGCCCCAAAGACAGAATTACCAGTTACAGGAAAATCCATGGCCTTAGCCTGGGTATCCTGAGAGAGGTTGGTACACCTAAGCCAAGCAAATCTCCTCATGGAGATAAATGTAGCCATGACCCTGGAATGAACATCACTGGAATCAACAGCAGTGTAGAATTGCACCTTAGATGCCTCTATACCATTTGCAGCCACATGCTCCAGCTCCTTGGCTAGCTGGGGAGGGGCATCCTTAGCCAGTTCCAGAACCGTATCCCCACATAGATTTCTGGTGCCTGGCAGTGTATGCCATGTAATTAGATTGCCTGAGTCCCAAAGAGGATGCCAAGTACTGCTGTTCTGCCATGGCATCCACTTTCCTGGAATCCTTATCTGGTGGGGTGAGATGCCAAAGGAATATTAGTCTTGTCACAGGCTGTAGCTTGTACTACCCCAACATGGCTGCTATGAGTTGAAAGGAATTCCATCCCAGGACCTGACAAAGCATACCTCCTGTCCGTTATTTTTTTCCACAGGAGGAATGGATGTAGGAAACCGTAGAATTTTTTATGTCTGCTTCCCCAAGGCTTTGTGTAAAGTGATAGATACCCTCTTTGACTCTGGGACATTCATCATTTCCAGACAGTCAGATTCTTCCTGATCCTGTTCAGCCTCTTCCACAGGAAGCCAAAGGGTCTCAACCACTTTCTTGTAAAACAAGAAATGGGAAGGGGACTCAGAAAGCCTGGAAGGAGAACCCGAGAAGGCCTGTCTGGGGAGATGTCAGGCTCTACTGGCTCATCTAGGCCCTCACATAGTTCTTCATAATCTTCATCCTCCTCCCAATCACCCTCATAGTATGCCTCAGGATCTATTTCTGAAGCAGGTACTTCCAACTGGGCAAAACGACTGAACAACTTGAAATCGCTTTCGCTATTTCATCAGCGGTCAGACCATGGGGAGCCGGATCTGAATCGGCTGATTTCCTTTTTCTTTTACTCGGAACCGATTCTGCAGAATCGGCTCTCCGTTTGCCCGAAGAGGTATCGCCCAGATCAGTGGGCACCTCCTCAGGTTCGGCCACAACAGAACCGGGCTAGCCATCCGGTTCAGCGGACTTCTCTGCCTCCCTCTCCCTTAGCC
The DNA here is from genome assembly GCA_016271365.2 of Neoceratodus forsteri. Classification (NCBI taxonomy): domain Eukaryota; kingdom Metazoa; phylum Chordata; order Ceratodontiformes; family Ceratodontidae; genus Neoceratodus; species Neoceratodus forsteri. The sequence goes on from CM057450.1 coordinate 1,508,437,671, forward strand.
TACTCAAACATTTATCCAGAGTGGCTTTGGGAAAGTTGTTACATATTTAGCAGTCTTCCTTGAGGTGGTGAAACCCCAGACAATACACACAGATGAGGTGACGGTCGGCCTTAAGAAAAGCCTCCTTACACTCGGTACAGTGCTGAAACCCAGTGGGTCCAGTTTTCTTCTTGGGTTTCTCAGACATGCCTTAAACGAAAAAAAAATCACCTTACACATCGGTTAAGCCAGGCGATTACAAATTCAATGGTTCCAACCGTGTCACGGGCCGGTTAAAAAAATCCTTAAATATCGGATTTTTTTTTAGGAACCGATGAATACCGGAAAAACCACAAATACATTACAGTAAGCAAATAAAAGAAAATGGGCTTCGGTTCTGAACCAGACCGACCAGCAAAGAATCGAAAACAAACAATTTCTTACAGAAACACAGAAATATAACCACTACCTACACTACCACTTACTGGTACCGAGACAGAGGCAAGAATACCGAATTTTACTGGAACCCAACCGATCCGAACTAGATCGAACCGAAGTGCAGGAGAAATCTCCAGAGTGACTTCACAGTAAGGCAGAGTAAAGAATCTGATGGTTACACTTCAGAGTACCACAGACAGAGGTTTGAAAACCGAGCTCAAGCTCAACGTTCTATGCCTTCGCATAGAGTTAACCCTTTACTCTCTGGAGCAGTTCAAGTACTAGGGCAAACTGCATATAGTCAGAATACAGCAAGACTTCATGTTGTTTGAATTACAGACTGGTAAACCTGACGTCCAGTGTATTTAAGATGCTAGAGGCTATCATAAAGGAAAAAACGGTGAATTTCCTGCAGGCAAACAACTTAAAGAATTTAAGGCAGCATGGGGTTACCAGGGAAAGGACCTCTTAGACAAGTCTAATGAATGTCTTTGACTAGATCATGAAAGCAGCTGATGATGGCCAGGCACTGGATGTGTTATACCTGGACTTTAGCAAAGACTGTGACTTAGTCCCACATGAATGCCTGGTGAAAAAAGCGAGAGATCTAGGGATCACAAAGAGTTATAGGGTGGGTAAGGAATTGGGCGAGTGGTCACAAAGGGTCATCTTGAACAGGGAATTCTGAGGTTAGGGAGATCACAAGTGGGGTTCCCTGGGATCAGTCTTAGGCCCTGTCCTTTGTCATGTCTCCAATGAGACACTGGGGAGGAGATTCGGGGAAAGATCTGACCTCTGCAGATAACTCTAAAATCTGTGGCAGACTGAACAATGAGCACAGTGTAAGGGCTCTGAGGGAAGATCTCCCTAGCCAGACTGGATAATCTCTTCAACTCCTTCTGCCGCTTTGCCCTTGATGCCCCTTCCCTTACTCACCACTGTGATCTCTACCGCTCTCTGAATTTTCTTACTCTTACTAACAGACATGCACTCCATGGCGCTAAGTTCATCTCTAAATTTTGGCTTGGCTCTCTCCCTTATTTTATCTCCTCCTCCTTATCCACCCCTCCTCCTTCCCTATATTCTTTAAGATCCAGTGACTCGAGGACCTTGACAATCCCTTGCCGCTTAACAACATCTAGACAAAATGCCTTCTCCTTTCACCTGCCTAAATTATGGAATGCACTCCCCCCACAGATTTGTCACTCCTCCACTATAGGTTCACTCACATCGGCCTTAACAAACTACCTAATCATCAATTGTGTGTGCAACTGACCCCCACTGTCACTAGCTATCTCCATGACATTATTTGCCCAATTGGTTAGCAGAAACTGTCCTCCCCTCATTACCACCTGCACCGCCTAAGCACCTACAAGCACTTATTGCCTCCTAGCACTATTGGCGCCTAAACGACACCTTAGCCCACTTGGGCATTTGTTTACATTAGGTAACCCCAACAATTTCTCGTAACCTATTGTTTTCCTGTTATTCATACTAGTTCTGTACCCTGACCTGCTGCTGTTACTCAAAACTCTGCAACTATTTTATCTGTATTATGGCTCATGTTACTAATGTATACTGCTGTGTTGTCTTTGAAGTTGCTTGCTCTGTATTTATAACTAATGTAACTACTGTGTGACACTGTATTGTTCTTGAAATTGTATTGATTCTGTATTATCCCAACTACCCCTTCCCCCCAGAATGTGCCGTAAGATGAGCAAATCATTGCTCAGTGTACCTTTCCTGGTGAGATTTTCAATAAATAAATAAAATAAAAGATCTGAAGAAACCACAGAAACGGTTCAGGGTCTGGCAGCTAAAATATAAAGCAACACAAATGTGCAAGGTCATGCACATTGGGGGTCACAAATCTGAGAATGGAGTACAGAAAGTTGCAGGAGTGGTGTTAAGGGTGTGCTCCATGTTCTGAGAATAGTTAGTGATCACTGGAGTGCATTTGTCTTGGTAGAAAATTCAGTCATCTGTGTTCCTCTCATCTTTCAGGAGCTTAGTTAGGAGTGTGAGTTCCTGGCAACAGGGGAGTGGTGGGAGAAGTCCAGAAGGAGCACCGGGATATAGATCAGGTCTTTTGATTCATGAAGTGGAGTTCAAAGCTAGATCAGCATGCTGTCTGGGAGACGATTCAATTTGGTCGCAGGCAGCTGTTCTAAGAGTGAGCTCTGCAAGGCAGTCTGAAAAATCAGCTATTTTCCAGTCAGAGAAAGACATAACTCTTCTTTTGAATAGATGGCAGATAAGAAAAAAGCTAAATCCTCCTCCTCACCTAAAGAATAGATGTCCCCAAGTATTAGACTGCTTGAGAAATACTTTAGATGGGGGAAGCGGCTTGGAGGGCATCAGTAAAGCTGGAGAGAGAAATTCCAGCTCTGGTGCAGGTATGCTGAAAGCCGTCCTGCTAGTTTGAGAATGTCCCAGTCAAAATAAGCTCACCTCTACAATCTAAGCAACTTGGTTTCTCTGGCACTCCACCCAGCACTGACAAGGTTTCTGTGGCTAAATCTTTAAAAACAAGCAAGCACAATACCCAGCTAGCACTAAGAAAAGATCTCCATCACCTGTTACTCTTGTATTTTTGGCCAACAAGACTGCAGCATCAGCTAACAACTTTGTCTGCAGATATAAGCGATCATTTAGCTCTGGCAGGAGCTATAGACAGAACTGTCTTGACTGTCTTTATTGAGCAAATTTCTAAGCAAATTCCCATTTTCTCTACACTGAATACAGGCACTGAAACAGCTTTGGGAGAAGCAAGTGAGAGTCACGATCGGAGGCAAAACTAGTGATGGCCACTGGAGGTTGTCATTCCATTGACTTTCTTGGGAAAGTCCTCAAAAAACTTCTATCCAGGACACAATCCTTTGATCTGAAATTTACAGCATTTTCACAGAAAGCTGACTTTTTACAGCACAATGCTAAAAACCTAATGAAAACATAGGAAAAGTTGTTAAGAATGTGAAAGCAAATAAAAGAGTTTGAAAAATCAATTAATAAAGCTTTGACTGTAGAAGCTCCCACCACAAGTTTAATTAGAGACAACTTTGCTGATTTTCTAGCAATTAATATCCTTCTAGACATTGCAAAGGCATAGGAACTTGAGAATATTGTGTTTACCCATGGCACTTGATAATGATTTCCAATCAACAAGGGATCAGATAAAAGATATCCTGGACAATGTTTTCAAGCTATCTAAGGACAACCTACCATTTATTACGCTTGCCTATAGAAGCTTTCCCAAACGTAACTAAACCAACAACAAACAAAAACCCTTTACAATCCACAAAATCTGACTATCATGAATCTACTAACAATGATGCAATCTTACAAAAGAAATGCACAATAATGATGTCTTTTGCATTTGATACAAAAAGCACCCCAATCTACAAATCAAATACATTTTCTGTTTACCCAAACTACACAGAATGCCATTTTCTTTCACTTAGACAAGAGATGCTAGAGATGGGAGTGGACTTTAAACTGTTAGCTCTAGCTAAACTTAAGTACAAAGGAGTTCAGCAAATTTTGAGGTAGGTCGCCCCAAAGAATTTATAAGAGCACAGTATGATTGACAAACTGGAGAAGAGAGTGAAACTGCAACTGATTTGCCTACACCATCCGAAGAGGAGATGAAGAATATGTGATTTAGTGAACACTTTTTGCATACCAATGCATAGCTTTTCAATTGGTTTTGAATAAATATTGCAGCAATCTTAGTTAATTTTTAGCGGGTGGTGGGGGTATGTTTTCAGAGAATATTTAAAAGCATTACTGTAAGCTTCTTTGAGATGCAAAAATTAAAATTACATTTCTAGTAAGGGGTGATAGTGGTATGTTTTTCTTCATTACTGTATATACCATTAAAACCAATACACAGAATTTAAATATTTTTAAAGAGAGCCGCAATAACCTGTTAAATATTTAAAACTAATAATTTCTCATCTGGCTCTCACATGATTTGTTCTAAATTGTATATATATATATATATATATATATATATATATATATATATATATATATATATATATATACACACATACACACACACACATACACACACACACACATATACATACACATACACACACACATTAGGAAATAAGGTGTATGGTTTAGTTATAGTTTTGTATTTTAAGAAGCTAAGAAACTGCGTCAGATTATCACCTAACATCATCTTGATGTTATGTATGAATTGCTAAAAAATGCTAGATCAGCAAGACATTTGGCAAGTGGAAAGCTGCCAAGTTAATAGGTGGGCCAGCAGGGATCAAGTGAGTGGGTGGCCAACAAGAAAAAAATAATCACCTGTAGTAATCTTGTTTCTTCCAAAGGATCCACTAATATTATTACTCTTGCAGTGCTCCTTCAAGTCAGCACTGCCCCGGAGCCAAATGGAATGCTATGCTAATGACGAAACCTTTAGCTCGTGCATCCAATTTCAAAAATTCCCAGTGTAACTGCCTACATTCTAACCTCAGATTACTTAGGAGCCTGCGAAGAGGCCACACTAACCTACAGATAAACAACAACAGGAAAAATGGGGTCCCAACTGGGGCAATTGGTAAATATTAACCATAGAACCATAAAGAGAAATGTCCCTTTTTCTCAGTCAGATATACCTAAGAAAAATAACCTATAAGCTATAAGACATTACTAAGACGAGCCAGTAGATGGCATACCACTCCAAGTATACATATAATCAGCTGTGGAGAAGATTTTCCTGTTTACTGATTCTGCAGGGGAGGCTGGGTGGGGAGTAATAATATTAGTGGATCCCTTTGGAAGAAACAAGATTACTACAGGTAAGTAATTTTTTCTTCTCACCCCAGAAATCCACTAATATTATTACTCTTGCAGGCTATGCAGCAGTACCTCAAGGAGGTGGGCAAGAATCTGTTTAGAAAAAGGACTCTGCAGAACTGCTGTGCCAAATCTGGCATCACTCCTGGACTGGGTGTCCAGGCTATAATGCTTAGTGAAGGTGTGGACTGACCTCCAAGTAGCTGCTTTACAGATTTCCATCAAAGGTACCTCTCGGACAGCTGCAATAGTGGCAGCTGTGCCCCTTGTAGAATGGGCCCTAAGACAAGAAGGGGGTACCTTGCCTGCTTTTGAATAACAAAACTGAATACATTAAGCTATCCACTGAGAGACAGTTCTCTTAGAGGCAGGTGTCCCACTTTACCTACCTCCCCATAGGTGAGGAACAGCTGTAACCTGTCCTGCCTATGGTCCTTGATATGAGTCATGTAGTAGCTTAAAGCCCTTTTTACATCCAGGTTATGCAATCTACGCTCCCCTGAGCTAGAGTGGTCAGTAAAGAAAACTAGCACGGTAACAGACTGGTTCAAATGGAAGCCAGAAACCACATCAGGGAGGAACTTCATATTAGTTCTTAACACTACCTTGTCCCTATGAAAGGAGACAGTCATTTCCCACACAAAGGGCCTGCAGCTCACTTATCCTCCTGGCAGAAGTGACTGCTATCAAGAAGACTACCTTCCAAGTATTAAATTCAAGCTCTGCAGATGTCATAGGCTCAAAGGACGGAAGCATAAGCTGGGAAATGCAAATGTTAAGGTCTCATGCTGGCACTGCTTTCCTGTGAGGGGGAAACAAGTGACAAAGTCCTTTAAAGAACCTTCTAAAGATAGGATTTGATGCAAGGGAGGTACCCTTTCCAGCTGAAAGGTATGCTGACACTAAAGCCAGGTGCACCTTTAGAGTTGAGTGCTGCAACCCTTGAGAATGCAGGTGAGTCAAGTATTCGAGAATGGTTGGGATGCCAGCTCGAGCTGGGACTGTACCCTTATCTCTGCACCATATGGAAAATATTTTCCATTTCGAGGCATAGGTTTTCTTAGTGGAAGGTTTCCTATAGCCTCCAAGGACCTCCAATACTCATTCAGAGAACTGCCAATTTGCATATTCTAAGTCCTCAAGAGCCAAGCCTTGAGCTTGAAAGACCTGAGATTGGGGTACAGTACCCTTCCCTGAAAGGAGGTCAGCAGGTTGTACCTCTGTGGGAGGTGAATCGGCTTGTTCACTGACACAGAGAGCAGGAGGGAGCACCAAGGCTGTCTTGCCCAGTCTAGGACTACCAGAATCATTGAAGCTGGCTGGGACCTGAGCTTGATGAGCATCCTAAGTATATGGGGAAATGGGGGAAAAGCATAGAGATGCCTCCCTGTTCAATCCAAAATCAGGGCATCTATGGGAACTGTCCCCTTCACAGGGGCCCTGCAACAATAGAGTAGTAAGTGGTGATTTTGGTGGGAAGCAAAAAGATCTATTTCTGGAGTTCCCCACCTCCTGAACAGAGCATTCACCACTTGCTTGTTCAGTGCCCATTTGTGATGGGTCTGCTTTATCCTGTTCAGTGCATCTGCCAGAGTATTATCCTTGCCAGGCAGATGAACTGACTGTAAAGAGGCGTTTAAGGAGTAAGTAAGGCTCCATATCTTCATTGCCTCTGTACATAGTGGAGTGGACCTTGTCCCTCCTTGTGTGTTGATGTAGTACATTGTTGTGGTATTATCTGTTCTGACCTGTATCACCTTACCCTGTATTAGATGAGAGAAAGTCTGAAGGGCCAAGTAAACAGCCCTTAACTCTAGCAGGTTTATGTCCAGGAATGAGTTTGCATTGTCCCAGGTGCCATGAATGGTGTGCTCCACTAAATGAGCACCCCACCCTAACAGGGAAGCATCTGTTGTGAGAACCAGTGAAGGGGGCTCCTGCAGGAATGGAAACCTCTTCTTTCAAGTTTTCCAGCTCCCTCCACCATTGGAGTGCCTGTATTAACACTTTTGTGACTGGTACTGGCTTTGATAGGGAGTCCCGCCTTTGGCACCAGTGTGCTCTGAGGTGGAACTGGACATCCCTAATCTGAAACCTGGCACCTACGACTGTGCTTGTTGCTTAAGCCATGTGCCCTAACAGTTGTAGAAACTGTCTTGCTGGCTTTGGCCTGCCCAGGACAAATGAGCCTGCCAAAAGCTGAATACTTTCTGCCCTCTCCTGAGGGAGGAAAGCCCTTCCCAATACAGTGTTTAATTCTGCACCAATGAACTGCAGAACCTGAACAGGGGTCAGGACTGACTTTTTGATGCTGAGAAGGAATCCCAGGGAGTGCAACAGATCCTGGGTTACCTGAAGGTGCTCCGACGCCTGTTGGTGAGATTTTCCCATGATTAGCCAATCATCCAGGTAGAGAAAAACTGTGACACCTAACCTTCTTAGGTAAGCCACTACTACTGCCATGCACTTGGTAAAAACCCTTGGTGCAGAGGTGAGGTTGAAGGGAAGTGTTGAGAACTGGTAGCGGCCTGATGGGAGTCTGAACCTGAGGTATTTTCTGTGCGACTCCCTTATGGGAATATGGAAATATGGGTCTAAGGAGGCTAACCAGTCTCCTTTTTGTAGAGTTAGCAAAATCATGGCCAATGTGACCATCTTGAACCTGGGTTTTACCAGGTACTTGTTTAGCAGTCTGAGGTCTACTACAGGCCACCACTCTCCATTCTTTTTTGTTGTTAGGAAGTATCTTGAATAGAACCCTTGCCCCCTTTGGTTTGGGAGGAGGACAGGCTCCACTGCTGTTGCCAGCAGTAAAGCCTGCACCTCCTGCTCCAGTAGTTTTCTTTCTGTGAAAGAAGCTGGTGTGAATAGCTTTGATCTTGGAGAAGGAAGGAACTTGAAACAAAGGGACAGACCCTGGATCACTATTTCCAGAACCCACTTGTCTGTGGTTATTTTCAGCCATTCCTGAAAATAAGTCAGTTTGCCCACTACAGGAGAAGGAGAGGCAGCCTGAGGGGAAAAGTCAGGGATTTTGTTTTGCTTGCTGCTGTGGCTGCTTAGATTGGGATCCTCTCCTGGAACCCCTTCTGCCTCTGGCTCGATAAAAGCCACCCTGTTGTAGCTGGCACTGCTGCTGGGGGACAGCCTGTACTTAGAAGAAAGGCCTCCTTAAAGAGGACCTACCCCTGCCTCCCCTAGCATAGGACGAAGTGGAAGGCTCTCTCTCTCTCTCTCTGGTAGAATTACTCCTGAAAGTTGCCTTGTATTTGTCTACTTTCTTCATACATGCCTCAGTCTGGGCACCAAAAGGAGAATGGCCCTCGAATGGGAAATCCATAGCCTTACTCTGGGTGTCCTGAGTAAGATTAGTGGCTCTCAACCACGCAAACCTCCTTAGTGCTATGGTACCTGACATCCATCTAGCAGCTGTGTTGTTTGTGTCAGTTGCCATTTGAAACTAGTACTTGGAAGCCTCCAAGCCCAGTCTTGCGGTGTCCAGCAGCTCTGACACTGTTGAAGAGGGGTTAGCCTCAGCATTATCTACAACTGACTGCCAAAGAGCCTTCTGACAGAGGGCTGCCTAAGCCTGATAGCTGACTTGGCGAACTGCAAGGGATGCCGGAAGGTACCCCTTATTTGCCATGCTATCCATTTTCCTCGAATCCTTCTCAGGGGACAAGACAAGGGAGTTTTAGCCTTTTCCCAGGCAGCCTGCTGAACAATACCCTGGTGGTCTGGATGAGTAAACAGGAACTCGGCCCCTGACCTTTCGAGCTGGTATTTCTTGTCACACTTTTTGTCAGTGGGTGTGAGAGTTTTAGGAGACTTGAGGATTTCCAGAACATCCTTTTTAAAGAATTTGTACATAGGTAGCAGCAGCCTTTTGGTGGGTATCAGCCCCATGAGCTCCATATATTGTGCCTCTTCTTCATCCTGGATCTCTTCTGCTGTTTGCAGATCCAGGGTTTCTGCCATTTTTTTTAACAAAAGAAAAATGGGATGAGAAATCCTCTGTGGATCTGGGAGAACAGCCAAAATCTTGTTTAGGTGAGACCTTGGGTTAAATACCCTCCTCATCCCGATCATCCTCCTCATATTCCACTGTAGCAGTGGGCAAAACAGGTGCACAAACAGTAGCTTTTTCAGCAGGAGTGGCCACAGGCTGTTTAGTGGGTAGTAAGCCCTGCAGCACTTGAAGTAAGGCTACAGCCTGAGTTAGATCAGCAGGCGAAGGAGCAGGTAAAGGCATCTGAGGGACCCCTTGAGGCATTTCAGCCGGGGTTTCAGTGTGTTTTGTTTTCTTTAATTTTTTGGCAGGTACCGGGTAGTCAGCCGGTTCACTGCCTCTCTTGACAAAGCCCTCACCCATATCAGGGGTGGATTTGGAGGCTCTGGAAGGAATAGCCACAGTCTTAGAGGGGGTGGACTGGTTAGAGCCCATGGACCCCTCTTCCAATCTTCTTTTAAGCCTCCCCCTACTTTTTTCTATTGTCTTGTCAGTGAAAGACTTACAAATTTCACAATTTTCAGAAAAATGCTGTTGGCCAAGGCAGATCAAACATAGGTCATGTTTATCTGCCTTGACAAACACCTCTGCACACTTCAGGCAATTCTCAAAACCAGGAGGTCCCGTTTTCTTTTTTGGCTTATCCGACATTTTAAGAAAACAGGAACCAGGAACCGGCCAAAACAGAATTTAAATATTTGCAGTCGATTCCTAAAAGATTAGTGGTCAGTTCAAAAACCGATATAGTCCAAAAACTAGTGGTTCCGATCGGATCCGGAAGAACATTAGAGGGAACCGATAAACTTCATTTCAAATGTGGTTAAATTTAATAAAAATGAAGAAAAAGTAATCTGAACCCTTAGAAAAATGTTCTAATTCAGGAGAAAAAAATGATCGGTTGCCCCTCGGTTCACAAGAACCACAAGGAACCGGTAAACAAAACTAAAATTAAAAACTGTAAGGTAAAAAACACTAAAAACAATTACACTCAGCAGTAATGAAAGAATAAAACAAAATACTCAAGGTTTTTTTGTTTGCACTACAGGAATCTGTCTTGATCGAGATAAGATCTCCAGGGCATCTGAACTTTGCAGTGGAGAGAAGATATCTGAGGTTATAATGTAGGCAATTACACTGGGCAGTTTTGAAACTGGATGCATGAGATAAAGATTCCATCATTAGCATAGCATTCCATTTGGCTCCCAGGCAGTGCTGACTTAAAAGTAGCACTGCAAGAGTAATAATATTAGTGGATTCCTGGGGTTAGAAAGTAGTGTGCACTTTACTGTGCTGGTACGAAACAAGTGTGTGGGTAGCCATCACAGGTTAGTGCATGTGCATGGGCAGGCAGGTAGGGTATGAGTATGAGAGCAGCTGGCAGACTAACGTGCACATGGGTGGATGGGACAAAGTTGACAGGCAAGCAGGAAAAAGAGAGTGGATAACGGACGCTGCAGCTGGCAGGAAATGAGTCTGTGTGCACTGTGTGGCTATGAGGAGGTGCTCGGGCAGGTGGGAAACAAGAAGTGTGTGGAATTAAAGCAGGGTAAGAAAAAGCATATCAAGTACAGGCCGAAAGGTGAATGAAAAGCAAGTGACTGAGCAAAGAAGGAAAGATTATATATTTTGAAGGCAGTAGACAGAAAAAGAAAACATTGATGAAACAGCAAAAGAGGGAACTGAGGCCACAGGAAGATGAAAGGATGAGAGCAAAGACGTGAGAAAAGAAAAAAATATATATCATAAGTAAAAATATAAAACTGAAAGATGGAGCAAGAGAGACAGCAAGGCCAACAGCCATGGTGCCGTGCAGGAGTCGAAGCAAGCCTTTGGGGTAATTTCATTTATCTTAGGAAGTTGCCTGTTGTCTTCAACAAGCTATCTTTGGCATACAAAAATTACAATTATTTTGTTTTATAATTTCAAATCTAGACTACCGTAAATTTGAATCATCCATAATGTATGCTATGTGCTTTTGTTAAAAAAAAAAGGTTATATGGTGAAACTGAAAGGTTAATCTGGGACACGGAAGCTGAATTGCCATTTACCTCTTCGTACACTACAAAAGTCTATGGAAACAAGTTTCCTGCAGACTGCTTCTCCATTTCCTTTAAAAATACATGAATCCTTGTACTGTAGATCTGGCAGCCTTGTTCAAGTCACTAATGAATGAAGTTGGTCAGTCATACGATATCAAGTGGTGCAGGACTCCACAATCTACAGGGATCCCTGGCTTTTACAGGCAGATGTAGCAATGTACAGGAAATTGTTCCTAGGCCTAGATTTGCACTTGTTACTTGGAAAAAACAAAGTAATTCAGGAGGAGCAACCCACTGATACGGGGAAGGAAAATGTTATACTGATATGGAAGCACAGGTGGTGTGCTCTGGACAGGTAGTTTTGGACTCAGTCAGAGGCAAGTGAAACATAGAATTTGATGGCAGATAAGGACTGCTTGGCCCACCTAGTCTGCCCATTTTCCTACCTACTGCATAATTTCCAGATCCTATTTGATCTGCAGGTTACCTTCTCCTTCCTACCACTCGTGTTGCCTTCTGTTTATCCCATGCATTCTTGAATTCACCTATCTTTTTTGCCCCAAGACCCCATCACGGAGGTTGTTCCATGTACCCATCACCCTTTCTGTGAAAAATACTTCCTCACATTCCCCGGACCCCCAGCCTCATATTGTGACCACTTGTTCTTGCGCATCTCTTTTTTTTGAGTGAAGAATTCAGAGAGTGTTACTGCAGGTGATTACAGGACTTGGGGATTTAACGAATATTAGTGACTTAGTGGGAGCATTTTCTGCACCTGAAAGTTATAAAAAACACACACACACACACACACAGGTGCCACACTGTCATAGATTCAGACCTTGATAGCACCAAAAGACAAAAGAATTATTACTGAACATAAAGTACTAAGAACCTGTATAACTAACAGGAAATTGTTGATTAACTTGTCAAATTAAAAAGGAGGTAGGTGCACAGCCAAGACCTGAAGACGCATATATTTTAGGGTGGACCCCACTCCCTTTTGTTTGTACATGGATCAGTTATTAAGGGATTTCACACTTTCAGAGTTCAACTCACCAAAAATTGGTAGTTTTTTATGTCTCGCCATGGCCCACGCAGACGACCTCATACTCTTTTCTCTTTCCAAAAAGGGTCTGCGGAGAAAATTGGATCTATTGCATGACAAAGTAAATGAGCTGAAACTCTCTGTTAACTTTTCCAAAAGCCATACTATGGTGGTTGGCTCTAACAAACCTACGTGATGGAGCTTTGGGGATCAGAAGCTTGAGGTGGTTTCTAATTATCTATACTTGGGAGTCACATTCTTGAATGGATCTTGGCCAAGGCATATTGCTAATACAATAACCAGAATTAAAAAAAGGGTGTTAGGAAATGTAATTACTTATACAGAGGAAATACAAGACCTTTAATAGAAGCAACTAGAGGCAAGTACCTGTCACAAGTATTACATGGGGTGGAGATTTGGGATACAAAACACAGGGAGAAATTAGAAGGTCCAGCTATCCAACTGTTCAGATCTGCACTTGGTATACAGTAAGGAGGTCCACACTAACTACATATATTAGGGCTAAGCTGGGTGTGGAGAATATAAAGGCCACTATGGACACTAAAGAAAAAATTTACTCACCTTAGTAATTGTGATTCCTCTAATGGAGTCTTGCTGTATTCTGACAATCTGCAGTTAGCTCCAGCCTTTGAACTGCCCCGGAGAGTAGACGGTTAATTTTCTATGCAGTGCATAGAAACGTTGAGCTCGAGCTCAGTTGAGGTCTCTGTCTGCAGCACTCTGAAACCCAACCATCAGATTCTTATGAGCAAACACTCACTAACTGTGGAAATTGTTAACATTTTTAACTAGCCAACTGGCAACAGAAAGTTTTGGATTCACAAAGAAAGACTCAAGTCAGGAAAACCAAAACCTATCCAAAAATAAAAGATCATAATACAAAGCACCCAGATAAAATGGAGGGTGTGCATGAAGCACCCCTGGAGTGCAACACTGCGCCTGTCCACCCACTTCCCAAAACCAGGTTCTGAGAGGGGAGGCAGGGAGGGAGGTCAGAATACAGCAAGACTCCATTAGAAGAAACACAATTACTAAGGTGAGTAATTTTTTCTTCAAACAATATGAAGTCTTGCTGTATTCTGACAATCTGCAGACTGCCAAGCAGTACCTCCATGGAGGAAGGACAGAACCTACTTTGGGAATATGCTCTGAAATACTGCTGTGCCAAACTGAGCATCACTCCTAGCCTGGATATCCTGAGAGTAATGCTTGGTAAAGGTATGGACTGTTTTCCAAATGGCTGCTTGACAAATTTCTAACAGAGGGATATCCCTGGCAGCAGCCAGGGAAGCAGCTGTACCTCTTGCAGAATGAGCCCTCAGGCATGAGGGTGGAATTTTTCCCAGCTTCTCATAGCAGAATTGTATGCAAGAAACAATCCACCTGGCAATAGTTCTCTTGGTGACAGGTTTGCCCTTTCCCACTTCTCCATAAGTGAAGAACAACTGGAGGGAATCAAACCTGTGACCCTTGGTATGCTCTATGTAGTAGCTAAGGGCTCCTTTAACATCTAAACTGTGTAGCCTCCTCTCTCCTGAGGAAGAATGATCAGTGAAGAAGACAGGGAGAGATACAGACTGATTCAAATGTAAGTCTGAAACCACTTTGGGCAAGAACCTCCTATTGGTTCTAAGGACCACTTTATCTCTATGAAAGGAGATAAAATCAGGTTCCACTGACAGGGCTTGCAATTCACTGATACGTCTGGTAGAGGTAATGGCTACCAAAAACACAGTTTTCCCAGTCAAGTACTTAAGCTCTGCTGAGGACATAGGCTCAAAAGGAGGTTGTATAAGTTGAGCAATGCAAACATTTAAGTCCCAGGCAGGGGCAGGATCCCTAAAGGGAGGATTGATGAAGCAATCCCTTGAAAAATTTACAGAACACAGGGTGAGATGATAGAGAGGAAGGCTTTCCCACTGACAGAAAAGCAGAAACAGCTGAGCGAGTGTACCTTGAGAGTAGCTGGTCTGAGGCCTAGGCCATTAAGATGGACCATATAATCCAGAACTGTAGGCAATTCAGCAGTGTCTGGAGAGATTCGCTTCTTGGAACACCAAATGCTGAATCTTTTCCATTTGGAGTCATAAGTCTTTCTGGTGGCAGGCTTTCGAGAGGCTCCGAGAATATCCAGAACCCCCTTGGGACAGATGCAAATCTGCATACTCTAACTCTTCAAGAGCCATGCTTTGAGATTGAGAAACCGAAGATTGGGGTACCAAATCCTCCCCTGAGAGGAGGTTAACAGGTTGTAATTCCTGGGAACAGGCAGGAAGATGGACTGCTAGGGACAGTAAGAGGGGGTACCAGGGCTGCCTGGCCCAATCTGGGGCAATCAGAATCACTTTGCAGGGTTGCGACCTCACCTTGACCAGAACTTTGAACAGTAGAGGAAAGAGAGGGAAGGCTTAGAGAAATTTCCCTTCCCAGTTCAACATCAGAGCATCCAGAGGGACTGAGCCCAAGACTGGGGGTCTGCAACAAAACAGAGGAAGTTAGTGATTGTCTGGGGCTGCAAAGAGATCCATCTCTGGAGTGCCCCACCTTGAAAAAAAAATCACTTTTAACACCAGAGAGTCCAGGGACCATTCGTGATGGCCCTGGGAGATCCTACTCAGTACATCTGCTAGCATTGTCCTTCCTGGAAGGTGGACTGCTATCGAGAGGCTCTGCAGGAATAAAGCCAGGGACCACAATTTCATGGCTTCCGTGCACAAGGCCGTGGATCGAGTGCCTCCCTGCTTGCTGATGTACCACATGGTGGTGGTGTTGTCTGTTCTGACCTAAAACACCTTGTTCTGCACAGACAAAGAAAGCTTGCAGGGCCAGAAAAACTGCCCCGAGTTCCAGGAGATTGATATGAAGCAGGGATTCCTGAGGGGACTACAGTCCCTGGGCTGTGAGAGCCCCCAGATGGGCTCCCCACCCCAAAAGGGAAGCATCCGTGGTAAGGACCACCGAATGAGATTGAGTGACAAATGGGATCCCTTGCCTTAAACTGTCCTGATCCTGCCACCATTGAAGAGCTTGGATCAGTGTCCGAGTTACTGAAACCAGTTTGGTAAGAGGAACTTTCTTTTGGGACCCAAAAGGCCCTCAGATGGAACTGAATGTCCCTCATCTGGAATCTTTCCCCTTGGACCACTGCTGTAGAAGCTGCCATGTGGCCCTAGAGCTGAAGGAAGTGCCTTGCTGGTCGGGACACCTAAAGGCTGAAGGAAGAAGCCAGTTCTATGGACGGAGGAATAAAACTTTTACCATCAGACAATTGATAACATGTAACACACAGGGGATTATCTATATGGTGCAATGCAGTTGTGTAGCTTTTTATATTGGGAAAACTGAAAGAGCTTTTAAAATTAGAGTACTAGAACATATGCGAGCTATAAATAAGCAGGATTTGACTTATGCCACAGCAACACATATTTTTGAGAATGGAGAGAAAACAGAAAAACATGATTTTAAATTTGTGGGCATCGAAAAAGTTTTTCATGGCCCAAGAGGGGGTAATTATCGAAACAAAATTTTGAGAAAAGAAAATGAGTGGATTCTTACATTGAATGCCTATAAACAGCCAGGCATTAATGCACATTTAGAACTCACACCTTACTTGGAGTGTAGATAGTGACTTGTTACACTACATGTTAGGTTCCAGCTATGATATTAAATATTATATAAGAGGTTCTAAGCGAATTTTGTAGGATATATTTTTTTAGTATAATTAGTATTTATTAAAGGTATATTATTTAGAAGTATAAATGTTTAGATTATTAACATGTGATTATACCTGAATATGGTATGTAACTTTAAGGGTACTGGCACTTTATCATTGATGTGAGAACCAATGAATTTGTATTTCATCACTATGATGTCATAGGTGATTTGATATAAATTGGTTATATGGAGTTTGGTGTTTTTAGCCTTTGATAAAGGACTTTTGTCCGAAACGCGTCAGATGTGGTGTGCACTTGGTGTAATAAATACATAAAAGAAGTTTTGGCTCCGAATATTATTGAGGTGTGTGTGTGCATCAGCTTTTGTTGGAAAAAATTATGTTGAGCTGAGAGCACCACAGTGACCTTGTGCATGGTTCGTCTGTGGAGATTAGTTCTTTAAGAACTCTTGCCCTTTCCAGGGGAAGAAAGGCTCTTGCTTTGACAGTACCTAGCTCTGCTCCTATAAAGGTAAGAAGTTGCACCGGTTCGAGAACTGACTTGGGGAGGCTGAGAAGAAATCCCAGGGAAGTGAGCATTTGCTGGGTCACTTGCAGGTCTGACTTGACTTGGTCTGGAGGCTGACCCACTATGAGACAGTCATCCAGATATAGAAAAATGGAAATCTTTTGCCTTCTTGAAAAGGCCACTACTACTGCCAGGCACTTTGTGAAAATCCTTGGAGCTGATGTTAAACCAAAGGGCATTGCTTTGAACTGATAATGGCCTGAGGGCAACTTGAACCTGAGGTACTTTCTGTGGGAGCACCTGATGGGGATGTAAAAGTAGGCATCCTTGAGGTCTAGGGAGGCTAGCCAGTTCCCCGGCCTTAGAGAGGGAAGAATTATTCCCAGAGTTACCATCTTGAACCTTGATTTTAAAAGATGTTTGTTCAGGTATCTTAAATCTAGCATGGGTCGCCACTCCCCTGTCTTTTTTGGGGTAAGGAAGTACCTGGAGTACAGACCTTTGCCCTGGTGTAGGGTAGATACTCTCTCTATGGCTCTTAAGGCCAGAAGAGATGAAACCTCTGCCTCTAGGGAGAGGGTTTTGGAGAGACTTGAGGGTGGAAAAGATCTGGCTGTCATCTTCAGAAATTTTTTGAAGCTGAGAACCAGTCCCTGGCTTAATACTTCCAGGACCCACTTGTCTAAAGTAACAGACACCCAGTCCTGGACAAAGTAAGCCAGCCTGCCCCCTACAGGGATAGGAGAGTCAACCCGGGCAGGCCCATCAGGGTGTCTGCTTGGCATGGGCACTAGACTGAGGAGTGGATGCAGCCCTGCTCATCCCCCTTCTGCTTCTCCCTCTGAAGAACCCCTTCTGTGAGAAGGGAGAAGAGGCCTGTGCTTGGTAGTAAGGCCTATGAAAAGGCCTGCCCCTGCCCCTAGATTTCTGCCTTTGAGGAGTTGCCTGCCTCTCCTTGGCCTGTGCGCTCCTATAAGTGGTCCTATATTCCTCCATCTTTTTCATGCAATTCTCTGTCTGCTTCCCAAATAGAGAATTACCTTCCACAGGGAAATCCATGGCCTTAGCCTGGGTGTCCTGTGAGAGGCTAGTACATCTCAGCCAAGCCATTCTCTGAAGAGCCGCAGATGTAGCCATGACTCTTGATGACACATCACTGGAATCCACAGCAGCATGAAATTGTACCTTAGATGCCTCAATCCCATCAGCAGCCACCTCCTCCAGCTCCTTGGCCAGCTGCGGGGAGGCCCGTTTAGCCAGTGCCAGTACAGTGTCCCACCAGGACTTCTGGTACCTGGCTGCATAGGCCATATAATTAGCCTGCCTGAGTCCCAAAGAGAATGCCATGTATTGTTTCTTTGCAAAGGCATCCATCCTCCTGGAGTCTTTATCTGGGGTGTGTGAAGCCAAGGGAACATTAGCCCTATCACAGGCTGCGGCCTGCACGACCCCAACATGGCTGCATTGCTGACAGAAAAACTCAAGTGTCTGAGCCTGATAAGGTATACCTCTTGTCCAGTCTTCTATCAACAGGAGGTACAGAATTAGGAGACTAACATTTTTTGTGTCTGTTTTCCAAATGATTTGTGTAGGGGAATAGACAGCCTCCTGGACTCTGGTATGTCCATCATTTCAACAAAATCAGGCTCCTCCAGATCCTCTGTAGCCTCCTCCATAGGGAGCTAGAGAGTTTCAGCCACTTTCCTGTAGAACAGATAGTGGGGAGGGGCCTCAGAGAGCCTAGGAGGGGAAAGCCCAGAAGGTCTGTCTGGGGAGATGTCCTGTTCAATGGGCACATCCAGACTTTCTACCCCATCATACTCATCATCTTGCTCATAATCCACCTCCTCCTCAAATTCCGGTTCATAAAAATCTTCAGGGGCATAATCCTGAACCGAAGGAACCGACCGAACCAAACCCCTAGCTAACGGAGCCGGATCGGACGGAACCGGGCGAAGCGATTCAACAATCCGAATCACTCAGGCAATCTCATCAGCGGTCAAGCATGAACCTCAGATCCAAACGGTCAATTTTCTTTATGTTTCCTTTAAGTAGGAACGATCCCTCAGGATCGGTCTCCTCTGCCAAAAAGTATCGCCCTGGTCGACAGCACTCCTACTGGTTGGTCGGAACCGAACGTGCCATCAAGTCAGCAGACTTCTTGGCCTCCTTTTTCCTAAGTCTACCTAATCTTTTCTCCAGGGTAGACTTAGGAAAGTTTTTACAAATTTGACAGTCTGTATCGAGGTGGTCAAACCCCAGACAATAAACACAGGTGGTGTGGGGATCGGCCTTAGCAAAGACCTCCCCACACTTACAGCAGTGTTGAAACCCAGTGGGCCCGTTTTTTTTCTTGGGTTTCTCAGACATGGCCAACCTAACCAAACTTACCCTTCTTTCGGCAACCACCAGGCAAGACTCCCTTATCGGTTTCTAATCATGTTACGGGTATTGGAAAAAAACATTAAAAACACATTTAAGAAAAAAAAAAAACAAGAACCGGTAACCACACACTAAAGAAAAACACAAGAGTTCAATATATTGGATCGGTTCAGCCGAACCGATCGAAAATACAAGTTTTACAATTTCCACAAATAAACAGAGAAACTATCTAAAGTACTCACGGTACCACAGACAGAGCCTGAACCGACAATGCGGAAATAAATTCGGAATGAAACCGACAACTTTAACTGACTTTGAACCGAGCAGAAGGAGAAATCTCCGGAGTGACTGTTCAGGGAGGCGGAGTAAAGAATCTGACAGTTGGGTTTCAAAGTGCTGCAGACAGAGACCTCAACCGAGTTCGAGCTCAATGTTCTATGCACTGCATAGAAAATTAACCCTCTACTCTCCGGGGAAGTTCAAAGGCTGGAGCTAACTGCAGATTGTCAGAATACAGCAAGATTTCATGTTGTTTGAAAAATCAATTACTGGCTACAGATAACTAGAATGCCCAATAACAGATTACCCTATTTATGCTAGAAAGAGAAGAACATGTGGGGCAAGATGGGTTGCATGGTGGGGTTGGGGGGTGGGGTGTCGACCTGGCTAAAGGACACATGTTCCAACTAAATATATAGAGTTTACGTGACTTGGAGAGATACATGGAAAGAAACATCACTCTCAGCTTACAATATAAAAAATACATCAAGCAAAAAATAAATAACTATTGGGCAATGGCAGACTTGGAAAGCATCCAAAATCCCATTCCATTCCAAGGGATCGGAGAATGGCAGACACTGTACCGCTTCATGGGGGGGATAGAGAGCAACCAGGGAAGTGCAGGGCTGTCAGTCTGACCTCCACTGTGGGGAAGCTGATGGAACCATTATCAAAGAGGATCTTGAGGACTTCCTAGAGAACAATGGGTTCCAGGATAGTAAACAACATGGTTTCATAGCGGGAAGATCTTGTCAGACTAACCTGATTTTTTTCTTGACTGAGTGACCAAGGAAGTAGACAAGGGCCACGCTGTGGATCTGCTCTACTTTGACTTAAGCAAGGCTTTTGATTCAGTTCCACACAAAAGGTTGCTCAAAACTACGAAGGCCTGAGTGCAGCTAAAACCATAGTGAACTGGGTGGGTAGTTGGCTAGAAGGGAAGCAGCAGTGGGTGGTGGCCAAAAGGGTTAAATCAGAGGAAAGGGAGGTTACAAGCAGGGTTCTACAGGGATCTGTCCTCGGTCCAGTCCTCTTCAACATGTTTATCAGTGACACTGGTGAGGGAATCCAGGACAGGCCGTCTCTCTTCGCAGATGACACGAAACTATGTGGGAGGGTGGATAGTAATGAGAGAATAAGGCATATGCAGAGGGACTTACAAAACTAGAAGGATGGTCAAAGGTCTGTCAGTTAAAATGCAATGCCAAAAAGTGCAAGGTAATGCACCTAGGGAAAAGGAACCCCTAGATGGAGTACTGGATGGGTGGGGTGAGACTTAGCAGTACAGAAGAGGAACAGGATCTAGGAATCAGAATCAATAACTCCCTTAAACAAATGAGCCAGTGCAACAAGGCCTATAGCAAGGCTAACAGGATGCTAGGATGTATTGGGAGGGATACTGATAGCAGAAGAAAAGAGGTAGTACCTCCTCTATACAGATCCCTGGTGAGGCCTCACCTGCAGAACTGTGTCCATTTCTGGAGTCCTCACCTCAGAAAGGACAGGGGTAGGTTGGAAACAGTGCAGTACAGAATAACAAAAATGATTCAGAGCCAGCAGGGCAGATCCTATGACGAGTCCCTCAAGGCACTAAATATGTACTCACTGGAAACCAGAAAGGAGAGGGAGAAATGACAGAGATGGTCAAGTTCCTTAAAGAAATTAACAAGTTAAATTGTGGGGAATAATTTACCCTGAATACCAGCTTGAGATCACGTGGTTACTTGATCATGACTGGAAATTGACAGGCGTGAGGTACAGGAGGGTCGTGAATAAGTACTTCTTTTCAGAAAGGGTGGTGGAACCTTGGAACAGTCTGTCAGCCGAGTTGGTGGGTGCAAACACAGTCAGGGGATTCTAGCAGGAATGGGACAGAATGAAGGGAATAGTGGTCGCCTGGGGCAAGAAGACCAGGGAGGAGAATGGGGATAGAACGGGGTGGGTTAGTACCCTAAAGGAACATTAGGCTCCACAAAAGGTTCTAGGGAATATGGGCAGACTGGATGGACCTCTGGTCTTTTTCTGCCATCATGGTTTGTTTTTCTATGTTAAATTCTAAATTCTCCCTGTGGTTAGCCATAAAAATTGCTATTTTGGTTATAAGTGCTGCTTAGATGTCCTTGTAGATGTTCAATTAAGGAGAGCTAAGACAATGTTCAGATTTGAGCTCTTGGACAGGGCACGGGGTCATAATATCACAGACAAAACCGTGCACATTATGACCGTGCACCAACAAACAGCATGCAGCAACACCCTAAAGGTCTTCTTTTGTTTTGCGGTGGGGGGGCTTTGCCCCACGCACTCCCCACACCCCTTGGAACTATAATATTCAACTCCAAGGGGGTGTGGACACGGGCAAGAAAAAAAAATAAAAGTAAAAGATTCCCTAACAGGAAATTAAACCACGATCCTCATAACCCACGTACTGCAGGGTCAGGTGCTCTAGCCACGCCACCATGGGAGTGGCTCAACTGAACACCCGACAGGCAGTGACTACATCCACTTCCTCCTCCATGGTGAGTGACAGGGGGTAGCGATACTTTCGCATTGCTGATATTCCCCTGTCACTCCAATCCCATACACGCTGCTCACAACACGATCTTGATGTGCGTGGTTTAGTCCATGAGATTATGACCTGGTAGTCTTTGACAGTGATGTCTTATTAGCCAGGTACAATCAAGGCGATCCAGCAAAGGACTCCAATTGTTTTTGTTCGATTGGTGGCAGGGAGGAACTGTCCCGGTACAACAAAGCCAGGCATTAATGACTTGACCCCTGTATGAAATCCCTCCATGAGATCAATAACAAAAAGCATTAAATGTTTTTCTGACTACAGAGGATGACTGGTCTATAACTAGGGTAGCAAATGTTCTCTTGGCTGTCATTAAAATAAGGAGAAGACTCAATAAAAAATTAGTTCTTATATATGTTTTTAATCTCTCATATGCATAGTTGTAGTGTTATGTAATTTTAATGTCGATTTACTATAAACTGTATTGTAAAAGTCTTGTGGGACGGAACGCTCATGTGGAACTGGTATTGTTATAGTGACTGTTCTATTTATTATGATGGTGTACGTAGATTTTAAACAAATTTGTAATGATCTTTTTCATTGCTCAAACAAATAAACTTTGAACGAGGAATATGTTAGGGTACACTTTGGATTTTCTGTGCTCCTCTGTTTTGGAGGAGCACACAATGCTAAATCCTTAACAACAGTTCTGGATTGGAGGGGTGAAGTTAGAGGAGACAACTGAGGAATAAGACCTAGTGGTGAAAATTAAGACGAGCCTGAAACAACTGACGCTGTATGATGGAACAGCGGGGAAGGCAACTAGAATGCTGACATATACAGAAAGGGGCATCAGCAGCAGAAGATGGGAGATGATCATGCCCTGTACGGATCCCTGGAATGGTTACACTTGGAATACTGTGCAGTTCTGGAATCTGCACTTGAGGTGAAACACAGGTAGGGTAGAGGCAGTGCAGAAGAGGGCCACCAAAATAAACCAGAAATGAACCAAAATGATTCGGGGTCAGCATGGGAAGCCCTAAGAGGAACGGCTAAAGCACTTGAACATTTGCATGGTGGAGGTCTAAAGAGAGGGGGTGACATGATAGAGAGCTATAGATAGGTTTTATATGGGATAAACAGGGTGAACAGCAGGAATTAGTTCACAATGCATATGGACAGTTATACAGGGAAACTCAATGAAACTAGCCAGAGGGAGAATCAGAAAAGATTACAGAAGTATTTCTTTACAGAGAGGGAAGTGGAGAAGTAGAATAAATTGCCAAGGGAAATTAATGGCCTGTACCAAAACAGTAGTAGGAATAAAGCGCAGGTGTGATAGGCCCGTGAGGATAATAATGGTGGGTGGGGAGGATGGCAAGTCAGATGATGGTGTGACTGACCACTTGTGTACTCGCAATATTCCATAGGTAGGGTTAAGCAGTCTGGACTGGTCATGAGGTATTTTTCTGCAATCATTATCTACATTTCTAATTTATGTAACACACAGGTCTCTCAACTTATTTAGCCAATCAGGAAGCAGGACATTTTCAACTCATTTTATAATGAATATTGTTATTTTTGGGTGCATGAAACACTTGACCTGTGGTCTCATGCCTCAACACACACCTGAGGCATGACAATATCCACACAATATACCATATCCTGTTGTACAGTATTGCTTAATTGTAAGACTGAAGGCAGTGATTCAATTTCATGCATATTGAAACACTAAGAATATTATTTTATAACCACAGTAAGGCATGCCTTGAAAGGGGGTGGGGTACCTTTCATTATGAAACCGAATGTGAAAATCCATACTTTTGATTGGTTGGAACCCACAGGCCTCCATATGGGTCATTTGTTGCTGTCATATGGCACCAGGGGTGTGTGCAAGTACCGCCAGTGGTACATATTGTTTTTAATGGAATTACAAACAAAATCAAAATTACTTTGAAAGTGCTTTACATATAAAATAATGTATGTGCAGATGTGTATTATGAGCTTTTTTGCGCGCCTGAGGTGTGTGAGGCCACTTTAAATCCCTCTAGCACCACTCTCTGGGTTTATCAGGCATCGCACACTGAGGGTGTGTGTGGAAAAAAAAAAAAGTACAGTTACAAAAGAACTTACCGTAACAGCAGATCTTCGAGAGAAGTTCTTGCAGCAGGATACACAAGTAGGACTAAGCTGCTAGGCACCAGGACCACACGGAAAACATCTAACTAGCAGTCTACCACAAGGGACTGCCCACCACCGATGTCAGTCATATGACTTTAGCCTAGCCTACTTTGGTGGGCAGTCCCCGACACCTACCTCAGTTCTCCCACCAGAGACCCCGTACAAGCAACTGAAGGAGAAGGTACAGTTGGGTAAGAACTTACGGTAACAGTAGATCTTCAAGAGAGGCTCTTGCAGTAGGTACTAACCTACAGGACTAAGCTGCCAGGTGCTAGGACCACATGGCATAGCATCCCAGACCGGAGTTGTCCATCGTCAGAGTCTGGGAGGGAGGAGTGGGCTGAAAGGGGACACCTTTTCGGAGGTTGTCCAGGTTCTGCCACCACAACAGGTCCCGAGACATCAGGTTGGAGACCAGAATCATGTGATCCAGGTAATTTGATCTCTGAGTTCACTGTACTGTGAGAGTCCATTGCGTGGCCTGCATATGGAGTCTGGCAAGATGTACGGTCAGAATGGCAGCTACGATGAGACCCAGCAGGTGAAGGATCTCTGGGAAGTCACCAAATGTGCTTGTCAATGGAGAGTCTCTGCTCTGTTTGACAAGAGGAAGACTCTCCCCTGGACTGTATCCAACACTGCTTCAATAAATTAGAGGCGTTGTGAAGGGATAAGATGGAATTTGGGGTAACTGACTGAAATGCCCACCTGCTGAAAAAGGTCCAGGGTACTGGATAGAGACCCAACTAGGCTGTCCCTCGATGGGGCTGAAAGGAGCCGGTCATTGAGGTAAATGGAACACATGAATGCGATGTCAGTGTAAAGCCGCAGCAACCACTGCTAGGCACTTTGTGAACACTCTGGGTGCTGACAAGAGGCCAAAGGGGAGATCTTTGAATTGGAAATGTTCTCCCTGAAAAGCGAATCTGAGAAATCTGCAGTAGGACAGGAAGATGGGGATATGTAGGTAAGCATCCTGCATATCCAGAGCACAGAGCCAATGTCCCTGATGTAGCAAGGGGAAGGAGGCCCAGCAGGGATAGCATTCAGAACCTCTTGCACTCTACAAAGAGGTTCAGACTGCTACGGTCCAGTATTGGTCTGAGGTCGGCCGTTTTCTTGGGGACCACGAAGAAGTGCGAGTAGTATCCCCTGCCCATCTGACTCTGGGGAATGGGTTCTATTGCTGGATGTGACTCGGAGACTAATAAGAGGGACCTGGAGGATGCTCCAGCGGTCTATCTAGAAACTCTATTGTGTGCCCTTGTGCTACGAGTTGAAGTACCCACGAGTCGTGGTTTGCAAACCTGCCTCCTACCAGTTCCCCTAGATCGCGGTCTGGGGGTGGGAGTGGTCGGAGCGAGTTGGAGGCGGTGGGGAGGGTTAAGGGCGTGGCACCAAAGGCTCTATGGGTCTTAGCCAGGGGAGCTATGCCTGCCGACGGTGCCCAATGTTTGTTCCAACGTTGGTTCTGCTGTTGCCTTTGCTGTCATCGCTGCTGCCAACCAAAGGGCTGCTTAGGCTTTTGAGGGGGGTTGTACACAAACTGGACAGAGCGCAAGGCTTTGCCCTTGTCCTGTAGGTCTGTGATGATTATCTTTAACATCCCCTCCAAAAAAGAACAGGGCCCCAGAACGGGGCATCCTGGATGGCTGATTGGACCTCAGGTGCCAAGCCAGGGATCCTCAGCCAGGACTGCCTGCGTAAGCTGACGGCCATACCCCTTGCAGTGGCATCACCGCATCATAAGTGGCCTTCAGTGTGTGTTGGCTAGCGGATCTAGCTGACCCCACCATACCGGCCATTTCTTCCTTTAGCTCTGAGTCAGGAAGCTTTTCCAGCTTAGCTTCTAGCTGAACCAAAATAGATTTCTGGTAGACCACCATATGAGCAATATAATTCAGTGCTCTAACGGCCAGGGTGGATGAAGAGTAGAACTTTTTTCCAAACTGATCCAGTACCTTTGACTCCTTGTCTGGAGCAGAAGTACTGAGGTGATTTGGTTTGGACGAACGGTCGTGGGGAGTACTAATGACCACAGAATCTGACTCTGGACGGACACTAAGGTGGTTCTTCCCTTCTGGCGTCTGGTACATCCTTATCTGCTTTCCTTGCCACTGGGGCCAGTGAAACAGGTTGTTTCCAAATCGTGGAGGTCAAATTCTCGTGACGGCCTATCCATGGTGGGATGAGGGTCAGAGATTGATTCAATAGTTCAAGATGCTCCGCGAGCCTCTGGCATTGGGGATCTTGTTCCTCCGTTTGCCCTAGTCATAGGCTGCCTGGATCTTCCTGAGGAGTTCCATGAAGGAGGGATCCTCAGGGAGTGATTTTGGCAATTCCCTCAGTTTTGGCTCATCCGGGAAAGGGGACTCATAGTCCGAGCCCTAATGGGCTGAGTCAGGCTCAGATTCCGACGTTGGGCTGTCAACAGGGATGCTGAGCGTAGGTAGAGGTATGTCTACTGGTCTCGAGAGGTCCACGGGTCTTGAGAATTTTGTGGGCCTCTCTGGTTGAGGTAAATGCTTGGTAGATCTACCTGACGTCGATGGCCTGGAGTCCATCAACAGAGGTTGTCTTTGTGTCAGTTCCCTGGTGACCGACATCTGGGTAACCGGGGGCTGATGCTTCTCAAGCTCCAACATGAGCTGAGATTTTGCTTCATACCACAACAAACGAAGCATCACCTGCAAGTCCAACTGAGGCTGAGGTGGAGGTGGAGGCAGTGGAGGCAGATACCTGTACCCTGGCATCGGACAGCCCGGCACCTGATAATAAAGTGACGGGTATTGCATTGGTGGATAGCCCGGCGATGGGTAGGGAAAAAAACCCAGGGTCGGGCATTGTGGCACCGGGTAGCTGGGCACTGCGTAGCTTGGTGGAGTGCCCAACAGGCCCGGAACTGGCCCCGAAGGAGGGGCCGTTGGGCTCGCCGATTGACCCGGTGGAGGAGCAGAGGGGCCCTGGGTACGGCCAGGTCCTGACAGAGGTCACAATGGAGGAGGAGCCAGCATCAGACCTGACAGTGGCCCTGTGGGACCGAAATGACCATCTGGCGGTGAGCTAGGCGTCGGGCGACCCAGCGTCGCCAGTGGGATAGTGCCTGACAGTGGTTGCTCTCCCTCATCTGGATGACGCGGTAGTGGGGAAACTGGAGGAACCACCTCTAGAGACAGAGAATCCCGAGGGGGAGTGCCCTCCGGGATCAGCTGCAGCTCAGGTGGCAGCCGGTCTGGATCCTCAATGTCAGGCCTGTTGTCAGGGCGTGCCTGAGGAGCCAGGGCTTGGAGCATGTCAGAGGAGCTGATGTGCAGCTTATCAGCCACGGCTGTGCGATCGTCAGAGTCGTCGATGTTTACCTTACCAGTCATACTACTCACAGTAGACTCTGAAATCTTAAGCAGTCTAAGGGTAGTAGGTGTCACCTTTACCCCAGAGACTCCAGTTGGAACAGAAATTGGTCCCAGCAGGGGGGCCAACGACTGCTCCGCAGCGCCACAGGCGGGACCTTGGTGGGAAGAACATACCCTGGGGGGGGCCCTTCCATGTCCATGGCTTCGGGGGCCGTGGATACGATGGAGACCATTCCCAGTCCCTCTGTCTCTCCTTGTTCCGCTTCTTCTTGTGATGGCCCTCTGGGGAAGAGGACGAGCTCCTGAGTTTCTTCAGCTTCTTCTCCATGGATGCCATTTTTAATATAAGTAAATGGGCTTAAAAGGTCTGCTGATGGTGTTTCCGTGTGGCCCGGTTAAAGCCTTGCAGGCCTCACAGTCCTCAGTCTTGTGCTCTGTTCCCAGGCAGAAGAGGCAGAGGGAATGGCCATCTTTGTGAGGGAGTCCCACAGGTGTCGCACTTATTTTTATGTGAATCGAGAGGCATTACAGACGACATGCATGATGTGATAAAAATAATAACATTATATGAGAAAAGTAGGTTAAACCAGAAATAAATGAGTAGAATACTCATCCAAAATGGCATTGACAGAAGCAACGTTCTCTGCGAGGTCCGACATGTGCATGTCAACGGCAGGAAAGAACAGGAGGGCGGACGTGGAGACTGCTCACCATAAAGCGCCATGCTGACATCAGTCACATGACGCCAGGTGGCGTCTCACCAGACATTGCTAGCTAAAAGTTTTCCGTGTGCTCCTAGCGCCTGGCTGCTTAGTCCTATATGTTAGTACCTACTGCAAGAGCCCTCTCGAGGTAAGATCCGAGTTTTCCCAAAAGCCAAAAGAAAGACAGAAGAAGTGAGAGAGAAAAAAAGTAGCAGGGGGACGGAGGGAAGGAAAACTGGGCCTGCTGCAAGAGCCTCTCTCGAAGATCTACTGTTACGGTAGGTTCTCATGCAACTGTGCTATCTTAGTCGTGGAAGGCTCTTTCAGCAGGCCACACCAGTAGGACTGAGTCCCAAGCAGTACTAAACAGCACCAGGGTGACACCACCGGGAGGAGGACAGATCAGCAGCCAAGAGCTCATAACAGATGGCCCTGAAAAACTGCCAGGCCGAAACTGGCCTTGAGCCTAGAGGCAATGTCCAGACTGTAATACTTGGTGAGGGTGTGGACAGAACTCCAGGTGGCGGTTGCACAGATGTCCACAGTAGACACATTTCTGAAGCAAGCTGTGGAGGCAGCCATGCCCCTGGTAGAATGGAGTTTGTTGTACTTGCAGTAGCAATAAACAATGCAATCCGCTAATCACTTAGACAAAAACTGTTTGGAAACAGAAGCATCCTCTCTCAGAGGCAAACGAAACAAAAACAACCCTTCAGATTTCCTTACAGGTTTTGTGTGGTTTGAATAGTACAACAAAATCCTATGTATATCCAAAATATGGAGCAAAGCCTCCCCCTCCATTAGAATACTCAGGAAAATAAACTGGAAGGTGGATGGATCCATTCAAAGTCAACTTTGACGGCACCCCAGGTAAAAACTTGAGAAGTCTACGCAACAACACCCTGTCTTTGTGAAACACCAAATAAGGCTCTTTGTACATCAGAGCCTGAAGCTCAGAAATCCTTTGAGCAAAAGTAACAACAACTAAAAAGAGCACTTTCCATCACAGAAAGTGCAGGGTGCAACTCGCAGCTGGTTCAAAGACTGGTAAAGTGAGTTTCTCCAACATGAAGTTGGGGTCCCATGGAGGGGCTGCATCCTGAATAGGAGGTTTCAGATGCAGAATGCCCCACAAAAATGTGCAGAACACCTCTAGTTGGGTGGCAACTTTACCTTCAATAAGTGCATGGTACGCAGAGATGGTGGAAAGGTCCACCTTAACAGAGAAGTACCCCAAGCCTGAATCTGAAAGGGAAAGAAGGTACTCCAACACCGGATTCACTGGGCAGGTGAAGGGGTCCAAATGGCGAGCAGCAGCCCAAATAGAGAAGTGCTTCTATTTCAGAGCATAAGAGGCCCTCAGGGAGGGTTTCCTGGCTGTCACCAGGATGTCAGCGACCCTAGAGGATATCCCAAAGTGGGCAATAGCTAGGTCCGCCGGAGCCACACATGGAGATGCAGGGACTTCAGGTCCAGATGGAGAGGGGCAAAGGCACCGGAGGTTCCACTGCTAGCTGTTGCAACAAGGGAAAACAAATCTGGCATGGCCAGAAGTAAGCTATGAGGACCATCTCTGCTCCTTCCAACTGGAGCTTGAGCTGAACCCTCTGCAGAAGCAGGAAGGGAGGAAAGGCATACAGAAACCTCCCCTTCCAAGAGTGGGACAACGAAGCCGGCCTGGTGACGCTGACAGTTGAGGCACTGGACGCCACATCTCGTGCCAAACTGGCGACCCGGGTTCGGAAGTGAGCTCAGGCCGCTGGGAGTTAGGAGGGGAAGGACAGGATCAAGGGTCTGGAGGACTGCTCTCCTGCCCTGGGAGGTAGGGGAACTCAGATCCCGGCTCTGGGACCTCCCGGGGAGGCTAGGGCCACAGAAGCCCGCGATCCAGCCATTGTCGGGATTGGCCGCGCAGGCATGCACGGAAGGTGCGCGTGTCCCCATGGGTGCACCAAAAATGACCAAGCCTAGGGAGGACCAAAAGCAGAAAATCCCTTTCATTGGGGATAGACGAAGGCGCTTCCTCCCGGTTCACACTCCCAATGCTAGGCACTCTCCTCTACGTTCCCCCGCCACTCTGGCCCAGAGCTCAATACTATAGATAGTGTGCCCTGGGAGGCTAGGGCAGCCCTTCCTCGGGGGGGCTCAGATCCGGGTTAGGGTGAGGAGTAAGGAGCAGCTTCACAGAGGGAGGCAGAGACTGTGGCAGGAAGTCGCTAGAGAGAGTTCCCCAAAGTGAAGGTGCAGAAAGAATGTTAAAAAAAAAAAAGAGAGAGAGCGACAATGCGTCTCAACAGAAAACTCCAGGCCCAGGATCAAGCAAGCAAAAAAGCAGCAGTTTTGCGTTGAGTGGGAGATGCAAAGAGGTCCAACTCTGGGTGGCCCCACCTGCTAAAGAGATCTTTAACCACTGAAATTAGCAGTTCCCGCTCGTGAGCCTGCACTCTGGAGCATCTGAGACTGTCGGAAAAGACGTTTTGAATGCCAGGAACATGCACAGCTGTTAGCTCCAGACTGTGCTCAATGGCCCAGAACCAGACCTTCATCACCTCCCGACACAAGGAGTAAGAATGGGTCAACCCTCACTTGTTGATGTGATACACCAGCAGCGGACTGGGGAGGAGATGAGTCTGAAAGAACTGCAGGGCATAAAGAACCACCTGCATCTCCAGGACGTTAATGAAAAGACCCTACTCCACTTTCGTCCAGGTACCCTGGGTCTGATGATCGGCCAGATGGGCACTACAGCCCAGGCCAGATGTGTCCATCATGAGAACCTGTCAGGGGGTTGAGAGCAGAAAGGAGCCCCCCCCCCCCGAAGGAGGTTGGCGGAGTCCAGCCACCAAAACAGAGTCCTCCAGATCGGGTTGTAGACTAGGACCAATTGGTCCAGATCATCGGTGCACTGATTCCACTGGACCCTGGACCCTCAAGGTTCACTGAGGAACCTGCGTATGCAGGCAGGCCAGGGGAACCATGGCAACTGCCATCGCCATGTGGCTCAGGAGGTGTAGGAAGACCCTGGCAGGGGCCTGCTGACTGTAGGAAACTAGAGGGGCCTGCTCCATCAATTGCTTCACCCTGTCCTCGGGCAAAAAGGCCTGCCCTGGCTGGTGTCCAGGATCGGCCCTATGTATTGGAGGCACTGGCACGGAGAGGGGCAGGACTGCTGCAGATTTATGGTAATCCCCAAGGCCTGGAAAAGACTGAAGGTGGATTCCAGAGTCTGAACTATGCATTCTCTGGAGGGGGCAGCAAGCGCCAGTCATCCAGGTACTGGAACACATAGAAGCCCTGCTTCCTCAGTGCAGCTGCCACCACTGCCAGGCATTTAGTAAATACCCGGGGGCTGAGGAGAGGCCAAAAGGAAGGGCCTGAAACTGATAATGTGGAGCAGACAAGACATGGATATGCAGGTAGGCATCCTGCAGGTCCAAAGAAGAGAGCCGGTCCCCCTGGTGCAAAAGGGGTAACAGCCCCTGAAGGGTGACCATCCTGAAGTACTTGTGCTCGATGTACAGATTCAGATGGCTCAGGTCCAGGATGGATCGAAGATCCCTCTTCTTTTTGGGGACGAGGAAGAAGTGGGAGTAAAACCCCCTTCCCCAATGAGCCTGAGGGATGGGCTCTATGGTTCTTTTTTGAAGAAGAGCCTGAATTTCCTCCCAAATCAGAGACAGGTGTGTGTGCGTGGGGTGGGGGGTGGTATGTGGAGTGAACAGGAGGGTTTTCTGGTGGCCACTCTAGGAACCCCAGAGAGTGTGTGACAATGTTCTATGATCTGGAGCACCCAGTTGTCTGTAGTCACCCCCTGCCACCCTTCAAGGTGGAGGGAGAACTGATCCCCAACCACCTCCCTTAGATCCTCGACCAGAGAAGGGAAGGGTTCCCTAAGGAGTCAGAAGGTGGGGGCGGGTGCAGGCAGGGTGGCCACGGGGACTCTGGAGGCTCTGGTGGCAGTAGCAGCAGGGGCCATTGGAGCCTTACGCTTGTGGTGACCCTTGTCAGGCTGGTTCTGAGATTGCATGCGGGAGGATCTGCAAAAGAGCAGACGCTGGCTCACTCTAGGTTGGGTGTGATAGAACAAAGGGACTGACTTGAGGGCCCGCCCTGACTCCTCCAGGGTAGAGATGATGTCCTGGACATCTACCTCAAAAAGGACAAACCCCCGGAAGGGGGCGTCCAAGATGCTGGCTCACACGTCTGCAACAAAGCCAGACACCCGGAGCCAAGAATTGTGTCAGTAGACAAACTCCAGCAGCTGTCCAATGCCCGGAGGCATCCACTGTATCACATGCAGACCGCAGAACATGGCTGCCAACGTCCAAGCTCAACTTCATAAACATAGAAACATAGAAACATAGAATTTGACGGCAGATAAGGACCGCTTGGCCCACCCAGTCTGCCCATTTCCCTACCTACTGGATAAGCTGCAGATCCTAGTTAACCACCAGCCTACTTCTTCCTACCCCCAACCCCCAGAACTGCCTTATGACTATCCCATGCATGCTTGAATTCCACCACTGATTTTGACTCCACAACCTCCTCCGGAAGGCCGTTCCATGCATCCACAACCATCTCTGTAAAAAATACTTCCTTAAATTACCTCTGAGCCGCCCCCATCTTCAAATTGTGCCCTCGTCTTGTGGCGGTCCTCGGGTAGAGTCTGTACCAGATCTCCGGCTTGGTCCCAAAGATCATTCTGATACTGGACCATGAGGGCCAGATAATTTATGTCCTGATTCACCAGTGGGGTAGAGGCAAAAACTGGTTTGCCAAGGTGGTACAACTGCTTAAACTCTAGGTCTGAGGGGAGGGTACTAAGATGTTTAGGCTTCTTAACACGGTCATGCACCGCATGGAATCCACCTTGGGGTGAATCCCCAGAAAGGGCCGGCCCGTCAGAACATGGTAAAGGTGATCTGCCTTTTTGGGCAGAAGAGGGATGGCTTAAGGGTGGTTCCAGGCCACCCTGGTGACATCCTCATAGTACTCAATCAAGGGGGGCAGCACCACGGGAAGGGCATCACGCTGCCGAAGATATTGTGCCAAACGATGCCTCTCCAGGTCCCGCTCCTCTGTCTCCCAGCCCATAATGGAATGGATGTGGTGCATACGATCCATAAAGGATGGCTCATCTGGGAGAACTTTGGCACCTCTTTAGGCTGGTCATCCCCATCAAAAGAGTCAACAGAAGAGGAGGAAGACCCCAAAGAATCAGAGTCATCCTCAGTAGTGTCTGAATCTGGCACCAACACTGGATGCTGGTGTGCATACCATCTAGAACTGGAACCAATGTCAGGTTAAGCCCCTGAAGATCCCAACTTGTGGGGTTCACCTGGACCAGCCCTGTCTGGATTCTGGCGCTGAGGGTCCTGGGGAGGACGGAGGGGAGATGCTGGTGGCAGCCCTTGTGTGGCGGGGGTTGGGGTGTCGCTGCATGAAGGACCACCACGCAGAAAACAGAGCATTATCATCCTCCTGGGGTGCAATATTGTACACCAGCAGGAAAGGCAAAGAGGGGTATGACAGCTGAGAAGCCAGCAAAGGGTACCCTGGCAAAAGGCTGCCCAGCACTGGTTGTGGATCCAGCATCAGCCTAACAGGCATTGGCTATGGTGCAGGTTGCAGCAGGGGCAACAACAGAGTCTGGCCCATAGGCTGGGGCTTCCGTAGCACTGGTGGCAGCCTGGCAGGCAACGGCCTGGAGCGTCCCGGGGACCGATCCCCAGATGTTCGACCAGCTGGAG
The DNA here is from genome assembly GCA_016271365.2 of Neoceratodus forsteri. Lineage (NCBI taxonomy): Eukaryota > Metazoa > Chordata > Ceratodontiformes > Ceratodontidae > Neoceratodus > Neoceratodus forsteri. The sequence goes on from CM057450.1 coordinate 1,508,471,359, forward strand.
AAGCTGGTACCTGAGGGAATGGAAACCCCTGCATCAGAGGCAGAAGCGATGCTGGTGTTGAAAAGACAGCGACCACCTGCTGTGAGCATTGCCTAGCAGGACTAATGTCGGTCACAGTAGTGGAAATCGCCGAAGACAGTGTCGTGGCTGGGGGGTGGGAGTGGTTGAGCCGACAACCAAGGCACCAATACCAACCAAACCACCTAGCTGAGAGCCCACCGAAGATATGGGTCTAGGCGTCAGGGGCCGGGGGGCAGGAGACAAAGTCCCCTGTTCCAAAGAGCCACCGCCTGAGATATAAATAAGGACGGGCAGCAGAGCCACCAAGAGTTCGGTGGAAGAGAGGGCTGGTGGGGCTGAAGAGGCCGACCCCCGTGGGAGGACTACTCTGATGCAGCCGAAGGCTTAAGAGGCGACCATGAACAGGAAGCTGACTGGTCCTGGTGTTTGTGCTTCTCTGACTCATCCTTGTGTGAAGAAGAAGAAGAAAGAGAGGCCCTGGAGAGCTGTGCCAGCAAGGCCAAGGAATTCCTTGCCTACAGCTCCTTTTCCATCATGACTAACTTCTGCTTTAAAAGATGGCTCTCCAGCGCTTTTAAACAATGTCTCTGAGTGGCCTGGTTGAATTTCTGGGAATGCTGGCAGGCTTTGGTGTCATGTCTGTGGCCTAGAGGGAAGAGACACGCAGAGTGGCTGTTCTTCCCAATGACCTGTTTGCCGCAGGCACAACTCATGGAGTGGTCATAAGATGAAGCTGGTGGAGAAGACATAAGCTCGAAGAAAACACTGAAATTTTGATGTTTGCTTGAGAAAGAACTGAAAATAATCAAAAAATAAAGCGCGGCAAGTGTGGATAATGGCAGTCGACTGCAGCTGCGGTGTCCGCTACGGTCCGACATGTGCGGGCTGATGTCGGGAAAAGAACTGAGGTAGATGCTGGGAACAGCCCACCTATACAGGCTAGGCTGACATCATATGACTAATGTCGCGGTGGGCAGTCTCCCATGGTAGACTGCTAGCTGGAAGTTTTCCATGTGGTCCTGGTGCCTGGTGGCTTAGTCCTACCACTGTGGTCTGCCGCAAGAGCCTTCGACAAAGTAAGATCGAATGATACACATCCGCATCATTTTTTTTTTTTTTTTAAATTACTGGTAAACTGCAGATGGGGCTAACCTCGTTTTTTTCTACACACACTCAGGAAAAAAGCAGCTTCAAGGTTTGGTAAGGAATGGGGTCGCTGAGAAACAAAAACTGAGACTTACAGGATCTTTATACAGTGATGCTGCTGATTTCTTGAGGGAAAAAAAAATGAGACACTGACAGGATCCACAGCTGTGAGACAGTTTTTCCCCACAGTGATTCACGCTGTACTATGCTGCTGTCTCGAGTGGGGTGGGGCATGAAGCGTGGTAAGGTACAACATTTACTGTAATTTTTTAAGTAAATTCTCTGCTTGTTTCATAGAGATTACCAATATATGATGTGGATGCTACTAAATAAATTCTACATTAGTGTAGAGGCATTAAGAAAACTTTAATGATGGACTTGGGAGTCGGAGGGCTGGCCAGGGAAGAAGGATTGAGCACCCCAGGGAATGCTCGCCTTCGGAGGGAAAGGGGAAACAGTGTCCAGCGCAATGCAGACCTCTGGCAGAGGCTGGGGGTACCATCGCGACTGGCACCACACATGGGGTGGGGGGTGAACGCTGGCATCATTACACATCCCCACCCCCGGGGGGGGGGAGGAACTCCACAAAAAATGCTGGCCAGCTAGTGACGGCTCCCAGTCTCTGCCGGTGCTCCCACTGCAGACCAACATCCGCCAGGGGGATCCTGCTCCCATGCCCCACCCTCTGGGGCAAGCCAGGGCTAGCGAACAAGTTCCTTGGGGAAGGCGCACCCACCTGGTGACCCCGCCAAGGGGGGTAAGCCTGGGGTTAGGGGGAGTGGCAAGTGGGGAGTCCAGATCCTTTGGTTCCTGTAGGGAAGGATCCAGAAGACAAAAAAAAAAAAAAAAAAACGAACTTTAATGAAAATGTATATGGCAAAAAGGCAAGTTTCTAATTAAAGTGATAATAACCGGCTACCTGGTTATTAAGGAGTTCCGTAATAACCAGGTAGCTGGTTGCTGTGACACTAACCAAGTTGATACAAGGAATCAGGTAACTGGAAATCGGGTAGATGATGACGTGCAGCAGTTATTATTACTACATTTCACAATCGCAGTAATTGCACCACATCCTTCAATACAAATGTCACTGGATAACCTCTGTGGAAGGGGGATTACTTAATGGTTACCCTCCCCACCAACTTGACTTACTGTTTAAATTATCACCCCTCCATCACACAAACACCACTCGGCTATGCCCTGTGCCCTTTTGATGCAGTTTCAATCACAATCAATGCAGACGGTAAGATTTCTAATGATAACACCCATCTTATCCCACCACAAATTTGCTTTATGGCTTAATTACTGTATAACAAATTAAATTACCTGTAGGTTCCTTGGGACAAACATCTGGCAGTGATCGCACAGGTCTTAAGTGTTTTGCAGAATCCATTTCCTTCTTGAAGAAACCATCACTGCTGTTGGTGTGAGGCACTGGTGGGGAACTGTGGCTTGAAGCCATTGCATAAAGGCATCTCCTCAAACAGGCTAGCTGCACAACAGAAAAGAAGATATGTAGAAGTACCACTGAAACAGAAACAGAACTTATCAGCAGAAAAGGACAGTTTGACCCACCTGGTCTGCAGTGACCCTCCCTCCTCCCTGCCTATTTACTAATATTCCCCTATGTCTATCCCACGCATGTTTGAAGCCTCCTACTGTTTTTGTGTACCCCACTTTTCGCTGGTTGACTGTTCCAGGTGTCCATCATTCTTTCAGTCAAGTAGTGCTTCCACACATCTCTCTTAAACTCTCCCCCCAGCTTCACTGCATGCCCTAGGATCCTGGTGTTCCTTCTCAATTGAGAAAAACTCCCCTTCTAGCACCCTGTTCACCCCACTCCTCCCCATAAGGCACCTGTAGGTCTCTATCATGTTCCATTTCGTTCTCCTCCCTTCCAGGGTGTACAGGTTGAGATCCCTCAGTCTCTCCCCATACGGCTACTGATGCAACCCCTGCACCATTTTAGTTGTCTTCCTCTGGACAGCCTCCACCCTGTCTATGTATTTTCTGAGGTGCGGACTGGGCACAGTACTCTAGGTTGGGTCTCACAAGTGAGCAAGCAGTACAGTGGCAACACCACCTCCCTCCTACTACTGCTGGAGATGCCTACCTCTATGCGTGCAAGCATACCACTGGCCCTACTCGCTGCTCTGTCACACTGCCCTGCCACTTTAAGGTCATCAGATATGATAACCCCAAGATCCCTTTCCTGCTTAGTGACTGTCAGTAACCCCCCCCACCCCCATCCTATACTCAGCTCCTGGGTTCCTATGCCCTAGATGCATGATTTTGCATCTTTTGGAACTGAACCCCAACTGCCATGCTCCTGACCACTCCTTGAGTTTCCCAAGGTCACTATGCATTCCCCCCCACCCAAAGCATCCACCCTATTATGGATTTAATGTCACCTGCAAAAAGGCATACCTCCCCTTCCAGTTGCTCTGCAATATGACTTATGAAGACATTGAACAGGACTGTTCCTGGTACGGAGCCCTGCGGCAACCCACTGGTAACTCTCCATTAGAATGAGTGTCGTTGAAAGCTAACACTAAACTGCTTATTAATCACATGGTGCTGAATGTAAAAAACAGCTGCCCCTGAAAATGTCCTATGCACCTACATAAAGTGACTAGCATAACAGGCACTTGAATGTTTGGTTTAGTAACACAATGATCAATACATAGGATGATCTTTACTGTACACCTTATCATGGTGTAATACTTAATTTGTTTTTATTTTCTCATCTGCATGAAAAAATAAACAAAATCATACCATTAGCTAGCTGTATAACAATTTGTTTACAGATCGGGTAGAGTGGATACACAGCAGATTTACAAAGATGATACCTGCCTTGAGGGACCAGTGTTACGAAAACAGGTTACAACAGTTGGGACTTTATACCCTAGAAGACCGAAGGACTAGGGGCGACTTATTAAATATGTGTAGGCTTTTGAATGACGCCGAATTAATAACAGAAACGGGAATAGAATTACAAAATAATCCTGACTATTTAAGGGGGCATAAACTCCGAATCAAGCTAGACACTGTTGTTAAAAATGGATGATTTAATTTCTTCCTTCACCGGACTGGCAGGATTTGGGAATCGCTTGCATGCTGAGGTGGTTTCTAGCAGCAATTTAGATATTTTTAAGAGGACACTTGATCTTGTATTATTGAACAAATGGTCTGATTGGACCCACATTATAGACAGTACTAATGGGCATATAGCCTTCCTCCATCTACGAAACCCAGTATGAAACGGGACAGCCAAACTGCTATGCTATATCTTGTTTTCAGAGTGGTCCTGCTTCTACCCAGTTTTTCAGTTGGAAAGTCTAAAGACAGGGAAGTCAACTGACTTACAGTACAGTATATTTGTCAGAAAAGAAGGAGGTAGAGCTATTAAGTCTGTCCCACCATCCCACCAGTGGTTGTAGCAAATGAGTCCATGTTCCATCAAGAATGTATCCAGCACAGCACTAGAGAAAAGACAGTGCTCAAAGAAATGGCAGTGGTCTGTATTCCTGTATCACACCCCCACCAGCTCAACAGGAACCTAAAGCAACTGATTCTGATGAAAAAGAATGCCTATTGTCGCTGGAAAGCGACAGTTTGTCTCCAGACCAGACAGGAGTACACAGCAGCACTGAAAGACAACAAAACTAGAATTAAGCAAGTCAAGAAGCGGCTGAAAGCCAGGATAACAGCAGTAGCTGCAGACGAAGTCTTCTTCCAATATATAAAAGGAAGATGGTAAATGAGGGGACTGGGCCCTTGAAAACAGCAAATCTACATTCTCCACAGCCCCCCGGGCAACCGAAAATTAAAGTACAAGTTTCAAGCATTGCATGCAGTATTTAGAGCAGGAATAGTGCAAGCAACAGCCAAAAAGCTAGTAGAAAATATTCGATTGAAAACTTGCCTTTGCTGCTCATGCACTATCACTGAGCTGGCTCCTCCTCTGCTTCGAACTGTCACTGCTGTCTGCATACTCCAGTAGGGGTGACCACCATGCGCAGCCACATCCTCAGACTACTGAGTTGTAGTCAGCTGACCACCGATAGGGAGACCATGGGACTCGGGGGTGTGTAATAGAGCTCCACCGCAGCTTGCGATCAGAGTCCCCTCCTTCATGTCCTCACATGGATTGGCGTCTGATGCGCCCCATAGGACAGAAGGAGGGAATGCCAGGGCGGAGTCTGCATAGTTTGATTTTCGGAGGCACAAATCAGATCCTCCATCTGGATGCCATGTCCCACCTCTCCCAGCTCCACAAACGTCTGCTCTCCCTGTAGCCCGCAATTCTGTGATTGCTTGGAGAGCGGCGAGGAGTGTATTTAACAAATTACCCAGAGAGACCGGAAACAACCATAGTTTTCTGCAATACAAAATAGAAAAAAAATAAACAGCTCTTTTAAGAACTACATTTGATAGGGGTCACTACTTGCTTGAGCAGTTGTGAGCTGCACTTTCTTTACATTAGTTGAGCTGAGTACAAGTAGTCTGTGCAGTGCACTGAACGTGAGGCAGCCAACCATACCTAATTCTCATACAGACACCAAGATATTCAAGGAACGCACTTGCATTTAATACTTAAGTACAAAAAACAAAACAAAAAAAAAGGCTGTTTTAAACTCTAATTTTGATTTTTTGGGGGCACATTACTTGATTAACAGGAGTCCCTGCAGTGCCCTGCTGTGAGGCAACAATCTGCAGTAAGTGGCACACCACACATGTAGTTAGGAAGGACGAAGGAGGATTTATTTTATTTATTTATTTTTATTTTTATTTAGTTTTTGTTTACAGGGTAAGATGTCGTAGCTACAGATTATGACTATTTTCAGACACGACCCGGGAGGTTACAATACAAAATTGGCAGACAAAACAAATAACAGGTATAGTTCAGAGGTAATCATCCATACAAAATACAAAAGGAAAAATCTACACAATGTTCTGTGATGTAAACAGTATTGCTAATATGACAGAGACAATGGCAGAAAAATACACAATAGTACAAAACATAATATACTAATAAGCATACAATCATAGTGCAGTACAGTTTTAACACATAATCCATGGTAAGTGCTATATGTAACAATAACAAGGGGTCACAGCAAAATGGAAACATTTTGAGAGCTGAGGAAGGGGATGTCAAGCACCCTATAGAGGTTTAAAACAGGAACATAGAACATGTTTGACAAGGAGAGTGTGATGCATCTTTTTAAAAGCAATATGACTAGGTGCAGAGTGAACATCAAGAGGTAGGGAATTCCAATATTTTGGGGCCAGGCAGGAGAAAGCTGAAGTTCCTTTTAGGGTTCTGCACCTTGGGGTGTATAGTAGAGAGAGTCCAATACAGCAGAGGCCATAGGTGGAGGACAGAGGCACCAGCATGTCTGCAAGAGAGGTAGGTAAATTAGTTCTAATGATGGTAGTAGTAGTAGTAGTAAATCATTTTTAATTTTATTCAGGAGAGAATACTGGAGACATTCCATTGAGCAGAGCACATTTTCAATGAAGTTCCAGGTCCAATAAAGTGCAAAGTTCCACATAAATTAGACAACACTTACATACACTTAACATAATAAATAAACAACAGTGAAAAACATATCCAACATCAACATACATGATCAATAGCTCAAACTTTAAAATACATTACACTTATTGCAAATATAAGCAGTCTTTGTCCAAGTGGTATACCGTTGAACAAATTTAGGAACACTGATTTTAACCCCTGGACTGCTTAAATATTGAGGTGAATCATTCCAGAGGGAAACTCCTCTAAAAGGGATAGAAGATCTTCCAATATTCAGATTACAGCTAGGAATACAAATTGGGCACCATGTGTTGATCTCAGGTCCCTTCCAGTTTTCCTAAGCTTAAACAGTCCAACAATATAATCCGGAACCTTATGGTTCCAGACCCCAATCATGAAATGCAATAAATGTATATTCCTTCCCACAGGTGGTCTATTCCAATGTAGTTCATTAAATAAGTAACACCTATGAGTCCTAAACGGGACTGCCAATATGAAACAAGCCAACCTATGAAACAGCTGGTCCACCTTGTTTAACAATACCCCAGAAGCCCCTCCACAGAATATATCTCCATAATCAATTGCTGGGAGTAATAAGGCTGCAACCACATTCTGACGGACCTCCCTAGACATAAACCTTTTATATCTGTAAAGGATTCCTAGTTTTTTATTCATACTTCCAATTAAGGAATTTATATGTAAATCCCAACTTAAGTGGGAATCAAGCCACATTCCCAGATATTTGTAGTGATCAACCTGTTTTATAACTGAACCCCCAGATGTAACCATTTCCAATTTTAGGTCACAAGCTTTATTATACTTACTCCTAAACAGAAGTACCTGTGTTTTATTTGCATTCAAAATCAGATAATGCCTCCTAAAGAATTCCTGGCCCTCGTCAAAAGCTTGTTGCAACCTTAACCCTATTATATCCTGAGAGACTCCTTCAACATACAATATGTTATCATCTGTGTACAGATGATACCGAATATCCGGAGATTGGGGCCTAAATTCATTCACACAGATACTGAAGAGCAGAGGCCCCAAAACTGACCCCTGGGGGACTCCACTCCTCAAGTCCAAAATCCCAAATTTAAAGGAGGCTACCTTCACATACTGACTACATGTTCTCCAGCAGAGTACCAAGGGCAAGGAGTCGACTGGCAGATGGAGAAGGCCATCTAAGGTCTGCATACAGCAAGCAATGGTGCTTCAACCGTGGGGAAGCCGAGGCATAACGACAGATACTATTGTACGCTGTATCCCACTTACTTAGGGTGGTTTTCGAAGCATTTATGTAGATGACAGCACCATACGCAAGGGATGGAAGTAGGATACCCCTAGATATAGCCAGTCTAGCTGAGGGGGTAAGCATCCAACTAGTCCTGTAAGCTATTCAGAGTTTGGAGTGTACTGACTTGCAGGTGTCGATGGTGTGTTGCTCAAAGTTGAGAGTGTCATCAAGCAGGACACCTAAATACTTGAATGAGGTTACTTTCGTAAGGGAGGAGCCATTTGCACAGGAGACGTTGAAAAGGTTGCGGTTTGTTCTAAGTTTGGCTGCAGATCCGAACAGCATGCCCCGAGTTGTACTTATGCTTAGGATAAGCCTTTTATTGTGGATTCATTCTTGCATTATGAGAAATGCAGATGCTAGTCGACTATTTATTTCTTCTATGTTTGCAGAGGAGGTGTAGCGCACCAGATCATCTGCATACAAGATTGTTGAGCACCAAGGGGTGTTAGAAGATATGTCATTTATAAAAATGGACACGAGAAGAGGCCCCAAGATGGAGCCTTGAGGAACACCTACATTGATAGGCGTAGAGTATGACACCGCGGAGTTAAATTTTACCTGTTGTCTTCTATTGCTTAAGTAGCTCTGGGACCAGTTTGTGGCTTGCTCTGAGAAACCAGTGAAGCTAAGGCAGTCAAGCAGAAGAGGGTGATCTACAAGATCAAACGCCTTTGAGAGGTCAATGAACACTGCACCAGCCATGAGACTGTGATCCATAGCAGTAAGGGCATCATTTGTAAATTATATCAGAGCAGTAGAGGTGCTATGCCCCTTGCGGAAACCATATTGAGCACATGATAGGAGGGTATATTTAGAGAGGAACTTGGTGACCTGTATAGCCACTAATTTCTCGAGTATTTTGTTTAGTACTGACAGAATGGCTATGGGCCTATAATTAGCTATGTCCTTCTTGTCACCTGTCTTGAAGATGGGAATGACTTTTGTCAATTTCCATATGTCCAGAACATGACCATGGCAGAGAGACAGTGTAAAGATTTTAGCCAATGGGCTGCAATAAAAGGAGCAGCCAGCTTCAGGAGTTTAGGCTCTAGGTAGTTGGAGCCTACACTAGTAATATCAGAGATTTAGTTTAGTAGTTTTAGAACATCAGCATTTGGAATAGCCTTAAAATAGAAAGGCGGATGTATGGGCACGTTTGTGTGAGTAACGGGCGTCATGATGCGATTTGCTGTGAAAGAGGCAGTGTATTTGGTGAGATCAATAAAGTATTCATTGAAAGAATTTGCAATGGTGGTGGGGTCATTACAGTGCATACCATTGCAGACCACATCATTCATGTGTTGAGACTGGTTTGAGCCCAGGAAGGATTTCGTATGTGTCCAGAATTTCTTCGGGTTCCCAGCAGCTTCCAGCAATAGACCTTTGCAGTATGAGCTTTTGGCAAGCCTGATTTGTTTTTTGCACATATTGCACTGCTTTCTGTAAGTGTCATATTCATTTTGCTGACCCAAGGTTTTGTAGCTGTTCCAACTTTTGTCACGTGCCTGGAGGGAGGCGAGAAGTTCCTTGTGCAACCACCTAGTCTGTTTGGCCCTAACGCATTGATTCCATTTAGGGTGTGGAGCAGCCATGATACTGGACTGGGCTTGGAAGTTCGGTGGTTGCCCAGTGTGCTACCAGCTGGCACAGCTTAGGGAGGAAGTTGAGGGGATTAGGAGACAGCTGGGGGAAGGGGAGAGGTATGGTTGGGAAGCGGCAGGGATCTCCACAGGGAAGCCAAGCACTAGGGAGGGGCACAGAAAAGGAATGCAGGAGAATACTCGGGGGTCACATAGGGACCCTGGCAGAGGGGGCCCAAAAGGAAGACTCTACCAAGAAAGCAGGCAGGTAACTGGGGACCCTCACAAAGGGGGGGCCAGAGGGACAACATTCTCAGGGAAGTAGGCAGATGGCCAGGGCTGGACAGAAGGAAGACAGGGAGGTGGATCAGACCTACGCTCAGTAACCACTCAATTTTCTTCTTCTGCTTGAGGATAAGGGGGTGATGTAGCCAACGACAGGGGTGGTTAGAGATGGAAAGGAAGTGGGGGCAGGAGGCGAAATGGATAGCAGGAGGAAAAGGGGGAGCAGTGAATCAGAGCAGGAGGGACAGGGGAAGAGGGAGGAAAGTGCAAGAAGAAGGACCAGTTGGGAGGAAAGGGCAAGGAGAAGGACCAGAAGTACAGGGGGGATACAGTAAAGGGAGCTGAGGGTTTAGGACCAGGGAGCATGACAAGCAAGGAGGGACTAAACAGAGACAGGAAGGAAGGAGGACGAGCCAGGCTAGTTTAGCGGAAGGGGAGAAGGACCAGTCTCGAGCAGTAGAGGGGGAGTTAGCAGGTACAGAAGGATACCCAAGAGAAGGAAAGGCATAGGACTGAGGGAGGGGGTGGCCAGGGTAAACAAGGAGGGGGCATGTGACACCCAGATAGGGGAGGAACAAGGAGCGCTGGGCGGAGGGGCCAGTAGAAAGATGAGGAGGAAGGGGGGGGGAAGGAGAAAAAGGAGCAGCCAGAGTGCTCCTGTTGGGGAATTCATGATCAGGGTTTAAAATGGATAGGGAGGAGAAGCCTGGCCAGTTAGAACAAAACGCTCCCTGGATTAACGTGCACAGGGCCAAGCACGAGGTATATCAGCTGGCAAAGGACTGTGGGGTTCCCCAGACATACTGGTCCACCTGGGTACAAATGACATTGAGGGAAAGAAGAGCTAGAATACAGGCAAGATTCAGGGAGCTGCCAGGGTCTGTCATGACATAGGATGCACAGTTTCCTTCTCAGAAACTGCTGGTGCCAAGGGCTAGTGGGAAATGCAAAAGGAAGATTAGGGAGATAAACCAGTGGCTCAGGGAGTGGTGTGAGGCCAGAGGGTATGGGTTGATGGGGGATTGGGGAGACCTGGGAGGATATGAGCTGTATGCTAGAGATAGGCTCCATCTAAATTTGGAGGAGGGGAACTTGTTGGAAAAATAGAGGGTTCATTGGTGAAAAGTGGGGTTTAAATTTGTGAAGAGGGGAGGGATGAGAGAAAAGGCTGTCGAGGGGGTGCCGATAAAGGAGGACTCTGTCTCCACCCCCCTGGGGAGCTGGAGGAATGCGGGAAAAGGTCGACTGGTAAAGTACAGACCAGGGGAAAACAGAATCCCCATGGGAACATGAGAAGGGGAAATGGAAGTATAGGGAAAGGGTGGAAGGTAGTCCTGCTAAATGCCAGAAGCCTGAGGACAGGGTGGGTGCCCCAGGACTGGAAGGTGGCACATATAGTGCCTATCCACAAGGGGGGATCAAGGGAGGTGGCAGGGAACTACAGGCCTGTCAGCCTGACATCGGTGGTGGGCAAGGTGATGGACGGCATTGTCAAGGAGAGGCTGGGGGGGACCTGGAAAAGTCAGGGTGCCTGGACGATAGACAGCATGGATTCAGCCCCGGAAATGGTGTCAGACAAACCTTGTGGAGTTCTATGACTGGCTGACGAAAGTGCCTTGGACCTGCAGACCAGTGGACGCCCTCTTTCTAGACTTCAGCAAGGCATTTGACTCTGTTCCTCATGGGCCTGTTGGATAAGCTGGGAGAAATGGGGGTGGGGAACCAGATGATCAGATGGAGAGGCAATTGCTCCAGGACTGGACCCAGAGGGCCGTGAGCTGGCGGATAGTCTCATCCCCAAGGAGGGTCACAGTGGGGTCCCACAGGATCAGTCCTGAGCCCTCCTGTTCAACGCCCACGCTCTCGACACATAAGGACAGGTATCAGGAGTGAGATGAGTCTCTTTGCGGATGACTCAAAACTAGGGGCGGTGGTGGATGGGGAGGAGGGGAGGGTGGCACTACAGGGGGACCTGGAGACTCTGGAAAGATGGTCTAGAAAGTGGAAGCTGAGGTTCAATGCAGGGAAATGCAAGGTACTGCACCTGGGGGCCAGAAACCCGGGCCAAGTGTACACCCTCAGGGGGCAAATGTTACCAGTCTCGATGGCAGAGAGGGACCTGGGGGTGGTGGTGGACGTCAAGATGAACAACTCGGAGACTTGTAGGAGGGCAGCAACCAAGGCCAACAGGATGCTGGGATGCATCGCTGGGGATCACCCAGGAGGGGAGGGAAGTGATACCCTCTGTATAACTGCTTGGTGAGGCCAGACCTCAAAGTACTGCATGCAGTTTTGAAGGCTACACTAAAGAGGGACATTAAACTCCTGGAGAGGGTCCAGAAGAGGGCAACCAAATGATTTGGGGCTTGGGGACAAGACCTATGAGGAGAGGCTCAAGAGCTAAATATGTACACACTGGAAGAGAGAAGGGACCGGGGGACATGATAGAGGTCTTCAGGTACATGAAGGGGTAAATAGGGAAGGAACAGTCAGGGTGCTTCAAAGGAAGGAGGAGGGGGCCACTAGAGGGCATGGGTGGAAGCTGGGGGGGAGATTCAGGGGAGAAAGGAGGAGGTGCTACTTCACTGAGAGGGTTGTGGAGCCATGGAATGTGCTGCCTAGGGGCTGGTGGAGCACAGACAGTGGAGGAGTTCGGGGTGGGACAGGTGTAGGGAAGGGTTCTGGAAGCAAAATCCAACGAAGCGAGAATATCCAGGAACTGGGAAGGAGAAGCTAGAGAAGGCGAGAGGCAGCAAGGTCAGCTCCCAGGGTGGGGCTGACCAAACGAGCAGACGCGAAAGACCGTTAGGCCTATTCTGCTGGCATTTTAGTATGTTATTAGGTGTAAGTATGTCATGGAGGGATAAGAATATAGAAAGAAAGAGACAGAGCAGATTCAGTGTCTTGGGACTGGATAATAGAGATCCAGTTTACAGAAAAGATATCATGTAGAAAGCTTGCTTGATCAAGTGTGGAAAAATTCCGGAAGGTGATGTAGCGTGGCTAGGGGGCTGGAATCACTGATGTTCCCCATATGCAAAACACAGGGGAATGGTCACTTACAGAATCAGGGAGCACAACTGAGGCAGTAATTCTACCAGGCCGATTTGTGAGTATCCAGTCTACAAGTGTTCCAGCAGCAGGTGACTGGGTCAGCCTGGTGGGATCTTCAATTACCTGGTGCATGTTAAATCCATGTACTAGAGATACCAGTGTGCTTTTATTTTTTCCCCAGCCAATTTAGGTTGAGGTTGCCAAGTTCATTTTGGCCAGCAGCAGAGGTAGAGTACTCAAGTAGTTCGGAGTATCCTAGTTGACCTGCTTTAAGAGGATTGTAGGCACATATTAAGTGAATCTTTTTGGTTCCAAGTAGAAGCAGGGTATGTAAAAACTTGCAGTTAGAGGCAACCGTAAATTGCATTAAGGACATATTCAGGTGGTTTTTGAAATAGAGAGAAACTCCACCTCCCCTTTTTCCAGATAGTCGGTCTCCTCGAAATAGGGAATAGTTAGGAAGAGAGCAGGAAGAGTCAGGAGTAGAGGGCTTTAGCCAAGTTTGAGTCAGACAGAGAATGTCAGGTTCATATATGGATATCTATGCCTCAAGTTCAGTAAAGTTACAGAGAAGGCTTCTAATGTTTAAGTGTGCTATACAAAGGCCCTTCATATTTAACCAGTCCATATTCGGAGAGGCAGTGGGTAACTAGGGGCCAGGGTTTGTTTCGATGTCCCCAGATAATAACAAAGCTAGGAGCACAAGATACCATAGTTTCCATGGGAAAAGAGATGGTACCAGTAGCATGTTCTGCCAGAGGTGTTTAGAGGTAAAGTCAACAGCCAAGTATAAGAGATGCCTAGGAGTAATAGAGGAGTCACGTCATGCTGCTTGATCAGTGACATAAGTAGGTTCGAGTAGGTAAAGTCAATAGTGTGGAGGTCGGTTTAGCACTGCCAGGAGAGCAAGGTCTAGCAGTGAGAAGAGCCAGTAAAAAGAGAGCAAGGCTCAGTGTCAGTAGTGGCAGTATTCTTCCAGCCATAGCAATCATGGAAACATTTGTGGACAGAGGTGAGTAGCAGGGCTCTGAAAAGAAACACCACACAAAATGTAGCAAATAATGTCACGTACTTCTAGCTGGAGAAAAACTTGAGAGCAAATGTGTAACCCAGTGGGTGAGATTGCTTCAAAACGGGGCAGTAAGAAAGTGGGTCAAGCCAGGTATTGAAGACACGGTGGCCAACAGCCATAAGAATGTGCAGCAGTGGAGTGACCAATCAGCAGCTAGGCTGATGAAAGGGGCGGAGCAAGGGTCTACTTAATACTGTGAGGAGGTGGGGGAGGGGTGGAACGAAAACATTCAGTCCAGAACACAGCACAGAATGAGATTTCCCCAAGATCAAGAAGCACCAGGAGTTGGAAAATCAGCCGAGGAGCAGAAACTGCCAGCCGAGGAGCAGAAACTACCAATCAGTGCCTGGCTCCTCCACTGGGCGTCCAGTCAAAACAGCGGCATTCAAAGCCACAAGTTTCAGAGGTCCAATGCGTACCTGAATCTGTCCGGGGTCAGTCGGGTGGTCTGTTAGCTGTGGCGGCTCAGAAGTGCGGGCCACAGCAGCAGCTTGAAAGCCCGCGAGACGGTCTGTCTGAATCTGTCCGGGGGCAGTCGGCAGTCTTTTAGCTGCGGCCGTCTCGGAGAGTGACAGGGCCACAGCAGCAGCTTGGGAAGCCCACAGATGGGATGTCTGAATCTGTCCGAGGGTCAGTCAAGCGGTCTGTTAGCTGCGGCTGGCTCGGAGAGTGCTGGGGCCGCAGCAGTAGCTTGGGAAGTCTGCAGATGGGCTGTCTGTGCACAGGCCTTGCATCTCGTGCTAAAGACACGTGTCTGAGGGGCACAAGTGCCAGGGTTTCAAACAAGCATTTTATTGGAAAAGAAGAACCTATAATATCTATACACAAGTTCACAACAGAAAAGTTGTCTAAGGAAAAAAAACTGAACTGTATTTTAATTTTATTAAAATACTAAATACAAGATAGATTGGTGCTGTCTCTCTGAGACTTGGTGGAAGGGGAGGAGGAAAGGAAATTGAGAGAAGACAGCACACAGTACACAGTAGTATAACTGTCCGAGTTAAGCACAGACTCTGCTAGCAGAGTAGCACAAACCATGTGCTTTGCAGCAGACTGCCTCTCTGCCTGTACTACAGTCTTCTGTATTTCATAATTGAGCGTATGAACCTCAGAAAAAAATTTAAAAGGGGAAAAAAAAAAAACATTGTGTGACTGCGAGTCACAAGACAGTTAAGACACAGCACAGACTGAGCAGAACATAGGCTAGCACTGTATATATCATCAGCAGAGACCAGGTGCCCTGCTCTGTGCCTGTACTAATTCACTGAGTGAGTGGATGGACCTTTGAGGGAAAAAAATAACTTGGAAAAAAAAACAACTTGTGACTGAGTGTCAGAGAGACAGCAGCTAAGCAGAGTAGAACAGACCCCAGGCTAGTACTACAAGTAACCATTAAGCCACGAGAATAGAGGCATTTACAAGGAACTAAGGCATGTTTTTTTTTTTGGGGGGGGTTGGTGGCCGAGTGCTCCAACCATGCATTAATTCCTTGTAAATGCCTCCTTTCGAGTGGCTTAATGTGCTTGTAACATTTTTTATGGCCACTGTTTGTTATATTTAGTAACAGTCATTATGCAAAACAAATGAGTGAAACAATATGTTTGTTACTCATCCTTTTATATCAATATTCCTGTATTTGACAACCCGGAAGTAACTTTCTCCAACCAACCTTTATTAATACATGTATGCATAGCATGTTGATTTATGCAACAAATGATCTTTTGATTTCTTACACTCTTTATTACATTAAATACTGTTTTAAACTAATTTAGAAACAGTGGATACCTTAACTTCAATCGTTCTAAACTAATACACATTACCGACGCACTGTTGGAAGCAGTACTCAACTGCATAAAGCACAACGGCAATTACTGAGAAATCCTGTTGCAAAAAAAAAAGTCTTTAACACACGTTTATGTACTACTACTACACTTTTGGTCAAAAAGTGTACGTTATTTCTTAATGTCACATTTCTTTTATGAGAGGATCAACTGCGCATTTCAACTGTAACACTGGGAAATGGAAGTTGTGGACCGGAAAGCAATTATTCGGCAATCTTTACGGGGACATTTATAGTGAAGTTACACCGTTGACAAGGATTGCGTGCATGCATTTCTTCACCTATATCTAATGCAAACAAGTCAGTTAAGGCACAGCACAGATTGATCAGAACACAGTCTAATACAGTACTATATTGTCTATATATATATCATCAGCGCAGTGGTGCCCTGCTCAGGCTGCTCTGCTGTCCTGTATCTGTACTAATCGAGTGAGGGATAGACCTATCAAAAAAAAAAAAAACATAACATAACAGAAAAAAAAAAGCCTTCTGAAGTTGTGACTGGTGACAGACTCCGTCAGAGACACAAGTGTCAGAGAAGACACAGTGACAGCATAATTGTGCATTCTTGACCTGGCTCAAGTCACTGCTTGCCAGACTGTTTAATCTTTTTATGACAAAAGTAAACTTGCCATAAATAAAAGAGTGAAATTTAGACAGACACTGTGGACTAGAGTCAGAGATGGGTGCACAAGTGTGCACGGGCACAGCCTGGTCAGGACAGACCTGACTCCTTAAGCTAACAGTGGGGAGAAGGAGATTGAAAGTGAGAGCATCTAAGACCACTGTGACTTGGTGATTAACATAGCCTAGTGTGGGGGAGGGGGAAAGAGAGAGAGAAAATTAGTGACAGCAGAGAAAACAGAAGACCGTATATTTTCGCAAACTTAATTTTTTATTCAAGTGTCAATTATAACTGAACTGAAATAAATCACACAGACACATTATAAGTGTTACAGTACAGTAAACTTTATTGAGAAATGTCTGGAGCACATGCAAGCAAACCACCCTGTTTGGGTTCCTCGGACTCGGTCAGTCAGCACAAATCACAAGCTCACGCATCAATGAAACTGAATCTAGCTCTACATCATCTACTGGAAGCAGGACAACAACAGCAGCATCTGCTAATAAACGGAGAGCTCATGGAAACGCAGAGAATGCGAAAGAGTATGATAAATTTGGGATATTCATTGCAGACATATCATTGGACATCAAGAGCAAGGTCAGTCTGTTTTCTGATGATACCAAGGTAGAAGCGGTGGTGGATGACCTAGAGGGATGGCAGGGGTTGCAGGATGATCTGTCAAAGCTTGAAACCTGGTCAGACACCTGGCAACTGGGGTTTAATGCCAAAAAGTGCAAGGTGCTGCATTTTGGGATGAAGAACCCAAGGAGGAGTTACCAGCTAGGGGTAGCAGCTAGCCCAGACAGAGGAGGAGAAGGATCTGGGGTGCTCATTACAGGGTCCAATGAACAACTCGGCACAATGTAGGAAGGCAGCTGCAAAGGCCAACAAAATGCTGGGTTGTATTGCAAGGGCATATCCTCGAGGAGGAGAAGGTGATTCTGCCACTGTATAGGTCATTAGTTGAGACCGCACCTGGAGTGCTGCGTGCAGTACTGGCCCGTATCTGAAGAGGACATTAAGTTACTGGAGGGGTGCAGCTGAGGCGACAAAAATGACCAAGGGCTGGGGACTTAACGAGAGGAGGCTGAGGGAGTTGAACATGTACTCACTGGAGGAGAGGAGGGACAGGGGAGAACGATTGAAACCTTTAAGTACATGAAAGGAATAAACAAGACAGGTACAGAGGGCTGTTCAAAGTAAGGGAGGGAAGGACACCAGGGCCATGATATGAGACTGGAGGGAGGAAGGTCCAGGAGGAGATGAGGGGCATTTTTTACAGAGAGGTGGTGGCTGGGTGGAATCGTTACCTGCAGAAGTGGTATCCAGTAGAACAGTGGACTGCTTCAAGGGGATGAGACAGGGACAAGGGGTAGGGACAATGAAGGGAAGGGTGGAAGGGAGAGGGATGGAGCAGCTGCAGAGATAGGGTGCTAGAAGGCACATTCAGCAGCAGACTTGATAGACTTCTAGGCCTTTATCTGCTGGCAAAATTGTGATGTTACAAAATTTAAACATAAGCGCACTTTCCAGCATTCCTGGAAAGAAAAATACCCATGGGTTACTTACAAAGATGAAAAAATTTTCTGTCGTATTTGCCGAAAGCAGGAGAAACTAGCAGAAAAATAAAGTTCCTTTCTGCCTGGTTATTCTACATTTTGGATAGATTTTCTGCATGTCCATGACTGATCATCTGCTCACATAAAATGTGCAGAAGCAGAGAAAGTGTCACACCGTCCCCAGGAAGCTCCCTTAACTAAACTGGTTAGGAAAATGCGTCATGAGGAGATTCAAAAATTCTGTGGTCTGTTTAATACTGCTTACACAGTGGCAAAACATAATTATAGTTTCACGGATTTCGAAACCATTGTCAAACTTCAGGCAAAAAATGGTCACTCTCGGTTCAAATTATCTGAACACCCATGGTGTAAAAGATTTTGTGCAGGCAATTGCAAAATCCCTTAAACTGGGCTATGTTAAGGAAATTCAGTGTGTACTAGCTGATGAATCCACTGACAGATCAGTAGCTGAGCAGGAGTCTGTGTATGTCAGGTTTGTTCAGGGTGGGAGGTCAACGACAATGTTTGTGGATCTTGTGAACCCGGAATCTGCCACATCTGATGGTGTAACTGCTGTAATACTGATGGCCTTACAAAGTGTGGGAATTGGCCCAGAGGAAGTAAAAGCCAAATTGGCGGGCCTGAATTGAGATGGTGCATCAGTCAATATGGGGTGCACAAATGGTGTGCAGGCTAAATTTCGGCATGAATCTCCTCACGCGATAGTTATAAATCACCATCTCGAACTTACGATCTCCTATCTTCAAAAATTTGAGAACATATTAAAAGACATTTTCAAATTCTATCACCTTAACCCAAAAAGACATCATCAAATGCAAGCTTAGCAAATGCCTTTGAATCCACTGTAGCTTACTTTGGTGGACTACATCAAGTGCGCTGGGTTGCCAGTCAGTCACGAGCATTAAAGGCACTGATGAAAAATTATAAACTGACAGTCAGTCACATGGAGAATGTGGTGGCCACTGAGTCTGAGGTTGATGCAGCCGGGGTAAAGGGCATTCTTAAAGAGCTTAAGACTGCCAAATTTGTTGGAACTTTACATTTTTTGACGGATTTAGTAACTGATGTCACAGAACTGTCTCACGCTTTTCAGAGGGATGATCTGCTTTTATTTGAAGTAATACAGAAACTAGAAGGAGCGGTTCTTGAACTTATGTCTATGAAAGAAAGTCCTGGCACATATGTCCGAAAGCTTGTACTGAATGAAGAGGGAGAATTCCAAGGGGTGAAACTTGCTGGGTCATTAGAGCCAAAACTTCTGGACCAGCACAAAGAAATGACTGATGCAGTTATCGAGCACATAGATACTAGATTCAGTAGGCTGCAGCAACCCCCATTTACATGGTTTCAGTGTCTTGACCCCAGTCAGTGGCCCACAAATAAAAAACAACTGGCCCAATACGGAAATGAAAATTCTGAATGTCTCCTAAATCAATTTACGGCAGTAATTTCGGAAGAGGAAAAGGAGAGTGCCGTACGCCCAGTGGCTGCCTCTTAAGTTACACCTTCATACCATTACGCAATCAGACACCTCACATAACTGTCTATCAAAGCTTTTAGCAAGTAGACCACCTGCATTTAACAATGCTTTACTTATGGCAGAGTTACTTTACACACGATCACGTAGCACTGCTATTGTTGAACGGGGATTTTCAGCAATGAACCTGATCCAACAGGACACACTGCAGGATTTAATCAATGTCAATACGTGTCAATGGTCCCAGTGTGTATGATTTTCAACCACATGAGGCTATTTTGTGCTGGCTTGAAGATGGGCCTGGGACAAGGCACATTCATGGCCACTCTCTTTCAAACACCAGCTCTACCTGCTCTACTACTGCAGCATCTTCACTAGTTCCAACTGAAGAGTTTATTCAACTCTAGTCTCTCTGCTTATCTTAGTTTCATTTGTGATTTCTGGTCTTCAGTCAGTTCTACTAGCAGTATGGCAGTCACGATACAGTGCTTCGTCATCATTCCTCACTTTCCCTCTCATGGACCTCTCCATCTTTATCCTCTGTTCTGATGGTCATCCATTCATGAGTCACGAAACCAGATATGACCACTCGCCACTTCTCTGGACTACTTTCTCCCGGCTTTCTAACTTCAAAACTCTGCAATGATGAAACAAAAAAATTACAGTGTCAGTGAGACAGTGCCCACTTACGTATTACTATACTGTACCTATTGATATGATACTTGTTATATACTACCATACTGTCTGAGCCTACAGTAGTACAGGCCAGGAGGAAGCCCAATGAGCTGCTGTGACTGTCTGCTGAGCTTGCAGGTTGCCCTGTCCAGTGCTCTGTGATATATTTATGTTACTTTTTTTCTCAACTACTACTCTATAGACTAGTACTGTACTGTAGGTGTTAAATTGTATTTTCTTATATTTCTTTATCAAAAATCAAGCACATGGTGTGTGGGGATCAGTACCATTGCCCGAGTTACAACTTCCCGACATTAAATTCACTGACACCTACTTGCCGACATTATTAAGTTCCCGATGAAAAACAAACTGACAGATATCATCCCGACATGCGTTAACTGCAACACGAATTGGAAACTAATAGGAATGAACACAGAGAAATTAGATTAAAGATAGATAACTCTAAAGTCTATAAAGTCCGGGGGGGGGGGGGGAGGTAAACTAAACTACAATGAAAGTAATCAGTGAGGTTGATTTTCAGGAAAGCAGGCTATAGTCAATTCAATTTATGTAAGCACTTAACAGATGTTCCTCACAAATGGCCTTTGAGTAAACAGAAAAAAGATGACAAGCTAGCTTTTCAAAGCTCTATGAGACAGATGTCATGAGTAGCTGATAAGCCTAACAACGACTGGAAGCGGAGATGGTCTCAATCAGGCATAGATACGAGTCTGCATTCTACTGGACAAACTGACTTTTGAATAAGAACAAATGTTTTCCACATGGAAGGGTGCTGTTCAGTGCACATGCCATCACTCATTATTTAAAAACACTAACTTCATTTTTATCAGAAGCAATCAGTTTTATGCACAATAAAGGTGCTAGGTTGTTCTAGATAAGCAGCATGCAGAAAACACTTTTCAATTTTTGGTTAAAAAATAAATATGTGATACCATAGTGCCATATATCATAAAGAACATGTTTTGCAATGTGTATGTTTAGTATTGACTCTCGCATGTTGAAGCTATTGCTTTAACAAGTTAACTTCAAAGATTTCTGCTAGAAGCACTTTGGAATCATACCAGTAAGCAGTATATTGCACAGGGTTCTAAGTTACTATCTTGAGGTTAAGAAGGACAACCAAAACCGCCAGCTTCACATCAAAAGCTGCACAGTACTGGAACGGTGTAAGCAGAATGAACAGACTCAGCTAATGAAGTCCAACTCCCCATGGTTCTTTTTAGTTGGGCTGTGTATGAGCAGTACCTGCTAGAGATACTATAACTTGGCGTGTCATTTACAGCTTCCTAACTAACACTGCAGCAATATCAATATTATGCAATATACAGTTTGAAAATAGAAAATATACGTGTCAGGAGAATCAGCGTCGGTATAAAATCAACAGTGGGAAGCTTACAAATGGGAAATAAATTACAGGCTATTTTTTAAGCCGGGAAGATCGATGTCGAGAGATGGTACTAGACCCGGTGTGTGCTGGCTGCTGGTGTTGCTCTATGTGTTTTACCATAATCAAATTACTGTTTCATTTTGCTGCCAGTAATGGGTCACTCAAGACGAGCAAACTTGCTGTCTGTTGAGTCGCCAAGTAAATTAGTGTCCTCCTAAATTCCTGCCAGTCAACTCCAGGACAACCAAAAACTTGCTCCGGGCAACCAAACATTTGGTCAAGGTTGTTCCGTGGGCAACCTAATTTTTTAAAAGAATTTGAGCCTGCCAGAGGTGAGGAGTGAGATTTTTAATGAATACTTCAGTGTTCACCAGATGGCCCATGGTGGGGAGTGGGAGCTCACTGGGAGGTCCCACAGCATCAGGAGTAGCCACAATGCAGCCAGTGGACATCACACCTGCCCTGGTAGCGGGCTACCCTGCAAAGACCAAGCAAGGAAAGTTTCAAGGAGCAGATAAATCACACCACAGGATCATAGTGGAGATACTGCCAATGTCACATGCAGTAATCTTTCAGGAATCTGTCCAGACAGGTGTGGTGCCAAAGGACTAGAATGTGGCCAGTGTAATGAACTAGTGTGCTAGGACTGAACTTGGATGTCTACATAGCTAGACATTTACAGAGAGTGGGGTGGAGGCCAGAGGACTGAAGTGGGCTCTACAGGGAATAACATACCCAGGGATTAGGATTTCCAAAAATCAAACATCTCTGTGAAATAAACTTGGGACCATTCCTCACTGACCACTGCACTGACTGCTCAGAATGGAAAGTCCAAATTTATCCCAAGGGGGGGCAAAACTGAGGCTACAGGGCTGAAATTCAGTTTTGTGCCTGGGAAGGGGGATTCCCCCCTAGGGTCTTCCAGATGGAGGGATCACTAATTTTGAGGGCAGATGACTGAAAAAAAAAAAAAAAGGATTATTTTTGTGTCACTGACTATCATAATAAATAAAAACAATAGAGTACTGTTCCCCCGATTTGCATTCTTTTTCAAAGCATTTCTTGGTGCTAGCCCTCGTTAGTTGCACCACCTCGTTCATTTTACCCCCTCCTAAAACTGTAAAGCAGCAATGAATCAGCAGATTTTTGGTTTTTTTTGGGTGGTCACTCACCAGTATTTTATTAACGTCAATATTTTTGTTTTTATTGCATTTGGACTGTTCATTCTGGCTACTAAAGTCTCCTCTGCACTGTGAACTGCGCAGTCTAACCCCTTAACTAGGGACTAAGCAATATTTTTAAAAGAAAATGTTTTCTTTTCATCAGTTTTGTTGGTTTCGCTTGTAGAACTGATATCGCTTGTGCACACTGAGTGACACCGCCTCTCCAGTCTTCCATGAGGACTTCAATGGCATGCACTGCAGCTGAGGCTCCTCTTGATCCAATGGAGATCTTGTGTGACGTCTTATTCCATTGGCTGTATTTGCCGGCATAGAGGAAGTCTGAGGAGTCTCATGCATTCTCTGGCACCAAAACTAGATCCCACACTTGCAGGAAAAAAAAACAGACTGAGCAAACTGAAAAAAAAAGCCCAGTTGCCTTTTATGTACTTTTCTGCATCCAGTACAATAAAGTGCATATAAGCAGTACAGGGTTTGTGCAAGACTGTCCCACCTGAGGGTTACAAAAACAGCAGGAAGTCTTCAAAATAGCGCTACATGTACTATTCCTCCTGAATTTTAAGCTCTGTTCCAGGCTTTTGGACTAAATGAGTGATATCCACAACATGGTCTCCTTGCTCCAAACCCAAATGGACACTTTTACGCTGCCGGTGCAAAATAATAAGTCTTTACTAGCAAGCATGGGCAAACAATTATTAAGGATAAACTATCGCCCTGCATCAGTCCTTTCCATCCTAGGTAAGATTCAACAAAGATTAATTTACAATCAAATGCAGGATTACCTCAGTCTTCATGGTTTCTCATCAGGGTTCTAGTATGGCTTTGCTTGGAAGACACTGTGTTACTGGTGAACCTAACCAAGGCCGTGAAATCATGCCATAGTGTTTCTTAAAGCGGCTTTAAGAAACACTATGGTACAACTACAGCCTTAGTTAAGTTCACCAGTGACACAGTATCTTCCAAGCTCAGAAGAATGGCTTGACAACAAGTGCTGTATTCACAGACTTGACCAAAGCCTTTGACCTTATTAATCATGGGATCTTACAGAGTTGATTGTGGTACTCTGACCTGGATGACCTAGCTTTAACCTGAGTCAAAAGCTATCCGAGCTCTAGATCACAAAAGGCTTATCTTAATAGGACCTATTCCTCCTACTTGAGGTTCAGAGTGGTGGTCACCAGAGGTCTATACTGGACCCCCCCTCACTGTCAACAACTGGCCAAACCCATGCCTTCAACCACTCACAACATTATCGTCTCCGTCCTCAGTCTACAACCCATTGTCTACCATCACTCCTGGACTCCTAGCCCCACCATACTGCCCCCCCCAGTTTTCATGCTGATCGCACTAAAACTCCCCCCTCAAGCTACCTCAGCCACTCCTACTCAACCTCCCTCCCCTGATAAAAAGACCAAACTAGCCCTGACAAAGCACCTGGTTACCATGTTGCTTCTTTTGGCAGGGGATATTGAATAAAATCCTGGCCCAGTCCCCGGTTTCAACTCCCCCATGGCCTAAGGTTATCACATTTGAACATACGTGGCCTCCTCACAAAAACTGCATTGCTTCAGACAATTGTTCTATCCCTAAAACCTAATGTTCTTATCATAACGGTGACGTGGCTAAAACCCCACACCAAGGATACAAGCATCTCAATTCCTGGGTAAAATGTAATCAGACAAGACTGGCATAGTGGCAAAAGGGGAGGTGGCATAGCCACGTACATCCACTCCACCTTTAAATCAACCACCGTGCTGCTCCCTCTCCCTTCCTCACAAACTATAGAATCCTTGATGATAAAAATTTCCCTTCCTCATACCATCCCCATCTATGCAGCTGGCTCCTACTGCCCCTCTGACTCCCTCGTATCCTCTATCAAGGACCATCTAACGGCCCTCAAATCCCATGCACTGGAAGGTGAGCTACACATCTTAGGTGATTTCAGTACAAACTGGCTTGCCCCCTCCTGCTCTAAAGTCCGAAACAATGTGGCCGCTCTAAACCTGGCCCAGCTGATCACGGAACCCTCTCGCCTAAACCCCAAAACACAGAACCACTCTCTGTTAGATTGGTCCCTCACCGGATTATCTCATCCGGTCTCCTACCTGACTCCCTAAGTGACCATCACCTAATCTACTCAATAAGGAAAGTCTTCAAGCCAGCAGCCCCCCCCCCCTCAAGAAACCTGCAAATCAGATCATATAAATCTCTGGATCTTGCATCCCTCACAAATGACCTGCCAAACATAGACTGGTCTACCATCTCACATGCCTCCTCTGTAGACTCTGCACTGGCTTTTTTAAGACCAATTTCCTCTCAGTCTGGGACACCTTCGCCCCCCTCAGGCATACCCAGGTATGGGGGGCCCACCTGTCCTGGATCTCCACTGATGTCATGACCAGTCTCCAGGCCAGGGATCAGGCCTGGAGGGACCATAAAGCTACCGGCTATCACTCAGACTATCAGAAATACTGTGCCCTTCGAAATGCATGCACTACGCAAATCCAACAGGCAAAAGCAAATTATTTCCGATCAACCTTCCTCTCAAATATAAATCACCCCACAAAATTCTGGAAAGTCGTTCAAACCCTCCCCCCCCCCATCCCAACCACCCACCCCTGTCATTAACACAGGAGATGCCACTGCCGAAGACCCTTTAGTAGTGGTCACAGAGTTCAACTCATTCTTCATTAACTGTACTGCATCACTGCTGTCCTCTCTCCCCCACTCCACACCAGCACATCCCACCACACCTCGACCTACCCAAGCCACCTCAAATGCTTTTGTTTTCCAACCTGTTACCCCGCCGACGTGTACAATGCCCTGCTTAAACTAAATGCGTCCAAAGGCAAATGCACCTTCAGGTTGGATGTTAAAATGCTCATCCTGTCTGGCCAGCCATTGCCTCCCCACTAGCCTCTCTTTTCAATCTGTCCTTCTCTCTAGCCTCTATCCCAGCCGAATGGAAGAATGCCATAGTCATACCTCTCCCGAAGGGTGGCGACTCCTCCATCTCAGGAAACTACCGCCCTATTTCTCTTCTCCCCATCCTAGCTATACTGTAGGAACACCTAGTCCTCTCCCAACTCTCCTTCTTCCTTGACTCTACATCCTTCTTCACTCCTTTCCAGTCTGGTTTTAGGAAGTCCCACTCCACTATCACCTCCCTCCTAAGGCTCACCGATGCCATCCTCACTGGTATGGATCAAGCCCACATTACCTCAGCCATTTTTGTCAACTTTGCAAAGGCTTTTGACACTGTCTCACACCCTGTCCTTGCCAAGCTTTCCCTAGCTGGGCTCTCCAGCATAGCAACCAATTGGTTCCACTGCTACCTGCTGGGTAGGTCCCAATCCGTCAGGATTTGTAACTCCATCTCCTCCCCTCTCCCCATCTCATCTGGGATCCCCCAAGGCTGAGTCCTAGTGCCAATACTGTTCTTCATTTTTCTAAATGACCTACCCGCGGCCTGCCCATATACATCCACTCACATGTATGCAGATGACACAGTCCTGTATACTTCAGGCTCTTCTCCCTCTGATGTAGAATCCAGTTTACAGCTAGGCTTCAGCGATGTCCAGCTCTGGTTTCACTCAAACCAACTATTCCTGAACACCAAGAAAACAGTTTCCATGACCTTTGGCACAAGGCAGAGACCATCTTGGCTCCTCTCCCTACCCACCTTCCACACCCAGGACAAAGCTGGAGGCTTGCTCCTCCTTTAAATACCTCGGGGTATGGCTCGACCAGCACCTCAATATTTCTGTACATGTCGAGGCACTCCAAAAAGAAGCTGCACCCAAAGTTTGGAGAGCTGTACCGTAACTGAGGGTGCATCCCGCTATCGGCCCAGCAGGAGACTGTACAGAAAATTATCCTCCCCATCTTTGACTACGGGGATGTAGTCTATTGTACCGCTCCCAAGACTACCCAAACCAGACTGAACACTCTTTTCTACTCCTTCTGTCGTTTCGCCCTTGACTGCCCTCCCAACACACACCACTGCAACCTCTACCAGAGTTTGCACCTCCCCTCACTGCAGGATAGGAGATTGTCCCACTGCGCCAGGCTCAGGGCCAAGTACTGGACACAGTCCCTGCTCCCGTACCTCTCTGGTGCCCTGTCCTCGTCTCCCCCTTCTGTGCACTCCCTCCAAAATTACGACACCTGCTCCCTCAGTGTCCCACGCATGGTTACCACTGCAGGACAGGCAGCTTTCTCCTATCGAATGCCTAAGCTGTGGAATTACCTACCACTGGCCATCCAGCAAACCAGCTCTGCCCACAGACTAAATTCCCTCCTCAAAGTCCACTTCTGTATCTCCTGTGCGTGCACCTAGACGGCTGATGACTCACAAAGTGACTTGTAAATGACGGCTAATACCACCATCAGTGTGCAGATATGGTCCAGCTGTAACTGGCTATCTCACTCCTCCTGCCTATATCCCAACTATATGCTCTTTAATGCTATTGTAGTAACCACATTCCCGATGTATAAGAGCTTAACTGGTCATTGTAGAGGTAGGGTACATGCTGTGTTGTTATATTCAGTGTTGCCCCTACTCTCTACTGACTGTATTTCTACCAGTATTTCCTTCCACGATGCAACAGACTGCCTGTATCTAATTTCTCCGGCTGTATCCTTGTACAAAATGCGATTTTTATGCATGCATTATTGATGTATTCATATTTATACTCTGTACATATTGTCTTTTGTAAGTAAGCATTTATCCGATGTACTGTATTATGGTCTATAGTTACTCCCATGCTCCCTACCCCCCAGAATGCATCTGGAAACGAGCGGTAGTTTGCTCAGTACGCCTTCCTGGTAAAACTCATAAATAAATTTGTCAATTCCTTTTCTTCTCACTGTGGCTCATTGAACCTCCTGTTATGCGTAGATGATGCAGTTATTTACAGGGTGATTAAGCCATGGAATAGCCTACCATTACAAGTTATTATTAATAAGGATAAAGAACAATTTAAAGCAAGACTGGATAAATATCTATTATCCGTTAAATCCTTGACATATTATTGATCTGGTTAGTATGTGAGCATTTATGGGCCAACAGGGTCTCTTGCTTTCTATGAACCTTAGTACATTAACCAAGAGCTGGGCTATGACATTACCCTACTTGAGAATGGTTTGTTGGCAATAAACTGCTTCTAAGCAATGGAACAAAAGGCTATACTTTTCAGTACCATAGCCAGAAGACTCACCCTAAACAATTCACTTCAGAAGTCTACTGATGGGGCTTTACTGGAGGGTGTTAAACCTTTTTAAAACATGGGTTGCAAAAAATGCGTAACGCAACTGGTGGATGAGCAGTGCATGGCCATGGATTAAATTCCCTATTTAATCCACGGTTTCGCAAAGCAAGTCAGGTAAAGTGCCTTTGGCACTCGTTCCATCCCAAATGAAAAGTGAAGCCAGTGAAAAGGTGCCATAATGCAAACTGTACCCTGTCCCACATTTTATTTAGAAAAACATTTCATTACTGTAACTTTCCAGAGCTGCGGGTGAGGTAACATGCTGTTCTGTCCCGTATTCAGTTCAAGAGAGTTACTCATTAGTTCATGGCAGTTTGAGAGAGAGAGAGAGAGAGAGAGAGAGCATGCACACACTGCAGGGGAGAGCAAACAAAGAAATATTCATGACTGTACAGTTTTAATCGGTCTGTATTAAAACATACAGTGGTGTGATCCTGTAACCTTCCCAGGCTGTGGGTGAGCTAACGTGCTGTTCTGTCCCACATGTAGTGAGGGCAGTTCAAGAGAGAGAGTCATTATTTCATGGCAGTTTAAGAGAGACACACACAGCATGCTGCGGGGAGAGAGGACATAAACAAATATTCACGACTCTACAACTGTAATCCGTGTGCATTAAAACATACATTGGTGTCATCCTGTACTTACTTCATGATAGGTTGTGCATGAGAGAGAGAGAGAGAAAGAGTGACATAAACAGCGTCTGCCCCTGCGGGGAGAGAGACACATGCAGGGATAGCGAGCTGCTACAGAATTAAGAAAGGCAACCAGTTTCAGATGCAGAGCACTGTGTAATGAGGTGGAATAAATGTTATACTGTTGTACATGAAGAAGACGATCCCTGTGTGTGTGTGTTGGGGGGGGGGCAACACAGCAGAACCATATTTTCTCATGTTCCTAAGTATTACATAGCAATCAAATGTCAGAAGTCATCGTAGCACTGTATGCGTCATATTTTCATTTGTATGACATATATTCAGTATGTTTCTGTGCCTAGGGACTACTTTACCAGCGACAGGATACATTGCTATATCAGCCATTCATACAGTTCAAACACATGTTGTGAGCATATGTCTCACAAAAAAATACAGAACCCATGTTATAAGCGCAGTAACCCGTTCCAGGGTATGGGATTATAGGCATTTAATCCACGCCTCGGTTGCTGTGAGGACACTCGGCCTGCGGCCTCGTGCTTCAAAACACACCCGAAGCATGGATTAACTAAGCAATAAGGCACAACAGGGTGTGGGTTATTGGGGGGGTTTACCCATGCCTTGTGTGGTGTGTCATGAGGTGCAGCCGAGTGACTTAACCACACAAGAGGTGGGTAAATCCCCAAATAACCCACACCCTGGAGTGCCTTATTGCGATTATACAATGGACCCATGTGCTGGATGGTGGGAGGTTCGGAGTTCAGCCATTTTCTGGTAATTGCTTTGTGTGCGGCTGCTATAAGTATATTCCACAGATATACTTGATCTTTCCCTTTAATCTCCCTAGACGGTAGTCCCAAGACCATATGCCTTGGTCCTGCATCCTCTGTTATTGTTAGAATTTCCCCCACTGCCTGTCTGATTTGGTTCCAAAAATGGGCCAGGGCCAGGCATTGCCAGAAAATGTGGAGGTGAGAAGCCCTTGTTTCTTGGCAGTCCCTCCAACACGAGGGTGGGTGGGTGCCATCCCATTTGTTCTTTATCACCGGGGTGACAAAGAAGCAGGTTCGTACCTTCCACTCGAATTCTCTCCAATGCAGCGAGTAAGTGGTTTTGTTTGCTTGCAGGAATATTGTTTCCCAGTCTCTGTCTGTCATCTTCTCTCCAATCTCATCCTCCCATCTTTTTTTGAGCGTTTCTGAATGAGTGGCCCCTCTTTCTCTAAGAGCTCCATATAAGGCTAGGATATGGCCCTAACTTTTTAATGTGTTAGAATCTCTATCATGGTGTTCATCAGGTTGCCCGGTGCTGAGCTCTGAGCTCCCTGAGCCTTTAATGTGTCTATGTGGGTTTTAATTTGTAAATACCTAAAGTGATCGGTTTGTCTCAAGTTATATTTGTCCTTAAGCTGACTGAATGTCAGTATTCGGTCTCCGTCAAGGAATTGTTTAAGGGTAGTTAGGCCCAGCCTTTCCCACCTTCTGAAGGTTAGGTCTTGAGGGGGCAAATTCTGGGTCCCAGGCAAACCATCTCAGTGGCCATAGCTCATTGCTGAGTTTATATCTGGTCCATAGTCTCCCCATCGCCCATAGTACGTTTCTCACTAATGCTAGGGATATGATATCCTCCTGCTGTGTCGAGCCGGGACCGGCAGCCCTGGCTCCCAATGGAGCTCCCCCTGTGTTTACAATCTCTATATTTTTCCAGTGGGCTACATAGTCCCCGAGTCAACCATAGGAGGGCACTCCTCAGCTCGGTAGCAAGGCAACAGTCCTCAAGGTTTGGTAGTGTTCTTCCCCCGTGCTTTTTATTAATAAGCATAGTTGCATTTTTAATTATAGGTCTTTTGTTTGCCCAGATCAATGCTGTAATGGTTCTCTGCCAAATTTATAGTCAATTATGATGTATTTTGATGGGGAGGTACTGGAACAAATACAGTAACCTGGGGAGCACATTCATAATGACTGTTTGTATCCTATCATAAAGGGCAAGATTAAGAAGGTCCCATCCTTCCATATCCTTCCTAATTTGACTCACCGGGGGCTCAAAGTTGGATGCAAATAGTGTTGCTGTATTTTTGGCAATGACAGTGCCAAGATATTTTAGTTTCAGAGAGTTACAATTCAGGGGGACCAATTGGGTAATCTCTAGGGAGGGGTTATAGTAAAATTTTTATATCTCTGTTTTTTGTTTATTAAGGGCATATCCCAAGTACTTTCCAAACAAATCTAGGAGGCTCCACAACTTAGGAAGAGACTCCTCTGGTCGGGACATATAGAGTAGGACATCGTCCGCATAGAGGGAGACCTTGTGTTCCGTGTCCCCAACTGTCACCCCATGAATCCCCTGATTCTCTCTAATAGCTTGGGCTAAGGGCTCAATGTAGAGAGCAAAGAGGAGCGGTGTGAGCGGACACCCTTGTCGTGTGCCCTGCCCAAGCCTGAACCTCTGGGAAATACCCCCATTGACCCTAACATATGCCTGTGGGGAGGCAAATAAGGCTTTAATGGTCCCTATGAATGTCTGGGGGAAGTCCAGACATTCTAGAACTGTAAATGAGAAACTCCAAGAGACACGATCAAATGCCTTTTCGGCATCAAAACTCATTATACATGACGGGACGTGTTGTCTATTAATGATATCTATTATATGAATAGTACGTCGGAACCCTTCAGGGGTCTGTCTACCTTCTATAAACCCTGTTAGATCCATGTGTATTAATCCTGTTAAGTAAGGGATTTAGTCGGGCTGCTATTATGGCTGTGAGAATCTTGTAATCAATATTTAATAAGGAAATGGGCCTATATGAGCTACATTCTGTAAGGTCCTTCCCTTCTTTGGGTATAATCATAACTGTAATGTAATTCCACGATGGAGGTACTACCTCCCCTTCCAACCAGACCAAACTAAATACATTCTTTAATAGGGGCACTGTTTCTACCTGGAATGCCTTATAAAATTTGCTTCCAAAGCCATCTGGGCCTGGGCATTTCCCAACCTTCATATTCTTTACGATGGGTCCTATTTCTGTCTCTGAAATCGGGGCCATCAGGGCTGCTTGTTGTTCTTGAGTAAGTTTAGGGAGCTTTAGCTGCCTGAGGAAGTGGTTGGCTTCCTGTGGATATGTTTCATTCTGTGGGTGGTATAACGCCTTATAGTAGGTAACGAAGGATTCCGTTATCTTTTCCCATTTATGGGATATATTTCTCTGGGTAGGATGTCTGATAGAGGTAACATTAGCTTGAGCTGCCCTTTGTTTCAATCTGTAGGCCAGTAATTTGGTTGCTCTAGATCCCCCCTCATAATACGATTGTTTTAGGTATTGGAGGGCTTTCTCAGTTTCAATTTTGTTAATGTTTTGTATTTTATTCTTTAATACTCTTTATCTCCGTTTATCTTTATTCCATGTCTGTTTCTGTAGTCCTTCTGTTGTTCTAAGCTGGTCATGTAGTGCGTCCAGTAGTTTCCTTCTTTCTCTCTTTTTATGTGTGGCTATGTATATTATTTTCGCCCGTACCATTCTTTTTATTGTATCCCACAGTAGCTGGGCTGTTGTCCCTGGCCTATCATTTATTTCGATTGTTTGTTTTATGACTTTTTTAACTTCCTCCCTGACTTTTTTATCCCTGAGCAAACTAGTATTTAACCTCCATTGTGTTGGTTTCTTCGGGAGTTCCAGTGCCACCTCCACCATTACCAGTTGATGATCTGAGAGGACAGCAGCACCCACTTACATTGAGGTAAACAGAGATAGATCCTTAATGTAAGTGAAAAACAGGTCTAGCCTTGAGTACATTTTGTGTCTAGCGGAATAGAATGTGTAGTCAATGGCTGCCGGGTACCTGGCCCTCCATATATCCGTCATTCCCATATCCTTCAAGGCTCTAGTAACACCCTTGGCCACTCTGCCCTCTGCTGTGGGTATGCCCGATGTGGAGTCGAGCGTCCTGTTCAAAATTACATTCCAGTCTCCCCCAGCAATGAGAACACCCCTAGCTTTTTCGGCTATAATCTTAAAAAGGTCTACATAAAAGCTGACCGGGGATCCCAGGGGGCATATACGTTGACTGGAGTGACCTGGACATCTTGTATCTGCCCAAGGACCATTACATATCGAGCTCCGGGTCTGTCCCTACCTTGCTTTCTTCAAACAGCAAAGAGGCTGATAATAAAATGGCTACCCCCACCCCTGCCTTTGTCCAAAGAGGCATGATATAGTTTAGGGAACCCTTTGGCTTTCAGGTTCAGTGCCTCTGTAGGATTTAAATGGGTCTCTTGAATAAAATTAATGTCAGCTCTCTGGTCCCTAAGAAATTTCTGTAACTGCTTCCTTTTAATTGGGTGATTAATCCCATTGATACTGCAAGATAGTAACTTTGGTGTTAACTTGAGTCATTATGGTTTCTATAATTGTTTCTGTTTGATTTAATCATTGTCTCTATCTTGTAGTAGGATTTCTCCCTGCTTTCTAAAACTCTCCTCATAACTCCTAGTAAGGTAATAAATTCTAACCAACAAAATCTATCTCGTCAATAAATGTTTCGTTCCTTGTGTACATATATCTGAAACGGAGTTCTGTGCTTCCAATACTTATACAACATTGTTACCTTAAACAAAAACTTAGAAGTAAACTGATTAACTACATTAACTTCTTCCCAACTTTCCCCAGTAGGTGGGGGTATAACCATAAACAAACTCATTAACCTTTTCCTAGGTTCTTTAAAAGAACAGCAATCCATTAGGTTTACTGTGTAACTTAGAGCACCGGGGAAAGCAGAATTCCCACCAGTCTCCCCCAAAGCTCCAGAGTTGTTTCAGGTCTGAACTGAGCAGAGCGTTTGAATTCGTTTTCCAGGTAATCTAGTCCAGGGATCATTAGATGTGAGATTCTCTGCCCAGTACCCCAGACGTACCAACTATTAATATCAGTTCTTCCTAGGTCAGCCCCTGTTAGCATCAGTGGGCTGGTCTGTGCCATACCAATGGCACTGAGCCCGCTATGGTGATTTCGGGCATGCCCAATCCGAGGGGGTTCCTTAGAGTGAAGTCCTCTTCCCCTAGGCTTGACCATCAGCAGTGTGGCTAAAACTATTTGAGATTTAAGAATCATATTAGAAAGACAGCTTCCCCATCCCAACAATTGTTTCTCTCTGACGGGAAGGGAGAGATTCCCCCAGACAGAGGGACTCCCCCAGGCATATAGGAGGGCATCCACCTTTACTGTTCCATTATTTGAATCCCCCCGCAGAAGTATCCACAGGCAATATATCTACCACCTTCACCCAGATTTCTTTCTTCCCTTCTCCCCGATAGTAGTCTCCCTGTACCTTTAAGTAGCTGTTTAAGTTACCTGAAGCCCGACACCACAGCTATTCAAAAAATATACTAGCCTGTCATCCGAGTTAATGCTATTATCTTTCAAAATCATAGGTCTTACCTTTGGGTAAACCAATCGAGCTGTTGTGGTACAATATCAGGCAAGGAGAAAAAGAAGTGACAACAGTATTATTAATTCTCTAACCCACCCCCTCCCTGAGAGTCACTTTGCAGATCTTAGTCTTCACATTTTAAGTGGTTTAATAAGTTTTCTCCGGTACTATGCCGTTTCTTGCAGAGTCCCAAAGCAGGCCACATTAAGCCCTCAGGTTCTGTTAGGTGGTTCTCATCAGGCAGTCCCTCTAATATCAGGCGTTGATCCAAGGCAGTTTCTCTGGGTGAGCATCCCAGAAGTGCAAGAACCAGCTCCCACTATCGTGAGGGCATCTGGAATGGGGGTTTACCTACTGTTTAATCTCGCAGATCGTCACGTGGGGTAGCAAAAGGGGTAACAGTGTGATTAAAGGTCTCCTACTTGCTGATTCATTGTTCGGGTCCCCTTGTGTCAGATTCCATCTCTCCACGGGAGGCCACCAGATCTTGACTGTCCCGCATCACAATTCCATCAATGAGGACTGGGGATTCATACTTTTTCAGGGTGGTGCAGACGTCCACTCTTAACGTGGTGGCCTGTACTGCTCGAGTGCGCTGTTGCTTCGGTGCTCCTTTTCGCGCCACCCCCCAGGCCCATTCCAGTAACTCTTTTTCAAGATGCTCCTTGACCAGGTGTGGAACAGTAATACCTAAACCCTCCAGGAAACAAGCCGCTGCCACCAGATCCTCACAGATTTTAATACCTTGGCCAGTTTCTACTTTTAGATGAGCCGGATATAGGATTTGAGCTTTAACATTTTTAGCTCTCAATTGTTTCAGGATTGGCCACATGGTGTGTCTGCTCTCCTGTACTATGGTGGTACAGTATAGTCGTTATCAATGGAGATACAATGACCCTCAAATGTAATGGATTGCATTCTCCAGGCTCTCCAGAGGATCTCCTCCTTTATGCTGTATGACGTCATTTTAGCAATGATTGATCTGGGGCGGGTGCCTGGGCTATTAGGCCACTGCACGAGTGAGTGTTGGGCTCAATCCATTGTAAGATCGAAATCTGGCGACAACTTTGAGTCTCTCAAGATTTTCTGTAAGTGTGAGATCATGTCCGGGGATTCCGATCCCTCCAGTACACCGTATACCTTGACATTCTGACGTCTGCTCCTGCCCTCTAAGTTGTCCAGCTTACTTGTTAGTTCCCTTTCTCTTGTGAGGAGGAATAGCAGGAGCCTGTCGTGTCTGTCGGCTTGATCTGTGACATTCAAGAGGATCAGTCCTGTGTTCAATTTTGCTTATGTCTGCTTTTAATTCAGTTAGTGTGGCATCTATTTTAGAAACAGTTTTAGCGGTTTGGAGAATTGATGCCTCAGATTGGTTGCTCTCTTCCTCCGACGTAGTCGACAGCACCATTCGGGCCTCATCTTCCCCGGGCTCAGACATTGTGGTCGTTTTTTCTAATTGCAGCATTTGTTGTAGTTTTTGTGCCAGAGTGTGAGCGTTTCTAGTAAGTACAGCCTTCGATCTTGTTGACTTTGCAGGTGACTGCATGCTATTTAATGGTGGATGCCTTTAGATTAGTTTCAGAGCTCAGCAGAGAGACGATTTAAGCCGACACACTGCTGCTGACATCACCGGAAGTCTGGGCCAGTTCTGTTCAATGTCTTCATTAGCGACATTATAGAAAGGCTAGAGGGAAAGATTTGCCTGTTTGTAGATCACACCAAGATCTGTAACAGAGTGGATACCCCAGAGGGGTGGAGAAAATGAAGAGGGTCGGAGAAAATGAAGAGGGTCCTGGAGAAACTTGAAAAATGGTATGAGGACTGGAAACTGAAGTTTAACTCAAAAAAAAGTGCAAAATTATGCACCTGGGACACAGAAACCCTGGGGAAAGCTACAGGATTGGGGAGTTGCTGACAGTCACAAAGGAGGAAAGGGACCTGGGGGTTATTATTTCAGACAACCTGAAAATGTCAAAGTAGAGTGCTGTTATCCCTGGTCCAACACCCCTAATTTTAACTCCACCTCGCAGACAGCAACACATATGTAGGTATATGTACTAACCTTAGGGCAGAGACACTTATCGTATAAGCATGTGTGTGTGTAACCCCCTTGTTACCCGGGGTTACTAGAATCCCAGTAAGGCCTAGCGGTAGGCAGGGAAGGCAGCTTGTGAAACTCCAGTTAAATGGGTTTCACACTGTCTCACTCTGTTCTCAGTCTCAGCTGAGACTGAGAGATGACATCACCAACAGAACTATCGCTGCTGCATGAGTCACATTGGAATCTGCAGCAAGGGAGTTGGAATAGAACGTTGGGAGGTTTTAAACAGAGTCAGTGGTCAGTTGGTGTTCGGAGCTTGCTGAGAAAGCAGCTCAGCAGCTCAGTAAGGCTCTAGGAGCCTCAGCCCTGACAGAGGGCTACTTTTAAGTAAAAGGGGGTGTGTCTCCACCTTAAAGAGAGACACAGAAGATAACTGAAGTGGTGGAGACCACTGTTTTCGGGTCTCAGTGCCCTCTCCCTTCGGGGATGGGGGGCAGGAAAGGGTTCCCTGCAGATTCCTGGGGCAACCCCCTAGTTCTACTCATAAAGGAGAAGCTGCCTATGTGTTTCAAAGTTTATTTGGGAGAACAAGAAGATACTAACATACTAACATAGTATTTGCCAGCAGATTAGGCCTTACGGTCTATCGAGTCTGCTCGAACCTAGATCCTTAGTTGGGTGCCGAGACCCTCCCATCCCTTGTTCTCTAGAAACCCCTATCATCCATCCCCACCCCCCCGGGACAGGCCATCATCTGATACATCCACTTTCTGTGTCTGTCCCACCCTCTCTTGAAGCCCTCCACAGTGGATCTCTGAACCAGCTCACCAGGCAGTGCATTCCAAGGGTCCACCACCCTCTCGGTGAAAAACCTCCTCCTCTTTTCCCCTCACCTTCCACCTTCCAACTTCAAACCATGCCCTCTGGTGATACCTCCTGCTTTAGTCTAAAGATCCCTTCCATGTTTACCTATTTATTCCCTTGAGGTACTTGAAGACCTCAATCATGTCCCCTGTCTCTCTCTCCTCCAATGAAAACAGGCAGAGCTCCTCAAGTCTGTCCTCATAAGTCAAATCCCTAGCCCTCGTGATCATCTTTGTTGCCCTCCTCTGTACCCTCTCCAGGAGCTGTATGTCCCTCTTCAAATGTGGTCTCCAGTACTGTACACAGTACTCAAGGTGTAGTCTAACCAGTCCATTGTACAGTGGCAGAATCACTTCCTTGCTCCTAGAGGTGATCCCCTTCACGATGCATCCCAACATCCTGTTTGCCTTGCTAGCTGCTCCTGCACTGCTCAGAGTTATTCATACATGTATCCACCATGACCCCTAGGTCTTTTCCCCTATTGAGGCCTCCAGCGCCCCCCCCAGTGTGTACCTGTGTTTAGAGTTTCCGACCAAGATGCAACACCGTGCACTTGGTGATATTGAAATTTAATTTCCATGTGTGAGCCCAGCTTTCCAGGGTGTCCAGGTCCCCTTGCAGGGCCACCCTCCCCTCTTCTCCCTCAACTACTGCTCCCATCTTGGAGTCATCCTTGAAGAGACTCATTTCACACCCTATACCCTCCCTGATGTCCGATATGTATGCATTAAACAGGATCGGACCCAGGACCGAGCCCTGTGGTACCCCACTACCAACCTCTCTAGGGTTCGAGAGCTCCCCACGAACCACTACTCTCTGAGTGCGTCCAGCTAGCCAGTTTTCAATCCATCTGACCATCAAAGGGCCTACTCCTAACCCCATCAGTTTCTCCACCAGACCATTGTGGGGGACAGAGTTAAACGTCTTGCTGAAGTCCAAGAATAATAAGATTTGTGAGTCACCTGTGGGGCACCTGCAACGTGAGGGTGAGTGTTCTGCTCTTGCTAAAAGGGTCTATGTTTTTTCACCCTGGGACTTGTGTGACAATGTGGGGATTGAACTACTAAAATAGTGGAAGCCTAGAGTAATGGGCTAAGCAAAGCAAAAGTAGGTTCAAGTCCAGAGCTTGTTGGGATGCAAATGATATGTAGAGGAGATGTGACAGATGTCTACCCAGAATCTACATTTGAAAGTTTTCAGTAAAGGAATTGTTCAGTTTCCAGAGAAATGGCCGGGTATGGGCTGTGGGAGCTGGAGGTGGGTGGCCCCCCATCTTTAGTGACCAGGTCCACCTCTACAGATTTCTTCTGTGGATTTCTACTTTACCTCAGGCACTTGGCCAGTGATGAGGGAAGTACCCAGACGTGGGATTGTAAGGAAAATTCTCTCTAGGAGTCAAAGACTCTAGTGTGGTTTGGGGAGCCACAATAGGATAATTGGTTCATTCCTCAAATGGACCGCGGATCAAGTGGCCAGTGTGGGAGCCGGGCCCGTGGGGGAAACCCAAGTAGTGTACAAGTCGGGCTGTGTACCCAAAGCTGCATGCAAGTCCGGGCTGTGTGCCTGGTGGGTTTAGAGCCTGAGGGCTGGAAATAGTGATA
The DNA here is from genome assembly GCA_016271365.2 of Neoceratodus forsteri. Taxonomy (NCBI): domain Eukaryota; kingdom Metazoa; phylum Chordata; order Ceratodontiformes; family Ceratodontidae; genus Neoceratodus; species Neoceratodus forsteri. Next base: position 1,508,509,994 of record CM057450.1, read on the forward strand.
AAGTGTTCTGTAGTCTCTAATCTGCATTACCAGGAATGTAGCCCCATGGGGGTCCATCTATGCTTTGTTTGTTCGGCTTGGATGTGAATAAAAGCCACACTGAAGAATCCCATTCCTGGTTCTGGACATTACAGTTATTGCTTCCTGTGTTCGGATTTACTTGGGTGCCCCTGTGCAGAGCAGCCAAACCTAGGCCCCCTGTGCCAAGTAACCTCATCCTCCCCGAACCCAGTCCCCACCAGGTACTGCTGTCAGCTTCAACAGCATGCCACCTGTCGTATTGCTAAAAAGGCAGGGGTGAGGGGTTACAAAAATGGAGGCACGGCTTTGGATTTTGTTCTGGGAGGAAGGTGCTCGGGCAAGGAGGCTAGCGTTTTGGCTATCTGGCAGTGGGTAGCCCAAAAGCTGAAGCAAGTAACTAGTGTGTTGCTGTGTGCTGTGGATCTAATGCTGCTGTTTAAAATGCCAACTGTTTACCAAGGAGCAGTAAAGTCAAAGAGCGTGCCCTTGTCCTGCATCAAATTGTTTACAGCGTTTTTGCCTGCTTTTAAAATTAACTGTGGTAAAGAAAAGTGTGGAAGACTAGGGGTATAACAGGAAAATTGTGCCCTGGACGTTTGAAATGCTTTTAAAATGAACTGTGGTAAAGAAAAGTGTGGAAGACTAGGGGTAGCAACAGGAAAATTGTGCCCTGGATGTTGGAAATGCTTTAAAATGAACTGTGGTAAAGGAAAGTGTGGAAGACTAGGGGTAGCAACAGGAAAATTGTGCCCTGGACGTTGGAAATGCTTTTTGAAGGAATGAGAGACTTGCAGGTGTAATGGCTATGTTAAATGGCTGAAATGGGCTCCTGCTGTGGAGTCAGTTGGTAAAGAAAAAAAAGCTGCATTCTGCAGTTTAAATTTGCCTGCTCGACGATCGCCGTGAGGAGAAGAGCCCTCGCGAGGAAGAAGAGGCTCATTTGCATGGCGTCGTGTGATTGGTCAGGCTGAGATCAGTCCCGCCCCTCAGCCAGCTCTACAGTGACTGCCCCAGCATTCAAGAGGGAGTGTGAGTGGGGTGCGTGTACTGGCTAGTGGAGGAGCGTCACGGAGTGTTAAAATCGCTGTAAACCTTGTAAAAATAGACTTTCTAGTTTAAAAATCAGGCTCAACCTGCTAATCGATCGTCGGAATTGCAAAAGTGGTGGTCGAGAAGACAATCGGTAGGACTGCCTGCCCGTTTCTGTTCTCTGGCCTCCAAGAACTGGCTGCAGGCCGTTTTTCCCCATCGCAGCAAACTGCTACTAATAACAGTAAGTAACAACATAAAAACTGCTCAAACAGTGATTTTCAACCCTATGCCATATAAATGTGTGTGCAGCAGTGTAGTCACTTTGCAAATAACGACTGTGTCAAGTCCTGCCAGCAAGTGCAAGTCTGTTAAGCCACTGACTGTGTGCATAATAATGAATTCAGCCTCAGTTTAAAGTTTAAAGCCAGAGAGAGACTGTGAGTTGTAGCCAAAGTGCAGCACTAGTTATACAGGCAATCCAGTGCTAAAAACCTGAAGCTTTAAGGGACTGTGAATAAAAGAAATGTTACCAGCATGTAAAAAGTCCGTGGAAAATCCTGTAAATGTGTTTAAAGCAAGAACAGAGCAAGTTGTGCAGTTTGAGCAAAAGTTATCAGTAGTTTGTGTAAATCGGGTGCACAGTGGCTTGAGCCAGATTCTGAATGTTGATGCACAGGAGTGCTGCCGCCGCCATTACGGGTGGGTAGTAAAGTAAACACAGCAGCAGAAGAGCCATTTTACAACTAAAGAGTGTGTTCAGTAAAGTTGGGACCTTCAGTTACAGTGAACTTTTATTTGTTTTTCTGCAGTTATGGCCTCAGGACCAGCTCGTTACCCGGATCATGCCCGGGTTGCAGTAACAGCAGCAGTGAATAGACTGAGGGATACTGAAAAGTGGTGCTATGGAGGACAACTGCCTCCCCATGTGGCGGTTCCTGGATATCCAGTGTATGTATGTCAAATATGCTTGAGAGCTGGAAGGGACGTCTTCATGATTCCTCACTGTGCTGGATGCCTAGAAAAATATGGCTTGTGTAAAGCGCCTCAAATTCGTTTGGCTCCCACATGGACAATGGTTCAGGAATCTGCAGTTGGCAGCACACAGCACCAGGCGGAGCCTATGGAGGAAGGCCCCTCAGGGGAGTGTGGCACAAAGCTAGAGAGTGCAGAGTTAGAAACAGAACCCAAAGTTGAAGTTTCGGATGCTGGATCCCAGAAGGAAAGTTTGGATAAAGCATCAACAGACCCCTGGAGAGGGGGGCCTAGCCCAAGTCTCTTAGGCGAAGATGAGATGTGGGAGGTGTCGACCTCCGCGCCTAGTGATGAGTGGACAGTCTCAGGAGTGAGAATGACTGCTCACTCCTGGGCTCAGATCCTCAGTGAAGAGGAAGATGAGGGGGAACCTATGTGGCCTTGTGAAAAAGGAACGGGTACACAGCCTCAAGATCTTGCCTCGGAGGAATGTATGGAAGAAAGTGGTGATGCCACTGCCCTGGCCTTGCAAGAGGAAGAAGTCAGGGATCCGTTTCTAATTTCTTTAAGGATGCGTAGCTGGCAGAACCAGGACTGGCCACCCCCAAGCCAGGTCAGCGGCCTTAGACTGACCAAAGCAAGTAAAGAGAGAGAGGCTGGTAGAAAGGCAAATGAGATCTATGGTATGACCATTCCTACCTTTCCTCGAAAAGTCTGGGAGGAGATTGAGAACAGCAGGAAATCCTGGATCTGGGATGAAGCAATGAAAAGTGTGCATCCTGGGGCCAACAAGCATGTAAAGAACAGACTGTTTCACGAGAAGTATACCCAGTGGAAGAGAGGCAGGACACTATTTATAGACAGAGCGGGAGTGGTGGACGGAGAGGGATGTGAAATCTCCCACTGTGTGAATTATGTGCACCCAGACGGGGTAATAATTCAAACTTCTGACCCCCGGTACTATTGGCCTCAGTGCAAGGACCTCTCAGCAAATGTGCCCACTAAATGGACAGCCGAGCAGTGGTAGTCAATACTGCCACACCAGACTGTGAAATGCCTTTATTGATCCGCCAATATGGACATCCAGGACTCAGGTGCCCCACATTCATCAGTCTACAGTGTACTCGCCTTTCCGGAATCCATCGACTGGCCCACCAGATGACTTCAGATCCAGAGAGGACACCAGCCCAGCTGTATCCTGTTCATTGCCTGGTAAATCGGATGATGTCAGACCAGCTGTTTTCTTTTTGTTCCTGTTCTAAGGTTCCATCTCCAGAGATGACATCAGCCCAGCAGTTCCCAGATGTGCCCTCCTGTGGTTCTCGGAAGATGTCCGCCCAGCTGTATCGGAAGAAATGCTGCCAGGGAGAGTCTTCGTCAGAGGTGCAGGTCGGTTAAGAATTTTTCGTACTACATGTGGCTGGTAAGTCCGAACTTTTCTATCTTTATGACATTGCAGTACACACCCTACACTAGCAGACTCCAAAATGTGTCAACTGTCCGCAAAGACTCTCCTCTTCGGGACTTTGGCCTGTTAGAACTGTGCTTCACTGGGCTCCGGCCCAGGAAAGACTCTTTACTGGACTAGCCTTCGGGCATTGTGGTCACTAGTTGGGACTTTTAGGGCACTCCATCCCCCCAACTGTGTATTGTAAATAATGTCGCTGTTTTCTAATGTAAATACTGTTTTTTTCTACCTTTTGTTTGTTTGTTGTTTGTTGAATTTTGTTGACCCGGTAAGCCCACTGGGCCTAGAAGTCCCTTTTTCAGGGGCGACCGGGGGAAGGGGGATACAGATGGTGAGCAACTGAATTTGAACCAGATTAAGCTGTTGGTGGTATTTTTTTAATGAATGAGGGAAATTTGGCCAGGACACTGGGGAAATTCCCCTACTCTTTTCGATAAGTGCCATGGGATCTTTAACATCCACCTGAACTACCATCAATCCAGGTAGATGGGACCTCGGTTTAACGTCTCATCCGAAAGACGGCACCTCAGAAGTGCAGCACCCCTCTCATGCTGCACTACAGTGTCAGTATTGGGATATTAACCCAAGTGCCAGATGTGGGAACTGAACCCACAGCCCTCTGATCTCCGGCCTCAGAGGCTGAGAATGCTACCCTACTGAGCCACTGACACTTTTCTAAAAAAAAAAAAAAAAAAAAAATCTTCTTGGGATTCTTTAGTGTTTTGATGGTAGGGGTTTTAGGTAGACGGTGTATGCAGATTAGGAGTGTGTGTTGTCTTTCTTTTTCTTACAGGTGTTCCTGGAGAAGACAAGAAGAGGAGGAGGGGCTCATCGGAGTTCCTCATTAGTACTTTAATGTGTAGAAATTTAAAGTACTGTAGTGTTGTTATGGTTGTTGTTACTGTATTAACCCTTTCCTTCCACAGGTGTGGTTGTGGGGGTAGGGAGGAGACAGTAAAATGGTATGAAATGTGGTATTTTATTGGTGTATGGTTGCAGGTTGCACAAGGTCGGGGAGGTCCCCGGGTTTGTTTTTGTTTTGGGGGTATTAGGTTAAAGGCAGATAGGTTTTCCCTAGAGGGTTAGGGGGGATAGACAGGCTGTGGTCCTGAATGGCCATTGGGACCGCAGTGCTGATCTATCAGGGCTATGCTTTGGATAGTTCTACCAGAGCCACTGGGTGTCCATAATAAGTGGATAGTGTAGAGGCTGATATGTCAGCTAAAGGCCTCTACGCCCTTAGTGTTGCCTGCCTGTGCTTGCACATGGTAGGAGGGGGCCTGATCACCCCCCTCCGCAGGTAGCACATAGGGTGGGATGGCCTAAGGCCAGGTAAATAATGACTGCAGACAGTCACTTTCCTGGTCAAGGGCGAGTGTAACCCCCTTGTTACCCGGGGTTCCTAGAATCCCAGTAAGACCTAGTGGTAGGCAGGGAAGGCAGCTTGTGAAACTCCAGTTAAATGGGTTTCACACTGTCTCACTCTGTTCTCAGTCTCAGCCGAGAATGAGGGATGACATCACCAACAGAACTATCGCAGCTGTATGAGCCACATTGGAATCTGCAGCAAGGGAGTTGGAATAGAACGTTGGGAGGTTTTAAACAGAGTCAGTGGTCAGTTGGTGTTGGGAGCTTGCTGAGAAAGCAGTTCTAGGAGCCTCAGCCCTGACAGAGGGCTACTTTTAAGTAAAAGGGTGTGTGTCTCCACCTTAAAGAGAGACACAGAAGATAACTGAAGTGGTGGAGACCACTGTTTTCGGGCCTCAGTGCCCTCTCCCTTCGGGGATGGGGGGCAGGAAAGGGTTCCCTGCAGATTCCTGGGGCAACCCCTAGTTCTGCTCAGTAAAGGAGAAGCTGCCTATGTGTTCCAGAGTTTATTGGGAGAACAAGAAGATTTGTGAGTCGCCTGTGGGGCACCTGCAACGTGAGGTGAGTGTTCTGCTCTTGCTAAAAGGGTCTATGTTTTTCACCCTGGGACTTGTGTGACAATGTGAGATTGAACTACTAAAATAGTGGAAGCCTAGAGTAATGGGCTAAGCAAATTAAAAGTAGGTTCAAGTCCAGAGCTTGTTGGGATGCAAATGATATGTAGAGGAGATGTGACAGACGTCTACCAGAATCTACATTTGAAAGTTTTCAGTAAAGGAATTGTTCAGTTTCCAGAGAAATGGCCAGGTATGGGCTGTGGAGCTGGAGGTGGGTGGCCCCCCATCTTTAGTGACTAGGTCCACCTCTACGGATTTCTTCTGTGGATTTCTACTTTACCTCAGGCACTTGGCCAGTGATGAGGGAAGTACCCAGACGTGGGATTGTAAGAAAAATTCTCTCTAGGAGTCAAAGACTCTAGTGTGGTTTGAGGAGCCACAACAGGATAATGGTTCATTCCTCAAATGGACCACATGGATCAAATGTGTTGGGGAGCTGGGCCCGTGGGGAAAACCCCAGTAGTGTACAAGTCGGGCTGTGTACCCAAAGCTGCGTGCAAGTCCGGCTGTGTGCCTGGTGGGTTTAGAGCCTGAGGGCTGGAAATAGTGATAAAGTGTTCTGTAGTCTCTAATCTGCATTACCAGGAATGTAGCCCCATGAGGTCCGTCTATGCTTTGCTTGTTCAGCTTGGGCGTGAATAAAAGCCACACTGAAGAATCCCATTCCTGGTTCTGGACATTACAGTTATTGCTTCCTGTGTTCGGATTTACTTGGGTGCCCCTGTGCAGAGCAGCCAAACCTAGGTCCCCTGTGCCAAGTAACCTCATCCTCCCCGAACCCAGTCCCCACCAGGTATTGCTGTCAGCTTCAACAGCATGCCACCTGTCGTTTTGCTAAAAAGGCAGTAGTGAGGGGTTACATGCGTCTTACCAAGTTACAGTGCTAAGACAGCTGGGAGGGCCAGTGGCATGCTGGGGTGCATAGGCAGAGGTATCACCAGCAGAAGGAGGTAGGTAGTGATGCCATTATATAAAACCATGGTCAGGCCTCACATGGAGTACTGTGTGCAGTTCTGGAGGCCGCACCTTCATAAGGACATTAACAGGCTGGAGACAGTCCACAGAAGGGTGACCAAGATGGTACAGGGCTTGCAACACAAGAGTTATGAGGAGAGATTAAAGGACCTCAATATGTTCTCACTGGAAGAGAGAAGGGAAAGAGGGGACATGATAGAAACATTCAAGTACTTCAATGGTATAAACAAGGTGCAGGGGGGAGACATTTTCCAATACAGGAGAAGCACAAGAACAAGGGGGCATGACATGAAATTGGAAGGTGGGAGGTTAAGAGGTAATGTGAGGAAGTTCTTCTTCACAGGGAGGGTGGTGGACGCATGGAATGGTCTGCCACAGGACGTGGTGGGAGCAAGCACTGCAGATGGATTCAAGCATGCTTGGGACAGGAATAGGGGAACCATAGAGGTACAGCTGCGGGTGGGTCAGAAGCAGTAATTCAGTACAAAGGCTTACGGGCAGACTAGATGGGCCAGGTGGTCCTTATCTGCTGACAATTTCTATGTTTCTATGTTAACTGATGACAGTGCCGGCAAGTCTACAGTACTCTCTGAGACAATCAAGAAGCACAATGTGATCTACAGTGTTGAAGGCTGAGGAAAGATCAAGAGAACAAGAACTGACCTGTTTCCTCTATCCCTAGCCCTGAGGAGGTCATTATGCACCCGAACTAACGCTGTTTCAGTGCTATGCTTGGCTCTGAAACCAGACTGGAGTGGCTCATAGATGTCAAAGGTCACGAGGTGCTCCTCAAGCTTTTGCACCACAATCTTCTCAACAACCTTTCCCAAAAATGGGAGGCTGGAGATAGGCTGGTAATTTGCCAGGATGTCCAGGCTGAGAGATGACTTCTTCAGAAGGGGCTTCACCAAAGCTTCTTTCAAGGAATACGGAAAGACTCCCTCTGACAATGAACACCGGACAATGGAACCAACACATCTCGTCAAAAACCGTGTTGGAGCCAGATCCAGTTCACAATATGTGTGCTTCAGCTTTGAGATGACCTCAATGACCTCGGCCGCCTCCACCGGTTTAAACTCCTCCCAGACAAGCCAAGCTCCTTTACCACACCCAAGGCGATCACTGTGAGTCACAGAGCGACTCACTGGCAGAATCCACTGCCAGATGGAAGACACCCTGTCAGTGAAGAATTTTTTTAATTTTTTTTTTTGGGGTCTCCAACTCTGGAGAACTCCTTCCAGCGTCCGCGGGATACCCGCCTCTACCTCCCGCCGTGACCATTCCCCTCCCTCTGCGCCGCCGAGCACCACCTCCAGGTCTGAACCCTCCGGAGGCAGGTCCGCCCCATCCATCTGGGATGCTCTATCTTGAAGGGCAAGGTGCTCGGCGCCCCCGGAATGGAGAAGGGAGATGGCCCGGAATTGGGAGTGTGGGCAGTGAAGGCCGCGGCGCCTTCATCTATCCCCAGGTGGAGGGTTTTTGATTCTTTCTTTCTTTTCCCTTCTCATCCCTCTGGAGCATGGCTAGCGAGGCAACGTAACGCCGTGACTCCGCCCACCCCTGGCGTTTCACCGTGCTGCTCATTGGCACACCCATGGCTACTACCAGAGGTCGCTCAGTGAGTAGACAGCACCCCCTCCCTCCCTCCCGGGAAGAGAGCACGTCCTCTAGACTCGATCTCTTCCCCTGCCAACCCGCTCGGCTTCCCAACCTCGGTCGCCGCGTGCACGAGGTGTGATGCCTCAACTCCTCAGTGCCACCGGGCTGGCCTGTCAGTGAAGAATTGAGCAAACTCATCACACAAGGTGACTGAAAAGGCTTTTTTCGGCTGCAGACATACCAGATGTAAGGGTGTGTCGACAGTCTGAAATAGCACAGCTGGTTCGTTCTTCCCTGCAGCAATCTCCCTGGACAGGAACTCTGCCTTCTTACGGTTGCTTGCCCCCTGGTACTCACCATAGTGAGCATGCAGGGCCAGTTTGTCCACTTCCGACTTGGTTCTCCACCAGCAGCGCTCCAACTTCGAACCCCCTAATCTTCATCACCTTGAGGTCTCCGTCAAACCAGGGAGACCTCAAGTGCAAGGATTTGGGTTGTACACGGACTGGTGTGAGAGCATTGAGTGCTTTGGACACCGCCCTATTATAGGTGGTGACCACCTCACTTGTGCCTTTCACACATGCAGCCCCTACACTGGATAGATCTGCTACCACTAACAAACCCTCTGGGGACAATCCCCTCAAAGGGTGGCAGCTGACCATCTAAACAGGGGGAGGGCTCACGGGGGGGAGGGCAACAAGAATTTCACCGTGCAACAATCAGAGCAGACGACCTGATCAATCCTGAGGTTAACTACCTCAAGCCCCAGTGAGAACACCCAGGTCCAACATGTGGCCGCCATGATGGGTAATGGAAGTAACTTCTTATGTCAGGCCCAGTGATGACATCATCTAGAGGAGGTTGGAATCTAACTGAGTGGATTCATGGTCAGCGCAGGCATTGAAGTCCCCCAGAACTAAACATCTGGGGGACTCCAAACCCTTGCCGACGACGAGACCCACCACCTCCTGCAGGAAATCTGCTCCCACCCCAGGAGGGTGGTAAACACGGAGAATCCTGCAGCCTGCACACGGACCCCCACGCACTGCCACACATTCAAAGGTCCTGGTAGCTCCCACTGGGTGCACAGTGAAGCCCAAGTCAGATCCAAAACAGAGAGCCACTCCCACGCCCCTGTGTCCCCGCCTCAGACAGTGCACCACAGAATACCCAGTGGGGACAGCTGTTTCCTAAACCTGCCCAGCATCGTCACCCACCCAGGTTTCCGTGATGCATGCCAGATCGACCGAGGCAATCAAGTCCACCATAACTGCATTCTTGTTCCTGATCAATCTGGCACTGCAAAGCACCGGCCTAAGGGACTGGTAGTTGTTGCAGCCCCTCTGGCTACCTGCCCACTCGGTCCGGCGGGACCCCTGGGGACGGGAACCAAACACATTTGACGTCTCTCTAGGTTCTGTCTAAACCCATGGTGTCTCCTGCATCTGACCACCCCTTATCCTGCCCACCTCTGCCAAGCCTGCAACACCCCACCACAGCTGACTATTCCGAATCCTCAAAATACCGACCTCATGACAGTGCCTTGCTGTCATAGCCGATACAGGGAGGTTGATAAAGGGACAGAAGTCATGCAGCTGGGATGCCTCATAGGCTATCTGTGCCAATCCTTGACCCTTGCACATCCCGGATAGACCAATATGCTTGCGTCAGCCACTCCGAAAAAAAACTACATTTTTTTCAGCTTCAAATTCTAACACTACCTCACCCACTCACACACCATGAATACTTAATACAAAGACTTCCTATTCATGCACCTCCACACACACTAACACTAACCTCCCCCAACTCCTCCCTGCCCCACCTAGTTACCTCGCATTACCTGTACTCTTTCTATTAGTATTCCTTTCAGTTTCTCCATAAAACCAAACTGCATTCCGACATATCGCCATACCCTTTCCTAGCTTCTGTATTTGAATCATGTGAATATTGTCCTGCATACATTGCTACTTGTACTCTTGCTGTATATGACAACTTATTAAATCATGTAAATACTGTTTTGTATATATTGTTAATGTTTCTTCTGCTGTATATGTATATAATGCATGTATATACTGCCACCCCTACCACACTTTGTAATCCTGTTTCTATCTGTGCATATACAACAGGAGTGGGGGTAAAAATGACAAGATAAAAAAGATATCTTAGTGACATCAGTAACAGCAAGATATCAAAAAATATCATTGTTAGTGTTGTCACAATGGATATCTTAAGTTACTGTCATCACAGTGGAATACTGAACTAATCAGAGTGCAGCTTCTACAATGCTGATGACATAATGCCTAGTACAGCACTAAAGCAGGCAGTTAAAATCAAAGAAAAGCAGCAACATTTTTAAATAAACTGCAGATTTAAAAGCTATAACTTGTAAATTACTGTTGTACATATCAAATATACAATAGCCTGACTCAATACAGTAGGCAATTTATCATCACTTGCGAGTGGGCAGGATTTTCACAACTAACTCGTGGCTTTGCCACTAGTGAGTTAGGGTCCTGCCCCCTCGCACTTGAAGATAAATTGCATATTTTGAGTCAGCCTATTGTATAGCCTATAATTTGCACCCGGGTCATGCCTGAAAGAGGCTTATACTGCCAGTGTACTTACCCGGTCAACAAAGTTAAATAAATGACTACTGGCTAAGAAAGCAATAGGCAGAGACCAATATCTTAGTTCTTAAGAACAGAGAGAGAGAGAGAGAGAGAGTGTAATAAATTGCTCACACTTCAATATAAGTGTAGTGTTCATTTTAGGCTACAGGATCCAGCTGCTCGTCCCATCCCTTTCTCGTTAATTGGTCTGAAAGCCACTTCTTTAAGCAGCTGGCTGGCATGTGCTACCGCAATAGCATTCCAGATTCCAGCCAGAATTGAGCTACACAGCAGTATTCCAGCATGGAGTGGGCTTCAAACCGTCAGCATCATTCTAATGCCACTACTACAACCATTGGTACGGTAACGCCTTTTGGGATCTTGCAAGCCATTTTTTTTTGTTTGTTTTTTTAAATTGCAGTCAGCACAAGCAGGCAGCTTCCATGTAAGGAAGATAGATTGGTCAATACAGAAAAAGGGGTAGACTGCAGCAGTGATGTACCACCCGTTGAGAGCTCAGAAAACCTATGTGGTTACAGGTAAATCAGACTGTGCACTTTCCGTGCTTAGATGCAGCTGCTAAGAAATTCAGTGTGCTCGCTGTGATCAGCGGTTGGTAATTTTAACTGAAAGAAAACTGAAGAGAGAACCAGAGTCAAGGAAGAGCCAAAGAACATTTTTTCATGGCAGTGAAAAGATCCGGACTTGAACACCTACAGTATCTTTACAAGAAAACCCACTTCAGACTTGCATTTTCCAGTCTTGTCATTCAGCAAGGACTTCAAAGGGAACGGAGAAAGGCAGAGGGTGGGTGGAACTACAGAGGAGAGTCAGTATTCTCAAGGTGTGACCGGTGGAGGAAGGGCACACCTCCAAAAGGCCTCCCACAGCTCAGACTGATACTGATGCATTTGCATGCTTTGCAAGCAAACAGGAGAAGACAAGCCCACTGCTGTAAGAAATAATGTACACTGTTAATTTTTTTATACTAGACTTGTAATTGTGGTCCTCTGTATGTGCCTCCACTGTGATCAAATTTGTTATAGGATTAGGTGCTTGAATATTACACATTACTAGATCTCTAACAGTCAGTACATGTTCTTATGCTCACTGGTACTATGGATATTATATTTGTTGTGTACTTACATAAATCTGTTTTTGCTCAGAAGGCATCAATGGATTATCTCGTCACGACAGCACTTTTTGAAAAACTAAACTTCTGATGCTGTTTACTGTAATTTCAATGCTTTAACACTAATTTAATGTGCTTTGATATAGGACTGCCAGGGCTCCAGATAAGGGGAGTACCAACCTGTTTTAGGAAATGCTCTTCGGAAAATGTTTTTAACGAGTACCAGTACTCACCCAACATTTGTAAATACCTCATACTCCAAAGATGAATGCTTCATAACATAACTGGTGATTCAAAAGGAGCAGGTTTTTTTTTTTAAACAGATTTTCACTACTCGTATGCATCACAATTTTGTTTTACTCACTCTGTTTTAAAACTGGTGAGTAAATTACTCCTACCTGCCAACATTATCTGGAGATTTGTTGGCACTTGATCAATTCTTCGCTAAAAAAAATACATTGTTTTTCAAAATGTACTCATCACTCTGTCCAGACATTTGTAAGCATCTAAATTTGGTTTTACTCACCTCACTTTCAAAATAAAGAGTAAAGTACTCGACACACAAAAAATCTCATCTGGATCTCTGAGACTGCCTAATGTATATTAAATATCTACATTAATTAGATGACATATTTTTACACACTAAAAATGTAGTGAAATATCCAGTTTCCTGTGTTTCTTCAAGGTTCTATTATCCCTAGTCACTTTTTTGGAGGCACTTTATTGCTCACTTGCACTTCATCGATTTACTGAATGAATGTGGTATTGATAACTGAATTTTCTTATCTACATGGCAATTCACTAATTTTGTAGTTGACATGCACCTGGTTTTTAAGCTATCTAAAGAGCTCATCCATTGTCCACTAGTACCCCCTGTTGAAGCTTCAGATCATGAGGCATAACATTGGGGCGGACAGTCCTACCAACATCTGTCCTTCCAGGGTCTTCTTAGTTGCTCTTTTTCTCTGTTTACACATACCTGTAATACATGTGAAGCTGTCACAGCAACATATTTTAGTCACTGAGCTTTGTGTGCATTTATATACCTTATCACTGGACACTGTTGTATAAGACCTGTGCCTTGTTTATGTTGTAAAACCCAAAATGCTTTACTTTCAATGTTGAAAACACAGGTAAGCAGAGTTACATAGCTTATTAGCTAAACATAGTGTAGAAACGTGCTATAAGAAAACATTACAGTACTTACTTATTTATTTATCTTTTGTTGACCGGGTAAGTGCACTAGACAAATCCTGCCTATTTTCAGGCACGACCCGGGGGAGGGGGATACAGATGAATGCCAACTGACCTTGAACCAGATTAAGCTGTTGGTGGTATTTTTTAGTGAATGAGGGAAATTTGGCCAGGACTCTGGGGAAATTCCCCTACTCTTTTCGATAAGTGCCATGGGATCTTTAACATCCACCTGAACTACCACCAATCCAGACAGATGGGACCTCGGTTTAACGTCTCATCTGAAAGACTGCACCTCAGAAGTGCAGCACCCCTCTCATGCTACACTACAGTGTCAGTACTGGGATATTAACCCAAGTGCCAGATGTGGGAACTGAACCCACAGCCCTCTGATCTCCCGGCCTCAGAGGCGAGTGTGCTACCTACTGAGCCACTGACACTGCTTACCACAGTAATCTTGTTTCTTCCAAGGGAATCTTACTGTATTCTGACAAATGCAGTATGGTCTCACCACAGGACTGCCCCAGAGCCGAAATCGTTAATAGAACCTATGCTAATAGTGGAATGTTAAGCTCGAGCTTGTTTTTCAAATCACTGTCCCTGGTTGCACTGCCTGCAACCGTCAGATTCTTGTGAAGCATGCAGAAGCTAAAAACAAACGTACTAATCTACTCTAATACAACAAAATTAAACCCCCTGCCAAACCCTTCTTAAACAACAAGGGCATCTTCCAAGACTCAAGTCACAGATGCACAAGAAATAAACAGGTATACCAACAGGTTTCCCACACAAAATGTACAGCTGGTATGCAGTGCCCTGTAGGTCCTAGATGGGGAGGAAGGGTGGGAGCTCAGAATACAGTAAGATTCCCTTGGAAGAAACAAGATTACTATGGTAAGTAATGTTTTCTTCAAATCCCAGGAAATCTTACAGTATTCTGACAAATACAGACTACCCAAGCAGTGCCTTTGGAGGTGGGCAGAGGGCCTATTTAGGAAACAGGCTCTGCAGGACTGCTGTGCCAAACCTGGCATCACTCCTAGCCTGGGTATCCAGACAATAATGTTTGGTGAATGTGTGAACTGTTTTCCAGGTAGCTGCTTTGCAGATTTCCAGCAGAGGAATGTCTCTTGAAGCTGCTATAGGAGCAGCTGTTCCTCTAGTGGAGTGGGCTCTGAGGCCCTGTGGAGGCTGCTTGCCCACTTTGCCATAACAGAACTGGATATAGGCCACGATCCATCTTGCAATGGATCTTTTTGTGGCTGGTTTACCTCTTCCTACTTCCCCATAGGTCAAGAAGAGTTAGGTCCTGTCTCCTCTGTGGCCTTTTGTATGCTCCAGGTAGTAGCTGATAGCTCTTTTTACATCTAGGCTATGCAGTCTACACTCCCCTGAAGTGGACTGGTCAGTGAAAAAGACTGGCAGTGTAACAGCCTGATTAATATGGAAATCAGATATCACTTTACGGAGAAACTTACTGCTGGTCCTAAGGACAACCTTGTCCCTTTGGGAGTGCAATACAGTCAGTCTCCATGGACAGAGCCTGGAGCGCACTAGTCCTTCTGGCAGAAGTGACTGCAACTAAGAACACAGCTTTCCAAGTCAGACACTTGAGATCTGCTGATGACATGGGCTCAAAAGGTGGCTGCATGAGCTGTGCAATGCATATGTTCAGGTCCCACACTGGGGTAGGAGTCCTATGTAGGGGATGCAGATATAACAGCCCCTTAAATAACTTTCTGAACACTGGGTTCGAAGACAGAGATGATGCCTTGCCTGCTGACAGGTAAGCTAAGACAGCTGCCAAGTGCACTTTTATAGTGGATGGTCTCACACCAAGGGAATGAAGGTGGGTTAGGTAATCCAGGACCACTGGCAAACCCACCTGAGTGTGAGCCAGATTCTTGCTCTGGCACCAAATGGAAAATCTTTTCCACTTGGACGTGTGGGTCTTCCTGGTGGAGGGCTTTCTAGAAACCCTAAAGACCTCCATGACCCCTTCAAAGAGATACAGATCAGCATACTCTAGGTCCTCAAGAGCCAGGCCTTGAGCCTGAGAGACTGAAGGTTGGGGTATAGGATCCTGCCCTGGGAAGAGGTCAACAAGTTGTGTTTCCTGGGGAGGCAGATCGGTTTGGCAACTGACAGTGCCAGAACCAGGGAGTACCATGGCTGCCTGACCCAGTCTGGAACAATGAAGATCACTGTAGCCAGCTGGGATCTGAACTTGTTCAGGACTCTCAGCAACAATGGGAATGGAGGGAAGGCATACAGGAACTTCCCTGTCCAATCCAGAAGCAGTGCATCCAGTGGGATTGAACCCCTCACTGGCGGCCTGCAGCAAAACTGGGGAAACTGATAGTTGTCTGGGGCTGAAAAGAGGTCTACCTCTGGAGTGCCCCACCTTTGAACACAATCTGAAACACCTGCTTGTTCAGGGACCACTCGTGGTGGTTCTGATTGATCCTGCTGAGAGCATCTGCCAGCACATTGTCCTTCTCTGGTAGGTGTACTGCTGACAGGGAAATTCACAGACAGTACACCAAACTCCAAATCTTCATGGCCTCTGTGCACAGAGGAGTTGACCTTGTGCCTCCTTGTTTGTTTATGTAATACATGGTGGTTGTGTTGTCTGTCCTGACCAGCACCACCTTTCCCTGTAGCATGCTGGCGAATGCTTGGAGCCCCAGGAAGACTGCTCTGAGCTCTAGCAGGTTGATATGCAGCAGTGACTCCTGCTTGAGCCATGTGACGTGGGCAATGTGCTCCTCCAGATGTGCTCCCCACCCCAGTAGGGAAGCATCTGTGGTTAACACAAAGGAAGGGTTTTCCTGCAGGAATGGTACACCTTGTCCAAGGTTGTCCATCTCCAGCCACCACTTAAGTGCCTGCAGGAATGTTCCTGTAACTGGCACCAGTTTTGACAATGAGTCTCTTTTCTGATGCCAGTGTAATTTGAGATGATATTGAACATCTCTCATTTGGAACCTTTCCCCAACACCGTTGCTGTGGAAGCTGCCATGTGGCTCAGCAACTGAAGGAAGTGCCTTACAGGCCCCTTAGGCTTTGCAGCTTGAAGGTACTTTCCAACTGTGCCAAGCTGTCCACTCTTGCCTGTGGAAGAAAAGCCTTTCCTCTCAGTGTCCAGCTCGGCTTCTATGAATTCCAGGAGCTGTAATGGTTCCCATACAGACTTTCTCGGGTTGACTAGAAACCCTAGTGACTGAAGAACATCCTGTGTGAGTGCCAGGTGCTCCCTTACTTGTTGAGGGGATTACCCTACGACAAGCCAGTCATCTAGGTAAGGGAACACTGCCACCCCTTGCCTCCTCGGGTGTACCACAACCACAGCCAAGCATTTTGTGAACACCCTTTGAGCAGAAGCAAGTCCGAAATACATTGCCTTGTGTGACAATCCACCTCCCTCTCTGGGCTGTAACAGTTTTCAGTGAGGTGTCTGTCTTTGGGTATTTGCTGCCACCAGCTGGGTTCTCCCAGCACCGGACTCCCACTTGCACAGAAATAGGAGGTCAAACCTGCAACTGCACAGATCAAAGCCTGGTAGTGTCTCTCGGGTGGCAGATGCTAAGCAGAGTTTGCCTCAGACAATGGAAACCCTACAATACCTTAGAAATAATTCAACTCACAGACACAGCTGTTGAGTAAGTAAATAAATAGCTCTTTACTTAACAGAAGGTCAAAAGTTGCATTACAGGACATATATCTTTAACACAAGAAACTAACACGGTTACAGGAAAAGTAAACAAATGTTTTTAAATAACAGATGACAAAAGGAAAAAACTATTATTGAGATATGCTATTATTATTATTTCCCTTCCCTATCCATCAAGAGAAACTGGACCCTATGTTATCTGCCAGCTCCCATGGACATAGCTAGAAGGATAGGCTCCTATCTTGGCCTCTTGGATGCAACTTCCCCCAGCAACTCCAAGAGCAACAACAACCCTAATAACTGTCTTGCAGCAACTTACTGTATATGCTCTCTTAAGACTAGAAATCCAATTATAGAAATGAAATCAACATTCAAAAATCAAACATTCCTTTCTGGTGCTGCAATGAGCAACAAGGAAGTCTTTTTACAGACTCAAATAACTCCTCAATCTCTCCCAGGTGCAGTATATGCCACTGCAAGGCAAATTTAAAAATCCAACTGTAGAAAGGAAAAGTGTGACTCTCACTGGGATTTGAACCCAGGACCTCAGCAATCTGTGCTTTAGCACTTAACCAACTGAGCTATGAGAGTTCAGCCAATTAAGGCCCCCTGAGTTCCCCCATGTGAGTCACACATACATTGCTTTCTGGTGTTGCAATGAGCATTCAGGAAGTCTTCTTAAAGACTCGAATAACTCCTCCTCAATCTCTCCCAACTGCAGTATATGCCACTGCAAGGCAAATTTAAAAATCCAATTGTAGAAATGAAAGGAAAAGTGCAACTCTCACTAGGATTTGAACCCAGGACCTCAGCAATCCGTGCTTTAGCTCTTAACCACCTGACCTATGAGAGTTCAGCCAATTAAGACCCCTGAGTTTTCTCATGTGAATCACACTTACATTCCTTTCAGGTGTTGCAATGAGCAACCAGGAAGTCTTTTTACAGACTCAAATAACTCCTCCTCAATCTCTCCCAAGTGCCATATATGCCACTGCAAGGCAAATTTAGAAATCCAATTGTAGAAATGAAAGGAAAAGTGCAACTCTCCCTGGGATTTGAACCCAGGACCTCAGCAATCCGTGCTTTAGCTCTTAACCAACCGAGCTATGAGAGTTCAGCCAATCTTGAGAATAGGAGATTCTTATTCCCCCTTTGAATGCACCAACCATTTACCATGTATGTATTTAATTGTCCCACTCAAACTGAACACCTATCAGTGTCCAATTATATTCGTTTTTAACCGTAAGTTTATATTTGAGTGATCCAATCCCTTTAAACTGCGAGTCTGTTGGCATATGTCCACTCCCCTTCTTGGTCACTGTGTCTGAGATTTATTACTCAGCCCTTCTCTAGATGCTGGGGGACAGTGGAATCCCAGTGTGTGTTTTTTTTTTTTCAGACTGCTAAAAAATACCAGCCTAAAATCCAAGCCATTAACTCCTTCCTTCCCATTTCTTTCACACCTTGTACTGGTAATGACCTGATGGCAGTCTGAATCTGAGAAATTTTCTGTGAGACTGCCTGATGGGGATGTGGAAGTATTGCATCCTTCAGGTCTAGAGATGCAAGCCAATCCCCTTGCCTTAAGGTTAGAAGGATTGTTGCCACGGTCACCATTTTGAACTCTGGTTTTACCAAAGGTCTGTTCAGGTGCGTGAGATCCAATATGGGTTTCCACTCACGTTTTCTTTATCGTGAGGAAGTACCTTGAATAGAGCCCCTTTCCTCTCTGTGCCAGAGGAACTGGTTCAATTGCTCTTTGGGACAGAGGGTTCGATACTTCGTATTCCAACAACGTTTCTGATGGGGAAGAGGGTCTGAAGACACTTGCCCTCAGCTTCAGCATGAACTTGAAGCCGAGAGCCAGACCTTGGCACACTACGTCCAAGACCCACTTGTCTGTGGTGATGGTTTGCCATTCTTGGATGTAGTGGGCCAGCCTGCCCCCTACTGAGGTTCGGGAGGCGACCCGAGCAGACACCTCATGGTGTCTGCTTGGTTTGGACTGCTGTCTGGGTGCTAGGGCTAGTTCAGTTGCTTCCTCTCCTGCCCCTGTCCCGGAAATAACCCCTCTGTGGTTGGTACTGGGGAAAAGCTTGAGGCTGAAAGAATGGCCTATAGTGTCCCCTGACTCTGCCTCCCCTGGCTTGGTGCTTCTGGGGTGTAGATGCCTTTTCTTTTGCAGCAGCACTCTTGTATGCTATCTTGTAGTCATCCATTTTTTTCATGTAAGCTTCAGTCTGTTCTCCGAACAGGGATGTGGGCTCACATGGAAAATCCAAAGCCTTGGACTGTGTGTCTTGGGTCAAATTAGTTGTTCTGAGCCCAGCAAATCGTCTAAGAGACACAGAAGCAGCCATCTGTCTGGCAGCAGTGTCATTATTGTCAACAGACATTCTGAACTGGGCTTTTGATACCTCTATCCATCTTTTGCAGCCTCTTCCAGGTCTGCTGACATAGGAGCTGGGACAGATTTGGCTATCTACATCACTGTATTCCACAGTGTCCTCTGATATCTGGCAATACAGGCCATATAAGATGCTTACCTGATTATCAGAGAGGATCCCAGATAGAACATTTTGCCTACAGAATCCATCTTCCTGGAATCTTTGTCAGGTGGCTGTGATGCCAAAGGTATGCCAGCTTTATCACAAACTGCAGCCTGCACCACCCATTCATGGCTTGGGTGCCCAAAGAGGAATTCAGCTCCACCCCTAGCCACCCAATATTTCTTATTCACCTTTCTGTCTACAGGTGGCACAGAAGTGGGAGTTTGCAACGCTTTGTTTACCTGTTTCTTTAAGGACTTATGGATGGTCAGAAGAGGCCTTTTAGAGACTGGGACATCCATTGTCTCCATGTAATCCTGTTTTTCCTCCTCATCAGTGGACCTGAATAGGAAGATCCAGTGCTTGACCCACTTGCTTTATAAAAGCAAAGCGGGATGTATAGTCCTCAGATCCCTTATCAGGGAAAATCAGGACGGTGAGGATCAGGGGAAATATCAGGTTCAATATGCTCCCCATAGTCGTCCTCATCTTCGTCCTCTCCAAAACGTTCAACATCTTGTTCACAAGAACCGGGAACTGGAGGAGAGCCAGAGGGTTGCGTGTGTGATCGCTTTACAACTGGCACCGGACTGCTTGGTTAAAGTGACTGAATTATTCTGATAGCATTTGCTATCTTCTCAGAGGTCGGAACTGGTGTCTTCTTAGGTTGCAGTTCATGCGCTGTATGTTTTTCTTTCTTTTTCCTATTCCCTACAGTTGCCAGTTCAGCAGCAGTATCCGCAGGACACTTTTTAACTGAGGAACCATCGGTCTTGTCAGAGGGCTGTTCCGACGTTCTTTTATGGCTGGAGGCCGGTTTGTCTGTAGCTGGGTCAGCAGTTTTATCAGACATCTTCTCCTGCAGTCATTTAAGTCACCTCTCAAGCGTCGACTGAGGGAAGTTTTTAGAAACATCACAATCCTCTTTGAGGTGTTCAAACCCCAAACAAAAAAACACAAATAAGATCAGGAGCTGCTTTAGCAAATGGTTCCCCACACTCTGTACAATGTTGGAAACCTGCAGGGCCTGTTCTTTTCTCAAGTTGTGACATTTAAAGAGCATGTCCCTACTTGTCAGGCACCCAGCCCCCCCTCAAACATATATAATAGGGGACCTACTCCACTGTTGAGGGATATGAAAACTTATATGCGCTTCCCTACGGGTAAAAAGTTATGGCACTCCAAATTTGCACCTCCTTAAAAACAGAGCCATGTCTGACACGCCAGCTTTTGTGATGTCAGAAAATGAAGGCTGATTGTGTGTGCTCCATAGATCTATATTGGTGCCATTTATCAATGACTTTAGTACTATTTAGAGTTGCCACTTGGAACAATGAAAGTGATCACTCCAGTAAACAGGGACTCTTACTCCAGCGGCTGCTTTGATTTTTCTACTTGACACCTCTAAATAGTACTAAATGCCATAGATATATCGCATACATACAAGCTAATAACATGTACCTTCAGTATTCATTTTCTGACGTCACAAAAGGAGGCATGTCAGACAAGGCTTTGTTTTTATGGGTGTGTAAATTTGGGATGCTATAACTTTTTAACCAGAGAGAAGCGCATAAATTTTTAATGCCCCTTAACAGTAGAGCAGATCTGCTATTATATATGTTTGAGGGGAACCGGGTACCTGACAGTAGGTACCTGCTCTTTAAACACTTACATTTCTATCTCACTCTTTTTTTTTTTTTTTGGTCAGTTAAGACCGAGAAAAGTACAGTTACGTAAGAACTTACTGTAACAGTAGCTCTTCGAAAGAGGCTCTTGCAGTAGGTAATTACATATAGGACTGGCGCGGCAGGACCCCACAGAAAAATTTCTAGCTAACAGTCCTGGCGAAGGGACGCCCCACATCAGGTGACGGCGTCCAGTGAGCGTCGGTATAAAGAAGCGGTCCCAGGCTCCATCAGTTCTTTCCGCCACAAGCCAAAGAAGGCCGGACAAGAGAGGAGCGGATATTTTCCCCAATGGAAAAAGAGCTGAAAAAGCCTAGGGGGATGGAGGGCGGGAAGGTATTACCTACTGCAACAGCCTCTCTCAAAGATCTACTGCTACGGTAAGTTCTTACGTAACTGTACTATCTTACTTCGAGAGGGCTCTTGCAGTAGGTAATTACACATAGGACTGAGTCCCAAGCAGTCTGGAACAAAGAGAGGCACCAGGAGGAGGAAAACTACTCCCAAAGATAGTTCTGGTTGTGCAAGTCTCAAGATAGGAGGCCTTGCAAAACAGCCAGCTCGAAGCCTGCTCTATGGCGAGAGGCCACATCCAAACTGCAGTGTTTTGTGAAGGTATGGACGGAAGTCCAGGTGGCGGCAGCGCAGATGTCTGCCACAGACACATTCTTGAAACAAGCCACAGAGGCAGCTACTCCTCTTGCGAAGTGGCCTCTGACTTGACCCGGGAGAGTCTTGTTGTATTTGTCATAACAGAAAGTGATGCAATGAGCCAACCACTTAGACAGGCACTGCTTGGAAACAGCATTGCCTTCCCGTCTGTGAGCAAAAGAGATGAACAACTGATCAGTCTTTCTGAGATCCTTCATCCTGTTGGTGTAGAATCTCAGAATCCGGTGAACATCAATAGTATGGAGTAAATACTCCCCTTGATTAGAGTACTGCGTAAAAAAGGCAGGTAACTCAATGGACTGATTTAAGGTAGACTCTGCTACTACTTTAGGTAGAAACTTAGGGTTCGTGCGAAGAGCAACTTGTTCCTTGTGAAAAATCAAGAAGGGGATTTTATACATCAGGGCCTGGAGCTCAGAGATTCTTCGAGCCGAAGTAATGGCCACCAGGAAGAGCGTCTTCCATGAAAGGAACTTCAAATCCGAAGAAGCTGCAGGTTCGAAGGGAGGAAGAGTAAGTTTCTCGAGAACAAAGTTCAAGTCCCAAGGGGGAGCAGGAGTACGGATGGGGGGCCTCAGATGGAGGACCCCTCTGAGAAAAGTCTTAGAGACCTCCAGTTGAGCAAAAGTCTTGTCTGCAAAGGGAACATGATAGGCTGAAATGGCCGCCATGTGAACCTTCAGAGAGGAATGGCTGAGACCCAGGTCAAACAGATGACGTAGATACTCCAGCAGAAGCCCCGCTGAACAGGAGAAAGGTTCCATGTTCTTGGAAGCGGCCCAAATAGTGAATCTTTTCCACTTCATGGCATAAGTGGATCTGGTGGAGGGTTTTCTGGCTTCCGCTAGAATCTCCGCCACTTTGGGAGACACTCCAAAACGGGATTGGGCTAGGTCTGCAGGAGCCATGCATGCAGATGAAGGGATTTGAGGCCTGGATGGATCGGGGTCCCCTGATCCTGGGTCAACAAACCTCAAGATAGAGGAAAGAGGAGGATCTTCTGAGTATTGTTGTAGAAGAGAGAACCAGACTTGCCTGGGCCAGAAAGGAGCGATCAGAATCATTCGCGCTTCTTCTGAAGCTAGTTTCTGTAAGACTCGTGGGATAAGTGGAATTGGAGGAAAGGCATAGACGAATCTGTCCTTCCAGTCTAGAGACAGAGCGTCGCTCCAAAAAGCGCCTCGCTCTGGAACGAGCGAGCAGAAGACGGGAAGTTTTGCGTTTAGAGGGGATGCGAACAGGTCGACCTGTGGTGTTCCCCAAAGTTGGAAGATATTGTCTAGGACCCCTTGGTCCAGTTCCCACTCGTGAGACAGAGCAGAAAAGCGACTTAGCTTGTCTGTCAGGGTGTTGTCGACTCCCCGGAACGTGAATCGCTGTGAGGTGAAGGTCGTGTTGCCCAATCCCAAACCCTCATTGTCTCCCTGCATACAGCGTAGGACCGAGTCCCTCCCTGCTTGTTGATATACCACACCACGCACATGTTGTCCGTCTGGACGGCTAGGTGGCTGGGAAGGATGTATTGGTGAAGGGCTTGGACAGCGTACAACACTGCCCAAAGCTCGAGCACATTGATGTGGAGAGCTTGTTCTAGCTTGGACCAGGAGCCCTGGGTCCAACGAGGGCCTAGATGGGCTCCCCAACCTTCGCCGGAGGTGTCTGTGGTTAGAGTCTGGGAGGGGGGAGGATGAAAGAAAGGAACTCCCCGAAAAAGGTTCTCTCGAACCATCCACCATTGCAAGTCTCGCATCATCGGCGAGGAGATCAGAATTGAGCGATCCAAGTCGTCCACTAGCTGATCCCACTGAGAGCGTAGAGCCCACTGAGAGATCCTCATGTGGAGTCGAGCACGAGGGACCATCGGGATAGCAGCCGCCATGAGCCCGAGAAGGCGAAGGACCGACCTCGCAGAGACCATCCTGCAGTCGGACAACAGACTTATTTGGGTCTGAAGGGTGGCCACCCTGTCCGGAGGCAGGAAGGCCCTGCCCATCGTCGTATCGCGGATCGCCCCAATAAACTGTAGCCTCTGGGATGGGTCCAGATGAGACTTGGAATGGTTGATGGTAATGCCCAGGCAGGCAAAAACCTGCTGGGTAAGGGAGAGGAAATGCAGGAGTTCCTCCCTGGATGGGGCCACCAGGAGCCAGTCGTCCAGGTAAGGGAAAACCTGCACTCCTTTGGTACGCAGGTGGGCCGCCACCACTGCCAGGCATTTGGTAAATACTCGGGGGGCCGAGGATAGACCAAACGGGAGCGCCTTGAACTGGTAGTGGTCCCCCTGGAACGCAAAATGAAGGCATTTGCGATGAGATGGGTGAATGGGAATGTGCAGATAAGCATCCTGCATATCCAGGGCACAAAGCCATTGACCCGGCCGGATGAGGGGCAGAAGGCTCTGCAAAGAGAGCATCCTGAACCTTTTGTACTCTACGTAAAGATTCAGGGAACTGAGATCTAAAATTGGTCTGAGATCTCCTGTCTTCTTTGGGACCAGGAAGAAATGGGAATAGTAACCCGTCCCCTGTAGATGAAGGGGGACAGGCTCTATCGCTTTCTTCAGCAGAAGAGCCAAGATTTCCTCCTGGACCAAAGGAAGATGCTCCCGTGAATACGACAACTTCAGAGGGGGGTGGCGGGGTGGTTTCTAAAGAAACTCTGTGGTGTGTCCTTCTGCTATGAGCTGGAGCACCCAAGAATCTGTGGTTATCCTCGCCCATCCTGGAAGGAGGAGGGAAAAACCTCCCTCCTACCGGCTCCTCCGGGGAGTCCGGAGGCAGTGGGAGAGGAAAGGAATCAGGTGGTGTGGGGCAGTGCCGCAGCTGAAGCACCCGCTGCTTTTTTGGGTGGGGGGGGGCTTGGCACCTGCGGGGGCCCGGCATTTTGTGGCCCGCCTTCCCTGAGGTTTTGACTTTGGCCGATTCAGTCTGTGAAAGGGACGGCGCTGCTGCTGATGGGGATGGTACATGGAATCAACTGACTTCAGTGCCATCCCCTTCTCTTGCAAGTCGGTGATAATGTCCTCGACATCACCCCTGAAAAGCACCGACCCCACGGAAGGGTGCTTCCTGGATAGCGGATTGCAATCCCGGGACCAAGCCTGACACGCAGAGCCAAGCATGACGTCGTAGGCCTACAGCGAAAGCTGAGCTCTGCCCAGCAGTGTCCACTGCATCGTATGTCGCACGTAGCATGTGTCGACTGGCCGAACGAGCAGAGCGGAGCGGACGAGATCAGCCAACTCCTGCTTGACTTGCGAGTCAGGCAAGGAGTCCAGTTTGGCTTCCGCCTGAGTCAGGATAGCCTTCTGGTAGTCCCTCATGTGGCCGACATAGTTCAGGGCCCCGATTCCCAGTGTGGAGGAAGCGTAAATCTTTCTCCCATACTGGTCCAGAAGGCCAGATTCCTTATCAGGAGGTGACGAGCTAAGATGTTTAGGGTTCGACGGCTGGCCGTGAGCGGCGCTAATCACAACCAAGTCGGCACAAGGGTGAGAATCCAGGAAATCAACACCCTCTGGAGCCTGATACAGCCGGTTCGACTTCCTAGGAAGTGGAGCTAAGGCCGACGGTTGTTTCCATATTGTGGTAACAAGGTGGGCGTGAGGCTCTATCCAGGGTGGCACCAAGGTAGGAGCTATCACGGGCAGATCCAGATGCTCAGCGAGTTTCAGACGCTGGGGATCTGGTTCCAGGGAGTGCCACTGATGAACCTCCTGGATTTTCCTAAGCAACTCCGTAAAAGAAGGATCCTCCGGAGGAGACTTCGGAGGAGTCTTTGGCCTGGGCTTCGACGGAGAGCGAGGCTGTCATCTCTCTCGGAGCAGCCGTCGGAAGAGTCCGAGGAGTCCGTGAGTGAAGAGGAGGATGAAGAAGAGAAAGACTCCCTTTCCCGACCTGGGGGAGGAACGGACCCCTTGGGACGTCCCCGGGAAAGCGTGTCCTGCCCTTCTCTGGATCCAGATGGAAGAACCCTGGAGACTGGAGGTGGTGAGGGAGTGTGCCGCCTTGGGCGTATGGGAACCTGGGATGGCACCATCGAAAGAAGGCGGCTCTCGACCTCTTTGTTGAGCTGAGCCTTGGCCTCAGCCCACCAGGAGGCCAGAGTCTCCTGCAGGTCCACCGGCGGCCGCGAGGGCAGTGGAGGAGGAGGAGGTGGGGGATAAGGATACGGGGAATAACCGTATGGAGCGTATCCAAAACCCGGCTGCGGGCAGCCCGGCGTCGGGTATTATGGCATCAAGCACGGCGGCGTTGGGAAGCCCAGCGTCCGGTACTGTGGCGCTGGATACACCGGCGTCGAATAAGACGGAGGATACCCGGGAGCCAGGGGAGCTGCCAGAACAGACGGCCCGGCCGGAGGCCTCACGGGTGGGTAAATAGTGGAGGGCCCGGAGGGCCTGATGGGAGCAGAATATCTCTCAGAGTTGGTAGGGCCGATGTCGGAGGCCCTGGTGTCAGAGGTACCGATGTTGGAGGGGCCGGCGTCGGAGCCGACGTCAGGTCCAGCTCTCCAGGTGGAGGAAGGACTGATGGAGGCAAACAAAATCCTCAGCTTGGCCCGGGGACGGAGGAGAAAAGTCCCCGGGTTCAGGCTGGAGAGACTCTGGTTTCCCAGACGGCAGTGAAGGCTGCAGGGAACCGGGAACGGCGGACGTTGGGAGGTCCGTCGTTGGTTCCTTTGCCGGCCGGACGTCGGACGAGCCGACGTGAGGCTTAGTGGCGAGCTCTCGGCGGGCGCCGGAGGAGCCGGCGTCCAACTTACGAGAGCTGTCAGCGGAGACAGGCCGAGTAGAGTGATCAGCCTGGTCCGGTGGAAGGGAGTCCGCACGTCGCCCGGAGGGTTGGACGTCTTACCAGCTCTCTCCGAGCGGACATCAGAGGAGCAGACGCCCAGCTTACTGGAGTCGCCCACAGTGGTAGGCCACGAGCTTGCGGCCGAACCAGGGGCGGAGGCCTCCAACTGCCCAGAGGCACCCGCAAGGCCCGAGCGCGAGCCAGACGGGCGGGCTGACGCCCCCTCAGAAACCTCCGAGGCGGCTGTCGAGGAGCGATCCCCCGGAGGGGATGTTACCTGCGTCCCGGCGACTCCCGAGGGAGACGCGGTGGAGGAGCCTTTGTCCCAGTGCCTCTCCTTCTCCTTCTTCCGATGTCCTTTGGGGAAAGTGGACACCTGCCTCAGTTTTTTGAGCTCCTTCTCCATAGAACTCATCTTCTTTTTCAGAATATGGGCTTCCAGGGATTGCTGTCGCCTTTACCAGGTAGCCGCGTTGAAACTAAGGCAGTGCTGGCACTTCTCGACCGGGTGATCGGGGCCTAGGCAGAACAGGCACAGGGAGTAGCCATCCTTGTGCGGTAGTTGGGCGCCGCACGAATCGTACTTATTCTTGTGCTCGGAGGGTGTAGGGGACGACATACACTGACGCTAGTCAAAAATTAAGAGTTTTTTCGGTAAGAAAACGACGAAGGTAGGGCTGACGAAGCACAAACTTTTCCGTGAGGTGCTGCATGAGCTAACAGCGGGAAAGAACTGGTAGGCGGTCCGGGACCGCCCGTTTATACCGACGTCTCCTGACGCCGGTCACCTGACGTGGGGGCAGTCCCTCACCAGGGACTGCTAGCTAGAAATTTTTCCATGGGGTCCTGCAGCCTGCCGGCATCAGTCCTATATGTAATTACCTACTGCAAGAGCACTCTCAAAGTAAGATCTGAGGTTTAACCCGGTAGAATATTTAGGGGAGAGAGAGAGAGAACCAACTTAGTTCAAAAGTTGGAAGACACAAACATTGAGAATTACCTCAGAAAATAAAGAGAATTCTACGGTTCCCTCTCGGTTCAGAGAAACCGAAAAGGAACCAAAAAACTTTCCCGACAGACACTAATCTAGACTAAATCTACCTGTGAACCAAGGACAGTGCTTCAAAAATCAAATAAAGTAAACGGACTTTGATACAACTGAGAAAATTAAAACTTCTTGAAGAAAGTGAAGGAGAGCTCTCCGGAGTAGTCTTACTGAGGCAAGTGGAGTAAAGAATCTGACGACTGCAGGAAGTGCAACCAGGGACAGTGATTTTAAAAACAAGCTCAAACCTAATATTCCACTATTAGCATAGGTTCTAGCATCCATTTCGGCTCCGAGGCAGTCCCATGGTGAGACCATACTGCATTTGTCAGAATACAGTAAGATTTCCTGGGGTTTGAACATCTGTTTTACTTGCTATAACCACAATATGAGATACATTAATTACACGAGTTGCAAGCACTGCATCATGGGTATGCAAATGATATGGGTTGTGCAACATCTCTGCCATTCCTGAGAAACAAAGTACTACACAGTAGCTCATATGAAAATAATAAACAGCAGCACATATGTGGACTGAAAAGCATGGGACAGGTTTCAAGCAGGCATTAGGGGGTGCACAAGAAAACCCACTTCCACGTTGCATTTTCCAGTTTTGTGACTGGGCAAGGACTTCAAAGGGAAAGGAGGAGAAAGGTGGCAAGTGGGTGGAATTAAGGAGAAGATTTCATATTCCGAAGCTGTGATAGATGGAGGAGGGATGCACCGCTAAAAGCCCTTTCATAGCTCAGACTGATACCAGTACACATGAGTGCTTTGCAAGTGAACGTAAGAAACTACTGGTTTACTCAGTGATATTTTTTATCACGTTATCAGACAGGCAAGCAAGGTTTTTCAGCGATGTCTGAATTTGTGGAAAAAATGTGATTAACAAAATGTAGTGAATAACAAAATACAGTGCACTTTTTTCTCATCTACAGTAAGTCTTTCCTTCAGATGGAAAGGAATTCCATCTGAAATGTTTGCTCCACTTTTTTTCACAATTCCTTGAGTGACTGGCTAACTCTCTTTATTAAAAGGCCCACCATTTTGGAATTCAGTGGGCCAACTAACCCACTAAATTTGATTTCTAGAAATGGTAAAGACTGAGAATGCCCTATTGCACTAATTTTGTTAGTCGTTGTACTCTTCCAAGTCTAGCCCCCATGCCCCTTCTTTAACTGAATTCCTCTGTGAAGTAGCCCTCCGTAACCTATCTCTAGACTCAGTGGCTTCTCTAGTTCCCCCATCAGTTTTCCAGAGAATATTTCTGCCAGGGGTTACAACATAAGTCATATGAGGATAGGTTAAAAGACCTCAATATGTATTCACTGGAACAGAGGAGGGAGCGGGGGGACATGTTTGAAATGTTCAAGTACTTCAAGTGCATAAATAAGGTGAAAGGAAAAAACATCTTCCAGTTTAAAAAAGTACTAGAACAAGAAGGCATGACATGAGGTTGGAGGGGGTCGTATAAGGGGAAATGGGAGGATGTCCTTTTTCACTGAAAGGGTGGTGGCACCATGTAATGGCCTGTCCCAGGGGGTGGTGGGAGCAAGCACTGTGGCAGGATTCAAACATGCATGGGATAGGAATAAGGAGACTACAGAGATGCGAAGGAGTAGCTAAAGCAGGTGACCTACTATTGGCACCGGGCACTAGTACAGGTAGGGGAAAAAGGGCAGACTGGATGGGCCTGGCGGTCCTTTTCTGCTGACAGATTCTATGTTTCTATTAAGCACTGTGCCCAAGAAAGGCAGGGGAAAAAAGCCAGCTTCTTGACTGATTTTATCAGTCCGCAATTGAACCAAAGCAGTGGCCCGGGGGCAGTGGATGTGGTGTACCCCTGCAGTTTCAGCAAGGCCTTTGACACCGTCCACACAGGAGGCTGATCAATAAACTTGAACACACAGGTGTCGGTCATAAGATAGTAAGCTGGGTAGCACACTGGTTGCAGAATAGAACTCAAAAAGTCGCAGTAAATAGCGCCATGTCCAAAGAGGGTTTTGTGACCAGCGGAATCCCTCAGGGATCGGTGCTGGGTCCAGTCCTCCAACATATTCATCAGCGACATTGCTGATGGTCTTGAGGGTAAAGTCTGCCTGTTCGCAGACGATACAAAACTATGTAATAGGGTGGACATTCAGGAGGGAACCTCCAGTATGAAGGAGGATCTCAAGAAACTTAACAGTGGTCCAATGACTGGCACCTTAGATTTAATGCTAAAAAATGTAAAGTGATGCACCTGGGAACACAGAACCCAAGAACTCGATACCTCCTAGATGGGCATCGACTTAAACAGACCAGGACTGAACTTAGGTGTAATCATATCGGACGACCTTAAAGCAAGGAATCAATGTGGAAGAGTGGCAGGAAAAGCAAGCAGCATCCTCGGATGCATAGGCAGGGGCATAACTAGAAGGAAACAAGAACTGATTATTCCACTCTGTAGATCCCTGGTGAGGCCACACCTGGAGTACTGCTCCCAGTTCTGGAGACCCCACTTGAAGAAGGACATACAGCGCTTGGAATCAATTCAGAGAAGGGCCACAAAGAACGTGCGGGGCCTCCATCACAAGCCATATGAGTCTGGACTCCAAGATCTAAACTTGTACTCCCTGGAACAGAGAAGGGACTCTGGGTCAGGGTCGGACTGTGGTACAGAGAGGCAACCTGGAAAGAAGATACAAGGGTCCACCTGGAAAATCAACAGAGAAGGGCCCAGGTTGACACACTCATATCAATATTCCACTTCAGTCTGATACACTAGCTCTGTGTTTGCATCTTGCATTTATCAACAGTGTGCCAGATACCCCATTTAATTAGAAAAAAAAAAGATAAATGCAAAAGTTTTCAGAGTTCAGAAGGTAACAACTTATCCAACTGAGGGGGGCCCATCAGGCAGACAAACTCTTCCATACAAACAGAGAGGTGCGTACAAGGCACAACCTGTGCCTGAGAGGGGGAAGGCTCAGAGGCAATAACAGAAAGTACTTTTTTATGGAGAGGATAATAGACACATGGAACAGCCTGCACAGTGCACACCCAGAGGTGGTTGCAGCAAAGACGGTGAATGAATTTAAACATGCATGGGACTGGCATTAAACAAAAACTGCAAAATATAGTACAGGGCAGGGAGTTAGGTTCACGGGCAGAGTAGATGGGCCACTCGGTCCCCATCTGCCATCAAATTCTTTATGTTCTTATGAGACAACAGCCCGACAGCTACAGTACTTACATTATTCAATGATTCTCTTAAACAGGGATCACTACTCCTACACTGTTAAGTAATCATTACAGTGTTACCCACAAAAAGGGGAAAACCCTCACGAGTACTCCAACAATCGCCCTGTATCCCAGTCTAGCCAATACATACTAACATACTAAAAGCCAGCAGAATAGGCCAAATGGTCTGTCTTGTCTTGTCGAAAGCCAGCAACCTGAAGGCTGCTCCTTCCCCACCCCCACCCCAGCTCCCAAGACCAGTCTTCTTTGGTTTTAGTTTCCCTTGTACCTGTCCTACCCCTACTTGAAGCCCTCCACTGTGCCTCCTCCACCAGTATCCCAGGCAGCGTATTCCATGGCTCCACCACCCTCTCAGTGAAATATATGCTTCTCGCTCCCCTGTAATTTCCCCTCCAGCTTTCCTCATGGCCCCTGGTTGTTCCCCGCCCCCCTTCTTTAGCCTAAACAGCTCCTTGGTTCCACTCCAGGCTATTCCTTTTACATACTTGAAAACCTCTATCGTGTCCCCTGTCCCTCCTCTCCTCCAGTGTGTAAAGCCCAAGCTCTTCCAGCCTCTCCTCATAAAGCCTCCCCTCCATATCCTGAATCATCCTGGTCACTCTCCTCTGGACTCTCTCCAGCAGCGCAATGTCCTTCTTCAGATGAGGTCTCCAGAACTGTACACAGTACTCAAGCTGCGGCCTGACCAAGGCATTATATAGAGGGAGGATCACCTCCCTTCTTCTGGACGTAATACCCCTGGCTATGCAGCCCAGTATCCTGTTTGCTTTGGTTGCAGTTCTTCTACAATTTTCAGAGTTATTCATTTTGACATCTACAACCACCCTAAATCCTTTTCTCCCAATGTGGCTTGCAGTGTGCCCCTGGTGTATACATGGCCTGGTTTTGACCCCAAATGAAGCACCTTACATTTCCGGCATTAAATTTCAGTCCCCACCTACTTGACCACCCCCCCAGAGTATCCAGATCCCCCTGGACTGTCTCCCTCGCTTCCTCCCAATCCACCAATGCTCCCAATTTTGAATCATCTGCAAAGAGACTCAACCTCTTCCTAACCCCCTTCCCTATATCCAAGACGTAGGCATTGAACAAGAGTGGCCCCAATACTGAACCTTGAGGGACCCCACTGATTACCGTCCTGGGGGAGGAGAGTATCCCACCCACCATTACCCTCTGTAAATGCCCCGAAAGCCAATTTTCGAACCAATTGAGCTCCTGTCCTCCCACCTCCATCTCCACTATCAGTCCATTATGTGGCACTGAATCAAACGCCTTGCTGAAATCTATGTATAGGACATCCATTGGCCCATGTCTATCCAAGGCCCCCGTCACCCAGTCATAAAACTCTACGAGGTTGAACTGACACGATCTCCCCGTGATGAAGTCATACTGTTTATCATCCTGGTGTCCTAACCTTTCCAACTGCCTCCCAAGCCTCTCCTTGATAAATCCCTCCATTACTTTGCCTACCTCAGATGTCAGACTGACAGGCCTATAATTCCCCATCTCCTCCCTAGACCCCCCCTTTATGTATAGGCACTACATAAGCCACCCTCCAGCCCTGTGGCACCCATCCCGTCTGCAGAGAGGTGTTAAAAAGTGCAGTCAATGGAGCTGCCAGTTCCTTCATAACCCTCGGATGTATTCCGTCCGGCCCCAGCGCCTTATCAGTTTTTAGCTTCCGAAGGGCCTCCCTCACCCTATCCACTGTGATTTCCCCCCAATCCACTCATTCATGCAACCTTCCTACTCCTTCTGAGTCTGGCCCAGCCTGTACCCTAGTCATTTTCCATCCTCTAGTCTCAGACTGAGACTGACCTCTCACTTTTGCAGGCTCCTCTTCCCTCCCATCAGGTTGTAGGGATCCCTTATCATCCTCTGCAAAGATTGAGGCAAAGTACTCGTTTAGCACTTCTGCCTGTTCTCCTGCTTCCTGAGCCCATCCCCCCACAATCTTAATCCTGTTGATCTGTGTCCTCTCTTTTCTCTTCTCTCTTATGTATCTGTAGAATGCCTTCCCCCCTCTGGATATCCCTAGCCAGGTTGTTCTCCATCCCTGCCTTGGCGCCCCTCACCACTCTGGTGACCTTCCTGGCCAATAGTTCATACTCCCCTCACTCCTTGCCCCCCTAGAATGTTTAAAACGTGCACAGGCAGCCTTTTTATCCCTCACCGCCTCCTGCACCTCCCTGATCCATCACCATGGCTTGTTGGGTCCACCATTCTTACACCTCACTTTAGTACAGGACCTAGTAGCCTCTTGCACCCCTTCTTTAATAGTCTCCCACAAGCTTCCAGCATCCATGTCCGGCCTAATCATGTCCAACCTTTCCCTTAATCCTACCCATATCCACAAAGTTCACTCCCCTTAAATCCACCACTACTGTATGAATGCTGTTTTTCTCTCCCCCCCCCCCAGATACAGCTGGAACCAGACCGTGGCATGGTCACCACCCGCCAGTGGACTGCACACCTCCAGGCCCCTTATTTGTTCACTGTCCGCTAGGACAACGTCCAATATCCGCCCCTCTCTAGTAGGTTCCCCACCTGTTGGACCAGGAAGGCATCCTGAAAGACATACATCAGTCTCCTTTCCCTTGTTACAGAGGATGTCATGGTGTCCCAGTCCGCCCACAGCATATCAAGATCACCCATGACCACCACCCCTACCCTTTCCAAGGTCACAGTGACCCTTGATGTTCTCAACCAATTTATCCTCCATATCCTCCTCTATTGCAGAGGGCCTGTATACCATCCCTATCTTCAATTTCTTCCCTCTCCTCATCTGCAGGGTTACCGAAATCACCTCCACACCCACTCCAGCCTCCTCTACTCCACTAACCACTATGTCTTTTCTGACTATCAGCGCAACCCCTTCCCCTCTACCCACTCCCCTATCTTTTCTGAATATCCTGTAGCCCTTTAAGTTTAGGTCCCAATCATTTCTCTGGTTGGCCCATGTCTCTGTAATTGCTGCCACATCCGCTGTTCCCTCAGCCAACAAAGCCTGGAGTTCGGGCATTTTAGTGCTCATACTCCTGGCATTGATCAGGACTGTCCTCCACCCTGACTTCTCCCCTCTCTCCAATACCCTCAACCCTGCACAGTCCCTTTTCTGCCCAGTTTTACTTGGATTTGCAACATAGTCCCCCCCCACTCTTCTCGCGCCCTAGACCCTCAAACAGCCCCCCTGAGGTTGTTTTATTATTTGACCCCCATTACAAGTTTTAAACCCCACCTTTCACCTATAAATCCAGCAGTTTAATATAAGATCTCCCTCCCTCCAGGTTGAGTGTGTACAGCCACATCCTCTGCCTTGCACCAGTCTCTGAGCCACTGGATTCCCCTCTAAGTTTTAGCTTGTTTTCCCGGTTCCTAGGTACCGGCAGAATCTCAGAGAAGGATATTTTGCTTCTTATAGAGTGACAAACCCTGGCCAGTTCCCGGAATCAAACTTGTATTTCCAGCTCACTGTTCCCTTCCAAGTCATTTGTCCCCAGATATACTAGAAAATCCAGGGATCCCCCGCAGTCCAATGTTAACGAGTACAGGTGGAATTTAGCCTTGTGTATGGATAGTCATGGCATACATTTAGCCTTGACTGGGCTGCTTTTATTCTCCCCCTCCCCCTGGATACCCCTGATCATGGAGTCTCCCAGCAGTATCACCTTCGTCCCACCCTCCCCCATTTTGATAGCCCGTTTTGATACTTCCAGACTACTCCTTCTGTCATCAACCCCCTGCTCGCTCCTCCCTCTCCAGTCAGCCTGGGGGTCTTTGTAAGCCCTTTTTGTTCCTTCCAGACTCCTTCTCCTTTCAGCAACCCTCTGCTTGTTCCTCCCTCCCCCATCAGCCTGGGGGCCACCCTCATTTGCATGCTCTACCATACTCCTTTTACCTGCGACTGACATTTTGCTCCTTGCCCCCCAATCTCCCAGGTGATCAGAGTTTGCCCTCCCAGTTCTGCCCTCGTCTCCCTTCTTGAGCTAAAAACATCCAATTCCACACCCGAAAAACCTCCTGCTACTTCCCCCCCACTCTGAACCTGCACTACCTATCCCATCTACTGTATTTCTCCCTACCCTATTTTCCACCTCTTCCAGTGATTTCTGTCTTGAAACTGCCCTATCTAGAGAACACTCTACCACCCACCCCCCTCCCTGATTGACATTCCCAGCCTGGACACCGGCCTGACCCCAGTCCTGCCTCCTTCCACCCTGGCCTCCCTCAGTGCCTCTCCTTCTACCATAATTCTTTCCAACCTAGGCTCATGTCCCACCCTCCTCCTTCCTTTCCCTTGAATCTGTCTCCCTCCTCTGTCCCCCACCTCCCTTAGCTTACTGACCAAACCCTCACTGTCCGCCTGCTCCCCCTTCCCACCAGCCTCCTCCACTTCATCTCCTGGATAAAGTAGAGAAATGGTTTGTAAGTGTGATGCTTGCCCCCGTTTTGCTCTCTCCTCCTCCCCCTCCCTCATTTGCTCCCTCTGTCCAGCCCCCTCCCTACGGTTTGCTTCCTGTACGTTGCTTGTTTCACCTCCCACTCCTCTCGAGTGACCATATGATCCATCTATCCCCTGGGATATGCCCTTTTGGCCTTGTCCACTTGCCCCCCGAGAATGCCATTTTGGCCACGTCTAAGTACATATGGTCCATACCCCAACTTAACCCCCAATCCTTCCCCCCCTTCCAGCTGCCTTCTAATCCCTCTCATCTCCTCCCTAAGACCCTCCAGTCTCAAACACACTGGGCAGCCTCCAAACCTCCATGCCCAATTTAATATTATGGCCGCCCCACATCCTGTACACCCAATCACCCTACCGAAGATACCCGCACCAACAGCCCCCAAGCCCACCCTCATTTTGGGATTGAATAATAAGGCCCCTATCAGCAATACACACAATGCCCAGAAATAATCAATTTTCAGCAAATTATCCCTAATCCCCACAGTATCCAACTATCAATCATCAGCAATCCCCAGAATAGTAACCCCAATGACCCCAAATGTTATTTGCAACCTCCAACAGTAACCACTAAACCAGTACAGTATATGGAACTTATGCCCACCCCCCACCTGTCCAGCAACAATTTCGAGCTTCTTATTGTCCCAGCTCGACCAGTCTCACCATGCCCTCCCCCAAGGCTCCACCCTCTCCGCCGATTTAATTGAGGTCATGGCCAGGTTGGGTGATGTAGGACACAATTACAGCTCTTAAACGAGTAGTGAGGTGGCTGAGCCCTTCTATGCAGCCCAGCCACAACTCAAATTTGACACCCTCACTCCCGACTGGTCCTCTGGAATTCCAGCTCCTCTCAATCCAGCCCTGGCCCACTGCCGACTGCAGCCACCGGGAAGTCCGTTCTGGTGCTCCTTCCTATCAGTGCCTCACCCTCCAGCCCTGGCCCGCTGCCAACTGCAGCAGCCGGGAAGTCTGCTCCGGTGCCCCCGGTGAACACTTTGGCTGCCGATGCAGCACAGAATTCTCCCTCCACTGATGCGGCTGCCGATGCAGCCCCAGTTCCTCCCGCCTCGTGTGCAGCCCCTTCGGATTCTCCGCCACTGATGGTGCAAACAACCACTGCCCACCGAAGCACACCCAGCAATTACAGCTCCTAAATGAGTGGTGAGGTGGCTGGGCCCTTCTATGTAGCCCAGCTGCAACTCAAATTTGGCACCCTCACTCCAGATTGGTCCTCTGGAATGCAGCTCCTCTCACTCCAGCCCTGGCCCACTGCCGACTGCAGCCATCAGAAAGTCCGCTCCAGTGCTCCCTCTGATCAGCGCCTCACCCTCCAGCCCTGGCCCACTGCCGACTGGAAGTCCACTCCGGTGCCCCCGGTGAACACTTCGGCTGCCGATGCAGCACAGAATTCTCCCTCCACCTATGCGGCTGCCGATGCAGCCCCGACTCCTCCCACCTCGTGTGCAGCCCCTTCGGATTCTCCACCACCAATGCGGCCAACGACCACTGCCCACCGAAGCACACCCTGCAATTACAGCTCCTAAACAATACAGACAGTACAATCTTAGCCAAGCTCCTGGTATAGAGGCTCGAGCAATTTCTTCATCTACTAATATTTATCATCCCGCCTGGCTTTAGAAAAGGGAGGATAAGTGTAGGTTACACCATTCTTTAACTGATTTGGTCTGGGCAGCCTGGAAGTCCTTAACCCTTGCAGTGACAGTGTCCACAGATTTCAATAAGGCTTTAGTTTCTTTGGAATTGGGATAGCTCCACCAAACCCTAGCCACTTTTGAATTTGAACTTGACTTCGCAAAATGGATATATAGTCTTTGGCTAATCCCACAGCATCAGTACTCACTAACAGAGTAATTACATTTCCCATTCACCCACATCAAGGCACCAAACATGGCGGCACCCCATCCCTGCTACTATTCATACTGGAAAGCAAACATCCGGCAAGATGATGGCTCATGGCAGGGAAATGTATTCACTCCATCTGCATGGGTCAGGATCAGGCATGTATGGAGGTGACCTCCTACTCACGGTCAGTGATCTGGCCCACTTCCATCCCTTGTCTCACTGCCATACTGGACCTATTTTCTCAGTATTCTAGTGTCACAGTGAACTGTCAAAAAGCAATATACTTCTCCTTAATAAGCTGTGAACAGAAACAAAATGTGATGGGGGGGTGCTTTGGAAGCTAACCAGCAAAGAATATTTTAGGGGTCATGATCACTCATAAACACAGAACAAAGAAATATATTCTCCAGTCTGAGGGTACCCTGCCCCATCATGGAATTATGCCATCATTTCAGCCATCCCGAAGCCTGCTAAGAACCCCAGATATCCTACTTCTTATAAACCTATATCAGTCCCAAATTATGACTATAAAGTGTGCATGTCAGTCTGGGTCCATCACTTGGAGAAGTTCCTGCTGGTTTTAATCGACAAAGATCAGGTCGGCTTTTTCCAGCATTGACAGGCACATGACAGTGTTTGCCACACCTTACTGCTGACAGACCACACCTCAACCCACCAAACACCACTGGAGTTCCTTAGCTTATACATGAAGAAGGCATCTGACAGGGTGGCTCGGCCATTTTTATGGGCCACACTGTCAAACTTTGGCTTCCTGGAGGAGATGGTAGGAATGCTGCCGGGACTGCATGCACTCTGTATAAATGGGTACCTTACCCCCTATTTTCCCCACCACAGAGAAATGCGCCAGGGGTGCCCCTGTCACTGTTACTCTTTGCTTTCTACTTGTAGCAATTAGCAACCGCTATCCAAACCCATCTGCACATCTTGGGAATCTCTGTAGGGAGAAAAGATGATAAATTAGCATTGTTTTCAGATGACAGTCTGCTAACTCTTACTTTCCCCAAAGACTCCATCCCAGCCATCGGGGGCACCCTAACACAGTTCAGTGAGCTGACAAAATATAAGCTGAACATATAAAAAATGGAATCCTACTATACAATCACCTTCCCAAGCCTTAAAGCAGGAATATCGCTTCAAATGGTACAAAACAGCCCAGAGATATTTAGGGTGAGACTAACCAAAGCTCCTGAGCAGCTAGAGCTACTCAACTACAAACCTTTAACCCAGCAGCTTACAGACAACCTGTCTAAATGGTCTCATTTGCACTTGATTTTTTCAATTGGCAAGAGGTAATTCACTAGAACATTCTGCCCTGAATTTTATATTTCTACAAACCCTCCCACTCATGCCAGATCAAAGGCATTTTCAATTCTGGAATACACAGATATCCAGATTTATATGGCAGGGAGCCCACCTTGGATTTGCATCTCCATATTACAGCTCCCTAGAAACAAAGGAGGCATTACTCTTCTGAATCTGAGGTGGTACACACTAGCTCCCAATATTAGAACCCTGTGTATCTGGCTTTCAGGCAGCCACCAACCCTAGACGAAACAGATTGAACTTACCCTGAATGATCTTTTCAGTTTGGCTTATTACTCGTTTGAGAATCCCCTGGTGGCTTCCCGCCTTCCAGATTTGCACAATATACAGCGGAGACCTTCAATGGAAGGCTGTTAGGAAGGCCTACCTGATCCCTGCCCAACAATTTCAACAGAAACCACAGCTAATATTCTTCAGTGCTGGAACAACAAGCAGGAAGTGGCATATTCCATAGACACCTGGCATAAATATGCCCTGCCAGCTTATCGTCTCACATCTGCAACCTACTGGAGGAAATTCTCCTGGAAATGCCAGCATTTGTTTTGCACACCAGACATTGTAGCAAACTATGCAGGTCAACATAAAAGCTTATGTTGGAGGGGATGCAGACATCTCTCTCTTAACCATACCCACATCTTTCTAGGAGTACCCACGCCTCCATCCATGTTGGCAGGGAGTTATTCATGAGTTGGAAGCAATTTTTAGCTGCCCAAGGGCCATTACTCTCTCACTTATATTGATATCTATCCCACCAGAGAAAAGTTCCCTTAGAGGATAAACCCTGAAATTACTATTAATCTTAATACTGGCCAGTAAGAAGGCTATTACTACGCAAAGCTCTGCCATGCCACAGCCATTCCCACCGTAAAGGGATGGTGTAAAATACTGACTGACATCTACTCATTGGCGAGGCTGACATCATCCTCTCAAACAAAGTTGACTTGTTCAATGCCAGATGGCACAGATGGGCACTGTATCAATTAAATATTTCTACTGACATTATACCATAAAGGCCCCACCCACTGCCTCCCTCTCCATTGCCTCTCCCAAATGTGCCGTCTCGTTCTCCTCCTCTAGCTGACAGAGTCTCTTTATTACTTCTGTCATCTGTCTTTTTCTTTTCATATAGCTGGTGTCACAGAGCTGAGAGACTTGCAACTTTAGATCATTTCTATCTTGCACAATACGGGCAAGGAATCATCTTGTTTGTAACCACTGGTCATACTGAGAAACTATTCTTCAAGGTAATCTACTATCACAAGTGACCCGGAGGGGCTCAGCATATAGCACGCAGAGCTGGCTTACATGCCCCAAAAGAAAAAATTACTCACCATAGTAATGTTGTTTCTTCTAATGGAGTTTTGCTGTATTCTGACTATATGCAGTTAGCCCCAGCACTTGAACTGCTCTGGAGAGGAAAGGGTTAACTCTATGCAAAGGCATAGAACGTTGAGCTCGAGCTCGGTTTTCAAACCTCTGTCCCAGGTACTCCTGAGTATAACCGTCAGATTGTTACGAGCACTAAACTAACTGACTAACAACTCTGAAATTGTACTAAAAATGTTCTGCCGGGGGGGAGGGGCCACTAATGAGCGCGGTCAAGTAAGGACACTTCTTTCTCGTGCTCCTCAAACCACCAAGAAATATAGCTTTAAAACTATTTTTACCTCGCTGAAAAACATAAAAAAAAAAGTGATTGTACCTGTGTCGGAAGGATCATGGATGAATATTTAACTCCCGGGTCATCTAAAAGCTCCCGCACTGCAGGCAAAAACCAACGAAAGCAACAGCCAGTGGCACAGGTGGGAAATGTAGGGCCTGTCTCACGTTCAGCAGCCAAGGTCTGCGCAGTGGGCCGAGAAGTAACGCAACAGGTCCTGGTGACCCTAGAGCCTCAACTTACTAGCCTGGCATCTAATTTTGACTGTAAGCTTCAGGAACTGGTAGATCCGCATGCATCGCATGCAACAAGACTGACTGAGATGGAGCAAAGAATTTCAGATGTTGAGGATGCCATGGCTCCGGTCCCCGAACAAACTGCTGCACTACAAAAAGAACTTGCAGACTTTCAGAACCAGTTTGACTACCAGGAGAATTATCAGAGGCGGTTGAACTTGCGCCACTGGGGCCTGCCAGAGGACTTGAGGGCAATGATATCCTAGAATTCCTGTGCACGAACCCTGCCCGAGATGTTGAGGTTATCTACCAAGAATGGTAAAATAAAACTTGAGAGAGTTCACCGGGCGGTGTTCACCAGACCAACCAACACGGTAAATAGTGATGCATTTTCACAACTACCAAGATAGAGAGCTAGTGCTGAAGGCCTATCGAAATATGTCTACCCATGAATACAAAGGGCATAAGCTTAATCTGTTTCAAGACTTCTCTGCTCGTCTACTTAAGAAACACCAAGCCTTCAACTCAGTAATGACACAGCTGTGAGAGGCCCAGGTGGAATGTTTTATGCTGTACCCTGCTACTCTCAAGATCAAACACGAAGGGGCCACCTACTCATTTTGAGAGGTACAGAAGGCAGAGGTGTTTGTGAAAGATCTTAATAAGAAAAAGGGGTAAAGCAGAGCGAGGCCTAACGGAGTGTTATGGATCGTTGTCTAAACTGGGGGATATAGTTTGACCCCTGTCTGGATCCGAACCATGGGCTAATATGGACTTAAAGGTACTGTTTAGATGTTTGTCTCGATGGGCCTGCAATTGCGGGCAGGCGGGGGGACTGTGGCAAGAATTACCCTTGTGGGCCTTACTTTATCCTGGGAACTGTTTTAAATTAGAAAGTGAGACTGACCTTCTTTGGATATATACATGTGGAACGGCTGATTCCTAAGCTGTGCTGGAGATATGGCACCAGAATGGAGAGACTTCTCCTTATCTTTGCCCCCTTTTGGTTTCTGCTCGCCCCCTCCCACTTTTGGTGCAAGGCTCTATACGGATCGGCTGATTGGAAGCCCGTCTACCTGGAACATTATTCAAGGAATAAATCACCTTAAGACTATTATTTGATGTAATCTAGATCACATAGACATTTATATATTTTTTTTCTATTTTTTCTTCTTTGTTTCGGGGAGATCGGGAGAAGAAAGGGATCCGGGGTGACGGGGGGGGGAGAGGATTAT
Organism: Neoceratodus forsteri; assembly: GCA_016271365.2. Classification (NCBI taxonomy): domain Eukaryota; kingdom Metazoa; phylum Chordata; order Ceratodontiformes; family Ceratodontidae; genus Neoceratodus; species Neoceratodus forsteri. Next base: position 1,508,551,444 of record CM057450.1, read on the forward strand.
AGGATCAAAGGGAGTATATGTTGGAGGGGGCTCTGACTGGAGAAATAAAAAACGGAGGGCAAGGGAGAATACAGAGGAACTGTGTTACCTATGATTTCTCAACATATTTACATATAAGATTATGTGAGGATTTTTCTTCTAATGATGTTCTTGGTGGGGAGTGGAGTGTGGGACGTACTCTTACTAAATGTTGGGGAGGGCTTGTCAAACTTTTGCTACATGCAATTCTGGCTATAAAAGGGGGGCTTATCAGTTATAACAAAGTTTTTCAGGGGAAGGGAGGAGGGGGAGAGTGGGACGTTTGTACTGTGCATAGTTTATACATGTTGTATATTGTATTGTTATATGTTAGTTATGAGACCCAAACATCAATGTAGAGTTTTGATTGCACAAAATGATACACTGAAGGGGGACTTGGAGGAGGGATGGATGACTACTGGAGGGAAGATGGCATTGGCACCATGGCTGATCAGATGGGATTAACTATAGCATCCTGGAATGTTAGGAGGATCTCCACCCCAGTTAAATGCACCATGCTTGGCAGACGACACCAGGAGAAAGGACTGCTGTGTGACTGAACTTCTCTACTCGGACTATATTGCCCCCCCAAAGCTAGTTCTATTTTTATAGGCACAGGATTTGACTGACAACAGGAACTTCCTGTTTAGGGGCAGGAAGTGAGTGATCACAGAACCACCAAGGACCCACCATCCTAGAAGGGTAAGAGTAGCTCTCCGGCCCCCTCTAGCTGCTGGAGGTCTGCCTCTGAACAAGTAAGTGGTCTACTGAGAAATATAGGATATTCTTGTCTCAGAACAGGACAATCAGGAGCTTAAAGGGAACACAGGCAGAAAGTAAGGAGAGAGAAAAAAACAGAGGAAAGAGTAAGGATTGCAAACAGTTAAGGGGCCAGAAATAAGACATGATTGGAGTGGTGCAGTGCAGTGGCTGTGGAGCAGCAGTCTTCCGGAGATGTTCTGGAGGATGCGGTGTTGTCCCATCTGCAGGCAACTCTGGGCTGAGGAGAGGTTGCTCATCTCCAGGCTGAGTTGGCCAGGATTTGTGGGACCTCCTCTCCATCCAGGGGCCACCAGTGCCACTGCCGTTGCCTCAGAGGTTGCCAAGAAAGAGGAGCGGTTGGACCACAGTGGGCTCAGGAGGGTGAGGTGGTGGAACAGAGGCACATCCCCCAGCTGTACCTCTCCCACAATTCCTATGCTCATTCTGGCAAAGTGTGGTTCCTCTATGGAGGCACCTGAGTGGAGACCAAGGAGGATGCTGGGAACTTCCACAAGGAGACCCACAGGAGGGTGGCAGGGACCCTGCAGGGGATGGAAACAACTCCTGGTGGGGACTCCACTGTTAGGAAGGTAGAACTGGGCAAGGAAGGGAGAGGGAGGTAAGGTGCCTGCCTGGCGCCATGGCTTGAGGGACAGGGAGCGAATCAGATTGCCGTGAGCAGCTGCACAGGGAGGGAGCTGGATGTCATTGTCCACCTAGGGACAAAATGACCTGGCTAAGAAAGGGATTAAAGAAGTGCAGGAAGAGTTTGTGGAATTGGGGAGGGGCCTTGAGTCAAGTAGCACGCACGGTAACCTTCTCGGAGGTGCTACCATCTATGGCTGGGAGAGGCTAGGGTGTTCTGTACCATGGGATTCAATCAGTGGTTGAAAAACTGATGTGGAGCTCAGGATTTGGCTTCATTGGGGACTGGGGTCCACCTGAGTGATGCAAGCCTATACTGGCATGATGGGTTGCATCTGTCCAGGAGGGAACCAGGATCCTAGGTGATAGGTTTAAATGCTTCATTGGCAAGCTTTTAAACTAGCCAAGGGGGGAGGCACTGGAAAGGAGCAGGAAAATCCTAGCCCCCCCCCAAACAATCACGGTAGTAAGTGCAGCAAACACCAACATGGAGGTGTCGATAGGGACAAGGGCAGTGGTAAATGGAGAAAGTGACAAAGGCAAGAAGGACAGGGATGGGGCAAAGGGGTAGGCCATCAGGAAATTGAGGGTAATGAGTACCAATGCCGTAGTCTGGGCAACAAGCTCCCTGAGCTGGTGGCCTTAATGGAAGAGGATGCCTGGATATGAGCAGTCACAGAAACATGGTACACAGAGAACCATGACTGGATGTTAACATACCAGGGTACATAACCTACAGGAGAGACAGGCAGGGGAGAAGAGGGGAGGAGTAGCTCTATGTAAAGGAAGGGATAAAAGCAACTGAACAAAAGAGTAAACAGGGAAGAGAGGAGGCACTGTGGGTCACCTTGGAGACTGGAAAAGGCACCGCAATCCGCACAGGGGTTGTGTACAGACCCCCATGTCAGGGGGAAGGAATGGACAAGTATATGATGGAAGGCATTCTTAGAATGGCAGAGAAAGGGGAGATACTGTTGATGGGAGACCTGAATATGCCAGATGTTAACTGGACATTTGCTGCAGCCACATCCAAGAGCAGGGCCATTCTTGGCCGCCCTACAGGTGGCAGGCATTAGACAGCTAGTTTGAACACACTCGAGAGGGAGCAATCTTAGACCCTCGTACTCTCAAGCGGGGGCAGTGAGAGGATTTCAGATCTAGAAGTGGGTTGCCATCTGGGGACAAGTGACCATCAAACAGTGTGGTTCACGTTAAACTCAGCTACAGAGTCAAGCCATACAAAAGTGAGGGTACTGGACTTTAGGAGGGCTGACTTTGGCAGATGGAGAGTGCCTCAGAAAAGCACTAGCAAACAGGCTAAAGAGGTGTGGAGCAACAATGGGAATTATCAAAACTGCCATCACAGAGGCAACAAGCCTTGTGTGAAGCAAATAAACAAATCAAAATGAAAAAAGCCACTATGGTTCTCAAGAGAGGTGGCTGTGAAAGTCAGGGAAGAAAAGATAGCATTCGGAGGTATAAGGAAACACAGAAGGAGCAGGACAGAGAGCTATCAGTTCGGCAGAAAAGAAGCAGGGAGGAAGTCAGAATAGCAAAGGCCCAAACTGAGGAAAAGATAGCCAACTCAGTTAAGAAGGGGGATAAAACCTTTTATAGGTACATCAGTGAGCGTAGAAAGACAAAGGGAGGGATAGTGAGGCTAAATAGAATGAACGGTGGGTGGGCAGAAGGGGACAGTGAAAAAGCAGGAATACTGAACGAATATTTCTGCTCAGTATTCACAAAAGAGGAGGGGGAAGTGCCTAATCCAATTAACAGAAGCACTCTAGATAGGGAGGGGGCGATCCCAGTCCTTTCACAGAAGAAAGGGTTCTGCAAGAACTCCTAAAACTGAAGGTGGACAAAGCAATGGGTCCTGATGGAATTCACCCCAGAATTCTAAAAGAATTAAGGAAGGAACTAGTGAAACCACTGGCTACTCTTTTTAATAAATCATGGGAGGATGGTGTGGTACCCGAGGACTGGAGGAAGGCGGATGTGATTCCCCTTCGCAAAAGTGGGACCAAGACAGAGGCAGGAAACTACAGACCCTGTCAGTCTGACCTCTGTGGTAGGGAAAGTGATGGAGTCACTTCTGAAGGAAAGAATAGTTGAGTACCTAGAGGTCAGTGGAGCACAGGATCCAAGGCAGCATGGGTTCACAGTGGGAAGGTCATGTCAGGCGAATCTAATAGATTTCTTTGACTGGGTGACCAAAGTAGTAGACCAGGAGGGGCTGTGGACATGGCCTACCTAGACTTTAGCAAGGCATCTGACAGTCCCACACAAAGATTATTAGTCAAATTAACCAGCCTGGGAGTGGGTCCCAGGGTGGTAGCCTATAAAACATTGGCTGGACAACAGGACACAGAAGATAATTGTAAATGGGTCCACTCTGAAGAAAGGCGGTTACTAGTGGGGTACCGCAGGGTTCAGTATTGGGTCCAGTCCTTTTTAATGTCTTCATCAGTGACATTGCAGAGGGACTGGAAGGAAAAGTATTCCTTTTGCAGATGACACAAAGATCTGCAACAGGGTTGATACACAAGGAGGCGTGGAAAGGATGAAAAGGGACTTGGCAAGGTTGGAGGAATGGTCAGACGTATGGCAGCTAGATTCAATGCAAAAAGTGCAAAATAATGCACCTGGAAACAAGAATCCAGGGAAGAATACACAATGGGTGGGAGGTAGTAACAACAACAAAACAGGAAAGGGACCTGGGGTAATCATATCAGATGACCTTAAGGTTGAAGCAATGTGAGAAAGCAGTAGGCAGGGGTATACTGGGATGTATAGGGAGGCATCAGCAGCAGAAAACAGGAAGTTGTTATCCCTCTGTACAGACAGTTGGTGAGACCCCATCTGGAATACTGTGTCCAGTTCCTGGAGACTCCATCTCTGCAAGGACATAGACAGCATAGAGGCAGTCCAGAGGAGGGCAACAAAGATGGTGCAGGGTCTGCAAAAAGAGGCCGTATGAGGAGAGACTAAAGAAGCTTAATATGTATACCCTTGAGGAAAGAAGGGAGGGGGGACATGATAGAAACTTTCAAGTACCTCAAGGGAATCAACAAAGTCCAAGAGGGTAGCATCTTTCAGAAAAAGAGACTTGCAAGAACAAGGGGACACAATTTAAAGATAGAAGGAGGGTGGTTCAGGGGCAATGTGAGGAAGTATTATTTCACAGAGAGGGTGGTGGATGCATGGAACAGCCTTCCTGAGAAAGTTGTGGGGTCTAAAACTGTGGCAGAATTCAAGAATGCATGGGACAGACATAAGGCAATTCTTGTGGGGGGCAGGAAGATATCGGCTGTTGGTTAACTAGGATCTGCGGCCTATCCTGTAGGTAGGGAAATGGGCAGACTAGATGGGCCTAGCGGTCCTTATCTGCCGTCAAAGTCTATGTTTCTATGTTTCTATGCTGTTAACTGCTCTGAAATGTCAGCATGTGAGCGTTGCGCTGTTACAGGAGACTCACCTCACTAATAAAGAGCATGCTAAACTTAAAAAGAGCTGGGTGGGGGAATGCTGGGCGGTGTCATTTAAGGATTAGGGATGCAATACTTGAAGCAACATCCCACTGTGTTAGAGAGAAAAGCAAGAGCAAAAGAAGGAGGAAACCATTTTGGTTCTCAAAAACAGTAGCAGAAAAGGTCTGAGCCAAAAGAATGGCCTTCAGGAAATATAAGGGAACGCAGCAGGACGAAGATAGAGAGGCATACCAAACTTCCCTAAGGGAAGCAGGAAAGGCAGTAAGGCAGGCAAAGGACCAAACCAAGGAAACGCTAGCACGAACAGTAAAACAAGGGGACAAGACTTTCTATAGATACATTAGTGAAAGGAGAAAGTCCAGAGGGGGTATTGCTAAGATCAAAGGGGATAAGGGGGAGTGTGTGGAGGAGGACCAAGGAAAAGCATCTATCCTAAATAGATACTTCTGCTCAGTATTTACTGAGGAGAAGGTAGGGCAGGGCCCACAGCTCAGTACCATGGACACAGGGGGGAGGAAGGTGTGCACAAGTCCCTTCACAAAAGAAAGGGTCCTACAAGAGCTTGCTAAGCTCAGGGTGGACAAGGCAATGGGACCAGATGGCATACATCCCAGGGTACTAAAGGAGCTAAGGGTAGAACTAGCAGAGCCATTATCAGACCTATTTAGTGAGTCTCTGAGCACAGGAGAGGTCCCAGAAGACTGAAGAAGAGCTTATGTGATCCCGCTCCACAAGAGTGGTAGCAATGAGGAGGCAGGGAACTACAGACCAGCCAGTCTTACCTCAGTAGTGGGCAAGATTATGGAGGCACTCCTTAAGGAAAGGATAGTGCAACACCTGGAATCCATAGGAGCACAGAATCCAAGATAGCATGGATTTACAAGAGGACGGTCCTATCAAACTAATCTCATAGATTTCTTTGACTGGGTAACCAGAGTGGTAGACCAAGGGGGTGCAGTTGATGTCACCTACCTTGACTTCAGCAAAGCTTTTGATACTGTTCCACATAGAAGATTGATTAATAAGATGGGTAGGCTTGGGAGGATTAGAAGTTGGCCAACTGGGTGGCAAACTGGTTGGCGGGCAGAAAACAGAGAGTGGTGGTAAACAGTATACAGTCAGAAGAGATGCAAGTCACAAGTGGGGTACCTCAGGGATCAGTCCTGGTGCCAGTCCTCTTCAATATCTTCACCAGTGACATTGCAGATGGACTGGAGGGTAAAGTTTGTCTGTTTGCAGATGACACCAAGATCTGCACCAAAGTAGATGATCCAGATGGGGTGGGCAGAATGAGAAGAGATCTGGATAAACTGGCAAAATGGTCGGAAGAGTGGCAATTGGGTTTTAACACAAAGAAGTGCAAGATCATGCACACAGGGAAGAGAAACCCTGAAGCCACCTACAGGTTGGGAGGGGAGTTGCTGGCAATCACAATGGAAGAAAGAGACTTGGGCATCATGATCACAGATGACCTGAAATCATCCAAGCAGACCACTAAAGCAGTAGGTAAGACTAGGGGGATGTGGGGGTGTATTAGTAGGGGTATCACAAGTCGGAAGAGGGAGGTAATAATCCCTCTTTACAAGACACTGGTTAGGCTGCATCTGGAGTACTGCGTGCAGTACTGGAGGCCGTATCTTCACAAGGACATTAACAAAATGGAAGCAGTACAGAGCAGGGCAACCAAAATGGTGCAGGGACTGCATCAGAAAACATATGAGGACAGATTAACGGAGCTCAATATGTATACCCTAGAGCAAAGGAAGGAGAGAGGTGATATGATCGAAACATTCAAACACCTTAAGGGCATTATCAAGGTGAAAGTGTCTAACATGTTTCAATATAACAAAAATAGCAGGACAAGAGGACACAACATGCAATTAGAGGGAGGCCGATTAAAGGGTAATGTGAGTAAGTTCTTTTTCACAGAAAGGATGGTGGATGCATGGAACGGCCTACCTCAGGAAGTGGTGGATATGAATACAGTGCAGGGCTTCAAACAGGTATGGGATAGGCATAAGGGAGCAATACAGATGAGCATGAATAGATAGGCCTATGGCACATTCACAAGGTAGAAAAAGAAATGGACAGACTGGATGGACCTTGAGGTCCTTATCTGCCATCAACGTCTTAGTTTCTATGGGGGCTTCGTATTTTTAAAATGCCCTCTTTAAATCCCAGAAAATTTAAACAAAAAAAATGGAGCGAGAAACAGCTGTGAATGACTGTTCAGCTGTCTTGATGCAGATTTTAATTAGAGAGGGTGACGTGATTCTGGAAGCTGTACAGGTGGCAATTAACTCTTAAGGAGGACTTGAATTTGATAGCACAAGTCCTGAATTTGTGGAACTGGGGAATAAACTTAAAAGTAGGACTGATAAGTTTGAAAATTATGTCAAAAAGAGGAAAAAGGCAAACATTTCAAAGGGATTTAAATGATTATGAGAGTGGACAGGTTTATTCATGGGAAAGACCTCATAGAGCCAGCAGGGGGCGGCAATGCAAAAGGAGACATAAAGGAAGTAACTCCGTTGCTAGAAGTAGAAACAAGTGGGAATCTTGGCTCTGAACAAGATTCCTCAGTTTCTACTTAATCAAACAGGGAACAGTCTGTGACTTTTTCTGTGAGGGAAGGAGGGGATGCACAGGAGTATCACAGTGCCCCCCCCACACACAATACAGAAAGTTTCAAGAAAAGTGCAGGGAAACAAAAAATAAGGCAAGGCAAAAGGAAAAAAACACCCCACAAGAGCCAGTATGTTAATCCATGAGGAACTTGAAACAAAGGAAGTGATTAACATTTCTCATGTTGATTTAACACCTTCTCAGATAAGTGTTCTCTCCAAGGGTTTGAGTTTTATCCCAACAGTTAAACCAGATTAGACTGTGGAACTGTTTAAACTCTTTAGAAATAGAAAGATTGACTTAAAGCTTCATTTTAATAAGGATGAGACATCTGAGGCATTCTTGCCAGAGACCCTGGACACTGCAACCCAAGGGAACATTATTGATAGCAATCTAGTATGTGATCAGAATAATTATGTTTTTGAAAATGCCTATGATATAGAATCTATTTTAGATTTTGCATTAACATTGTTTTCTAATGAAAGTGTTACTGATATACTGTATTGATTATTTCTGATTTGAATGAGGTGGATATAAATTGGGCGTTGTCAGGTGGTCATAACTTGTTAAGCATGAATTGTGTTCAATACAAGTGTACGGATTTTAAAACAAAGTCTAAATTTACACCTCCTGGTTCTTTTAACCCAGCAGCTGAAATATTTAAGAACTTGGTCACCAGGGATGTTAAAACTCTATTCCAGGGGGAATTAACCTATGACATGTACCACAACATTACCTCCCTTGAACGTAAAGCTATTGAAGAATTAGAACTGAATAATGACACTTATTAAAAAAGCAGATAAAGGAGGTAATGTTATGGTCATGTCTAGGGAACAGTATAAAGATGAATTTTTGAGACAATTTATTTATTTATTTATGTCTTTGGTAAGTGCACTGATCCAGGGGGAGCATTTTCAGTCACGACTGGGCCACACAGTGGTAGAATAACAAATAAACATCAGAAGTACATAGTATCCACAGTACACACAACATCATCAAAATAAAATGCATTCTGGATACCGGTAACAGTATGAGTGAAGTGACTAACTACAAACTTTTAAGCAATGATACAGTTCAGGTATTTAAAGAAAAATGAGATCATATGGTGAGTGAGGTCTTGTGGAGTGGTCAGTTAAGCTTTGAAGAAGCTGATTTTATCAGGGTTAAACATCCCATCCATTCCACATTTTATTTGTTACCCAAGATTCGCAAGTCTCTCAACAACCTCCCTGGCAGGCCAACTGTCAAAATAATAGGCTCGGTTTCTGAAAATCTTTCTCGATATGTGCATTTTTTGAAGGATATTGTGTCTGGGATGCCCGCCTATCTCAGAGACTCTATGGATATCAATAGGTTCCAGGATTTAGGTTGGCAAGAGACTTACCAATTTGTAGCCACTAAATCACTTTATGCTAGTATTCCTCATACCCTTGGGCTTAGAATCTATCAGATATTTTCTGCAGAAACAACAATGGATGTCTTCAGCTGCGCCCTCTGACTTTCTCCTCCAGGCTGTGGATTACATTCTCTATCATGCATTATTGTTTGATGGCCAGAATTATTTACAGATCTAGGGTACGGTGATGGGGGCCACTATGGCCCCCCTCGTACGCCAGCCTATATTTGGCTTGGTGGGGAGAACAGATAGTGTTTAATACCAAGTCTAATCCACACCTGGGGGGCCGGGGGTAGAGACAGTCAGATGGCACCGCTTCATTGATGACATCACATTGTTGTGGTCAGGGACATTGGATGAAATAGAGGAATTTGTTTCTTGGTTAAATAGAAATCATTTTAACCTACAATTTACTTCCACTGCCAACCCAGAAAGCATTCGGTTTTTGGATATTCAATTTTATGTGGACAGCTTGGAGGTTATACAGAGCAAAACATTCTGAAAGGCTACAGCGGGTAATGCTCTGTTGCAGGTGGACAGTAGTCATCCCAGAGGGTTGATCAACAGCATTCCTGTGGGGCAGTTTCTCAGGATCAGAAGAAACTGCTTCACAAGGGAAAGCTTTGAGAAGCAGAGTTTAGACTTACAGAACCATTTTAGAGCTAGAGGTTATTTACGGATCGTTGTTAGCAAGGCATATACAAGGGTGAAAATACACCTAGGGAATCCTTGTTGATTCCAAAGGGCAGGATGGAAATGGGGGTACCCAAGGCAATATATGTTACCAAGTACACTCCTTTGGCATGTCGGATTAGAGAAATTGTTTTTAAACATTGGCCAGTCCTAGTATCTGATGAGAGCCTTATCAACACTGTTGGAGCTTGACCTATGGTTACATTTTCTAGGGTCCAACCTGGGAGATATCCTTACCAGAACTTAGCCATTATAATAATATTTTTATTTCTATAACTCAATTCAAAAAATATCAAAGCGCTGTACAAAATATAACAATAAAACATATTAAAAAAAAGATAAAGCAATAAAACACAGTGCTATCCAGTTTCGTACCTCTATACCTTAAAACGATATATTACGTAAAATCCCCAAAGGCAAGATAAAACAGATGCATCTTTAAGACCTTCTTAAAGCTCTCCATGGTCTGGCACTCTCGAATCTGACGAGGTAGAGAGTTCCACAGGGTGGGGGCCGCATACATAAATGTTTGTGACCCCAAAGTTTTCAGTCATACCCTGGGAACCTCTAGCAATCCCTCATCGGCTGAGTGGAGAGGTCAGAATGGGCAGTAAGGAATCAGAAGCTCTTGCAGGTAGCCTGGTCCCTGTCCATGTAGGGCCTTATAGGTCAGTAAACCGACCTTGAAGGTGATCTGCCACTGCACAGGCAGCCAGTGCAGTTAGCGCAGCACAGGCATAATGTGACTCACACGAGAAACCCCCATCAACAGCCTGGCTGCTGCATGCTGCACTAGCTGCAAGCGTCGGATATCAACCCCCAGAAGTCCTAGGTAGAGGAAGTTGCAGTAGTCAAGCCACGAGGTCACAAAGGTGTGGATCAACATTGGAAGGTCGCTAGACTTAACAAGATGCTTAACCTGGGCAATGTTCCTCAGATGATAATGGGAAGACTTGACTACTGCCGACACCTGTGAACGCAGTGTCAGCCCATCATCAAGAATCACCCCCAGATTCCGCACCTGTTCAGAGGACAGCAGCTGGCTACCTCTGAGCCAAAGCCCAGAGGAAAGCCCTGCCACCGACCTCCCTATCCGGTGACCTGGATCCACCACCAACACCTCAGTCTTATCGGAATTCTACTTCAACCTGCTGGCATTCATCCAGTCCTAGATTTTTGCGAGGTAGCTATTAAAGACTGAGACTGCACTATCCTGTTCAGGCACAAAAGACAGGTAGAGCTGGGTGTCATCTGCATAGCAGTGAAACCTCAGTCCATATCATCTCATAATGTCTCCCAATGTCTTCCAATGGCAGCATTTACACCGCGAACAACACTGGGGACAGCACAGAGCCCTGGGGAACCCCACATGGCAGAGAGAATAAGACTGAGGAATACATCCCGAACACCACCCTCTGAGACCTGCCAGTGAGAAAAGATTGAAACCATCTGAGGACAGTCCCTGACAGGCCACAGATATCCCTCAGGCACTCCAGCAATCCTCCATGGTCCACAGTGTCGAAGGCTGAAGAAAGACTAAGAAGGACCAAGATGGAGTGGCACTTCTGATCTCTTGCAATCAGGAGCTCATTGAGCACCTGAACCTGAGCAGTCTCAGTACTATGCCTCTTCCGAAAACCGGACTGGAGAGGATCATAGATGTCATGGATGTCAAATGGTTCTCCAGCTGCATCACGACTACTTCTCAATCACCTTCCCTACAAAGGGAATGTTAGAGATTGGCCTGTAGTTAGCATGGCAGTTTGGGTCAAGAGAAGATTTTTTAAGGAGTGGTGTCACCAGCGCCTTCTTCAGGGAGTTCGGAAACTTACCCGTCTCTAGAGAGCACCAAACTATCTCTGCCAGGACAGGGCCAATGGTATCAACACACCCCAATATGAGGCGTGTAGGGCCCGGGGCCACACTACAGCAAGTTGGCTGCATGCTCTAAACAATCTGCACGACATCCAAAATCTCTAGCCGGTCAAAGTGTACCCAAGAAAACTGAGGGGCAGGAACCAAAAATAGAAAATTGGCTTAGTAGTAAACCTAATGGTTTTCCCCCCTGCAAATCATGTTCAGCTTAGAACACGCTGGGGCCATTAAAAACAATTCAGAAAAGAGTGCTGTTGGTACACACTTTAAGACATGTTATCAACAAAACCCTGAGGGTTTTAAACTTGTGGGGCTTGAGTATGTACCAAAACCTATTAGGGGAAGGGATAGGTTGCAAAAATTGTTACACAGTGAATTTTGGTGGATTTTCCACCTTAGAAGTCTCTCTCCAGTAGAACTTACTGAGATTTTAGATTTTAAACCTCATTTATAAGAAGTTCCTGTTTACTGTGTTTTTCTCTCCCCCTCCTCCCCAACCCTCAACCCCCGCCAACCTTTTGAGAATTTCTGGAGATTATTTATTATATCTGCTGTTCCACATGCTGGAAATTGGACATCTTTCCCACACTGTGGCTTGTTCTGCCTCTATTTGAATACTGGCTTGATTTCAGAAATACTTTCAGTCTTTTATCTTGAGTTTATTAACGTTCTACTTTTTTCCAAGTGTAGTAATTATTTTATGTTTTCACTGGTGGTTGATGTATATTTTAGTACGGAGCACTAGCATAATCGGTGGCCATATAAGCTCTGTCCCTTTAAATACGGAACGAGCGTGAGCAAATGTTCATTATACAATTTTAATATTAAAATTGGGCCTCAATGATTGGTTGGTGCTCCATATTTAATTTTGAACACTAGAGGAAAACTCCATTCCCTGAAGGAGGTGCAGTTTGCTCCATATGTGCATGGGGACTTAGCTGTAGGAGTGTTCGTGTTTTCCACTGACTGCTATATTATTATAGCACAATACTGGAGTCTGCACCAGAGGTTAACTGTGCACAGCTGTTTTTTTTTTGTTTGTTTTCTCCATCAGCTTACCTACAAGGTTTTTCCTGTACTACACCCCCCCCACATTGAGCAGAAACATCAGCACACATATCACCCCTGACACCACACCAGTTTCCAGCAAGTAGTGGGGGGTGCACTGGTAGGGGGTGCTTCCATGGCACCACTACCTCCTGCTTCAAGGAGGGGACCACTCGCATGCTATAAGTTGCTCCTGTTGAGACGTGGGGTGCCACTGCACGTGCGTACCCCAACACGCTCTCCTCTCCATGCAACAAAGCCACCTCTCTCCAATTTACTCACACTGACACACACACACACACACACACACACCAAAATAAACAATTAACTAGTGTACTGCAAAAGGTGCACAACTCAAGAATAGAAGCAAACAAAATACAAAAAAAAAAAAAACCAGCAAATTAACAAAAAAGTCAATGTAAATCAGATTAGCTGTATATCTCTCTCTCCTCTCTCACAAAAGTTCTTTCTTCCACACTAGGTAAGGCGAAAGTGAAAGTATTTCACTGTTTTGCCTGATTAACTTCCTGGCTGAGCCATGTGACCTGCAGACTATAACATATATGATCTGTGGGCTGTTTCAATTATCACTCACTTTGCATTCAACAGAAAGCAACGCAAAGTGAATGTGAAGTTATTATGAGGCAAAGTCATATTGAGGCGAAGTAGTGCATTTCTGTAGGGACTTCGCATGACATGTAGCGACGCGGAGAGGGTGACTTCGCCCCTGCTTCACTGGCGGAGTAAAACTTCACTGCATCTCTACTCCCAACTAGCCAATTTGGTTGTCATTTCTGCAAAATAAGCCTCCCTATAATTAAAGTACATTACTTTATTAGTACCCCATTTTACTTGATTTAGTGAATTCTACTTCCATCATACAATGGTCACTTTTCTTGTTCCTAGAGGATTCAATCACAGTGCATTTATTGTTACCACTAATATTTGTTGAGACAAAGTCTAATATGTTGTTTCCCTTTGTTGAGTCCCTTACAAGTTGTTCTTTCCCATGCTCATGTAAGAGTTCAAAGAAACTCTCTCCCACAATACATGTTGGGGTTAATGTGTCCCAAGCAATATTCTGAATTATGAAATCACCGAGAATAACTTCCTTTTTATTATCACATCTCCTCAGTTATATTTTCAAGTAATTTTGTTGTGCAGTCCTAACTTCTGCACATGGTCTGTAGCATGTGCCAAACACTACTGATCTAGATTTATCTATTAGTTCCACCCATATTGATTCAATCTGTATGGCATCTTCATTAGATTTGCCCGTATTGCGTAGTTGTCTATTGAGGATGATATCCTTTACAGTTACAAGGCTAGCCTTCGTCCTCTCCTCCCCTCCCTCTCCTGTTTTGTTTATATACTGCATTGCCCTTTATCTCATGACTCCAGTTGTTATTTTCATTCCAGCATGTTTCAGTTATCAAAATCAAGCCTTATTTGTACCTCTGTAAGGTGACTTTTCAACAGGTCTATTTTGTTTGGAATGGAAAAGCTTCACACTCAGACATCAGAGAGCAAAAATGCCAGACAATGCTGTGAAAATCGAAATTTAAATACCTGCAAATTTTCTTTCTCCCACGTCTGGTCTCCGGGCTTCCTTACGCCTGGGGGCTGTACCTCCTGATGCTTGTGGTAGGCAGGACTAAAGGTCTGCAGCGGGGGAAGAAGAATACCTCCACGTCCGGTTGTCTCCAGTCATTCCTAACGCAGCCCCCCTGAGGCAATACTACGAGAACTTGGAAACAAAACACAAAAAAGTTACAGCATAATTGGCCCTGAGGCCAACCAACTATATACATTCTGGGAGGGAACCTGAAGCCCGGAGACCAGCTGTTGGAGAAAGAAAATTTACAGGTATTTAAATTTCAATTTCTCTCTCCTAAGCTGGTCTCCGGGCTTCCTTATGCCTGGGCTATCCAAAAGCAGTGCATCCCTAGATGTCCCGGGTATGAAGAATGTCAAGTGCTCTTAGGGTTCCACCACTGCCTGAAGCACTCGTCAGCCAAAAGATGTTTCCGACGAGAACATCACATCCAGTTTGTAAAATTTCATAAACGTATGAATGGATGGCCAAATGGCTGCTCTGCATAAGTCTGCTGGGGATGTTTCTCTGAAGTTCGCCCATGAAGTGGCCATAGTTCTGGTGGAATGGGCTCTCACTGGACCAGGTAGAGCTACTCCCACCTGATCATACGCCATAGTGATTACTGATCTAATCCATCTGGCTATAGAGTATTTTGAAGCTTTTTTACCTATATTTTGGCCTGCAGTTAAATGAACAAGCTTGAAGTTTTGTGAATAGCCTCCGTTCTCTTAATACATCTTTTGATTGCTCTCCTCGGATCTAGTGTGTGCACTCTTTCCTTTTTGTTTTTCAGGTGAGGACAGAAGGAAGGAAGGATTAGTTCTTGGTTACAGTGGAAAGGAGACATAACCTTAGGTAAAAATCCTGGATCTGTCCGGAGCACCACAGAGTCCTGGTGAAATATTATGTATGGCTGTTTGGTAGATAGCGCCCCCAGTTCGCTGATTCTACTAGCTGACGTAACAGCTACCAGGAAACCACCTTCATTGTAAGATGCATAATTGAAGCCTCCTTCAGAGGCTCGAAAGGTGCTTTTGTTAGGGCCTTGAGAACCAGATTAAGTCTCCAAGGTGGTACGGATGGCTTAATTGGAGGGCGCTTTAACGTTGCTGCTCATAGAAATCTCTTGATATGAGAGCGAGATCCCAGCACGTCCCTTGAGTCTACCAACAAGAGCACCCCCAATGCAGAAACTTGAACTCATAAGGTGGGTGGTTGCAGCCCTTTGTCAAATCCCTCATGAAGAAATTGTAAAAGCACCGGTAGGGATATTGGGTGATCCTGTATATCTTTAGATTGGAGCCAGAGAAAGACTCTTCTCCAGATTCTATAATACACCTTAGAGGAGGAGGGACGCCAAGAATTTACCATCACTTCAATAACCGGAGCCGTGTAGCCTAACCCTTTGAAGGTTTCCTGCTCAATCTCGAAGCCGAAAGGGATAGATTGCTCAGACTGGGGTGAAGAACCGGGCCCTGATGAAGGAGGTCTGAGCCGAGCTGGAAAGTAAAAGGTGGTCCCTTTGACAGCTGAATGAGGAGTGGGAACCAGGGGCGGCGAGGCTACCGGAGGCAGACTAGAATCATCTCTGCCCTGTCCCAGGCCACCTTGTGCAGGACCCTGGATAACAACGGAATTGGTGGGAAAGCATACAGGGACTGAAGTGACCCCTGTCTAGGGAAAAGGCGTCCTGAGCTAGTGCTAGCTTGTCTCTGGCCAGGAAGCAGAACCGCTGTGCCTTGGAGTTTTGTCAGCATGCAAACAGATCTACCTGGGGATTTCCCCACCGCTCTATCAGGAGTTGGAAGGCGCTGTCCTTCAGCTCCCATTCTTCCAGGAGGACGTCTTGGTGGGCTTAACCAGTCTGCTGTGACATTTTCCTGACCTGGTATGTACACGGCTCTTATACTTGCCAGGTGTTTTTCTGACCATTGGAAGAGAAGAAGAGATTCCCGAAGCATTGTTGAGCTTTTTGTGCCGTCCTGATTGATGCAGACCATGGCTGTTCGACTGTCTGTTAGAATCAACACGTCCTGGTTGCATACTTGCCTATGGAAGTGCGGCAGGGCTAGGTGAACTGCCCTCATCTCTAGGATGTTTATGCTGTACCTTGATTCTGTCAGTGACCACTTGCCTTGGGCCAACATCTGGTCCACGTGAGCCCCCCACCCCATGAGGCTTGCATCTGTTGCAATTCTTGTTTGGTGTGGATGGCCTAGCCTTCGTCCCCTCATAACATATGCCCTCTGAGACCACAACTGGAAGGAGGTTTTTATCTGCTGAGAGTTTGGGAAGAGCTGATGTTAACTGTGCCTGGACTGAGACCAGAGCCTGAGCAAATGTGCTTGAATGGGTCGCATGTGCACTAGAGCCCATGGGACCGAATCTGCCAGTGACACTAGAGTCCCGATTAGTTGCATAAAGGACTGGGCTGGCAGCTGAACGGTCATTTGAAATTTGTTGATGAGCTTCAGTTGGTCCCTGATTTCGGGGGAGAGAAGGACACACACCTTGTTGGCCTGCATCCTGAATTCTGCCCCAGGTGGTTCAGGTTCTGGCTTGGGATTAAGGAACTCTTCTTCCGGTTGATGACAAAACCGTGTGCTGTGAGGCACTGGACTACATCCGCCACTGCCTGTACCACTTGATTGAGCTGTGGGGCTTTGATGAGGATATCGTCCAGGTAAGGGAACAGCTGGATCCCTCGGTTTCGAAGGTGAGCTACCACTGCTACCAGTACCTTCGAGAAGGTTCTTGGGGCTGATGAGAGGCCGAAAGAGAGCGTTTTGAATTGTAAATGTTGGTTCCCTACCTTGAATGAGATATTACCTGTGCAGGCTGTGAATAGGAAATATGGAGGTAGGCATCTTGCAAGTCCATGGATGCCAGAAAATCTCCTTGCTACACCTCCTTGATGATCGAGGACAGAGTTTCCATTTTGAATGGTCTGCTGCGTACAAAGTGATTCAGGAATTTGAGGTCTAGGACTGATCTGTGACCGCCTGTGCGTTTGGGCACGATGAAAAATAGAGAGTAGACCCCCCCAATTGAGCTCTTTGGGGGGAACCTGTTTGATAGCCACCAGCTTTCAGAAGATCCGTGATAGCTTGCAATATCGCTGGTCTTTTGAATGAGTTGTTTGAGATGGGAGAGGGCACCACATGAGGTAATGGGGGTTTGGACTCGAACTCCAGGTAACCCTTGCTGATAACGTCTAGAACCCATCTGTCCAACATGGTTTGGGCCCATTCCTCGAGGAATTCTGAAAGTCTGCCCCCCCGACTCGTGGATGGGCCCGCATGGTCTCACTGTGATTTTCTGTTGCTATTTCTAGTGTCTCTGGTGTTTCCACCTCTGCTAGAACCACACCCTCTGAAATTACACTGGTTTCAGAAGAACCATGTTCTTTTCCCTGAAAAGTTGGAGATTTGCCCTTTGTTGTAACCTCCGTCATGAAAATTGCATCTTGAAGCCGAAGACCACACTTTGCGCCGGCCCCTGGACTGGGGCATGTGCACTTTAGCCATTTCACCGGATTCCTTCACCGCCTCCTTCAGCGCTGATCCGAACAGGAGGTTGCCTTTGTAGGGTGCGTTCACCAAATGGCTCTTTAAAGGATGAATCTGCTTGCCAGGCACGAAGCCATAGGTTGCGGCGAGCAGAGGTTTGGTAGAACATGGACTGTGCGGCACACCTGACTGCCTTTTCCAACACATCTGCTGCATAGACTGAGGCCAACCCCATTAATTGCAGCTGATGGATAATGGAGGAGTTCTTTTCCAGATTCTCCGCAAATTGAAAAGCTAAATCCGATGCCCAGGATAGGGCGGCTCTGGCAGAGAACAGGTTTGCGGTGGCTGCCTTGAGAGAAATTGCTGAAGCTTGGAAGGCTTTTTGGAGTGAGGAGTCCACCTTGCTGTCTACTGGGTCCCTTAGAGAAGCCCCTCCTTCAGCTGGGATGACCGTTTTCCTGGTTAGGTTAGAAATTAAGGGGTCGATTCTGGGGCAGTCCAACCACTTCTCAGATTGCTTCTTGTCAAACTTCAGAAGTTTAGAGATCCGTCGGGGGACTGGATATGCATGTTCTGGGCCTTGCCATTCCTCTTTTAGCAGGTCCTCAATGGCAGGAGGTACAGGGAAGGCAGTAGCTGGTTTGGAGGCAGATGCCAAGTGAAAAGTCTGTTTCAGCTGGGAAGTGACAGGTGGAGATGCTCAGAGGTGTATTTCGGATATGAACTTAAAAAAAAAAAAAAAAAAAGTCTAGGTCCTCCAGGTCAAAATTTCTGGATGGGGAGTCATCGGAATCTGATGAGGAGCCTACTATCTCCCCCTCCTCAGTGGAAGAACTGGAGACCGAGGAGTCCAGGGAAAATCCCCTGCGACGTTTGCCCTTGTGCATGCTCCTAGACCTGCTGCAGGAACGAGACCTTTTCTTCCCCTTGTGGCGAGAGGAATGGTGATCATCCTCCTCGGATGATCTATCCCGGTCTCTAGATTTCTTCTTCTTGTCGGAGCGATGCGAGGATAGCCCCCTTCGTCGGAAGAGGATGGGGAGGGGGTCCTTTTTCTTTTAGCCTTTTTGTGGGGTCTCATATATGGGACCCCGGAGGCTGCCATTCAAAGCAAGAAGGGTCCATCGCAAAAGCCCTATTTAACCTACCTATAAGTTAGGATCCAGGGAAGGGGTTGACGGTTGTGTATCCCTGGTCGTTGCTGCTCGCTCAAACCTGGAAGTAGCCGGTCGTTCAGACCTTTCTTGTATATTTGTCTGTGTCGAGAGAGAGTTTGCCTCTGTTGAGCCCTCCCCGTTAGCAGCCGCTGCCTTTTCACATATGAGGCAGAGTGAGCCAGCAAAGGTGATCAGGAGTGGGTATTTGCAGCGTTGACATTTTTTGGCCCTGCTAGATTTTTCAGTGGCCATGATTCTTAAAAAAACAAACAGTGTTAGTGCTGTCCCTTTAAGAACTGCTCCTTCCCAAAATACTGAAATCCTGTCTCTTAAGGCACCCTGTTGCTGCTTACTTTTGCACAAGCACAGAAATCCTGTCTTTGTGGTAAAATCCAGGTGTTTGTAAAGCACCTTTGCAGAAGCACCGAATTCCTGGTCTTTGTGTGTGGTACCCTGCTGTTTATGGGTGGGGGAGAAGGTTCACAGGCACTAATCCCTCAGTCCCGATCCTGCTTAGTGCTGCAGCGTTGCTTGACTTTCCACACGATGTCTTCTCTCAACACTCGTCGACGAGCAGCCTGGCACGTGGAATGCGCTACAGCTGCGAGGTCTCCTCAGCGCTCATCGACGAGAGGTCTGGCCATCGACGGGCACCTGGTGCTAGAAGCGTGCCAACGAGATGTGCCGTGGACGAGCCGCTGAAACGTTTCCTCGAGCTGCTCGTCTCGGCCGGAAAAAAAGACACTGCTGGGCTAATAAATGCTCCAGTGCTGAGCAGTGCCTTGCCAGGGAATTTCTCTGCTCGCTCCTGTGTTGCTTTCGCTCCCTCTTCTAGTGACCGTTAATCACCCAAAAATCGAGGGAAGAAAGGGGGGCTGCTGTGAGGTGGGGCCAGTCTGTGCAGCTTGCAAGGCTGAGCCTGGATCCCACCTTGGGTGATAGCGTCTTTCCAAAAGTACAGAAAATTGAAATAGTAGAATCCAACTTACAGTCTCTTCAGCCCTGCCATGTGCGACACGGCTCTGCTGCAGAGTACCTGCTTCACTGGAGGCAGGAGGTAAACTGGAGATAATCAGATGTGGAGGGCTTCTTATTCCCCCTGCTGCAGAGCTTTAGTCCTGCCTACCACAAGCATCAGCAGGTACAGCCCCAGGCGCAAGGAAACCCGGAGACCAGCTTAGGAGAGAGAACTGCTTTATTTATCAGTGTAGCACATAGAATGCAGGGAGCCAGCACAAACAACAGCCTCAACATTTCACGCAGCCACGCTTTGTCAACAGGCCGCTTGACAAAACAGAGCTGCACAAAACATTGAGGCTCTTGTGCCAGCTGCCTGCATTCTGTGTGCTCCACTAGTAAATAAAGCAATGTCACTGCATCATCTAGCATTTTTTTTTTTTTTTGCTTTCTGGTATGTGAGTGCAAAGCTTTTCTGTTCCTGCCTTGGATTACCCCTTCCTGACATACCTTCAGGATGCCTGAGCTGCCTTTTCCATTTCAGGTCTACTTTGTCATTAAGACTCCTGACACTGAGAGAAATCATTTTTAGCGAGTTCTTAATTTTAGCATCCTACTAGTCTGGTTTTCTGTTTTGCTCGAACCGGTTTTCGAGTGACTTGCTTCATCTTGAATAATACTTCAGTCGATTAAGTCGGCCTCTCCTTTCCTGTCTAGTTTAAATTAGACTTAATTGCTATACTGATTCTTTGCCCAGTACTGCTGCTTCCCTTTTGTTCAGGTGTAGCACATTCACAGTACAAATCATTTCTAGCTATAAATAATCCCCAGTGTCTTACAAATTTAAATTCCTCTTCGGCTGCCCAAGTTCTTAGCAACTGGTTTAGTCTGCAAGTTACAGCAAGTCCTGTTTGTCCATTCCTCGGGACACAGAAGGTATTACAGAAAAGATTGCTCTACGGTTGTTGGACTTCAAAATGTTCCCAATTTTTAAACATTTTTTTGCACCTTCCCTATGCACCCCCTAAACTTCCACTCCTTCTGGCTGCTCAATGTCCACGTCTGCCCACCAGTCTCACCATTCACTGCTACTTCCTGCCACCTGGGTCCCTAGGCTATTTCCCATCCTCAGAAAGTCCAGCTTATGCCTGCCAAGGAGTCCCCTCCCTGGGGTTGAGAAGGGGAGTAGCATTTCTGGAGGGGGTCCTCTGAGGTACACAGGGCGGGGGAGGACAGGAGCTATGCACTAGGGGGACTGTGGCATGGGGAGGACTAGGCAGCCCTCATAAGGTAGGCCAAGATGGGCGCTAGTTTCAGTTTTTTGGGCCCCTCCCCACACCCCAACAACATGCACCTTGGCGACAGCCTGGAGGCAAAGCCAGCTGACATGTGGTCACTCACGCTGGCACACACCACCAGGTGCCACTCTCAGAGTGGTACTCCCCAGCACTCTCCACCAGGAAACAGCGTCGGCGTAGATGTTCTTTCACCCTCCTTGCCAGTCTCCACTCCTAATGTCCCTGGCTGAGGGCTCAAACCCAGGTCACCAGTGCGCCAAGCGGGTCCCAACCACTCGGCGCATGGAGTTGGCTCAAACTCTCTTTTAATTATATAGTTGTTGGTCCTGTCCACATCATTCGTACCGCTATGCACTACTATTAATTGCGCTTTTTTCCTCTGGTTTTATTAGTTTCTTTTCTGTTTTATTTTATTTTTTTTTTTTTTAAATGGCATTTTTCCCATCCCTGAACCTTGTTCCCAGTAGGCATGTGACCTGGGCAGACTCTGTTTGTACTGCAGATAGTGGTGTCTGAATAGCATAATATGGCATCTCCCACCACTATAGTCTGTGTAGGTTTTTGTCTATTTGGGATGGTGGTGGTTGTGGCTGTGACTGGACTGCTGGCTGCTGAATAATTATCAGCTTAGCTGCTAATCGCTATAAGAGGGCTAAATCTCTGCTCATTTCGAAACTTATTAAATGTACTCCTGCCTCTCTTCCCCTTTTTTCCTTGCACTGTACACCACTCATTAGCTATGTCTGGCTCATTTTCATTTCTCATTCTAGTTCCCTGTTTACTCACATCATGGTGCTCATGCGGGCTTGAGTTTCCACTGACTGTGAGTGACTGCCTTCAGTTTCCTTTGTATCAAGAACATCATTGGAACTGTTTGGAGCTCATCCTCCATTTGTTTTTCTATCCATACTATCCAGGCAGTTTTCCAGTGTATCCAGCCTGTTATTTAGTATGTTTAATTTAATTTGTAATTCATCAATAAGTTTACATTTGTCACAGCTGTATCCCCTTAGCACAGTCTCCTCCTATTATCTTGCACATTAAACACCCCTTGCACCGAACTCCCACCACTCCATCAAATGTAATGATAGTATCTACCACCGAATATTTAATATTTGGTTAAAATCAGTAGAAAAAGAAAAAGTATTTACTAGGGTCACTGGCTACCTGGTTTTCCCTGGCTGACACCGGCAGAAACATGTTGCCTCCGCACATGCTCACTGACATCTGCAGAACATGGGGTTTAAATGAGCACTAGACTGGAAGTGCATGCCCCAGTTTCACAAAAGGTGGTTTGGGCGCTTAAAGCAGCAATATTTGTTAGTAACATAAGCCATATAGTTTTTTTCAGCAAAAATGTTCGTCCGGCAATAATATTCAAGATATACATTTTTCTTTTCATTTTCTTTCTTTCCTGAACCAAGAGACAGGACACTTAAGTTTTTAAAAAAAAGTTCCACTCTAGTGTCATGTCCGCCATGAAAAAAATAAATATCTTGATACAGTGTTGTACTGTTTACTACCAGAAACATGTGGTAGCACCATCCTAACACATCCACAGAATGGGTCTAGTATGTACATTTAACAGGTGACCTCAATGGAAGAGGTTTTCAAAAATGGTAAGTGGCAACCATCTTTAATGATATCAGTAATTACAAAATTAGTGGTAAAAGTTGTTTTAAACCAGCAAGGCAACGAAAAATGTTTTCAAAAAAAGATAGTTTTAGCTACAATTAAGAAAAATATTAGCCATACTTGTCAAATGTACTTGTCTAAGTACCTCCTATGTTGCACACCATGAGTTGTGTTTTATTTATTCAGTCCTAACCCTTGACAGAGCTACAATGCTATTTCTATGCAAAATGTAGCAGTCATCGTTTTTCTACAGAAAAAAACTCAATTAAAACATTTAGAAAATACTAGCATTTTGATGGAATTAGGAAACTGCCCAATTTCGTTGCACTGCTGCTTTAACAATATCTGAGAAATCCAAAAATATGCTTAGCACGTATGTCTTCAACACAGCACCAGGCATGGTTGCCTCTCTCTCTCTCCTCTCTTCCTCTCTCCTCTCTCCTCTCTCTCCCTCCCCTCCCCTCTTTTTCATGCTCTATTAGTCAGGTGGCTTAGTGCCAAATTTGGGAAAGAGGTTGGCATAGGTATAGAGACTAAAAAAATCCTAAACTTCAAAAAATGGACCAACTGGACGCTATTATGATGTCATCATATTTAAAATAGCCACCTAAATACACTACGCATCAACATTTACAAATATTGAACACTGATAATTAGGGTTAGAAAATGAGCTTTTTATTTGCTGGGCTCTGATTGGCTGGTACCCCTGACAAGGGGGTACATTAACTTTCAATAGATGCCCAGCTAATAAAAAGTTCCAGCAAAAGTGCCCCTTCACCCATTCAAGTATTATTGTGCTCACTCTGCTTGCCCATTGGTTGACAGCATGAATTAAATTTGAAAATGACCGCCATTTTTTCTCTCGCTTAGCGAGATACTGCCCTACAAAGACTACATAAACTCATTACCAGAAGCCGTTGCATCCAAATGTCTACCCATCCCCCTGTCATCAGTTTCCCTTGCTCATCATGCCACTATATACAAAAAGATGTCAGCAGCTGCCTTTGATGCTCCCGATTTGTCACTGCCTTTTCCGACCGGCGATCGCGACGCTGTCAACTCTGCACCGAAATTCTTCATGCGATCCCACTGACAGCCGCTTGATGAAAAAAAAAACAGAAAGTCCGTTGTCGCTTATCGCACTCTGCTGCCCAGATGAAGAAAAAAATCTAATCCCTCACTTGCATCGCACTGACAGCTGCTTTGGGAAAAAAAAAACAGAAATTGGCGATCGCACTGACAGCCGCTTAAGTCCCTGCCCGCTATCGCACTCCTGCTGCCCACATGAATAAAAAAAAATCTAATCCCTCACTTGGCGATCGCACTGACAGCCGCTTTGAGAAAAAAAACAGAAATAGCGATCGCACTGACAGCCGCTTAGAAAAAAAAAAAAAAACAGAAAGCCCCTGCCTGCTTATCGCGGGCCCTGCTGCCCAGAATCCTCACTTGCGATCGCTATTACTGTGGTCCAGTAAACGGTAGGAAAACAAAAGACAGAAAGTCTAAACAAGCACCTGCTTATCGCGCTCCTGCTGCCCAGAATCTCCTCACTTGTGATCGCGCTTTTAAGTTAGGAGACAGTGTGTGTGTGTGTGTGTCAACTAACTATTCAGACCATTCTTATAAAGCAGGCGGAGGAACTATTTTATTTCAAAATGTTCTAAAAAGTCATTTTTAATTAATTTCTTCTTTTTTTTTTTTTTTTTTTTTACAGTGCCTATTTTTAAACGCACATTCCGAGGGTGGGTGGTATCGGGCAATACCGGGACCTTCCAGGTTATACCCCCCGCCCGTGCGCCGGGCCTCATTACGCCCCAGGGCGGTCCAGTATTGTCCAATACCGCCCACCCTCTCGGGTATTATTGCTTAATTACCACCTGTCCTGATTTTCGCCAGACTGTCCTGATTTGGGCAACTGTGTCCTGCAAAAAAACATGAAAAATACTACTTGTCCTGACGTTATAGTAGAAAAAATATTTTCCAACTTTTCTCCAAATGTTGCAGAAAACTATGATATCTTAACTACAGTACCTTAAAAGTATAAGAAATAATAGAAACAACTAAAAAACTACAACATAAAGTCTTAATTCTGATGATACAGAGAAAACATGTCTGTTGCATTGGTTGAGGTTATATACTGTCCTGCGAAAAATGATGTTTCAGTAAGAAATGTCCCACTTTGGGCTTCTTAAAAGGTGGTAACCCTACTGATAATACAACCCAGAGCATGTTTGTATTAACTCTATGATCAATCTCAGTTTGTTTCAGCTTTGTACTGTAATATTACTGTATTTACTGAATGTCATGCATGTCTAATATGTACTGTTTTGTTACAGGCAACAAATACTAGAGTAACAATGGATTGGACTGCATCTATAATGTGCCAGAAAGTGACTTCAGAGGAATAATTAAAATGCCCACTATCAGTGGGCAGCTGCAGCAGCATGTATTTTCTGTGGAAATGAAAAGCTATTTAAACTCCATGCATACTCAACAGCGTCTGCTGACAGATCTCTAAGAGAGATTGCTGTGGCCATGCAAGATACTGAACTTATAGATAAAATAGCAGGTGGAGACTTGGTCGACATTGAAACCAAGAACCATTTGGTATGCCTAACACAGTACAGAAATCATTATTGCACATATCTCTGGCATGCAATTTCAAGTACAGCAATAGATACAGTAAAAGTTAGAGCTTTTGCTGAGCTTGTACCCAACATGGAGGCCACAGTGGAAGACTGGTCCTATCTTTTCAAGCTTTCCGATCTCCACAATATGTATGACAGCCATATGACTAAACTTGGACAAGATATCTCCATCAACAAGACATGTTTAAGAAAAAAACACCTAGAAGACTTTATAGACATGGGAGTGCAAGAGCAGACTGATGACAAGAATGTTATGCTGCTTTTCCTGAAGGTATACAACAGATGTTACAGGATGCCTTTCTCCACTGTGATTATAAAGAGGAAGCTCTTCTTTTTGCAAAAGTTGCTAAACGCTGCAGAAAAGAAGTTTTCCAAGAGCACTAGTATAAACGTTCTGACAAATTTTATCCACATTGTCAGGAAGAGGCCGTCTCCCCTAGTATCAAATTACTGACCTCCATGATCCTTTATGGGCCAAACATGAAGGAACATGTCAATTACCCCCAAGCCTGCCTCACCATCTCACAATTATTCACCCATAATTGCAAGAAACGGTCAAAAGAAGGCATAACTCACCAGCATCATTCACTGAAATGAGAACCACTCCTACCTGTCTATACTGGCATGAACATCCACACCCTCACAAAAGAACCTAACTGACCAGCTGGCCTTACTTGTCAGCTGCCTCACATATGGCCGGGTTCTTCAACACCGTCCGGAACTTTGCCATTGCAAGTGCCAAAAGTAGACCACTGTTTGTTGTAAATCAGGCCAATAAATATTTTTTCAGATACAAATCTAGTTTATGTCTTCTTTTCACCAACAGCATGCTGCCAACATCCTGTTAACAATTCACACAGAAACAATGCAGAATTCCACACTTCAGATCATGTGATCTGTCTTATAATGAATTTAGGCAGCCATTCTGCAAATGATGACATCATGATGACTTCCTGTTCTTCCATTTTTCTGGAACTTAGGATTTTCTAACTCTGTATACCTACAGTAGGTCTACATCTGTACCAAATTTGACACTCATCTGGCGAGTAACGATCTTTATCATATGTGTCGCTAAACCACCCGATTATATATCGAGCCTATAACACAGGCCATCCATCAGCATCCCTCTATTAGAGGCTACCCCGGCCCTGACGGTGGAGAGCATCCTATTTTGCTTTACACAGCGGCGGATGTCTTAGTATTCCTGACAGCTCAAAACACTAATCTTGCACACGAGTGGACTCTTTTGCATGCCTTCGGTTCTCTATCAGGTTACAAATTGAATGAGACTAGAACAGTGGCCCTTTCCATTAATTTTTCCCCACACTGTGCATTTAAAAGCACCATTTCCCTTCCATTGGGACCTTCCTCATATGAGATATTTAGGGGTGGACTTAACCACCTGTGCCTCAGGCCTATTCAACGCAAATTTTTATTTATTTATTTTTTTTTTTTAACTTTCATTCCCTCCGGTCACCCAGGTGATGGCCTCTCTCAGGCGACGACCCGGCATTTCCCGTCCAGCCTGAAACCCCCCCACTGGATCCCCTCCCAGGGCTCTGCAGACACCTACCTTGCCTGGCAAGGGATCCCCTGGCTTACCCCCCAAGAGCAACCACTCCTACAGGTGCCCAATACATCTAATTTACATCCAGGCTTGTTGGTGCTGCAGAAAATTGGGACCCAGGTGGGCGGGGTCCAATGGTGGGTACGGGAGCCAGCGCGCAGTGTCGCCTACCATCATCTCCAGTGTTTTTCCATGTGTTCTTTTGGTTCCATCTCTAGCCCTCCCTAGGTGGGCACGAACGTGCAATGACATCTGGTTAGAGCAAGCCCCCACCATCTGCTGCACTCCGCCTCCCATCTTACAAGCAGGATGCCAGCACAGTACCACCCCCAATCCACCAACAGGAGGCACCCAAATGCTGAACCCTGTGCCTCCCTCCTCAGGAGAAGACAAACTGTCTACAGATGTTCCAGCCTTCTCCTCCCCTGCCAACTCCCCGTGGCCCATGCTCGCTCTCGAACACAGGTCGCCGGCGTGGCATGAGGTGTGGCGTCCAGTGCCTCAACCCTCAGAGCCAGTGGGTGTATTCAACGCCAACTTTACACCACTCACAAGAACTAGAAACATGGTCAGTACTTCCTTTGACTTTAGAATGTTGTGCCACCACAATTAAGATGGTAGTACTACCCCATTTTCTTTACCTGTTTCAATCACTGTCTATTAAGATTGATAAAGTGCACTAGGAAAAATGGCATAAAATAATTACTGGATTTCTATGGAATGACCGTGCCCCGCGAATTGGGCACTCACACCTGTGCCATCCTAAATCACAAGGGGGATCAGTACTTCCTAATTTTCCTCTTTATTATAAAGCCACCCAACTACAACCTTTGTTGTGCTGACTTCGGAACGACCCCACTCAACAGTGGGGGCAACATGCATGGGCGGCACTCCCTGCTTGCCCTCCGGAAACAGATATCTTGGCATCACCCCAGATCAATTCTCTGTTCAACTGTAACTCCCGTTTTACACCACTTTGTATCTGGAAAAAGTGGATCCATAAGACAGAGATGCAGGGGCAGTTATTATGGTTTCTCCCACTGCATCTCTAACAAGACTTTTCACCAACTAGGCTAGACACTAGTAGTTATGCAATTTGGCACAGGATGGGACTTATTTTTCCTTTCCAGTTGTTAGAACGGGAACAACTCCAAGTAATATCCCTTCACTCCCTTCGACAATCCCTAGGTATCCACAAACAGGATATGTTTCGATACTTTTAGGTAAGGGCATTTATCTCTTCTTGGCTTCCAAGCAGCCCCCGATCAGACTCAACAAACTCTTTAATTAATATAAACTATTTCAGCTATCCAAGGGAAACCCAACTACCAGCTTCAGAATGACCCCACCCAACTTGCACAGGCGGCACTCCCTGCTTCCCCTCCAGAAACAGATATCTTAGCATCACCCCAGACCAATTCCCTGTTCAACTGAAACTACACTTTTACTTTTACTGTCAGGTTTGTTGTTTTGTGTTTCTGTCTGAAAAGTTAATACAATTTGATTATAAAAAAAACAAAAAGAGAGAATTAATCTTAGGATGTCAGAAATACATTTCTGCTAAAAAACAAACAAACAAAAAAAGCTATATGATAACTAGCAAATACTGCTGCTTTAAAATTCCTTAAAACCTTTGCTCCCCTTATGTGTGCAGAATTCATAGCATATATAAAGTGGTTTTAATTAGGTGTTTTCCCTTTTAGGGCCTTCTGCAGCAGTGTCCTAGACTTACTGACTGGAGGGACTGGCTTCTTGTCCTCCATAAGCCCGCAATGTTTAACCCAGCCTACCAAGCTCAGGAACACACTAGAGGGAGAATGACAATATTTTCAGGTTTTTTTTTTTTTTTTTTTTTTAAAAACAGGTTTAGACACACAGTAACACTCAAAGTACTGCTAACAGCTTACAATCACCAGCCAGCACAGACACTCAGTAGCCCTACTGAGGCTGTACTACTGTACATGATATTTCACTTCCCACCTTTACAGGCTGTCCAACCCATGCAGCTGCACAATGGTCTATATTACTTTAATAATTGGTTTAATCATATAATGAATACATCCCCATATGTGGTGACAAAGGTTCTTATATCTCACATCCTTTTTAGTACTCCTGTGATCATTACCAATGGGATATTCCCCCATCAAGCCTATAGGCTGATGCACATTCCAATCAAATTTGGCCTGTCCAGATGCCATCCTTCAGTCCAGCCCATGATCTCAGTGAGTAAGGCTGTTACCAGCCCTGGGAATGGTAGAGCTCCAGACACTCAAAAACATCCAATCTTATACAAAGGTCTGAGCTACTGGCCACACCACAAATAAGACTCTCAGCAAAACTAGTTTTTAAAATATTTATTCATTTATCAACTGCTCCAGCTTAAAACCTGGTTAATACTCACAGATAGCAGCACACAGTTTAAAACAGCCGATGATCGTTTCGCACTATAAGAGCTTTTTCAAGGCTACTTTCGAACACACCATTATATAGTGCCATAAATCAAACGGAATCAATCAATTCCACCCATCAAATACAATCAATTAAAAGAAATAGTAGTATTAGCTCTTACAATACACGACCCCCCCACAACAATTATAACAGTACATATGAAATTAACATTTTAAAACTAAAAAGTTCCATTTAAAACCACATTCAAATATAAATGAGCAACAAACCATTTCATTAAAAATTCATTCATGACTTATGTTGAAAAAAAAAAAAGGCAGCTCTTTGACACAGCATCACCTTAACTGCTCCAATTACAGTAAAGCATACAAAGGCTGTGGCGAATTATAATCATCTAAGTTCCTTCACACGCCATATATTGTCATCATAAATTATCATTTTCAGCCGTTTAATAAACTTAGTCAACAGTCCCACAAACAGTACAAAAACAGGAACGTTGGCCCATTAAGCTGCTTTTTATAGTAGTAATGAAATGAGACTCCATCACAGACACCCTCATTAACTCAGGGTACAGCAATCATGTTCTGAAAAATTATCCTGTTTGACCAGGTTCCATGCAAATGGGGGTGCAGAGAACGAAGCGATGGTTCAGTGTGTTGGAGAAGGTCCTACTTACTCTCATTCTAGCCTAGCCTGCAAGGCCCCTGAGCCCCCCTGCAGCAACTATATATATTTTCTTCCTATATAGTGGTCTGTAATGGACACACTTACTATGTCATTCAGTGATAAGTACTGGTATTTTCTTTCTTAAAATCAATAAACAAAGTATTTTTTAATGATGTGTACAGTTGATCTAAAAAATGGGTTGAAAAAATCCTGAAACCTGGTTGGCTGATAGAAGTCACATGGCATAAGTTTATCAAGCAACTGAGCCCTCAAAATAACAACAGCTGGCATAGTTCTTGCATAATGACTGTTTTACACATAAAACTTGTTCCTTTAATGTTTTCAAATACTTTTTTTCCCCAAAGTGCAATAAGACCCTTCAGAATGTGGGATGTTGGTGGATATCACACTTTCAGGAACTGTAAGGCCTCTGCCTCACTACGCCAGGCCTCACTACACCCTGGGTGTATGGGTATCCCCTAATACCCCACAACCTGTTGGGTCTTGCTGCTTACTTCAAGAATATGCATATGACAGAAGTGATGTATGCATTTCTGAACTCTGAAACATGTACTATATCATACAATGAATGTTGAAAAGATAACTACCAAACTGCAATTACAAAAAAGTAGATAATTAAGATGTTTATGAGGTTTTAATTTTTACCATTTAGAACACTTTCTGTCTGTAGCTGGTGCTTTTCATGAAACAGTGTGTGGAGAGGTTATGGGATGACAGATAGACCAGACACCAACCTTCAGGTTCAACACACAATCTCTGTGCGATGTTTATTCAAATTACAGGAAATAAGCTTTTGCAATGCCATATTCCTTCTTCAGCACATCAGTTTGCAGCGACAGACTATGTATGTCCTTTCTCTGCACTTAGCCAGCACCTACTGACACTGATCTCTTATCTAACCACTTTGCAGTGAAAACCCTTCATCCCTATGTGGGCCCAGTTTGCTTGGGTAGTGGGGGCTCAAAAAGAAAAAAAGCAAACAAACAAAAAAAAAAAACACACACACAACAAAGAACCTCAGTGCAGAAACACTGAAAAAAGGATTACCCCAAAGGGCACTGGCAACAAATCAAGTTTCAAAGTAAATACATCATCATACATACTTCCATAATGCAAAGCATCATGGGATATATACAAATCACCATGACATTTCAGGCTTGTTCAGTTTACAGCAATTTACATGCATTTTAAATAGCACAACTAACTTAATTTCTATAATAGTCACCTAGTACTTTTTACCATTATCAAAAACACCTAGCTCCATGGTATTTTCAACATTTACAGGCTTCATAAACATAAAGTATATACATCAAGATATTTTATGACATCGTGATATTACACACTAAATCCAACAACGATAAACACACCCTGTTTTACATACGCTTAGAGGACAACACAATAACCTTCCTGTATGAGGTACTGAGAGGGAAAAGGAAAATTAAAGAGGACACTGTAGCATGGTCAAGAAAGGGGAGGGGGTGCCCACAGGTGGCCAACCTTATGGACTAGAAATAGAAAAGAACAGAACAGACTAAGAAACAGAAGAATTGTTGCAACAGACTTAAGA